>JANVYH010000007.1:0-2400000 GCA_027406125.1 Colletotrichum tropicale | reverse complement strand
TCTGTTTGCAAGCATTGGGGCATTTAGTCCCAGGGGAGCATACTTGAGATGTTCCCTCTCAAGATCTTTCAACAGAATGCTTCTGTATTCGTGGGTGAATGCACCAGAAAAGACCGAGGTGTCGGTTCCACTGACACCCTGTAAAGAGATGCCAGCTATTCGTTCGCCAAGTCAGTGATTATCTAAGACGAGGCAAAAGCCGCCTGAATTTAGAGTAAGTTACCATTTTCAAGAGCTCGATAGGTTCCTTCCAACAACATCCGCTGCTGAGGGTCTAGGCAATCTGCTTCCGTGGCCGTAAACGAGAAGAACGGTGCGTCAAATCTCGATACGTCTTCTTTCAGGAAATGGCCTGTTCGCACACTCATCTGATATGATGTCAATTGACATTCCCTGTTCAGAAGCAAATTCCCAGTGTCTGAGCCAAGGAAATACTTACGGATCCTGCCCGAGACGCATCCGGGTGATAAAACGAATCTACATCATAACGATCTTTTGGAACTTCGCCATGGGCGGACCGCCCTTTGGCGAGAAGTTCTGCGAAGCCGGCAGGTGTACTAGCATCGCCAGGAAACATAAGATCAAAGCCGATAACGGCGATGGGCTCCTGGAGAACCATGATGGGCGGTTATCTGAGGAGCAGCCGAGATTGTGTGGTTGTGCGAGTGTGCTAAAGACCACAATGGGATGACAGCGATGGTGATGACCACGGCAGTCGTCAGGGCGGAGAGTTCGATGGTGTAGAGTGACCTGCGGCTGACGGTGGAACTGGATGAACAATTGGAGATCATTGCAGTGTTGTTGCCATTAAGAAATCGGACCGGCTTCAACCCGTCCAATTCAAACGTCAACACGCACTCCCGGACGTGAACCAGGGTGTAAAGGCTCAGTGACATTTGCCCACGTTATCAAATCACCAGGATGAACTCAAAGCTGCGGGGGTGCTTTTACAGCAAATGACCAGGATCCGTGAGGCAAGACGAGGGGTTCTAAATTGAGGGTTCTCGGGCTGGGTGACACGTCCCTTTCGCTCCAGGGTCCTGTTCAGCAAAGTGCCACGCGGTCGCCGACCAGCTTTGTCGGGGAAGAAATGCAACCGCAGCAAGGACTAAAATGCGGGGATCAGAATTGAACGGAAGACATTCTTCCAACAGTTTCCCGGCAGCAGAGACCTGGCGACTGGGGTTTCAGGCAAAATAGGAAGTCGTATCCATCTCTTGACTCAGCTACCGCCCTACAGATGCGCCAAGACTCTGTATAGACGAACAACATAAAAACTTCTCTAGAGTGACAATCCGACTAAGCCGGGTGTATCCGTTACCTGGTGTGGATAGGAAGCAAAATCACCGAACCCAGATGTTCGGTATTTTGCTCGTCAGATAAATGACGGGTGTTGTTTTATCAAAGTTTACATCCCGGCTTCCGTACCCCAATCGGGTCTCTTACCTGATGTCCTCATTCTCGCTAAGTCCAGTCGACTTCCATACTGGGAAGACCCACCAAGGATTGCACATACGAGAAACGGCAGTAATATGCAAGAGTTCGGATGAAAGTCGTCTCCATTAATTTATAAGGTAACCCACAGGAACCTAGGGAACATGCTGAGACGCAGCGACAATCGGGGATGAAGAGCTGTGGAACCGGGACGAGTGCACGGGGATGAGGCAGGTGGATATAAGACACGTATTTTGACGAACCTAGGTAGATTCATTCTATAGACAGGCGTGAACTGAACTACCTTTTCACGCTCTACTCAACCAAGCAAGCATGGCGTCCAATCCTCTGACCCTTCAGAAACGACGAATCAAATCAAGTTCGCCCAACAACGTTGCCCTGTACTTGATCCACGATGGAAGTGGAACAATAGCCAATTATACCAAGCTGGGCAACCTGGACTGTGATGTCTATGGCATGTAAGGACACAAAGAAACTGAAAACTGTTATGGGCGATACTGATGATGGTTGCAGCCAGGATCCGCATTTCGCATCCTCGCAACCATGGGGTGGCGGCGTGGTGGAAATGGCGAAGCACTATGTCTCGCTCATTGAGAAGACAACTCCACGGGGCAAAGTTGTTCTAGGAGGTGAGTTAATCTAGAACATACCGTGGTCCGCTATTCCACATGGTCTAAAACCAGCCCTAACTCAACTCAACAGGATGGTCATTTGGCGGCTTGATAGCGTTTCAACTCGCGTATGAGTTGAGAAACCACACCACGCTGCAGGTTCAAGGTGTGCTTCTCATGGAAGTAATCTACCCCTCCCTGGCCCAGGCTGAAGACGACGGAAGCGCGTGGCCAGGCCTCTCCGCCATCCGAAGCCCAGCAGTCCGGGAGAAGGTAACGAAGTCCATAGTGCAAAGTGGAGCCATGATGAATGCTTGGAAACCGCCAACCTGGCAGCCGCCGGCGGCTTTACCGGCGGTCGTACTTCTCCGAGCGAAAGGCAAAGAAGTCTCCGAGAACCCACATGCATTGCGGTTCAATTCATTGAGAGACCAGCGTTTTCTTGGCTGGGAGGATTACCCGGACGACCTGATCACTAGGATGTTCGAAATTGAGGGGTCACATTTGACTCTCTTTGAGCAAGAACATGTGAGTTGGTTCTGAATGACGCCACTTGGGACAGGCTTTGACTAAAGTTCTAGATCTATTCCCTGACGGCGACGACGAAGCTTGCGCTCCGGTTTTTCGAATCCGAAGCTGGGGCTTGATCAGATGTACTGAATGGCGGGGCCGCGGGGGTGAGATGAATTGAGTTTGAAAACCACCGAAAAATAGAGTTTGGACCCCTTCGAAGTTCGGAGGCCGAATTTCTGGAGAACATGTGGGGAAAGGTGTGAGCGGGTTGACTGGCTTTCATCCGGCATCCGGGATCATCAGGAGATGTGAGAAACCCAAGGACCCTGAAGCTTGTCATAGAAGACAAGGGGTTGAGCCTGCCCCTGAAGCTCGTCATAGCTACCTAGCTAGAATATTCACACCATGATCCATTATTGTACAGAGCTCGGCTTTCCTCCACAATGCCGGGAGGCCGGAGAGGAATAACATAAGGTTTTCTACTTGAGTCAGGTTGATATGTGTCATCCTAGGGGGGGCGCGTTATTGTCCCGTACCAGGATAGTTACTGTTCAGCTTGTTGCTCAATATCAGAGACGAAGAACTGGAGGGCTTACGTATCGCTGGCATACATGAACTTTGCAACTCGACCAAGTTCCTGTGAGGGATCACGAGTGTTAAGGAACAATCCATCCAGGCCGCAACCCTTCTCTTGCATTTCGACAGTGCAAACATCGCCATCATGAGAAACATTGATCCGAACGGAAGCGGCACCGGGGCCTGTATGCCTGAACATGATCCTGTGGTGATATGTGGCATGGCAATGAGGCTCCCGGGTGGCGTCAGTAACTCGGAACAGTTCTGGGACCTCCTCATCAACAAGCGATGTGGATCGATACCTGTGCCCAAGAGCAGATTCAACGCCAAGGGCTACTACAGCGAGCATAAGCGTCCGGGAACAATTCAACTGAAGCAAGCGTACTTCATGGACCATGTTGGTATCGATCGTTTTGACGCTTCTCACTTCCCTTTCAGCCGCAAAGAAGTCGAGAAAATGGACCCAGTCCAACGGATGCTTCTGGAGATAACCTGGGAGTGTCTCGAAAACGCCGGAGAAACAGATTGGCAAGGCAAGAATGTTGGCTGCTATGTTGGTTCATTCATGGAAGATTGGGGCACGGAAATGGACCGCGATACTCAACATTTCAGTACGTATCCGGCTGGTAAATGGGATATCATGTTGTCGAATCGCATTTCTTACGCCTATGACTTTCATGGACCCAGGTATGAACGCCTTTCTGCTTCCGAGCAAAGACAGCGAATGGCTAACATGTTCCATAGCATGACTGTAAGAACTGGTTGTTCAGCAACATTGGTGGCTCTCAACCTGGCCGAACAAGCTGTGAAAAGCGGCGAGTGTAGCTCAGCTATTGTCGCTGGTTGTAACATCTTCCTCTCAGCAGCGTCAGCAACAAAAGCTTCGTACGGCACTTTGGGTACGGTTCTTTCACCAGATGGCGTTTGCAAGACTTTCGATGCCTATTGCAACGGTTATGGCCGCGGCGAAGCTATCAATGCCGTCTACGTGAAAAGGCTCTCACATGCACTGCGAGATGGGAACCCCATTAGGGCCATCATCCGCTCCACTGCGACCCAGCACGATGGCAAGAAGCCGGGACTACTTAATCCCAACACATTTGCGCAAGAAGCCCTCATTCGTCATACTTACAATATTGCTGGTATCACGGACTATTCCCAGACTTCATTCTTTGAATGCCATGGAACAGGAACGCCTACCGGAGACCCCACCGAGGTTTCTGCAGTGACAAGAGTCTTTGGCGAGAAAGGTGTTTTGATCGGCGGTGTAAGTGACATTTTACCTGAAGACAGCTGAAAAGTTCCGGGAGTTTCTGACAAATCAACCATTATTTCAGGTAAAACCAAACACTGGACACAGTGAGGGAGCTGCAGCCCTTACTAGCATCATCAAGGTGGTCCTGATGCTCGAACGAGGGATCATCGCTCCCAACATCAACTTCAGCACACCGAATCCTGAGAGTAAGTCATTCCCTGTATGTTATGAGCTACAACCATTAACACTTTCACAGTTCCATGGGCCGATGGAAGAATCAAGGTTCCCACAGAGTCTCAACCATTCCCCTCAGATCGCCGTAAGAGAGTCAGTGTCAATGCCTTCGGAATTGGAGGTACCAACGCACACGTGAGTATCTGGAACGATCAATCTCAGACGTGCTTCTAACCGAAACAGGCTATTCTGGAAGCATACGAAGGGAATAATGTGTCTAGGTCAGCTCTGACCTCCTTAAGAAAGGGTTCCCATCTGCTGCTCTTCTCAGCGTCGAACCCTCAATCTCTTCATATGCTTGAAGAAGCCTACAAACAGCATGCATCTGAAAGACGTGCTAATCTTACTGACCTCGCTTACACGCTTGGTTGTCGACGAAGTTACCTCAACTACCGGTCGTTTCTGATTGCCCATGATGGCAGCGATGGACCACAGTTCACGGAATCTGAATCTCTAGGATCAACTACAAGCACGAAAGCAAGAAGAACCGTATTTGTTTTCAATGGTCAAGGAGCCCAGTGGTCGACGATGGGAAAGACACTGATCGAGTCGAACTCGATTTTCCTGCAATGCATTCGGCGGCTGGACGTAGCACTTAGCCAGTTGCCTCAGCCACCATCATGGAAGATTGAACGTGAGTACTTGCTGAATCATCCAGATCCTGTTTCTTGACTGACACAATTAGATGAGCTCTCCAAGGCGGAAGGTGAAAGCCGCTTGATGGAGTCCGAGTTTTCTTTGCCCTGCAGTACTGCCGTTCAAATTGGGATCACGGAAATACTACGAAGCTGGTCCATTCGGCCTGATGCAGTCTGCGGTCACTCGAGCGGTGAAATTGCAGGTGCATTTGCGGCCGGTGCTCTGACTGCGGACGAAGCGATTGTGGTCGCGTACTTTCGAGGCTACATCCCTAAGTCCATGGGCACAGCGCGGCAGGGAACCATGGCAGCCATTGGCCTTGGCTCACAGGATGTCTCCAAGTACTTGGAATCAGGGGCTTTTGTTGCCTGCGAGAACAGCCAAAATAGCACAACAATCTCAGGCGATATTGCCGCCATTGAGAATGTTGTGGCTAAGGCCAAAGCAGATGGCGTCTTTGCTAGACAGCTCACGGTTGATCGTGCCTATCACTCTCGTAAGTAACCATACCGATGCACCAAAACCTGTGACGATACTAAATGAATTACAGCACACATGGAGGTCTATGGTCAGGCGTATGAAGAGGCTATACGCCCATTCATCAAGTCCAAGGCGCCAGAGGTCCCCTTTTTCTCAAGTGTCACAGAAGAACGTGTGACGGATGCCGGAGCATTGGATGCTGCCTACTGGCACCAAAGTCTCGTCCAACCTGTTCGCTTCAATGGGTCGTTAAGGCGTCTCCTACGAACATATGGCCAAGCCACGAACCCGGTGCTCATTGAGGTTGGCGCTCGCCCAGCTTTGAAAGGCCCCATCAAGCAGATCCTCGACGATTTTCCAAACATCAACGCTTCTTATGTACCAACATTGGAACATCACAGTGACGGAAACGAGAACATGCAAAGAGCGGCTGGCAGGCTGTTCTGCGAGAACGTGTTCTTCGACCACCGGGCTGTCACGCCCCCAGGCAAGCCTCTCACAGACGCGCCCACGTATACATGGGCCCATGACGAGTCTTTCCAAGAGGAGCATCGCATTTTCAAGGCCTACAGAGACTGTCAATTCCCCATGCACGATCTTCTAGGTCGACAGAACTTCGAGACCAGCGCGTTGGAACCAACGTGGCGCAAGGTATTGCAAGTCGAGGATCTTCCCTGGCTAGGAGACCACATGATCAACGGTCAGATTATCTTCCCCTTCGCAGCCTATTTGTCCATTGCGGAGGAAGCTCTGCGTCAAGTCACTGGCGGCGTTTTGGAAGCATTCTCGGCAAAACACTTCTTAGTCACTTCAGCTTTACACCTGGAACCTGGAAATCCGGCAGAGATTCACACTAGACTCCGACGTATCGACGAGTCTTCTTTCCACGTTCAGATCACTTCTTGGAAGAATGATGTCTGGACCGAGCACTGCAGTGCCGAAGTCAGTGCTGGACCCTTCCCGCTCCGTCCTCGACAGGGTATCAAGAAGAAGGAGTTCCCACGTCTTCTTTCTCCTCAATACTGGTACACCACTGTTCAGGACCGCGGCTTCACGTATGGTCCTACATTCAGGGGTCTTGACAACATCAGTGTGAGCCCGTATTCCAGAGAGGCAACTGCCTGTGTGCATCCCATGGACGACCCATCGGATTATCTCATCCATCCCACCGCACTCGATCAATGCTTCCAGACGCTGGTCACAGCTGGCTGTCATGGTCAACATCGGAAGGCCAAATATGTTTCCATGCCTAGTTCGGTCAAGGAGATCTTCATCTCACGAGCTGCGGGGAACTTCTGGGCGACAGCAACATCAAACTCCTCGCCACTTGGCGAGCTCTCCGGATCATTGCTCGCATACACGGATGATGGAAAAGAAGTCATGAGCATGAGTGGCGTCCAAGGAAGTCAGATTGCTACACAAGCCGGTACCGATGAGCTGCCTCTTCTCAGTCACGCTCGTTGGAATGCACATGCGAACTTCTACCCCTTTCATGAGCTACAAGGCCAAGATTCTCTTGCAAATGCGATTGACATTCTCAAGCATACCAACCCCCAGCTGCGGGTGTTGGAAGTAGGCACTGGCTCAGACACGACAACCAGGGTTCTCCTTGAGCACTTGCGACCGGAGAAAGGAAGGCAGTACTTCTCCAAGTACACGTACGCAACACTGAGCTCCACCACATTGGGACAAGCCGAGGAGGTTCTTTCAGACATAGAAGGCCTTGAACTCGGATGCCTCGACCCTTTCAGTGATGACAAGCCTTTGGATCTCGAGTCTGGTTCCTACGATATTGTCATAAGCACCTCTGTAAGTGCATACTGAAGAACCGAAGATTCGAATACTGATTGTGCTAGTCCTTCGAGTTGATCGAAGATGCGAAGACTTCTCTTAGTCGCTTTCAGGATCTCTTACGTCCTTCGGGACTATTGGTCCTTCTGGATATCCCAAGACGTGCGTTATTTCCCCCCGATGATCTGGCAGGTAGAGACTTATCATGCTAAATAGATGAAGGCAAAGTACCCGAGAGCCTTTTACTGGCTTGTAAAGAGAGTGGCTTCGACATGAACAACATGGAAGACAAAGCTCTTACCGCTGCTACGCTGATTCTGAAGTTGCCTATGCCTGTTTTCTCTGACAATATTTGCATCGTTTCGCCTGAACAGCCACATCAGATTGTCGATGATTTCAGGTCCGCTCTTGAGTCATCGCCAATTCCAACGCGAACATGTTTTAGCACCAAGGACATACAGGCCGATGATGCTCTGGTTTTCTTCTGGGACATAGTCAAACCCTACCTCTACAACCTCACCGAAGAACAATTCGCCCCACTAATCGAGCTTCTGTCTGGACACAAGAAGCCAATCATCTGGGTCACGCCCCAATCCCAAACCTCTTGCGCGAGCCCCGACTCAGCCATGATACATGGACTAGCTCGTACGCTACGTTCAGAGCTCAAGACTGATATCACCGTGGTTGAGTTGGACACATTGGTTGACGATCCCGAAAACCTTGCTCAGAGTCTGCTGCAAATCGTGAAGAGCTTGCCTTTGCGGCGCTTCAATGATGTCTTGAGCCCGGACTTTGAGTTTTCCATCAGTAATGGCGTTGTGCAAGTACCTAGGTTTGACTGGACCACGACTCAGGCGGAGTTGTCTCGGTGCTCGTCACGCAGAGCTACACAGTTCTTATCTAGGCTGTTGCCGAAGAAACCACGTCAAATCGACTCGTTGAACTGGATCAACTTCCCCTTGCAATATCTTGAACCTGGCAATGTCAGAGTTGAGGTCAAGGCCTCTGCTGTTTGGAAAGATGTAAGTCGAGCTTACAGAAGGGCGCCAATGGTGCGTGAGCGATGGGTGCTGACCTCCGGAATAGGATGCCGATACAGTGAAGCGTATCGTCGATACCAGCAAGCTTTGCCTTGGGAATGAGGGGGCCGGAGTCATCACTGAAGTTGGTCGCGACGTCCAAGGCTTCCAAGTCGGGGACAGAGTTATGTTCCTTTCTAGCGGCACCCTCACAAGTCACCTCAACATCTCGCCCACACGCTGTCTCCGCCTGGGAGAGGAGATTTCCTTTGAAGTTGCTTCCTCCATGCCTTTTTCGTATGCAGCAGCCTTCTTGGCGGTTGTCGAGTTTGGAAGAATTCAAAAGGACGCTGTAGGATTTGCCCCTTTGACCCTTTCCTGAATGGCTTATGCTAACCCTGGGTTTTCAAGGTCATCTTGTTGCACTTCGTTAAATCTCACCTGAGTCTCGCACTGGTGCAGATTCTGAAAGGTATTGGCGCAAAGGTAAGGCCACACAGATTCTGTCATAAATGGCCTCTTATGATCAGAAAGCTAATTTCATTCTAGATTTGCGCCACCGTTGATTCAGAAATAGACCAATTGATCTTGGAGAATGATTACCAGGTGCCTCAGAGTTGCATCTTCACTAGCGGTGGCGAGACAATCATCTCGCAGATCAGGGCTTCCATGAACGGATCAAAGGTAGATTATGTGCTGGGACTGCCAGGCCATCAATCTGAGGACTTAGTGAAGTGCCTCTCATCAACGGGAACATTCCTCGATATCTCTGATTCTCCCGCGACGAGAGGCCTACCCGAGGCTTTGCGTTCTAGTCAAGCCTATCGTGTCGTCAACACCACACTTCTGAGCGTTGAAGAACCCGAATTGATTGGAAGGTACGAGGCCAATCCTAACTCTGTGTGTCTTGTGCTAGACAAAGGCTAACTAAGAATATGCAGGGCATTCCAGGAGTGCAAATCATACTTTTCCGAAAAGCCAGGGCTGGTCTGGACGAAACTCCTCTCAATCTTTGATGCAGACCACAGTCGTGAAGCATTCCAAGCTGCTTCCCAAGAGGGGTCTAGAGAATCCAAGGTCATTCTTCAGACGCCCGACCAGGACCAGCGCAAGAAGCTTGAGATGTCATCCTCTGCAACGGGACTGAGCTTCCGCTCAGATGCTGCTTATTTGATGGTCGGTGGTTTAGGAGGCTTGGGCCGCGCTGTGTCGACTTGGATGGTCGAGAATGGCGCCAAGGAGTTGGTTTTCCTATCACGCTCTTCAGGAGAGACGCCTGAGACTTCCAACTTCCTCGAGGAATTGCGAAGCCTAGGCTGTCTTGTAACGACAGTCGCTGGTAGCGTGACAAATTCAGACGACGTGTCTCGCGCGATCAAATCAGCCACCAGGCCCATCGCCGGAGTCATTCAAATGTCGATGGTGTTGAGGGTACGTTCTTCACTCTGTTCAACTCACTGTGCGACACATCACTAACAGCTTTCAGGACAACGCAACCACCCGAATGACATTCACAGAATGGAGAGAGTGCGTTAGCCCCAAGGTCGACGGCACACTCAACCTTCACAAAGCACTATTGCATCAGCAGCTTGACTTCTTCCTGCTCTTTTCATCCATGAGTGGAATTACCGGACAGATTGGCCAAGCCAACTACAATGCCGCCAACGCGTATCTCGATGCTTTCGTCAAATTTCGCCACGGCCTTGGACTTCCAGCGTCAGTCATTGACATCGGTGTAATGGGCGGCATCGGAGTCGTTGCCCAGACAGATAACATGGAGCTCAGGGCAAAGGCAGCTGGCTACCATGTTCTCGGCGAGCAAGACCTGTTGGACTGCATGACAGCAAGCATTCTCCACTCTCAGCCCAACCCGGATACGACCTCCGACATGAGTCAAATTGTCCTGGGATTGTGGTCCCAGAAGCCGCTAGCTGATCCTTCGACCCACGTTCTGTGGAAGAGAGATGCTCGCATGGGTCTTGCATACAGTTTCAACAGCCAACGTGGCAGCAGCGCACAGGAACAAGCTGGCGAGGACAAGGTGGACGCCATTGTATTTCTCGCCAAGACCAACCCGGAGAAGCTGCAAGATGAGGCGACCATCGAGCTCATCGTCAAGCATATTGGAAATGCAATGTCGGAGTTGCTTGCTCAACCAGACGCGGAAATTCTGCCCACCGCGTTGCTAGACGACATCGGCTTGGATTCCTTGAACGCCATCGAGCTCACTGGGTGGATTTCGCAGTACTTCTTCGTCGACTTGCCATTATTCGATTTGATTCACACGCCGACCTTATGGGATCTTGCAGTCAAGGTAGCCGAGTTGATGTATGAACAGTTCGGGCAAGCAAGCAACTGAATCTTGGGGATTGAGGATGTTTCCGACTTTCAAGTATTTCAATTCGAATAGGCATTTGTATCATTTGTTACCAGCAGTTCTATTTCCATCATGTCCTTTTTTCTCAAGTTCCTCGATCTTTCACCAGTGTCGATTGCTCTAAGAAACGTCACGGCATTGGTTGATGAATGATGATATCCATTTCGAACGACGCAGATCTCCCTGCGCTGACATGCCGTCACGTCCGGTCTCCAGATTATTGGTCTAGTCGTCTGAGATCATTTTATCACGGTCATTCTTCACTATGAAGTACGGGCTCAATATGTAGGAAGATGTTAGGAAGATGTAGAATCACGACAATGCGCATTTGCATCAACTCTGTGCGTTTCCTCCGACCCCTGCCCTCCCAGGGGCTTATCTACCCACAAATAGGTCACGCTTCTGACCAACAACGTTCGTATCGTCTGCAGCAGCAAATAGGACAAATTACCCCATTATCTTCAGCGCAAGTTGTGATATGTGATTGCCACGTCTCCTCACTTGACCTTCACTAGAATTTCTGCAGTCGTCGTGAATGCATGCTAAGGCCCAACGGCAGAATGCTACGTCAAGCGGCCGCCAAGCTGCAGTCGGGTGCCACCCTTGTGCAACACGACAATGCTGAGCGAATAGCATTGGAGATATTTCCATCATAATTGCCGTAGTCCGACCCAACCCTGAAGATCGGCATGTTCAGGGCCGCCAAATGGAAACGCGATACAACGCGCTGCTTACATCTCAGCGGACTTATTGCACCATGTTTCATCCACATCGAGAGGAGACGTCCTCTTCAAAAGGGCCCTCTTCTCCTGGAAGAAATCTTTCGCCCATCTCCTGCGTTGTTCTTCAGCAGACAACCTGTCACACGATCCTCACGATGGGTGCGCTTCCGATTTCATTATTGGAAGCATCCCCTGCAAGCCTGGCCTTGCTGGGGCTGTTTCTTTTTACTTCCTGGTACATCAGCACATCTTTCTTTGCTTGGTACCGTCTTAGACATATTCCAGGTCCCTTCCTAGGGTCGTTCTCTTATCTTTGGATCATAAAAATCGCCCGAAGCGCCCGCCAGGAGAAGCTATATCGAACCATCAATGACGACTACAACAGCCGCCTGGTCCGCGTAGGCCCCAACGAGCTGCTAACTGACGACCCAGAGGTCTTGCGCCGTGCAAATGCTGTGCGCGGCGACTATGGCAAAGACGGCTGGTATATCTCCGCCCGCTTTAACCCTTACCAAGACACAATGATCACCGTATTGGACAAGACGCTTCATGATAAGATGAAGGCAAAGACAGCCGCTGGCTACGCGGGACGTGAGATCGATCTTTTGGAACCAAGCGTCGACGAGCAGATCACCAGTCTCATCACGCTCCTCAAGACGAGCTACGCAGACAACAACGTGTTAGTCGACATGGCTGAGCTGTCAGTCTTTCTGACCATGGATGTCATCACAAGCGCATCATTCGGGAAGCCTTTTGGCCATCTTAACGCGAACGCCGATGTCTTTGGGTTTATTGAAGATGTGAGGAAGAATTGGCCGGTAATCGCACTTATGTTGGATGCTCCCATTCTCCGCAGCGTCATGTTTTCCAAGTGGTTCCTCAGTTTCAGTGGCCCGCGACCGACCGATAAGCGCGGGCTGGGCCAAATGATGGGGTGAGTTACTACCTAGTGTTGCATCCCGCCGGTCTTGTTAACTCAATCATCCCCAGAATTGCTGAGAAGCACGTCGGCGAAAGATTCAAAACCGGCTCAGAGCAACAGCGGGACATGTTGGTATGTGGTGGATGAGCAAGCCATCGCTACCATTTTTACTAATACGCGGCAGGGATCTTGGATCAAGAACGGCATGAGTAGGGAAGAGTGCGAGGCAGAGGGTCTCTTTGCGTTGGTTGCTGGATCCGACACTACTGCATCTGTGATCAGAATCACACTGCTGCACTTGATGAGCAACGCCAGAGTTTATTCGAAGTTCAAAGATGTAATTCAGCAAGCAGTCAAGGCTGGTGTATCAACCCCTATCACGTACGACGAGGGCACCAAGATTCCTTACTTGAGGGTATGTGCCTCCTCTATCTGTCAATCTCCACCTCATTTCTAACATACATCTCCGAATAATAGGCTTTGATCTACGAAGGAATTCGCATCCGAGCCCCCGCCACTGGACTTTACCCGAAGACGGTTCCTCCTCAGGGCGAAACTATCCACGGCGTATTTGTTCCTGGAGGCACCGCTATCTGCATGAATGCACCTGCGATGCTCAAGTCTCGCGCTATGTTTGGTGCAGATGCAGACCTGTTCCGGCCAGAGCGGTTTTTAGAGGTTGATGATGCCACCAGAGCTAGCTTGGAGCGTGAGGTGGAAATGGCATTCGGCTATGGGCGTTACATGTGCGCCGGAAAGCCTGTCGCTTTCATGGAGCTCTTCAAGACCTTTTTCGAGGTGAGCTACACTTGCACGATCTGGTTAAATCGAACGCTGCAGGAATACTAACTCCATCGTTTAGTTGATGCGCAACTTCGACTTTGAGCTTGCGAACCCTGTCAAGCCGTGGGACTCGTACAGCTACAACGTTTTCGTGGAAGAGAACATGTGGGTTAAGGTCACTTCAGCCAAGGTCGAGTGAGGTCTTGCATTCGAAGTCAATTCTCAGCTTCATCACAGAATACCTAGTAGGCACATATCATATCACACATTAGTAGCAACTTTCAACGATTGGAAAGGGGCTACGCGGTTCTACAGATGAACTCAGATAACAAGGATGTCATGCGTTTCCTCGATTGGTGTTGACGTTATGCTGTAGTACATACTGATCCAATTTTATTGTTTGTCAACCCATTCGGAGTACTGCATTGGCAATTACCTCATGGAGGCAATCGACACAACATTTGTGGACAGGTATTATTGCTGAACTACACTGCAGCATGGGTCACATAGCCAATTATGCTAAAGCAAAGCAAATGAAGTCACCTGAGGCCGACGGGATGACGATTCTCAAATTGTCGTGATAGGGTGGATTGAAATTTGACTCTTAGTATGACGTTAAATCAAACCGCCTAGGGCATGGCTTGACTAATCTCAGTTTGCTTCTTCTTTTAGCGGAAGCCGTGGAATGCGCGGTCTAAGACGGGCTGGTCTTCGCTGCGACTAGTACGTCGTCCACCCATTGCGCGGTACGCGGAATTCATATCCCGAGCTACCTTTGTCAGCTATAACGTAGTTGATTTTAGACCCATCGCCTATAAATATCAGAAGGAAAGTTAAAACACTTCTCATCAATTCATATTATCAAGTCACATCAGGAAAGATCCCTTCGAAACACAGATATGGCGCATGCACTCATTCTTGGAGCCTCCGGCATTTCTGGCTGGTCTCTCATGAACCAAGCTCGGACCTATCCTACACCCACAACTTTCAACCGCATTACCGGCACGACAAACCGTCCTCTTACCCTACAACAGGCGCAGCTACCGGAGGATAAGCGTCTTACAATTGTCTCCGGAATCGATCTTACTAAGTCGGTGGAAGAGGTCTCCCGCTCTCTGCAAGAAAAGATTCAAGACATCGATAGCGTCTCCCACGTGTTTTTCACAGGTAAGTTGCGGCATACTAAGATCAACGACTATTGAGGTGCAGAGGCTGACATTGATGTAGCGTACATACAGACGGGCGACTTCCAAAGCTTAAAGGAAAAGAACACGAGTCTTCTGGAGACCGCCGTGAGAGCCATCGAGCAAGTCTCACCCAAGCTGCAGGCTGTCATCCTTCAAACAGGAGGAAAGGGGTAAGTGTTCTATTTCATGTTTTACTTTAGGTCCTTTTTACTCAGTCTCGCTGTGAACAGCTACGGCCTTGAGTTTTCTAAGGAGCTTGAGATCAAGGCGCCACTGCGTGAGGATTATCCCCGCATCCCCGAACCGTGGGCAAGCAACGTTTTCTACTACACGCAATGCGACACGCTCAAATCACTCTCCGAGGGAAAACCATGGACCTTCACTGAGATCCGCCCTGATGGTATCGTGGGCTTCACACCCACCCCGAACCCAATGAACATGGCTCAAGGCATCGGCCTCTACCTGAGCATTTACCGAGCAGTCAAAGGCGAAGGCGCGACTGTCCCATTTCCAGGTTACGAGCACGGGTACCACTCAACACACTCCGACACCTTCCAGGATATTCTGTCAAAGATGGAGATCTACGCAGCCCTGAACCCAGACAAGTGTGGCAACGGCGCCGCGTTCAACATGGCAGACGGCAAGACGGTATCGTGGTCTCAGGTCTGGCCTGGACTCTGCGCCCACTTTGGGCTTGTTGGAGAGGGACCTGGAGCCGAGTCAGTCAAGATGGAAGACTTTGTCAAAGAGCATAGAGATGTGTGGACAACATTGGCCAAGCAACACGGTCTCGATGAGAAGCTCATTGACAAGCAAGGCTGGGCGCACACCCATTTCATGCTGGTTGACTTTGACTTTGATCGGCAATATGATTTGTCCCGGTCTCGAGAGGTTGGGTTTGCGGAAGAGATTGATACAGTCGATGGATACGTTGTCTCTTGGGAACGAATGCGCGCTGCTAAGCAGCTTCCGCCTCTGAAGTAGCGTGTGATATTGACCGAACTCATCATGGCGCACAAAGCTATTCGTTCTTCCAATCGAACACTCTCTAGAATGCCTTGAGTTGCATTTCGTACGTACGTAGCCGCATACCGCTCTGTTGTGACTACCATGGAGATTCTGTTCATAATGAACTAAAGACATCATCCTACGTGCTCCTCAGTCTCGCAACTTTAAGCAACAACATAAAACAACAAGAAGCTTTGTAAAAGGACTGGCCTTGATTTGTGAAGGAATTGCTGAATCGATGTAGCTACCTATGACGCAGAAACAGAAGGTCGAAAGATAAGCACCTTATCTGTTTCACGATCCGTTATCCAATAAAGACTACGCCTGCCACCAACGCAAGCCCGGCAAGTTTAAGTGTACTCTGCTTGCGATTTCCTGAATTGGTCGCCGAGGGGACACCGGCAAGGGCACTGGTTGTTGCGGCGGATCCTGTGGGTTGACTCGCTGACAATCCGGTCTGAGATGCAGATCCGCTGTTGACTTCCACGCAAGTGTTTGGTGCCCATATTGCAGCAGCTGAATAAAGTTAGAACAACTAGCATGAGGACAGTGACGCTAATTATCCACTTACATCCGATGTCTCCAAAACCACATCCAGCGGTAACGATGCAACCAGCCATTTTCGCAGAGAGGGACTCGGATTGGGCGCACAAACAACTGAGATCAGAAGAAGAACAACTTAGCTCTTTTGCGATGGATGCTAAGCAGTCATTGGCACAAGCTGGCAGTTCTTCACCAGCCAGCGCAATACCTGCGCCGGCCAGAATGAGTGCGACTGCACCAATCTTCATCATGATATCTCCCTCAAAGGTCGGATTATTGAACAAGGGAAGAATGAGTCTTAATATGGTCTTAATATCCAAGAAGACATACAACTTCGAATGATATTTATGGTAGAACCCCTCGCAAAAGAAGGTCGACGATCATCCTGATATGACACCTACAGTCGGCGGGACAAGCAGCGTTGCGGTCGGGAGTCTAGGAGCTGCAACAACCCGCGTATACGCCAAAGAAACGAAATACGACTACTTCCAGTTCTGTCTGGTCATTGCTATGGAGATCCCAGTCGTGTTGTTGTATGTTCTCAGCCTCATCATATACGCGTATAGCGCCGTGGTCGCGGCACTGCCTCAACTCCCGGCTCGATCATCGAACCAGGACGACAGATGATCCCACAATCAATTCCACGTCAAAAAGACATCCCCACAATCCGGGACTGCAGCCGCCGGCCAAGCAGGATAGCTAACTTCAACGATCGGTGCGGATTTCATCATGAAGCAAGCTTGGGCCCACCGCGCGCTCTGGGCATCTTAAAATTCCAAGGTCCGTGCACACGCGGTGCCTGGGCCTGTCGTTCATTGGGCATCCATACGTGCGCCACACGCGGCAATTAAGGTTCTTATGTAATCATCCCAAGCTGGGGGGATCCTGAGATGTGACGTACAGCCGACCGATCCATGGTAACGGCCCGCCCCTTTCCGTACAACACTAGTCACGAAGCAATGGTGGAGTTCACAGGTAAGCTTGTCCAGCTGTGAAGGAGTACGCCAAATACTGAAGGGATTGCATTAACATTTGCTCGCTCGCAAAGACTTTCCGAGAAACCGCAAACGGTCGCGGGGCAGGTCGCGTTCCAATCACCCCGCGAAGCGCCAGCGACAACACATCCCTCCCGCCGAGTACATCCCCGTCGACAACCACGATGGACCGACGAACGCAACGACCATCTACCAAAATAACCGAGCGATATCGCAACGATCGCATGGTCCTTCCCAGCCTCGAAACAATGGACGGCCATCTGCGAATTCCTCCAAAGATCCCATCCAAGCCGAGGTAAATCGCCTGCTGGCCGAATACACACGGGGCATCCCTCCCGACTTGTATGCTTCGGGGAGGAAAAAGGCATACTATATCGTCTGGAAAGGACATCAATGCGGAATTTTCACGAACTGGGAAGCCTGTCAGGCTCAGACCAACGGGGTTTCAAGAGCTGGCTGTAGGTAGCAATCTGCCCGAGATGAGCCTCGCTTTCTGGAAGAATAAGACTGACGGGATTCACCGAAGACGTGGGCACAAAGAATTTTTCTGACGCCGTAGGGAATTCATTTTTTCGATGTGGAATTAATTGAAGCTAATTCATAATAGTAGGTGAGTAGGCTTCGAGCAGAGCTTACGAATCAATTGCGACAAGCAGCTCCTCGGAGGCGGGATAATACGGCAGAGCTTACGAGGCAAATGCCACAAGCAGTAGCTCCTACGAGGCAGGCATATGTTGCCCCGCCGCCATACTCTGCGATGGCTTTTGCTAACGCGGCTGTTCCTCCTTTGCCTAGCAATGCTCCATGCTGCCCACCCACCCCCAATGCTCCCGTTTCTAGCCGTCCCCCCGTGCCTTTGCCTGATAATTCTCAAAATCACCTACCCATCCCCTACCCCCCCGCCCATAACAGTTCTCATTTTTCCACACTTGCTTCTAACGCCTCGCTGGCGACAACGGCTGAAAGATTCGGAGCGACTGTCACCGAGGCACCGATCGAGAAAGAGGTTCAACCTTGTCCACCTCCTCAATACACTCCTACGCCAGCTACCGCTTCTGATACCCCCTGTCAACCTCTTGCCTTGGACAACAGACATACTGCGTCGCCTCCCAATGCTTCATCTGCCGGCGCCGGTCTAAGCAACTTATCGAATGACGAAATTAAAATTCTAAAAGCGGAACAAGCTGAACATAATCTGGCGGCACCTCCAGAAAAACCTAAAGAACCTCCGCTTTGCGCGGAACAACAACATGCTATGGACCTGGCCATGCAAGGTCACAATGTGTTCATCACTGGGTATGTTTGACCGAGCCAGGTCGTATCTCGGCCATTCGCTGACAAGGTCACTGTAGATCAGGCGGATGCGGCAAATCAGTTCTGGTCAAAGCACTATACAGAGCTTTCAGCGCTTCACTTCAAGGATCTGGAAAGACAGTGAATCTCATCGCCCCCACTGGACAGGCCGCTCTCAATATTGAAGGCAGAACAACCTATAACTATGCTGGTTGGACGCCGGACGATTTGAAAAAGCCACTGTGCAGTCATGACCCCAGCATTTACAGCCTCGTAAGAAAGGCACAAGGGAAAAAGATATTCAAGCGGTACACGAGAACTGAGGTTCTCATCATCGATGAGATCAGCATGATAGAGAATCAGTTCTTCGAGCGACTTAGTCGTGTCATGAGCGCCACCCGAAAAGACACCAGGCCTTTTGGAGGTGTTCAGATGATTGTCGTTGGGGACTTTTGCCAGCTGCCGCCGGTGGATCCGTTCCAGTGGTGTATGTCATGCGGTAGGGGAATGAGGAAGATTGGTGCCTCGAGCGTCTGCCCTGATGGGCATGGTGTCGAGTTCGAGGCCGAGGATAAATGGGCATTCAAAGCACCGGAATGGGCAAGGTGTAACTTCAAAACTGTACACCTAACCAAGATTCACCGACAGCAAGACGAAGCGTTTATTGGGGTTCTCCAAAAGTGCCGATTAGGCCGGTTCCTCGAAATAGACGACGTGAATCTTCTTCTGAATCACGAAAGTGAAACCGAGAACGCAACCGAGCTGAAATCGACTAAGGAAGAAGTTGCTAGGCGCAACAAGCAGAAATTTGACCAAATTCCGGGACAGATTCGGAAATACCAGGCTATTGACGCTGTCGAACGCGTCCAGGGAGAAACATCACAACCACATCGGAACCTTGACGATCATCGTTACGCGCAAACTCTTGCTCTTGAACTGAAGGCCAACACGCCCGTTGTATTGCTAGCCAATGTATGTCACTTCTCGAATTATGTGGACGCAAAGTCCGAGTCGCTGACGCGAGATGTCACAGATTGATCTAGATAGGGGTCTTTGCAACGGAAGACAGGGCACTGTGATTGGCTTCGTACCAGGCTCCGAGGTTAGAAGACCTGAGCCGCCAAATAGAGGAAACTTCGAGCATGATGACGACGCCTATAGGGCTGCCGAGATAAGACACTCAGAAATCGTATCTTTTCTGGATCGCGCGAGTGCAGGTGGAGACAAGTGTAAGTCTACAATTTACTACCTAGCAACAAGAGACACGTGCTTTTGTTGATCTTATTATATTGACTGAATTCAGTTCCTCTAGTGCACTTTGCACATGGTGTACGCTGCGTCGTCGGACCTGATTGCAGCGTCATCGGATTTGGGGACGCGTCACCTTACAGCCATTTCTCGCGATGCCAGATACCTCTCGCACAAGGATGGGCTATGACCATCCACAAAAGCCAGAGCCTGTCCCTTGACCGTGTCAAGGTCGATCTAGCAAAGATCTTCGTGCACGGGCAGGCATACGTCGCGTTAAGCCGAGCTCGATCTCTCCGCGGCCTTAAGATCGAGGGAGCTACAGCTGCGCAGCTGAGATCGACTTTCCGAGTAGATTACGCAGTAGAGCAATTCATGGAGACGTTTGAGGCCGCAGACATCGAAGACAATCCCGCAGGCACTCAGGAAGAGGATGAGAGCTCCGGGGAAGAGGAAGAAGTGAGTGACATATCACAGGAAGAGTTTGTGAGTTCCTATCGAGAAGAGGGACCGCTGGGGCAAGTTCCATTCTTTTTCGATGTGGAGGGCTCCGCTCGATGAATAGCGCTGAGCTTGTATGATAAATTGATTGGTAGCCTCAAAGGACGAAACAGTTGTATACTAGGAAGGAACGTCCAATCCTACTCATAGATGCGCTCCCCTTGCTTGGACGCCTCTTGGCTGCTCAACTTCTCAATTGACCAGCGTCTTGGTATCTCAACTTGCTTACACAGACATGCTTCCCAGCTTTAGTAGCGCTACTGGTCGTTGCGTAAACACCCAAAAGTGCTCCTAGACATTTGTATCGATTAGCCGATGAACTATTTTCAGTCGGGAGCCTAAACCTGCCTGTGAAAATCGGCCGGATGAGTGAAGCGGGAGCATATGCGACTGTCATCAGTTTGGACTGGTACGCTGCCAGCCCAGTAGAGAACGCGTAGTGAGATGCGTTGAAGGCTTTTATTTCCAGACTCAGCATTTGATCTCTCCACTCTTCGGGAAAGACCAGCGATGAGGACTCGATCAGCGTGCCATTGGAAGCTCCTTGAAAACGCAGATGTGGAGCTGGAGAGCTGGTGACGTTTGTGCCGGTTTGTACCATTTGAACCACTCCCAGCTCAATATGTGTTTTCTCGCTGACAAACACAGTCACGCCGGCCTCATCACCCTCCTCATCGAGAGAAAGGGCCATGTCAATGCTGAATGTGAAGAGGCTGTGAGATTGCCGGCGAGCCAAAAGGCTCAAGCCCCCACCGTTCGTGTTTGCAACAACCGACGAAAGATTGCCGAGGGAAGGCGCAAGCTGGAGCCCACAACTCGGATCATCAGGCGAAAAGTTGAGGTTGCTTTCGTTCGGATATCGCCAGTGGACGAGATGCGAAGGCTTGATATGTATTGTAGTTAAATCAATGGCGTCCGTCCCTGCAACATCTTGACCGGTAATCGTCATATTCTGTCCGAGATCATCAGATGGCAGCTCCCATCCAGACACAATCCCTTCAACCTGGGTTGGCACAGGCCACTGACCTGGTTTCCATGTCACTGGGAATAGAACCGTTTCGCGGCCCATTGGGAAGACCCTGTTTTGTAGGTTGACGCGCATCGCGTGCGCTACACCCCACCAGCTCCCACCAGCGTCCTGAAACAGGTCGGCATGGCCAACAGCCTGGAAATATTCGGTCGAATTCGCGTTGGTAAGGATTGGGTTGTCTGGGTTCGCCTCGTATGGGCCGTTGATACTCGTAGCACGGGCGATGGTAACCATATGGTTTAAGAAAGTCCCACCCTCCGCGATGATCAGATAGTAGAAACCGTCTTTCTTGTAGACATGGGGCCCTTCCGGTGCTGAGCCTCCGGTTCCATTCCAGATGTTGATCACCTCGCCCACATTGCCAGTGTTGACATCGATCGTGGACTGGAATATCCCAGATCGTACCTCTGCCAAAGGTGCCCATGTCACGTAGGCTTGGCCATCGTCGTCCCAGAAGAGGCTGCTGTCGTACCCGTCTGCCTCAAAATGTAGAGGATTAGACCAGCTGGCTGAGTCATACGGATCGGTTGATGTGAGAATGAAGTTCTGCCAACGAGAAGAATCGTTTACAGGCAAGTAATCGAGGACAAGAGTGGTCGTCAGGAAGAAGGTCCCATTGTTGTATCGAAGGGTCGGTGCCCAGATGCCCCCGACTTCTGTGATGGGGCTCGCAAATTCAGGTAGCTGGTCGTGTCGAGAGAACGCATGGCCGATGAGAGTCCAGTTTTGCAAGTCCTTACTTGCAGTTATTGGGATGCCAGGGAAAGCAAGGAAGCTGGATGATGCACAGAAGAGAGTCTCGTCGAATTCTTTGACAAAGATGCAGCTAGGGTCTGGATAGAACCCCGGCAGAATGGGATTGAGAATTGTCGAGTTTAGCGCTGAAGTCGCATCAGCGAGACAGCTTAAAAGCAGGATAAGACACAAGGGTAAATTCATTTTGGTTGAACGCTATAATGTTAATCATTTCACATCACGTTGTCAAGGCTGCAACATGAGTTTATAACAAGCCCGTCTATCTTCATTATACTAACTATTGCTTCACCGTGGGTGAAATCTCGGGTTAGATTGCCCGATTCACCGACAGATCTGGCAATGAACATGCAGGTCAATGAACCTAGACACGTAACTACCGGTTCGCTGGAATACTCAGCCGAGTCACGAGGAACATATACTTGCCGCCAGTTGTTTGCCCACCGTACCTTTTTACGAAAGTTCTGACGACATCGGCAAATAGCACGAACTTGAGTACGCGTATTACCTCTACATTTCATGACACCTAAGTCCAGCTGCTCACATAAGGCATCCTCTGCGAGTAGGAAACGCTGGGTTTTGTGACTGATACATATTGTCTGAAGCGTAAACTTTGGGTGTCATTAGATGCCTGAGTCTCTACGCTGATACGTCGATACGAAATAGCCAGCTTTACCCAGTGCTTAGTGCCAGCCAGGGTAAGGCCCCTGCCCGAATACGCGGAGTGTGGCGATAGCCGAGGGCCCTCACTACGTCGGGTTTGTATATCCCCCTTTGCCCAGGAAAGCAATTCCTCGCGCATTGATAGTTCCACACATGAGAATCCAACCTAAAAACCAGGTGAATCGTGATATGGATGCTACATAATGTCCAGTTTGCCCTCTACTAGTATTGTGACACTCATTGTCGTTTGCATGTCATGCGCTTATCCCTTGGCTTCTACTGAGTTGGAATACCGTACAAGCAAAAGGAAAATCATTCCGAATAACCTTCCAGTCAAATATAAATATTTTGTACCTGTGCATTATGTACGTCTGTCTTGAGCTGAGCTCTCGGTTCTAGAATTGGCTGAGAACTTCAAGCTCACAGGGTATCTGGGCTGAAATTCCATGCAACAACTTGCCCATCACCAGTCCTCAACCAGGCCGCAGTTGGTACCACGTGTGTTCAGCAGAAACTGGCAATTGGCCGAGTTGTCCGGATCAGCGCGACCCTCGATATCTGTGTACCCAACCCAAAGAACTTCGGAGTTTTCCTCTTGATATTTAGGCCAAGTTGGCTTCGCGTTTTTGTCGCCGTCGCCATTGGGGTCATGGTTGAGAGCGAAGGAAATATAGTAGCCTCGCATGATCTTGGCCAAGGTCGCGTTCCCAGGAAAAGAGAACTCTCCTCCATTCGAGCCATCGGCTGTTCCAACAGTCAGCAATCCCTCTTCAACATAGCTCTCGCGAATTACTTACCATCCGTCACACTACTGTACAAATAATAATCCGTAGTTCCGTGAAACTGATAGCCTGCGTCGAAGACGAGCTTGTAGGCCGGCTGACCATACTTGACTACTGACCTAGCAATATGTCTGGTTGGGCAATTCACTAGAGCGTCGCCAATGATAGCGGACCGCTTCACGAAAGAGTCCGAAAGAGGGGATTCTAGAATCCCAGCCTCCCGAGCCTCGGGGTAAATAGTCAAGGCGTCGAGGTGGGTTCGATTGTAAAGACTCGTAGGATAGAGCATCGATACAGTCTCAGCAAAGAAGCCGTCCGAGTCGTGCCATAGAGAGGTGAGATCAGACATAACCTCGCTTTCTGACGCCAGTGAGAAGTTGGTGAACAGGAATCCTTCGTCAAAGTTTCGATATGTCATGACGGGGACTTTCGTGAAATGCCCATTTCTAAATTGGCGAGCAGGATGGTCGGGGATGACGTGTCCATCGACCACCGGTCCCCAGTAAAATGTTCCGAATGCATAATCTTTGTGGTGATAGGCTGTTCTGAATGCAGTCTCTGTAGCTGAACGTATGCGGGAAAGTGAGGCGTCTCGCAAACACTTCAATGAAGAGCATCTAGCTGCCCTCAAGAATTCTCGATACTGTTGTTGCTGCCACCCGTTGTCGTATAGCGGGGTCCACCACGGAAATTCTGCCTGTGTTAGAGTGCGTGCATCCTTATGGAGGCGAGGTTCATCGTTGAACGGTACACCCACCTGGAATCGCTGCTTGAAACGGTGCCTCCTCTGATCCACCGTACATCACCATCTGCATAGTGACAGATCCCCCTCCTGCGCTGCCCCCAGAGATAGTAACGCGGTTAGGATCGCCGCCAAATATGTGGATGTTGGATCGAATCCACTTGAGAGCCATTCTCTGATCCAGGAGGCCAGCATTGGCTGTCCCATCCTTCTTAACATCGTTTCCGGATAGAAAGCCAAGCGGTCCTAGTCTGTATTGCAGTCCTACAAAGATCATTGTCCCATTCGACTGGCCGACAAGACTATCTCCAGTGCTTGCAGTTTGACCACCAGAGATATAACCTGGAGTTTGAAGAGTATCAGCTGGAGCACTCGAAGACATGATTTTCGCCTGACTCACCTCCCCCATGTATGTATACGAGGACAGGCAGTCTCTGGTATTTAGGTATCATTGGTGTTTGTATGTTCAACAAAAGGCAGTCTTCGGATTCGTCTCCATTGTCTTGTCGCTTTCTTACCCGAGCAGCTGCTTTTGCGCCTTCCAAGCCCCAGTATGGACTGGACTGGACACACATAGGACCCGGCCGTATTCCGTCAATGAGTTGCAAAGGTGTGTCAACATCGTTGTTGTACTCAACCAGCACTGGTGCTCTCCACCTCCGATTTCCAGTTGGTGCTTGAGCATACCTGATGCCCATGAAAGTGTTGATCCTTCTCCGGCATGAGTATTTACTTACTTACGACTCGGGTAATGAGAAACTTAGTGAGGTAGCTTACATAGAAGTCTTGTTTTGCAGACCAACGAACTTGACACCAGGACCCTCCACGGTTATTGAATCACCAAGCACCCCATGGCTGGCACAAAGAATTAGGGCCGAGAGCCTCAGAATGTGGACCATGATGGATAGGCCAAAGTTCATCAATGGTGGGTTCAAGAAATGTGAACGCCCAGGAAAGAAAGTAGGCAACGGCGGCTTATGGTGTTGGAGCCAAGATTTCTTGCACGAGTATGCCTCAACGGTTGAGCGTCAAAGATGCCGGGAACCTGGGAGGGAATGACGGAAGAGGCCACCAGCGATTCCGGATTCAGTAGTCTTATGTACCGGAGACGAAGTACTGACGCCCACTACATGATGGCTGCGTTCCCAGCCCACGGCACACCGCATCCCCGTTGATTGCAACTGCTACTGCTCAGGTCCAGCCACCCGTCCGGGTCAAACGTCACTAACAACCGATTGTTCGCGATCGTTTGAGACGAGGACCGATACTGCCGTTTGCCGATCTATGCTCTCCCAGGTATCAATAGCTCGTCGGATTTTACATGCCTCGTAAGCTCTCACCGGCTTCGGCGGGGCGACAACGTTGGAACGTGGGTGGTGCGTGTAAGCTAGACTGAGACCAGACGCTGCAAGCCACCAGTGCAGCTAAACTGAGCTGCTTGCGGCGACACTGGAGTGAGTGCCTGAAGCATAGAGGCGTGCACATAAATCTCTGATTCTCTGGTAACCTTTCTTCTTTCCCTTTGATTCCGATTTAAAATGCCCGAGATTGTCATGCTCATCCCGCGATGACGTACTAGTCCATGTATGCCTCTACACAAGGCCCGCAGTGTGCGGTCAACTCATTCCTGTTGATTTGCCAACTTGGTTTCTTCTCCGTCTAACAAATACGAAGTATCTCACACAATTTGACCCTGTCAAGCCTGCTTGCCTGCACCGGATACTATTGCTAAACTGATCAATGTGGTAAGATGATCCCGCCTTTCGGCCTCACCTGCCCCGACAGAAATTCCCGCGTATTTGGCGAATACGCGCTACTGCCGAGCACAACCATTAATGATAGTCGACATGAACGCCGTGTAACACCATCACAGCTCATCAACTCAACAACGAAATCTGATTACGGTGGCTTTTTCCCCGCCGAGGGCGGCAATTGACAATGGCCATGGACTAGCTTCCGAGGAGGCGAGGACTTGGGATCTGCTCCAAGGTTCCACATATTGCTTGGATTATCATTCAACCAATACAGGGTATCGATTCATGTGTTCACTTTTGTCTGAGCCGCACATGAACAGGCATACCGTCCTTGGGGTGACCAATTCCGTCGCCGGCCACGTACAATCGCTGGCCTCTCACCATATCCTTCTGTCCCTTGATGCCGCTATTGGAGAGAGTTGTTAGCTGTGTGGCCCCAGTGTTCGTAGACCAGAGAGTCAACTTACCGAGCAGCATCCCATTCATCCCATGCCTCCTCCACGTCGAACTTTCGGATGATGAGAGCGGCAACCAGCTTGATTTCAACCCAAGCAATCTCCTGTCCAATACAGTCTCGGGGACCTCTTGCGAAAGCTCTCCAAGCATCCTTTACAGGGTGCAACGGGTCCTCCGCAGGCACAAGGTAGCGCTCCGGGATGAACTTGTCCACGTCAGGCCACAATGAGGGGTCATGCTGCATGCCTGGTCCGCCATCCCACACCAGAAATCCTTCGGTAGGATACTGCCTGCCCTCTGCAGTCAAGAAGAACCCTGCTTCACCGCCTCTCATGGTCGACGCGAGCTGGTACAGGCGCAGACTTTCCTTGATGACGGCATGTGTGTAGCGCAATGAACTCAGAAGCTGTGGTGATTGGCTGAGAATCTCGGCCGCTTGGTCAGGATCCATGCCCAAGACCTCATCATGTTCCGCTCGAACCTTGGCCAAGCAGTCTGGATGATCTTGGAGCACCTTGAACATGAAACAAAGTGCGCTGGCTGTCGTCTCGTGGCCGGCGACGAGGAAGGTCTTGAGATTGCCCATAATAGTGTCCATCATCTCGGGGTCGATGGCTGGATTGGTAACGCGACCGCCAGCTTCCTCTGCGAGGTGCATCAGAGCCAGGTTGAGGACCGTCTTCTTCTTGGCAGGCTTCAGCCCTGACTCAAGAGAGTGAATGATGCTGGGGTAGAGTTGGTTGTAGACAATTTCATTATTGCGGTCAACGGCTCTGTTCTGCCAGGGGAATAGATAACCAAAGCTGAAAGCTTGTCGGATGCCCATCAGCCTGAGCTGGTCCGCTAGAGCCACTCTAAGCGGACCTGCGGTCTTGTTCTTCTGCTCGTTCAAGCGCTCATCCCTTTGAATCATGTAAGTAAATCATGTTCCCACCGGTATTTTGAGAGATTAGGTCAGGTCTTACAAGACGGCTCGGACGATGATGTCGAAAGTCAGGGCTGTTGTCATGTTGCGGAGCTGGAACATAGGTCCCCAAGATCCATTTGGACCAGCCCGTTGCTTCAGATTGTCGGCGAACACCTTGATTTCCTCAATCAGTTCAGGAACGATCATCGAAACATTCCTGGAACTGAATCCAGGATTGAACCATCCTCTCCACTTCTTCCACTCGTCGGCCTGCAGGGTGGCGATGTCCTTGCCCTTAGTCAGGGGATTCATGAAGTCGAGAGAGATCTGATGCTTGTCGAGATTCTTCGTCTGAGTGAACTGAGCCGCAACCGTGTTCTTGTATGCGGCCACGATGGGCGCTTTGAGAACAGGCCACAGGTCGAGATAGATAACAGGCGGGCAGTGATCCATTTCGGGAAAGTATCTCTTGTAGTTGTTGATAATCCACGGGTGAAAGTTTCCAATGTTGATATCTCCTGGATACTCCTTCCGGAACTCCATCATGACTTTTAGGTGACCTGTGATCCAAGAATGGGGTAGCATCGGCTGCAGTTTGAAGTCAGCCGGTGTTGACACAATGGTCGGAAACAATCATCACTTACAATGCCCTGGGCCCTCACTTGCCTAAACTTCCTCCGAATGGTAAACGCTTTCCAAAGGACCTTCAATACGAGAGTTCCAACAAAGACTGCGGCAAGTTTGAGAACCAGCGGCAAAAGTGCCGCTGGTGTCCATGTGATCGTGAAGCCCATGGCTGCGAAACGTTCAAGGGGTATTTCGGGACAAAGTCGCACGTGATTAATTGCGCTGAGATGCCAACTAGAAATGAATCATCATATCGTTCACTCACGAGGTGCTTCTGTCGCTGAGTTTTATAATCTATTCGGGTCAAGTGGGAGGAGTCGCAAAGCGGGAGCTCCAGATAGGGAAGTATGTTTACATTTCCGTTCTTGATCACACCGAGGAGCTTAAGCTTCTAGGCGACAGGGTCACAGCTCCGAGTGCACCAAAATTTCGAGTCATTCATACCACTTTACACGACCAATTAAGAAACGTTCATTCATACAAACCACTGCTATTATGGCGCAAATCACAGGCAGCACACATGTGCGGGGTTCTCGCCAGGTTGAAACGGATAGAGGGTGAAGATGGACGTGGATTGGAAATACCCACCCATTTTCCACCGTCACTCTGCGACGATTTAACCGAAAACCCAACTTGATACTGTCCATGCGTCCAGCATGAAGACCCTGAAAGATGCTGTTCCGAACTTTGTCTCGGTCGGTTGCAGACCCACGCCATCTTCTACCACTTGCCGCGTCGCCGACTGGTGAAGGTTTGTAGATACACACAAACTTTCAGACCCTGCAGCCGAACGGTGCGATATTTGCGGAGGCGCTTCAGCCTCCTCAGGAGAAAACATGTGACCAATGACTTGAGATGAGAGCAGTTCATCCAGTGCACGGAATATGGTTGCACAACCTATCGATTACTGTTCTACATGCCATGTAAATGCAAATCCCCGTCTGCCTATCACACAGATTATTGACGAGTTCATCATGACCCGATGTCAATACTCGACATGAGTCCGGGTTCCCTCCAATTCGGGCACGCAGCATCGGCCAGGACAGCAGCCTGTTTGATTCCCAGAGACACTTTGATGCCATGAAGATGATCTGCAGCCCAAGACCGCACTGCGGCACTATTCATTTCCTCCTGCGACACGATGTACAGTGGCCAAATCATCGTCGACGCTCCTGCAAAGGAATTAGTTCAGGATAGGGTTTCGTCGTCCGGGTTTGCTTACTTGGTGAACCAGATAGATCTGTTGTTGATATGCAAATATCGGTCGACAGGTTTCGAATTGCTGAGAAAGCCTCAAACCGCATTGTCTCTTTCAAAGACTCATTGTACGCGTTCTGCTGGTCCACATAGTTCAGAAGAATCTCACTAGCCAGAATTCCCAACGACCTCCAATTATTCCAGACTTGCGCGCCCCAGACGCTGGTATATACGTGACGTTTTCCGTTGAAATACGTTCCGGTGTGAGGTTCAATGACCTCAGTCACATAGTAAGCCCTGTGAGTCTGCAGCGCTGCCCAGGCCTGCAAGTCGCTTTTGATGTCGAGTATGATCTGACAGATCGCGTCGGGGTCCGTGATTCGCTGGCTCTTGATATCTGCGCGGAGATTGACGATTCGGAACCCAATTAGAGCCAAAGACCCTGGACGATTATTTACGTAGCGCATCCCGAGTCTGCTGGCCTCGAATTCTGTGGTCACCTCCACCAAAGCTGCGGGGACTCTTGCGCCTCGCTGGATACAGGCTTGAAGCTATGAAAGTCAGATTCTTGAATAATATGTTGTAAGTCATCCAACTCACTATCTGATTTCTGAATTGCATGTAAAGCTGTATACCCAACTCACGAGAGAATTGTTCTTGGCCGCGAACTTGTAGTAGTGCCGTGGCTCCCTCGATATGTGTCGCCCAAGTCTGGTAATCTCTCCAGTTTTCGAAAGTGACAGTCTGTCCTGACGTTAGTCTATGGTGGAAATCAACGTCATCTCGGTTGATGATGGATACGTGCCTCGAAGAGCCCCAGCAGAAGGATCGCCATGAGAGTTGAGTCCGCCGCGACCAGGGTCGGATCGCGCAAGGCCAAGTTGGTAGCGTTCAAGGCTTGGCAATATCGTTCTTTGGCCTGAATAATCACATCTGGTGCATTGTGTACGTTGGATATCGCCGCCATTCCCACGGCTTGCACTGCCGCTCGGACAACATTGCTAGGGATGTCTTCCAGATATGTCTGCGCCAACCACTTCTGATATGTATCGGCAAATGGCGGCCCAGTTGTGGTGTAATATGCGAAAAAGAAGTTGGCTGCGCGGTCTTCTAGTGTCTGGCCCAAGCCCGTAGATATCGTGCCGGAAAAGATGGCCGTCCGGACGAAGTCGGTTAGTCCTACGTCTGTACCTGTGCAGACATCGTGTAATTGGATGTCAAGGAGAGTTTCATCTCTCTCCGGCTCAGGACTTTTGTGAAATCTGTTCTTGATTCTTTGACGTTCGTCGCGAAAAAGAACATCTGTCAGATTCCGATAGCCGGGACATTGCGTCTTGCCCTTCTCGCATTTGAGGCATCCCGGTCTTCGTTGGTCACACTATCCTGGTCAGTTCAACCAAACCTTACGCTGGGGAATAGCCGGACTTAAGATAGCACATGCCTTGACTTTGCGTTTTCGACAGCGCTGGCATCCTTTGCTGAGGGCACCGTAGTAGACCATCATGCGTAGCAAGAAAAACAAGAAGGGATTGATCAATCCCGAAGCTCAGTCAGGGGTCAACAAAGCCGACGGATTTCGGGTTTTAAGCGAAATTTCCGGTTAGAAGCCCGTCTAGTCAGTCCACTAAGTGAAAATATACTCGTGAAGGACAAATCAAGTGGCAATGAAAAAGTTTCGTTCACTTTTTGACGAAAGATCCTTCGCTCGCGTGTTATGGAAAATCTCCAGAGTGAGAATGTAAGCCCACGATTAAACGATGCAGGGGATTTAGCCCGACAAGGGAGCCGGGCGGGATCCGGGTGGCCGGCAGCGCATCGGCGGGGGGTTGTGGTCCCGACTCGCACTCTTGGCCTGAATCGGGATTAGCGGAAACGCCACAGGAGCAGCTCTGATTCGCTCCGGCTAGCTTGGTCATCCTTCTTTGGAAGGCCATTGGTGGGCCCATGTTGGTCGTCTCTTGCCAATGATCATGGCAGACGCAGTGACCTCCCTTTCATCTGAGTTGACTTCAGCAGAAGCACATGGCAGTCGTTGGGATATAAAGACTGGCCGACGACATCCCAAATCAGAGGACCTCCTTAAAACACATCAGAATCAAAAGAAATCACAATCAAATTTCTTCCAAGTCCTTCTTTCCCATAATTCGACTAATACACCCACTCACAATGGCTGAAACCCTTATCACGCCCGCTCCAACCTCTGTGCCCCGGGAGAACACCTTCCGCAAGTACACCGCAGAGCAAGGCAAGGTCTACGCCAAGGGACGCCCGGTCTATGACGACTGTCTCTACGATATCATCATCGACCACCACAGATCCACTGGTGGCAGGCTTGACACCCTGCTTGACATCGGCACTGGCCCCGGCACCGTCGCCCGTGGCCTTGGCCCGCGCTTCAAACGGGTCATCGGTCTTGACCCCGCTGCGGGCATGATTGCCGCCGCCCGGTCTTTCGGCGGCGTCTCTGGCAACTTAGAACCCATCCGTTTCGACGTGTCTACCGCCGAAGAACTTGGCTCGAACCTGTCTCCAGCGGTCGCGGACGGCAGCGTCGATCTTGTCACGGCTGCAACTGCTGCTCACTGGTTCGACATGCCCGGCTTCTGGGCCGCTGCAGCCCGTGTTCTGAAGCCCGGTGGCACCGTCGCTATTTGGAGTGGCAGTTCCATGTACATCCATCCTTCGGTGCCAAACCATGAGCACATCCAGGGTGTTCTAAATGAGTTCCGAAACCAGCACTTGGTGCCTTATATGGTTCAAGGAAACCACATTGGCGAGACACTGTACGAGGATCTGCCTCTGCCCTGGACCGTGGAGAATCCGATACGCGAGTTCGATCAAAGCACATTTTATCGCAAGGAATGGAACAAAGATGGAATAGTTGATGAGGACGGGGAGTTCTTTCATCAACTGACTTGGAACATGGATGACGTGGAAAACATGATGATCACGGTGAGCCCTGTGACGCGTTGGCGCGAAGCCCACCCAGACCTAGTTGGCACGGACCGTGACGTGGTCAAGATGCTGCGGAAGCAGATTGAGACATTGCTACATGAGGCCGGTGTTGAGAAGGGCAAAGAGACAATTACCACGGGATGGTCCGGAGCCCTGCTGATGGTGAAGAAGGCCACCTGAACCGCCCAGGCTAAGAGAGCTCTGGTTGTCGCATCAGTTCGTTGGAATTTCAAGACCGTCACAATTGATAGACCTTAACGAATATGTTGAAATGTGACACAATGAATACTCATATGCGAGCAGTGGGTCAAAGTGTTGTCTACCTATGTCACCAGGTTATGCGACCTGTAAGATTTCTTTTGATCAAAAGAGAATAGTAAGTCATGATTCAGAAAGTCTGGAGGTCTTTTCAATTGATTGCGAAAACGGAGCGTTTGCCAAGTGCGGGTTTAGGCTGGGTCAACGCTGACACAAACACCTGGACCCCAACCGACTTTGCTTTTGTTGTACTTTATCGGTCTTTATTGTCTTTATTGATCTCTCATACATAGTCTGCTCTCTGATTACCCTCGTCTCTTGATCATTAAATATCGACCCTTCAGGGCGCAAACACCTGGTATATTCTTGACTTGTAGAGGTCCTTACCAAGCCTTGTGCATTTCCGCTCTTTGGTCGCTGGAGATGCTACGTAATCGTTTTCTCTGTGTCTTCCCACATATCGTTTGAAGATCGCAAACCAATCCCTTTTCAGTCTTTAGCACAGAAGGCTCCGCCGACTTCCAACATCATGGAGCCGCACTGTCCGCACAAAGTCGATTGGGTAGGGGTCTTTCTCTTCTCTTACTGGCACCTGAAGCGGAACCGACCTGGGGAGACTAAGGTGGTCGACGAGCTCATATTGGACTTCTTCAAGAAAAGCCGGCCGCCGATGTTGCTGGGCGCCAACTTTGAATCGGTCTCTTGGGGCGAAGCTCTCTTCGATCTTATGTGCCAGTTGAACGCCCAGCTCGGTAGGTATCGGCTTCAACACCACATCCTGCTGGAAATTCTAATAACAGTTCACAGGGCACGCTAATGCACATAGCCACCAGCACTCTGCTTGGCTGCCACTCGACTTGTGCTCTTCTCGTCCGGGCAAGGGTCGACCTTTTATCAATTGGGTAGGCGTTGAAGCTTGCACTCAGATTCTAGATGACTGCGGTGAAACCTCTCAAGCGATGGAGCAACTTCTTGAGCACATGACGTCTGTTTATGAGCTCCAAGGCATCAACACTCCCAATCTCACTATATCAGAATATTGGTCCGGCAATTTGCACCTCAAAGCTTTCGAGCGAAGACACGATGTCCAGCCCTGGGGTGTTCCTGTTTCCTCTCCTGTAGAGGGTCCACGCCGGCTGTCGTGGCTTGTCCATGATACGGAGGTAATCTGCAGCACACTGGAAGGGCCAGTTATTCGCCGAATTCCAATCGATTTCGAACTTTCGGTTCACTCAAGCGGTGCAGTGCAGTTGGAGTTGTATCATCGAGTCCCTAGAGGCGTCTGCCTCCTCGGTCTTTTCAAGCTACTCCACACGGTCATGCTTCGATGGGCAATGGACACGGGTGTGCCAAGACGTGATATTTCGACTCTGGCAGGAAGGCTCATTAGCGAGCAAGAACGGTGGTCCCATGGGCTAGTCGTATCTGGAGGACATTTGCTTGTAATGGAGGCGTGGTGGAGGGCTCTTCAAGACTTCAGTCTGGATAGAATCAGACTCCTGGACACTGGTGTCACGCAAAAGCTCAGTTCAGGTTAGGCTCGTACAGACGGCATTTCTACATACTTATTGTCGCTTATTAGCGTCGTCAATTGCATTCTGAAATATTCATTTGTTGAGGCCATTGTAGGAAAATACTGGTTGAAAGACTGCGTACTGAGCCAGACCAGGACCAGGAAGCTCAAATTAGATGTCATCATGCGCATGGTACAAAATGCCATTTCCCGATTCCTAAGGTTTACTCTGAATCTTCGTCCACCTCACAAAGATATGAAAGTTTCTTCTGCTTCTTTGAAATCTTGCTGTACATATCAATAGTCGGCGCGTCCCTCTTCGCATGTGGTGTTAAAGGCAGCAAAAGATTCTTGTTGCCAACAGAAGCAAGCGGTTTCGGGGCAAGTGTTTCATCCCCGAGATCTTTGAGTGCCTTCAATGCCTGCCAAAGCGCTCTAGACAGAGCAACCTGCTGGCCCGCAGCAAGGTTAAGGGCATTTTGACCACCTAGCATGTATGGTCTAATGCTGCACATTCGGCCGGAGACTCGTACTTCGCGAGCCCAACGGAGCATGCCTGTGAAGTAGTATCGCGCTTCGTTGACGGCGTTGCGGTCCAAGTTTCCGTTACCGGTTGAGATGAGATGAGCAACGCCGAGGCTGTTGTCGAACACGATCTTGAAGGGCCAAGTTGATAGGATCTGATAGGTATTGTCCTCAGGCCTCTTCTGCAGAGGAACAGCCCAGGGTAAGGGAATATTGTAGGTGGCTTGAAAGTTGACAAGGTGGGGGTTTCGAGACCAAGCTTCCGCCATTGTCAGTTTTAACCCGGGTTGGACCGAGGATCGACCATAGGCGCGGCTCTCGAGGTATCCCAGAACCCACGAGAAGTTAGGCTCTGGCGCCATCTCGAAGCTTTCCATGTCCCAATCGATGTCATTGAAGTCCATCCAATTCACGAAAGGTCTCTGCCTCGGCGACGGTGAGTGTTCGAGCCAATCGTATTTCCCTGCCTCCGATGGTTCGGAACCGAGACCTGATGAGTTAGTGAGTCACGGTAAACTTTCTCAACGCTACTTGCCTCTGTCATAAACCGTAGCCCGCATGAGGTGCCACAAAAAATGGTCCCACGATCTCGGATGATCGATGGTGTTAATTGGAAGTCGCTCTCGGCTGATAAAATCAGACACAAAGTCGTTGTAGGTGCCGGGCTCATACGATTCATCTTCGTCTCTAGCGCAAACATCCCAGAAGAACCAGCAGAAAGCCTCCTTCCAGTCGATGTCGTCAGCGTCGGTCATGTTGGCTGTTGGGCGTGTCTGTTCGTTGAGTGGTTGCTAAAGAAGGCTCGCGCTAATCTTGGGAGGAATTCGGTCAACTTATGTAGACACTTGTGTTGAACGAAAGCACGAGAGAAATTAGTAGAAGCAACTTAGAACAGTTGTGGACAAATTAAACCATAGGTAACATTGAAGCAGTAAGCAGAGGTTCGAAGGGCACGGTAATGACGACAACGAGTTTAGATGTACGTATAATACATTCCACCCAGAGGCTTTCAACCTCAGTTGCTGTCAATGAGGCTTTCGAAAGGGTATCAAAGTAGATATTTGCTCATATTTGAGGAGATTGTCGATTCACAAGGAGCTTTGGCGATATGTGACAGCCTGTAGTTCAACATAGCGACAAAGCAACTATGCAAGATCGGCTGAAGCTGAATAAGCTCCTTCAAGAAAATTGATCGCCGCAACTTTCAATCAGTGTCAAATCTCTAATTCGTGTATCTTCTACTTGGTGCGAACAGCAAATCTGCTTCTTCCCCTGAGTTTCTTGCCATATTTGAAGAACAGCCATGGAAAGGGCATCATGGAGACAGTCAAGAAAGCAAGAAGACTGGTTGCCCACTCGTATCCCAGTTTTTCATACATCTGAACGCCAAAAAGTGGGAATGCGGCTATTTTCAAGAGAATTTAGTATGTGTACTTGATTCAGATTTGATATGCGCAACTGTCTGTTTACGTACCTGCGATTGTGCACCTTGTAAGGCCGTTTGAGGCCATCGCAGACGCGGCGTACTGCTTGTAGGCATCAACCTGTCACAAATGTTCAGTAAATCTATTGAAACCAGTACAGTTTTGAGAAATCGTCCACTTACGAGGAATGTAAAAATTCCAGTAAATTCGAGAACGGTCCTGCAAACACCAAAATGTCAGTTGAAACTTCACGAAACCTGATGATTGGGACACAAACCCGCAACCAAACAAGGACGACCCGATAATTGGCACTATCCAGTGTATACCTGGCCGTGCCGTCCATCCATACCAGAAAAGACCGAGTGGTATGATTAATGCGCCAGCCATCGCAGGAGGTAGTCGGAACTCTGGCTCGCTCGTCCCATGGCTTTCCAGCAAGAAACCTCTGATTCTGGACCAGATTTGAGTCGTGGTGGCCGCCAAGCACATTCCAATGATGATGCCCGAGAATGTCAACCCGCCTTGCCAGAGATTCAAGTCGTACTGGTTGCGGAATACCATAGGGAAAGCGAGGAAGAATAGGTACAAAATTCCGAGCAGGATGGCTGAGAAGATGTTCAAGCAGAGACACATCGGCTCAAAGACAAGAAACTGGCAGGGGCGGACGATTGATGTTGCTACAGCTCTTGTTTTAGAAGCTGGCAGGGAATGTTCAGCCGATACATGATAACGGTCGTCGCCAGTCTCCTTCCGGAGTCTTTGCGCCTTTGCTCGTAACAAGACCGAATGGTAAGTTTCCGGAGCAAAGAAGAAAATCATTACCAGGATAACTGTGGCCCATATGATCATTATGTAGTACGTCCATCTGAAGTTAAGATAGTAGTTGATGAAACCTCCAAGAAGGGGGCCGGTGCAAGGACCTGCAAAGGGAGCCAGAGATACAAGAGCCATCGGCGTCTGGATCTTGTGAGGAGGGAACATATCACCGCAGCTTCCTCCTGCAACTGAGAGAAACGTTCCGCCGAAGAAGCCGCTGAAGAATCGTGTAATGATAATCGTCTCGATATTTTTGGCGGCGGCTGACGGGATTGTTGATATGATGAACAGAAGCCATGTCGTAAGGTAGATTGGTCTTCTTCCGTAAGATTCGCTCAAAGGGCTGATGAATGCCGGTCCGAGACCGATCCCCAAAACAAAAGAAGAGAGGCCTAGGGTTGCTACCAAGGATGACACGCCAAACTCGGGGTTCATCTGAGTGTAGGTGGCCGTGTAAATCGAGCTGGTGCAGGTACTTGAGTGTGATGTCAGCAGCGGGAAACTCTGGTTTTATTTAAATGTACCGATGTGCTTACACGCAGACTGTTCCCAAGCAGACGATGATGACGACAAGCCATTTGCGAGATGGGGGCATGCTGTGCGGACACCATGGGTCGCTTTCATCGTCGAAAGACACCACGAAAGAACTCGAATCGGTTCTCCTGGCTGATTCCGGGTCAATATCTGATGTCTTCGGTAACTTCGAGTTATTTGGATTGTGTGGTTGCGTAGGAAGCTTTTCGCCCCCTTCATTGCCCTCAAGCCCCATGTTTCCGTAGCTGTAACTGAGTTGAAGGCATCTGAGAGTCCGTTGTGGTGAGAGTTACGTTTCAATTGCACATCAGGTCTGGCACCAATCAAACCTGACACAGTCATCCAAGTAGAAAGGTTATTCGACAAGAACAGAAGAAAACGCCGATGCAGGGCGATTTCCTACTGTTAAAAGACTGGCAACTAGGTGACACTAGTCCTGGGTGATGTACGTCACAGAGTCTCCACTTATTGAGAACCCGAGGTGACTTAGCGTGGTGCCGGAGTCCCTAGGTCTTGCTTGCCATCAATTAGGTCGAAAGTCGCCGAGGTCAGATCGACTCTGAATCGCGAGCTCTACTGGCAACGGAGGACTTCCGAATAATTGAAGGGTGCCGAATTATTTAGAAGCCGTCTCTGCGCTCTTTTGAACGAAGACTTGGTTGTTTCCCAGCATCTCGTACTCCTTTTTTTTCGCAGGGACCGAACAAGCATGGACCACGTCACTCAAGACGATCGCGTCCAGTGGGCAAGATCACAGCGCCATGTATCCCAAAGAGGCGCTTACAATTTCGCTCATCGCGACATATGGGGACCGCGGGAGAAGTCCATGGCCAACCCATGGTCACCGAGTAATCCCGATGGAACGTGGGTTGCATCTCAAGGCGCCTTGGTCTAGTCGAGTTAATAACGGGTGTAGAGTCATTTTACGCCTAGCTGAGAACAGCCTAATGCACCAGGAAGTTGCACAGTTCATCAAGGAAACCGTGAGAATCACTTGATGGTTTCTGTTCAGAAATCAAACTGACCATCGAGAGCAGATCAATGTGCTGCCCTTGGATCATTTGACCTACAGCACAGGACCACGGGGATCTTTGCGCCTCCGTCGCGTTCTTGCCACATTCATGAACAAGGAATTTCATCCTCGAGATGCAGTCACAGCCAATGATCTCTTCATAACGCCTGGGTTGGCCAGCGGCTTAGATGCAGTGGCATGGTCGATTTGCGACGAAGGCGAGGGCATACTTGTTCCGCAACCGTTCTACAACGGCTTCAGCTTTGATCTTCTCAATCGAAGCAACACGCGAGTTATCGGGGTCTCTTATCAGGACATAGAAGGATCTTCGAACCTTGAAGATATCTTCCGACCCGAAGTGAACAGATTGGCTCTTGAAGCGGCTCTGAACAAGGCTCGTGGGGAAGGTGTGAACGTCCGCGCATTGCTAATCTCAAAGTAAGTTGTCCACTTCTGGAGGGAATCAGTGGCGATGCAGATCATGGCTTATCTTTATTTTCTATCAAGCCCACACAATCCTCTGGGTAGATGCTATCCACCAGAAACAATACTGGAGTTCGCTTCTTTTTGTGGTAGAAATCGGCTACACTTCATTTCTGACGAGATCTACGCCAAATCTGTCTTCCCAAATCCAGCAATCTCAGGTCAAGCTTCATTTGTGTCTGCCCTTTCACTCGACCTTCACAATGTCATCGATGCAAACTTACTGCACGTCCTATACGGCGCAAGCAAAGACTTTTGCGCCAATGGCCTACGTCTGGGCATGGTGTACACGAAGAATGAGGCTATCCTAGGGGCGATGTCGAGCATTAGGTTGGTTCACTTGTCTGCGATTGACCCACGATTCTAACACAACGTTGCTAGTATGTTTTCTTGGTCACCTCATGTTCTTCAAGACGTCTGGGCGTCCATGATGAATGATCAAATGTGGATCGAATCCTTCATGGAAAAGAAGACAGACCTCATGGTGGAAAACTACCGTGTGGCCACCTCCTTCTTTCGGGAGCACAATGTCAGCTACTTCGAAATGTAGGCAAACTTGACAACATTTTGTCGAATGAATGTCGTAATTATATGCTAATATTCGTTTAGGAACGCTGGGCTCTTCATCTGGGTTGATCTTCGCCACCTATTCAGCCCATTGACATTGGACGGAAATCTGCAAATCCGGTCTGAAAGCTGCAAAGCTCATCAGCAGCGTGAGCTTGAAATAATAGGTCTATGCGCAAAGCACGGTGTCATGATTGCACCAGGCAGCGTTTACATGCCAGAGGAGTTTGGCTGGTTTAGGGTGACCTTCAGCCTGGGAAGGGAAGCACTAGAAGAAGGGTTGACGCGGTTTGCCAGAGCTATTGAAGAGATTAGAATCTAGACCATAGATAGACATTAGTCTCAGAATTTAACGACAAGTCTTCTGTATCTTTTCACCGAGTGATGGGACTTACTCATGTGAGATCGGGCGGACGGTCACGTGGTGTGTTCTCAAGAGGCCTCGGCTTCTTACGGCGCACTTACTCCGCACCTAAACTCTCTAAGGCCTCTTAACAAGTCGCCGGCTTACTTTTACTCCTGGAGCTGCAAAATACCTCGCCTTCTTGCGTCTTGGTGAGGCAACCATGGTCGACGGTTCCCGCAAAACACCAGACAACCCAGCCCCAGTGAGTCCGAGTCAACCCGTTGTCAATCGCGTCAGAGTCGCCTGCAAGGCCTGTAACGCTAGACGGGTCAAGTGCGATGCCGATCAAGGACAGCCATGCTGGCAATGCCGTACGCGGCAAATACCTTGCGAACTAATTGATTCCAAAAGGGGCAAGTAAGTTGCAATCGCTAAATGTCGCGTTACTTTGTCTTACGATAAGTCAGATATGTTCGTAAGAGACGAGTGCATCCAGCCCCTCGGGTAGCCAGCGAGACTTCATTGCCCCATCTCGAACAACAGCTTGCTCCATCTGATACAGAAGAGACATTTGATCATGTCCAGGGCGTTGAGGAGGCCGATGGGTCGCACGCATCATCCCATCAGGAGACACCACAAGATGTCAACCAAGGTCTTTCACCATTTCATTCTCGCAATGCGCAAGAAACCCGGGCTTCAATACCACAACAACCTCAACCAAACTCACACGCGAATTACTCTGTGGATAAGTCTAGTCTATCCTACATCGTCGAGGTCGTTCACCGACCCAAGGATGGCTCAACAGAGCCCCTGAGAGTACACTATCCCATCCCTGCATCGATTATAGATCAATCGACGCCAAATTTCGGCCCCAAGACACCAGAGGATCCGATCTCTTTGCAAGAAGCTCTTTTTATGCCCACGCCTGAAGTGGCAGATCAACTAGTCCGCATCTTCTTCGATACCACCCACGTTGCCTTCCCTGTCTTTGACCGGCAAAAGTTCTCGCGGTTGTACCTCCAAGGCCAGGCTTCTCCGCTTGTATTGCAGACGATCTTTCTTCTGGGCTTCATGGTCGGCAGCGATGACCTCATTCAAGCAGGAGGCTTCAGCGACAGAGCAACCGCTAGAAAGACATATTATCTCCGTGCCAAGGCGTTGTACGACGCCGACTACGATGCCGACCGAATGAACGTTGTGGCTTGCTTGCTTTTGATTGGCTTTTGGTGGGCTGGTTACGACGAGCAGAAGGATCATTGTCACTGGGTTGGCTGTGCGACGACCTTTGCGCAGTCCATGGGCATGCATCGCTCGTAAGATACCCGCTTCTACTTTCGAAATTTCTGCTGACTCCATACTACCTAGGATGTCACAGTCTACGTTCAGCCCTCATACAAAGTCTCTCAGGAAGAGAATCTGGTGGGCGATCTACGTAAGTATATGACTGCCCACATTGTCCTTCCGTGCTAACAAACCTCAGACCCGTGAGCGGCATCTCTCTGCAGCTTTCGGCCGGCCATGTCGTATCCGTGACGAAGATTGTGACGTTGAGCCCCTTGATGAAGATGACTTCAACTTTGATCTGGATTACGACCAGAGACTTATCCCGGCTCAAGAAGAATATCATATATCCTATGTGCTTGAGATGACGAGGTTGGCCGCAATACGTGAGTGGGCCATGCCGTAAGACAAAGTTTGTATTCATGCTGACGCCTCAGTTCAGTTGGCGACGTACTCATTTCAGAGTTTAGTCCTCGCCGTCCCATGACAGAGCAGTTCGGGACTCAAACTCTCAAAGAGAAACTGTTTGAATGGGAAAGCAAACTACCAGGGAACCTCCGGACGTCGCCCCTCGACGGCACTCTCGGTGCCCCATTTTGGGCCAGCATGCTGCATTTCAACTATCAGTGAGTGACCCCCCCCCCCCACAACATATATTTATGCGTGATATGCTGATACAATACCTAGATACTGTCAAATACTTCTGTTTCGCCCAAAGTCCATTGAGATAGTCTCCCAAGAAGAGAAGGAACGGGACTTACGAGCACGCATGGCAGCAGACGCCATCACTCGCAATGCAGAAGACCAACTTTCTGCAAACACCATTAGATATGCACAGATCCATCTGTAAGCACTTCGATTCCTCGTTGAGAGCCATACTCACCCCACTACAGTGTGCCGGCTTTGTTCGGCGCCCTGTCCATGCACACCATCGAAATCTGCCGGAAGGACTCCATTCGCCGACAGCTTGCGGAAAACAAGTCACGCCAATGTCTTTTGGCGTTGGGCGAATTATCAAAGTCCTGGCCAGTAAGGATCTGGATCTCGAAATCGTTCGTCAGTCTGATGACGAGATTGACTGGCCAAGATTCAGCCCCTTCTGGCGGTGCTATTGTCAGAGTATCCACAAGCATTGTGAGTAACTATCTCAACAATGGATCGGACTGGGACTGAAATTTACTGACATGATGCGCAGCACCCTGCAAGCCCAGGTGGTCAATCTCCTCACGAGACTGTCAATGACAACCAGTCTGCTTCTGGTGTTGGAGATGGACACCGGGACACGACATCAACGCTCAACAACGGCTCAGAAACTCAGAATTTTGACCCTTATGGCATCCCTCAAGCAAACCCCCATCTCTTCTACGACAGCTTTTGGACTTCGTACCTCGACAATGCCTTTGACGTGGACTTACTCATCCATCCTAATTCGGGTCTTTTTTGAGTTGCATGGCTTTAGGTTTCTTCAGCTCTCGTCTGCACGATGAGATTATTAGATTATTAGGCTACTATTCACGCATAATACCGTACTTTTGAATGAAACACATGGCCTCCGTCTCTTGTGTCAACTTTATTGTCCCCGGTCCAACAAGCTCCTCACTGTACTTCGCGAAACCGTGCTGGAATCCACCTACAATACTGAGTTGGTCGATTCAAAATATCACGTCAACCCTCCAGACATGTACGGAGGTGGGCTGTAGTCCGAGTCATCAGTAGACGACAATCGTCTCTTCCGCCTCGAGGTACTCTCATATTCGGGCGGCGATTCCAAAGTGTATGTAGGCCTTTGAGAAGCCTGCCGTTGCGGTTGCCTTCTTTTCAATCCATTTCCCTCACTATCGAATGATTTAGAGGAGTATGAAGAGCTGGAAGCCCTCACAGGTGCAAACCTCCTGGTCTCTTGCGGAGGGGCTCGTCGTATGTCCTTGGCAGATCGACTGCTTGTCCTTGATGCGTTGATTGGTTGAAATCCAGAGACCTCTGTAGATCTCTGTATATCGATAACTTCAGCTGGCGTTCCTCTCACATTCTTTTGGGTTCCCGTGCCCGTTCGGATTTTCTTGAGTGGCGATGCCGTTGCAGCCTTCTCTGGATGTTGTGATATAAACCGTTCCAGCTTATCGTCAAATGTCGGTCCTTCACCTGCTGGTGACTGAGATCGCATCGGTCGTTTTCCTTTTGCTTTATCAGATAATTCCGTCGTAGGCAGCGGTTCACTTGGATGTGCAACAGTCGATGATGATTGGGTACGTGGCGGTTGAGTTGATGGCAGTGGCTGGCTCTGTGGAGATCGATGTGGTGACAACTTGACCAAATGTGTTTGAGTCTGTGATGGAGGGTACACCGGTCTTTTCTCTTCTACTTTTGCTGGCAGCTCCGTGTCAGGTTGTGTTGGGTGACCCGTGGGAGATTGAAATGTGTCCGACCGGGTCATCGCCTTTTGCATCTCGACAGGATGATCAAATGCAACGATGGCTTGCCACAGCGCACGGTTTACCGTCATTGTGTCATCTGCAACCTCCTTGTTGTCGAGTAGTGACTTCAGAGAGAGGTAAAGTCTCGCCCCCGGACTGCTGTTCCGCATTGCCAGTGCCCAATGTAGCAGGTATGTGTAAAACAGCTTGCACCAGTTGAGGGTACAGCGGTTGATGGCAATCTCGGAATCGGTCACCAGAGCAGCGTATCCTTGTTTCGTTGCGAAAGTGAAGTCAAAGTCAATGGAGGTTGTCCCAGACACTCGCTCTTTGAATTCTCGGAAGAAGTCATCAATGCCGTCAGTTTCGTCATATTCCAACACGAATTCAGCCATCAAGGGCACCCTCCACGGCCCCTCGAGGCTTTGGCTGTTCTCAAAGTCGACGAGATACGGGTTGCCATACCAGGCATCGTCGGTCGTCGTATACAGGCGCGACTCCAGCGGCCCATAGGCGACAGTCTCCAGATGGTGCAAAAGACTGCGGCCTACTTCTCCGGGACTTGCAAAGAGCCGTTCGAGGCTGATCCAATCAACAAATGGCTTTACAGACGCGTCGGACGTTCTCGGACCATTGATCCATCTGTACTCGTTGTCGGGATTCCACGAAACATTTGATCCTGTGATAAGCTTATCAGCGAACAAACAGGAGAGGGAAGAGCCATAGAATCCATTACCAGTCAGGCGCCGCAAGAATCGCAGGAGAAAATGCAGAACGTAGTCCCATGAACTCGGCAGAGCGGCCATATTCGACGACTTGTAATTTGCGCGCAGTGCTCGTCGGATCTCTGCGTTGATGGCCTTCATGTCTTCCTCGCAGCGACATATCTCCATGTCCCAGTAGAAGAAGAGGAACGCTTCCTTCCAGTTGATCCTCTTTGGACCAAATACATCTCCATACTCTCGGTGATCTGAAACTTGGGTTGGTGGTGCACAAGGCGGGCTGTGAGACGGACTGCTTGCTCCGAGTGACGCACTACAGGACATGTCTATTTCCTTCTATCAATATTATATCAGCAAGTCTTACGACAGTCGCAGTGGTTGCTTTTTTTTCTCGGACCGATGGCACTCAAGGTTCTCAACTTTCCTAGCAGACCAGATTGACTTCCCAGACGACGCCACGGCGTCCAGTTTCGAAAGGGTTGACTTCTCCACAGTTTGACAGGACGAGATCTGTAAAATATTCATAATTCTAGGGATTGATCAGCTTTAATTAAGTCTTAGGACTGTACTGTTTGATAGGGGTCTTCTGTTTGTTATTCCGGGGTGTCTTAAACAAAGAACTGAATGGGCTGCACTGGACCGTGCCCACCCGTCGAAACCACACTATTCCTACTGAGCTGTGCAAACACGTAAGAGCATTGACATAAAACGGGTCATTTCGCACCGTGGGTCGTACAAGAGTTAAAATTACACCAAACTTCCTTTGAGATGTTGAAGTTAAGGGTCTGAAAACATCTAGAGTCATCCACGGCCGTCGTACTGTATGACACCAATTGCCTTTGTTCACTTAGGCGGAATAATTAACAGCTTTCTAGAAGTATAGAATGATGAAAGATTCAGCAGCATGTTTGCCCCTACTTTGCATGTTTGCCATGCAACTAGCAGTACATCTATGATTGAATCTTTAAGAACTTTGCTCCCTGGGTGGATACATCTAGCTTTTCAGTTAGATGCTGATGATGGCAGGGATAAGAAGAATTACACAGGTCATAATAACAATAGGGACAACAATAGGGACAACAATAGGGACAATGACAGGGATAATAATAGGTGCAGTCTGAATACGAAAGAACATAAAGGCTAATGTAGTACGCCGCTCCCTTAGCTAGAAACGTATAGCTACCTTTCTACAGCATAATTACCATGCTATAAGGCTTTCTCAGACAATCTATAATTAGAAGTCAGTTATAAAACTTAGAAGCAGGTAGTACAGATCACACACCTCAGAAATTCGTTTCAGAACTGTGAAACTATTGAAAGGGTATTGCTTCCATGTTGTTATATAGTACGTTACACATGTCCTGCCTAGAGCAGCATTGACGGCCCTTTTCATTCCCCGTCTTCTCATTATCAACAATTCATCTCAAAATTTCCATCAGTAAGATAACACGGACACTATGCGTTGTTGTCGGCTCAGTGTGTCTGGGTTGGAGGATGCGGATGCGGATCCCTTGTCTGTCATGGACTACGTACGTCGTTGAAAGACAGCTGAGACTTCCAACTTAGGATGGACCATCCTCGAACGAATACATCAGTCCAAGAAGTTTTGAGAAGGAAAATTCCATCTGCACAGAACCTTCTCAACGACTAGAGAACCTAAGCACGTTGACTCTAAATCGCGTATATCTTTGCTCCTGGTTTCCCATAATCATACATCGCAAGAAACCAGAGAGCATCACTCCATTTGCATTGCATGAATCCACACCTCGACAAGAACAACAGACGCTCCATCGACGGCCCAACTATGCATGAATCACGCTTCGCGCCGGAGCAGTCCAAAACACCGCAGGGCATAGCTCTCAAGGCCTTGTTCATCACCACTCTCGTCGCTCTTCTCATCGCTATATTGCTGATGTACCTCGTTGATCATTTAAGCCGGCGACACGTCTGGGTTCGCCGTCGTTTGGAAAGGTTTTGCGACTCGCAGTGCGAGCACTGGGGCAACAAACTCCCCCTCGGTCGAAGCGATGCATTCTCCTTCCTCTTTCACGACTTGCTTACTATGTCAACCGAGTCAAAGCAGAGACTGTTGGACATTCTCCAGGCTGCTGAGCTGGAGCAGGAGGGCTTTCATGGTGGCATGCTCCCTGACGAGTGGTTAGAGTTCCTCCCTTGGCGCATTGTGCAGGCTTTACATCCTGCCGTCTGTAAGTTGAAGCCCGATCACAGCAGCATGGTGCGTTGGTATGACTGACTGGATGCCAATTCATACAGCTATGACCTTGTCGGACCTACCTGCCAACAACAGTGGTCACCAAGGCCCAGACATCATCTACGGCAGCAGGGATTGGTTCCAAACCTCGCATGATGGCCGAATCCTGCCAGAGATCGTTCATCAACCAGCTATTGTCACAACCACTGGAGGGCCGCGCAACTCACGACGGCTAGAGAAAGACGCTTGCCTCGAAAACACACTCAACGCCCTAATGGAGCCCCTCATCCGTGACATGCGAGCGGCTCATCGAGTCACGCCCACAGAGGACTTGACCTTCTCCTGGGAATTCATGTTCGCCATTCGATGGGCCTGGACCGACAACCCCTACCTCGTGGACTTCCAAACCCGCTACGAGGTGCCCATCTGGGGGGTGCCTGTGCCGAAACGTCTCCTGGCCGCCGGCACGGACACGGGTGCGGGTCCACGTCGGCAGGTGTTCAAACCCCACTTCGGCTTTGTGGAGTGCTGGGCGGGCGCTTTCCAGATCGCCGTGGATTCCACGGCCAGAGCGGCGCGAGTCGAGTTGGACGAGGACTTGGACATGCCGGCGCCGAAGGATTTAGAGAAGGTGATTGACGGGTTTCGGATGCTGCACACGGCTCTCCTCTCCAATTTCGCGGACGCGTTTGGTGAAAACCGCGATGCGGCTTTCTCGTTGGAAGAAGTTGTGCAGCAGGCTTTTCACGACGCTGTGACGAGTGAATGTACTCATGAAATGGACCGAGAGGTCGAGGAGCACTGGAGGGCAATCGCAAAGTGGCGGCCTTCGGGCTTTGGGTCCCCAAGTTTACGGGTCAGATATCTTACTGACAGAGATGATTCGTGATGATCGGAGTTGGGTCCGTAGCATAGATAGCAAGACATCCAGAACCTAAAGTTGCTTCTCTTTCTTTTCGGAATGATTATTGAACGACGCTCGCCATAAAATTATCGTGCCCCATCGCAACGCGGCGCTTATCGGCCTGCCGTCGGTGATCGACCAGGGGGCCAAGGGAGGTCAAGCTCCGAACATCGACCCTTGGCATAACGGGTCCGTGGCGATCTCTTCGGCCAACGTCCATGGCTATCGCGATTCGCGAATCGCAGGATGCAGCAGCGCAGCGCTTGCCTGCAGCACACGCACTGGTTGACTGGGAAGAAATTTTCACCGCCCCTCGTGACTATGAACAATCGTCGTCGGCGTTATCACGGCGGCATTCGCCTTTATTTTTCGACGCCACGGATTGCCTCTTTCTGCGTCCCCGTGGGATGCGCAAGCGGTAAGGACGTGTGATTGGTCGTGGAGACGGATTAGGAAGGGGGGAAATACGTTCAACCTCCGCACGTGGAGTTCTCCAGGTGCAGAGGAGGAGACGAACGAGTGGATGTATGGTGGTACGTCATTACATAATCCTCCACGTCGAGGTTGAGAAATTCAGGGCTTTGGGAGCGCTTCATTGGCCATCTTCATGCGTATCTGATCTTGCGGCTGGCGCAATCTCGAGATTGAACAGAGGGGCGAGTAACGTTGGATTGAACGACAGATGGCGGTATCGTACGAGACCTCCACAGCGGTGGGATACCGACGGGTAAACGCCGATGAAGAAAGCACCCTTTGTGACCGGAGACTCCTGTGCGGCGTTCACGTGAGGATCTTGCAGATGGAGGCTCCGAAGAAGTGGGGAGGGGGGCGGTAGACTTCATGAGCTGGTGGTGCTGTGCATTCTTCGTTTCATCGACATTCGGGCCGTCAAGGGAGGATTCGGATGGCCAACCTGTGTGGTGATGCGGCTGGATGGGCTTGGCTTTCCAGGTTCTGGTTCTAGATGGGACGAGGGGGGGCGTTGGATGGAGGGCTGCGGCTGCGGCTGCGGGAGTGGCTGACTGTTGATCGACCTCGATGTCCTGGCACACCCTGAGCAATTGTTTCTTGCAGGTTAATGCTTGAGCACATGATTGCTGAGTCAGAATAATTTCACAAGAGGAAATCCCATCTCACGCGCTGTCGGGACTTTAGCTACCGTCAAACAGAGACTCTTATTGTTGCGGGGAGAAGTTGGGGATGGGATGGAGAGCGAAGGATAGGTACTCACTACGCAGTACAGTAGTTCGGGCTCCCCGGACGAAGGACGTCATAGTCAGAGCCGTTCGCGCTCCGCATGCCGCCTTGCCCTGTTCGGCAGTCCGACTGACTGGATGATGAAAAAGAATATGGAGACCGCAGGACCTTTTGGTGTTTGTAACCTAGGTACCTTAGCGGGCTGGCCAGGCGGCGGGAGGTGGGAATAAGCAAGACAAAAGGTTTACGGCCATGGCTCGTCATCGCCCTCGTCCAGGGAACGTACAACGACCCGCTTCCCTGTCGCGACCAATGGCATGCGCCGGAAGCGGTGCCAGGCACGGCGGACTGCTAAGCCGCCACTAGAGCCGCCTCCCTACGCCCTCCTGGAAACAAGCTTTGCAGGCCGCTTTGCCAAGCTGGCTGCCGCAACTTGGCAAAGCCGCGACAGGGCGAGAGACACCACCAACACACATCACACGGCTCACACATTTTATATCCGGCCAACGCTTTTTTGCGGCTGTCAACGTCAACGATGGAATGACAGCAACGCAGAGGCAGCGCGGTCACGCACTAGAGCAGCGCGTGTGTCTCATCCTCCGCAATGGCTCTGACCCTCCTCCGGACTTGCTCCTCGCATCCACCGCCTGTGGACCACGCTGTCCCGATTTTATTCCCAGACAAATGGGCGGCCAGTCGAACGTTCGGGCGAGGACGAACGGCACTAGTTGCTTTACCTCAACCCGCGCCGCATCTCAAAGTGGGACGTGCTGCGCTAGAGGTTGCCTGTTTCGCGCCACCGTCCTGTGCCGGTGATGTCACGGGTGGGTGTCTGCGCTCTGGGGACTGGGGGACTGGGGGAGATGGCTCGACCGCCTGGAGAATGCGGCCAGCCGCGCAGCCTCCTCTTCGGCCTCCGTCCGAAGATCTGGTTCTGCGGACTGAGCCTAACGTATGGACGGTTAGGCCTTATATGTCCTCGGTCTCCCAAGGTTGGCCTACTAGGCGTCTCCGAAAGTCAGTTGTGCTACTATATTACATGTGGAAACCATCGTGATCGGAGGAGTTTTCACCTTCCTTCTTTCTTCACCTCTCGATCTCCTTGAAAATAGGAGACTTTACCGAAGCAATTGATATTCTCATCCGCGCATGAGAACAGCCCAACATGTCTAACGCACGCTTCGTTGACGAGCCGCCTCAGGTTATCAACCAGGCGGACCTCGACCTAGCCAACGAGAAGCTCGAGTCCCGCGATGAGAGCTCCGCGAACGGCAACACTTCCAGCGAAGATGCTGTCAAGAAAGAAGTCGACAACACGCCCGGCGCCACCCACGGCGAGCACCCGTCCAACGGCAATGGCGCCAAGCTCGAGAGACTCGGCACCAACGACAAGTACGAAATCACCGAGGATGACTGCTACGACGAGCTCGGCTACTCTTTTCCCAAGTGGAAGAAGTGGACCATCCTGACCGTCATCTTCTGGGTTCAGGTGTCCATGAACTTCAACACTTCGCTCTACTCCAACGCCATCCCAGGTATCCAGGAGGAATTCGGTGTGAGCGCCCAGGCCGCTCGCTGCGGTGCCATGATCTTCTTGGTTTTGTACGCCTTCGGTTGCGAACTGTGGGCGCCGTGGTCCGAGGAATTCGGTCGCTGGCCGATCCTCCAGCTCTCCCTCTTGTTCGTCAACATCTGGCAGATCCCGGTCGCTTTGGCCCCGAACTTCGCTACCATCTTGGTCGGTCGCGCGCTCGGCGGTCTCTCGTCTGCTGGTGGCTCCGTCACCCTGGGCATGATTGCCGACCTGTTCGAGTCCGATAAGCAGCAGTACGCCGTCGCCTACGTCGTCTTCTCTTCCGTCTTTGGCTCCGTCCTCGGCCCCATCGTCGGCGGTTTCACGGAGGAGTACCTCAACTGGAGATGGTCCATCTGGGTCCAGCTCATTTTCGGTGTCGCCATTCAGCTGATTCACGCCTTCACCGTCCCCGAGACCCGCAGCACCATCCTGATGAACCGCATCGCCAAGAAGCGCAGGGCTGCCGGCCACCCCAACATCTGGGGCCCCGACGAGCTTGTCCCCTTCGCCGACCGCTTCTCCATGAAGGAAGTCATTTCCACCTGGGTGCGTCCCTTCAAGATGTTTGTCACCGAGCCAATCGTCCTGGTTCTGTCACTCCTCTCCGGCTTCTCCGACGCCCTTATCTTCATGTTCATCCAATCTTTCGCCCTGGTCTACAAGCAGTGGAACTTCACCACCGTCGATATTGGCCTGGCCTTCATTCCCATCGGTATTGGATACGTCATTGCCTGGCTGGCCTTCATCCCTGCCATCAAGCGCAACATCAAGGAACGTAAGGCCAAGCCCCAAGACGATCGCGCTCAGTACGAGTCTCGCCTATGGTTCCTTCTTTACACCGCGCCGTGTCTCCCCATCGGCCTGATCGGTTTTGCATGGACCATTCAAGGTTCGCCCATCCACTGGATCGGCTCTATGGTTTTCGCTGCCATTGTGGGTATAGCTAATTACGCCATCTACATGGCCACCATCGACTATATGATCTGCGCCTACGGACCGTACTCCGCCTCAGCTACCGGTGGAAATGGATTCGCAAGAGACTTCCTAGCTGGAATTTTAACTTTGGCCTCGGAACCCTTCTTTTTGCAAATAAACCCAGCCAGTGGGAAGAATCTCGAATACGCCTGCACGATCCTCTTCTGCATCGCCTTTGTGTTAGTCGCCGCCGTCTTCGTCATCTATTGGAAAGGACCTGCTCTGCGCGCTCGCTCGCCATTTGCTATGAAGCTCGCCGACGCCAAGGATGATGCCGGCGGTCGTCGCCCGAGTCACGTCGAGGGTGGTGCGGACACCAGCACTGCAAACGCCGGTGATGATGCTCCCGACCGTCCCCCGTACGTCCGCCAGAGGAGCCAGAACTCGAGATTCTTCGGCGAGAGCAGAGTCACCCCCCGCGGCACTCCCAGAGGTACTCCCTCCGCAAGCAGAGCCAACAGCCGTGCCAACAGTCCTTCCAGGCGCAAGTAATGGGTTCATAAGAGAGCACTTCTCGATCAGTCGTTGGTTGAGAGCATAGATGTGTGGCATTAATTTCATGACCTGATACCCCTTGGCAGTTGCCTATGATCTAGACCTAGTCTATTGTTAGTCGTAGTAATAAAAGTTGTATAATGAATGGTTACATCTTACCACTGTGATGAATTGCATACTATCGTCCGCAGACAATCCGAGAGGTTTAGCAGTAAATATCAACGTCTTCATCGTCGTCATCCTTGTCATCTTCATTCTTGTCGTCGCCCTAGTCCTTGTCATCCTCGTCCTCGACGCTGTCGTCGTTGTTGTCCTTCGTTTTCGTCTCTCGCCGTTGTCTCGCGTCATTTCCCATCATCCTTTCCCATCATCCTTTCTCATCGTCGTCTTCCGTCGTTGTCTTCCATCGCCATCGCCTCGTCACGCGTTGGATGGATGTAGGTATCGGGATAGGCGTGGTTGTCTTTAGCTCGCATGGCCTTGAGGGTGTCGATGATTTTGAGGAACAGTAGCATTGCCCAGATTCGTAAGAGCAAGAGCTCCTTCACGTTACTACCTTGCTCTGAGGAAGGCATTACTCGAGGGTCCTGCCTTATACTGCAAGCGTCTGCAACATTTTCTCATTTGCTCCTTCCCTTACCTCCCTACCTGCCCTTAGCCGCCCAAAACAGACAATTCCTCGCCTCCACAATTGCCGACTTGACATCCCTCTCTTCACCTTTCGACTATCCGCATACTTTGCAGACATCACTTTTGTCAATCACCACGTCAAAGTTACCCCCAAACGATTAGAACAGTATGGCGACAGGGCAACTATCCGTCCTTCCACCAGAGCTTCGAGCCATGGTCTGGAAGTTTTCGCTTCCTGATGATGTGCCCGAGGTCTGCATCTTCCAGAAGCCGTCGATATTTGCCAAGGCGGTATTTTCTACCTTGGTGGTCGATACTGCTTTTCCGGCCTTGGTACATGTGTGTCGCGAAACCCGTTACTTCGTCTTCAACACCAAAATCAGTGGTATCTCGTTTCGTTATTCCGACCTCGCTAGCTGCGACACGCCCTATCGACCCTTCCGAAACGAACTTGATACGTTGCTCAACGCATATGGTCCTGGTGTCAACCACATTCCAACTGATGTCGACTCCACGGTAGAGACGATGGCTTCAGCTCACAATATGGATGATATAGACACCATGAGAGAGGTGTCGGAGCTGTCTTACATAGTCAGCAGCTTTCCAGATTTGGAGCATCTGGCAGTGCGAATACCGGCAAGGCGCATGCACATCCTCCAAATCTTTATACGGGAAATATTGCACCACTTCTTGCCTCGACTGAGAACTGTCACGTTTGTCACTGCGCAAGCCACTGATACTTTGCAAGCCACTGGTACTGGTGGTCCACTGCTACTCCCAGACTTCCAGCCCCCCGAGGGCAGGTGCAAACTGCATCGATTCTCTACGAAAGAGATGGAGCACCTTGCAATCAAGACACGCCAAGATGACATCCAGAACATGGATGACTTGATTGCCAGCGTAATATTGGGCTCCATGAAACTTCGAGCTTTCGTCGATGCCACCGAAGCAAAGTATAAATCGTCACTGGCGTAAGTCACAAGCGTTCCTACTCGGACCCTGAGCGCACTGCACTCACTCTAGTTTTTACCATTTCCCTCGTTTCAGTCGCTAACCCTTGGAACACATTCAGAAAAAAGATAGAAATCGAAAAAAACATGGACTCTACGAACGGAGAGAAAATCTTCCAGGATATCCTGGAACGGGCCATCGACTTCCAAGCGCATACCTTCATCGAGTACCAAAACGACTCATGGAACCGAGCCACGGCACGTCCATCTGAACAGATTACTCATATTTCCTGTTTACTGCTCGACCACCATTATATCTACCCCGAAGCCTTTGTCTACAGAGACGGCGCGTATATTGCGAAGCGGGAAATCCCAGCCTTGTGCGCAGCGGAGGGGCAAATGAGATTGGACAAAGTGCATCAGGATTTTGTTAAACTGGGACTTATCCAAGAAGATGCACAAGTGGACGACGAATATGAGGGGGACGATGGGGTTGACGAAGATGGCGACGGTGACGACGATGCTTGAACACAACGAAACCTGAGGACGACAAGGTCTACAGACGAAGCCTGAAGACGACGAAGTCTAGAGAAGCAGACGAATAGGGAAGCAAGCAATGTTGATTGGAACCCAATCAAGACAACTGAAATACGGGACGCGCTAAACTTGTGTTCCGCGGAGATGGCCTTTTGGAATGAGGTCTACCGAACAGATTAGTGAACATAGGTAGTTGCGATCACGGAGTTAAGGTACGACATTGCATTAACGGCGGTGTAATGGAAATACCAACTAGCTGAACCTTCGCGAGTAACTCCTGCGACGTTGCAGTGATTGGCGTGTTCCTTGTTCTGACGCCAGGTTATCCTTTCCGGAGCTATGTCCTTTGCTTTACACTGATCGTCAATTGGATGGTGTTCCAGTCAAGTATGTGAAACGGCTTTTGACAGGTCTTGGCCTTCCTAGCTACACGCAATTACGTCCCAAGTTTGTACGTGAGATAGCGGTGTCTGTGGAATGCCACTCAGACACCTACATTCTAGACAAGCTTAGGAGCTTAGAAGATTGAAGATAGAGACGACGACCTAGGCCACTGGACCCAGCAAAGAAGGAGATGTCTAACTAAGAGCTGTCGGTCTAGACTTCAACCGCCAGCCTCAAATTGGACGGTAGTGGGTGATTGTTTAAAACCCCCTTATATTATCTGCTCATGTATACACTTGTATCGTGAGTCTATTGCGTCGTCGGCCGCCTGTCGTCGCTGCACAGCCTCTATACCCTCAAGAGTATACCTTGCTGTCTGTGTCTTAAGATTGCCTCTTTCGGTTGCTGAGAGCAAGCGTGTCTTAGACTTTGCCTAACGGTATTACCGTTGTAAATCTCTGGGCGGGCATGATCTCCTCTGTTTAGAGTTGCGCCGTCTCAGGCATTGAACAAGTCGCAACGTGCTCATTGCGTGCGTGGGTTGTGGGTAAAACGGCCCTGCATTAGTGCTGTGTGAGATGCGACCTCGGAGGGGAGATCGAAATCGAGACAGACACCTTCATCTCAAGTCATGATATATCCCAGGACCATGGAAAGGGGTTTCCTGTTCTTCGCGAGGGGTCCGGATGATCGGGCATCGTCCGGCGTACCAGCCTATCGGTAGCACTCCATTTGTGGGAGGTGTAAGCGACAGACTTTGAAGTCGCATTCAGCAAATTTTGCAGTTCGTTCGCAGTCGACGAAGCTGACGCGAAACATCCCCGTTTAACCTGAGGTAGGCAGCGTAGCATCCATTTGTAAGCTATGGCAGCAGCAGCAGTTGCAGTGCAGTGCTGGCCCGCGGCCGCAAGTTCGTTAGCGAAATCGGCGACTGACTCGGTGGGAGATGACAGTGGGGAGGGGCTAAGTGATTTTTAGAGTTGCACGCCGTTAGGCCCTTTTGTTCCCCGTCTGCACAATCTGCTGTCGCTGGGCAATATAAGCTCACTGAGAGTTCGCGCGGTTCATCATCTCCTAGGATGAGGATGAGGCAAGAAGATGAGGCCGAGGTGCAGAGGCCAACTTTGACGGTACACGGGCCTGGGATGTGCACTTATATAAATTGGTCGGCGGATTCGGCGCAGCATCGGCGGAATGCCACCGCCCAAGAGTGCGCGCCCTACTCCGTCAGGGACGAGGATACGGACAATACGACAAGATTCGGCCTAATTTGCGGGCAGCAGGTCGGGGAGACGGACCCCACTCCCCGGACGCTTTGCCCGAACGGATTAGAGTTGGGCATTTAGACTTCACCCCTAAAACACAAGACCAGCATCAGGTTGCGTCGGGGGGCGCACTGCATCCCTTGGGGTATAAACCGCGTATGCGCCCATCCGCGCACTCGGACGGACATCTGAAAATCTCCGTCTCGAGAAGAGCCTGTCTGTCCAATTTGCGAGAAGGGCCAGACAGCAAGAGAGAGAGAGAGAGAGAGAGAGAAGAGAGAGCGAGCGAGAAAGGAGAGAAGAGAGAAGCGACCAAGTTGGACGAAAAGGGAAAAGGCAGCGCGACGACGACCAGACAAAGGAAGAGAAAGAGGTGGGCGACGATCAGTCGAAGGATTCAACGCTACGGAAGCAAACGCCGAAACCAACGAGAGACACCGAAAACCGGTGAGGAGAGCCAGCCAGTCAACCAACCAGCCAGAGAGAAGACAACGACAAAAGAGAGGGATTAACGAGCGGTTAGTAGGGGTCTTTTCCCGCGGCGCTGGCACTCACCCCTCCATGACACATGCTTTTCTGGCCCCCAAACCCAACCACCCACCACCCTAAGCCCCCGAGCCTAGACACCGTCGCCCTGTCTGTTTGACGCAAGCAGCAGCGACGCTCAGTTGGCTTTTTCTCTTTCTTCTCCTTTACCCTTTTTTCTTAACCCGGTACGGTACGGTCTCCAACTTGCCCGCGCGCGAAGAAGGTGAGGGCAAAAAAAAAAGAGGGGAAAAAGGAGGGACCACAGGCCACGGATATTTGGTTTCGTCCTTTCGTTCTCGGTTCCAACAGCTTGGGAAAAGCAAGAAAAAAAGAGTTGCAGGTCAAGAAACACTCAATAAGGTAGACCGCACGCCGAACAAGTCCGGTTTTATTTGTGCCAAGAGCGAGGAAACCCCCAAAGAGCGAAACCGAGGGCTTCCTCACAGAGGAGGGAAAAAAAAAGTTATGGAGCAGAGCCCCGAAGCTCAGCAGTCACCGCCAGACGGACAAGCGGCCAACCGCGGGTCCGACGCACTTCCGAGGCCGCGTCCGTTGGCTTGCACTCCATGTCGGCGCCGCAAGGTATGTTGATGAGATCGTCCTCTTCGACCCCCTCCCCGTACCCATGGATCGCGTGGCCGCCTGCCCCGTCCGGCCCTGTGAATGGGTGAAGCTGAGGAGCCGGCCCATCAGGGGAGCGCGGCAATTCTCGCCGCGGTGGATTTGGGGCGGGCACGCACGCGAACCCGTGAACCATTACCGGGTAGCTGGGTCAAACTGTCTAGGGGGGCAAAAGGCAGATTGATCGCCATGAGAGGAGAGGGCAGAAAACGGGGAACGGAGAATAACAGCTTGTCGAATGAACATCTTGGCTGACGGCGGACCGGTGATCCGGTACGGCATCTTACAGATTCGATGCGACCACAAGACCCCAATCTGTTCCAACTGCGTCAGGTATGGCTTGGAATGTACCTGGCCCGAAGGTCGACGCTCTTCAGGACGGCGTCAAAGACCGTGAGTTTGCTGGCCCCCCTCTCTGCACTTTACTCTGCCCCCTTCCCCTTATTCGTGACGATCCTTGGCCTTACCCTACCATCCCGCGCGGCCTGCCGCCCTTCAACCCAGCGCGGGCGGGGCCGTTACCGCCGATCGTATCGGACATGGAACTTTGCTAATATTATCGTACCAAGGCTCTATGAGGATGTCGTCACAAGGCTGGCACAGATGGAGAAGTTGGTGGAGGAGCTCCAGACCACGAACCACCAGGGGTCGCCACAGGCCAACGAGCCGACGGGAGCATCATCGTCCTCAGCTTCAGCGTCGGCACCAGTGCCGACGGCGGCGGCAGTAGCAGCAACATCAAGCGTCTCACCTCTGACGACGCAGCCAACACCACCGGCGGCGGCGGTGGCGACGAACACGGCAAACACGTCCTCCGCAGGGGCGGCGTCGGCTTCGGTCTCGGCCTCCCACTCCCCCCTGTCGAGACGGAAGGCTAGCAGCGCAAGCCCGTCGTCCGGGAACCCTGACACGTACCCGTCGCCGCCGTCTGCCAGCTCGTCGACCGGGGCGAGGCCGTATTATGTGGGGGCGCCTAGTGAGCAGGTGGTCGCTGCGGCAGGTAAGAATACCTAACCCCCTTTGGAATTCCGCAGAGCAGTTGGACTTGTTGTCCTGGCTAGCTACCAAGATCCAGAGTCTGTCTGCTGATTGAGAATCTGGACAATCATGACAATCAAGAGAAAGACGACGGCTAACGTGGCTGACCTCTCAGGTGCCTGCTCGCTGCTCTCACCGCAAGGCCTGTCGCAGATTGAGCTTCTCATCGGAGACTCACGGTTCAGCAACGCGCTCAACGGCCTTCACCCCAAATTTGATCGTCTCAGGCCAGAGCCGTGGCTGGAGCACGATGAGCTGAACCACCCGCTCCCTCCCAACCATGTCATCATGGACTGCGTGAACGGTATGAGGTCTCATGAGCTCTGTCGTGAGCACGACACTGACATGGCATATCACAGACTACATGGTGACGATGAACGCCGGCATCCGGCTCTTCCAAGAGCATGAAGTACGAGCAGCGTTACGCGCCTACTTCCAAGGCCAGCCCATCGCCGACCCAGGCTGGCGGATGGCCGTCAACTCCATCATCGCCCACACCCTCCGCAAGAGGAACCGCATGCGCAACAAGGAAGACTACGAGAAGTACATTCACAACGCCCTCGGCATGATCCCAAATGTAGTCCTCCGCACGCCGTCGCCGCTCACAATAGGATCGTTGTTGTCAATAGTAAGCCTCTGCCCAACTCCCTCGTCGGCCTCCCCTTTTCACCAATGCTGACCGCTCCAAGATCCTCTACTACAGCTTCATGTCCGACAACCACATCGCCCTAACACTCCTCGGCCTCACGGTCCAGCTCCTCTTGATGTCCGGCTACCACCGCCCCGAGCCGGACCTCGCCTTCGCCGACGCGTCAAACCTCAACCCGGTGGAACACCTCCACCGCCGCCGCCTCTTCTGGCAGGCCTACATCCTCGACCACGACCTGATGCTGCGCCTCGGCAAGCCGCCGCTCATCCACGACGACTTCCTCCTCGACCTGCCCGAGGAGCACCCCGCGGACGGCTACGCCATGTACTACTACCCCAACGACGTCACCCTCAACTTCTTCCTGCAGCAGGTCCGCCTCGCCCAGATCCAGGGGCGCATCTCGGCGGCGCTGTACTCGCGCAGCAGCGTCCCGCCCGCGGAGCTCGAGTCCGAGATCCGCCGTCTCGACGCGGAGCTGCAGGAGTGGAGGGAGAGCATCCCCGAGATGATCCACCCGGAGCGCGTTGAGGCCCTCCTGGACGGCGACTTTGCCCGCATGGTCTGCCTGACGACGCTGCACTTTACATACTTCCAGCTCGTTGTGGCTATCCACTCTGCAGCTTTCCGCCTCCCCGCCCTCGAAGATCAAGAAGGCCTCGAGCAAGGCGACATCGGGCCCTCGTTGGCCCTTTGCGTCAGCGCGTCTCGAGCAGCCATCTCCCTGCTCAATTACCATCAGATCGAACACCCCTACACCCCGTAAGTTTCCCGTCTGCCATCCCGACTTCCTCTAACATCAAACTAACAAACCCCTCAAGGTACCTCCTCTACCAAGTGGCCTGGTCCGTCGACATCCTCTTCGTCAACATCCTCCAGAACAAGACCTCCCCGCGCGCCCGCCGCGACCTCGACCTCATCCGCACCGTCCTCACCTTTTTCGAAAAGTTCGATCCGGACCACGAGAAGGTCGTCTCGTACCAGATCATCAGCGTCATCGCCGACGTCGCCGCCTCCGTTCTCGCAAACACCCCCACCCTGCCCCCGCACATGCTCCCCGTCGCCCGGCCCCAGACTTCCGCCCTGCAGGCCCCGCCCGGGTCCCTCCGCGGCACGTCCCCCGGGACCGGCATGCAGCGCCAGTCCGTCGTCGCGGGGTTTCCGCCGGACACCCCGATGACGGGTACCACGGCGGCCTCCGTCCGCAGCGGCAGCATCAACGGCGGGGCGGACGGCATGCTGGGGCCTATGACGAGTCTGTCCATGTCGGACCAGCAACAGCAGCAGCAGGGCTTCGTCGACATGACAATGACCCCGCAGCCCGAGCCGCAGTTCTTTAATGGCTTCATGGACATGGCGGACTGGCGGCTGCCGATGGAGTACCAGCCGGAACTCTGGCAGTTCGACAGCGTTCTGGACAACAACCGCTACAACCAGAACTGAGGCTAGGCCAGGCGGGGGTGGATACCTTTGATTTTGATTACATTTACCGGACGTTTGGATAGGCGGGAGGGGGACCAGCAATTCGGACCGGCCGCCGGGTGTGGCCCCATTTTAATCGACTTGAAAACGTAGGCTTGGCGTCATCCGACTCCACCAAGGCACCGACGATTCCCCCTTCCGGTCGGGACGTCCAAACAAGCGTCGCGCCGGCTTTCCCACATTCGATATCGAGAGGCCCAGTCTTAGTACAGGCTTTCACCTATTGTAGGATAAGTGGCACACGACACAGCACGCGCGCGACTCATCGGGGGAGAAAGAGGAGGCGACGTCGTTGAGCGAGGCACGAGGCACGCGACTCGATACCCGAACCTCGCTCCCGGCGCCCCGGATTGGACATCGACCTTTCTCCAAAGCGGGATGAACGACGTAATCGCGCGTCTGGTTACAGAAGGTTTCGCAGCGAACACGGTGCCGAATTCGGGGCAAACGAACACGAGGAGTTCTCTGAGGTTCGGACGATGTCAATTGGGGATGGAGTACTCGGATAGACGGGGGTTTTGGGGGGCATATGGGGGAGAGGAAAAATACTAACGGCATGCCGCTGTTTTGTGTCTCAACACACCTTCACACTCAAACGTACAGATACCATGTTACATGCGACAGCAGGAGGAATTGAGCTCTTCTATTTTGCTTTTACTGCGTTTTCCAAAATGCGCGCGGTCTTGTGTCTGTCTCTCTCCTGAAGATTGTCTTGCTGAGTGAAACCTTTCCTGCCCTGCCTGCCCTACGAAGATGAGAGTGATTCAAAACAGCAAAGACAAACCAACACAACGGTTCCCATCCATCCCCCCTGGCGTCTCACATGTCAATCTCGTGCTGCATCTCCACGGGAATGAGACCTTGTCGCAAAAAAAAAGAAGGGACGGGACAATCACCCCTGCCTTGCCCTGTCTGCTGTTCCCACAGCCGCTTCAAGGTACGCTACCGACGCGGAAACACCATCCGGGGGCGGCGCGGGCGGTGCTGCTAAACGAGAAAGAAAACCCCATACCAGACTCCTTCCTGCATGACGTCAGTGCACAAATACCCGGACTCTTCGGAGCAGCCATCGACTGTTCTTTCTACCTTATGCAACCACCTTCTTTCCAAATACAATGGCCGACGACGACCGAGCGAGAAACGAAAAGGGGCAAGAGACATGGGACGCTCGCCGTGGCGCTTTCTTGAGAATTGAAACCTAAACTCTTTTCTGCGATGGCAGCAAAACACTCCGGAATGTTTAGACCTCCTCCCTAGGGCGATTTGTTGTCTTATTTCTTTTATTCCCCTTGCGCTCGAAATCCCTCAAGCCATGCTCCGGTGAGAGAACATCTATATTCAGACAACCGCCCTCGCTCTTTTCCTGAGGTTCTCGCGAGACACCGGGCACGCCCTCATCGACGACGATCTTCGCCAACCAGCAGCTAGGCAGGCCATTGACAGGAGCAGCAACCCCAAACTGCCATCACGCCTGCTCCTCCTCGTTGTCGATATCGGCCACACAATGTCTGAAAAGACACCCCCGCCAAAGGACGACAGACGACGCCAATCGGCCAAGAAGCACCCGCCAAAGTCGCTCCGCGAACGCTTCCTCCACACGTTGCCCTACTACACAGGGCCGTACGGCGTGGGCTTCCTCGAGATTGAAGCCCCGGCCCGCCGCCCGCGCACCGTCTCCCAGCTCAGGCGCGACAACGTTCCGCTGCTGAGGCTCGATACCGTGCTCTTCGCCGTCTTCTACCCGTGCACCCTCAAGACCAAGGTCGAAGGCGGCGACCCGGTATCCAGGCACGGCCGCAAGGCTAGCACGCCCACCGCCAATGCCAACAACAACAATAACAACAATACGGCCAAAGATTGCAACGACGCGGAGAAGACGACCAAGAATCCGAAGCTTTCGCGCGTGGGATGGCTCCCGCGTCCGAGGCTGAATACCTGCAAGGGATATGCCAACTTCGCGAGCATCCCAGAACTGCCGGTGACAGCGTACATCGCTGCGACCACCATGTTTACGAAGCTTCCTGCGCTTAGGAACGCCAAGCTGGCGGAAAACTGGCCGGAGGAAATGCTGACGGACGAGGGGCCCGCGGGTGAGGCCGCGAGGAACGAGGAGTGTAAGACATCAACAAAACCGAAGTTCCCCGTCATCATATTCAGTCACGGGCTGGGAGGATCGAGACTGTGCTACAGTGCCATCTGCGGAGAGCTGGCGAGCTACGGCTTCATTGTGGTAGCCATGGAACATCGGGACGGAAGCGGAGCCAGGACAATTGTCAACATCCCCGAGAATCGAGAGACCTCCGACAGCGACTCTTCGTTTGCGCAGGCCAACAGCAAGCACGTTCCCGCGAATAAGATATGGAAGCGCAGCAAGGGAACCAGTGAGTATTACTGCGTGGACTACCTTTTCCCAAAGGACAACTCCCAGGACACGGCACCAAACAGTGCCAAGGGAGTCGATGTGGTGCTGCGCAGTGCGCAGATCGAAATGCGAATATCGGAAATAGAGGAAGCCTACTGGATACTCGAACAGATTAACGAAGGTCGCGGTCACGAGGTCGAGGCCATGAATCTAAGAAGAGAGGGGAATGTGGCATCCAGCTCCAAAGGTCTCACTGGGATCGACTGGGCGGATTGGAAGGAGAGGATGTTCCTCGAGAATGTGACAGTGATGGGCCATTCATTTGGCGGGGCAACGATAGTTGAGATGCTGCGGACAGAGTCGCTCAGCTGGGTAGGTCAAGGCATCATCCTCGACGCTTGGGGTCCCGCCACGCCCCGAGCGGGAGAGAACGCTAGACACCGCGTAAGGAAGCCGCTTTTGTCGATCGGATCGGAGGCCTTTATGCATTGGCAGGATAACTTTGACAGGCTTGTCGAAATCTGCAACGAGGCGAGGGAACAGGAGGCACTCACCTGGATGATGACGATCAAAGGTTCGACCCATCTTTCCCAGACCGACTTTGCCATTCTGTACGCGACGTGGATGGACATTCTCATGAAGACGCTGGTCAATCCACGGAGAGGCATCTACCTCACCGTCTCGCCGGCCCTCGAGTTTCTGAAAATTACCTTGCCTTGCCAGCAGACAAAGTACAACATGTGGGTGGACATGGGGGTCCTCAAGACCGCGGAGGCACCGTCGTCTCCAGAAGCGATGATGACGTGCGATCATCGCCCCAAGGACAAGTGGATCGCAGTAAAGCTCAAGGTCGACAACGAGGCGAGGCTGCGAGTTAAGCACTGGGTACGCCACAACAAGCACTCGTTCTTCCGCAAGGACAAAGGAACCGGTATGCCGTCTGGGCTGATCAACTGGGACGAGGGTAACGAGCTCTTCATGCACTTCAGTCCGGGACCTGAGTCTGTGGAAAAGTACATGCGTGAGAAAGAGCGGATGACGGATGGCGCCAATCCTCATTAGCCTGTTTGGCGAGTTGATGTCTCGATTCGTAGATCTAGGAGTTGGCATCGGTCTTCTGAATCCTATGTATCTCCTTGAACCCTGATACTCTCAACAGCCCCCTCGTCTACCTCGACTTTCACCACTTGATGCAGAATGTAGCGGTATCTCTACCCTGCTATTCGTTACTATCACGTAAAGCTGTTTTCAGCGCCCTCGTGAGTGCCTCGATACGTCCCCTCCTAGTGTCAGGCTCCTTCTGTGTCGGTCCCCTGGGCGGGAACTAAAAGGAGCATGTCTCAGGGTTCTAGGAGATGCTCAGCGAACCGATTTAGGGGTTCGGGGTCCAGCGCCGGGTGTGCCGTATCCAAGGGTTCGGTACGATATCTGCAGTAGTGAGTAGAAGAAATAACAGCAATGCAGCAAGCAGTGTTTTGACGGCTTGGCCAACCTGAGAAGTCCAAGAGATAAACTCAACGCAGCCTCTCAATTGCTCTTCCACCATGCAGTCAATCGGGAGATCGTGGGAGGATGGCGAGCCGTCAGACATGTTAGCCTGCAACGTGATTTCAAATTCGGTCTTCACTGGCCAAAGGCTCTACAAGCCATCTGCGTGGTCGGACGGGATTGCCAAAGCACCCAGCAGATCGTCCACGGCGCCAGACCAGACTAACTGGAGTTTCCGCAAGGTTGTTTCGATGGGTTCTGCAAACGAGATGCTCGTGCGGGCAGCGCTTTGTCGTCAGAGTATGGTAGCTTCGGTTTGAGGTATGAAGCGATGCTCGGACGGGTTAGCCGAAGAGGACTAGCTCCAGGGACGTCGCCTACAGCAAATTTCGATCGGATCGAAACAGGGGTGGCCCGGTAGGTGATTTTGTGGAGAGAACTGGTGGTCGCCGATGAATAAGTCTTTGGGGTCGCGAAAGCCAGAGACGGTGTCGTTTGTCCGTTTTGCATGCCGAGTGGTTGGGACGGAGGGCAATTGGTTGGGCTATTTCTGGCTCTTCGGTTGGCTTGCAGCATCTTCGCCGCCACACATCTTTCGGATGAAGGGTTTGTGGTAGGCAATTGGCAGGCATTAGCTGGGTAGCTGGCAAGTAGTAGCTCTCTGGTCTGCGCAGTAAGGCGAGCTTGGGCCAAGCAGGGCAGGGAAGCCTACCCACGATTCCATGCAGGATGGTGGTGATGTTGGAGGTGTGGGAGGCGCCGTGAGTGGTTGGGATGCAAGTGTCAGTTGATGGGACGACGCAATACGAAGTGTGCTGTCAGGGACTATTGGTTTGCGTCCAGCTGCAGGATGGGCATTATGTGTGCTCTTGGGAGACGGGCAAACCCTAACCTTAATGGTAGCTGAAAGGCAGCTGTGAGCAGGTCAGCGTGGAAGAAGGTCGGACGGAGGAGGAATGGAGGATGCGGGAGAACAGAGGAGATGTCCGTGACGAAAGCCTATTGTGGATGGATGGGTGGGATGAAGTCTGACGGCGTGGAGGGCTTCGGCTTCGCAGCCATTCTGTCAGTCCACAGCTTCAAGTTCAGGTGAAGCGAGGAAATAAGGTGAGAAGCCACGGTGGAAGCCGGTCCCTGCAACGGCCGGGAGGCAAGGAGGCCTTGTTTTGTCGCTGAGCCATGTGGGGGAAACAGCGGGCGAGCGTGGCCATGGTCGCTTCCTTTTTGCAGCAAACAGGTGAAAAACACCCGTGGATTGGCACACTGGTTAGGTAATCCTTGCTGCCGTCTCCGCCTTCCTCCCAGCTCAAAATAGCGTCCGTGTTAACCCAGTCCCTGTCCCGGTGCTGATCAGCCAGGAGAAACTGGCGGGCCCTCGCTAACAGCGGGGCATCCTCAGTGGCGCCTGCAGCGATCCCCGGTCCAGCTGGAGCGAGCCAACGCGCCGAAGGCTCGTATCAAGCATTACACCTTTGGAAAATGTGATGTGTGCCCGTGGAAAACATCCTGAATCCCGCCTTCAGAGTCCACATGGCAGGCCAACATCAGCCGTTGGGTGATCTTGGCTTGCGACAGCGACATGTTCCCCTCTTTCACTCTTTCTTAACCAACCCTGGCAGAGCGTGTCTCGTTGTCGCCGTAGCTGCCGCCTTCGTCCATGACAGGACGCGCGTGTGTAACTCAACCCACCAACAGATGAGTTGCATGCACGCCGCCGTTGGGCCTCCTTTGTATCAGGCAATTTATCCACGATGACATGGCACGGAAAGGTACATTGTTCTTCTTCTCAACATTGCTTGGCTGCCCTAGCCTCCTGCTTCCTGCCAGTCCGGCTGAACCTGCACTCGCAACTGGACCTGCGTCTGCACCTGTGCTCGCTTCGCCTACTGCGCTTTCCGCACCTGCTGCAGCTTTTGCTGTACCCGGTCCTCATCTCAGACGGCAGTGAGGGCTGATCGTCATCCCAAGTTGCAATGCGCTGACCTCTGAGCACCCTCACACCTGGGCCGAATGCCGGACGGGTCCTTCCATTGGACGACTGCGCGGTGCTTATGCTACTAGCTGCTGCTGATGCTAACCACCAACACATGCTGATGCCCTCCGCCGGGTCTCCTGCTGGAGATGTTGAGTAGGCATCCATCTATTCATCCATACCTACATCCATCCAAGGTCTCCCCCACGGCGCCCGTGACCGTTGCCGATGCCCCCAGTCCGTGTCCCGCTCGATGGCCATGGCCCTCCCGGTTGTCGTGCAGACGAGACCTGACGAAATCTGACCATGGCATGACTGCAGTCGTGGTGAAGAAGCCTGCTTGACTTTGACCCGTCTCTCCCCAGGTTGGCCCGGTGCAGAGAGTGCTGTCCATCGTTCCCTGTCTCCGCCAATGCATGTCCCGTCTGTGGTGTTGGGTCTCTCCCGGTAAACAAGCTCTAGATTCTCCGTCGACCAGGGCTGCTTTCCCGATCTGTGGTTCCTTCTTTTGACTGCCTGCTTCCCGCATTCGAGAACCACTTTTAGACTCCCGTCTTGCCGTTCTCTTTTTTCCGGTCTTGCCTTATCCAAAACTGGACCCCCAGCTCCTGCTCTGCTCTTTGCTGCTGCTGCTGCTGCTGCCCCCTCCTGGTCCTGACCTGACCAGACCCAAATATCACCTTGCCGCTGGCCTTTCCTTCTTGTAACTCACCCTCGTTGGACATCTGCTCTTCTGTTTCACGACAACGTTACTTCGTTGCACTCCTCGGCCTGCCCTCCACCGATCCTCACACGTAATAGCTCTTGCCGACTCTCGTTCGTCTCATCGCCTCGCGCATTCACCGTCTTTTCCGAGCGCACGCTTCGCCTTCGCTGTTACCCTCAACACGCATTCACCGTCGCGCGCCAGCTGCTGCTGCAACCTCCGACCAGTCCTTCGAGTCGTTTTACCGTTTTTTTTCCTTTATTCTCTCTCGTCGATCTCGCCAATCTTTGCAACAAACAAGAACAAAACGTCAAAGAGGATTATGACAACATCGAGACGCCACAGCTAGCATCGTCTAAACCTCTTTTCGCACTCTGCGACCGCTAGCCGCGCATTCTACCCTTCTTTGACGCCACGGCTCCACCCTCAATATCCTCGTCTCCAAACCCGCCTCAAGACGATTTTCTCCCGAAAATGACCTCCGCGGCCGCTCAACGCAACCCGGGCAAGCCCCGACGCGACAGGTCTGACAGTCTTCAGAGGATGCTCGAACTCGAGCATATACAAAAGGTGAGCCAAGCCCGTCCTAGTCCGCCAGCTTCAGCCTCGATGGCATCCACACCAATTTGACTAGTATAAGCCTCCTCTCCACTAACACGCTTCACCTCGTAGCTCGAGCGTCTTCAGGGGCACCGTTCCATGCCCACGCCCGCTCACCTATCCCAAATGGCGTTTCAGCAGGTTCTGAATCAACAACTTAATGCCCGTTCTCCCCAGTCTCCTCCAAAACTGTCGCCGTTTCCCACCCTACACCCTCCCCCGCCAGTAAAGCCTCTTGTTCCTTTGCAGTCACGCCGCAGGGACACGCTCCCCGCCAAAGCACCTGAGCCTCTTCCTTCCGCCATGAAAGCTGTGCGCAGAACCACTGCCGTCCCTTCCCTTTCTATATCTGTGCCACCACCGGCCAACAACATCCCTGAGATTGACCGCGCCTTAGAGGGAAGGGAGTCCACCGAACATAAACAGAAAACCGTAACCTTCTTGGACGTCGATAACGAAGATAACCCAGCCGAAGACGACGCTTCCTCAATCTGCCACTCGCCTAGCTGGGAAGCTTTCGGTCAGAAGAAGAAGAAGGAAAAGAAGAACGACGACAAGATGCGCAGGAAAGAGAAGGAGCAAGCCGACAGGTTGGCCGAGAAGGAGGCCAAGTCTATCGCGAAGAGGCTGGGAGCCAAGCTGCACAAGGCCCCTCCTTCACAGAGACCTCCCAGTGCATCCCGGACGATGTCAAGCCCCATCATGCTTGCCGATGAGCAAATCAGACCAGCCAGCACTCAGGCTTTCTACACAGCACCACCGCCGCCGCGCCCGCAGCACGCCAGGCAAAGATCAGATTCAGTAGCTATGCAGTTGAAGGCAGCTTTGACCGGCCAGAAGCCGCAGTCTCAGGCCAACGACGAGCCAAGCTTTATCGGCGGGTTGAAGTTGGATCAAGAGAGACAAGTCGCCGCCGGGATGCCCCTCAGGAAGCCAAATCCGCCAGTCTCTTTGATGAATCAGAGGGCTCATTCTTTCGGTCCTGAGGTGAGAGTGCAAGTTGCCGGCGGTTTCAATCCTCCAACACTCCCGAGATCTGCCTCGGATGGACCAATGTCTGAGGGGATGGACTACGATCGCAGCCTTCGACCCAAGCCACAGCAAAGCTCGATGAAGGTCCCATCATGGAATCAGCCATTGGTGTCTCCCACGGCACCACCTGTTCCGGATGTCAGCAAGCTTCAGCAGTGGAAGAACAGATCAACGCAACACAAGGTGCCTGTGGCTACAGACAGCGAGGAAACCGAGGTCACCTTGGTCGAGCCGAGCGTTGATTTTGAGCAAGAACGAGGCCGGAGGAGAGAGAGCTACGTACATCAGCACCGTCAACAAAGCAGGGACCGCTCAATCACCGGCTACAGGGATGAGGTCAGAGTATCCTCCGCCAGATCACACTACCCACCACAGTCCAATCGACCACATCAGGGGCGCTCCTACTCGTCTTCGTCAGAGACAAGCCCGATGGGATCAAACTTCCCTCCACGTAACGGATCTCTGACCAATCTCGATGCTTCCAACGGCTCTCATGGCCAGGGAGAAGACTTTCTCATCACTTTCAGGCTGCCATATACACCTCCAGCCAACGGCAGCCCGAGTCAGGGCTCATTCGAACGGTCACTGTCAGAGCGGCCACCCATGTCAAGGCTTGCTTCAACAGAGATCCCCTTGCCCCCTGAGAGGTCCGCCTCCCGGGAGAAGCTTCCGCCAACTCCTGGAGCGGCCATCAGGAGCTTCAAAGATGCCGCTAAAGCGGCTTTCCACAGGGTTTCTCCCAGCGCTTCCAAGCCGCCAGTCTCAAGTTACTTCGCCCGTGCCGCACGTGACACCACCTTGACACCGGATTCGACGTCAAGCTCCCGCTATTCGAGCCCAAGTCTGGATCACCTCCCGCTCTCTGCTCCTCCCGCCCGTCCTCCTTTTGTCGAGTCTGCCGAGTCTAGCATGCCGTCAAGAGATTCCTCCGCGCGTCCGACAGACAGGTCCTCAATGTCTTCGTTCGAGGAGCCCATGTCTTCACCATCACCAGCTACAACACCCGACTCGTCGAGGCCACAGTCTGAGAAGGGTTTGCCTCCTGTCGATGGGGAGGTGCGCAGGGTGGACAACGAGGCCGTGGTCGTTGACAACGACGAGAGATCATACAGACTCTCTCACAAGGCGGCCATGGCCACGACCTCACCCATCGCCCCAAACCCGAGAATCAGCCTTCCTCCACAGATCCCGGTGCAGAACCACGAGGCTCATCTTTCTGAGCTGGAAGCACTTGTGTCTGAGAAGTTTGGCAGGAAGGCGAGCGTTGCCGATTGCGAATCTGACAGTGATGTCTGCCTAACGCCTGGGTTTACGGACGGTTCCAAATGCGCTTCGGCAGCGGGATCGCCAACCACCTCTATTTCTCTTTCTAACTCTCAGGAGCTTGACCGGAGGTCTCCCCATAAGGAGTTCGAGGATGCGCCCCAGACGGTTGAGGAGCAAGTGAGGAGTTCCATTCAGCGTCGCCCGAGCTTGTCTAAGAGCCGCTCGAGCCCTGATTTGGCTCTCGACACGAGTTTCCTCCCGAAGCTGAAGCATCAGCCTCTTGTTCCGCGGCCTTTGGTGCCGCCTCCTCCGCCACGCTCAGCCAAGCGGGCGTCTAGCCCGGCGAATAAGACTGTAGCACAGTCTTCGCCCCTGTCAGTCGATGCAAGAAAGTCCATCGTCTCTCTCAAGGCGCCCTCGAACCCGTCAAATTACCTGGAACAGGCTCGCAAGTCCATGCCGGTTCCTCCGCGATCAAGCCGCGCGTCTCGGTCGTCTATCGTGCCTCCTGATGGCAACGTGGAGCCTGTTGCAAAGATGCTGGTGGAATGCTGCAGTTGCAAGTTCTTGCACGACCTTCCGAGCAAGGTCTACGAATGCATGGCAAAGCCCGATGGCATGGTCGAGGACCGCAATCTGGGCGTCAGCGGCATCATCTCGACCTCAGTGAAGTGCCCTTGGTGTTCTCACGGAATGACTACGAAGTGCTGCGCAGGATATGCAGCCGTTATTTACCTCAAGGAGAAGTTGCATTGATTTCACACCTGCCCGGTGTTGGCATAATACCATGCGTTGGCTTACGGACAATGCTCACATTCGCTAAGTTGGCACACAAAAATACTACGAACGGGATTTTGCAATGGAGAACAGCTAATGAGAATGATAATCAAACCAACGAGTTTGCCTGTACGAGAAGTGTATACTAGGCCGCAGATATTTCAGTCCTTGGAACCAAGACTGACTAGAGAAACAATACTATTAGCTACTAATTTGCGTGGTTCATCTTGTGATTCTTTTCGCGCGGACGAAACCGTGGGTAGGCTTGTGTAAAGTCCGGAAAGATTAAGTGAGCGGGTTTTAGAGACCGGAGTTTAGCGCCTTACAACGACGGCGTAGCCATGGATGTGAATCCTTTCGCGGCTTGGAGGGAGTTAAGCATGGCAACTGTCATGAACCCGACGTTCACGAGAAGATTGAGCATTTGACATGAATTTTTGAGGAATGAATATAAAAGAATCGAATGTCTTACAACATTTGTTTTATCAATCACCACAAGAAAGTGATTCGGCATTGCAATAGCTTCTCGCATCAGACACAAAATGACGTACGATATCCAAGAATACCTCCTCGACCGCTCAAACATACACGACACCATAACCAAATTGGTAACTTACCTCCATCCTCATTTCCTCTTCCCATGCAACCTGACAACCGGCCTTACACCATGACACACACAGTGCCACGCCTACGACACAAACTCCCCGGCCCAGCTGACAAGCGACGTGTACACCCCGCGCATCAGGCTCGACTACGCCGCCTTCTTCGGCGCCGACGCGCCCGCCGAGGCAGACGCCGCCGACTGGGCCCGCTCCGCAGTCGGCGCTTTGGACGGGATGACGGCGACGCAGCACCTTCTCGCGGGCATCGTGGCGGAGCTGCCGCAGCCTTCGACCTCGACTTCGACCTTGGTGATGAGGCCCGAGACGTGCAGGGCTAGGGCGAATGTCATGGCCAGCTTGGTTAGAGAGGGCGCGCGGGGTGGTGCGTTGATGCAGAACGGTGTAAGTCTTTCTTCGTTTCTGTTGTCCCTACGCCTTTCCGTCGATGTCTTTAGGAAACTGACGGGTGATCTAGGGATTCTATGAATTCGAACTCCTGCGCGTCAAAGAGCTCGAAGAGCAGGGGAAGAACCCGTGGAGGATCAGCTTCCACAAGGCCGTCCCGACGTGGGAGAATGGGAACTGGGCCGTGTTCAGTCCACCTAACCTTCCGTCGATCTATCCGCGGAAGGCTTAATGAGCGAGCCTTTCTTGCTCATGGTGCACTGAAATATTGCAAGCTCTTGCTGCTAAATCATGTTCAGCTCTGTCTGTCATGGTCATATGAATCTTGAGCCCAGAACGCCCATGACGGAAAAGCAACCATATGAATAGATTGTCCTCGTTATTTCGTTATCTCGTTGGTATCGTAGTATACGTTTCTATCTCTGAACCCAACAAAAAGCAGAAAGAATCGAAAAGAAAAAGAGTCATTCTCAGAAACTGGATTGCCCCGCCCGACCCCCGCTACCCCGCAGACTCTCCTCCATGGCCCTCTTCAACTCCTCGTCGTCCTCGTCAGACTCGTCCAGCGCCTTGCCCTTGGCCGCGGTGTTCCGCCGGAACTCCTCCTCCGCGAGGCTCTGCTTCTTGACGTACTCCATGACAATGTCCTCCTCCGTCCGCGCTGCCTGGTCCCGGCTCATCTGGTCCTTGTGCGCCGCCTCGGACGCCGCAATCGCCCTCCGCAGCTCCTCGTCCTCGTCGGCCGCGCCGTCGTCGTGGTGCATCTTGGACGCTTCCAGCGCGCGCCTCAGCTCCTCGTCGTCTTCGTAATCAGGCGGCGGCGCGGCATTCTTGGACTCCTCGAGGGCCCGCTGGAACTCTTTTTCGTCGTCGATTCCTTGCGGGTGGCGCTGCGGGGACTGCTGGGCTCCTCCCTGAGAGTGCGCGGCCATGCTCTGCTGGATCGCCTGCTCGATGAGGTCCTGGTACTCTTCGTCCGTGATCTCCAACTCCGAGTTCTTGAAGATGTCGGGGTTCTTTTCGTCAAGTTGGCGGGGCGATTTCGGGCGTGGGCGGGCGTCCGGGAGCGGGTGGCCGCTGCTGCGTAGGTGGTTAATGCTGGCCCTGAGAATCTGCTCAATCTTGGCGTCATCCTCTGGGTTTCCGCGAGACGTTTCCCTGATGGAGGCCTTGATGGCGCGCTCAAACTCTTCATCTTCGGCCACGCTGTCGGTAGTAGTGTTGGTTCGCGGTGATGGCGGGAAGTCTCCCTCCATCTCGGGGACCAGAGCCTCCACGTGCCCCTTCTTCCATGCCTCCTTGCGGGCGTGCAATCTCTTTCGCTCGTCAAAGGACATGTGTCTCGTGTGTGTCCAACCCGTCACGGGAGGCGACAGCCCGCTGTCGGTCTTCCCTGGTGGCGACATAGGCCGGTCGCTCTTCTCTCGCTGTTCCTTCAATTTCATAGCCTGGAAGTTCTTCAAATCGTACTTTTTGTTATTCCACCGCACAATGACGTCCTCCCGCTCGGCGATGCTGGCACAGTACATGTCCTGCTGCCCCTGCTTCATGCGGGACGCTATGATGTAATTCAGGACGCTGGTCGCGAACGCGTTGCGGAGAGTAGCGTGTACACCCTGCATCGTGTAGGCTGGGATTGACCAGACGGCTGTATGGGTTAGCAATGGACGACAGACAGTTGATGGCCTCTCTATGAAAAGTAGAAACAGTAACTCACCAGATGCAGGCTTAAAAATCAGACCACCAATACCCTTTCCGAAACCTTTAATGAGGCCCTTTCCGCCTTCCTTCTCAGCACCCTTAAGTGGTTGCGTAACAAGTCCACCGATGCCGTCAAACATGCCAAATGCGAACTCCTTCCCAGCAACCCTGAGACCGCTCGAGAAATCAGTGACTTTCTCTTGCGGGCGCACCGTGTCGTCGTTGTACAGCCGCGGGGCGTTCCGGAAACCCCGAGCCAGACCGAGACAAACGTTCATTGGTGTCTTCACACCGGTGGTAACGATTCGACTAACACTCGTTCCGGCTGCTACAGCCGTATCAACTCCAACGGTCACTGGGGAGGAGTCCCTGATGGCAGATCGTTTTCCTGGGCTTCCTGGCGGTCGACTGGTACGGGACTGATCAGAAAGTGTTGTTGTTTCTGTAGGAGCAATGGAAGAAGAATCTGGTCCACTGAAGACCATGGAAGGAGTGGCGGAAGGCGCATGGGAGGGGGGCGCAGACGATGTGGTCTCACGCGGGGTCAAGGGCAAGGTCGGTGTAGAGGCCCCTGTTTCGACCAGGCCTAGTTGCGTGGAAGACTCGGATGCATGCAAGCTTGGAGCCGCAGTTGATGACTTGTCACTCCCCTGGACCAGACTCGTACGGGATGTCGAGCCCTCCTTGAAGGGTATTTCTGGGGGCTCTGGGGTCTTGTCTCCCTTGCTCCGGCTCTTGAAGATCTCGCGAGGGAAATCCGCAACGGCCATGCCAATGTTCCCAAGATCGGTAGCCAGGGACGAGGCCACCGCCGAAACGGGATCCCATGGCTGGCCATCAGTGATGTATTCTTTTGGTCGGTATCTGTGAGTTGTGTGCGTGTGTGTGTGAGCAAGGGTGGTGTGGTTCCACTTAGACGCAGGGGCGGGTTGGGCGGTGAGCAACTTACAGCTTGAGGTCTGAGTACTTGATCAAACCCCTGTCAACCAGGACCGCTGCAACCATAGGGCTCAAGCGAACTTTGGTGCGTCTTACACGCCAGGCCGCTGCCCTGCTGGGCTCGATCGAGCACCGGAGTGCATCGGTGTCTAGGTGATCGTGGAAACTCTTACCGCCAACGTCAGTTCCCTTTTCCTCGCGAATCTTGTTACCCAGGTCCTGCGCTCTAGCCTGGGTCTCGGGTTTTAGACAATGCCGGATTGCCTCCGCAAGCTTCTCTCCACTGAGCTGCTTAAACGGGATGGGGTCTGGACCGGCCCCAGCCCTGGAAATCATGGCACCCCAGAAGGGCTGGTCTCCGAAGAACGGCACCACGATCGTTGGTTTCCCGGCCTGGATTCCTGCTGCAGTGGTGCCCGCGCCACCGTGGTGACAAACCGCAGAAACATGCTGGAACAGCCAATCATGCGGGACGTTGCCCAACATGAAGACGCCCTCGGGCAGCCCAACGTCCTCAGCTCCGAGACCGCCCCAGCCCTTTGAGACAAGCGCCCGCACCCCCGTGAGATGGACGGCGTCGAAAATCATTCTCGTCAGCGCGTTCGGGTCGTCCACGACAATAGACCCAAACCCGATGTAAACCGGTGGCGGACCGGCTGCCAAGAACGCAGCCAGATCAGGGTCCGGGGTAAATGCCGACGCTAGGTTCAAGAAGTAAAATCCAGAAATGTCAATCTCGTGGCCCCAGTCGTTCGGCTTCGGAATGAGAGCCGGCGACCAGCAGTATGTGTACGGGATTCTCAGTCTGTTCAACACGCCCGGTGCCCAGATGAGCGACATGGGGTCCAGATCCAGCGCCTTCTCTCGGAAGCGGTTGATGACGTCTCCCAAGCCCTGCCAGGTCATCATCTCGACCAGCGCGTACGAGACGTAGTTGGTCATGACCGGGTCCGTGTTGGTGGACTGGATATTGGCCAGCGGGTGGGGAAACGCGCGTGTGGGCGTCCACGGCATGGTGAACATGAGATGCAGCGGAATCCCCATCTTCTCGGCAATATGAATGTGCGCAAAGCTGGGAGGGTTGGCAATGATGGCATCCGCCACAAACGGCTTTTGCGACTCATCGCCTGGCAGCAGGCCCATTGGGTCGTCCATCGGCGCGTCCCGGCCATGTGGTTTCGGCGGCGGGCCCAGTCCGTCCCCGGCCTCGATGCACGAGCGCCAACAACCGAGCAGAATTTCCTCGATTCCCCGTCTGCGCTTGCTCACCTCGCCGCTCTTGAGGGTGTCGAAGCCGGGCATCAGGCCGGGGTTCTTGACCATGAAGGCCATGAGCTCGGCGGGGTCGCCGCCGATGTTGAAGAACTCGAGCCCATTCTCCTCGACGAACTTTTGGAACGTCTTGTGCGTGGCGATGCGCACCCGGTGGCCGTATGTCTCCTTCAGGATCTTGCCCAGCGCGACAAAGGGCTGCACGTCACCGCGCGAGCCGACGATCTGGACGACGACGTTGAGCTGCGGGGGAGGAACCTGGCCTGGCTGACCGCCGAGCGACGGTGGGATATAAGCGGGCGGGAGGGGCCCTTGGGGCTGCTTGTCGGCGAGGAGCTGGCTTCGCGCGATGGTCGGTGCGAGGATTTCGGCGAGGCGGTTGCCGCTCTGGTTGATGTTGATGTTGACTCGACCGTCGACTGGGTTTGAAAGTTAGCTATTGATTTGGGAGGCCACCAGGGAAAGTCCATGGAGGGAACGCACTGGTGACATTGGCGCCTGCCTCTACGCCCGACTGGGAGAAGTGAAGCTGGTCGGGGAGGTCGCCGTACGTGGGCAGAGGCTCATCGTCGGCTCCCAAAGACGGCAGACTGAAGCCGTCGGAAACCAGGGCGTCGGGAACCTCTGCGCTGTCGGTTCTGTCGAGGTCGAAGTCGCTGGGTCGGCGCGGGGGAGGGGCAGAGCTCGAGCTCTCGCCCTTTTGGCCTTTGATAGCCGTCATGGTGCGGGGTTGCGGTTGCGGCTCGCCGGCTGGTACGGTGAAAGCGACCAGAGACGATGGAGATGTTTGACGGCAGTGATTCTAACGTTAGATCATCACGGTAGGATGTTGACGAGATGTGAAGACGGTGCCAGAAGCTCGAGTGATTGAAGAACGATGGTTGACGGAGCTTTGCGCTGGATACTGCCAAGGGAGCGCCGTTGCAATGCACGAGCGCAAGCTAAGTGGCATGAGAGGGGCAAACACAGTTGAGCAAAAGCTACTTCGCGTGTGTCCAGTGTTGCCGACGAGTGGCACTGATAATCCGATGAGTGAAGCTTTGGAGAGGCAGATGCAGGATTTAAAGATGCATGTGCCTTGCCTTATGTGCAGACCAACACACATTCAGCCCCGTTTCATCATCAGAGCCAAAGGTCAATCAAGCTCATGGGCTAGACCCTGGTGCTACCTACCTACGCCAGAGCTAGAGTGGATGGAGGCAACCCAAGAAGAGGAACATGATTGCAGGTGGGGTAACTATGGCATGGGCGCGCTGACGTTCTCTCGCCTAAGAGTGTCCCGTAGGTTCCCTACCGAACAGACCTTGGCCCAGTTCACGACAAGATGCATGCATCAACAGCACCGCCATCCCGCACTCGCACCCGTCTGCCGCCATGCCATGCCATGCCAGCTTGAAATACGGTGCGTATCAATGCCATGACTGGCTTTTCGAAGCCAAACATCACCAGAGCTGGGCGAATCGCACACTCGGACTCGCACGGAGCGGAACGCATACTATGCTACATTGCACACCCCTGTCACCACTACAAAAAAAGGAGCAGGCAGCTATGACGTCCAACCCTAAACGGGTCGTCCAATGGATTGCGGGCCGCAGGCTGAAGATCCTCCAAGAAGGGGCGGCGGCGGCGTCTGAGTCCAATGAACGGTCTTGGTTGGGACGATTGGGGGCCGTTGATCTCGAACCTCCCCGCACAGCCACAGACGGCGAACAGGGTCTTCGTCTTTTTTTTCCTGTCTTTGCTGTCTTCGTGCGCGTCTCATTCTTGGCGACAATTTCTGTGCTGGGATCGAGAGAACTATTAGGCATAGGCAGCAGGAATGTTGTGATTAGTTCAGTGACGGCCTCGTGGGATCGATGTCCTAATCAAACCAACGTGAGGGACGCGTGGGCTGATACGAGGTAAACGAATCCCCTGGTCGGCATGGCCCGCGCCTTATTCCCCGGTGCCGGATCGGAAGCGGAAAGTTTGACTGGGAGCCAACGGACACGAACGCCGAAGACAGATACGAAACGACGAGGTCGATATGTGACCTATGGGGTCGTGGGCAGAAATGGTGGAGCACACAACTGCTGTCGCTGGCTTCAACAGTCGGGGGAAATGAATAGTGATCCTGCAAAGCCATGGAACGTTGTTGTAACCTTCAGACTAACACACGGATGGATTTGGTAAAGCCCGTGATAAGAGAACACGGACGCAGGCGGAGTATCAAGACGGGTCGCAAACTGCAATTATACAGGCAGTAAGAATTCACTCGAACCGTTCCGTCTGAAGTCTCGCCATGTACTCCATCAGATGGCCATAGTGCGTTCCCATCACTCGATACGGAAACAAACTACCTGGACCCTATCATCATCAGGTGGCTTCAACTATCTTGACTATAGACTTCTCTGATGAGCATCATGTCAAGATCAGAATTATAAATAATAAATACAACATAGCCGCCCATCCCAAGCCAGCAATAGTCCAAATTAGACAAAGAACATTTCTTTGCAAACCCAGAGTCGAGGTAGCCTTAGAATCGAATGTGGCCATGAACATGAAGAATCCATACGCCATCCCACCAGTTATACTTCCATGGCAGTTGGTAGGAATCGTCTAAAAGCACAGACTGGCTGATACGGTCCTCGTCGGAAGACGATCCAATAGGGTTCGTTCGGTCATCGAATAATCATTCATACCACTATATCGGTATCTGGCGCGGGAACCTCGCCCGTGACAACAACACCTAACATCGCTGTTTGACCACCGTGACGGTGTCTTCCAGAGCCACCATCTCCAAAGACCGACGTATTCCCCCCCTCGACAACGAGATATTCTCGCAACAACCGAAGTCTGTTAGCATGATCTTGGAGGCCGCGGATCGCGTTCGAACACGAAGAAGACGGAGCAGGCAGCAACGCTTTGCTCCTTCGAACGGCTTGTCTCTCGTACAAGCGACCCCATCACCCACGCCCGTGACAGTCCCCTCTCAACTCCACAATGTAAACAACAAGGCCCGTTCGCCTCGGTGGACCTAGTGGATCGGCCTCGATTAGGAAGCTCCTGGTCATCAGGTCAAAGGAGAAGCCAACAGAAACCTAAGCTTCTTACGAAAGGGAGAGGGGGCCAGTATCACCGCTGGGGAACGAAGGTCTCACGCCCATCGAACAACTTCGTCAAGATCTTGTTCCAAAAAACCGCATGTCGGTATAAAAGTGCATAAAAAGGAGGTATAATACAGCGGCGGGCATACCATCATGCTTTTCCCTTTCTGTCTTTCCGCCGCCCCCTTCAGTCTTCCTCTGAACCAAGGCCACGAAATTCCACCCTCCATTATCGTCAAAAAGGCTGCTGCTTTTGTGTAATTTGATATATGAATGCTTCCTTCGTCTCAGAGGCCGTCCGTCGAGTACCAAGTCTGCTGCAGAGACGGGTCACCACGAAAACGGTTCCGCTTCTGATAGATAGCTCACTTAGGGCCACAGCCCAAAGCCCCAAGTTCTCCTCATCTTGCTTTCGAAAGAGGCTCGTATCGCGTCATCCGTCCTTCCCTCAACTTTCGTTCAGGAAATTTAGCTGGAGAATTTGCGGGTGATCTTGGCAATGACTGAAGTCCGCTTGTTAGCAAAGGACAGATCCCCCTCGGTAGAGCCATTGAGGCAAGGGAGCGGCAAAGACTCACTGTGAAGGGCAACAACGCTGAAGATGAAAACAAGAGAAAGGACGAGGACGACAACGGGGTCGACCTTGAGACCGGGAGACTCATCGGTGTACAGCCCTGCAATCAGCGCGCGTTAGCATCCAATTCTATCACATATCCAAGCCGTCTCTCTTTCCGCCACCTCCACGTCGCGAACGCAGGGCGAGCTGCCAAAGATACAGGCTCGAGGGGGAACGTACTCAGCATCGTGCTGCTGCTGCCGCCAGCACCGGCGGCCCTCGTGCTGTTGGGGCGCGCATTGGCGATCTTCTCCTTCTGGTCGGCGGCGGCGCGGCGGCGGATGGCGGTGCGAGGTCCACCAGGGGGAGTGGGCGACGAAGGGCGGGCGACGCTCGCGCCAGAGGCCGCGGCGGGCGAGTTAACGGGAGAGGCGGGACGAGGGGAAGACTGTACAATCGTCGGGTCAGCATAACCATTCTGTCTCTCCTGCCTGCCATTGCGCTGTTCGCAACAGTCCATGTCGCGCGACGGTAGGAGCTCCAAACATCCAGCCTACACGCGCCGTCTCTATCCTCGGCCTGAGTGGCGTGGCCAGAAACCAAGACGAGGTCGCGTGCAAGCTCCCAAATCGCGAGATGGACAATTAAGCCCCCAAAGAGCCTACTATGCTTCGCCGACGTGCATTGACGGGAAAAGACTAACCATTGTGAAGGAGTGTGACGGTAAACAGTTCCCAAGATCGCTGCAGGATTTCGGAATTGGTCGAAGAAGGGAAACACGTAGGACGGACTGTGGTCTGGGTGGTTGGTTGTGATGGACGATCGAGCTCCTTGCTGGGGGCGTCGGCTACGGTGCGACTCAAATGTGCAGAGTTGAGGCCACAGTTTTGGAAAGGGGACCAGCCAGCTGGCCGGGGGTGGTGGGATTTTCCGACCCGATGTTCCAGAACCACTGAGGTTGCCCCCCCTGGGCTGGGGCGGCGAACCTACCTTAACGGGTCCCTGGCCGGAAGGTCACCTCAGCGCAGCAAGCGACAGCGCCTAACCCGACCTCTCCAGGTCCACAATGGAAGCCCCATCCTGGTTCCATCAACTGATCAAAGTCACCGCGTGGCAGACATGGTAATCCCGTCTTCTGCATGTCCACGCTCCAACGCCAATTTCCCGCTTTGGCACATACTTCATCATCAAGACAACAGTAGTTCGGACAAGTTTTGAACGCTTTCATTGAATTTGAGGGGGTACTGTATATCTAGGAAGCAGCCGCTTTCTGCAGCCAAAACCTTTCCATCTGATCGGCGCCAGCTTATGCAGCACTAGTTGAAATACAATAAAATAAGGCTTTCCCTCGTCTGTCCTCTGCTTCCGCTCAACACTTGGTTTGCTACACTGGCAGAATAATAGAGAAGAGTCTGCTGGCAGACTCGAAGAGAGTGAGGAATATGACTCTGGGGTGAAGGAGGTGGTGGTGTGAGAGTGTGTTGTGTGTACGATTCAAACAAAACTTAGAGAGAATGAACAAAGGGAAAACAATATCCTGCCACAGAAAAGGGCATCCCCTGCCCAAATGAAAACCAACACGACATCCCATGGTATCCTTCCCCGCCTTTTTTTCGTGGTGACTGGTCTTCAACAACAGATGGGTGTCTTTCGTGAGGTTCCTCTCGTGTGCACTTCCAAAACATGGGCGCCGGAAAAAGAAAAAACACACCGAGGTGCCAGAAGAGCGTCAGCAGCTCAGCGTCCGGCCGTCCCAAGCTCCCAAGTGCCCCCTTTTTTGTGTCCCTTTCCGAATCCGAGGTTTTTCGATGAAGTGTCATCCTCGAGGTCATTTGAAGCGGCCCCTGAGCTCTTTGCGTACAAGCCGCCGTGAGCTGGCTCGGTCTGGTACCTCCGCCATTGCTCATTATAAGGTAAGATTAGACAGTGATACATCTACACCTGCTGGAAACGAACCATCGCAACCCAAACGCCTTCCGCTATGATGGGACCGCGGTCCTGCAAATTTCCTCGGAGGTGATGAACGAAGAAAAGAAATTGGTATCTTCAGCTTCAAAGTGTAACGTCGAGAACCAGGCTGACGTCCTGGACATCCGACTTTGCAAGGTCTTCTAGAACGGGAATCAAATCCAGCAGCTCATTGTCGTGTGCGTCCGAAAACCAACTGCTGATGGGAACGGCGTGCTGCGGGTGGAAGATGTACGACGTGGGGGAGTTGTCAATGATGATTGTGTCTTTCAGGTCTCTTCCCACCTGGGAAAGATCCTTGACGTAGTTTCCTTGGTGGTTGTAGCAGCTCTCGCGGAAAAGTCTGTGGTGAACGACCTTGTGGATATCAAGTTGGTCCAGAAGAGGGTCGCCATACTGCAAAATGTCAGCTTTCGGCCGTGGCATTGGAAGACGATATATCGTACCTTAGAAACAGACGCGGTGAAGACCACCACTTCATAAAGTTCGCCGACGCGCTTCATGAACTGATCCACGCCCGGTCTCTTGATCACATACACATTATGATAGTTGCCTTCGATTTCTACGGGTATAGTGAAATCGGCTTGGTGGAGAATCTGCGACACATTAGTACTGAAATGGGGGAAGATGGAGCATCTCTCATACCTTGAATGAACTATGAACGAGCGTTTCATCCAAGTCGAGCACAAGACATTTTCGGCCCTTGTGTTCGGGGGCAATTGGACCCAGCAGGAACTTCTGCTCGGTGGCAACGGGGCCTGCCAAATCAATGGATCCGTTCTCGGCGGTCGGGAGCGGCGGAGGGCCCGGCAGTTGTTGACTTGTCGGTGCGTCTTCGACCGGCGGCGGTATTTGCTGCTTGGACTCCTCGGGCTCGGGCGTCGCATCAGGCATCGCCTCATCCCCCTCAACATCCTTCTTCTCCGGCTCTTCTAATTGCGCATCCTGAACCTTTTCGCCGGTGGTGGACTCGACGGTGATGACGGGCGCAGCTGTGCTAGCGCTAGCTCCGGTACCGAGGGCGGTCGCGTGCTTTGAATCGGAGCCCTCCTGGCCGCCGACGGTAGAGTCGTCGGCCGTAGTGGTGTTAGAGACGCGCTTACCCTTATACTCGTTGCCGGCGGTCATTGGCTGCTCGGGCTGCGGTTGCTTCTCGTGGATTTGCGGCTTGTTCGGTGGGATCGGCTGCTCCTGTGGAGTCGGCTGACGGGACTTGGCAGTTGTCGGCCGCGCAGGCAGCTTGTCGAGCTTGTGGACGGCGTCGTCGCCGTTCTCAATAGCGTTCGCGTTGTCGGGGACTCCGCAGCAGCCGAACAATGCGAAGATGCCGCCCTTCTTCTTCTTCTGCGGGGGATTCACGGGGGAGTTCGGTTGGGTGTTGCCGGGGGTGTTTGTCGGTTCGGTTTCGATGCCGGATCGGTGGCTGCCGACGCTGCCATTTCGATGCCGCCCCAGAATGCTACCCTTGGATTCCTTTGATCGGCCGCCGATGCTGTTTCTCGAATCGCTGACTGTGATTCCGCTCAGCCCTGTCGAAGTCGGAGAGGATTGATTGCGCTGCGAGGAAGACCGTGACGGCACATGCAGCAAGCTCCTACCCTTCTTTGAATTTCCACCCTCCTCTGGTGCCAGAAGCACCTTTTCCTTGGACATTTCTTGACTTGACTGGCCGTTCTGTTGGTTTTGCGGAGTGATTTCGTCGACTGGGTTGGATGATTGTGGCTTCTCGGACATGATGCTGTCGAACTAGATTGGGGATGATTAGCGAAACGCCGCGAAAACCGGTCAAGCGAGGCGACAACACGAGAGAGACCGAGCGGTGAGGACTCAGGAGGGGCTGGTAATCATCCCGGTGTGCATTCTAGATCATCCATGACACAGTTCCGCCTCATCCTCTCATTCCAAGGTCTAAGACATGACCGAGGTGCTGTTGGCATAGCGCAGGCGCCTCTGACACGAAGCACACGCACATGGTGCGCGTGTGGAGCGGAACAAATCACGGAGCAATGATGCCCCAAGTCAAACACGACACGATCGCGCAAGCACGGGGTTGTTGATGGGCGTCGTGAAGTGGTCGAGTTGGCGGCGGGTAACGGTTGGAAAACGTAGGCAAAGAAAGAGTGTCGTCACTCACCTCCTTTCTTGTCGGGTCCGGCAAGCTTTCCCAGAATCCTCAACCCCTAAACTCAGCTGATGTCGGCCGTAAAAGGCCAATTCGCAGTGCTCGTCGCGCGGTCCAGATTGAAGGCGAAGCTGTCTCGAATAGAAACGATCGACGCGGTGGACGATGGATGGAATGGGGGAAGAGGAGGAAGGGCGAAGCGACGTCCTTGGAGGTAGTCGGTCGAACGCGGAGAATGGAAGATGGTTTGGGCTCGGTCGCGCAGGAAGCGGCGCCAATGGAATGACTGAGTGGGCGAGGCAAAGTGGCTGGGGGAGCCAGCAGGTAACCTGTGCTCAGTGATGTACCGTTCCGCAGGTTGGAGTCAAGTCAAGCCAGGCTCGTTCGGGGGATGGAGGACCTGGAGGGGAGACTCTGGAGGTTGAAGAAGGTGTGCTGCGGTGCGCTGAGAAGAGGCGGCGGCGCAGGTGGTAGTAGTTGTGGTGGTGCTGTGTGTGGTTCGTGGTGGATGGCGGTGGTACTTGGTGCTGATGCTAGTTGGAATCAGACGGGGGGGAAAAGTGGGCGAAAGTAGAGAGTGGTTGCAGGGAACAGCACGCAGGCGGCTAGAATTAAGGTTCGCTGTAACAAAGTGAAGGTGGTGATTCTTTGGGTAACAAAAGGGTTGGTATCGAATATCGCTCGAGCTTGAAGGGGGGAATGATGGAGAGGCGAGGCGTTGGAGTTGGGCGACTCGGGGAGAACGAACAGCGCAGTGTTCGCAAAACGAGGAATGGAGGATTGGGAAGAGAAGAAACGAGACCCAGCCGAAGGGGAACTTGGTGAGAAAGGGTTGAAGCGTGAGCTTTGAAAGTGAAAGACGGGGGTGGGAGGAAGAATGGGCGGCAGCGGTGCCAAAAGAGATTAGAATGGATGATGGGCTTTTGGGGGGTGTGGGTGGTGGTGTGGTCCAATGGACGTGAAGCAAGACAAGGCAAGGCAAGGTAATAAGGCAGGCAGGAAAGTAGGTAGGCAAGCTGAGCAAAGCAGCGCGCAACGGAGGAAGAAGTCGTCAGTCAGGTCGAGTCCAGTTCCAGTTCCAGTCCCAGTTCCAATTTCAGGTAGTCCAGGCCACGCTTTCTGGTGCAGGTGCTAAAGTAGAAGCTGCAGCAACATTAAGACCAAGGCAAAATGGAAGTCAAGACAATGGGTTTCCCCGGGGGGTGAGGGTGAGGTAGGGGGGTGTGAGGCGAGACGGGAAAGCAGAAGCAGAAGCATAAGCAGAAGCAGAGGCACGGCAAGCGCTGCAGGTGCAGGAGGAAGACAGGTCCAAGGTCCAGGGATTGGAAGGGCAAAAGAAGTGAAAATGGGAGAAAGAGCGCGCGAGCGAGCGAGGAGAGAGAAAGTGCAGAGAGAGACAGAGACAGACAGACAGACAGACGGTCTGGTGGGCGTATCAGAGACCAGAGGCTGAAAACCAGAGCACAAGCGAGATGATTTGCCTTAGAAAGCAACGCTGGATGGGGGTACTTTGACCAGGAACCGGACCGTGTCTACGAAATCTACAAATGCAACAGGCGCAAAAAAAAAAAACACCAGAGAGAAAAAAACGAAAAAAAAAGCTGGGGGTGCAGGCCCCTTGTCACTTCCCATCTGGGTCCCCAGAGGTCGTGCTGGACGACGACGAGATGGACTGGGACTGGGAGCGACGCTGGAGGGTGTGGGTGGATTTCCCGGTGAGATTAGCCCGTCCCGTCCTGGTTAAGCAGAAGCCGGGCTGGCAGATGGGGCACGATAGGGGAGCAGGCGGGATCACTGTGTCTCTCTCCAAGACACACGGCCTGTCTTGTGCACGGCCTATGCAGTTAATGCAATTTCCACACCCAAGACAGCGGAAACAGTGACGTCTGCACCAGTGCGCCGTCGCCATGGCCGTGGGGACCCACCCACGGATGCACCGACCACCTGACAGCTGCACACTGTGCCAGAGACCAGACGACTATCTGGCCGCATCAGACGCCGTGTCTCATCTCCCATTTCTCATGGCTCGCCGCCAAGCTCATCTTACAGAAATCTCCATGGTGGGAACACAAGAGAGGTTCCATCCCGGCCCATCACACACCACTCGCTCCTCGCTCGCTCGCGGCTCAGGAGCTAGAGCCTGAAATTGGCCATTGACGGGGACATGCCTACCTTACTTGGTATGTCCCTACAGAGGCACTGACTGGCACCGATCATCTTTTGCCCTCTATTGCATAGCATCACAAACGTCGGTGATTTCCATCCGCTGAGCCTTGCAATCAGTTTGGCATCCATCTACCTATGGTAGGTATCCGTACAGTATCTGTATGGCACAGATGTCCAGGCGGCTCTTTCAGAAATGGGAATGCGGACCCTTTGTCAAAGAGCCAACTCGGCATCCCAGTTCCGTGTTATTTCAACCTCGACCACGACGAGTAAGGTGCGCCATGCACACACATTGTTCTGATTCTTCATCCAGAAAGAAATCGGCGCCCCATAAAATTACGCCCTTCTGAGCATTTCCAAACAAGAGAAAACAACAAACTCACACTCTCAGACCTTCAACCGTACCTCCTCAACACGGTCCACCCGTCGTAGCCAGAGACATTCTGACGAGACCTGTCTAACGACGACGCCGACGACGAGAGGGTCATGATCCCACCCCAGAGTGCCCGAGGTGGTGTAAGCAGCAAGCCCGGCACGCGCTGCGACTTTGCGCCGCCAAGGGTCGCCCGTAATTAGCCTTGGACAGTAAGGCTCGCAAGTGCGAGTGGATGCTGCCGCCGCCGTCTCTGCTTGCGAGCGTCTGGTCTAACGCCGGGCCAGACAGGGTAAGGTCAGCCGGGCGCCTTCTCTCAATGCGCGCCGGGTCCCCCGTCCAGTCCCAACTCTCGTCCCGGCCGCCGCGACACCATCCGCTAGCCTAGCCTCCCTCTGTCTTCCTGTCCCAGGGACCTTGAAGTCGCTGTATTTCCCACCGGCTCGCTATTTCTCTTCTGCTCCCCGTTGTGACGACGACGACGACGACGACGACGGACCAGTAACAGGCGCAACAGAGGTGTGACTGGGGTTGCATGAGCACTCAAGTTGAAGCTTCAATGGTTTTTGCCGGCGCGCGAGGTAAAGCTAGCTGTTTTGACTAATCAACCCAAGGAACCAAAACCAGACAGAACATAGAGTGAGGCAGCCCAGGATACCTCCGGCTGCTCTTACGCGCGCACCATAACCACAGGTATCTCACCACGATCTGGTACGAGACAAACCAAGGCAGCGGACATGGATGAGGCAAACTCCAACTGGCAATATCCTCATGCACTAAGCTCTGGCAGCGGGCATCCGCCCAGGAGTACATGCAGCTAGCTGCACATCTCCGAGTACCCTCTCAACCTCTCAGACTACTCGCCCTGATTCTGGGCCAGTGATTCCATCCACTCGTCTATTACCCGCCCGAGTCGTCGCCACTAAAAACGTGCTAGCTAGGGGAGGGGGGAGCCAGGGCCAAGGAGGAACCACCATCCACGCGGGTACGACACTTCACTCTCGTGGACTTGCAGGTAGCTCAATTACACCAGAAACACAGGTGCAGATAACACGAGCACGCGCAAGGGGGGAGGAGCTGGCAGGGCCATCAGGAAATGCATCGTTCACGAGTAAGCCATCTGCAGCTCGAGTAGTAGCAAAAGCCCCCCCAGCAGAGCAAGAAAGATGTGATGCCCATGTTGCTTCGCAATTCTCCAAATCCGAGAGGGAAAGAGAAGAAGAGACCACAGCCAACCACAGACAGACGGGAAGCTCTCGCAGCCGGTGGGGATCCAGACCCCTTGGACCCTCCTTCCTGATTGGCCATGTTACCGCCCGATTGAGTGACTGATCTCACACGCACTGGTTGGGCAGCACCTCATGCAACACTCAATCCAGAATCTTGTCCCCCTTCCGCTGCATCACGAAGGGGGGCTTCCCAGAGCGAGAGAAAGGAAACAGAGGGCAAGGGGTGCCCACTGTCCGCCGCCCACTCAGGCACCGCACTTTGGTGTGCCAAGGGGCTCAAGTCATCACTGTGACGGGGGGGAGGACGGGGGCAATAGGAGTGGATGAGCCGCAAAAGCGGTAATACCGCCGTCCAAGGCCCAGGGGAAGCTTCACCCGATTCCGATTTCCGCTCCCGCTGCGACATGCCAGAGATCACGACCATTGTTCGCCTGCCTGCGCGCCGCCTTTCGTTGCTGTGCTCGGGGCTGGGTCCACTGTGTGAGAGATAGCTCCAAATCAAGCTCGAAGCGAAGCTCTTGAAGCTCGAGACTCTCTTGCTCCTTAACTTCTCCGTGCTCTCAAGCTCTGCACCCCCGTCGTCCATCGCCAGCGGTCTAGATCGCAGGCACACAGGGCGCCTGCTTTGACGTACGTACTCGAAAGATATCCGTACGCACCTCGACTGATGGCGTTCCCGGCTGCATATCCCGCGCCGCGCGTACCGCATACAGAGACATTGGATGACAGACCACTCCCCAGCGCTGCGTCAGAGGTTCGAGGTTAAATGTCGGGCTTTCCCAGGGCTGTCGTGATAGCATCCGTAGTCCTCCAGAAGGAAAGCAGAAAAAGAGGCTCATGGTGGCGGAGGTTCCTGCGTGTGCTGCTCTGCAAGCTCAGTGGTTCTCGGTGGTGTGGTGTGTGTGGGTGGGGATGCTTGCCGTGCCGGCGCGGTGCGTGCGAGCAATGCTTTTTTGCGGGGATCCCATCCTTTTTCCTTGCTGCTTGGTTGCTTGCTTGGGTTTCTTCCGGTCAGCTTCCATCTCGGATGGAAACAAAACGACGACCGGGACCAGACATGACTGGGCGCGCGGAAACTCCTTCTAGAATACGTACCCGCGTGGACAGCACTTTCTTCTTTCAACGGCGTCTCTCTCCTGCCACACGCACGCAGAGTGAGTACACCAAAAGAAATCAATGACGACGAACACATGGTAGGTGGCTGTCGAAAGCAGCCCACCCCTTGTGGAGAGGAGCCAGAATCCTGCATGTTCTATTTGTGTCCAGACTTGCCATCATCGTCTGCCTTACAATTCACGAGTGGACGTATCCGTACGCCTTCCCAAAGACGCTGTGTAAGCATTTTCAGCAATGCAAATGCACGACCTGACTTGGTTCCTGCGTGCCGCTGTATCACATCTGATGGCCCGAGACCCCCCATCGATACCTATCCGACCTCGTCCCCGGGGCCGGGCGGAGGGGCCGTCAAATGAGCCTCCCGCAATCCCCACAACTTCCGGGGGCACCATCTGTCAACTTCCTGGTGCTTCGTTCGTAGAGATCAGTGTGGTGAATTGCACGAGTGATACGAAGTCTAACAAGCCATTTCTGGCATGCCATGCTATTCTTGCTCTATGAACGAGTCAAAATGGTAGCCCTGCCGCGATATCACAGTACCGCTGCGCCGTCTACGTCTTGCGGCGGCTAGTCCAACCTACTTGCTTCACCGCTCTCCGTCTGTTTCAAAAGTTCCTCTCGCCAAACACGGTTCAAAACCAACCTCGTGAAAACCAGGCCTAGCCAGATTCGAAGTCTGGCATCGACACGTGCCATGCTGCCCAATGTCAAGCATGTCCTGACCTGCGGACTGTGGCATCTTCGATATCGTGCCCGGTGCCTAGCTTAACGCGTACTGGCTGTGACATGGGATCAGACACCCGCCATCTATCTAATTATCAGTTTCATTTTCGGGAGCACTGCATACAACCTCGTTCACAAGTGCTTATTGGCCGGTCTTCCATATTGTTCTAAAGATCTCGGGACATGGTGCTCGCCCAGCCAGCTCGCCCAGCCACATCTTTTGAGTGTTTTCCCCCAGAGCAACTTGATGCCTGCGTCGTCATTTACACCCTGTCGGCGAGGAATTCTGAGGAGGGACGGTTCTGCAAATGGCGGAAAAGGTTAGGGCGCTGTTGGTTCCGTCTCCCGGGGGAGGCTATAGTCTAGAAAGAAGAAGATGGTCTGCATTTTCCCGAACCAAGTCCCCATTATTGATCGATGGGATTCTCAGGCCTCCTTACTGTCGGTATTTGTTGCTACCTTGAGGTGATACGGACATCTACGATGTCAAACTGACAAGCATTTAATCTTCCCTCCCATCTTCCTAATGTCATGGCCGACTTCCCAGGCGACTCAACGGACAAACCCGACCACCACATTCATTTTGTATGCTCCCCAGGAAACCTCAACATATTCCAGCAATAACAAAAACTACTACTCAGCATCATAGCGGACGCCTGGTTATTTTGCCACAGGTGGTGCAGCGTTTCCGGCAAGTGTCAAATACCGCGATGCGGCTACGATACGCGTAGTCGCAGCCGTCAATTATTCCAGCATCCACTCTGCAATGAGCGACAGCGTTTCCGGCCCGCGAGAAGTCGAAGAGCACTTCAGATGCCTGGCCTCATGCTCCGTCATGTGACCGTCCCGTGAGTGATTGTCCGTAGCTGTCTGTGACTGGCTCCCCCCACATCCGATTCTGGGGTTGTCATCTGGAAAGCCCATCCGTCGTTTGCCGGATGTCATTCGTTCAGGCCTCCCCGGATCCTGGCGGATTAGCGTCATTCCCGCTCGAAGCCAGCCACTCACATGCGATGCAGTGGAGAGCGCCCAGCAACGCAGCAGCGGGCAGCACCGTCTGCGACCGCCTGGTCCCCAGCACCAGCACCAGCATCAGCACCAGCTTTCCCCAAGTTATCCACCGGTTCGGGTGTTGAAGAGGTACCTCCACGCTCTGCCACTGCCTCGGAACTCCACTGTCCCCGGCATTCACATGTCGTAATGGATCACGAGCCAGCAAAGCCCCCCAAACCAACGTCCGCCGTGTCCATCTCCAAACACCTTAACGACTCAGGCTGCTAATGCGACCACGTGCTTAGCCGGACTCTTTGCAAAGCGCACTTCTTTTTGCAAGGCTGGCAGATTTCCGCCGGCGAAACGGACACGACAACAAACCACCTTCAACCGCATCGCGTCGCATCGTGTCCTCCTCCAGTGCCGTGCTTCAACCTCGACGGCCGCAAACCAACTCGACCCGCACTCCGTCCCGTCCACTCCGTCCTGTGATGGCAGCGCATTCGTAACGTAATTCCCATTCGCGGCGAGCCTGCGCGACTCGATCCCCTTCACAACAACCGAACCATCCCGTACCGCCGCTATCCACTGCCGCCATGGCCGAGCAATCGACCCTTCGCCAGTCGGCCGCAGAGGAGGCAATCGCCGCCTTTATCGAAAAGTACTCGACCCTCATCCGCACCCGTCTCCAAAACACATCTCGCACAACCCGGCAGCTCGGTGTCCTTGCCCTTGCCGCCTCTATTGTCCTCAGCGCCGCTGGCGGGAGGAGATGGTGGAGGCGGCGGCGTGAGGAGCGCGAGCAGGGCCGTAAACTCGTCCGCACGAATTCGTGGCTACACAACAAGGACGGCTCTCGCACAATATACGTTCCGTACAAGGATGGCACCTCCAAAGTAGTCATTCAGACCACCAAGCCCTTGACCTTTGAGGCGCATCGCAGGTTGTTCCTGAACCCGCCGCGTGTTTCTGGCCTGGGCGATGGTACTGTCCCATCGGCGCAGACCAAGCCTGGTTTGAATCTGGCCTTCCTACACCAATTCCTGAGTCTGATGAGTATCATGATCCCGAGATGGTCAAGTAAAGAGGCCGGTCTGCTCGTGAGTCATGGTGTATTTCTGATGCTCCGGACATACTTGTCGCTTGTTGTTGCCCGCCTTGATGGTGAGATTGTTAGAGATCTTGTCGCGGGACACGGCAAGAAGTTCCTTTGGGGACTGGCCAAGGTAAGCGCTTCGAAAGTTCCATGTTTCTTCGTAGCTGATCGGAATCGCAGTGGTGCGGCCTCGGCGGTTTCGCCTCCTACACGAATGCGATGATCAAGTTCCTCGAATCCAAGGTTTCCATCGCCTTCCGAACCAGGCTTACTCGGTACATTCACGACCTGTACTTGAACGACAGTCTCAACTACTACAAACTATCCAACTTGGATGGTGGCGTAGGCCAGGGCGCGGATCAGTTCATCACACAAGATTTGACCCTCTTCTGCGCCGCTGCGGCGAACCTATACTCGTCGCTCGGCAAACCGTTTGTCGATTTGATGGTGTTCAACTATCAGCTCTTCAGGTCCCTAGGACCACTAGCCTTGACTGGTTTACTGAGCAACTACTTCTTGACGGCAAGCATTCTGCGTCGTCTATCGCCGCCATTTGGCAAGCTCAAGGCTGTCGAGGGTCGTAAGGAAGGAGACTTTAGAAGTCTGCATGCGCGCCTCATCGCCAACGCCGAAGAGATTGCCTTCTACGGTGGTGCCGACATGGAGAAGACGTTCCTGAACAAGGAGTTCAAGTCTCTCAAGACCTGGATGGAGGGCATTTACATGCTCAAGATCCGCTACAACATGCTCGAGGATTTTATCCTCAAGTACAGTTGGAGTGCGTATGGCTACCTGCTGTCATCACTCCCAGTTTTCTTGCCCGCCTGGGGTGGTCTTGGTGGTGCCGCAGAGTTGGCTGAGACAGCTGCCAAGGGCAGCAGAGAGCGTGGCCGTATGAAGGAGTTTATCACTAACAAGCGTCTTATGCTTTCACTGGCCGATGCCGGTGGAAGAATGATGTACTCCATCAAGGACCTTTCAGAACTTGCAGGCTACACCAGCAGAGTATACACTCTGATCTCCACCCTTCACCGAGTCCATGCCAATGCGTACTACCTACGCGGGCAACAGAACGAGCTGTACTCCCTTTCTGACGTTCAAGGTACAATTCAGAAGGGATTCGACGGTGTTCGTTTGGAGGGTGTCCCTGTTGTTGCCCCAGCCTTGTGGCCTAATGGTGGCGAGGAATTAATGGAGTCGCTGTCCATGGTGGTGAGAAGAGGAGAGCATCTTTTGGTAAGTAGAGCCCCGCCAAAGGTCAGTTCAACCCTAACACAACTAGATCTCCGGCTCCAACGGTGTTGGCAAGACGGCCATTGCCCGTGTTCTCGCCGGACTTTGGCCCGTCTACCGCGGATTGGTTAGTCGGCCCAAGGATATTGGCCAAGACGGCATCATGTTCTTGCCACAAAGGCCATATCTCAGCATTGGCACACTTCGTGACCAAGTCATCTACCCTGACGGCCACCATGATATGCGTGAGAAGCGAAAGTCTGAGGATGACTTGAAGCGCATCCTGGAGGAAGCTCGCCTGGGATACCTCCCTGACCGCGAGGGCGGCTGGGATACTCGCAAGGAGTGGAAGGATGTGCTGAGCGGTGGCGAGAAGCAAAGAATGGGTTTTGCTCGCATGCTTTACCATGAACCTCAGTACGCCATCGTTGATGAGGGCACCAGCGCCGTGTCCCAGGATGTTGAAGGATACCTCTATGAGATGTGCAAGGAGAAGGGCATCAGTAAGTCACAGCTCTGTAGCGCTAAGACCGTGGTTGTTAACAAGAGACAGCCCTCATCACCATTTCTACACGTGCCTCCCTCAAGAAGTACCACACCTACAACCTCATCCTCGGCATGGGTGAGCGCGGTGACGAGTGGGAATTTGAGAGAATCGGAACGGAGAGGGAGAAGATTCAGGTCGAGAAGGAGCTGCAAGATCTCCGCGAGCGCCTTGAGCAGGTGGAGACGTGGAAGGCAAGGCGTCAAGAAATTGAGGAGGAGCTGTCGCGCGTCTGGGTTGCTGGCGGCGATGCCTTGGATCCCCCATCATACGCCGAGAGCGAGAGCGACAGCATGAAGAGTAAGGGTAAGGAGGTGGCCCAGGAAGGTGACGCGTGAAGTGGAACATTTGATTAAACGTTGCTGCTGTAAAACTACAGGATACATTCGGCGTGTGAATGGGAGGGAGGATCCGACCAGCATCATCACATTGTAGAAGAGGGCAATCACTCCAGAAATCTGTTGATAGATTCCGCGATGTCAGTGGCTTAAGCACCAATACACATTTGAACATAAATATCCTCTCCGCCGCACTTTCCTCGCCCGGCAAGCAGATCATTATGTCGGGTGCCCGGCTTTCTATTACCGCCAAGGCCTCCCCCCACGACATCCTCACTTCCACTGCGTCCGCCCCTCACCCCTGAGTCTTTTCCAACTTCGGAGACCTCCGTGCCGGTCTTCCCTCAGTTTTCAGAGGCAGAACCACAATTGCAACTCCCGAGGACGACTTTCGGAGGTTCATTGCCCCCCACTGTCCCAACCACGAAGCCGTCGCGCCATCCAGCCGTTCCTTAGTCCGTCCCTGTCATCCATTCCCGGAAGTAGTTAGCCATGTCTGACTATCAACTCCATCAACCAATGAGGGCTTTGACTAGACTGCCACTATCGCTCAGACTATTTGCTGGGCCAACTTGTGGGGCACCATTCCGACGTCGAGCTTCTTTTTCCCTTGTTCACTTTGCCGTCCAGGTTTCTGACGGTTTGCCCGCTGGGCCGTTGTCTTGACAGAACCGGCCTCGCATATCTCTGCAGGACTCGATTATTCCCTGCAAGCCTCGTGGTAGTGCCGGGTGCTGCGATGGCAGGTTTTAGATAACCTTGTCCAAGGTGACAGCGACATATCTTGGGAGCCGCCAAATGGGGAATTGTCTTCGACCTCCCCGCTGCAGATTGCCAGCTGGACCCCTGCTCGGAAGGAAGCTCTTCCCGTGGCAGCAACGCACCTCCCACGTATGTCCTGGCCAAAGAGGAGGTCTTGAAGTCTAGAACTGGCAAGCGCCAGGCTCAGCTGAACGTCGACGACGCCGAGTCCTTACCAGGCCTGCCCTGCCTGCATCTTGAGCTCAGCCTCCAGGCACGGCACAGCACACCAACGCTTCCCACCATACCTCAAAGTTCTAGAAGAGATAGCTCGATCTTCGGCGGCATTCCTAATGCGGCTCTCACTGCGGCCGGCCAACATGGTTCGGACAGCAGCTGGCTCCCCAGTCTTGCCAGTATCAGTCCCCAAGAGATCTCTGAAACGAAGCCTTTTCTTTGCTCCTCCTCCTCCCCACCCGTTCGTTCCTTTGTCCTTACCAGGCCCGGGACTCAGGTTGTCGATCTTCGCCCCAAAATCCAACACGCCATTCTTCCTTTGTCCTACTTTCCCTCGGGGGCTCCAAGCTGAGTCGCGAGCGCTTGCTTGAATGGAAAGTCAGAAAATCATCCGTTGCTGCCTCTACACACGCGCGGCGTCCAGCCTGCCCCCGTAGAACCCGATTCCCTTTTGTCCCTTGCCTTGATATATCAGGTCCTTCGATCGTCGATCAGTGTCTTTGATCATCGTAGAACCCGCTCTCCCCCCTTGCAAATCCCAGAACCACGGTCCAGTGAGCCGCAAACGTTCTCTTACACCTTCAGATCGTTACACTTCGAGAGACTGGGATTCCACATCCTATCCCCCATCTATTGCGGCTCAAATCTCTCCGGCGCCTTCATCGAGCCACAGGCTTTTTTAGGCCTAACCGACTCCAACAGCCACATACACGCATAATAAGGGACTGACGACATTGCAATCTCACCTGCCCGACCACCACTTGGCACAATATAACAAAAAAGAGCCCCAATATCACACCCCGGGTTGTACAACTTCACTTGACTACACCGAAAACTCAAGTCACAAAGGCGGAAACATCAGGCACAACCATGCCCAAGTCTCCCTCCCCCTCGGTCCGCACAGCAATGATGCTGGCAGGCCGCATGCCCGTGATAGCAGAAGACGACTCCCTCCCGGCCGTCACGCACCCGTCCCAGGCAGCTCTCCCGCCTCCGCCTCCCTCCCGCAGCACAAAACCGAAACTGTACGGCCGCCCTCAGAAGATTGCACACCCGTTCCACCCCTACCCGTACCCGACCGTCCCGCCGCCCGCCTACTCGCGCAGCTCCTCTCGTGAAAGCTCCCGGAGCACCGTCAGCACGAGGAGCCTCCTCTCCGGCGGCTCCTCGGCCGGCAGCAGCATCGCAGGCGGCAGCGGGCCCAACTCTGGGGCCTCGACGCCCCGGAGCACGTACAAGGGCCGTTCGCAGCTGCTCCCCATCACCACCCCCATGGGACCGATAGAAAACAGGGATGAAAAGGTGTTAAAGGCCAAGGAACTGAGGAGGCGGAGATGGTACATGGTCGTCCTTTTCATCATGATCATCGGCCTCGTGGTCGGTTTGGCCGCAGGGCTTACCATCTCCTCGCGCAAACAAACGTAAATCCTCCCCCCCTGCTTATTCTCACTTACACCAAAAACGCTAACAAGCCATTTTCCTCACCCCTCAGTACAACCACGCCAACAAACACAACCGTCCCAAACATCTTCCCAGCAGGCTCCTTCGCCTTCAACACGGCCCTCGCAGACGTGGCCACAAACTGCACCTCCAACCCGGCGACGTGGCGCTGCTTCCCCTACGAGACGTACAACCAGTCCCTCACCTCGGGCTCCGCGAACGGCTCCCTCGCCACGTACTACTGGACCATCACCCCCCGGAACTCGTACACCTACCAGATCTCCTCGTCCGCGAACCCCTTCTCCCCGCAGTTCGCCAACCTCAGCATGGCTCTCTTCGACGGCAACTCGTACAACGAGCGCCTCGTCTTCAACTTTACGCTGCCCAAGAGCGTCGTCCCCTCCGAGGCCATCGCGACGGATAGCAAGGCCGCGACGTGCGTGTACGCCGACACGGCGTTCAGCGCCACGCTGTGGACGCGGAAGAATAGCAGCGTCGGCGCCGGGTCGGCGGCGGCGGACGGGAATGTGACGGCCGTGTCGGACGGCAGCAAGTGGGCTAATTGGCCTGGGCAGATTGAGATTACGCAGATCAAGAGCGGCGGGGGCCCGGAGTGTAAGGATTCTGATGGGAATGCGGTCAGTGTGGCGGCCGGAGACGGGCAGTGCGAGTGCCGGTATGCCAACTTTGGATTGGGGGCTTGAACAAAAGTTGTGTGATCTTTCTTAACTGTGTGTATACGGAGTTGGACACGGACTGGGCCGGTAGGGACGGATATAGCATTAGCATAGCACGAGATCTCAAAGATACCCTTCGTTTGAACATATCTTCAAGTACAAAAACTGGTTCGAATGTAGAGTAACAAGTCTATCACATGCCCTAGTAGTTTTGTAGTCCGTTCTATCCCAAAACTCCTCCAACACCCAGATCTAAGCCAAAAACTCCATCATGGTATCTTGGAAACCTATGAATCAGCTCTTCAACATCTTCCACTCGTTGAACACAGCTCGGGCCTGCCGGAGCTACTATCGCCCTGCACCAGAGGAGGGTACTACTAAGTCTTCAAACGGACCGAGATGCATCTCCAAATCATCAGATGCGACATCGGGGTACGGGTCGTAGTTGTACTTCTCAGTCATATTCTGACGATAACTCTTCTCATCCTGGGGAGGCTGCTGTTGCTGCCCTGGTTCGTTGTCAGTTTTGGGGATCGGCGGTACTAACCCTTTTCTCTGGCCGGGCATCCAGTGCTGTGGCGGTGCTTGTACGGGAGGGAAGGGAGATAGGTATCGGCCGGGCTGCTGCTGCTGGTAAGGGAGAGGAGCGAAGGCGTCTGTGTTGCTGTTGTTGGGTCTCCAATGCGGTTGCTGAGGTTGCTGAGGTTGCTGAGGTTGCTGAGGTTGTTGGGGCTGGAACTGGTTCTGATTCTGATTGTAGTTCTGGTTCGGGTTCATGGGCTGCCATGGTCGTTGTGGCTGCTGCTGTTGCGGCGGCGGCATTGGAGCCGGGAAGGGGTTCACGTAGGGCTGCCACTGTGGAGGAAGAGGCAGTCCTGGAGGGGGTACAGGAAGTCCAGGGATGGGAAGAGGCAGTCCGGGAGGGGGAACGAAAACTGAGGGAGGGTTCGGGTTGGGAGGTTGCCATTGCTGCTGTGGCTGGCCCTGAACAGGCAAACCGTTGCGAGGGTTCGCGAACTGCCCGTTTGGCTGGAAAGTTGCTGCGGCCGGGTTGAGACTCGGGCCCCGCTGATGTCCTTGTCCTCCTGGTTGTTGTCCTCCCGGCTGCTGCTGCATTCCTGGCTGCTGCAGTGGCACTTCTTGCTGTAGTACTGGCGGCAGTGGTGCTGGCTCCAGCCTGCGAGTCCGAGGATAGCGAATGCGGCTAAAGGTCTGGGGACGATCCTCTTTCTCGATGGGTGTCGCGTCATACAGCTCGACGTCGCAGAAGGCGTCGATGATCATCTGCTGGGGCGGCGGCCGCTGTCTATCGCGGACGAAGTCAAACCCTTCTTGTCTCTGAGGCATGGGATACATCGTGCCCGGATGAATCTGGTTCAGAGTCATCTGCTGTTGTTGCGGTTGCTGCTGCTGCTGCTGCTGCTGCTGCTGCTGCTGACCGCCTTGCTGGATCGTTCCCGGGGCCGCGTTATGGACGGTCTTCAGGCGCAAGACGGTACCCCGCTGCTGGGGGTTGCCATCCTTGCCCGTTCGCTTTCTCTTGTCGCCAGTACGAACGGGCTCCTCGTCGTCGTCGTCGGTGTCATACTCTTCCCCGTTCTTCGTCTGGGGCGGCTGCGGCTGCGGTGGCGGTCCGTCACCGGGGACGCGCGGGCTGCTGAAGAACTGGTTGGCCCATCTCGCGACGTGGTCATCCGACTCCAGGCCATTCTGACTTTGGAGTCGAAAATCGATAATGCCATCGAGGTGGATCAGAGTCGGCCGGGCCGCGGGGTCTTCCACCAGGCACATAGAGACGGTCTTTCTGAGGTTGCCGTCGATGTGACTGAATCTTGGGTCTCCGAGGGCGCTCCCGTACGTCACTTCTCCGCCGAACTTCCACCCGACGACAGGATCTTGGAACTTTGCCCCCGTAATAGCACACCACATCTTCATCACCAAGTTAGCCGTGATCAGAAAGGAGATGCTTAGGGGTTGATACTCACGATGACTCCAACCTGGTAGATGTTGCAGGGCATACCGTAGTTACCAGCAATTGATGGCTTATTGGCTTCGAGGAACATGTTAGATCCGCCGTCGTTGAAAGGCCGAAGTGAGTCCCAGGACCTATGAAATTGTTCCTAAAAGAGTCAGTATGCCCACGAAAATAGTTTCTGCATGTTTACTCACCGGTGTGTGGTAGCCCGGCTTTCCTAGCGAGCGAGCTCTCCAGAATATTTCCTCCCTGAGAAAAGAAAACTCATGTCAGCAAAGGTTGGCACTTTGAATGAAGGCAAAACTTACGTGAATTCATTCGGCTTTTGATTAGCTTCGTCAAAGAACTTGGCACAGCCAAAGTCCGAGATCTAGATTGAGCGTTAGCTTGTAATCAGTTTGTGACATGCTGTGACATTACCTTGAAGAGCGGCATAGGGCCGTGTGGCTCCAACCTCACTAGAACTGTATACAAAGTTAGCAATACTATTCGCAAAGTGATACATGATACACTTACTGTTCTTGGGGTCCAGATCAAAATGAACAGTTTGCTGGGGCTTCTTGGTGCCGGGGATGGACTCTTCAATGGGATTGTTGGGATCCCAGTCGGGGTGATCCCGTCCATAGTTCTCCTTCGGGGGATATCCAATTCCAATAAGCCCCTTGATGACTGCGTGGTTCATGTCAGTATATCAGAAACATGTGTCAAAGTCCGGGGCTCAACTTACGGCACTTGAACAAAAGCCAGAGAGCCTTATTGGGCCAGGGTCTGCCAGATCGACTGGACTTGTTCAGCCATGTGTGAAGACTCTTTCCGTTGGCATACTCCATCAAGATGAAGCTGCGTTCCCGCTGGACTTTGATGTCCCAATTTTTGTCCCGAGCCTCTGTACTCGATCTGGGCACGTATGGTCTCTTACCCTCGTTTTCGGCGTCTCTCTTGTCGTTGATTTCTTTCGTAAAGTCAAGGATTTGGACAATGTGCTTGGCCCCTTTGAATTTCTAGAGCAACGAGTTAGCAAAGAGTATCCGATGTCGTTTGGGGCAGACTTACGTTGAGAGCCTTCTGCTCCAGCTTGATCGAGTCATACGAGGCGGCAGGGCGGGTCTTTTCAATCTTCATCACGCAATCCGTCCTCACGTTGCGGTTGCCCCTGTGTTCGACAAGAGCAGCGATGCCAAAGCCGCCAGCGGCCAAGATCCTCTTGAGGGTGATGCCGTAGCCTTTGGCCATTCGGTTTCCGTCGGGACCGTACTGTTGTTGCGCTATCTCCTGGTGGATGTCGTCCATGTATTGTCTTCCGGCGTACGGGCTCCTGGCTGTGTGCATTGGATTAAACTGACCCAAAGGCTGCGCTACGATGGTGCTGCCATCTTGCGCCTTTACCAGGAGGTCTCCCCTGATTCGGGCAGCTTCCAGCCGGGTTCTACGCATTATCATCTGCCTATTCATCTCTTTCGGATCCGGTGCTGGGGCTTGAGGTGCTGGGCCAGCCATATTGTTGCCCACCATTGGGTTTCCTTGGTAGTTGGCCATGTTGGTTGTCTGAGAGCGCGATGAAATTTATCGATGGAGTCAATGAGACAGAAAAGGTGTGTGAGCCGATTGTATTATTGAGTGGATGTTGGATTTTGATATTCATTCTGATGTGAGACTGGACAATATGATATATATACAACGTTGTATAGCTGCCAACTCAACTCGAAGGAAGCCGTACAAAGGAGACATTTTGAGAGTGAGTATACAAAGGCTATTGTTCTTGTCGAAGACGTTCTTTATGGATCGAGGATACAAAACCCCAGTATCATTGTCCACTTGGAATCATCAATTATTGCAGCCTTTGAACCATCCATTGTGGTCTTCATTCCTTCCAAGTCGCCTCGAATCCTTTGCTGCTGGCCAGTTGTTTTCCAAATCCGGAGGCTGGACAATAACACCTCAACTCAAGTCCGAGTTGCATGGGGGAGCGTTCTTGTTCGATACGAAAGAAATCGCGATTTAGTTTCAAAGATAGATTTGGCTGGAAGTTGTTGACATGCCGAACTGCAGTCATCGCCGCTTGGCGTCTTTTTGGTTAGAATAAGTAGATTGAAGAAAACAAGTAGACTGAAGAAAACAAGTAGGGTGTGTAGTCAGGGCGCGGCGAAGCCAGGCCCACCCGGATGAAATGTCAATGGGGCCAGCTCCGTCGACACCCCACGCGCCCGCGCACGTGGATACCAATCGCTCCGGTAAATGCGCCGCGATGCATGAGCAGAGGCGATGGAAAGTGCGACATTCCGCGTTGGCAGCGGCATGGCTGCGCTTCGCTAGTCTGGCCGACTTCAGCCTGTGATTTTGATCCCAAAATCTGGCTTGCATGGCTGTTGGTCAGAACAGAAGGGTCTTATCGTCTGCAACGGTCTACGACGTAAACTAGCGCCGCGTAATAGTCGAGCAACAGTTGGGAAGCACATTGACAGTTGATTGACACAATTCTGCAGAGAAGCGTTGGTGATGGAGAAAAGAAGCCAATTAGCCGCGCCGGGTGGTATTTAGGCTAAATGCCATTTAATCGGGTCTCGGCGAAATCATTCTCCACAAAAGCACCTTTCCAGCGGGGCCTGGAGAGAAACAGCGATTGACAGAGAGAGCACCTCTGGAAGGCCAGACCAGCAGAGCGGGTACCGTTGGAAAATATGAGGCAACTTCGATCAAGGACACTCCACGACAGATGACACAGGCATCAATGTCTCACGGAAAGCCCTGTGCAAAAGCGGCTACCCCACGCGGTGTTTCCCACGGCCTTGATTGACAAGCCAATTTTGAACTGACAGGTCTGCATCGCGCTTGGAGGGGGTGCACAAGACCCTTCGCGGCAAGAGTGTGGTGTTGGACAGCCAGTGGCAGCCCACCAAAGCCGCCAGCATCAGAGTTCAATGACAACCATGCGAGTTTGGGTTACCGTTGCTTCCTCTTGGCTTCCCGCGAAACTTCACAGGGTTCCAGCGACAACGAGGCGACGGGAAGCTTGAACTCCAAAATTTACCCCAAATTCGGGTCGTCTTCACGGTCCCCTCAAGTGCTCAGGCTGATTTAAACGCACAAATGGGCGCGTTGCGTTGTGCAGCGGCCACCCCATCTCAGTCATCTCACGCCTCTCTCCACTCCGAGCTGGCCGCCTCTGCTAAAGGTCCGGTGCATTATCTTTGCCTATTGATATTTATCCATGCCAATCGCTTCCCCAAAGTATCGCCGCGTCGCGGACCGGGTCTGGCAGCCGCCTGAGCCCTCTCTCCAGCGGCCACCCCTGGCTGGTTGGCTCGGCCTGGGGGCAAACCATCTGTGTGTCGACTTTTTCCTATCGGTGCCTTCCCCCGCTGCCAGCCTCTCATGCGTTCAATGAGCCGCCAGTGCTGTACGGTGACGGAACCATAGGCTGTTTGAATCTGGAGACTGGTTGGGGAAAGGTACGAGTTGTCGATGCAGGGGATAGCAGAGGGAGGTGTATCTATAGCTACCATGCTCTGCCGTACCTACAATCCGAGCCAGACCAGTCTTGCCTCGTGTCCGTCTGGTCAATCTGCCTGGCAACCACAGACCCAAGGCACCTGACGTATGTGTGTACCTGTTATAAATACTACTTGCTTTGCCTCCTCTCCATCCCAAGTGCTGCCTTTCTCTCTCCTCCTCTCTCCCAAGTCTTTTCGTGTGCCTCTTGATACCCCCATTCTCCTTCTGGCACCATCTTCCTTTCTCCCAATCAGAACGACAACCAGACGTCACAATGGCTGTCCCCAACATCAAGCTTAACAGCGGCTTTGAGATGCCCCAGGTGGGCTTCGGCCTGTGGAAGGTCGACAACGCCATCGCCGCCGACACGGTCTACGAGGCCATCAAGGCCGGTTACCGTCTCTTCGACGGCGCCTGTGGTAAGTAAACAACACTAGTCTCTTCGTTGCGATCCAGGACACAGGGAGGGGAGCAGGCGTTCAATCACCGCCACGACGACGCAGCCAGAAATGGTACCATCGCGGGAGAAGGTCTAAGGGCAAGAAAGCGTGTCGAAAAACACGTCGCCCGCAGTCAATGGCCCGTGGTGGTGGTGGTGGTGGTGGTCTGCTTGATCCCCTCCATGATTTCTAGAAGCCTGAGTTACCCCTCCTTCACCCCACCAAAAATGATCGGTGCGCATTTCTGCAGAGGCCGATTTTCCCATCAGTGCAATTCCGCCGGAAAGCTCTCCGCAACATCCCTGCACCCCAGCCTAATTCATACCCCTCCCCTGTCACCACTCACTTACACTCGGGGCTCGCCCCCGTCTTCCCCGACATCAATCACATGAACCGTATTTCGGGCCTACATCACACGCATCCGAATCCAAGTGTAAACACAAACGTGATCCTAACGGCGCTTCTTCTCTAGACTATGGCAACGAAGTCGAGTGCGGCCAGGGTGTTGCCCGCGCCATCAAGGAGGGCATCGTCAAGCGCGAGGAGCTCTTCCTCGTCTCCAAGCTCTGGAACACCTTCCATGATGCCGACCGTGTAGAGCCCATCGTCCGCAAGCAGCTTGCCGACTGGGGCATCGACTACTTCGACCTCTACCTCATCCACTTCCCCGTCGCCCTCGAGTACGTCGACCCCTCCGTCAGATACCCTCCCGGCTGGCACTACGACGGCAAGTCCGAGATCCGTCCCTCCAAGGCCTCCATCCAGGAGACCTGGACTGCCATGGAGAGCCTCGTTGCCAGCGGCCTCTCCAAGAGCATCGGTGTCTCCAACTTCCAGGGACAGCTCCTCTACGACCTCCTCCGCTACGCCAAGATCCCCCCTGCCACCCTCCAGATCGAGCACCACCCCTACCTCGTCCAGCCCGACCTCATCAAGCTGGCTGCTAACGAGGGTATCGCCGTTACCGCCTACTCTTCCTTCGGCCCTGCCTCCTTCAAGGAGTTCAACATGGAGCACGCCACCGACTTCGTTCCTCTGTTCGAGGAGCCCACCGTCTCTGAGATTGCCAAGAAGCACGGCAAGACCAACTCTCAGGTCCTCCTCCGCTGGGCCACCCAGCGCGGCCTTGCTGTCATTCCCAAGACCAGCCGCAAGGAGATCCTCGCCCAGAACCTCGACTGCACCAGCTTCGACCTCGAGCAGTCCGAGATTGACAAGATCAGCAGTCTGGACCGCAAGACTCGCTTCAACCAGCCCGCAAACGTAAGCTTCCCTGGGTGTTTCCTCAGTTCAAGACAAAATTTAACACTTAGTAGTACTTCCCCACTGAGAAGCTCTGGATCTTCGGTTAAGTGGTCTGCATATGATGCATTGTCGATCCAAAATAATAATACGTACCTGCAACATCATCAGCACCTGCCTATCAAAGTGGCATGTTAGTAGTCCACAACTGGCGGTGTGCAAGGGAACCATATCGGGTGTTGGTCGAATCACGCACTGTGCGTCGATTGTATCTAGATAGCCGTCTCCCTTCGGCATGACTGTGATCTGCCGTTACAATACAACCAAAGCCGTGACCAAGACAGTCTGTTGCTCCCGCTTGTACAGCATGGTGCAGCGTGTTTTCGCCAATGTCAGAATAGCCGCCCGCCCGTCCTTGAAAATGCTCCCTTCCATGCTCAGCAAACATAATGGTCAAGAGAGAGCGCTCGGTAAAGAGGTATCTCGAGTGAAGAAGAAAGATCCCGATATGTTCATCTGCCCGACCGCCCCAAGGATCTAATCAAACGCCGTTGTAACGCCATGCCGTCCACGTAAATTCATGCTACAGAGTGAACCAAGCCGCTATGTTCGGACAAAGGCTGCATAAGTTGGTTAGCATTCTTGGTCTGGACCACTCAACCTGTGATTGTACACTTACTTGCGTCGATCTGGGATAATTGGGGCAGCGCCAAACGGACTTTGTTGCGGTACACGGCCGGTCCTCTGAGTTGCAACGGATTGCCCTCGAAGTAGACCGTCGTCAGGTGCTCCTTGTCCTTCAGCTCCTTCTCGACCTCGTTAAAGTCAGAGATCTGGTTGTAGCTGGCCCAAAACTCCTCAAGGTTCTTGAGCGGCTTGAGGCCCTTGACGCTTGCGACGGCGTTGTTGGAGATGTCGAGCACGCGCAGCTTCTCGTTCTGCTCGATGCCCTCGAGGGAGGTGAGGGCGTTGTGGGAGATGTACAGCTCCTCGAGGCTGGGCACGTCCTTGAGGGGCGAGAGGTCGCGGATGCGGTTGGACTGGATGCTGAGGAGCCTGAGATTGGGCAGGCCTCCGAGGCCGTTAAGCTCTGTAATTTTGTTCTTTGCGACCCAGAGCTCCTCGAGGTTCTTGAGGGAGTCTAGGTTTTGGAGGACGCGGATGCGGTTGGAGCCGAGCTCGAGGCTGGTGAGGTTGACGAGGCCGTCGAGGTTCTCGATGGTACCGACCTTGTTGGCAACGAGGAAAAGCTCCTTGAGCTTGGTGAGGTGGTTGACGCGCTTGATGTGCTTGATCTTGTTGAAGCTGAGGTCGAGGCTGGTGAGGTTGGTGAGGTCCTCGAGGCCGCGGATGTGGGAGATGAGGTTGTCGTAGAAGTCGAGGTCCTCGAGCGTCGGGGCGAGGGCGGAGAGGCCGTCAATGTCTTGGATGCTGTTCTGACGGAGGCACAGGCGGACTACATTTGTGAAGCGCTCGAGGCGGAGGGCGGGGATGGAGGCGACGCGGGCGTGGGAGACGATGAGCTCGTCAGTGTCTAGGTCTTCGCCGTCGAGGAGGTCTGTTGAAGGGGGTTTCAAGAGTCAGTCTTTCAAACGATTCTGCACGACTTTTTTTTGCGGCTCCACATGGAGGAGTGAGGGCATCAGCAAACTTGCCTTCATCCGCGGGGAGTTCCTCGCCCGGCACCACGTTCTCGTCGTCAGACTCCGGGTCTGAGAGCACCTCGGGGTTCGCGAGGACGGCGGTCCGCTGTACCCTGAGCTTGCCATCCCATCCTTTGCTATTCCTCATACCAGGGCTGGCCTGGCCATCGTGACGCGGGGAGCCCTCCTCCTCCTCCGGGAGCTCGATGCGCGGCGAATGCCTCGGCGAGTGCTCGGTGGGGGTTTTGGGGTCGACGGAGCCGGGCATGGTGTAGATTGCGCCCGTCTCGTCGCGAATGGGTTGTAGAATTGGTGGTTGTGTGGTTTTCAGCGTCGCTCCTGTGCGGGTCTCAATGTTGGTCGGTTTTCGAAAATGGCGGGGAAACGTAAGGAAGGATTAGCGGTGATGATGATTTCTCAGCGCAATCGCGGCGGATTGAGTGGGGGTTGGAGACGGGAGTTCGGTTGGTTGAAGGGGGGTTGAGGAAATATGGAGGTCGGGAAGTCGTTCGAGATGGAGGGGTTATGTTGTTGACAGGACGTGCAGAATCAGGATTCCGTGTCGCATGCTGGGATAAGGATGGGAAATCTTGATCTGGCGTCGGTTTGACTCTCAGCCGGGTCCTGGGTCTGTCTGATTTATTTATTATGCCCGCGGGCCTGGAGAGGGGAACAACACATGCATGTGGTGGTACAACTGCGAGTGACTGACTGATTGAACGCACTGTAAACTGCCCGCAGATTATGAGGTGATAAGTGACTGGACCGGGATGGGATGGCTGGTGGGACTGGCGCAGCGTCACAGGCCACCAGCACCAGGGACCTTCCGAAAAGACAGCCCAGAACACTGGCCAGGTTTGGGGATCGCTGGTTGGCGGAATGGTTCCAGATCCACGAGGGACGTTTGGCGCTAGAGTATGACGTCCCAATGGGTCTCGTCCTGCGAGAATCACGCCGCGGAATGGCAGCCCAGCAGTACCTTATTACCTCTAATGAATTCGCAGGCAGGTAGGTATCATCAGCGGTTTGTCATTTGAATGGAAGCGTCTTCAGTCGACGGCGGGCACTGCGGGGTTGGGCAGGTCACCCGGCCATCTGAGAGGGACGGGACATAGAGATGCAGCCACCTTCCATGCTGCTGGGAGCATTCAACGGAAGCCCATTGTCGCTCGAATGGTCCCTGTAACGAAAGACGGTGGGTGCCGTCACAGTGGTTCAGCGCTGTCTCAAATCGCCATCATGGGCACTTTCCCATCCCCTTGACCAGGCAGGATAAAGTGTTCCCCTCCAAACCTCGAATAAAAGACGGTGCAGTCAACGAAAGCATCTTGTTCATCTACCTCAAATCGGGCTGGAATCCTGCGGACCTCATACCTCGAGCCGCCTTCGTTGCTGCCCGCATTGTCTCGCCCATTGTCTCTGGACGGAACGGGCTGCATGCCGACCACATTGGACGAGTCCAGTCGTCTTTGAACACATGCGCGCCATGTCATGACCCTCAGTCCACGACGGACCCTGATTTGCGAATTACCCGGCCCCAATTGAACTGCTGCCGCAACTTTCTGCCGCCGCGCTGCACTCAGAACGATCTTCCATCCTTCCATTCTCAGGGTCCGGCGACACAACCACCACCACACCACGGCCCGACACACGCCTCCATGTCTCGCAAACGGTTGTGATGCATGCCATCCGCCCCTCCTCGATTGGGCATCTCCTGCGCCGTACTCGTCGTCCGCACGCACCTCTCGTCACCTCACCATGGCGAGCCACGTCTCTGACGGGTAGTCTACCGCTGCCGCCGCTGTCGCGCCTCGGCGTCACCACCCAGAAGAGGCAATTGCATGATGCGTTCCTCTTGCCCCCTTTGTACTTCACTGGTCTTCTGCTCGCCTTATGGACGTGGAAGTGTTTTATGATGGTCGTCTTCCAGAATAAGATCATTTACATGCCAGGACTGCCGCCCACCGCGCGCCGCGAGCGGATCGAGGACTACGAGAAACAGTGCTGGGGCGTGCGCTGGGAGGAGAAAAGGGTCCAGGCCGCCGATGGGACGGATCTGGCACTATGCGTGGCCTCGGTGACATCCACTGGCGACGAGAAGACCACGTCGCCCACGGAGCCCCTCGCCGTGCCGTCCATCTACGTCCTCTACTTTCAGGGTCCGCCCCATTCCCTGCTGTCCTATGCGGGCGGTTAGCAATAAGCATCAAAGGCTCACCACGATTGCGATTAGGAAACGCATCGTCCATTCCCCCACGACTGCCGGACCTATCATGGGTCCTGCGGACGCTGCAGCGCAGCAAGCGGCCCGCGCGATATACAATGGTGTGCCTGAGCTACCGCGGTTACTGGAGGTCGAGAGGCCGCCCCTCTGAGAAGGGCATCAACCTGGATGCGCAAGCGGCTCTGCGCTGGATTGGGCAGATGCACGAGGATAACGTCGGGCACAGGCAGCAGCCACTAGAGCTGGTGATCTGGGGTCAGAGCATCGGCTCCGGGGTAGCCACGAACCTCGCAGCGTGGAAAGGGTTCCCGCCCACGTTGCGGCTAAGGTCGTTGATCCTGGAGACGCCGTTCACGTCCGTACGGGACATGTTGGGTGAGCTGTACCCCCAGAAATGGGTGCCGTATCGTCACCTGTGGCCGTTCTTGCGCAACCATCTGGATAGCTTGACCAACATCGCGGGGATTGCCAAGAATCATCGGGTCAGTTCGGGCCAGGACAAGCCTCATGTCACTATAGTGGAAGCTGGGAGGGATGAGCTAGTGCCGGCGGACCACGGCGCGAGGCTGGTCCGGCGCTGCGAGGAATTCGGGCTACCGGTCGAGAAAAAGACGGTTCGTGGTGCTTTCCACAACGATGCCGTCATCAGACTGGAGGGTCGTCAAGCAGTCGCCGACGCCATTGAGCAGGTCGCGGCTAAAATCTAATTGCGAGCATGACATCAAGTGAAGTACTAGGCACAACAGACGTTGTGACAACATCGCGGTATTGATGATCACAACGGGACCATGTGTCATTGAAAGTGGGCAAGACCCTCGATATCTTACCATGATTTCGGATTTCGCCTGTCTCTTGACTCCTCCGAGGGTGTCTCGAAGCTGGGAACGTTCCCGAATCTCCCGACGTAGAAAATTTGAAGATAATTGTCGTGAATTCGTGATACGGATAGTCAGGGGCATATCAGTTTGCGTCGACGGGTCACATCCGCTGGCAAAGATCGAGCCCGGCCTATGGCGTGCAAAGGTTCGTCACAGCTTCAAGGTTCAGACCCATGTGCCGCGCACGGTTCCGTACCCAAAACTTTCTCAACCTCGACTCCCATTGACAAAGGAGAAATGGCCCGTTTTGTGTCTTCTGGAAGAAAAATTTTGAAGTCGAATTGACCCGTAAAAGGGGAGAATCGCCTCGGCATCTGATAGACGACGAATTTGCCTTCCGTGTAACACAATCCAGGCAGGGGCAAAGCATACGTTTCTTCTTCCAGCTTGGTGATAGGATGGCAGAGCACTGACACTCTCTCGCTGCCTTAACGTGGATCTTTCCAGGCAGCTTCGTTGAGCATCTTCACGGCGTCGGCAGTCCTGTGCTCGCGTCCAGAGGTACTCCTGCGCACGCAAGGCGCTGGGAGGCTACCTCGTCGCTGGAGTTCAGGACCCCAACCCCCTAAGATTGGCACGCTGTGCCAAACCAGGCTCTCTGACTCGCTTGGTGTGCAGTTGCACCATCTCATCCCTGCGGAATGGCTTGCTGCTAGCATCCGCCCGGTTCGCACTGCCCGCCAGTGCCCATATCCGGCGTGAAAACTGGAGGCAGCCAGCCCGGCGCACGCAAAACCCCCCCTGAGGCTGGTCATGTGATACCGCATTCCCGACGTGAGGAGTCGAGGACCCACCGACGCGTGGGCAGGGGTGGGAAACGCGTCCAATGACCTCCCCCATCACCAGTCGCCTCAGTCCTCGCAAAAAGCAGCAAGGCCTCGGGGGAGAGATGTAGGGGACCGTGCTGGGATGTTATCAGGCTGTATATATAGATTCGTGAGCCCCGTTTCTACCCAAAAATTCTCGCCTCTCTCTTCTCTCTCTCACGGGCGCCTTAGGTAGGTCAGCAATCTCTCTCAAGTCAATCAATCACGACAACTATTTTTTCATCCATCTTTTGAATCATTCTCTCTTTTTAACGATCGCTTTTGATTTTGGTTGATTTCCCCCTACATTTAACTCAACACCTACCATTATCGCTCCGCAACCCCGACCGGTCGGACATTCACCAGCACAATGTTCGCCAGACGCTATGAACAGGCCCCCTCGCAAAGTCACAGGAGCAGTTTCTCCAAGGGCCACAAGTCGAACAAGTCGACTTCATCATTCAGCAAGACCAGCGGCGTTTCAAAACGCCGCGACTCTCGGGCGACCAGACGGCCCAACACGGCCACTTCATCAAGCACCCATGACACCGAAATGAGCAAGTAAGTATCGGCAGCGATTCACGCTCTTTTCACAGCCTACTGACCCAACGTCTTAACAGCAACCTTACCTCCGCGATTGTGACACTCGTCGTCGGCACCGAACAGCGTCTCTTCGCCGCCCACGAAGACGTCCTCTGCGCATCCCCCTTCTTCCAGGCCGCCCTCCGGGGAGGTAACTTCATCGACGGCTCGCCCTCGTCCTCCTCAGCCCCCGCCAGACGCATCGCTCTGCCCGACGAAGAACCCGAGATCTTCTCGTCGGTTCTGGAATATCTCTACAAGGGCGACTACTACCCGCGACTGGTGCACAACAAGAGACGCAACTCGTGGGAGATTGAGCAGCTGTCTGAGGACGGCAAGGGCATCGAGTCAACTGTCTATCACCACGGTGTCGACGGCGACTTGCTCAAGGATACTGTCATCTACTGTGCTGCTGAGAAGTACGGGCTCGAGGAGCTGAAGCGTGTGTCTCTGAGGAAGCAGGGTCTTCGTGAGTACTATTCAACGTGGTCTTAGAGATATCTGTACTAACCACCGCCACAGAATCCGGCATCCAGTGCAGCACCATTCTGTCATCGGCCAGATACGCCTACGCCCACACCCCTGACAGCGACTCCAAGTTGCGAGCCCACTACCTCGCCCTGATCATCCGCAGCCGTAGCACTTTCAAGCGGAGCGGCACGATGCAGCTGGAGATGTACAACGGAGGCACTCAGCTGTTCTTCGACCTCTTCGTGGCGCTGTGCAACCATGTTGATGACATCTCGACTGCGTGAGTTGTCCTGATCGATATTTCACCTTTGCTCTCGCTAATATTCTAACCAGAAACACACCTCGCACCCCCCGCAGCGGCCGCTAAATCACATTCTAATCATCTCATCTCATATTCCCAACTTTTATCCCATCCCCACCTCATCCAAGATTTACCAATACCCGCCTCATACCTAATGACTTCACGTTCTCACGCAATCTTGTCTTCATATCTTTTTTTTCTTTCTGTTTCGCATGGGTCGATGAAGCTTCTTGATTTCAACAAACAGCAAAACAACATAAACAAAAGTGGTGTTCGAAATCCCGAAAGGAAGGGATCGGTTACGGCGTTGCTGGACGGACATGTATTTCTTTCCATCTTTCTCATTCGTCGCCATGCCTTTTATTTTGATTTACATTCTCACGAGAAACCCCTGTACAATTATCATTACCGTCTCTCCAGAGGTCGAGGACCCTCTCGTAGAAGAAGAGACTCTGGGAACACATTATTGGGGTAGCGTTGGTGGTTATGTTGAGATCCCGGTAGACGGCCCTCATACGTGGCTGAATTTTGAAAGAGCCGGGCGCGAGGTTCTCCGTCATCATTAGAGCGAAAAGGAAGGCGAAAGAGAGAAAGTCAGATTGCGTTTTCTGCGAGAACGAATTACTTGTAAAATTACCATTCTTCACACTCGCTTTACGTCGTAATCAAACAGGAGTTGATGTGACTGTATTTGCTATATTGAAGTACGCTGCGTATCCACGATTTAATCCTGAACTTGAAGCTATTCCCAAAAGCCATTCAAGTCAACATTACACTCTATGCCATGGCCTCCGTCTCAGCCCCCTTTTCTCGGCAATTGCAAACATCGAAACAGGCCGACCCAAAACCTCGGTTCTTGCCCCCATACCCCTCCCGTGAACGACCGTGAATGCCCAAGGCAGAGGCCCTCCATTGTCTAAACGATGGCGAACCAACGCCAACCCACCCACACGCCCACATACCCCCCCTGACTATCTCGCCCTGGTCAGTCCTTCGGGGAACCAGACACACCCACCCCCGGTTCCTGGCCTGCCGCACCACTTTCCTAGCGTCCGCCGCGTTTCTGCTAGAAGGCTGCCACAGTCGGCGTATTTTGTCAAACCCACCCAGACTTGCGTGTGAGTCATATGTCTGATACTACCACCATACACACCACGCTTTCTGGGGGGGATGTGATAGTCAGTGTCACGGAAGGGGATCGGCCCCACTTTGGGTGACCGGCCGCTAACGGACGCAAGCACTTTAAACATCCTTGGCTCGGTTGGACTTTTGGTGAGACGTTAGTCACGGCGGAGATGGATGGGCATTACGCCGAGTGGTTGAAGTTGTCAAGTATTCGGGGAAACGGTTCCGTTGGGTTTTGGGTCGGATAAGAAACGAGCCATTGGATCACCCTTGTGTCGGGAGGTTTGGTTCGGGCTAGCTGGATGGTTCGAAGTATAACGTGCGTGATTGCGAACCATGTTCACGGGCTGAAAAGTTCACGACGGGCGGGGTTTGTGTCTGAGTGACTAGAATTTTGGGAGGGGCAATATCGCTCCGGGAAAGAGGGGACTTGGAGCCCGGTGGAAAAAGTGCCCATATGATGGAAGCGAGTGTCGCGATCACGACTCACCATGCAAACGCGAGAGAGAACAGAGTCACAGTCGGGCGAACCGCAGGATATGCGTCAGTGTTGCCGACCGAGAAAACGGAGTCCAGATAGACTTTTGATGAGTATTCACAGGTCTGCCCCCCTCCACCACAAGGGATCTAACATGCATGGCCTATATGCATGGCTGCGCCGCCAAGGCTGTTTCCACCACGCCGAGGCGGCCTATCTGGGTTGGAAGAGGTACAAACACCACAAAAGGGTGGGGAGAAATAGCATCGCTGCTTTAAGAGAGATAAGGCTTATGGTCATGTATGTGTCTCCCTTTCCTTCGGCCGGTAGAGCCCGATGCACCTCGTCTGTAGTCTCTGTCCATCCCATTACACCACCGACACCACCCACACACACCCACCACTCATACGCAGACTATACCCCTGTGCCGGGGAAAGCACCGTTCTTGGAAAGGACGACAATGCCGCGCTCTCGCGCAATGTAGCCTTTCATGAGATTCTGCATTCGGTGTTAGTGGTCCTGGAAATGAGGCGGCATGCCGATGGCCAATAGAATTTGGGTGTGAGGTAGGACATTGTGAAGGTTTGCTGCCTTGGGCACTCACCGTCACCAACATGATGATGCTGCCTAGCAGGCAGACGACGGGTGACGGTGAGTATAAAACGGCGCGGAAGGCGGATGGACGCGTGAGGAAATTGCAGAACTCTTTTCGCCCGACTGGCTCACGCAAAAGCGACGTGTACAGGCAGGCTGCCATCACTAGATGCACGCGGTGCAGGATACGAAAGAATGATGACGCAACATACCTTGTAAATCATGTTGGCCAGCAGGCACTCGACCTCGTCTGGGTCCACAGTCTCTTGACTGCCGAGGCTGATGGCGGCCGCGAACTCAGCGACAGGGACTCTGGTGCGGCGAAGCTGAGCGGCGCCGGGCTCCTTGGCGTCCTCGAAGCCACCGGCGATGAAGACTTTGCGAAGTAGGTTGCGTAGGGCAATATCGCGGCCGCGCTCGAGGGTCAGGTAGATGCGGCGGCGGACGAATTCCTCTTCTCCTTCTTGCAGGGCTAGATCGAAGTTGCGGAGGTCGCCTTTGCGAATGCAGTTAGAGAGCGGCAGGAAGAGCTTCTGCAGGCGGGGGAAGGGCTCCAGAAGTCTGCTGCTTGGGAGTGTGTGCGTTGTGAGCAGGTGGCATGGGATGAGGTAGGTGAGAATCCTCCTGCTTGAAGTTAGCGGTTGTGCTGGGCCAGGACGGTTTGTGATGACTTGCTCTTGGTTGCTCTTAGCGTCTTTATGACACAGGGACCAAGCCTCGGTCAGGTGCTTCTCAGCCTGGATGTTGTCAGCAGTGATTTAAGGACTGCATCATAGCTTCCTTACTTCGACGTAGTTCTCCTCCAAGAAGAACAAAACACCTTCATAGAACTTGAACGTCACCCGTTGAGACTTGGGGAAAGCCTCCAGAGGAGGCATGTCTCCGCGATTTGTTGACAAAGCTTTCAGAATAGTCCTGCTAAGACTGGCAGAGTTGAGCTTGAAATAAGTCTTGAAGAGGAGGTTGATGATATAGTAGATGGCCCATTTCCTTGAGTCTTCAAGGGGCGCTCTGAGAACTGTCAGTCGAGACATCTCCAAAGAGTTCATAACACCGACCTGTCACTTAGGCACAGCGTGAAAATGCGCTTCAATTGCTGTTCGCAGTCACGTAGCTGTTTCTGCTTCTCCAAATCAGGGTCAAAGTCGTCGCCAAGCTCCATCGCGTTGGCGTTCGCATCGGTGTTATTACGTTCCTCGTCTGAGCTGATGGCAAACAGTCGCAAGTGCTTGCCGGCGGTGTAAAGACACGGTATCGTCCACGCCTCGAATCCATAGTTTGTGTAGCCACGGATGAGGGCGGTGGTAAGCTCCTTCCATGCCTCATAGACCTTGGTCCACGATGATGACTGAGGTCGGTGTTAGTCATTTCCCCATGCAGTAAAGACATGTATCATGGAAGCTCACCCTACCTCCAGCGCTGGAGTCGCCCTCTACCTTGAGAATCTCGCCAATAGCCTTCCAGTATGCCGAATACACTTCCACCCAGCCGTTTGTCTCCTCGTAGTCAAGCTTGAATTTCCGAGACCCAGATGATCGCCCGAGCAGCATGTACTTGACGTCGTTCTTGACATCTTGGCTGTTCGTGCTCAGCCAGATGGAGCGTAGCTTGTCTGGCTTGTTGACCGGACTGAAAGGCTGGAGTGTTTGTGCGAGTGAGTATCCCGACCTGGCCTTGTAGGCGTTGCGAAATTCTTCGAAATGGCCCTCCATTGTGTTGGATGTAGGTGCAGCCACTCTGACGGTGAGTTCTCAGAGAGGTGAGACCGGGGTGTTGAGATGGACGTTGGGAGGACAGGCAACGAATCAATGCTGTCTGAGCCGATCAACTAAGGTCCCTAGCGAGGTACTGGGCTCAGGCGGGAGTGTACTCAGTCTTTAGCAGTGAGTGGCCCTCTGTGATCCGTCCAGGGTGCGTCGTCTCCTCTGCGATGCCCGTTCTCTGTGGATGAGTTCAAGCCGCGCTGTGATTGGCCAAGAGGCGACACCATCAGCGGGACCCTGAACAACGTCTGTCGTCAAGCCGGGAAAGTTCATGCCCCCAGTTCCAGGCATCAACGGTCGTCAAATTTCTCGGGCGCAGCCACACCCAGCAGAGCGGAGGCAAGCGCAAGTGGAGACGGACCGGTCGCACCAGCCACAGCCCTTACCCCACAAGGCTTGGCCGCGCTTAGGTCGAGTTGGCACACAACATTTCTCAAGGCACAAATTCTCTTTTTTTCCTTTCCCTTTGAATCGGAACTGACCCTGCAGCAACCACCACGATATCGGATATTCGACCATCGGCCAGCAATTCAAAGTAAGTCCCCAATCGCCACAAGGTACGGAAGGAATATTTGTCTAACAGTCGAGCAGATGGGTAAGCACAATATTTTCTAAATCCTCCCCTCCCCGCGCGAGACCTGGACGCGATTGCGCGACCTGAACGAAATTTGCGAACCGACGACAAAACTTTTCGACGCTCGTGATGGACCTCAACTTTACGACGATAGCACTGGGGCGATGGAGGAGTGCAATTGTCTTTCCGATGAGTCGCTGCCTTACCTTGGAGAAAGAGTTCACGGCACCTCTCGCCCTGGAACAAATTTACCTTGACGTGGCGGGCTTCCTCCAATTCGACACACTGGGGATCAAACAACAACCTACGCTCCAGCGGCCTTCGACGTGCAATTTCTGCACAGCAGTTTCAGTCGACAATCTCTCTACGCTCTTCCTACAGCAACTACACCATGCATCGGTCACCGCAAACGCAAACGAATCTTGGTCTTGGCGCAGAGGAACTTTTTTGACACCGGGACAGCACGCAGCTAACAGATTTCCGCTCCAGGTCGTCTCACGGAATACGAGGTCATCGGGCGCCACTTGCCCACCGAGTCCAACCCGACTCCCGCCCTGTACCGCATGACCATCTTCGCCCCCAACACCACGGTTGCGAAGTCCCGTTACTGGTACTTCTTGCGCGGCCTGAAGAAGGTCAAGAAGGCCACCGGTGAGATCGTCAGCGTCAAGGAGGTACGTCGTCTCGAGAATCAGGATCAACAGCCCAGACGACAGCGAACTAACGCAATCCCCCCAACGCACAGATCCAGGAGAAGCACCCCCTCAAGGTCAAGAACTTCGGTATCTGGATCCGCTACGACTCTCGCTCCGGCACCCACAACATGTACAAGGAGTACCGTGAGATGTCCCGCACCGACGCCGTCGAGGCTCTCTACTCCGACATGGCCGCCCGCCACCGTGCCCGCTTCAGGTCCATCCACGTACGTCACGTGCCCTCACTTTCTGCGATTCGACCGGTCCCACTAACGCAGTCCCATACAGATCCTCAAGGTCGTCGAGCTCGAGAAGGCCGACGATGTCAAGCGCCCCTACATCAAGCAGCTCCTCACCAAGGGCCTTACCTTCCCCCTCCCCCACCGCGTCCCCAAGATCCCCAACCAGAAGATCTTCTCCGCGAAGCGCCCTACCACTTTCGCATAAATTCACTGTGCGGGGCGTTGTTTCTCTGGTTTTCGACAAATGGAGGGGCGGGCTACTACTACTACTACTGGCAGGTGTTCACTAGGTCTCATGGAACTATCACATTTGCTTTACTGAAGGCAGGGGGCCACACAAAATGGAATGAAGAATCACAAGAATCAATTTTCGAGCATGGCCAAAACAAGTGGGAAATGACCAAAAAAGTCCTGATAGACCCGGCGAATGACGATACCTGAGTACGAAGCTTGTGAATCATGACCTTTTTGATTATGAGATAATGCCTCTGGTAGTCTTGCTCGGTCAGCAGGTCGGCTTCGTGTTTCCTAGGAAGCACGGGCAAGATGTCTGCTCGGCCGAGCCGTGTCAATTCAAGTTCGTGAGCCAAGACCTTCAGTATCAAGCAAGTGTGACTCCAGTAAATATCAGCGTTTGCATCATCGCGGCAGCCCGCATCGATTCCACGGATGAAATTGGGACTTATCACGGTTTCGAGTGTCACTGCACTCCTCCAGCGTATCCTTGGCCTTGTCGGCAACGTAAAGATCGACCTATATGTCGCGGGACAGCATTCTTTCTGACTACTTGACGGTACTCACGAGAGAGACGCTCCTGACCCTGCGACGCCCTGCTGATCAGGCCTTGGCAGGTCTTGTAGGGACAAGAATGACCGTGGAAGATTGTATATTTGAGAGCCAACACCTTGGAATGCATGATGTAAGGACGTCCACAGTGACATTGGAACATCCTGGTGAAGGGTTCGTCATCAATGTCAGTCGAGGTTGTCTGTGACGTAGTTGCTTGGCCAGCCGTACTATAGCACCTCAGCGAAAAGCTGATACTTGGCAGTATCGTCGTCAACCGGTCAGCGTAGATAACGGTGATCAAAAGCGAACATTTCCAGCCGATGTCTTCCCCTCACGTTCAGGTCATCTCGGCATCCCACATCGAATCACATCCCACACCCAAACATGCTGAAAGTTGAACCTGGAATCTTGCTCCCTTTTCTAAAGACTGATAGGCGTAACACATCATATCGTACAGTTCCCTCCGCAATCTATCAATCCCCAGGCGACCTTTCCGTATTCGCCTCGTCCACGAACTCGCTCCACGTACTCCAATCCCACGAAAAGTCTCCAGCGTCCATCTGTAATCCGAAATGGTTGATCAGTTCCTGCGGATGACCCCAGAGCGGCGTGTTACCGAACATGGCCATATCCTCCGGCGGCGGCTGGGGCGGCGGCACTGCTGGGTTGGGTGATGGGTCGACTGTCATCGGCGCAACAGGAATGCCGGCTCCAAGACCAACACCAACACCCATGGATGCCAGGACCGGAGGCACCGCAGCTTGCGGCGGCATCGACGGTGGTGGCATCGACTGCGGCGGCATCTGTTGACGCCCAGCCCCAACCCCAACGTCAAAGTCGACATCGCCATCGCCATCCCCATCTTCTTCTTCGTCATCAACATCAACATCGCCGTCGCCGTCGTCGCCTTCGTCCTCCTCCTCATCTTGCTTATCCCCCATGTGCGCAGCTGCTGCCGCAGTCGACGTAGCAGCCGGAGTCGTAGTCGTCGTCGAAGCACCCCGCGCACTACCTCCACCACTCCCACCACTCCCACCAATCTTCAAATCACCCATCAGAGCCTCCGCCCTCGCCGCCCGCGCCTTCCTCAGCAACTTCTTCAGCGGCTTCCACAGCGTGCCCCGCCTCGTGTCCGCGATCCGCGCCCCCATCTCCGAGAAGTTCCTGTCGACGACCTTCCACGCCCGCTCCACCAGCTCTCCCCTTGTCTGCACGCACAGCTCCGCCAGCGCGACCGCCAGCGGGTGCCACTGCACGTAACTATCAATCCACCACCCGAACCGCTCCCGGTACGTGCCCGCGCTGAACTCGACCAGCTCGATCGTGTTCACCGCCGTCCGCAGCATCGTCTCCCGCGCCACGCGCGGCTTCGCCGCTGCCACCGCCGCCCGCGGCGTGAACGGGTACTGCGCCGACAGCCACATCTTGAGGATGATGATGCGCACCGTCACCGCCGCGTGGTTCGCCGGCAGGTGCGTCGCGTCCTTCTCGCCGCCGCTCCCGTCTTCCGCGGACGCCGACTTCTGCGGCGCCGTCCCGAAGAGCGCCTCCAGCCGCTGCGCGTGCGCCATGATCTCGTCCTCCGAGGTCGTCGGCTCGGGCGTCCCGTCGTTGTCGAGCGCGAGCTGCGGGTGCCGCGGCCGGAGGTTGCCAAAGATGCCCGAGCTCATGGACGTGCAGAGGCAGAACGTCATCTCCGTTGGGCCCGTCCGGTCCTCGAGCGGCGTCGTCGTGGACGGGCCGAAGTCGTCGTCGTTGAGGTTGTACGGGAGCCGCGTGTTGTACGACTGCCGCGGGATGGCGGCGTCCGTGCCGCGGTCCTCGGCGGCGCGGATGTCAAGGACCACAATCATCCACCACAGCCGGCGGCGCATCTCGGCCTCGAACGGCGGGATGGGAGGGGAGACGCCGTCGCGGTGGAGGTGGAGGGCTTGCGCGAGGCGGACTACGAGGGGGATCAGGGCCCATGACGCCCTGCTTGCGTTGTGGGTGCGGAGGAAGCACTGCTTGCGCGTTAGTAACCCCGAATTGTGTCAAGAAAGGTGAGTTGAAACTTACAACGTAGTTTGTGAGGGCTTGGAGGGTCTTGATCTCGGTGCTGTTGAGATAATCCGCCTTGATCAGCGCCCTCTCAACGCCCTCCCTGTAACGCTGAGCAAGGACGCTCCTCTCCTCGCCCAGGTTCTTCACGCATGCCTGGTTTGACAAACTCGTAATGGCCCCAAAGTACATGGAAAAGAACAACGCCTCCGTGGCATCGTCGATCCGTTTGCTTGGTGCGTTAGCAAACGCCTCCATCTCAGTACACGTCGTCGGCCGGTGCAGCACTTTGAACGCCGGGTCCACGTTCTCAAAGAAGATTCTGCACATGTACAGAATCTGCTCGCGCGGCGGGTGCTTCATCTCCTCGCCGCCGGGAGACGCCACGGTGCTGCTCAGAATCAACCCAGACAACGCCGGCGGCGTCAGGCCCTTGTTCGCAGAGCTCTCCGGGCTCGTCATCGGCGCCTCGTCCTCAGACGACTCGTCCCCGTCGGAAGGCTGGTCCAGCGCCTGCCTCATGCCCTCGACCTCCTGGCACAGGTTGTCCCAGAACTCGGCGCTCATCAGGTTCGCCGGCGGCGCGGGATGGTCCCACCCCGGGGCGGCAGGCGACGGCTCATCCGACTCACCGCCTCCGCCCCCGGCTCCCGCTGAACTGCTGCTCCGCCCGCGGCCGGCTTGCACCTGCGCCGCGGCCGCGACCGCCGCCACGGCGGCATCCTTGGCGGCGGCGTCGAGGTTGCCCGAGTCGACCTTGGAAACGATGCTCTCGAGACGGGTGATGCGGTTGAGCAGCTCGCTCTGGCGGCCCTGGCGCGGCTTCCGGTTGCGCTTGCGCGAGGGAAAGACGCAGTCCAGGTCGGAGCGCTCGCACTGCGTGCACCGGGGCTGGACCTTGTCGCACTTGATCTTGCGGTGGCGGCAGTTTGCGCAGCTTAAGGGTTGTTTGCCGCTCGGTTCCTGCTGGTGCTGGCGCGAGGCCGCGCCTGATGCCGGCGGTGTCATTGTTCGTGGGAGTGCGTGTTGTATTGTGTGTTTTGATACGTAATGTGTGATAATGTGAGTGAGATGTGTGTGTAATCTCACATGGGAAGTCGAGTGCTGACGTATGTGATGTGTCGCTCGCTAGTCAGGATAGGTCAAGTTCAGGTCGTGGTGAGTGAGTGAGATGGGTGCAGGTGAGCCCAGCTGATGTCGGCCCAAGGCATTGAGGATGGCGAGACTGGGTACGATAGACGCCGAGCTGTCGAGAAGAGGTTGAACAACTGCTGTGGACATATATCAGTCCCGGGTTTGCTGACGAAGAAGGAGAAGACAAAAGTCTTGTCGTCGTTGTCTTACTTTTCGCTTGGCGGTGCTGAGAAGGGGGGAGGGAGGGCGTGGAAACGACGGGCTGTGCCTGAAAGAATGGGGGTTCGATCTGCATTCAGCAACGACAAAATTCCTTACACTAAAAAGGCACGGCCGTGATCCCCACTTTGGGGCCGGTCGGGGAAAGCTTAAAGGTTCTTTACTCGGGAGCCGGGGGGTCCAAACCCTGCCCAAGGATGTCTTGCCAAGGGGCCGTATTTTGTCTCGTTGCTGGTCCCCGGGGATGCAGTTGGTTTGTGTGAGTGTGTGCCAGGAAGGATGCCGGCCGGGTTGTTGGTGAGCAGAGAGCTGAGCCTCCGGGACGGGGGGAGAGAGGAAAGGTCAATCAGTCAATGACAGGAGGGGGAGAGATGGTCGTCAGCACCAGCGGTCCTAGTCATACTGCGGAGCTTGACACCCCCGTTTCATGCGCTAGTGTAAAGCGCGATAAAGCCGAAGCCCTCGTCGCTTTGCTGCTCCTGTAAAGGAAACTGGCCGACGGTATGAGTCAATCTCGATTTTACAATATAATCTGTGCTTTAAATACAAAAAGAGGGAGGTTCCAAGAGAGTTCAGCCAAGCCTGGATTTGCATGCTTTTGAAGTCAGGTCACATCGCTTGAAAATAGACGCGCTACCAAGGCATCAGAGAAATCACATCGACGCCAAGACTATATACATATATAAAAAACGCCAGTCATCATGGATATCAGCCCAGAACCGCTAGACTTCAAAACGGTCAAGACGACCCTGCCAACACGGCCCCTGCCGCCACACGCCTTACGACAGCCCGTCGTCACCGAGCGGCTCATCCTGAGGCCCGTCACCGCGGACGACCTGCAGGCCCTGCACACGCTGCGGACGCAGCCCGAGGTGATGAGGTTCTCGGCAATCGGGCGCGTGGACGCGGACCTGGACGAGACGCGGGCGCGGCTGGCGCAGAACCTGCCGCCCCACGACGCCGACAACTACGACATCTCCATCTGCCTGCGGGCGACGGGCCGGTGGATCGGCATCGGCGGCTGCAAGAAGCCCAGCGGCGGCGAGCTGGGCTGGCCCGAGATCGGGTACATGCTGCAGAAGGACTACTGGGGCAGCGGGTACGCCACCGAGTTCGTGCAGGCCTTCCTCGGCGCCTGGTGGTCTCTGCCCCGCTCCGAGTGCGAGATCGCGGTCGAGAGGGCCTCCGTGGAAGGCGAGAAGGCCGTCTCGGGGCGGGCGGGGGAGGTGGAGGGGGGCGTTGAGGAGATACTCACGGCTGTGACGGCGACGGATAACCCTGCCAGCCAGAAGATTCTCACGAAGTTGGGGTTTGAAAAGTTTAAGGTGTGGAAGGAGGTGGACGAAGAGAAGCAGACGGAGGTCGTCCTCGTCGGATACGGCATCAGGCGGCCCAGGCAATAGCCAAGACAATAGCCGGGGCGAGGCGATGCTTCTATGCTAATTATATGACGTTGAATGAGGCAGGCGGGGATGGACCGCCGTCTCAACTTGGGACGTAATCTCAACCTTTGGGCAAAGAGTTGTGCGAATAAGCGCGCACCTGTGTCTTTCGTCATCGGCACAATCGACCCCGGGATTCAGACGACCGGCCGGTAACCGACTGCGAGGAATCCCGGGAGATGGTGGAAGTCAGATCACCGCGTGGTCAGGCCTCGAGAACCCCATTGGCAAGCAGGGGTCGTCCGGGCTGGCGGGCGACAGCGGGACGGGAGGACACCACCACTGTGACCTCGGACATTTTTGCTCGTCCGTGATTCTCCCGATCGAGAGTCGGCGGCTGTAGGCGCCGTTGTGTCCACATAACGGCTTGGTATATAACGAATACGGGTATCGTCCCGAAACCTAGATAGATTTTGAAGCAAATTATCGAAAAAAGGTTTCTGTACGCCAAGACCATATCGTCGATTGTGTAGCAGCATCACGACAAGCGCAGTGAGACAAACTCGACTCAGACACTCGGCAGTCAGCGATACACACGCGTATACGCACACACACGTGTAGCTACACACAGCCCTCTAGATCAGCATGTCGCAACTAGGCTTGACTAACAACATCGTCACTGCGACAGGCATCCTCGGATGCGCTTGGTGGGCAGGTAAGCTCTTCTCATGCCTCCCGGGGGGGTTTCGTCGTGTCATTCGCAGTCGCTAAACTCTTAGCACAGGCGCCGGGCAGTCGTTTTCCATCTTCAGCGTCGCGGCGGCCCTCGACACCAGCGCAGAGCCGATCCATGCACTGAAGCTGTGGCAAAACCTATTCTACCGCGGCATGTCCATAGGCCCGAAAGTCGCGGGCCTCACCTTTCTGTCGCTGGCGTATTCGGCCTACGACCGCTACCGGCACGGCCTCGCGTGGAAGCCATTCGTCGTTGCCGGGGCACTCGGTCTTGGAATCGTGCCGTACACGTTCGCCTTCATGGGGCCGACCAACGAGAGGCTCCTGGCGGGTGCGCAGGGCGTGGTGGCGCTGGGATGGTCCGAGACCAGAGAGCTGCTCGTGAGGTGGCAGACGCTCAACATTGTCAGGAGCTTCTTCTCAATTGCCGGTGCCGCCGTTGGGCTCTGGTATACGGCCTTCCCTTGAGGAAGGTTGAGAGCATGGGATTTTCGCAGAATATCGATCGTCGTGTATCGACAGGGGTTGGAGACTTTGGGACGGAGCAGATTCATGTAAGATATAGATAGTTCTGGAAAAGGTGCCGAACAGGCGGTTTGGTTTGTTGGTGGGCGGCGGCCCATGCATTTTCAGGGTGGTCATCTTGGTGTGGTTTCAAAGTACCATAGAGTTGAATCTTGGTAGGGTCAGTACATACATAGATAGCAACAGGCGCAATGCACAGCACCGGGACCTTGCAAGCCTCGTTTGTAAGTCTGGTTGTGACGGGTTCCTGCTCACCTGCTCACCGCTAGATTCGGGTGTCCCAAAACCTTGGCTGCGACTACATCATACACGCATGGCGCAACGCAACGATTGAGACGAGACGGGATCGCGGGGTGGTACTGGCGAGCTTAATGTCACGACAGTCAAGGCGCCGTACCGCGGAGCAGCATCCGGTTGCCAGGTGCAGTGCAGTGCGGTGCGATCTGTGCTGAAGCGGTTGGTCGTGCAAAGACATGGTGACGCTGTCTTGGGTTGAGTGTGTTGGGACACCCTTCATGGTAGGTATCCGTAGTGGCTGGACCGGTTCTTTCGGCCGCGTGGTGAAGGGCGGATGGGATGGCGGGGACAGAGTTCAGAGTTGGCAACGGGATGGGCAAAGTTTACCGGTCTCCCAGCTCTGGGGATGTGGCTGGCGGCGTGTGGTGTTGGTGGCCGTGGGCCGTGGGAGGCACATTTTTGGCGGTTTGTGAGTCCGGCGGCGGCTGAGCGGGTGCCAGCCCCCGCAACAAGGCACATCGCGGCAGGCCGTCTCCAGACGGACTCCAGCGAAGAGGGCTCACCTGGGCAGACTTCCAGGCTGGATCCCGGGGGCCCGGCTGGGCTGGGCATCCATCGTCTTCGACGGGCATCGCTGGTCCGCCAAAGTTGCACTTGGCGAGATACCTTAGTATGGGCCATGGCCCATTAGCTGCCTTGAATTTGCCTTGCCCTATCTCGTGTCGAAGGCATGTTTAATGAGGAACTCGTCAACACCAATTCCGTGCGGATGCCCACCGTTCCAACCCAACATGAATGAAGGCGCCGGGGAGCCCGAGTCGTTTGCAGCGTGTGAGATGGGGGCCGTACGGCAGTGTGATTCGAGAATGCACATGAACCGGTGGAAGTCAGACGAATGGAAACCGGAGGTGGGAAAGCGGAGGAAGCCTAAAGACGTTGAGTGAGGGTCGACAATAAGCAGTAAGGTAGGTACACCCAAAAGTGAAAGGTACCGTGCCCCAAGTGGAAGGCAGAGCGCAGCGCATCGCATCGCATCGCATCTCAGCGGCCGGATATCTGATGACCCCATTTATTTTTTTCTCTGTGTCGAGGTCCACGACCAGGGAAGAAGAGAAGGGAAGGGAAGCTGTGCCATGCCAGGGTGCACGTGTCAGCCCAACAGCCAAACGTTTTCCCTGTTTGATCGCTATTCTTACCTGCCACTGCCCTGTCCAGCCTGACTGCCTGCTGCTGCCCTACCCATGTCCCATGTCCCATGTCCCTTGTACACTACTGCGGTACCCATGTCCAGCCCCTCCGCTGTCTGCGTCTGTTCTTGGTCTCCCGTCTCTGCCTGACGATGTGCTGCTCTGACCGAGGGTTCCTTCCAGTGCAGGTCCATACCCAAGGTGCTAAGTAGGTAGCTTGCGACTTGACCCCTCCAACCTCCATCCACGCGTGCTCAACCGTCCCGTCTTCGCCCTCACCACTCCTGCGGTAAACCCAAGGTAAAAGCTGCAGGTGCAGGTACCCTGTCCACCTGGAGTTGCAGTCCGAGTACTTTAGTTACATCATCAGCTCTCACCCGCGCGCCGCCCAGCTCAAATCAACCAAAACAGTCCTCCTCCCTCGAGTCGTCCGCCGTCGCTTCGCTCTCACACCCTCCGGACTGGAATCATCCATCGCATCCACACACACTCACAAATACGCACTCCCACGCGCGCCAACGTCTTTCGTCTCTCTTCGCGCATGCGCATATTGCCGGCTGCGTGCGCCTACCACAACCTCGCCTACTTGACTCACCGTTGCAGCTGCTTGGCCTCAGCCTGCTTCTGCCTGCCATACCATACCTTGCCTACATTACATCTCCGTCTCGTATGACGATGTTATGGCGGCCCGCATCCCAGGCACAGTCCGTCTAGCTCTTGGTTATTAGTACATGTTGATACCCTCCGACTCCCTTCGCAGTCGACACTAGTCTCCCCTCCCCCTCCCATATATCCAGCAGCTTGCGTTGACAAGACGCATACTTTAACGCCACGCTGCTCGCTTGAAGTCGCCCGCCGCGTCAAACGCTCTTATTACCGACTCAAGATCGACCAGCACAAGCCACGGCCGTTATATCTACCCAACCCAGCCCATCCGATCTCCACAGTTTTTCCCCCGGGACCTTCCTGCCCGCAAAGGCACACTGTTGATGTAGAGTTCGGCTCCGGATGGCGACGGCGACCCCAGAGCCAGACTCGAAAGAGTCTCCAAAGGCTCAACCTCAACCTGCACCCCCACCACAACCACAACCTGCAGATTCAAAGCCTCCAAACTATTATGGTTATTTGATCAACCAGGACAAGGCGCCAACCCCGATTCTAGACGCCCTTCTCCGCGCCATCGCGAACCACATTGTACGTCTGATCGTGTTCCCCATTTCCGCCCGCCCTTGTCTCCCCACCCCGCTTCGCAATTCCAGGCGACAACTGACATACTCCGCCAACAAAAGATCGCAGAAATCGGCGACAAGAATGTTCAGGCCTTGACTCCCCAAAAACTTGCCGCCTTCTACAAGGCGGTTGGCGGCAATTATGACGGTAAGCATACCCTTTGATCACCATGTGCAACCTTGCCATGCTGACGTGCCGTCATCGCAGCCCTTTTCATCGAAATGCCCTACCCCGCCATATCTTACATCTGGCAGGTCACTGGGTGCCAACACTCCCTGCAACCTTCCGAAAACGACTTCGATGCCCCTTCCGTACCGGCTCTGACGAAACGCGGCTTTGTGCGATGGGAGATAATCGAAATCTTACTTGACCCGGAAGAGCATGTGCCCTTTATCCAAAACGCAGTCAAGAATTGGAATCTCAAGCATCCTGTGACGAACGAACCGTTTCCTAAAGATCTGCCCGACGACGCCTTTCCCGCCCAGCCAGACCCCGGGATTTCTGAGTGGCACAAGAAATGCGCCGAGAAGTTGAGGAAAGCTGCGACACCCAATCCAGACTCGACCGCTCCGAAGCCCGCCGCCGCCGCCGCCGCCGCTGGCGCACCACCTTCAAACTGGCCGCCGGAAAGGGACGAGCCGAGGGTCAAGGCCGCCTACGTGCACGTTCGAAACCCCTATCCAAAGGCATCACCACCTCCGCGCGCCCCCCAGACGGAGTACTTTCCCCCGCCGACACGGCCAGTGGCCTACAGCCATGTACCGGGTCATGGCGGACGTTATCCCCCGTCCCGGCTGAACATTCCAGCAGCCCGATCTCCCGAGCAAGAACGGTACCGAGGTCAGAATCAGAATTCACCGGATGATCGCCGCCGCCGAAGCTTCTCCGACTATCCGTCTCCTTCGGGTGATCCCATGTATGCTTCGGAGCATCTCCACCCAAATAGGCCACCCATGCAACCTCGAAGACACAGTCAACCTCGTCACTACTCGTCCTCCTCAACTTCCGATTCCGAGGAGCCAGGGAGCCCACGATCCAAGCGCAGGCCTCACACGCACCATTCCAACGAACCCCCACCTCCAGGCTTCCGGCGCATGCCTCCTCCCCCACCATCGGTTCAAGTACCGTCAGGGGCTCGCCTACATCGCTCGGAGCTACGGGCAGACGACCCTCGCCGTCGAAGCATCCCGATCGTCGAGAAAATCAGCGAGAAAGTGGCATCTATCCTCCCCAACGGCCGTTCACCGGATCGGCAGCGCAGCACTTCAGGTCGCCGGAGCGATCCGCCCTCCCGTCGCAGCCGTGAGCATCTTCCCACGTCGAAGCTGAACCGCAGCTGGCCCGACATCGCCCCGGATGAGTCAGACGCGTCCGAGTCCGAGGAAGAGGCGCGCCGGCGTCACCGGCGGCGTGAGGTGGAGGAGAGAGAGCGAGCAGAAAGGGAAAGGCAGCAAAGAGCCCGCGACAGAGAGCGCGGCAGGGACAAGGATCGAAGACGCGACAGGGAGAGAGACAGAGACTACGAACATCGAGAGCGCGACAGAGGAGAGCGCGTAGTAGACTGGGAGAGAGACGAGGACAGGGAAGCTCGCCGGCGGCGGGAGCGACTGCACCCTGTGCGTCCGGAGGCTCAGCGCCGCACCAGCAGCCACGCCGACATAGATCGCATGCGTGAGCGAGGCGAGCCTCCCTGGGAACCTCGGGACCGTGAGTTCAGAGATGATAGAAAGAGATACAAGGAACCGCGCGGAGCCAGTCCCACGATTTCTGGCGTTGGCGGGCGTCAATATCCCAGTACTAAGCAGGCATGGGATTGATTTGGACCAGGGGCATCGATTTGAGCGGGCAATCTTGAGCGATTTTGGTGGATTTGGGGTCGGGTGGACATACAAAGGGATATCATGATGATCAATCTTCACGCTTCAATCTTTGTACAATATGCTTATCTCACCTTGCGGACGAGAGTCAGATGAGTGCACATAGGGTAATGAGACATGAACATTCTGCTGGAATATCTCTCATTCGTTAATGCATTTCTATCTCAAAATGAAGCCAATCGATGCAAAGCTCTGCCAATACAACCAATGTTCCTGCCATCTTACCATTCTCCCTCGAAGCCGTCTCCTTCCTCGTCCTCTTCATCGTCGGACATAAGATTCTCGCTTGGGAAGCAAGAAACCATTATGGTGTCAACGGGACCATCTTTGCCAGGGCACAAGCCATGTTGTTGAGAAGTGCCATCATATTCAGAAGGCCCAGAACTCCTGACTTGCAGACACTGGAGCAGGTCGTCGAGTCCCTCCCTAGAAAAGTCCTTGCTGCAGCCCGTGAGAGACTCGCTGTCGGCCAGCGACATGCGATCTTGTGCAGAGTACTCGACGCGCTCCGACTCGGTTTCGTAACTGAAGCGAGGCCTCCGCGGTTCTACCTCTTCGTCCGTGGTGTCAAGCTCAGAGTCCGGCTCCTTGTTCACGATCTCGTCCAGAGTGTCGTACTCAAACTCTTCAGCGTCGGCGATGGCTTCGAAGACGTCGCAAAGATCTTGCCTGCATGTCCTGAATCCATAAGACGGTTCCGAGCCGGAGCTCCCGTCGACGTCCATCTCCTCCGCCACAGCATGCCCCTCCCCTGGCTCCGTCTGGCGCCTCTTGCGCGGTCTGTTATCCCCGCCGGTATCCTTGCGCTTGCCACCGCCGACTTCCTCGCTTCTCTCCCGCGGGCAGCCCCGCTCGTTCGCCGCGGCGGCCATGAACTTGGCGATGGGGAGGTGGTACGCGTTGACGAAGCCCTGCGGCAGGCTCCTCGCCTCGGGACAGCCCTTCCGCAGACGCGTGATGCGGTGGTGGTAGGGGCACTGGCGCTCCACTTTATGGACGACGGACGGGTGGAAGGGCTGGGCGAGGCAGCGTTGCGAGGTTGGACCAAGAGCGCATTTGTTGCGGCGGTGGAAGAGTTGGCAGTTGCAGGCTGTGAAGTGGACGTAGATTCGTTGGCACATTTTTTGGTGTGCCGATGTGTTTTGTCGTATTTTTGCTTGGTATGCTAATGATGCCCGTTTTTTCGTGGTGCGTAGTGGTGAAGTTGGCGATGTTTGGTTTTGGTGTTGTGGTCGGGTGGAGGGTATATTCAGACGAGTTGGGTGGCAATAGGGGGTGATAGTAGCAAGTTGGCTGACGTTGTTTGAAGGGTCTAACAAAGGGGATGGAAGGAACGAGTGAGGTTGAGGTTGTCGTGAGGAAGGTGGTCTCCTGGTGAATAGAGTCCGTCGGGGGGTTGTTGACTTTTCCCACTCAAGACCCGATGGTGAAGCGGCAGGCTCTTAGCTAGGGGCGAGATAGACCCGCGACGGCAAGAGCTTCGTCTGTTCTGCCTGCCGAGAAAATAAGTGGCCTTTGAAAGGCGATGGTTGTTGTCTGGGAGGATGTACCTGAGAAGCTGTAAATTCACCCGTGAGTATTCAGCCAGTCGAGGGCTGTTGATGCATCTACTTTTTATTGATATATTCGAGTCAAGTGGGATGTCTGCAGCAGAACGGTCTATTCAAAAGCTTTCTTTCCAGTAGGAACAAGTAGCAAAGAAAGAGACCACCTACACGCGAAACTCCGCATCGTTATTTCTTAAATCAGTAGCACATTGCCCATGCTCTATCAGACTTGGTAACACGGAAACAACATTCTGAAATGTCGAAAAATGGTATCAATATCTAAATCTAAAGAGTGGTGACGACGCATTCTCCCCAGGAGCAACTCCCAAATCCTATGGTGCTGTATGTCCAGACCTTTCCAATTCCCATATCATATCTGCCTATTTCATGCGCCCCTTTCGACATCTCTACGCCCCTGCAAATCCTCTCGACTGGTATCATCGCTGGTAACCAGCCCCTGCTCCGTCACATGCTCCTGGTCCAGGCTGTACCTCTTGATCGTCAGACTCAGCACCATGCAAAACCCAGAAAACGCAATCAGACTGATCCAGATCGCCCTCAGCGCGTCGCAGTACGCCTCCACCAGCTCGGCGCGCACAGTGTCCCGCGGCATCTGCTTGATGATCTCCACCACAATGGTCGCGTCGCGGGAGTATTCGTCCGCGAGGTGCGCCAGGCCCGGGACGGCCGCCAGCTTCTCGCGGAACGCGTTCTGGAAGATGACGCCGGAGACGGCCACGCCGAGGGACTGGCCAAAGGTGCGCAGGAACGAGTAGAACGCGGCGGCCTGACCATTGAGCGCCGGCTCGCACGCCGCTTGGATCGAGAGGGCCATAGCCGGGAAGAGCATGCCGGTGCCCAGCCCGATGGGAATGTTGAGCCAGATCCAGGCCGGCACGGTGGTCCCTGGCTTCATAAGGCACAGGAGCCCCGCGCCGAGGGTCGTGATGACCCAGCCGGACCAGATGGACCAGCGGTATCTGCCCGTGATGCCGGCGACGAGGCCGACGGCCATGGCGGCGGGGGCGACGGTGAGGGTCTCGGGGAGGGCGGCGACGGCGGATACGACGAGGGAATACGACTTTACAGCTTGATAGTAGAGGACTGCGAAGCTATCAGCATTGAAGGGGTAAAAACGCATAAGGGGATTTCTTACTGAGGAAGTAAAGAAGAGACCAGAGAATCATGCCGTGAAAGACCGTCATGATGTAATTCGCAACCATGGTCCAGTTGTTGAAGATGCCTTTGTCAATCATAGGCTCCTTTGCGAACCTTAGCTCCCAGACTCCAAACGCCACGAGGATGAAGACCCCCAGAACGAGGGGCAAAAGCGACCTGAAGGATTTCCACTCGTACATGACGCCGCCCGTCGATATCCCAAACAGAAAACTCGTCGAGCCCGCCGTAAAGAGGAAACTCCCCAGCCAGTCGAACCGGGCGAGCTTGCCCGCGATGTCGCCCGGGATCTTGGCCTGCTTCAAGAAGAAGAAGATCATGACGACGCCGACGGCGATGATGGGCAGGTTGATCCAGAAGATCCACGCCCACGTCACGTTCTGCGCGAAGCCGGCCCCGATTAGCGGGCCCGTGACCGTCCCGACGGACCAGACGGCCGAGAGCAGCGAGAACCACTGCCCGCGCACGGAGAGCGGCACGAGGTCGGTGACGATGACCTCGCACAGCGCAAGGATGCCGCCGCCGCCGACGCCCTGGATCGTGCGGCCGACGATGACGACGCGGAAGCTCTTGGCGACGGCGCCAACCACCGAACCCGCGGCGAAGAAGAGGGCCGAGACGTAGACGAGGGGCTTGCGGCCGAAGATGCTGCTCAGGCCGGCGACGGTGGGCTGGAGGACGGTGCTCGCGAGGAGGAAGCTGGTGCCGGACCAGAAGGCCTCGAGGGCGGTGCCGCCGAGCTCGGCGCTCATTGTCGGGAGGGCGACGGAGAGGGTCGTGGCGTCGAAGGCGACGGCCAGGGCGACGGTGCAGAGGGCGCCGAAGGCGAGGAGGAACTCGCGCGAGGGCTTGAAGACGAGTTTGCCATCTTTATCGACGTGTGTTGTTCGTTTCTCTAGGACCACTGTCGGTGGTGGTGGTGGTGGTATGTGTGGTTTTGAAGAAGGCATTTTGAAGGTTGTGGTAGTTTGGAGATGATTCGAGAAAAGTAATGGTGATGGATGGATAGACAAGAGGTCAAATTGCAGACTCGATGCTTTTGATGCTGATAAAGGGGTGCTGTTATTCAGAGACTATGGACCCGAGCTGTGAATAAGTGATTCAAGAGTCAATGCCTCTTAAATACAAAGCTGAGCATCCACGCTCGAAAGCTGTCAACGACTTCTCATTCTCTCCGCTCCACGTCAGGAGATTTCTTCATACGGCATCCACAGCCAACCCCTGTTGGTAAGCCATACATACACAATATGCCTGTCTGCGGCTCAACACATGGTCGACGCGCTAAGGGAGCTGCGAATGGCCTCATGGGCAGCCAAAAAGCGGACCACCTCTCGTAATCCCGACGCTAATCAATTACTCCGCCGTAAATATCGACTCGTCAGCATGTCCAGTTGCCTGGGAAAAACTTGGTCCGCAGGGCCGCCGTGATGTGCCAGTCGGTCGAGCTGAGGTGGGTTTCGCCCGACGGAGGGCACGCCGGCGCAATATATTGCAGGCCAGAGCGGCAAACACCGCGATCGTGAGTAGCATCCATTCCGACGGACAGGACGGGCGAAATGTCCTGCCGAAGGGTGCACTTCCGGGCTAGACCGTTGACGGCTCGGACATTTGTGGGTCCTAACCCGGCGGCGGACATCGCTAGCGCCGGTGAATTGGCCTGGTGGTCAGGCAGGTGTGCATACAAGTACCAGGCCAAATGAACATTCAAGCTAGCCTGATTGGGGGACCAAATATTCCCTTGCAATTCAGATTCTTGGTCAATTGTGTTGGTCAAGTCTTTCCAATTTCTTTCCGATTGTGGCACTTGCCCGAAGAAGCAAAAGTTATGAAGGATTCGTCTGCGTCATCTTGCACTATCCCCATTTGCCGGGCGCTGGTCATCCGCCTTGAGTCGGACTCACTCTCGCCTGATCCCCTCCGGCCCCACCCGAATTCGCTCGAATCTCGAGCAGCTGCGCGACACGCCTGTCCGCTGGACCATCGCTGTAGGTATGGTGGATCTCGGGAACCTCCCTGTGAGATGTCTTTTGGGGGGGGGGGGATATGCGGGACATTAAAAGTCGGTATATCCATATGCGGGCCAAATTGACCGAATTCTCGGGCCTATCCCCGCCCGACCTGTTGCCGCTCGGCCGAAATTCCATCGGAGCCTTCCAGAGACCGCAGGAAAATGATTAGCCGTAGCTGCTCAGATCATGACCAAGGACAGACAGTAAGGAGAGAAAAGACGAGGGAAGTCCTTAACCTGTCGAAAGAGCCCTGGTCGTTGGCTAAGCGAAGATCAACGTGCAGGTCACGACTCATTATGCGGACAGGATTTGAGCAGGAAATTCTCCGAAACCCTTGGACCGGCCTTCCCTGCCACAATGTGGCCACTCAGCCGCATCGTGCCGGCTCTGAAAACCAAGCCAGAATTGATTCCGAGCTCCGATGGTGGCCACCCGAATGGCTGAGACGGTCCAGCCTTCAGCGACCTTCCTGGTCCGCAGCAGCAATTGTCGGAGGAAAGAGCTAATCCTCACGAAAACGAGCAACTTGCGGGCGTTGGCGAAACATAAGATATCAATCTGTGATGGGCAGAAACTGACAGATTTACTTCAATATTACACTTCCCCTCCTCTTTTCGCCTCATGCACTTGCTATGATCCGTCAGTGGCTCCTGAGAAAGTGCTGTCTGACCCGGGGAGTTAGGTGAGTTGCCAAGAGAAGGCTAATTCATGAGATTCGTGGAGACGATGGCCAGTGGGAACCAAACGTCAAACTTGTCAGAACCTTGCCTTTGAACGGGGAACCCCCGCCAGACCCGAGAGTGTCGGCTTAAGTCAGTCTGACAGTGTAACTGCCTCCCTTTGAGTCACAACCGCCTGATGGTGTGTCACAGACCAAGCTGCCTTCTTGAAACCGTCAGACAACTCTGCTGAGCAGAATCGTCGACGCCGACTAAGCGGATGAATGACATGCAGTCGCTTTGATGATGAAGGGTTACTGGCTAAGTTCCTCGTGTTCTTGTCGTGTCTCGTAGAACGGCAAACTCCTAGACAAACCGGTTCACCGTTGGAGTGGGATGCCGCACATCAACGGCAAGGGACCCTTTACAGTCGTGGCCCTAGCGGCTTACAACCTATCCCCGATCAGCTGGTCGCCCTGAAGAGCTGAAGGATGGCAGGCTTGAGGAACTCGGGCCTCATGAATGTCAAAGCAGTGTCGATACTCTGCAGCTGGAGGGGACGTGCGAGTGCAGATGTGCCGGCAACCTGATAGTTGATGCCACGCGGCATTGGTTGACTCTGACAGGTGGACGTCCCTTGCCGAGCGGAGCGACATTGCAGACTGTTGCCGCTGCATGGACTTGTCGATGCCGCTTGGTTCGGCGTTGGAGAATTGTTATTCGCTTTCCGGCGCTTCGTCCTCTTGGTTCCTCAGGGCCTGAAGTCTTGACAGGCGGTTGCCATCATCACGGCCCAATCAGACATCTGACAGATGAAGATCGGTCGTTTCTGAGGATTTGCCGGCGAGTGCCTGGCGAGTGCCGATGGAACGGCGTTCCTGTGAGCTTCATCAAGCACGTAACGATGCACAGATTTCCCTCATGCACCGCTGGCTGGGGGATGAGAAACAGGCGTGCAAACCTTGGCAGCCATGATGACGAGGAGCAGTTCTCTCAGCATTCTGGATTCTGGATTCTGGATTCATGCAGTGGACATGCGCGTCAGTCAGTCCGGGGAATGTCGTGGGTTGTCATTTGAATTTGATGGGCAGTGTCAATCAGATAGACGAGCGTCTGAGAGGTTGAAGATGGATGTTTGAAATAAACTCGCAGCTGTCGCGCCAACGCTACATTAAAAAGTGGATACCACTGATCCTTCTTGGACCCACTCCAGCCCAGTGCACTTGACGCTAAGATGATCGATTCACTCTCGGCCAGCGCGGGATGACCAAAGGGGAAGAACCCCTTGTCAGGCAGTCCACCTTCCTCCTCGATACCTCGAGCAACAGTCCCTCCCTCCTGCCATCTACAAACACAGTTTGGCACCAGATTTGAGCTCAATAGAAACACGAAGCTTTCCGTCTCGTCGATTTGATTACAACTTACCTTTCTCGAATACGATCCACCACAACCTCTTGACGACGGAACGCGAACAAGATTACTAGTCCTCAGTCAATGTTCAGTCAACATTCGTCGTTCGGTTAGAATTGACAACAACCGCATTCTGCAGGACGTTTTGCCAGGCATTGCCCGCGACTGAATTACCCTTTCGGGTTCGGGCTGAACCGGATGAAACGATCCCATCACCTTTAATGACGAAGCAACTCCACGCCGTCAAGTGTCGTGTGTGGGTGGGCAAGCATCCGATTACCATACCGCTGGAACCGCCGACTCAGACAAGACTTGCCTGTCCTGCCGTCCGACTCAATGAGAGCCGTCTCTACCCATGGGCCAACGGGTCTCTTCCCGTTTATCCATTGGCCTAATTAGCCCCGTTCCGGGTCTATGGGAGAGGCTTCGTCAACACCATGACGCGCTCCGCCCCGCGGGATCTAGACACTCCGCCATGTTCCCTGCTAGGGATTTTCTTTTTTTTTTTTTTTCTTCCACTCACTGTCTGTCGAGTTCCTCTCGATTCGCCGGAGCCGGGGCCGGAACCGATACTGTCATTCAAGTCTGTTCCCCTCGCAGGACCCAACGGCTGCCTGCCGGTCTGCGGTCAGACTTCGGCGACCCTTTGCTATGAACCACCTTTGTTTGAATGTTTGGACCAAAGAGACTTATGCCAAACTCCTAGTGGCTGGGCATACATGCGTGCTGGAGAAGATTCAACGAAGATGTCCTTCCAGGCCACCAACATGCTGGCGCGCACAAACACATACGCTGACTGACACCTGTCTGAGGTGCCATTTATCGACCGGCTTGCCGAAGAGCCGGGTTATCCCCCGGATGATCGACGCCAGGATCGTGGCCGTTGCTGATCTCCCCTCGCACATTTTGTTTGCCGTCTCAAACATTGTGCGCTCGAGCACCGATGGGAGCACCCTTGATCGACTGCAGTCCGCGCCTCGTCAGGGCTTAGCGGCGCATGAAACAAACCTTCGGGGAGGCCAGACAACAACGTATACACCATCCGCCTAATCCCAGACCACCAGAGATCGTCCTCCGCCAACGGCGCGATCCCGCTCGATCGTTAGGAGTTTTCCCATTCGCTAATGCGTCGAATAGGCGCTGTTGAGTTTCGCAGGCGTCCCATCGGTGATCCAGCCCTTCCGTCGTTCTGTTGCCAACCAGGCATTGGGCTGCTAATCAACCAGCCCTGTACCGCGGATTCCCACAATTTTGCCTGCAGTTCGTCGCTATGACATAGTGGTGTTCTTCTTTTCCCTCCCGCTTGATCTACCGGCCCTCGCCTTTTGGTCTAACCCGAAAGGTTGACCTCGGAACCTGTGTTTTTGGGACGTCGGAACCAAAACTTGTGAAAAAGAGCTCGGCCCCTCGTACCCTCCGGAGTTGCTTCCTACGATCTATTGAATAACGACACCGCTCCAACATACCAGACATACTACTGCAACAATGGTAAACACCGGCAAACCATCTGGTGGCTGCAAGCTTTGCAGGGCCAGGAGAATCAAGTGTGATGAAGGCAAGCCATTCTGCATGAGGTGCAAAAAGTCCAGGCGTCAGTGTCCTGGCTACCGCGATCCTTTCGAGGCCAATATCCGCGATGAGACCGAGGCGACGATTAAGAGATTCAAGAAGTCGAGGGGCGAAGACAGCTCGGAGGACGAAGGCAAGGGCCCATCACCAGTCTGCAACAAGCAGTGCTTGACATCGGTGGCTGGTCCAAAATACAAGACGTTCGACTACTCGAACCCGGCTGCGTTTCCGTTCCGGGCAGACGATGACTCGACCGAAGACGACGAAGACATTCCCGTGTCCCTATTTGACTCTCTCGATGAACAGGCCTCTTGCTACTTCCTATCAGAGTTCATCATTGTACCCTACACGCCCACGGCCAGGGGCTATTACCGTTTCCTTCCTCGGTTCTTGAGTCAACCGAACGTCTCCAAATGTCTCTCGCAAGCTTACAAAGCCGTGTCGTTGGCGGCTCTGGCGAGTCGACGAACCGTCAACGCAAGCTCTGCCATGTTTCACGCTCAGAACCACTATATGAGAGCTGTGAGGGCTGTTAACAAAGCCATCATGGATCCTGAGGAAGTGAAGAACGACCAAACACTTGGGGCCGTTCTCATGTTGGCGTTTTACGAGGTAAGCGCGTCGGATTGATATTTGAAGTGTTAAGATGACTAACGAATGGATAGATTCTGACCGCATCTCGGGATTCCATTGCGGAGTACACCAACCACATGAAGGGAGCAGCCATTATCGTGAAACTCAGGGGACAGAAAGGACTCGAGACACCCGAAGGCGAGGAGATGTTCGCTATCACCAGAAACCAATGCCTGTCAATTCACTGCCTACCAAATTCACCAGAAGTAGCCGAGTTTACTTGGCTGCTTCACCACGAATGTCGCGGACGTATGCAACACGCCATCGCCAGCATGGATATTCAGAGCAGCCAAATCAGGCAGGACGTTGACAGAATCCTGGGTGCCGGGGATCGCAAGCCCGAGACGATTCAAAAGGTGCTCGACGCTCTCAAACGTGCCCAGGCGCTCGAAGCCAAGTTCCGCAAGCTCAACAATGACCCGAGCCCGCAATGGAAGGTTGATACTGTAGACTGGGTCATGGATCGCCAAGACAACGAACTCGATACGGCACCGTCGTTCAATGGACCGATTTACGGCTTCTTCAATCTTCCGCTAGCCATCCTGCACGTTGCCACGTGGTGTTGCCATCTAATGTTGACAACCACCATCTTGCGTTGTATGGCCTGGTTGGTCGCACCAGACGACTACCGCATGGGAGAGGAGTATGAAGAGCTGAAGAGCTCGGCGATCTTGCGAATCGATGACACCATCGCCTCAGCACCCTTCTTCTGCAAGTGGAACGGCTATGGAGTCGTCGTGGCCCAGTTTCCCTGCGGACAAAACACCAAGCCAGATGATCCGCTGAAGGGAGCCGCTGGGCTGATGATTCTCTGGCCTCTGGTCACGGCTTACACCAGCGACTTTGCAACGCCGAGGCAGAAGCGGTTCTTGAGGGGCCGACTCAAATATCTCGCTGACGTTGCTGGTATCAAGCAAGCCAATGTCTTCCTCAATGTGAGTTTGTCCAGCACAGGCAGACAGCGTACTCCTGCTAACAAGTGGTAGATGCAGATGGAAGATGTGTCTTCACCGTCCAAGGAAATTGAGCGCGATCGCAGGCAAGGCGTTCAGCCCACTTCTGACGGTCTGGAAAGCCTGCGAGCGTTTCCGTTTTAAAGCATCTTTCAAAACGAGCGTGTCCATTTTTCACATTTTCATGGGACAAACCAGGTTTTACACTCGACGACTGAGCTTGGCATCAGAAGCAACACTCTCTTTTCACTTCTTGTACAGACGATTTTGTTTTATACGCGTTACGACATGGCGGGCATGAGGCATGGAGTGCATCGGAGGAGGTCCTCTGGAGGAGTCTTCTTCTGTGGTGTTGGGGGCAGGCGGAAAAGCTTGAAGCTCCAATGGGAGAAGGTGGGTTGTGTTTATCTGGGTTTCATCTTTTCCAGCCGGTTTATCATTTAGCGGGGTTTCTTCATTTTCTTGGACTGTCCAGACTTTCCTTCTCTTTACTGTTGATATATCGTTCCATGCCCTGGTTTCTGTTCCCGTTTCCAAACGGTCCTTCTAGACAGTTGTTGGCACGACTTGACGAATTTGGCGTGGCTTGGGTTTCTGGGAATAGCACGATGTGACGACTTTGGGGGGGTACAGACGAACTTCTTTCCTCAAAGACATACCTGATACTATCGCATGACGTCTATTCCAGTGATCTGTCTTGATGCGGTGAAAACGAACCAGCCCAACGAAAATTCCAACGTCCAACACTCCTGATTAGAAATGGCCTTTCACCTCCCGCGCCGTCCGACGCCGATCCTGTCCTCCCTCGTGCGGCCCCCACGGCCCCCGTCTCCCGGCGTCGGCGTCGTCTGCATCACAGCCGCACCCCGGCCCGGCTGTCCCAGCCGCTGCACCGGCGCCTGCTGCTGCTGCTGCTGCGCCCTCATCATCTCGCCCTGCCGCCTGAGCAGCTCGGCCTGGTGCGCCTCGTACTCTGCGTACTCCTCCGCCGAGATGTCCGGGTCGTACGGCTGCTGCTGGCGCTGCGGCGACGATGATGGTAGTGGTTGCTGCTGCTGGAGGATGCGTTGCTGCTGTTGCTGCTGCTGCGCCTGGATCAGGGCCTGGCGCTCGCGGAGCATGGCCTCGCGCGCGCGGCGGTCTTCGTAGGCTGCGATGTCCTCTGCCGTGATGGAGAGGGTCGTTGCGGGGCGGCGGAGCATCTTGGTTTAGGTTGGGGGTTGGGTTGGGTGAGTGAGGTGAGGTGAGGTGAAGCAGGGGGTTGAAAGGTGACTTTGTGTTGGCTGTTTTTGCTAGGCAACACGAGACAATATGGTGTGATGCGCGCGGCGAGGTTTGGGGGTTTGGGTTCCAACGCGATCCGTTACTCGTGACGCAGAAGCCTAGTGAAATGTAACTCTGCGATGAAGAATACAATGGCGGCGATGTGAGGAACAGTATGCGCTCTTGGGTTTCCGTCGGATTAGGCAGTTGCTCAAGGTGCAGCTTGGTGAGTTTACACCTTCAGCCAGGGGACCCGCAAAGTCGTCCTTGCAAGGGGTTCTTTTACTCTCTCTGCGAAGAAGCGGCGCAGGAACATGCGAGAAAGATGCCTGAGCCTGCGAGAGATAGGGCGAAGCGGCGTGGGGTCGTGGTGAAGAAAAGCGTATGCGTCAACGGGGGGCGGAGCGCGGAGAGCTGACGATGCAGTTGGTTGTCGTTGGCCGTGTTGTTGATTTTTTGCTCAGTTGTCGCTTTTTTTTGGCGCGTCGGCGGCGGCGAGAAAAACACCGCTGGAGATTCAGCGACAGCGGCTCACCCCCCGGTCCATTCCATTTCAGCCCGTTGGTCAATGTGCCCTAGCGTCTACCTAGCGTGCGGGTCTTGCCGGGGCGATCCGCGGTGGGGGGACGGCACCGGGGGTGTTCAAGTGTTCGCTCACGCGGGCGAGGGGGCTGCCGGCGGCTGTGGCCAATTGGGGGCCGTTGGAGCGGGACAGTGTTGGCCGTACTGTATCATTATGTTGGGTGAAAGCAGCAGCAACAGCAGGCAGCGAGAAGTCGGCTCAGCCCTAAGAGAAATCCATCATGGCTGCTACCCTCAGACTGTACCGCCTTGTGATCGGCGGGTTCAACCAGACTTTCGTTGGTTGCTTTGCGCAATGGAGAAGATGATATGTGGCTAAGTGTGAAGGAAGAGAAATCCAGCGACGATCGAGACCAAAGTAGTTTTGATAGCAGTCACAGTCACATACAAGGGACCATTCACATTCACATCATGTACCAGAGAGGATTCGAATTATGCATTGTTTTCATTGAGATTCGTTCTACCCTGTAAATGATTGTCCATTTCCCTTTCATGCCCATGAACCTCGTCCCGTCGTAAATTTGTGTGATATCGTGCGCCTCCCATTCTCAATACACCCCCGTAGCGTAGACGTGCTCCGCCTCCCATCGCAGGAAATCGCCCAGGTCGTGCCCGAGGTTGTACCCCATCGGCACCACCTCCGCCTCCCCGTCCGTGCCCCTCACCATGACGAGGTCCATCATCGGGCTGGGCGGCAGGCTCTCGATGCTCTCACGGTTGTACCGCTTGGGGTGGCCCTCCATCGTCCACCGCCGGATGTTGCACCCCTTGGTGAGGAACTTGCTCGCGTCGAACTTGCCCTCGTTCCAGAAGCCACTCGGGTGCTCAAACTCCACAGGGATCGGCAGGTTGATGTCCGTCGAGACCGACGACATGGGCGAGTACTCGGACGCCGTCGTGCTGGCGCTGACGCTGGCGGGGCTGGCTAGTGCCGCTGCGGCGGCGGCGGAGGAGATGAGCAGGCCGTGGTGGTCGAAGCCGAACTCCTCGAACCAGTCGACCAGGTCCGCCGTCTCTTCGGCCTCCGATCGCTGCGAAAAGTCCGACGGGTCCGAGAAGAGGTCGCCCGCACCGCCAAGGATGGCCATCTGGAACGCGGTCCAGTCCAGGGTGTCGTCCGGGTCGATCTTCATGCCCTGGACGACGTCGGACTTGGGGAAGCGGATCTGTCCGTGGCGGAGGTTGGGGTGGTTGAGTGTGTAGTTTGTCGACTGGAGGAAGACGAAGTCGTCCTCGTCGACGGGGGCGAACGTGCGCGTCGCCTGTTTCTGCGTCGTGTCTGAATATGTCGTCGTGTCCGGTGTGGTGATGATCACCTCCGGTATCGTGGGTAGCTGTGGTGCCTGCGGCCGGGGCGCGAACCTCAGCGGGTTCTTCGCCGGCGGAGGGGGAGGGGCGGCCATGTCGTCAATGTCCGCGGTGTCTCCTCTGGTTGTGGAATCTCTGGCGGGCGCCGCGGCGGGGTTCTTTCGCCGCGGGGACTTCTCCTTCACCGAGAAGCGCCGTCGCACGGCTGGGTCGAGGGGCTCAGAATGTGACACGATGTCGCTGGATGTAACCACCATGCCAACACCTGCCGCTCCTATCCGGCGGGGCAGGTCTTGGAGATGGAAAGGCTCGACGGGTGTCTCACTGCCGTCCGTGTCGACTGTCCTCGCGGTGTCGCTCGAGATCCGAGCCTGAGTCTCCCGGCCGGCCCTCAAGGCTTGAAGGTGGTCTGGTGAGAGTAGCTCGTTGACCTCCATCTTGCGGAAGAACTGGCCGCTGAGGATGTCGACGACTTCCTCTCCGAGCTGCCATCGAGCGTTCTTCTTGGACCGTGACTTTGATCGCTTAACCTTCTTTGACTTCTTCCTGCGGGGTCTGGATGTTGATGAACCTGATACATTGCGGACTGGAGGGGGAAGGGGAGGAGTGCTGTTCGCAATGGCATGAGGTTTCGTTGACCACATGAGAGGCGAGTCCATGTTGGCGATGGTGGGAGATGATGGACGCCTCGTCTCTGGGGTGTTGAAAGACGAGACGGCGACCTTGGCTTCCTCGATGGCTGTCCCTACGGCCTTGAATGCCTCGTCGGTTTCTCGGATGAGGTCTTGAACATTTAGTGACCAGTCATCCGGGCTGTTGTCTGTTCGTGAAGCTGAGCTGGCAGGGGTTCCTCTCAACGCAGGATGTTCTCGCGAGGTCCTAGACTTGGTGTCCTGCTGTGTTTGTAAAGGAGCGATGCAAAGATGTCTCCGGTCCGCGAGACGTTTTGGTGCCGACGAACGAGACGCTCGAGGCGGCGGCCGCGGCGGACAAAGAACAGCATCTCTGCTGTTCGTCGAGGCTGTATCTGTATGACTCTGGGAGCTGCACAAAGAGCTGGAGGAGGAGCTGGGTGAAGGCTCAGGTAAGGGAACGGCCTCGGTCGAGGTCCTCTTGATGCTTTGTGTCCTTCGTACGAGGGTGTCCTCCCTCGATGGCATGCGGGCCTTGGCGTTGGATGGACGTCTGACCGGCGCCCATGAGTTTGACTTTTGTTGTTGCTGCTGCTTACGTCGGGACTTGAAGATGAAGAGGTCCTCACTCGCGGCCGAGTCCTCCGAGTGGCGACGTTCCTCCTCGGCGTCGACCGCCTGTGAGCGGCGAGGCGAGATGAACCTCCGGATGCTGAAGCTCGACCGAGACATCCTGATGGGAGCTTGGGCGTACAAAGGGGATCATGCAGCTGGTCGGGACAGTATGATTCTATATCGACTGGTACATTGACATATATGAGGACACGAAGGGGTGAGGGGCGCGCTGTCTCTTTGGGGGCCTTTAACGAGTGACGTGACTGAGAGCAAGACCCATCAACCCAAGGGAAAGAAACAGGACAAAGAGAAAAGAGGGATGGAGGTCATCCGCAGGCAAGGGCAAAGGCCGCGAGGGTTGGCTGTATGTATGTTGTTCTCGATCTGCAAGTACATAGTATCACAAATAAAAGCAAGCGAGCCGGGGGCCATGTTGGGCCAGCTGATATGTATGGTTCTGCCTGCCTGGCCTGGCTGTCGTCCGTATGGGTACAGTGTATGTCGAGCGAGCGCAGGCAAGTTGGATGCGTTATCCGGAGGTCCATGGCAGACAAGATGCAGGGTGGTAGTGGAAGTGGTCGATGGGAATGGTGCGGTGCGAGCTGCGGCGGTGCAAGAAGCCAATGCGATCCCTGTCTGGTCGTGCAGGCAAACTGCGAGAGGGCGGAGGCTTGTAGGGTTCGTGTGTCTTGCCCATCGGCCTGGGGTGGAGGTGGTTGACTCTTCCCGGCTCCTCTCGTTATTTTTGTCCCGCTTATTGGCTGTCTCTGCCGGCAGGTTGCTATTACTGGCCCATTATGTATGCCTCTGCAATGGACATTTTTCTCGAGGAGGGGGGGCGGGAGACTGTCGTCGGGGGTGGTTTTTCTGGTTTCCTGGATGGCTGGCTCGTGGTGGTGGGCGGCGGGCGACGACGGCCCAGGGGGGGTGACATTGCATGCGTTCATCGCCGGCTCTTCCAGGCGTGAGAGATGTGATTGTTACAAAGATATGAATTCCAGATAGACTGCTTTGCTGTTAAGTTTGGAATACCTCGCCGCCGCTCTGCCGTCGTTTCCATGGTTCTTGCCGCCCCCCCGCCCCGGCTCACAGAGCCAGCCAGCCCATCGTGCAGTCAGCCTTATGGAGGAGGAGGGGTTGCGCTGCTTGACGCGCCGTCGTAGCTATCGAGCAATATGGAACATCGCGGCCGACGTAGAGTGACGGATCAGCTCAAGATCAGCTCCGCCCGTCGCAATTGGAGGCGTATGTCGCACCGCGAAGAGAGACCATCGGTCACCTGCAGGCCTGAGAGAGATGCGACTCGAGGACTTCCTCGGTGTGCGACGACGCGGGCGGCGACGTGCAGTGACGGCCGACCAGTGGGATCCCCATCCGGTCCGGCTCCCTGGCAAGGACTCGCTAGCTCTTGTCCACGAGTTCAACTTGCAAAGGTAGAAGCAGGGGAGAGAAAGACTGTCGACTGGTAGAGCCTGACAATGGACGCAGCTTGCGCCCAGCAAGGTACAGCATTCACCCAAGAGTGGCCCTAACGGTGACAGGACAAGGGAGCCATGGGGGTCAGACAGCGCCCTTGCTGCGTCTATGCAGCGACTGACGATGCCACAATGTTGAAAAGGGACATGCTAGCACCAACCCAGCAGATGCAAACGACTGACTGACAGACTGCTGACGGACATTTCTGAAATGACAGATTGACACGTCCAACTGCCGAGAGTTATCATCACCCAAGGGTTCAGCACTTGCTGGGCCTGCGGTCGAGACAGCAGCGGCGGTAGCTTACCTGCAATCTGTCAATAGCAAGGCGATTGATTGTTCCCGGATCAACATGCACGTAACGTAGTCCTGCTGGGCGGCCAAGCTACAGGGGGTGTCGAGATACCACCTTGCTGAGGTCTTCCACGCTCCTTACCAAGAAGGGCTTTAACAGCAACAGGCAGACAGACAAACCCAGACGTGCTAGTGTCATTCAATCAATTTGTTGCCGGGACTGCTTGTCGATACGGAGCAAAGCAGATCATTGCAGAGCCTCTAGGACCGAATGAGGGGTTGGACGCGAACCGGGGCGACGATGACTGGGCAGGCGCGGGTCGGAAGCAAAAAGAAAAAGAAAAGATACTTGGAAGAAAAAAGAGTCCGCGGCGGCCGCATTTCTCATGCGCCTTCCCGGTGACGCGATCTGGGATTTTGACAAAAAGCCCATGGGTGGTAGTGGCATGGCAGAGGGGACGGGGGCCTGTTTCATACCCAAGCAATTCCAAGAAGATGCTTTCCCAGCGGAATAATCCAAGGTGCAAGTCGGTCCGGCAAGGTGTCGACAACAGACTCCGCCAGACAGGCTAGAGCGAAAAGAGGATATCGACGGGACCTGGGATTTGAGAAAGACGTGGGAAGACGGGGCGGTCGAGTGCTTCCCCGGCCGTCGGCCGTAAGCAAGACACGGCGAACCCACGAGCCCTGGACCGACGACCTATGCCCGGTGACGTTGACGATGGACTGTTGTTGGTTCCATTGGCTGGGATGAGCCGGTGAAGAAGCAAAGGAATTCGTGTTGAAAGTGAAGTGCGCCGCCCCCATTCAGCAGTTGGCTGTGTTGTGGTTGTGGTGTGGCTAAGGAAACATGCAGAGGTTGGGTCAACCTGCTCTCCTCGAGTTGCGAATAAGTTGACCTGACTGACTGAGTGACTGCCTGCCTGCCATAACCCCCCACTGTGCCCCAACGGCGCCCTCTTTGCCTCTCCAGCTGACCTCTGCTCTGCCCTGTCACTGAGTCGAGAAGGTTCCTGGCCCTTGCAGGAACCGTCTTTGTGCCCTGGAGCTAGCGCGCGGGGTTCGGGGGCCAGTGGGTGCACCGGTGGTTCCTGACAAGGTGCCCGTCGATTCTGATGAATGAGCCTCGATCAGGTCTAGGGGCGAGAGAGAGGAGGAACAATCACTCAATCCAACCCAACCCGTTCCAACCAACTGCGATTCTAGAATTACCGACAAAGAAACAATCTCGGTCACTTTGCTTTTTTCTTCAACGCAAGCTCTTCAAACCCACACATTTTGCCCATTCCAACCCCGATCGCCACGGCTGTCCCTCACCACGCCTGATCATCACCCCATCGAGCCTGCAACTTCCTACATTCTAAATGCCTTACTTTGTGCTGTTCTTCTGCGTAGTATGCTAAAACTTGCTGATAATCCACGAGCTGCTCACGTTTCCGTATCTTTGCAAAGTACAGCAAGGCGCCTGAGTCGGCCCTCCGTCATATGCCCAGAACGCCGTTCTATTTCAGACCTCTCCAATGGAACATCGGCGGCCAACCCCTGCTGCCCTCAACACCCCTGCCGCTGTTGCTGCCGCTGCCGCCGTCGCCGCCGCCGCACATGGGCAGCAGGGGGGCCGTCAGCCCTCCATCTAAATACCTAGGCCTTTTGGCCTAGAATACCACCAGAATCTATATACCCAACTCCCCAAGAGAAACCTTAACCCCAATAAGGATGACAGGCATGGGAATGACAAGCAGGGGACGAGGACAAAAACTTGGTCGAAGCTGGACTGAAAGTCCGTCCGTCCGTAAGAACGAGGTGATATCCGTACAGCCAAAAAAAACCAATTAGACATAGACAGCCTGCTGCTGCTCTCTTGCTCACCGCAGTAGTCAACACCCATGTCCCACGTGCCCCACGGTTCGCATTGAGGGCTGAGACAGGCACAGTTGAATGCGTGCCGCCGATCCAGCTCTCTCCCATCTCCCAGTATTTGCTTTTTCGGCCGGTTGGCCCCCTCATGTTAAATGCCTGTCTCGGTGGTTTCGTAAGCCCCGTACGGATAGACGGTAGATTTGTTCTGTTTATCGGTGCCATACGGACGTAAGAAAAGCACTCCACCTTGGCAAACACGCGATCCTCACGACACTTGCGAGACATTTTGAGGTTTCCCGATGTGGCCGAGAAAGGTCCGCCTGCAGATGGAAAAAATCGTATCGAAATTTATACGAATTATATACGTCCGTTAGTTTCCACCCAATCTTTGCCAGTCAACCCAGTAAGCCTGATAGGCCAGCCCAGTGTGAGAGATGCAGAAGATGGAACAAGGTCGCCGCGCGTGGCTAGCACATGGCGACTGACTCCTTAATCAGTGCCGTACGGATCCGTTTACAACAAACCCAGGAAAGAAAGACTGATTAGACCGATATGCACAGTAGAAAGAAATCCCATGAAACAAGTTTGGGTAGATAGGAACCGGGGAACGAATCCGTCGGTCCCTTGTGGAGAGACCTTCTGCATCTTGGCCATATTACCACAACTTCTGGATATTTCCCGGCGCTTGCCCGTGCTGATTGTTCTCTTAATACTATCCTTGCCGCAAAGTCATCAGGCTATATGAAATTCAAGTAAAAATGGCTGCGAATGCCTCACGCCGGCTTAAGCGCTCGCTTGGATATGAGTAAGCACGGGAAGACACCGTAACATCGGCAAGTTCGTTTAACAGTTATGGTATTCTCATCTCTATATGGCCCGGCAAAATGCTACTCTAAAGTCGCAATTCTCATCCTCCTCGCTCCAAATCCCAAGCCAACGGGCCATTTCCCATGGCCATGTCTAATCGGGTAGTGATAGAAATATCTCTCTTCCTCAAGAGATCTGCCCCTCTTCCCCTGATGCCAGTAATTCCGGCTTATTTTTCCATCTCTAAACGCCACTGAAGAATGAAGAACCGATCGCGCCTCGTCAAGTGACAAGGGTAGCAAGCGCCTGGTGATGACTGCGTAAAATAACCGCGGCGATAATATTGGTGGTCTCTTTGAATAGAAGTTTTTTTTGGTTGCTGACTATCTTTTTGATGTTTTTTTCGTCCGAGTGGACTGCAGAGTTGAACTCTTCCGGGTATCGTTGTGTGTGGTATTAAGTGGTATCGATGATTGGATGTGGTTGTCTGTCTCTCTTACAAGATCTCGCTGTTGACGCGGATCTCGTGGTTCGTCGTCGTCTTGATGTAAGACTTGGCAGCGTGCCTCGGGACGTAGGGCGTCTTCTTGACGGGCTCGTCGACCATGAGGCGCTCCTGCTCCTCAGGGGCGCCGTTGGAGAAGAGCGAGGAGAGGGAGGAGCTGCGGCTGGTCCTTTTTGAGGTGAAGCTGGCGAAGGAGGAGACGGAGTCGCGGGAGTTGGAGCTGCGGTGGCCCTTCTTGAAGGCACCGCCGAACCAGCTGCTGCGCTTGCTGGTGTTGCTCTTGGGGGAAAACATCTTGGTTTTTGGGGGTGGTGTTCGACGAAGGTTGTCGGAAGTAGAGAAGTTGTTGGTTGCTTGGTTGAAAGTCGAGGAGTGGCTGTTGAAAGCTGGTGATTGTTGTTGTTGAAGCTGATGGTGAGAATGAAAGTCCGGTTGCAGAAGGGCGGGTGAGACCTTGGATTTATAAGACAAGAGAGTCGAAGAAGATCTCGACGGTTGACATACCAAGACACGCGAGAGTGAGTCGAACTGCGGGTTGCCGATTGAACGACAAACGGACACGCAGTCAAAGGAAAGAGGGGAAAAAAAACTCTAATCCACTCAGGTGGAATGTTCAAAAGTCGACAATACGATTGGGAAGGAAAAGTGGTCTAGTCAGGGCCGGCTTCACGATGGCTACGTCCGCAAGAGGGAAGAGGTGACCGCGGCTTTCCGCAAACAGACAGCAGCGAATATCCTCCCCAACTGCCGCCTGTGATGAGAACAGGACAGCCACGCACCACGGCACTGCCAGTCGGCGTGAGCATTCCGGTCGGATGGCCCGCAGTGTCCAGCCAGAAAACTCTTCTGACCGAGACATCAACAATGTCCGTTCAACGCCTCGCCAACGCCCTTACCGTTTGCGAACAAGACTTCTTCGCTCCCTCTTCCCTCTCATCAACTCCGATTCGCTCGCCCACTGAGTAGGCGACCCAAGCCTTTGGGTCTCCGCCCATTTGGGGCTTGGGCTGGTGGCCGTGGTGGGCTGTGGAATGCTGCTCTTGGAATGGCCTCCCACTAGACGCCAGACACGTCACTTTCCCGCGTTGAGGCCTCGATGGGCAAATTCCTACCGCGATGATAAATCGGACGGGTGAACAAGCGTGCATACTGACAGGAGCCTGGGCCACTTGGTCCGCGGGCCAGAGCTGTCATTCCCGTGGAGGCGTCCTGCGGACCCAAAGCCAAGTTCTTCGAGGAAAGGTTAGCTACATGTTATTCGCTCTAAACTCGGGAATGGGGAGCACGGGTCATTGTTGGGCTCGACGGATGCGGAAGGGCAAAGCCATATCGTGTTAGCTAATCATGGACATAGTCAGATGGAATAGCCCGTCTACGGCCATCGGGACATCCACCGATCGGAATAACCTTGTCTCGCTTGCGCTTTTCCCCGTAGGACTGTGGCCCCCGCGAAGCTGATTAGGCGTCCAAGCTTTCATCCTCCTCATCCTCGTCGTCGTCGTGAGAGATGTACGGCACAAACCGGAAGTCCAGGAAGCTGATCCCATTTTCCTGCTCGACCATGAACTGGAGACTCAAAACCCCCTGATCATCGCCCCTGAAGCTGACCTTGCTTGCGATACGCATCGCCTCGGTGGAATACTTGATCAAATCAAATTTGTAAGACTGCGACCATGCCTCGTGGATCGAAAAAGTTTCCAGTAGCTCGCGTCCTTTGGCGAAGGTCACGCTGGAGCTGCCCATGTCGCCGGCGCCGGAAAGGGTTAAGTATGGCGAAGCCCTCGAGGCTGCAATGGTAAGGCGGTTAGGTCCGGTGGGGGCCAGCTCGGCCAGCGCGTCGAGCAGATAGCGCGCCAGCATAATAATCTTGAAAGAAAGGTTGTCCCGATCGAAGGGAATCTCCTCTGGGATTTCCGGCAGATAGGTCGTGAGGCTTGCCGTGGTCTTGACGCCTCCCTCCTCAATCACGATGTCAAATTGACCGCCCTCTTCTTTGTATATCAAGCTGCAAGTGCCGCCGATTCCCAGAGCCTGGTTACTAAACGCATCTGGACGGTAGTTACGGATGTTGCTGTGATATGAGTCTTGTTCCGCCCTTTGTGTGCGGGTCGCAATATCGACGGCACCAAAGATTTGCAGAGTGTCGAGCAGAGCAGGCAGCGCAATTTGAAAGTTGGGTAAGTTCGGTTGCGAGCTATCGGCACCGTCACCAAGGTTGAGGGAGTACGTGGTAAAGAGCTTTTTGTCGAGGAACGCAGTACCTAGGTTGCGTCAGCTACCAGCTGTTCAACAATTCCGTCGACGCTGACCATACCTTGCAAGACCCTCGAAAGATCAGCCGCAAATCTGATACCGTCCTCCTGTAGCTGGACATGGACTTTGTTGGTGAAATTGATAGTCTTGAGTAGTTGGTAGAGAGGTTTCGTCGAGGACGCTACAGCCCGGAAGATGGGCTCGGGCTGCGCTCCGGCCTGTGATAACGCACCCGACATTGTGTGTAAAACTTGCAGGTGGAATCACCCGAATTGTGGAGGCAGTTGATATGGAAGGTCTTTCTTGGTTGTTTCTAAAGTACAAGGCCGCTGCCGAATTGAAATGACTCTTGGGGTATCTTAGACGTAAACTCCGACCGCGCAGAACATGTACACCGTTCCGAATCTGTGCAAGCGTTGTCAGCAAAACAAATCACGGCGAGGCATGGGCAGAAACACCCACGCAATGGCAGCAGAAGCAGGAACACCCAGGGCCGGGATGTTGGTGAGGGATCGGTCTGTTTGGCAAGTTAGAACAATTTTCTGGGCTCCTGGTAGGAACGGGAGACTTCTTACTCAGAGCAAAGACACCGGTGATCGAGATACCCGCGAGGAGGAGTAGGAAGGCAATGAAGAATTGCGAGTCCTTGGCAACGGCGGGATGGAACGGCGTGCTAGCAGCAGCTTGCCAGATCTGGGGCAGGGAGGAGTCCATCTGCTAGGTGGTCGAGGAGAGGGACTTGTTTCTTTGGTCGGGGATCAATTGGCGTGTCGAGTATCTCGAGAGAGTGGTCGTTCCTTTGCTTGCGCGAAGTTGTACACTGCCAGTGGTGTTCAGTAGGTGTTGCTGGCGTGCGCAAGCTCACGAAGGTCGCAGCTTCCCCAAACGTGTTCGAAGCTCCAGGCCGATCCACATTGAACTGTGGCCTGAACAGAAACGGCTTAGCGCCATCCCGTCTGCCCCTGCAGAGCACATCCCCCGGCCCCACTCTGCGGACACCGGCCACGGAGAAACATCAGAGCCTAGCGCGATATGTCATCAACCTTCAGGCATCACGACAACATCCATTGACAAGTTTAGTCGATTAAGGCCTGTTAAGGCTCGCTACTTAGGTCGGAATGAAGGAAGAAAGTAAGTCGCGTGATGCTTGTTAGATCTATGCTGCGTAAAGTGTCCTAACGCGACGATCCAGACGCGAAGCGCAAAGCCGAGGACGACCCGTCCTCGCCAACCGCGACCAAGCGGGTGAAGCACAATGAGTCGGCAGAGCCAGAAAAGAAGCCGGCAATGAAGCCTATCCCGTTTCCCGAAAAGGTATGTTGTGTATCGGTCTGTGGTCGCGGTCTCTCCAGCGCGTCGACACCTTCACCACGGCCCCCCCTCTGCCACGGACCCGCAAAGCTGACCACCCGCCTGCGCAGCCCGCCGTCATCGAAGAACGTACCGGCGAAATCGAGTTCCGCGTGGTAAACAACGATAACGCGCGCGAATCCCTCATCATCCTCACCGGCCTCAAATGCATCTTTCAAAAACAATTACCCAAAATGCCCAAGGACTATATTGCGCGTCTGGTATACGACCGGACCCACTTGTCCATAGCGATCGTCAAGAAGCCCCTCGAAGTCGTCGGCGGCATCACCTACCGCCCCTTCAAAGGCCGCCAGTTTGCCGAAATCGTCTTCTGTGCTATCAGCTCCGATCAGCAGGTCAAGGGTTACGGTGCGCATCTCATGTCCCATCTGAAGGACTACGTCAAGGCCACCAGCGACGTGATGCACTTCCTCACCTACGCCGACAACTATGCCATTGGATACTTCAAAAAGCAAGGGTTTACTAAGGAGATCACGCTTGACAAGAGCGTGTGGATGGGATATATCAAAGATTACGAAGGTGGCACAATCATGCAGTGCTCAATGCTGCCGCGCATCAGGTATCTCGAGATGGGCAGGATGCTCTTGAAGCAAAAGGAGTGCGTGCAGGCCAAGATCCGCGCCTACTCCAAATCCCACATCGTCCACGCCCCCCCAAAGGAGTGGAAGGGCGGTGCCAAGCCTATCGACCCCCTCAGCATCGACGCCATCCGCGCCTCCGGCTGGTCTCCCGATATGGACGAGCTCGCCCGCCAGCCCCGCCACGGGCCGAACTACAACCAACTCCTCCACCTCCTCAACGACTTGCAGAACCACCAGTCCGCCTGGCCCTTCCTCGTGCCCGTCAATAAGGATGACGTGGCCGACTACTACGAGGTAATCAAGGAGCCCATGGACCTCAGCACCATGGAGACGAAGCTCGAGGCCGACCAGTACGCCACTCCCGAGGACTTTATCCGCGACGCCAAGCTCATCTTCGACAACTGCCGCAAGTACAATAACGAGTCCACGCCGTATGCGAAGAGTGCAAACAAGCTGGAGAAGTACATGTGGCAACAGATCAAGGCTATTCCCGAGTGGTCTCACCTCGAACCGTAGAAAGGCGGGGGAGTTCCACCGCGAAAGAGGTTTAACATGGCACAGGTTGCTTCATGAGTGTAATGAGCACGGGAAGGCGGTTCAGGCAAGGGTTATAGGAGTTGGCGTCGGTCTGCTTGGGAATCCTGTTTGAGGAGCCTGCAGGTTTGGTTTTCATGTTTATCCAAGTAGCTCAAGGCGCGTTTGGGGCAGAAAAGGCGTTTACGGACGATAGGGCGTCCGCATTGTTACTGTAGGATATGCCCATTACATACGCCTGAAGCTTCGAGGCAAAATATCACGCTTGCTCAAAAAGAAGAGAATAAGCACATCATATCATGTTTGAATTGTTATCAAATTACCGCTTTTGTAGTCAAGGGTACTCCGCTAAACACAAGAGAGCATCTGTGGGAGCAGGCCCTCGAATGCGTATTTCTCGTTTTCTCGTAATCCCTTGTAGTCACTGTCGCAGACCTCGCAAGTCCTCGAAAAGGAAATGAAATACAATCCTTCCAACGCCAGGGGGAATAACCGAGTGATGTTTGTGCAGGGCTTTTCGCAGTTGGTGGGTGATCTCCCCTATGACCAGAAATCTCGAAACATATCTAGTGTAAGGTAGTATCTGGTCTGCTCCTTTTGAAAGAGTCCCAGAAAGAGAACCCCGAATGATGTTCAGGTGTTCAATAGCCAGATTCGAGTTCGGGCTACGTCAAAGATTCCTTTGGCGGTCCTGGAGTTGCTGAAAAGCCGATTGAAGTCTCTCCAAGCGTTCTTCAAAGCCGCTTCGCGTGCCCAAAGGCGGATAGGTAAGTGAGAGTGGGAAGTCGGCTGTGGTGTTTTCTGTGTATTGTGCGAGCTCCCGTGGTGTCATTGGGGAATTTGGTGTATTTTGTTGTAGAATGGGAGTGAGACCCAGGACTTCCTAAGCGCCTGGAGCCTGCGCTGCGCGATGCAATGGTGGGGCGGGTGCACTATCGCCAACCGGAAGACGAAGTCCTGAATGAGTTCGTCGCCAACTTGCAATACCGCCAATGTGGTGTTCGTCGGTACCTCTGCGCTCTCTGGCATGAGGTGGCGGAGACACATCATCCTCGCCGCTGGGATTTTGCGACTCGAGAGTACGGCGGATTATGTCGTGAAGGAAATCAGGTATGGCTTGCCACTGTCCAGCTCGGGCAGCGGTCAGCATTCCAGGAGGAAAGGGCGAAAGCGTCGGGGCAGCGTCGGCAACTCCCCGCTGTGCAATTTGGCTGCTGCTGATGAACGGCAATTCGCCGCTCTCGATAACGTTCTTTAGCCATTGCTCCCATTCCTCATCGAGAACGGTAGACATATCTCCAGCTTCCCGCTGCGCTGCCCTCTCCCTTAGCCTTTGATTCAGGGCCTCACCAACACTGTGGAGCTCCTCGTCGCTTTCCTCGCCATCCATGTCCTCATCGCCGGGGTCCGTCGCATCGTCCGTCTCTACTGACTGTGATCTCGCATTACGGCTGGGTACGGGTGGGCGATCCTCTGGTTCGACCCAGTCCGGAAACCCGTCACCAGCGGTATCACGAATGGTAATGCCCTGCTCCTTCTCGAAGCGCTCCTTGGCCCATTTTGTGCCCTCCCACTTTGTCAAGCCTGCAATCTCGTTGTGAGTCAGGCGAAGGTTGTCAAAAGCTCGAAACAGTCGACGGTGCCAGGTCCAGCGGCTCAGGCGAATGCGGTGGATGGGGTTGCAGTAGTCGAGCCCTGGGTACTTTGCTTCTTGGGTGTCGAGGTGACCGTAGAATGAGTGGACCTCTTGACGAACCTCCAGGATGAGGCTGCGCTGTAAAAGGGCATGGAAGTTCTGGGGATCGCTCGCGCGTGGCTTCGGAAACATGTGCTCGTAAACGAGCTGGTCGACTGGACGTCCCTTCATCTTGAGGTTGCGCCGGCTATGGCGAGAGGAGGACCGTAGTTGTGGCTAAAATCGGGGCGCAAGGTGTAAGGGCGACAGAGCTTGGTTGGAATCTTGGTAGATGAGTCGCTGATACGGTCTGTGTTGACGTCTTGTCGTCTTGTCGTCGTAAACTGGCGTGAAGACGCAGAGTATGGTCGTAGCAGGACGCAAAAACTTTCGGTTGGGAACTGCAGGGCGTAAAACGGTTTTGATTCTGTTGTCGTCGGTCCGGTCGTGCGTCAGGTCGTGTGAGGAGGGGGTTCGGGAGGGAGCTAGGGTCGCAGCGGCGTCGCTAGGTCGTCCGAAGAAGGAGGTTTTGAAAGACAAGAACGGTATCGGGTGTTTGGGCGGTCCTTTGTTGGGTTTTGTGCGCACGGGTTCTGGCGAGTTGAAGGCCAAAAAGATGGTTGCAGAGGTGTCGGTGGGTGAGAATTGCGTGAAAAGGTAAGAGTGTGGCCGGGGAGAAGTCGGAAGGCAACGGCGAGAGGCGGGTGGGAGGTGTGTTGCGTGAGTTGCGGGCTGAGTTGGGAGCGAAGACGGGGATGAGGATGCAGGGTGTGGATGCGGGTCAGGTATTGAATGTTGGACGCCGGACACAGGGCACTGGACACTGAAGACTTGATCGTGGGCCTGTCGGGTCACTGGTGGAACGCAGTCGTGGGACGTGAAAGTGGACGGCCTGGAAGACGTGGACGTGGAACGGGGATTCTGGCGTGGATTGCCTTAAGGACTGGCCACCGTAAACACACAACGACTAGGATTTGGTGGCCGAGCCTGGGAATGCCTTAGCTGACAAAAATAAAACAGGCACCGCCCACCACCATCAAGACAAGACAGCAAGGTCCCGAAAAGTAGGAGAAAAAAAGGGAAAGATACCAGCACCTTCTACATTACGGAAGTACCGTGCCAATGGATGGATTCTCGCGGTAAGGTACCTTGGTATCTACTACGCAGTACCTATCACTGGGCCGCACCAGTAAGGCAGGCAGGCAGGCAGTTCAGATTGCCAATTGGTCGTGGTGCCTGCCTTCCGTGCCTCTCGAACCAGGTGGCTTCCTGCCTTGGCCGTATCGGCTGGTCTGCCTAAGAAAAAGTCAAAAGGACCATCATCATCACCAACAGGCCTCGACGCACGTTCCTGAATCACTACTCCTCATTCCCAAATGGTCGCCCAACCGGCGGCTCCATGGATTGAGTTTCCCGTCTACAAACACTGGACTGTCGGGAAGGTGTGAACCTTCCTCCTATGCACCTCAGTAGAGGCAACTATCGCGGCATGTCGCCCCGCACTCTGCGCTGTGCGCTCGGTACTTCCAAGGTTGGACCCCTAACAAGTCTCCACGGTCGTCTTACACGGGCAACGGGTACCGCTCCAGACAAGGCGAATTGCCATCCACGGATACCAGTCGGGTGCTGGCTACGGCGGTAGCGTTCCTTATTCTCATCCACCGGACTGGATATGCCGGAGTCCCTCTGCCCAGGCTAACCCGGAAGGTCTTGGACAGTCATCTGCACGCCCAAAACCACCACTGAATCCAACCCGCCTTGCATGGCCTGGAACGCCCAGATCGTCGCCGACCTAACGACTACCAGCAATGTTCGTCTCTTGAGGCTGTCGTCTCTGCCGTATCGTATCCCTCGCTGCTCCTCCTGAGATTTGTGCATTGCTCTTATCTCTCGCCAGGAAGCTCGACAGGAAGTCAGAACAATTTTTGTCAAAAACCACGACCGTGGAACAGGGGCAACCCGAGTCAGTCTGATTCCACGCTTCAGCGACCAGTCTGGGATGATGACATACGCATCGTCTTCACTCTTCTTTGCTGACGCCGGGGCATGACTGTGCCTGAAATCGAAATAACGGGACACACAGGCCTCCGCGCGGCGCCTATCAATTTCACTTGCAGTCTGCTCTCGCTCCTATCACGACCGCACCGCCGCCCCTCATCCATTGCACTACGATGCTCGGCTATTTCCCCTCCTCTCTATCGCACAAGGATTGTGGGCCCCGAGAACAGAGGCCATAACTGAGACCCGCGGCAGCCTGACCTCGCTTCGCAACGAGTAGCCACGGCCAGACGGAACCCGAGCCAACGGCGCTCCCCCACGATTGCCTTTCGCAAACATGACCGGCCACTCATCGACCCAGCCGACTACAACAACAACGCACAACTCACAACTCACAAGCCGGCCTTCCACTGTCCTCCCTGCAATGCCGCCTGCTTCGCTGGTCGGAAACCCCTCCGACCGTGGCCCACGCTCATCTGACCTCGACTGACCGCCTTGTTGGTCCGCCGCTGAACCCCGACAGCCGCCCTACAACCCCGTCCCCTGCCCGTCTCAGGCACAGGGGTCCCTTTCGTCGGGGCCAATCATACTGCAGGATCCGCCATCCCTGCGAACATCCCGCCCTTCCCTGCCTCTGCTTCATGCACGAGGGCCAAAATCTTCTCCTCCTGCCCCCCTTCATGGCCATCCGCAATCTCACTGGTTCCATTCTTCTCCAACGCCCCGGAGCCTTGAACGATATTCTGTGCAGCTCAAACCACACACCTGCGCCACCACTTACATACTTACATATGTATGGATGCGAGACTTCAGAATCAGATTTGAATCTGCGTCAAAGACCACATCGTGGATCCAGACCCGTCGGAGCGCATGCCATTGCGGACAGGTGCATTACGCTCCATCTCCGGATGAGATCCTGCCCGTCAGCGACAGCGGAGCCTCTCTTTTCTTTTCAGACCACATCATATGCCATGCAGATGACATTTCAGCCCCTTTCATCATCAGACTTCTCTTTCAACAACATCAGACCGAACTAAGCTCAAGATGAGTCTCGGGGGCGAAGCAATCGCTTCCTTTCAAGCAGCATCTACCCTGCCAGCATCGTTCATCCCTGATCCAAGCATAGAGTTTGAGGGGCGGAGGCCCATGACGTTTGGCAGAACCCTTCAGTCTGGAAAAACCGAAAGAAAATCCTCTTCAACTCGCCAACTTGCATCTGTTGTATTACGTACCTTCGTCGGAACTTCGGCGGAAATGAAGTCAAGAGGAAACTTGATGGTGTGGCAAGTTTGATGATTGATCGCCGTCTAACTTCAACACAGCTCGCAGCACTTGAACCGCGAGCTGTCCAACAACGCTTACAGCCCGCCGTCCATACTGGCCAATGCTGTGGATCTCATTCGTCTTGCGTAAATCGCATCTGGTAGTTGATGAGCTTTTTCATACAACCAGCAAGTGCAAACTGCATACTAGTGACATATCGCTATAGAATAGATAATCACGTAAGGAATAGGAAACAACACAAAAGTACAGCATAGGTTCAGCCGGTGGCTGGTGCGCGAGAAATCAAGGTTTAGAGCACTTAACTGGGCAGGCTGTCACTCAAGCCATCTGACCTATTTCGAGGTGGCTTTTCCATCTGTCCACGCCGATATACTTCATTTGCAGCACGTGGATGTCAGAGGTCAAGTACACAACGAAACAACTTGGCTTCAAGTACTGGTTGTTGTCACTAGATGAATTTTGCTTCCCACTCGGCGTGAGTACAGCGGGAACCTGCAACTGACTTTTAGAATATTGAAAAGTCAAGTTACCAATACCGTCGGTGATCATCTCATTACGCGGGTAAAAGGGTGCGGCTTGCGATCACATAACTCAACACTAAAGACCGAAACATGGCGTATATTTCATAAGGGTACTGTTGTCCCATGCGTGTGATTCTACCAGAATCCACCCTGGCATTCTAAGCTAATCAGCCCTCAACGGCTCCGAAAACGTCGTCATGTCCCCGTCATTGTCCACCATCTGAATGCCCTTGAAGCTCTCGTCGTCGTCGTCCGAGTCCTCCTGTGCTGGAACAGGAAGCGTCTTTGGCCTCACAGGCAACTCAGGACGAGCCTGCGACATTATCGCACCGTCGCTCTGGAATGAGTGGCCAAGGGCAGGTCTTGACGAAAGAGCAATCTCCTTCCTCGGTTCAACCGTCTTCTCAAGGGCTCTGGCGGGCGTGGTCTGCTCGCTATTATGGCCGAGCGAGCCAAGATTTAGGGGATCGGCAGCTCTCGAGCTGTTCGACTGCTTGGCTTGTGACTGAGTATCTAGACTCATGAGATCTTCGTGGTTGGGTGACGTTGGCTGTTTCCTGCTCTGACTGAGGGAGGACAAATTCAAAGGGTCACTGCCCTGATCACCGAGGGGATCAAATGCCTCCGAGACCGAAGAGCCTCCAGATCTAGACACCTTGTTGCGGTTCGGATTCTTCTTCTTCTGCACCGGTGGATCAGGGTGAAGAGGGTGGCGTAGTTCGTTGGGAAACCTGGCGGTCTGCTTCGACCTAATTGGTTGCGGCTCAGAGGCGGGATCGGGCTGTGCTTCAAGCTGGATAAGCTCCCCCATCTGAGAACCCGCCTCTTCATCCGTGATTTTGATGTCCTCGTCCTTTTCGATCGCTCCTTCGCCGCCCTTAACGTTGGGGAAACCGCATCGAGTCAGGATCTTGGCGATCAGGCTGGGATATCGCAAGTGCCCGCTGACTTCCGCACTCAGGTTGAGGTTCTCGACCCTATCAATGTCCTTCACCTCCTGAAGACCAGCGATACCCAGCTGGAGTGACGTCGTACGATACAGAAAGCCGAGAATGTAGTCGGTCTCAGAGTAGACGTTCACGATACGTCCAGACACCACCGATCGGAGGACTTGCCAGTGTTCCCGGTTAGACGGAACCGGTGCTCCTATCAGAACCACAGTATCGACCAGCCCAAAGGCCTTTCGTTCAGCGAGTGACTTGAGACACGAGTAAATCACTCGAGCTCCCAGGGAGTATCCAACCAAAGTCACTGGCCGTTCCCCCTGAACTTTGGCAATGAGAGCATCGGCAAGAACACGGCCAGCTTTGTCTGAACGGTTCCGAGCGAGATTGAACGGGTTGTCGATTTTGGTGGCGGCACTGATAAGGTAGGCAGGCCACAAGGCGGCCCAGAGGGAAGCCAGAACTGTCCGCTTGAGGATCTCAACCTTGACAAAGTTCCAGGCGTAGGACGAAACCATGTTCTCCAGCTCGGCGCCGAGAGCAAGGAGGGCTTTCATTTCGTACCGCAGTGCAAATACCTCTGACTCGTCGCCCAAACTCCTCCAGGGCTTCGTGATGTCGCTCTCGTCCGTAAGCCATCCGTTGATGCCGATAGTCACACGGAGTCGTGCCCCTTGCTTTCCATCCGGATCTGCTCGTTTGTAGTCCTGACCCCATTCGTCCTTAAGTGGGAGGAATCGAAAGTCCTCGACCTCTTTGGCGTAAGTGTCCATCATCTCGCCCGTCATTTTGGCGCCGTAGGCTCCAAAAAGCGTGCCGACAAGCGCGCCATTCATCCAAAAGATACCGAGGAAACTTGCAACCCCTCCCAGGCCAACACTACCCATGAGACCGCCGATTGCACCAGCAACAACCGGCGCTGCCAGACCACCAGTGATTCCGATTACGGCTGCACCAGCCACGGATGCCAAACCGACCTTCCAGAAGCGGCTCTGCTTGTTTTCTTCACGTCGCTTCGCGGCTTCAGCCTCTGCTGACATGCCCGCCTTCTGATTTTCGGCCGCAGTCGAAGATTCGACCAAGGACTTGGCAATCTCTGTCTCCTCCTGAATGAGAGCTGCGATGGGAAGCTCGAAGGCGGAACACAGGTACAGGGCCAGAACTCTGGAATGAGCAGAGTAGCAGCCAGTCGAGAGAATGAGAAGCAAAAGGCAGCTGAGAATCTCCTTTCGATCTTCAAGCGCGATCGTAGTGAAACGGTTCGGGATAGGGTGGTAGTGCTCTTGCAGGATAGCAACCTCCTTGTCAACCTCTTTCGCCCCAGGGTTCACAGGTGTCGCGTTCCCAAAGTTCATCAAGTCCTCCCCGACACTAGGAGACTCCCGCCTGAGCTTCTCCATCTCGTCGAGACGCTTCTTACGGGCAGCGAGGATCTTGTCATCATCCTTGGCAGATGCAATCTCCTTGACCTTGTCCAGAAGATCCTTGCGCCACTCATCGAAGTGCTTCAGCGCCGCTTTACGAAGAGCCACGAGCTGGGCGCTGTGCACGCCGGAGCCTCCGCGGTCTGGATGGCTTGGGCTGCTCCGACCGCCTTGACCCGCCGCGTCCGGGACGAAGAGGGGTGCCGCATTGCGGTCCTGAGGTGAAGGACTGGCGGCTGCTGAGACGTTGTATTCGCCGTCTTTGAGCTCGAGCTGCGTGCGCATGTAGCCAGTAATATCAAAGAGTAGCGTGTAGAATACTCGGCGACGGGCCGGGTTGAGGACCACCATTAGCTGGCGGGGGTCCGCAGCAAGGGGAGCCATGGTTGCAATCACCGCTCACTTCATGCAGGTGAATTTGTAGTGTAAGGTTCTCGGGTTCTCGGTTTGTAAAGTTGTTGCAAATTGCAGTCTTGTCATAAGTTTACGGGGAAACAGAGCTGAAGACTGTGAGAAAAGGACAGGTAGGAAGAGGGATGAAGTCAATTTAGATGTAGGTTCCGTAGGCGATCTAGGCAGACGTCTGTCCATCAGGAGGATGGATCAACAGGCCCCCTCGCCTCGCTGCCTGCCTATTCCGGCCCTGTGCCACGCTACAGCGGTGCAGTTGCAGGACGGGCGGTGAAAACCGCCCCAGTCTTACCGCTGTAAGGCGGGTTTAGTTGCCCGTGCTCCGTCGTCCGTGCTAATTTCCACCACCGCCTCCACCTTTGCATCATGCTTGGGCAAGCAGGGACTGCCTGCTGCAGATCAACGCAACAGCTCAAGCCACATCGACGACGCTATTCACATTGTTTTAAGACTTTTAACGACGCAAAGGGGAAGTGAAAATGCCGCTTGGAATGAGTTGTAGCCTCTTAAATTATTTGCATATGCCTCCATGATATTCCCAAACACCAGCGTCCTGTTCGGCGCCGCAAAACACTTTTACTACACACCTCACTCGACAACTGTCTACTCACTGTCATCCTCCATGACATCGTCCTCTTCATCCTCATCCTCATCCATGTCATCGGCATCCTCACCATCCTCACCGTCCATGAGCTCGTCACCGTACTCTTCCTCGGAATCATCACCCTCGGCATTGGCAGCGAGAGCCTCCTTCTCCTCCTCCTTGCGCTTCTTCTCATCCTCTTTTCTCGCTTCTTCCAGAGCTTTGGCCTTCTGCTCGCGCATCTTGCGCTGCACGACGACGTAAGCACCGAGTGGCGTCTTCTCCCAGTCAAAGTCGCGGAGGAAGGCATCCACCTGAGCGCGGTCCTTGGGTGCGAATTCGACCTTTGACCGCTTCTCCTCGATGAACTTGGCGTTGGCCTCCAACTTCTGCACCAGGAGAACGATCATGGAGATGACCTTGTTGTTCTTGTTGCCCGTGCTGATCTTACGCGCCTGCTTAACCCAGCGCTTCAGCTGAATAATGACAGGCAGGGAGAACTCGGGGAAGGCAACGTTCTTCGCCCAGATGGTGAAGTACTCGCTGAAAAGCTCAACGAGCTGCTCTCCAACGCCATCCTGGTAGACTCTCGTGCGGTGGTAGGACTTGGGCGCCTTGTAAGCGAGGTTGAAGTCGAGCGGCTTGATGGATGACGCCTTGGGGAAACGCTTCATGTCGGCCGAGTCGAGGACCTCGAGGAGCGCGGAGGCGAGGGGAATGTAAGTGTCTGTTGCGCGAGACAGGCGCAGAATGGAGCGAACCAGGTGGAAACGTTGGGGGAAGAACGTAGAGGAGGGGACGAGGCGCATGGCACCCATGGTCACCTGCACGAGGGGGTAAATCAAGAGCTTCAACTGGCCTTCCTTGCCCGCTTCCGCCTCCTTCAGGGGACTGCAGTGCTCGGCAAGTACACATGACCAGAAGTCGAGCGAGTGGGTATATTGCCAGTTGTAGATGATCTTGTGCGAGTTCTTCTCCTTCTTCACGATGCTGTTTCTCAGATGGATGGCCAGTTGGCGGATGAAAGTGAAGGCCGTCGTGTAGCCGACATTTTGGTCGATGCCCCAAAGTTCTGCGGCAGAGTTCTTCATCAGGTTGATGCCCTGAATGGTGTTGATGTTTGTTGCTCTGGATCCTGACACAAGTCCCTGGTAAACCGCCTTAAGAACGGTCTCACGAACGCCCTTGTCTCCAATGACTACCAGTTTTCTCAGAACGAGGAAAGCAGTAATCTTTGTGGGTTCCGAGCTTGCCGGTCTGGCCCAGTAGTTGACTACCGTCTTGATAAGGACCTTGAGGAGCTTTCGGAAGGAAAGCAGGTAGGGCACGAGCGGCTCTAATGATCCGAGGGTAAGCTTGAGGGTGGCATCGTCGGACAGTGTGCCGAGTAGGTGGATGATAGATGCAGTGAACGTCTTGATCATGATCGAGAGAGTGTGGAACTTCTTGGAGTCGGTGGGCACGTAGATCTTGCCAGAGGCAGACTCCTTGATGGGAAGGTGGTGGGAAACGACAGCGGGAATCTGCTTCAGGGCGACGATCAAGACGTCGTGGAACACCTCAGGGCTGTTGATGCTGTATCTTTGCGCTGCTGCGGAGCTCTCCTCGGCGTCGTCCTCGTTGAGATGGGCAGCGCAGCGAAACGCCAGTACGATCTGTCTTGCAGCGCGCAAGCTCTGCTTCTCCACAATCAACTTCTTCCACTTGGCGACCATCTCACGAGTGAGCTCGTTGTCGAGCAGGACCTCCTCTTCGGCCTCCTTCTTGGCCTTCTTCCGCTTCTTCTTCGGTTGCTCGTCATCGGACTGGTCGCTGCCGGCACTGAGCTCATCGATCTCGGCCATGTCGGCGTTCTCGTCGAAGTCGAGGGCTTCGGGGTCGTTCTCCTTCAGGAACTTATAGAACTCGGGGTCGTCGGTAGCGAGCTTGTCCATAGCCGCCTGCGTCATGCCGAGGTTCTCGTCGTCCGCATCGCCGTCGTCTTGGGCATCGTCCTCGCTGTCGCTGCCAACGGGTTGGTCCTCGACAGAAAATTCGGAGCCGCTGCCTGCGTCCGAGTCCTCGTCGTCTCCCTCCGGCGCATCGCGCTTCCGCTTGCCAGTCTGCTTCTTGCCCTTCTTCTTGTCGATGATGTCCTCGAAGCCGCCCTGGAAAAAGTCGTCGACGCTCATGGCGCTCACGGTAGCATCCTTCTGATTGCCCTTTGGCTTTTTCGCCGCAGGGTCGCCCTTGAAGAACTCTTCATCCTTGGGCCGCTTCGACTGCTTCTTGGCCTTGACCTGCGCGCGCTGCTTGATCTTCGCGGTCTCCTTCCTCTTGTCGAGGACACCCTTCAGGTGCTTTTTCTCGAACTTCTTCGTGGCCTTGAGGTTCTTCTTGGAGGAACCCATGGTGAACGGTTCGGACGGGGCCGGTCAATTGGGATCCTGCTATTGGGGAGTGGTGGGAGAGGAAGGAAGCGGCTGCAGGGACCGTGGAACGGGAACTTCAATGGCAGAACGCTCAGCAAAATTTTTGGAGGAGCTTATCTTATCGTCGAGTCCCGCTAAGCCATCTATGGCCTTAGCGCCACCTGCTGCCCCACGTCCAACGCTGAGGCTCCTGCTGCGGAATGGAACCTGGACACCCATGTCTGACTTTGTCTTGGAGGTGGTGTGCCTGGCCACTGCGACAATCACTGCAGCTCAACAGCTCCCGCGAAGCTGTGCATGACGACCGCCGATCGACCATGAAGCCGGCGACGATTCGAATCCAGCCGCAAAGATGATGCCCCGGCAGTCCTATGCGCCTACGCCGCATAGCTATATCCCGAATACGACCTTGTCAGCAACAATCAATCTCGATGAGGTACCGTCCCCGTTTTCTTGTTCTTCCACCGCCCAGCGAGCGACCATGTCATCTGCCCCGCCCCCCGCAGCGCAACGCAGCCGTGCTAACATGACGATGCCTCGCAACAGGAGGTGAAGCTGGCCGACACCCGCGCCGAGCGCGACCTGCAGGATTCGCTCGCCGAGATCTTCAGCATCATCGTCACCCTCGACGAGCTCGAAAAGGCATTCCTGAAGGACGCCATCCCCGAGGCCGACTACACCGAGATCTGCGAGCGCTCTCTGAAGCAATACAAGTCCATCTTGGCCGACGAAACCGTCGCGAAGGCCTTTGGAGGCCTGGAGGATTTCAAGGCGGAATGGGACGTACGTACCATTTCAAACAACAAGCCACCGCTCTATTCACGACCCCAATGCTGATAATGTGATTCTACCAGCTCGAGGTCCCCCGCGCAACGGAGCGCATCCGCGTCGGCATGCCCTCAACAACCGTAAACGCCTCTTCCAGCGCCGCTCCGGCTCCCGCTGCCGCAGGTAATACCAGTGGCGCCTTGATTTTGGAGGCCACTCAGGAATTCATCACCTTCCTCGACGCCGTCAAGCTAGGCCTCCTCTCCAAAGACCAGCTGCACCCCCTGCTCTCCGACGTCATCCAGTCCGTCAACAAGGTCACAGACCGCGACTTTGACAGCAGGGGCAAGATTGTACAGTGGCTCATCACTTTGAACCAGATGAAGGCTACAGATGAGTTGAGCGAGCAGCAGGCCCGTGAACTGGAAATGGACATCCAGCAAGCCTACCAAGGATTCAAGAGCACTCTCACTTGATGACCTTTTCCGAGTTTCGAGAGGGGTGATAGTTCTTCTCTTTGCAAGTAGATACCATTGTAGAGCAATCATGCATGTGCCTTTTCAGATCCAACCGTTGCGCTGCCCAGTGACTTTACTTTTGATGCCATGCTAACAAACAACGAACCCAAACGCCGACGTCTACACCAAAAACGTCCAGAAGCTGGGATACACAAATTCGTTCTCGAATATCCTCCTCACCTGCTCCAGCACGAACCTCTCCACCTTGCCCACGTTCTTGAGGCTCTGTTTCCCGCCATCCCTCAACCCAATCTCGCTCTCGACCTGGATCTCCTGCAACAACCCGCCAAACCTCTTCCCGGGCTCAGTGGGCCCCGCCTCGTCCACACCAACCGCAGTCGCAGCGTCCTCGGGGTTCAAGAAGCAAAAGTGCACCCTCCTGCGGATATGCGCCATCACGCCGATCCCGTCAAACGTGAGACCCGTCACGCTCAGCTGCACGGGAATCCCCACAAAGCTGGGCATCGGGTAGTCGAGCAGAATCTCGGCCGTCAGCCGCAGCCGCACGTCGCCCGCGTACCGGATCCTAAAGACGGCCTGCAAATCCTCCGGCCTGGGCTCCCGGAACCGCGGCGCGTTCTCGTCCTGTTCCTCGTCTTCTTCCTCCTGAATTGGCGCAGAATCGGCAGGGACGTGCGTATCCCTTGTCGGCGGCCGCGACGCCCCGGCGGATGTGGGTGCCAACGTCGACACGCTCGCCTTCTCCCGCAGGTCTTGCAGCTGCTGCTGCTGGGCAAACGCCGCCGGGTTGAAGTCGCTGGGTGATATCGAGCTCAACGAAGCATGACGGCTGTGGCTCGGCGAGTAGCCATTGAGCAGCGGCGAGCTCACGGGCGACACGACGGCTGAGGTGTCCAGCCTGTTACCCATATGCGCGCCAGCTACCGCCGCGAGAGGCGTCTGCGTGCCGGACCACCCCGTCCCGAGATGGGACTGAAAATAGTGCAAATTCGACGTCCCGCCCAGAATCCCCGGCGTTGACACCCCCAAGAACGGGCTCGGAAAGTCGCCAGACTGGCCGCGGAGCGGATGCGTTCTCAGTCTCGGCGGCACCGAGATATCCTCCATCTGCCTCCTCCTCTCAGCCGCCCTCAGCTCGCTGGGCACCTGCTGCGGTGTCGGCGGCGTCGGCTCGGGGACGTCCTCATCTTCTTCCTCGTCGTCCTCAATGTCTGGGTTCTCTTCGTAGAAATCCGGCAGAGGGTCCGTGATGTCCTTGAGCTCCAGCTCGGGCGCGATGGCGCCGAATTCAAAGTCGTGTACCTTTACGGATTTGATGAAGCGCGGCAGTGGAACCGCCTGGAACTTTGTGTGGATGAAGTCGCGGATCCGGAGGGCCAGCGCCTCGCCATCGGGGCCCGTGGTGAGCGTCTCCCAGTTTAGATCTATTGACATTAGAGGTATGCCGTGCCGTTTTTTGTGTGGTGAGCAAATTTGAAATGTCTGCGACTTTGTAGAACCAGGCTCACGAAGTGAGATGAATCGACGTTGTTTGAGTTGAACAGGGTTTGAGCTTTCTACCTAAGGTAGCCCGGCTAGGTACATGCCAGGGTGCCTTGCTAACGCCGCTGAAAGCGTTTAGTGGCCTACGCAGCAGCTCAGTGGCCCTAAATGGTGCCTGTCAATCAAGAGAACCACCCTACTGCATCCGAGAATTACACGGTTTGTTCCATATCACGTCAATTCAAGAAATGCACCACCTCATGCCGAGACTATTCTTGTAAAGATACCTTGGGGTCATTGATGTCATTATTGGGTATCTGAATTTCAAGGCCGTATATCATCAACGCCATGTTAGCGCCTCCCTTGCTACAGCACTCCTTATTGCTTTCCATGTTCAAGTAAACGCCTCCAATGCAGTAATCCGTTGCGACTTTTCGAATGACGGGACTCTTATAAAAGATCGTTGAAGACTGGGATCGAAGCAGCCAACTCACTCAAGCTTGACATCAGATTCAAAACGCGGTCTCATGGTGTTGGCCATCTGAGGCGCGCCAAATTGATGCCAGCAGTTTGGAGCCTGAAGAATGTATCTATGTGATACGTTAGTTTATATGATGGCAACAGTCACTAGAAGAGACGTACCTAGCCATAGCCTCTCGGAAGCGAGACTTGTACTCCTTTGGACTGGTGACTGTCGGGCGATTTCTGCCACCACCCGCGAACCCGCGGTCCTTGATCCAACTTTCGAGTTTCTTGTCCCATGTATACGTACGAATACAATCGATGATGCCGACGACTAGCTCTCTCTTAGCCTCGTCGACTGCAATCATCAACGAATAGTCCATAACGTTCTGACGTGCAAGGAACAAAGTGTCATTCCAGACCTGGACTGTTAGCAGTGCTTTGCAACAAAAATGGGTTTGAACTTACCGATGCTCTTAGGAGCTTCTTGGAATGCTCTCGCGCAAACAAGGGGGACTCGTATATGAATTCTACCATGTTTTCGTCCAAAAGGACTTCGTTCTGTTCGCCTGTAGACTGAATCTTTCGGTTTCGCATGGAACCTTTCAGATCGAAAAGACGAGTTGGGCCGCGATCGTAAAATAAATTTTCCATGAGCAGCAGATCCAGCTTGATCTCGATACCTGTTACAGGGTTCTTGATAATGAGTTGGAAAAATCCCAGCATCTTTGCGATCACGGAGGGTAGATCGTGGAAGAGAGCCTCTGCCATGATGCCGAAGTAAGCTGGCGCGAATCTGAGGAAGGCGGATGTCTCAATGGGAGACAGCCCCTTCAGCACGAGGCGATCGTCGAGAGTCTTGAGAAATACCGACTTGGTCTTGCCTCCCTTTGAGTCCCACTTCAGGCAACGAGAGAGGGATTCGACGATGCGATCCGCAACACCACACTTTCTACGCAATGCGTCGAACTGCTCCGCGTAGAAGATCTTGCAGAGCATTGTTGCGGACCCTTCCTTGAATTGGTATTTGAGATGGGTTCCCGTGGCCCTGAGTAGGCTCTTCTCCAACTCGCCCTCTTCCATGACGAATTCACCGCCAGTGTCCGACATGCCTGATGACTTGCCATCCATGTTAGAAGCCTCGTAGTCTCTCTGGATTGCGATACGTTCTTGTCGACGAATATCGGCCAACTTAGTGCGGTAGTCATCTGAGCTTAGAGCGAACGCAATGACAGAACTTGGTTCGTCCTCTCTTACAATGACATCGGAGTCTAGGAAAATATGATCGCTGGCGTTGACTGGATAATCAAGCTGAGGCCAACCGCTTGCCGATCTTTCAGCCCAGAAATTCGTAAGCATCTTCATGAGACTGGTCTTCTGGTGTTTTGGCAGTTCGAGAGGGATTTCCGTGCTTGGCTCCAGGGAGTCGGCTAGTTCCTTGACATCGGGCAGCAAGTCGTCTAGAATTGACTGTTCAGTATCACTCTGCCCTTCGTCATCAGAACCACCGTGACTGGCCGTGACAGTGGCAGTATCGTCGGTCTCGCCACCCACGTGTTGCTCTTCCGACGGAGGGGCGACTTCTGGCGCAGGTTGTGCCTCTTCGGCCGGTGGTTCAGGTGTCGGCTCAGTGTGGACCGTGTTGGGTGCCGGAGTAACAGGTGCCGTCTTAGGCTCAAGAATCTTGATGTCGTTGTTGTGGTCAGTTGTCGAAGGCCCAGGCTCCTGGACAGCATTGTCGATGTTGTGGTAGACTTCAACAATGGCCTTAGTTGCAGACCGTGGCAATCCCGCACGAGGTTGAGTCCCCTTCGCCAGACGTTTGCGACGATCTTCGCGTTGCCTCTCCTTCTCGAACTCGCGGCTCAATTGTTCAAAGTGTCGGGCAATTCTAGACACCTGTGACGACACATGTGAATCCTTCTTCTTGGTAATCAGCCGAGGAATCGAAGAGGGACCAGCTTTCCTATGGCTTTTCATTCCCAATGTGAGGCGGTCGAACGGCTTCTTGTCTATCTTGAAAGACGACTCGGTTGCGGTATCGCTGACATCCTTCGGCACTATTGACTTCGCAAAGCTTGGCTGGGATCTTGGCAGTGTCGAGGCAGGTTGTGAAAGAGTTCTAAGCATCGGGTTCCTGCGGGCGACAACTCGCTCTGGGTTCGGTTTCGGCGGTGCCTCGACCGGCTCCTCCACTGATGGCGTTCCGGCGCCCATGGCTTGTTGCTCACGACGAATCTGCTCAACCTTTTCAGACAGAGATATTCCAGTCGAAACAGTCGTGAGCGGGGGCCTGGACCCGGGAGAGGTCGGTTCTGCCGTGCTGGGAGATCCTGATATTTGTTCGTTCTCTTCGGTTATAGCGATAGAGAAGGGCGGTTTAACGGTGGGCGACCCAGGTGTGGCAAGGTCGAGAGGTTCTACCCGCTCCAGCACAACTTCTGCAGGTGTGCTAATCTTGCTGTCTTCGGACGTAGACTCCTCAGTGGCAATCTCTTTGTCCTTCTGCTCCATTTGCTCCCCTACCTCTGGCACAGCAGCAGGAGCAGAAGTCGTGACTGAATCGATCTCGGGCTGCTTTTCTGCCAGCGACTCCTGTTCTTGCTCCTTCGTCTCCTCTGCTCCTTGCTCTTCGGCTTTTGCTGCATCTGTGTTTCCATCACCACTGGGTTCACTCGCATCCGTAGGCTGTGTCGAAGCCTTCTCATCAACATCCGAGAACGTCTGTGAGGGAGGCTCTCCAGTATCAACGGTCGATGCCGTGCCGTCAGTTGAAGGCAGCGATTCTCGAGACTCGTTGTCCGTGAAAATCTTCTTGAGTTGAATCATTGTCAGCTGCCGCAAATCCTTGTCAGGAAGGAAATCGATCTCGAATTTGGAGAATGCAGCATCCCAGTCGCCAGCTTTTTCCAGCATCTCCCTGACGATTGCGTTGAAGGGAATAACCTCGTAGTACTTGGAGTTAACGTAGGTCTCCTGAAGTCGGCGGATCAAAGCTATCTGGTCCTCCTGTGCTTTCTTGGCCAGCCTGTCGACTTCTGCCTTACAAGCATCTGCTTTCTCAGGGAGAACACTGTCGATGCGAATGCTCTTGATCCGAAGTTTGACGGAGTTGACGAAGCGCACCCATCTTTCTTCGATTTTATTAAAAATCTCGTTCTTGAGCTTCAAGTCATTCTCGACCTTCCATGTGATCCGAGCTCTGGGTACAATGATCTCGAGGAGATCAATGGGATCGTAGTGAATTCTGATCCACGTATCACGGTGCTGAAAGTAGCGAATGTGATCTCGATGATGGTCGTGGGCACAGCCCGTCTGATCGTGAAGTCGCAGCCCCCTACTCCAAAAGAGAAGCTCAAGATACTTTCCGAAGGAGTATTTCCAGGTGCTGTCCGACATGGCCATTTCTGGAGAGTCCTTTTTGCAAATCTTGCAGTAGCTCCACATGGATATACCGTCTACTAGTCGGCGCTGTTTGGGAGCCGCTGGCTCAACGAAAATAGTGACACGTGACTCATCATGCACGTATGTACGGTGATGTTCAGTCATCTTCCGGTCACAGCCATTTGCTGTACATATTGAATCCTTGTTGAGGCAGAGATCTTCAATGTACTGGCCCAAAGTGCAGTCAGGGTCCATGCTTCCGCTGTCATCGACATGCTCGTCGTAGAATCCGATCGCGATCAACCCAGGTTCCGAGCATGGGATCTTGGTCTCTGTGCATATTTCCGAGTACAGCACAACAATGTTCTGATGCGAGTAAGGATCGAAGAGATCCAGGTTGCCCTGGATATAGTTCTCCCACTGTCTTGTCTGAGTCTGATAGTTGTAAAGCGCCTTGTCATACTCAGCGTCGTGGACGGCGTGGAGTACTTCCATGATCTGCCGGGGGGCCTGCTGTCCAATCGCATGGACCATCTCGGGCTTGATCAGTTGGAACTTTTGCGACTTGGACTTTTCGGCATCTGTCTGTTCCTCTATAACGTCCTGGTCTCTCAATCGTTTCAAGTAAACCAGACGTCGTTCTTGCTCGCGAGCTTTCATTAGCAGATAAGGCTGTGCAAATTTAACAAATGGTGAAGCAGAAAGAATTTTCGTCTCATATCTAGCAACCATGTCGCTGTAGTACGTTGGCATCGGCACGTCTTCGGGCACTTGAGATTCGGGGGACGTAGGCGGGACGTGAGATGCGTGCAAGGACACAAGAGGGGGCCTCTCTTCCACGGCTGGCTCCTCAGTCTGTTCGGTTGACACGGTGCCTTCGGCGGTGACCATTGAAGTACCGTTGCTGGTCTGAGAAGGCAGCTCGGGGGTCGACGTACTAACAACTGCAGCATCCTGCTTGGCGCTCTCAACGGACGCGCTTAGAGATCGCGGAGCATCCTCCGGAGGTTGACGAAGGGATGATGCCAATGAAGATGCTTCATCGATCTCAGCGGGCAGCTGGATATACTCATCTCGCATCAAGCATGTTTCCAGCTTCAAGTTGTAGACGACGTAGACCATGAACTCCGTGATCTTCTTCATCTTTGACAAGACTTCAGTAGAGTCCCCACGGAGGGCGATGGTGCAGCCAAGCTTCTCGGAGCAGCCCGACAAAAATATGTAAGTTTTCTTCTTGCCCGGGTAGTTCTTGTTGACGTAGGTTTTGACCTCGAAGCCGCCAGACCTTCCAACCTGGACCTGCAAGGCGAGCATGTCGAGCGAAGAAATGATGTCTGTTTCCGCACACCGTGATACGGCTTCAATCACTGACGGTTTCACGTTGTACGCAACCGCTATATTAGCCTCAGAAAGATACTGTAAAGCAACGCCAGAAACAGATTTTTCGCAGAGCAGTAGCTGAGGGCGCAGATTGATGATGCGATTGACGACGATTCTCAAGAACTCCTTTTCTTGTTCGATGACTGGCTGAAGGCTCATGAAATGCTGTTGGTGCCTCTGGTATTCGATAGGGAACGACACGATGACAATACGTGGGTTGATGATGCGGCGAGGCATGCTCTTCAGGGCGAGGTTCTTGGTGAAGATGACGCCGGAGACGTAGCTGGTGTCGCCTGGCTTGCCCCCCGGAATCTTCTTGAGTTTGACGTAATGGCGGATGTCCATATCGTCGCCAGCCCTAATGTCGGGCGTAACGTCATCCGTACATTGAAGCAAGATCGGAACTAGAGCCCTTTCCCAAGCGGGTACGTTGGGAATTCCTGAATCTTCCAGCAACTGATGTAGGAGTTTCTTCACATGGAGCATGCTCGACGGGTTCAGCTCCACCTGCGGCTGCTTGTCGTCTTGCATGGAGTCGCTCCTGGTCAGCTTAGTAGCTTCTATGGCGGGATTCTCGATAGTGAAGACATTTTCGTTAGATGCCGAGGGTCCTTTGAATATTCCAGATTTCGGACGTGGAGACCGCATTTGATGGCTCACATTGCTGAGATTGCGTCTCCTTGCTGGCCGACCATGGCCAATGAGGCTACCGGAGCCGGCGTTGTCATCCATTCCTCGACTCGTGAAACTCAAGCCACTGACACTTTTTTCTCCTCGGCCGAGCCTGTGTCTCCTGCCCGCGCTCAAGAATGGCCCAAAACTGGACTTTTCGTGATCGTAACTTGACGGCTGCAGATCAGCACTTGACATTGTAGCAAATATGCTCATCTGCTCGTCACCACTGGACTCGTCTGACATGTAGGCGGCCAACTCTGGGTCGATGATATTGTCATCGTGAAATGCCGGGTACTTTGGTTTCTTGGTCATTTCATCGGTAATGCCTTTGCGGAAGGGGGCGCTGTTAACATCGGGCGCTGGCATTGGTTTAAAGCGTGCCAGGAAGTTATTGTGATGTTTTGAATGATGGCGCTTGTGACCTGACGACTGCGGACGGTTCGCGGAGGTCAGAGATCTGAGTGAGCGAGACGAGCTCGGACGACTTAATTGCGGCGCATCAATCTCAAGAATGGCAGAGTTCCTGTTCGAGTCGTTGATTCGTCTGGTGGCAGGAATGGCCATCATTGGGGTCTGAACAGATCTGGCGTCATTCAAGCCCTCCATCTTGTCCGCAAAACTGGGCTCTTCAACCTCAGCTTCGGCTTGCGTGACCTTGGGGGTCGCCTTGGTTTGTCGGAAAATAGCCGGCAGAAACGAGTCATCACCAGAGTCTTCAGAGCCGCTTCCTTCGTAAAGCCGCTGGTTGATGACTTTCAGGCATGTTTTGCATACTCGCAGAGTGCCAGTCATTCCAAACTTTGAGGCCGGAATGATGGAAGTGCACTTGGAGTCGAAGATGCAGCCACAAGTTCTGCAATGGTGTTTCCGCCTGAATGCCGAGAACGGCTGGCCACAGATGAAGCACTCTTTGCACGTTTCGTCCGCCATCCAGAATTCCTTGCTCAGCACTTGTCGCCGCATACGATCGAGCCTGGCGTTGACTTGCTCTGGCGCGCCCTCGTTAGTCGTTGTCCCAGGAATTCGGAGTACCCCAGTCCTTCCATGCTTCGGTTGAGAGTCGTGAGCGAAAGAGTCATGATACACTGAATCGTGTGCCGAGGTGCTGATTGGGCTTGGCTCCGCGGTGACATGCTCCATAGACGATGATCTCGAAGGCGCATACCCAGGCGATCTTGAGCGGCTGATTCGATCAATAACCGCCGGTCGCTTAGGCGCGATAAGCATTGATGCAGCTGAAGATACTGGTGATCGAGGGTCCGTCGTTTGCAACTTAGGTAGCGGCGGAGCGTTGGCCTTGATAGGGCTCAGAGGCTTTTCAGCAGGTCCATCAACGCCTACCAGCCGGGAGCTTGCATGGCTTCGATCTATGGCGGCGGTTGGCTTGGGCTCGAGAACGTCAAACTTATGGGAGCTGTCGGAGCCTATGACAAGTGGTCGAGGATCAGGCTTGCTGATGCTGCGCCTGCCAGATGACCGACCAGGACCGTCTTCTGCGAGCGGCAGGCTTCTTGTCGCCGTGGCGGGCGCGACCTCCGGGTTGATAGCCGTGACTGCTGACGCTTTGGCAACACTGGGCATACTTTGTCGGCTCGAGGTGCTTGACTTGGATGCTGTCATGGCAGATATGGAGGTAGCCTTGGAGGACTGAGGGGGCTGAGACTGGCTATCCGACATGGCGGTATTTACTCCCGAAGAGGTGGTCGCCGTCATGGGCCCATCATTAGAGTTGAAAGAAGAGCTCGTAACAGCACTCTCGACGCGAGCAAGGGAGGCTGCCGGAGTCTTGGTCGAGGTGACCGTGCTAGTGCTACGCTTCGACGCCGCGTCGAAACTGTCGGCATCATCCGTATCCTGTGTCCTTGCTCCAACGGCACCGACGGCCTCTTTCAGGCGACTATACAGACCACTGAGCCCGTTCTGAACCAGCTCGCCAGTCAGCGCCTTGGTTTCCGTCGCGGGGAGAGAGGCGGGAGGCGGAGCGAAATCATTAAAGGTTGTCAGAGAGTCAGACTGGCTCGCTGACGTATGTATCCGGTTGAGAGTATGGGCCAGCTGGTCTTTATCGGCCTGCGAGGCGGTAGATATTGAGTTGATGGAGTCATGGCGGCTCCTAAAGCCCGGGGGCGTCGAGAGGACCGCGGGAGAGTTCGCTTTCGGGGTGGTGTTGCTGGCCATCTTGCGCAGAGGCAGAGAAAGAACAGCTAGGCTATGAAGAATTCGTGGGGGTCGCTACGACATCGGAGGCAGTGTATGCGTAGCCGGACCTCAGAGTGACATAACGGCGGAGAGAAAATGCGGTGTCGTGAGAAGCTTCCAACGCCAGTCCTTCTCCTCGTCGTCTACTCCTGCCCGGGTCGTACAGTGTGTATTCGCAATGCGCCGGATGAAAGAGACGCGTTCGGCGGCGGGGGGCCGGTTGAAGAAGGCTCTCGTGTTCGTGGTATTTATGCGAAAGTAAGTATCGGATCGTCTCGACAGGGTCGGTGGTCTCGGGCGAGATCAAGGGTCCAAGGAGGGGCGCAGGTGACGAGGAGGAGAAACGACGTGGCGAAGGTGTAGGTCAGGCTCTAGGTAGTTGTGTAGGTAGGGCGATGAAGGAGAAAAGGGTGTGGTGTGTCGTCTAAGGTAGGTATGTATGCCTAGTACGCTTAGGTAGTCTGCAGTGGGAGCTAATGTCTTCAAGTCGGCACCGGGTTCTTTTTAGAGACGGACCATCCGTGAGCCAGCAAGCACTATCCCGTCAAGGTCTAGGCCCGGGTGGCCCAGCGGCTGCCAAGTTGGTGGAATCGTCAAACGGGGATGACGAAGCTGGTGGTGGTGGTGGTGGTGGTGCAGTGGGCAGTTGGCAGTCGGCAAGTCCAAGATACAAGGTCTGCGTTGTACAGCCGGGCTTACCAAGAGTGATGCCTTGAAATGGTTGGCTTTGGGGATGTTTGGGGGGCATTCGTAGGACGGATCAAGAGCCGTTGCAGCGGTAGTAGCAGTGCATGTGGATGTACCCGGTACCCGTTCCGACACTTGCCCAGCGGCCACTGCGACCCACCTCTACAAGGTACGTACTCTACCTCTGCCTCTGGAATTGCGCACCTTTGATCCAGATGCCGTGGTGTCTTCCCTCAGAAACCAGAGCTCGGACCAAGTCCTACCTAATCAGTGCTGCCCCACGTCCCCAAGTCGGGCGGGCGGGCTGTCAGCCAGGACCCCGCAGTGCCAGGCATGTCGCTATGTGACCTCAGGTAGGTGCACGCTGGAGGGATGGGACTTTAAGGGTTGACACCAAAAAACGCGTTTCCGGCGCGTCACCTCCAGCAAGCTTCCCACCCGCCCAGCTCTTCAAGTCCCGTCGTCCACGGGGACGACTTGGAGTGACACCTCTCTGGGCCACCTCAGGTTGAGGCTTGGATTGGTGACTTTAACTTCTGACCAGATCCATCCGTTTCCAGCTCAGGTCCCCGAAGTCAACAAGTTTCCCAATTGTTGACCTTCCTCTCGATCATTTCCAACACCCTTACCAGCATCAACCCAGGCACTTGCGCCAAAGTGAGGCGATCTACACTTGCAGCACAGATGCCAATCGGCACAGTTTGTTTCTCCCACCGACATAGATCACATCCATTGTCACAATGACTGGTCTGGGAGGCAGTCCGGGCTCTTCCGCGCCTCAGTCCTTCAAAGCACTTCTGAGTGAAGGTAACACCATCAGCCGGAACCTTGCAAAGGTGCCCAAGGACCAGCAAAAGCTCCTCGACAGACCTGACTCCTGGTTCACATCTCACAAAGACACCAATGGACCACCTAACCTCCCTGCCGCGGTCCTTGAAAGCCTCAAAGAATTCCACGCAGCCCGTACCCTTCCACCCCCGGCACAGAAGCCAAGAGGACCTGTCTCGAGTGTGCCTTCCCCGATGGGAAACGCAAGACCAGCTGTTGTTCACAACTTCTCTGACCATGGGCAGTCTTCCTCATCTTCTTCCTCTCCTCCAGGAACCCCGGTCTCCTGGCCTTCATCTCCAGAACGCCCTCGACATTCGGCCAACCAACCTGCATCTCCCACCCTTTCCATCAAGTCTCAAATCGGAATCGAAAGTCAGCTTCCTGCCACAGCAGCAACGGCAAACCTCCCAAGCAGTCCTCCCCAGTTTTCGTCACCAAGCATACCTACCCCCAAACGCTTCGATCCACCGGCCAACTTTCCTCAGCCAACTTTGAAGCGCCGCCGTGTTGAGGAATTCCCATCCAGCAGCGGCGGGTTCGAAGACGAACTGGAGACAGCCATTCCGAACGCACTTTTCCAAGCAACGCCGCCCATCAATCGAATCGCAGCCCACCTTTTGACGAGGTCTGAAGCTGCCACCAGCCCCCCGTGCGGACAAGGAAGCATGGTACCATCAAGTTATAATGACGGGCGAATGACTTTCAAATCATCGACTCCTAAGGAGAGGCGAAACATGAAACTTATCACCTTCGATTCCTCGCCTGGGGCATCCACTGCTGATCGTCCGCTCGAAGCAACGCCAGATGAGTTGCCTACAATTCCTCTTTCTCAGCCCCGAGAGAATCGTGTACCGGTATCATCAGGCCCCTGCATCGCCTCGACATACGCGGCCGACTCCCCCAAGTCCGCTCAAGCGCCCCAAGTTGTTCACGATACCCCGGGGGCTCCTGGAACCATCGCCCGCGTTCCAGGAGCTGACAGTTTCTTGGCTTCACAAGCAGGACCTTCGGGTTCGATGTCAGGCACAGGTCTCCCGGAGGCCACAATTGCAGACGAGCAGAGGGCAACGATTGCAGAGGAACGGGATCCCATGATCATAGAAGATGCTGAAGAGGAGACTATTGGCATGGAAAAGCCAGTGCTACGCGTGAGTATGGACCATCCCGTACGTTGGAAGAAGGCAGATGACAAACGGGAACTCATCCAGTGGTTGAATGACAATTGGGTGGAGTCCGACTGGCTTCCGCCGCTTTTGCAGGAGTATCGATCCACTCTTTCCTTCAGCAGTCTCAAGACCTTGCAGAATATCACCAAGCTAGCCATTGATGGAGGAGTTGATCTTTTGAGTCTATGGGCTGAACCTGACGGCTATCTTTACCGCACAATCTCGAGGCAAACCAATGGAAAGCTCTCCTTTCCTGAAGATCTGAATCACGAAGCTCTTGAGCCTTTGGCGAAGGCTTCACGACTGGCAAGAGAGAGAAGAGCTGCGCAAACCGCCAACCCCACTGCGCTACAACGCCAACCAACTGGCGAGCCTTCTGCAGTCGCAGCTCCCGTCAGAGACGAAGCGGCTGTGGAGAACGCAGAAAACGACTCAGCGAAATCAGGCAAAATGTTGCTGCCATTGCATCCTCCTAGAGAGGAAACCTTGGAACGCTTCTCGCAGCAACCCGCAAAGGCTTTCCAGAACGCGTACCCGTCTTTCACAGGGAGTGTTGCCGATTTTGTCAGGGCGTGCATTGTGGTCAAGGGACTTCAGCGCAAGCATCAGCTTCCCAAATGGCTGTACGATGACTTCATCCGGGCATTCGTGGACGATTACACTTCATATATGGATGAAGTAGATAAGTCGTCCTCTATTGCAAAGCCAATGTCAGCCATAAGATGGTACGTGGCCAATGTTGATCGGCCCGTCTATCAGAAAGAAGTGGTAACGGCCGAAAATCTGGATCGAATCTTCGAAATCTACTCCGAAGAGGTCGGAGAAGCCAAGAAATGGCTCCTGGATGGAATTTCGTCTTCGCCAATTGTTCTTGAAACGCCGCAGAGGCCGGCCGCAAATGTCTCGATGCCGAGCAAGCACGCTTCACCGACGTTGCCAGTAGCCAGTACGCGGAAGGATGACACGAAGCAACCGCCCAGCGCCTCTGGCACTACGGTCCCCCGCTCGCCTGCTGAAGGTTTGCGTTCGCCTAGGGAGGTGCAATCTACATCAGAGGTCGTTCAGGCTCCCATAATTGGAGAGCAGACCAACGATGAAGCCTCTCTACCCGAACCGAAACTGGACCCCAGCCGACAAGACAAAGGCAAACAACGAATGGCAGCCGAGGAACCTCCGCGTCGTGTCTCTCCAATCACACCAACGCTGCGACGTCAAAAGTCACCTACTTCAGATAATGATGATCTGGTTTTCGTTTCGAGCTACCCGCGATCTCGCCCTACATCAGTCCAAGCGGCCGGTCCAGAGAAGATTATCAAGCATGAGAGCCCAACGGTCCATCGTACTTCCCCTCTTGATCGGTCTACTCCACAGAAGGTCCCCGCCATCGACCAAGAGAATGGGACCTTGTCAGAGAGACGGCGGACTGGAACCGTTGCAGAGACGCCACCGCCAGCACCGAAGACCGCGGCCGCCCTTCCTGGAAACAAAGTGACATCGGGAGCGGGGAAGACTGCCGTGCGTCGAACTCTACCCGCTTCATTCGATTTCGGCCCTCCTTCGCGTCCTGCGGTTAGCAGCCCGGCACGGAGTACCCTCTCCGCTTCTACCCAAGACGCACGAGTCAAGAAGCCGAAGAAAACGGAGAAGGAAAAACAGGAGGCGTACAGAAGAAAGATCGCGAAGCTTTTCAAGCAGGGACGTCTTCCTGGATCCACTCCTGCGCCTAAAGGCGGGGATGCTTAAGCTGTTCCAGGAACACGCAGCTTGTCTGATGCCCGACGATTCACATGACGGTGACGTTAGGTGGGATTTGGTTCTGTCCATGTTACTTGGGACGAAGTTGTTTGGTGCTTCACGCGGGATGAGAAAGAGGAGAATGTCTTCAGTGTTACACATGTATGATACCCCAAGCTTGTGATATTTGTAGAGTTGTATTAGACTATAATGGTACGGACTCAGTTATGGTACTCTGAAAGCAAAAGTCAACTCTGAATTGCTCAGGCAATCAATCTGTCTAGACTGGATCTAGTGGTGCTTTTCGCGCGACCGGCTCTCTGAAGAGTCTTGAAGGTATCTAAATGCCCCTTGTAGAAAACATTTGCCAAAGTCGATAATCCCGTTACAAATTGGCGTTCGTCGTATCCGATTCGTTCGTAAAAAAGTTGTGTGATTTCGTCGCAGCAAGCAAGCATGACTCCGTTTTACAGTTTACACCAAAAAAATGCCCGGTGGTGTGAAATTTTTCCCATTGGTTTTGCCCCATCATTCGTCTTCTCCCAACTGGTGTGGTCGTTCGTTTCTCTCATATCGATATTTGGTATTCGTTTTTGTTCGTTGCCGTGGTTTGGTTTAAAAAAAAAAAAAAGTCATCTCATCTTCGTCGTCGTTGTTTTTCCCTCTTTGTTCAAGTAGAGTCGTCGGACGACTGGGCCTCAGCCTCGGCCTGCTTGGCGGCGGCCTTGGCCGCCTTTGCCTCTCTCTGCTTCTCCTCCTCTTCGGGCGTCAGGGTCTTGAGCTGGAGGGCGTGGATGCCGCCCTCGCGGGACATCTCCTCGCGGAGGAGGGCGTAGATCATGCGGTGGCGGGCGGATTGCATCTTGGTGCCGAAGGCGTCGGAAACGATGACCAGTCTGTGAGGCCATTGGTGTAAGTAAAAGGAAGCCAATTGCTATACCCCTCGCGGGTGATGCTCACCTGAAGTGTGTCTCCTTGGAGGTTTGGCCTTGCATGGCCTTGTGGTGGCTGTGGAGGTGGGAATCGTTGTAGATTTCGAGGGTGGAGGGGGAGAGCGCGGCGGTGACCTTTTGAGAGTATGTCAGCAAACACTTTCGTCTCGTCGACTTGGAAGGGGTATCATTCGTACCTTGGCGCGAATTGTGTCCTCGATGGGAGTGGTGGACGACATGTTTGGCGGTCTGGCGTTAGCCGAGAAACCGAGGGCGTATCTGCGCAACATTGGTATCGGTATTTGAGTGTATGTCTTTGGTATGTGTAGTGTTGTTGGTGTTGTAGTGAATCCTCCGGTCAAACTCCCAATCCTGCCGACGAAGGGGCGGAATGTGTTCATGGGGAATAAGAAGAGAGGGGAAAGGAGAAAAGAAGGAGAGAAGAGGGAGGGACTTGAAGTAGTATGAAGGCGTGTGTCGCAAAAAGGAGGTGAGCAAGGTGTCCTGGCGTACCTTGGAGAGAGCGTGTGGTGAAAGAGTGGATGGAGACACGGCGGCGGAGGTCAAGGTCACGGCAAGCAAGCAAGCAAGCAATCGAGCAGGCAAGCAAGGCCAGGAACAGACAAGACAAGGACAGGGAATAAGCAAAGTTGCGCGCGTGTACTGGATGGGGATTTGCTAGCCCAACAGCTTTTTTCGGTTTAGGTACGGAGGGCGCGGTGTGGACTGGTACGGGTACGGGGAGCAAGAGGCGACAGAGAGGGTGGACGTGGAGTGTGTAGCGTAGACCGAATGTGCGGTAAGGCTTCAGGTACGGTTGCAAGGTTGTTGTTGTGTGCGTGCGTGTGCGTGTATGGGAGGAGAAAAAAATTAGAGAGGTGCGGCAGCAGATTTTCGTCAAACACCCCGGGACGGGGGGTGAGGGGTCCAGAAGAAGTTTCGGTGTGTCGGTGAGAAAAGAGCGGCATGCGGGATGGCCTTGGCAGGCAACATGGCACCGGGATGCCGGCCAATCAGCGGGCCGGGAAGCATGCCTCTGTCCTTCCGGTTGGTAACCGGCGGACCCCACTCCCAGGGAACTCACCTCCAGTCTTTCCAGAGCCCAGGGAAGACAAGGGAGCGGCGGCCGGGGAGGAGAGTCGGGTGGGAGTAGGGGGGCACGGGGGGCGTTTGTTTTACAGAAAACTTCACCTCAGACTCTCTCCATCATCCACACTGATGAGCGTTGCGTTTCCAGGTTCTCTACGGCTTCGCTGGCCGGGCCCACGGGTTGGGTTGGGCTGTTCTTTGCAACCAGGTCCATGGTGCCAGATGTGCCCATCGCCCCTCTAAGCGGTGCCCTTCCATGGTTCACCTTCTTTTTTTTCCCTTTTTTTTCCGCCCCCTTCTCCCCGTGTTCCCGCCGCTTGGCTGACACCTCTGGGTTCAGCTTCTTGCCTACCATAGTACACACCCCGGGCCTGGCGCCAGGCCTTCCTCGTGCGAGTGTGAGGTGAGGTGGTTAGCTTTGCTTTTGCATTGGATTCTGGTTCGCTGTTATGCCCACCGCCCTTCTTCTTTGCTTCTTTCCACGGACCATCTGCCCCCCTGTCAAAACCCGTGGTGTGTCCTCCCCATGCCGGTCCCGTCACATCCCAATGGACGGTAAAGGGATGATGAGGAGTCACATTTACGATTTTAGTGCGCAGGGTGGGCCGGGCTGGAAGAAGGCTAGAAAGCCATTGGAAGACGTTGGACAGAAACGAACCGGGGGGTCCAACGCGGTGACCATCTCGAACATTTGTTGACCGTCCACAGCATGGGCTGCATACCGCCCGCGCGGAGTGGGAGAGGCTAGTGTACTCTGGTAGAGAGCTCAGAGGAGTCACTCACTCGCTGGCGGCAGAGGACGCACGCAGAGAAACGCTCACCGCGTGTTTCCCAACCCCCGTCACCGTCCCCTCGTCACCGTCACCGTCACCGCGCATCCCTTCCTCTGACATCTGCGAGCACGAGGCCTTGCGGGCACCACAGCACAACTCCGCTTTAGCGCAAGGCACCATTGGCACCTGATCACAAAAAAAGGCGTGTCCAGATATCTGCTTTCCCTTCACTTCCCCCAAGCACCCAAGGCAAGGCCCAAACGCCCCCGTCGGCCGTCCCAGACTTTCTATCTGTTGTTGATTCACAATGTCGCCAATGCACGAGGGCGGAGAACAACTGAGCTTCTAAATAGGACGACGTGGGCCTTGCATGGAACTCCAAGAGTCCAGGAGTGAAAGTGCGGTGGTGACGTGTGATTGCGGCGCCGTTTTGCAGCGGCAGACGCAGAAGAAGCGCAGCAAGCAGGATGTAGCAAGCATCAAGCATGAGAAAGCAGCAGCAGGAGCAACGGCCTCACATGAGCAGAGCGAGCCGAAGAACCGACGGTGAGGAAGGTGAGTCGACAGGAGAGATGGGCAGCATCGAGATGTACGGATACGTAGCCGACACACGCACAGAGGCACACGTCTTGTCTTGTCCTTCATCTTCTTCTCAACTTCACCCCCATTTCTGTCCGTCTCATCCCTCTTGGGCTACAGAATGGAACCCTATGGGACGCTACGCGATGGAGGGACGGATAGGCACCTCATCCCAAAGGTCCGCCGCCTCAAACGGTCCCCACTAACGTTTCTCAACGCTCGGCGTGCTACGGTGATGTAGTAGTAGTGTTGACTGTTTCCATAGATGTGACGATGTGACGATGGTGTTTGTTGCCCGCCGTGCTGATGTAGAGACTGGACTGGAACATCTGATTATCCCATCTTCATTCATACCCTGCCCGCGTCCCACGACATTGGATGAACTTGGAATGGTGGACATCTCCACCTACCTCACCTCAACTCACCACGGTCCTTCACCAACATGGAAGTCACAGCAGCCGCCATCACGGCCTCCGTGGACCACAACCTGCGCCGGACACCACACTGTACCCGCGGCGCACGCACACCCCCGACTCCCACTGTCCTTCAGAGAACCGTTCCACCGCATCACAGACCAACCACACCACCTCAAAGTGCTCCAAGCTTCTTGACGCCCCGCTAAGCAAGCCACAGTTTTCCGTCCGGTCTTCGGCAGATCCAGCCGGCGGTCCTGCAGGGAGATGGAAGTCCGATCCGGGACCTGACAGCGCCGCCGCAGACCACCCACCACCACTTACCACTGCTACCAGTACCAGCACAGGAAGGGCCAAAAAAAAAAAAAAAATCCGACGGCATACACCACGACGCTGCAGACTGCGCTGCACTGCACTGCACTCTCACCTACCTAACCCGACTCCCGAGAGCAACACTACCTTGCCTTGCCTACCACATCGACGGGGTCCGTCCCCCCAATATCCACTCCGGCCTCCGATCCCTTAATCATAACGCAATTGATAACGGACGCATATCAATCTTGATCCCCCTCCCCTTTCCCCCACCCATGTTGGCCTCCGGTTTGCGGAATGTAGCACGACGGCCCGGTTGCTGCTGCTGCTGCTCCCGAGCATCGCCAACAACACCGTTCTCAGCCGCCGCCGCCGTCATCGCCGCCGGAGCACCGTCCGCAACCTACAACAACCTTCCCTCACGTCTCAAAACATCCCGATTCTTCGCTGCCGCTGCGCGCGCCTCGCAATCCCTCAGAATGGCTTCCACGACCTCCCTCCCGAGGCTGCCCCTCTTCGACGCCATCTCCCGCCACGACCCCGAGTCCACCGCCGTCGTCCACTCCCTCTCCGGCCGCCGCTTCAAGTACGGCGAGCTGCTCGGCGATGTGCGCCGCGCGCGGAACCAGCTGCTCGAGTCGTCCGGCAAGCCAGACCTCAATGGCGAGCGCATCGCGTTCCTGGTGGAGAACAGCTACGACTATGTAGGTAAGCCAAGAGATCGCAATAGCTGCCAGACCCCTCCTAAACTAAATTGAACCATAAACATTGTTCCTGACACTCTATGCGCTTCTCCGCAGTGACGCTTCTCGCCGCCTTCGCAGCCCGATCCATCGCGGTTCCCCTCTCGCCGGCCTTCCCCGCGGCCGAGCTACAATATATCCTCAACCAGAGCGAAGCCTTGCTCCTGGTGTCCTCGGCCAAGTTCGCCGCCAAGGCGAAGGAGGTCCTCGCGACAGAGCTCGTCTCGAAGCCCGCGCAGCTCGAACTCGAGAAACACCAGGGTGGTGCCCCGCACGAGCAGGTTGAGCTGGACAGCCCCGACGCCGGCGGTGCGGGCATGATGCTCTACACCTCGGGAACTACGAACAGACCGGTACGCAGGAAGAGCCATTGGGTTTCACTTTGGATATCAACAGAAGCTAACACCCCCACCTAGAAAGGCGTCTTGCTCCCGCAGTCCGTCCTGACGGCGCAGTCCAAGTCCCTCATCGAAGCGTGGAACTACACCCCGGCAGACCACCTCCTGCACGTCTTGCCCCTCCACCACATCCACGGCACCGTCAACGCCGTCCTCACGCCCCTCCTCGCCGGCTCCACGATCGAGTTCATGTTCCCCTTCAACGCCGACGCCGTCTGGAAGCGCCTCGCCGCCCCCTTCATAACCTCAAACGGGACCAATGGCACCAATGACACAAACGGCACAAACGGCGTCAACGGAACCCACGCACCACCCCCCAAGGAGAAGATCACCTTCTTCACCGTCGTGCCAACAGTCTACTCCCGCCTCCTCGCCACTCACAAGGCCCTCCCCCTCGACCCCGAAGAGCCCACCCGCGAGGCCGTCTCCCCGAAACACATGCGCCTCGCCATCTCCGGCTCGGCCGCCCTGCCGACCCCGATCAAGGAGGCCTGGAAGACCCTCAGCAAAGGCAACGTCCTGCTCGAGCGCTATGGCATGACCGAGGTCGGCATGGCCCTCAGCTGCGGCCTCGACTTCGCCGACCGCGTCGACGGCAGCGTCGGCTGGCCCCTGCCCGGCGTCGAGGCCCGCCTCGTCGACATGGACACCGGCGCCGTCATCCCCCCGGGCGAGGACGTCGACTCCGCCACCGGCCGCGAGCGCTCCGGCGAGATCCAGCTCCGCGGCCCCACAATCTTCAGAGAGTACTGGCGCAACCCCGAGGCCACCGCCAAGGAGTTCGTCGAGGGCGAGGACGGCCGCGGCAAGTGGTTCAAGACGGGCGATGTGGCGGTGCGCCGCCGCGTCGAGGGTGCCGGTCTGAACGCCGCGCAGGCCTCGTGGGCCAAGGGCGACATGTACTTCATCCAGGGCCGTAAGAGCGCCGACATCATCAAGACGGGCGGTGAAAAGGTCAGCGCCCTCGAGGTCGAGCGCGAGCTGTTGTCCCTCCCCGAGGTGGCCGAGGCCGCTGTCGTCGCCGTCCCCTCGGGCAAGTGGGGCAGCAAGGTCGGCGCCGTCGTCATCCTCAACAAGGACGTCGTGCCGCATTGGTCGCCCATGGCCATGCGCAGGGCCCTCCGAGATCGGCTTGTCAACTACAAGATCCCGCAGGTCCTCAAGGTCGTCGACCACATCCCGCGAAACGCCATGGGCAAAATTAACAAGAAACAACTGGTCCAGGCTGTGTTTGAAGACCAGTTTAGCGGTGATGAAATGTAATAATATTTGCTGTGTGCATATATCCGTAGACAGGTACACACTTGTTCGAGTAGGGGAACCATAGATTTGAGATAGAGAAAAGAAGACATGCCAACCTCACACGATCGTCCGAACAATCTGGGACGAAGTGTTCCAACGGGGCTCATGTTGAATGGTCCGGTGATTCTGCCGACCTCGTCATCGATCAGGTTCCCTCTCAGCTAGTACAACTTGCATGCTGTCACTCAAGGTGAAAGAAAGTAGGACGTCCGACGCAATGTCCGCAAGTCTAAGCGCCTCACAAAGGGGACATGGCGACTGGCCTAAAACCTAGGTATCTATTCCGATTCGCGTCCGCCTATGTACTATCGATCGTGGCCGTCTAGAAGTAAAGCCATTTTTGTTTTCTCAGCAACGCCTTCATCGGGGCTCCCAAGACTATCATAAGAAAACCTTTTCCGTCCCTGAAATGCGTTATCATTGATGCATAGCAACGCCCGATACCTGGTGTTCCCCACCAGCATCAGACACAAAAGGTTGGCTTAAGAAATGCGAGGAGTGATATCATGTAGACGCATTTGGCCTCTTCTCGAAGGAGGAGGAAGCCAACAAGTCCGGTAAAATGCAGGGTAAAGTCGTGTGTCGTGTTGCTCGAATTCGTGTCCGTCTAGACAGTGTGCTTGGCCTTGGCACGGCTGCTTCCGCTGTGTGCGCTGTCCGTGTGGCCGGAGAACTCAACGCTCTCACCGGGGGGCAGGTTCAAGATCTCCTTGAAACGGCGGCCGATGTTCAGGAGGATCTCACGGCCCTTATCCTGGGAACGTCCCTTGCCACCGGCCACATCTCCGTCACCACGGCCGGGAATGCTCTTGCCAATAGTACGAGTCCAGACACCGATACGGAAGAAAGCCTTGCGCACGTTGACAACAACACCCATGACTTCGCCGTCGTCCTCACCCTCCAGAGTCTCGCCAATGGCAGCCAGCATCACGTGCAGCCAGAGGTCATCGATAGGAACAGCACGCTTCTCCTTGAACTGGTAAGACCACTTGCCACCGTGCTTGTTCTGGGCGTCCTCCCACTCAGGGCGGACACCAGCCTTGAAAAGGTGGTAGTCGGACTTGAGGGCCAGCTCGGAGACGGGAGCGATGTTGTTCTGTCATTACGTTGTCAGTGGGGGGCGGGGTCGTGAGGGATAGGGAAGCAGATTGCACGTACATAGACACCCCAGAATTCTTCCACTGAGTTAAAGGTGATAACTTCCTTCAGGAGGTCATTCCAGTTGTCACCCTATCTCCAAAGTTAGGCGGTGAAACTTGTCGACATTTGCAACGAGAAGGTACGAACCTTGCCACTGGGGGGCTTGGTGAACCAGAGAGTCCATTTGTTCTGAAGTGGGTGCTTAACGTTGAAGTTGTCCTTGTCGTGGAAGACAGTGATGTCCTTGTCGGTATCGTTCTCCTTGGTCTCGGTGCTCTTCTCGGCGCCCTCGGGGGAGATGGGGATGGTCGAGAGGTCGACCTGCTGGTCGGGGTTTGTGGGCGTTTGCACGGAGGTCGCCATTGTGAAGATGTGTTGATGTTATTGAGGTTGTGACAGCTGGGTATCACTCGGACGGGCGAGTATGTGTGCGAAGATGTCGACGGAGGTTGACGACGCGAGAGGAGAGGGGCGAGGTCGACGAGGGTATTTCGACTCGAGGAGGAAAGTGGGAGGGTTCCGCTCGTGAGGACGGTTTGCTCGCTGTTGGGAAGGTACCGTGGGGGTTCACAGTTGACTACTTCCAAGTATGCGGGGGTTCCGACGTTGCGCCAGGCACGTCAGCGGATATCGGCAGGCTCGGTGAGTGATTAAGGTGAGAAACGGAAGGTGACGTTCTCGTGGACGAGGAAGTTGCGATGAGGTTTTGCGAAGGATTGCGCTCAGCAGTCACGGTTCGAGCAGTGTGGTGCTTTCAGTCGCAAAAAAATGCCCAAGCGGGCGGGCCAACCGAATGGAAGAATAAAAAGTGGGGTTTAGACCTCTGACGGGAAGTCGGGTGTGGTACCTATTCGGACAGAGTACTCGCTCTTGAGCCTGTTAGCCTGCCCTGCCTGCCGTACGTCGGAGTGAAGCAGTTTCCCACGGCCAGGCAAGGTGCCCAAGTACCTCCTACATACCCAGGTCCCCGCCCACCTGCCACCACCATAAAGTAGTGTAGACAGTAGCCCACAGCTCGCCAAAGGCTTCGCTCATTCCGTCAGACACACCACTACCTACGCCGCGGGGCCTTCCCACACAGTCGGGGGGTTGTTAGGGCGATGCGCAATGGACCTCCTCGCCAGTCACCACTCACCACACGACACAGTTTCTTAGCGGGCAAGGTTGTCATCCGACAGGCGAGGCCATTGGAGCAAGATGCATCCACTGGGCTGCTTAAACTTCCGTAAACCTGGTCTTGACTGGGACCAGACCTTGGGCCGTCTTCCAGGTCGTCACGTCTGTCAGGGCGGTGCTGCCCAGGAGAGACTTGGAATTCAAAGTTTGATGCCATCCAATCCGTGTCTCTTTGTCTGGCTTAAGCCCTGCAGTGCTCAACGCTCGCCTCTCCTTGGCCAACGCCTGCCACCAATGCAAAATTATCATTACTCAGGTTGTACAGAAAGAATACAATCAGCATTCAGAGAGGGAGCACAGCCAGGTATCATGTCTTGTTGATTTGTTTGCCAGCTACATGGCCCTCGCAACCTTCTCAACGGCGACTTTGCCAGAACCGACTCATTTTCTGCCCCTTCTCCTGCCCCTTCCTACGCTCAAGGACGCACCCCTGTTTCGAGATTTATTTTTCGTCTTCGGGGTGCGAGCGTCGTCTTTCTTGGCTTCGGGCTGCACCGAACTTTTCCAGAAGCTTTTCCCTGGCTCCAAAGTAACCTAGGTGATCCATCCATGCACTTTACTCGACCTGAGTCAATCCGCACTTTCAGCTTTTGCTTGCAATACACCATGACCTCACTTGGTAATTCCTCATTCTTAGCCTGGCTAGGGACTTTCTCCTGCTACCTCCCGCAGATAATCGCCTATTGCGTGGAGAAGCCGACGGAGACAACGGCTGAAACACGAAGGGTACTCCCGTCGAAACAAGCCTCAGGGGATTTGCCCCAGGTCAACATCGGCTCATATTGCCATCTCGCCCAAGGTTGTAGTTCGTCGAATGATATTGAGAGGCCACCCTTACTGCCCTGAAAAGAATAAATCAGGGCAAACTTTTTCTTCTTCCGTTTCCGTTCGTGTTCTTTGGCTGGGGAATGCAGGGCGGCGAGAAACATGGCCGTCTTTGTTGATGATGTTTCTTTGGCCATTTTTCGGCGGCTTCTTGCTACTTGACCAAGAGATCATCGTGCTTCCCATCTCAACGCGGTCAATATAGCGAGGAGGATTGTCTTCAAGCAGGGCACAAAGATATCATCTGCCTTTTGTGCATTCAAAGAGAATTGACTGTTGAAGAAAGAACATTGCTCTCGTGATGAAGCCCGTCGTTAAGGAGATCGAGAACAATGAATAGGAATGAGTTGCTGGATTTATTGCCTACCCTTCTTAAGTTCGTGCTCGCGCCCAAAGCGAATATGCAAACCAGTGTCACGATCAACATCTACACCCAAGTCTAACAGCCCGTCAGTTTTGCTGTCAAAATCTTTTCGAGTTATACGTCAGAACTCGTTAGTTGCGCTTGTGCCATGTCTTCCTCATACTCCCAAGGAAGCAAGAATGCTTCAAAACAGCCAGGGAACAATAGCGGCCAGCGTATACCGCCTATGGTCCCTTTGCCTCGGAGGCAGGATTTAAACCTGGACGACCTGCGCGGTTTTGAGCCCGGACGCCTCGACTTGAAATGGATCGCTCCATCTCAGAGACTAGACGACCAATTCTTCACGGAACACTATGCTTCTGTTGCCTCCAATATCAAGCATCTAGTCAAAAATCTCTTCAGGTGCGGAGATCTTCCTCCAGATGGTTCCGTCTGGGCTGCAACCCGCAAATATCATGGCGAAAAGTTCCATCTTGAGCGTATCGTCGGCATGGTCGCTCGGCCAGACCCAATGGACCCAACTCCGTGGGAGGACCTCATGACAAGCAAGGCTAAACGGTTCTGCGTGATGCGGGCCGTCATCATGCTAGTCCTTGAAGAGCAAGTGTTCTCGGAGCTTCTTTTCGGGGCGACCAAGAAACAGGCCGAGCAGCTTCATGCTCAGGACTCTGACTATTGTCACGATGGAGGTGAGCCAAGTTGGCGGATTATTGAACTAAACAGAATCGCTAATGAAGTCACTTGTAGGCATCCGACGCTCAAGACTCAGATCAACACTTGTGGAGATGATGCTCGGCCACTGTCACGGCATGCCGCAATGTTTTTGGCCGAGTGTTGACAGGGTAGCCATAAGGCTGTTAACGCTCATCTTCCCAGTACTGAACTGGGTCAGACGAACATGGCCACCCGACCAGGACATGCCCGACATCAAAACGATCTACCAGGAGATACACAACTGTCTGGCGTATGCCTGTTGGTTCGCAGTGCACAAGCAGCGCGCTTCTTCCGTGCTCGAATTCACATGGCTTCACCCGGGCGACCAGTACTGTCCTGACCAGATCGAACTGTGTCCGGCAGGGCTCCAACGCGCTCTTGCGGCCTCCGCAGATGCCTCCTCGGCCTTGGGATCAAATACTCAAAACGCATCGCCGGCTAGAATTGCGAGGGTAATGATATGCGTCGTCCCTCGTCTGAACATTATCAAGTCAGTCGAGTGCGACGGAGAGGCGGTTGGCCATACCATCACTACGCTTGCGGATACTCGTGTGGTCTACTATCTCGGGTTGATGGATCCGGACGCCGACGACGAGGTATTCAAATGGTCTCTGATGGAGTACTCCATGACTCTGCAACCGAAGAAATCCCTTGCTAAACGTCTTCGCGCAGGCCCTCTTGCTTTCCGGCGTTTCCTCAATGAGTTAGTGATGCGCATTCTAGCAGCTTTATGGCTTTTGGGGATACTATTTGTGATACATAAATTCGTTGCACGGGTTTGGCAGAAATACGACTTGATCACTTCTCAACAATTGACTGCTCTATGGCGGCAGTTTGGGATACCAGAAAGGAAAACAACGGCAACGATTTGATTTTTACGATTTGTCAGATTGATGGCGTTTGGGTTGCTTGCTCGGAGTTAGCTGGGTTAGACTTCATTCATTCATTTGTTCCCATGCATCGAATATGCCACCCGTCCAAATCGTTCGCATTGTCTACTAGGGCACGTTTACTACATCTCAACCCTGATACACAGCAATGGGATACACGTTACTAAACGCTCTACAAGATTTTACGCTCTAGCATTACTATTAGTTCTTGATAGAATAAGGTCTGTAGTCCTGACCACTGCTGTCTCAAGTGACACGTAAAAAACAAAACCACCTGAACTGCTTGAGGTCATCCATCATCTACATCTGTACAACTCCGGTGAACATTAGGGAGGGAGCAAAAGCAAAAGTTGCGCCGAGGGGGAATCGAACCCCCGGCTCCCCGACGCTGCTGGATGGCAACGGAGAATTTTACCACTAAACCATCGGCGCTGATGGTTGACTGTATCGTCAAGTGGCAGACATCGAGCGACAAGTCGTTTATGTTGCAGAGCGGTGAGCGAAGTTGTGGGCGTGATGGTGGGGGATAAGGGCTTCAGGGTTGGGCGGTGTTCCCTAGACAACTATCGACAAACCTCGTCCAAGCGCTTGCGAATCCACCAGTTCCCCTCTCAAGCACAAGGGCCGCACAGATTTGAGATTCCCGTGGCCAGATTAGCCTATCAATGCGCATCAAATGGTTCTCGAAGCCCACTTTCAGCCAACGTCAACGGAATGTCGTGAGGGGAGTCGGGGAGCGCTGAACGTTCGTCTGAACAGCGAGGGCAACGCAGGAGAGCCAATCGTTTAGCGGATATTGACAAGTATGGCAGGACCCTTTAAAAGACGCCTGAGGGGAACGAGAGGTTCCATGTTACCTAAGTCTACTATGGCTGCCACGTGCAGACGGATACGTAGGACATAGGCACATCACACAGGGCCGGGCAGCAAGAGAGAGGGGTCGCTGCGGGCGAGGTCCGACTGTCGGGATGCCCGACATGCGCATGACGGGCTTCAGGTTGCAGACTCGGGACAAAGTAGGAGTTGAGACCGGTTTGCCGCTGGGAGGGAGGGCTCTCCTGTTGTGTTGCCACAGAAGGCCGGAAGTCCACTGCCAGGCATCTGGGTTGCTTGCTCAAGCCGAGTCAGGCGGTGAGAAAAGCAATGTCGGGGCCGAGGGTTGGGCGGCGGCAAGAGAGGGATGATGGCAAAATGAGAGGACGACTCGTAGGTAGTCGGATTGTCACGATATCAGACGGAGACTCACCCAGAAGTCACTGATGTAAGGTCCTGATAGAGGAGAGACTCTCTCGCGACCTGCCTGGGTACAGACATTTGACCGTTGCCGGGCAGTCACAGCACCAATGACCGTTTTAGCAAACGAGTATCTGGAGGTAACCTGGCCAATTCAAACGATGGCAATCCCAGCCACCACCTCATTGAATAGCCGCCGTGCGCCTCCCTCTCCTACACACTGAAGTCCAATTCAACGGCAGCTGAGGGTGAAGCGAGGGGAAAGGAAGAAAAAACCAAGTTGGACAGGGGTCCGATAAGATAAGCCCACCAAGCCAGGCGGGAAAAAGGGCAAAAATTCCTCGCCGCCCTCGAAATTTGTGGCATTGCGCTAGGCCGGTCTCACGCTAGAGGGGGGGTTGGTGGGGCCCCGGCCCAGAAAAAAAAAGTCGAAATTTATTTTTTGCCGGCCTTGACAAAATCTCTGTTCGGTTGTGTTGAGTGCGAGAGAGAAATTCTTTTGAAAGGACCCCACGTCGCCCGCCCGCCCTCTTTCACATATCTTCCTCCTCCGCGCAATCCTCCAACCTTACCTTCCCTCCTCCACCCCTCACACAGGTCGACTTTGTCTTGTGCAATATCCCAAATTCTTCAAAATGGCGGACGAGGTCTACGATGGTGCCATTGGCATCGACTTGGGTAAGTTGCGCAACCCCTCCTCATCGTTCTGATGCCCTTCTTGTCGGCCCTCTTTGCGGGGTGAAGAAACATCACCGATCATCGCCACCACAAACCACCACACATCAGCCAAAAAATCCCATCACCACTCAGCGCCCACGGGCAAACACCATCTACACAACGCAGAAACCAGAAAGGCTAACATTATGTCTTTCTCATTAAAGGAACCACCTACTCCTGCGTTGCGACGTACGAGGGTACCAATGTCGAGATCATTGCCAACGAGCAGGGTTCTTTCACCACCCCTTCTTTCGTCTCCTTCACCGACAAGGAGCGTCTGATCGGTGAGGCTGCCAAGAACCAGGCTGCTATGAACCCCATCAACACCGTCTTCGATGTCAAGTGAGTAGCCGCGCCTGTCTCTTTTGCTGCTCCGATGCCTCTCTCTGGGCCTACGGGAATTTTCCCCGCCCAAGGAGGGGTAAAACAAAAGGAGCCGAAAAAATTTCCATCACCAAACACTTTGCTGACTAGCCGTTCCTTCACAGGCGTCTTATCGGTCGCCGCTTCGATGACCCCACCGTCAAGAAGGACATGGAGTCCTGGCCCTTCAAGGTCGTCGACGACAACGGCAGCCCCAAGGTTTCCGTCGACTACCTCGGCGAGACCAAGACCTTCTCTCCCCAGGAGATCTCCTCCATGGTTCTCCTCAAGGTACGTTTCTTCTGCTGCTCGGCTTGTACGCCGGGCGCCACGTTTGTGCGGCGCAACATGTTAACACCCCAAACAGATGAAGGAGATCGCCGAGACCAAGATCGGCAAGAAGGTCGAGAAGGCCGTTATTACCGTCCCTGCCTACTTCAACGACAACCAGCGTCAGGCTACCAAGGACGCCGGTGCCATTGCTGGCCTGAACGTCCTCCGTATCATCAACGAGCCCACTGCTGCCGCCATTGCCTACGGTCTTGGTGCTGGCAAGTCCGGCAAGGAGCGCAACGTCCTCATCTACGACTTGGGTGGTGGTACTTTCGATGTCTCCCTCCTGAACATCCAGGGCGGTGTTTTCACCGTCAAGGCTACCGCTGGTGACACCCACTTGGGTGGCCAGGACTTCGACACCAACCTGCTCGAGCACTGCAAGAAGGACTTCCAGCGCAAGACCAAGAAGGACCTCTCCGGCGACGCCCGTGCCCTCCGTCGTCTCCGTACTGCTTGCGAGCGTGCCAAGCGTACCCTTTCTTCCGGTGCCCAGACCACCATCGAGATTGACTCTCTCTTCGATGGCGAGGACTTCACCACCCAGATCACCCGTGCTCGTTTCGAGGAGCTGAACGCCAAGGCCTTCAACGGCACCATTGAGCCTGTTGCCCAGGTTCTCAAGGATGCTGCCATTGAGAAGTCCGGCGTTGACGAGATCGTCCTCGTTGGTGGCTCTACCCGTATTCCCCGTATCCAGAAGCTTCTGTCCGAGTTCTTCGACGGCAAGAAGCTCGAGAAGAGCATCAACCCCGACGAGGCCGTCGCCTACGGTGCCGCCGTCCAGGCCGGTATCCTCTCCGGCAAGGCCACCTCCGCCGAGACCGCCGACCTTCTCCTCCTCGACGTCGTTCCCCTGTCCCTCGGTGTCGCCATGGAGGGCAACATCTTCGCCCCCGTCGTTCCCCGCGGAAACACTGTCCCTACTATCAAGAAGAGGTAAAATCTTTGTTCTTACAGCCTGCAGGGTTATATTGTTGCTAACATCCATATAGGACTTTCACCACTGTTGCCGACAACCAGCAGACCGTTCAGTTCCCCGTTTACCAGGGTGAGCGTGTCAACTGCGAGGACAACACCTCCCTGGGTGAATTCACCCTTGCTCCTATCCCTCCCATGAGGGCTGGTGAGGCCGTCCTTGAGGTCGTCTTCGAGGTCGACGTCAACGGTATCCTCAAGGTCACCGCCACTGAGAAGACCTCCGGCCGCAGCGCCAACATCACCATCTCCAACTCTGTTGGCAAGCTCTCTTCCCACGAGATTGAGAACATGATCAACGGTATGTTCAGCCTGCAACCACAGTGATCAATGACATTGCTAACGAGTATCACAGACGCCGAGAAGTTCAAGACCAACGACGAGGCCTTCAGCAAGCGCTTCGAGGCCAAGCAGCAGCTTGAGTCTTACATTGGCCGTGTTGAGGAGATCATCTCCGACCCCACTCTGTCCCTCAAGCTCAAGCGTGGCCAGAAGGACAAGATCGAGCAGCAGGTCTCCGAGGCCATGGCTGCCCTTGAGATCACCGACTCCGCCGCCGAGGACCTCAAGAAGCAGGAGCTCGCCCTCAAGCGTCTCGTGACCAAGGCCATGTCTTCCCGCTAAAGGGTTTTAAATGAAAACTAAAAATGGCCTTCGGGCCTGGCGAAGGGTTGCTTATCTGGTTCAACTTTCTTGCGTTTGGGTGGCCCAACAGAATCAGGCCAGGATGCGAATAATTTGGGTCAGGTGATATCAAAAGGCACTTAAAAGTTCCTCTTTCTTCCAGCCGCCTTCCTCCCTCTTATACCTCCACACCATCTCTCACACACTCACGACACATGGCATGCCTCTCGGGAGAGAGGGAATGCTTTCCGGGTGCCGTCTTCTACGGCTTTCATAGACACTGTAGAAAGGATCAGGGCGACATGAAATGAAATTACGTCTACGTTACTTTTGAGTCTCCATCTTTTCGTGATATGTTTTGAATGTGATGTTAGTATTTTCGTCGTCGTCGTCGTCGTCGTCGTTGTCGTTGTCGTTGTCGTCCTCTCGAGCAGCTCTGACGTGCACTCGATGGCCTGGTAGCAGGTCTGAGTAAGTCGAGACGAGGGGCAAGCTGCATTCTGGGCTGGAGACGAAGCATGAAGCCCGGAGAAGGGGGACGGAGCCCAGAGAGGATTAAGGACGAAGACAGAGGACGAAGACAGAGGACGAAGACAAGAGGACGAAGACAGAGGACGAAGACAGAGGATAGAAACAGGAATGATAACGAAACCGGAACTGTGGCTAGACCGGTCGCAGGGTCTCATGAAAAGAATCTGTTCTTCATTTCTTCAGCGTCCTAGTACCAGTGTCAAAGATCAAGTAACTGCCGCGTAGGTTGTTCACAATCATTGTTTCTGGGGGATGCGTAATAAACTATCTTCATGATTAGACACTAATTCAATTGCGTTGGCATGGTTGTGAACAGCAAGTCTTATTCAGCTCGCTGTTCTCGAATCTGCGAAACAGAGAAGAATATTGTGCGGTATCGTTTCCAGGTTGCGTGGTTTCCTGATTTGTGGCTGGGCCTCATTTGACTTGAAAACCTGAAATCAATTCGGAAACTACAGCATCAGAGTCGGGGACTGTTCTCACCGACATTGTTCTTGGCTAAACTCGTGCTTATTTACGTTTCTGAACCCCAACCAAGTGGTCAAATGAGATATTCCCTGGCTCAGAGCCACCTGAACTTAATCACTTCAAGTGCAACATCTTCAAGAAGTCACAGGGCATCCTCTCAGAGGTCCAAATACTTAAAAATCAAAAGAATTGATCTGGCCCGGACTTGAACCGGAGACCTTTAGTGTGTGAGACTAACGTGATAACCAACTACACCACCAGACCAGTTAAATCATTGTGGAGATCGCGAGGACAAGATTGCCTTGAGGGAGGGGCAAGGTGCATGGGATCGTGGTCGTCAGAGCTCAAGCGTGGGTCGCGGAGTGCTGGCCCGTAGGGTGGACCGAAGCCGGGCCGGAGTCCGGAAGCCGCAGGTCTACCGGACATGTTGGCGACCGCTTTGATACGGCGTGCAAGATTAATTTTGCCAGACAATTTGTGTCTTGTGCCCCTTCAAAAGTTTTTGGTTACATAGACGAAGTTAGTTGCCAGCAGTGGGAAAAGGTAGGTGGGGAGACACTTTGCCGCCTTTCTTATATATACAGCAACATGTCTTTTTTCGAATAGTGGCTTGGTAGTCGAGTCTCGACATTAATAGCTTTGAGACCGCTTACTACGGGCCCGAAGTTGTATTTGCGTTTTCTTATAAGTAGACCTATAAGGAGAGCAAGTTTCCCTAGCGACATGGGCTTCACCGTGACGTGTCTAAGAGTTTGCGAATCTTGGGGACATTTTCGTCTTGGTATGCAGTCATGAACAACAAGCTGACTGTTTGTTTTCGAATAGGTACTTGATTGCAACCCAAAAGTCTCCGAACGGGTTTGTTGCAGTCGTTCGCTGCTCTAGCCTGCACTAATGCTAGCAGGTGTTACTAGGTTTATTTCTGAGTGACGGTCTTGAATGAGAGCAAGGCAACCACCTGGAATGAATTATTAATCTTTGTACTCTCAAAATCTGCCAACCCAGAAAAGTTTCATCATTAGGTAGGATAGGTAGTCTTAGAGATGAAGTTGAAATAAAACTAACAAGGGGAAGGGGCCAGCGCGGAGTAGACTTGCCACTGTGGGGCTCACAGACGTCAATTAGGTAACCCCCCTCCCCCACCCCCCTCCATTCTAGCCGTCACTCCTCCATTTTCATTGTCTCTCGGCCAACCGATCGCCGGCTCATCACGCCTGAACAGCGGAGAGCTACCAGGAGCAGCCTCTCATCTAACACGACGGTCCATCATACTCCACGCCTCTTACAGGCTGATCCGGCACATGCTCGTCAACCTCCACTGCGATGGCTATCCGCGTTTTTGACAAGTTCTTCGACCTCCCCCAAGAGATCCGTGACCAAATTATCTCATACCTTTGCCTCCTCCCGAATCCGATCCAGGTAGGACCGACAGTCGACACAGAGATACCCTTCCCGCACGACCTGCTGCTTTCCCACCCTCTTCTTTACGCCGCCGGCTCCGCCATCTTCTACGAACAGAACCGTTTCATCCTCAACCTCCGCGGCCGGCCCCGCGCGGCTCTCGAGCGCGCAATATGTGACGGCACGCCGTGGCTTCTGGGCAACACTAGAGCTCGACGCCGCGTCAAGTACCTGGAGCTTTCGCCCGGCCGCCTGGGAAATGTATTCCAGAGCCACATATCCCCAGCCGTGGCGGATATGATTCTCAACGGCTCGCTGCGCCACCTCAAGCTCGTGCTGTATCCGACGAGCACCGACAAGGTGGTCTTCAACCATGATGCCGTCGATGCCCAAGGGCGGCGGGCGGCGATGACGAGGCGAGACGATGCCTTTACCCAGTCGAAGCCTTTCAAGGCCTTGCTGCGGTTACTTGCCGACCCGGATCTGGAGACGGCGGAACTCTTTGTCGACCCTATCCATCGCGACTTCTGGTGCGATTTTCATGAGGGAGTGGCGTGTTGCAAGGGCCATCCCAAGGGGCCATGGCAACTGATCCCTGTAGACTGGAAAAAGCTTGCTGCAAGCTACGGTCAGGATCATGAGCTGAGCATTGTCAGGGTAACCTCGTGATGTCAGTTACACAATCAAGGCCGCCTTGTTATGACATAGTATCTACCTGATTCGGTGCCTAGCTGCAGAGACGTGTATGTGTCTTTGGGGGTGGTCAAACGCCATAAGAGACCACGGATTTCCAGAATGACGACACGGAGAGCAGACTCAGGTTAGAAGGTTCACCTACTTTTACCTGGGTAGATATGTGGCTTAGTCTTGTGGTTTAGTTCTCATTCCATACTACTACAAGACTTTCACGAATGCTCCATGCCCACTTCGGCCACCTTGAGGACATAGTTGAAGCTCGGTAGCGGGTTTTTACTGACTGAAGAAGGTCAGTGGTGTCACCTCTGTGGCTCCTGACTTCTCAGTCTAACCCTGTGTTATTCATGGGGAAGAACATATATGGAAAGCCGCAAAAAGTCTTACGGAATTCCGATGGCAGTTTATGAAACTTAACTTTCCAAAAGATTGATAAAAAACCCCCTCCTATTCGCAACATTTTTACATCGACTCAACTTCACTCTATTCCCGCAGCTTTCGATTCCTACAGCTCAACTCGAACATCTACAAACTGGGAACGTCGGCTGCATCCGCATTTTGCTCAAGTTCAACTCGTCGCCATGGACTCAACAAGCAGTTCCCGACTTCCGCTCGAATTGTGGCATGTCGTCTTCAAAACGTTGGTTCAGCAGTACGCTCGCCATACTCAGCAGCCCGATCGCTATCTCCTTAAATATGCGTGTGTCAACCGAGATTGGCAGGCCTTTTTCGAGAAGGAGCATTTCCAAAGGCTCACGGTGAGCCCGAAACGCATGCATCAGCAACTCGGGAACATGGTCCCGCGGCAAAGACGGCTTGTCCGCCACGTCTGGTTTCAAATCGAGATGGCGACTTACCCTTGCGATTGCTGTCATAAGCCTCGTGGCGACAACCTCAACTACCGGGAAAGATACTGGGAAAGATGTTACAAAGATATTAAAATTGCTCAACAAGCTTTGCATGGGATTTTCTCGATCCTGAAAAACTGGTCGCGTGGCACTGATAATGACGGACTGACTCTTGAGATTGGCCTTCACTCCCCGAGTGATTTTCATTACCGCTTTCAGCACTATGGGATTGATTCATCATTTACTCAAGCTCCGGAACACTCGTCAATCGGATATCAAGTACTATCGCACAATCCGACGTCTGGATGTGTCAGTTGTTGTCGAACAGCGATTCCTTCACTGTGGTCGAACATGATGTTGTACGACTTCGTCTTCATGGAGGAAAGCTTACCCACAGTCGACGTGGTGCACCGTCTTCTCGTTCGCAGACAGACTCGCCGAATTCTGTCCGTAAAATTGTGGGAGAATATGGTTAAGGCACTCCCAAATCTTGAATGTTTACACCAGGAGCTCTGGAGGGTGCGGATAAACATTGATCATCTACAATCAAGGTCAGGTAAGCCCACTACACCACTTTCCTTCGCCCCATTCTCTCTTCCTTTCTTTTTTTGCCATTTCTTGCGGTGTTGCCGAGCTAAAAAGTGAGGCAGTGGTTTCTAGGGTACTCCGCGTTCTATGTAATTCTAGTGACCTAAAGAAGCTGGTGGCATTCGGAGAAATCAAGCCGTCACTCGCACCTGGACCTTACGAAGCGCTTTCCGAAGACCTGATTTCCGAAGAGCTGAAATCCGACGAGCTGATTCACCGTCTCGCTATGAGAACTTGTAAATTGGAGCAGCTGTGCTTGTCCTACGTTGTGGACGCCTTCAAATTCTTAATCATCGCTGAAGGCCAGCCTGACTTGCACTGGCTGAAGCTTGAAACCCTAGCACTTACATCGCCAAGTTTCCACATCGGAAATGAAGCGGGCATAATGCAGATGCTTGAGACAGCTGCAAAACTCGCGCGTAAGATGCCGGAACTGCGAACTTTGGAGCTTTGGAATGCGGAAAAGAGCCATGCTTTCGCCTTTACCTGCCGCATCACCCCCTCCGCGGTTGAAATCTTATACAGGGCAACTTGGGAGTTCAAGCTCGCGGGTTGCGTTGAGAGCCTGTGGGAAGACTTCGCCCAAGAACGGAATCAAGGACACAAAGTCTGTGTCCAGAGGGGCCAGTTGATGAACGCCAGCGAATGGAAGTCTCATGGGGACGCCATACACGCTCTAAATCTGACGGCGGACGTGGTACATCCCATCTCGTTGATGCAAATCCGTCGAAGGGATATCATCTCTGCAGCTGAGATGCCACCTATGTAGCAGCAGTAAAACGTTCAAAATTATCACAAAGTCCCGTGGGTTCTATTCAGGGTGTTTAAGTTGGAATTCAAATTGACAAAGATTACAAATCGGGGTTCATTAGCTCCATACTTCTATATAAGTTGTTGTTGCTATGGATAGGTTTCAGCGTCGCATGTATTATGTCGTGTGTGCTCACCCATTATTGCTGCTCGCCTGACTGGAAGTCATCCCATTCTTTGATATCCTCAGGCTTGAGAATAGAGAATGCAATTGCCAAAAGGTTCAGCCGAAACATATTTGATAGATGGCAGCCAGGCTATCAGCCAAATTTTGAATCCGGTCACCTTGAAGGCGTAAGATCTAGCGAGTTCAGACACCGAATACCCGAGGCAAACGTTTCAAAACTAACGTAATCCCTTAACGAAACCCACCTCAAAACCTTCGAGCTTGTTTGTCGGAGCATCCCAAGTAACATGAGGCCTATTGCGAAAAATGTCCCGGCCCCCGGCGCGCCGCTAGACCCGCAAGCGCCGGGTGGGGCCGCGAGGAGCCCCGTAGTCAGTTTGACGGAGTCTTGGCGAGGCCCCCAAACCAAGCGACACTCCCCCATTCCGGTTCCCACTCCTTTTTCATCTAAGAATGGCACCGAAACACGACGGTCGAGCCTCACGCCGAGTCCGGATGCTACCCTCCGCCCCCCGGGGAGATCTTTTCATAGAAACAAACACGCAAGGGCCCCTTACAGCACCATCGCATAGGCCAGCACAATCGCAAACCGCCAAGATTGATAGATTGCTTCACATCGAGAAAGAGGAACCAGAAACCCCCACGGCCTCTATTTACGTGTGCAGATGGGGGTGACTCTCAGACTTCAAACGTCGAACAGCTAGCTGATCCCGCGCAGCTTGGCGTGAAACTCGCACTAATCGGCTGTGCTACCGACCTTGCTCGCCTCAGTTTATCTTAAGCACAAAACCGAAAGGACTGTGAGATCTGTGTCTCGCTGACATGGGTGCCAGGAAGCCATTTCTTCGAACGAACTTCGGGACAGACTTCCGCGGCAGCGGTAGCGGTCGCGAAACTTGGGACGACAAGCCGCGGCGGTCTGTCCGTCCAATCTTGGCGCGTGTCGGAGGGCAGAGGGCCTCGGGACCGGCCCGCCGCCCGAGTCTGGCTTGGCTTTGGCTCTCGTTCAGCCATTCTGCCTGCACCGCCGGGGTGCTGGTTTGGCATCGGATCAACAAAGCATACTCCAGGGCCATCCCTTGGACACCGTCGAACACATGCCAACCACCACAAACCGTCCCCCTTTTCCCTTTTCGTGGTGACGTCAACCCGGGCTGTGGTTGCGTATCATCGTCGGGATTTACAGGGCGAATGGCTGTGTTCTGTTTGCTCTGTCCAAGGTTCTGTCGCTCATCTCGCAATCCGGCAGATGCAGGGAAACTCTGTCAGAGACGGGCGCGGGTACCGACACTGTATGCCAGATTCCGACGCCGATCCGCCAACGCGACAAGCCGCTCAACGGCCGGAGATAGATGACTTGTACATCGCTGGCGTCGCGTCTTGCCTGCAGTTCAGGTGCGCCAGACAACTGATAGAGACCCGGCCTGACTCGTCGCGGCTGCACGAGACCTGCTGTCGAGCGTTGCAAACGCAAGAGCCCTGCAAAGCAGAGTTGCCTTGAGGGGTTCCCCCGTACCGACTTTGGCGACTTAACTCCAGCGAGTGCGAATAAACTCCGAACCTGCAATTAACTTCCCGAGACGCAGGACAACATCGGCTCAAAGGGCGAACCATCAACGTCCGCGTCATTACTACATTCCATTCACGACCGTTGATCATCTCTTGGTAGGCGACGATGCTTTTCGCTAGATAGAGAGAGCCAAGAGGGCCAAGAGCGATAACTCAACGCTCTAGTGGGAAAAGGAAATTCGAAGAAACTCGTCAGACCTCTCCAGCTGGCACCAGGAGTGCGCTCAGCCTCGGCATAGCGAAACCAACCCAAAGCCCCCCCGGCGCCCCGCGCCCATCGTGATATTGTCTGTGTCTCTTGTCATGTCTCTACTACCCCACGTGTCTCAAGAACCCCCTCGTCAATCAACCACCCGCTTGTCTCTCTGTCTCTCTCCCCCCGCCCTTCTCATCTCCCTCCTAAACTCTCTCTTTCTCTGTTTCTCAATGTGCCCCGAGCGATGTCAACCAACTGCCACATAACGAAAAGAAAATGGGTAATTAGCAAGCAACGCGCAATCCTGATTCCATAAAAATGTCAAACATGGCGGTCTCCAATCCGGCACCGACACCCCACACCATTCAGCCCCCCTCCCAATCCTCCCTCAGTCAATCAATCAACCCAAAGCCACCACGCCAACTGTCTGGTTTGAAATGAGTCGTAGAGAGAGACAGAGAGCAAGAGAGATGGAAAAGGAGGGGTGGCAAGGACTGGAACCAGCGCATTCCACCACCCTTTTCGATACTTGCGCAACCTGACCTCTCTTGCCTACCGCCCATCCGGGTCACTCATTCTCTCTCTGTCTCTTCGCATTCTTTGCACCCTTCCCTGATCAGCGGGGTCAGATGTCAGATCATTGCATGAAGAGATCCACATGTGAAGCTTGGTTTTCTGTCTTCATACCGCCGTATTTCTTGTGTAGATTTGCGCGCGCTGGCACTCTGTCTGGGGTCAGCAGCCATTCACTGGCTCCCCGCTTGCCCCCAGGGTTGTTAATCTATCTCATCGTCTATCTCTCTCCTGTCCCCCACAGGCTCGCCTGACACATGTGATTCCTCCTTCCCTTGATCCGCGTAACCCGGCAATGTCCTGCGTAGAACCATCAAACCTCCAATGGCGGTATACCCGAAGCAGCAAACCTGTCTGCCCACCACCCACATCCTGCATGACGACTTTTTCTTCTCCCCCTTCTTCAACTGACGAATCGCCAATTGCGGATTAGTCCAAACAAAAGCACCAGACTAGCGCAGCCGTTGCTATCATATCAGACAGAACATGCAGGCAGCAAGTTAGTAGCACCACGCAAAAGAAAACGAGACGGAGGTTTGGCCGTTCAACTCCTGTGGTATTTTTTTCCTAGCTTCTGTGTGAAAAGATTCTTTTTTTGCCTGGTTCTGTGCCAAAAAAAAAAAAAAAAACCCATCCCGTTTCGTCCCAGACTCTATAAACGAATGGGCTTCGGTTTTGTCCTGTATCTCACGTAGACACAATTTGCCTGGTCCTCGCTATCCGTGCGAATGCATTCTGCTTCCCGAGAAAAGAAAAAGAGTCGTCAAAAAAACCAGAGATCCTGCGCCATGTCCTTGGGAGTGGTCTTCCCATTCTAACTCGCTTGCTGATGATGATTAAAAAACCATCGGGGTTTCCTGCACCTTGCGACGAAATCTTATCTTGCTGCCGCTCCAAACTTTTGACACGAACGCTCTCGCATTTAGATTTGGGCAGGCAAGAAGATCATCGTCGAAATCTAGGACAGGAGGGCGGGGTGCCAGTCCTCCTTGTGCTCGTCGGGGTGCTCGCCGTAGTGGACGGGGCCGAGCTTGAGGAAGCGCAGGCCGTTGCTGCCGGCGCTGCTGACGCTGGAGGTGCGGCGCTTGATGGGAGCAGGCGCGGGCGAGGCGACGGCCGCGGGTTGTTGTTGGACCTTGAACGGGTAAGAGGAGGAAGTGGTGGGGGCGAGAGAGAGGAAGACGGAGTTGTCGACGGGAGAAGACATTTTGACGGTGGTGTTTGGTGTTTGGTTGTTGTTGTTTGGATTAAGGACGTTGTGGGATGGAGGAAACAGGTCAACTGCTTTTTTTTTTCCCTCGAGACGGATGGTAGAGATTGAGCTTTGGACTTGACTGAGAGGAGCGGCCAGCGGATAATGAAGGATGAGAGCGTTGGAGAATGAGATAATGGGTGACGGAGAGGGGGGACGCTTGTTCATCTTTATATGTTGGACATACCGGGGTCAGCGGAGGGCAGACCTTGCGCCCCTCCCCCTCCTCGTCCATGTCCCTCCTGGTGGAGGGATGGATGGATGGTTTGAGTCTTGGTAAGACGACGGAGAGTGAGGTGACTTGTTGCCGGCCGCCCATGTCCGCTTCCAACCGGGTAGCAACCGGTTGCCAAAGACGCCGGGGTGCGTTTACGGCTGCCGCGTACATACTTGCCAATCTCTATCACTCTCTTCTTTCCCAAGATTTGAATGGCGCGCGTGTCGCACCGAGGGCGCACCTCTCTGGCGCGACGCAGCCACTTGCGCCGGACACATTGTTTTACGCAGGCCGTATGGGGTTTGGGGTGGCAAGCCAAACCGGGCAGGCCCAGGCAGGATAGGGAAGCATGTCGGATGGATGGGACAGGATCAGATGGGATGGGGATGGGATGCCGGGATTGCTGTGTTGGCTTTGCGTCCTCCCCCACGGCACGGACACACAAGAAGGCATGCACGAGGAAAGGCAATGATGTGCGTGGTAGCTCTGCCGTTGTGTTGTGTTGCGGTGCCTTGTCTTGGCCTCTGGGTAACTCTCTCAGCCAGCCGGGGTACGCTGTGATGCAAAACAAGCCACGGCCAAGATATCTAAATTTTGATCTCTCTCTACCGGGCCTGGGCTCCATCTCGCTGAGTTGTTTCGCACGGCTGGGTACCGAGGCGTTTCATTCGGGGAAAATGCAACTTCGCTCGTACAGAAAGGCGGCGATAACAATTCCAAACTTGCCAAGGCGCAAGAAATCGAGAAATATTTAGAACCCGCAGGATAAAAAGGGTCCCTCTGGGGAAAATAGATCTGCGGCCCACCGCCGTGGGCGCTTCTGAAACCCCTTATCAAAAGCGCTCACCGTCAAGTGTCAAAAATGACCGGGCTTTGCGACGACGTCGTTATTTTTGCTCTGTGCTTTTTGGGACCTAGACCAGTCTATTGAAAGATCGTCTTGACATGTGCACGTGGGCCCGCAATTGGCTGAGCCCATGTCGGGCGACAACGACGACGGCGGACGAGACGGTAGGAGAAGAGAAGAGAAGCGGTGGAATGAGAATTGGTCAGAGGCGGACTTCTGACAAACGGGTGGGCGAAGCACAAGGAAGAGAAGGGAAAGTGTTCGCGGGCGGGCGGATGTATCCTTGCAGCACTTGTCTGCGTTGAGTCTACTTGTAGCAACTCTGGCAACTCTCTACGGCGCTCGCTGTCACGCTGTGTTATCCGCAGCTGACGTGGGGTTGGTGCGCTTGAAGAAAAAAAAAAAGAAAAGAGGAAAGCGAGCCACCCGCAATAAAAAATTGTGAAGCGGGGGGCTCAGGGGTTGTGTGGTGGTGAGTGGATTGTAGGCGGACGGGTGCATCCTGAAGGCTCGCCATCATGAAGTTGTGAAGAAAACATCACCAGATTTGATATCAGAAGACCGGAAGAATGACAAAAATGTGGAGAAAACCGGCCCTGAGGCTCTTGGAGGAAAACAATACCCAAAGCGTGAGGTAGAGTCCAGAACCCGAAGCCAAGTTGCCGGGCCCCGGAGCGCCGGTCGCGTCTCATTGGGCGCGCCGGAGACCAAAGAGGATTTCTCGGAAGGACGAGAATCGGCAAAGCTGGGGCTGCCATGCCACCCACAACTACCCCCATCACCCCATTTCACTCCGGAGCAAAGGAGCACACCTCGGCTGCGTGTGGGGTACCCGGAGACTGCCGGCTTTGAAGCCCTTCTTGCACGCATCGTTCTGTTCCTCCTGACTGCGTCGCCGTCTTGTTCCGTTCCGTCGTCTCCACCCAGCCAATCCTTCCCTTCCTCTGACACAGCATTGTCCGACACGGCCGTCATTGCCGCTAGTGGATTCCCGCCAGTAGCCGGCCGCTCGGCTGCTTGGGTGGTTGGCCTCCGTATCGTCGGGTGTTTGGTACGGGCTGGTGCGGTATGGTGAGGTATGCCACGGCACGGCACGGCGCCGCCTGCATTGCCATGTGTTTGTTCCTGCTTGTAGGATTCGGAATCGAATCCTGAGCTCGATCGAACTTGCCCTGCATTTGTCTTCTTCCCGGGCACTGGATGCTTCAGCCCTGTGGCTCCTTCCCGCTCAGAAGATTCCTTATAGGATTGTGGTCCATGATCGGTCACAACGCGGCATGCAAAATTGACGTTGGCCGTCCTTCGTACTTCATTGTCTCGGCTACACAACACTAAGATGAAGTGCTGCCCGACAGTTCCTCCTTCCATATGGCCATGCCGGGGCAAAACTTTCGTTCAGGTCTCTGCCCTTGAGTCACTCAGCAAAGCCCAACTGTCAGACAATGGTGAACGTCAGCCGCTCGTCATCGTTGCTCCAGACCCGAAGCCGCGAGTAAACTTACTCGCTCTTCCCACTTACGCATGACCAAGAGAGGGGTGTGTTCAAAGGTTCCGCATCTAACGCCGCCTCGAGGGACTTTCACGAAGACCACCAACAGCCGCTTGATAGTTGATGGGTGTTGACCAGTGCCTGCAGGTCTTGTCACAAATCAGGCAACACTCCGAATCTTCTCCATCTTGATGGACACGCCTAGTCATTATCACCAAGACGATGCCTTTTCTGATGCAAGATAGGGGTGAGGCAAGCTCTCTCTGCCCTTTCACTGCGTCATGTAGATTCGGCGACCGCGAGGGGTTCGAGAAAGTCCGCAATTTGGGGGAGCAGGTGACGGTTACTCCCTAGTGACAAGTAACTCGTAACCAAGTTCGAGAAGGATGACCAACACGGACAATGAGATGGTGTCAAGGCCGCCTCGCATGCAAACTGCGGGCCGCTCGCGAGTTCCTCGTACGAAGTGGGCAAACAAGGTGATCAACAGCACGTTGGGTGGCACAGCAGCCCATGCGCAAAGGGCGGTGATGCGGAAATGAAGCAGCCACCATGGGCAATCTGTCATCACCTTGGTGAGGGGAAACCTTGTTGCTGAATCCTTCTACCCTCATCACAACCGAGACGCATCTCTGGTGATGAGAGCTTGCATTAGTGGGCACCTGACGCATATTTGCTTGTGGATGGCACGAAGTACTGTACCAAACGATACTTGACGCAGTCGTTCCAACATCGATGAGTATGTCTTCGCTTCCAAGGATGCGTGATGGTTGCCTAGCGTCCCCTCTATCCGTCAAGGATTGCAACATTCCTCGCCGGTCAAGGCTGGCACTATGCGGGTGCGGGCTTGGTGCGGATAGGGGCTAGACATTTCGAGCAATGGCTGCGGGATCAGGAGCTTCGAACAAGGGCAAGACCGAGCTAGGGCAAGCAAAGACGCATGATGTTCGCCCGCAGCTTCGTGTCCGGTGTTCAACGGGTGTCTCGATCCGCAGATGTTCACCAAGACCGAATCCACGCTCAGGCGTCCTGGTTCTGTTGGTGACGAGAAACAACAAGGTGCAGATGTCATCTCGGCGAAAGGTCCTCTGTACATCCAATGAACGAGTGATCTTACGTCTTCAACTGTTCTTTTCTGCATTTTCAGGAGCTGCTTCTTTGGCTGAATGCAGGCATCCCTGCTTCCAGGCCATCCTCGAAGTCGTTGGGACATCGGCGAGGAGCACTGAAAGGGGGTAGAATTACCCGAACAATTGCGAGGTTTGTCGAGTTATCAAGAGTCCCTTGCTCGAGGAACCTGTTGTCTGCCATGAATTCTGTCGTTATTCTGAATATTGAGCTGCTGCCATGGGCGGCTACGAAAGGCAACCATGTAGTCGGGTTGGTTGCGCCCCAAGACGTTGGCAGAGCGCTTATATGAACCAGGGTGTACGGGCTTGCATGCTGATTGGTTGTTGGCCAAACACCCGCCGCTGCGACCTGGATCACACCTCGCCTGCTTCAAGAGACCTCAGGTTGTTCTGCGCCAGGCTCGATTAGCAAGCTGTTTTTCGCGCAATTTCCAGTTGGTCTGCTCGGTTGGCGACAATCGCGCTTTCGTTTGTTGGCGCCGCGATATTTTGCCGAGTTGTAAGTGGAACTATCCAAAGCTGCAACGAACCAGGGCCAACCATCATCCGCTCACTTCCGCCGGTTGGGGGCAGTGTTGCAGCTAAGCAGCCTTGATGTGTTGTTGGGTCGCTTGTCGAGGAGGACAAGGCTCGAGAGACGAGCAATAATTTGACATTCATCCCTGCTGCTTTCGTCGGTTTTCCTAAAGCAGGTTGTTGATTCTGACTGCATGGTGATGAGATGGGTCGATTTTTCCTTTGCTAGTTGCGGTAGAATATGTGATACAAGTATCTCTCGAGACGGGCTTCAACCTGCACTGTTGACCATCGACTTCAGTCACTTCGGTGGGCCTTCCTATCGACCGGCAACGTCATGGGCAACCGAGATGTTGGTCAGGGCTGATTTCGAGCTTCCGAATGAAGTTTACCGGGTGATCTGGCAGCGAATGTCAACGGACTGGCTTGAGTATTCGCTAGAGAGGAAGTCAGGGTAAACACTGCTGTTGCTCATTGGTGTCAGCGACTGCCGTGATGTCAGCCTTTCTGACTGGGAACTGATAATTGTTGCAGAATGGTAGACAGACCCCATGTTGATCAAAAAGTCTTTCGTGAATGCCATAAAAGGGGTTAATGTCGAGCTCGTGTTGGAGTCTGTAATGCTGAAGAAGGTAGGGGCTGCCCAGGGGAACAGCACTGTCATGCGAGGTACTTCTCTGCGCCGAAAGGCAACGGTACATGGGAGAGAGGGGCATCCAGCACCAGGGGTACCTCATCCGTCGGTAGGTTGGAGTGCTCGGACAGTACACATCTCATGACGGGGAGCAGGTAGCGGTCGAAGGAACTCGAGGACATTCGAACAAGCTTGCCTGGTAAGACTGCCGGGAAGCGCAGGTCGCACACTCGGCCGCATGGGACGGTGCAGTGTGTTGGAACAGATTGATGGTAGATTCATACAATGACGGACCACCACCACGAGAGAGTGTGTGTGCGTGTGGATAACCACCCTCCCTGGAGCGGACCAAAGCGGAAGGCCAGTACATGGACGCAACCAACCCAAGAACCGAAGCGGTGGGCGAGTGAGCCGATGTATGGTGACCTGGGTGCTGTCGGTCACACAGCATCGACAATGCGGAGTCTTTCCATAAGATTGGTGAATATCGACACTGCATGAGGTGGCTGCTGAGATACATCCCCCCCTCATTGCTTGGCCTTGGGCTGGACATGAATCTTGGGATCAAGTGGTCCCCTCGTCTCGGGCAGGCCGCGATACAGAGCAGACATTAATGGCTCGATTACGAGATCTCGCGGTGGCGTAAGAGCTGCTATTTACCCTAGGCATTAAGAGTTGAGCTTGTAAGGCGCCACCGTTGTGACTATGGTCAAGTGTGTGTCTAGGGCATTTGCCGTTGACGATGAGGATCTGAGCCATCGGGACGCCACGCCGATAAAGAAGTCTCTGTGCCTTCTGCACGCACTGCGAACGAGCGAAGAGGATGTCTCGGGAAGAGCCTGGAGGTAGGTAGGGCGGAAAGCATTGGGCGGGCCGGGATAGGGGGATCTCGAAGCGTGGAGTAGGAGCAGACAAGTGCATTCCAGTGCCACCGACAACCAACGAGCTGGGCAGTGCAGCACAGCTAGTGGCCGCACCAAAGAGGCCAAGGCTCGGATTCTGAATAGGTCTTGTTGGTAGGTCATCGAAGTCTCTAGGTCAGCGATGGAGTTGGATTAGTTGCGCAGTGGATTGAGTAGTATACGGACGTATGTCGAAGGATGCTAACATACCTAGCGTTGGCTGCTAAGGCAGTCGGCTGGAGCAGCTGCTAAGTCTTTCCAATCGTATTTTTGCCAGCCAAACATCAGCTCATTCAGCTGCAAAACTGCCTGCTCCTAGTTGGCCCAAAGGAGAGAGAGGTGCTAAGGTGAGGTGGGTAAGGTTAAGTGCGCTTCCTCAGACATGGACACAAAGGAGACGGCCACAGAACGTACCGCTTTGGACACTGAACAGCGTCATGTATGTAACCTATCGCTCAGAGTGCTTCGGGTGTAGAACAGTGAAAACCATGGAAATTGTAGCGAAGAGGCACAGTTTCTGGGTTCCTGATCCCAGCTTCGTCAACGGCCGAAGGAGAGAAGACGGACGGTCCCATGATGATAGAGGGCAAGGCGACGGTGGGTCTCTGCATGCGGTGTGTCGAGTTATTTGGAAGACGGTCAGCGAATTGTGTGAGAAGTCGCGGTGAGGTTCGAGGTGTTGCTCTCGTTGCTGCCGTCGGTTTTTTTTTTTTTTTCCCCTTGCCCCTGCTGTTGGTACTTGGCCGTACTGTTGTTGGTGCTGGGTTGAAGTTGCCTAGACCTGTCGTTGGCAACAACACTACCGGAAGCAACCTTGGACATTGCTTCCTTCCCATTAGGTATATGCATAAGGCAGGTAGGCACATAATCCACACCGTGTGGTGACTGCCATTTCACGACGGACAGCACAGTGCCATTGCCGAATTGGGTGCGAACGAACCCCCCCCCGTCCCTTCTCCCCTTCTCCCCCAAAGCTTCATCTCGCCTCTCATCTCCCACACATGTGGGAAGCCCACCATCTACCCACTCCTCCTGCCCGTTCCAATCGCGGTTGGTGCAGGTGCAGGTGCAGGAGCTTCCAGAGAGATGTCATCCACTTCCACCGGCACACCGAATAAGGGCGAGAATGGCTTGTTAGTGTCATGGCCGGCTTAGATGTCGACCACTTCACAGACGCACACACGGCCGCGTTCTTGGCCTCCGTTCCCTGGGCTTAGCTTGCATTCCATTGCACACCAGACCAGATTCCACATTCCGCCTCCATTACCTTCACTGCATTCTTTGCCTACACGCCCGTCGTTTTCATCCGCCAACCCTCAATCGGTCGTGCGGCCCCCGGCTTCAACCTTGACGTTGGTCTCCTCTTGGTCTGCGACGTCCTTTCGCTCCCCTGCAATCCAATTCGCACTTACACGCCACATCCCTGACGGCCTCTCTCTTCCCAGGTCTGCTGGGTTCCTTCACTGGCCGCTGGCCGCTCTCTCACCCCAACGGGGGCCAGATATCCTTTACTACGACCACAGCCGCACCTCAGAGCGGCCCATTACTGAACCTCGTTGGGCTGTCTTGGCCTTGGCGGAAGATCGAAGCGGCGCAGTCTTCCCTTCCCGAGAAGAGGAATGATGAAGGACGTGACCAATTTGCGACTCTGCGTACCCGTGTCACAGGGCCACACTTCCACAGAGTCCGGCCTCGGTTGTCGACTCCACTCTCAAGGTGAACCCCTGGTCGATGATGTCGCTTCCCGCCTGTCTCCGACCTACCGCTACACTATGCACCACAGAACACCACAGCCATCACTGTCCGACCCAGCGGCCGCTTGTCTACTTTCTGCCATCACCTGCGAATACTGCCTACCATGGACTGTCATGGACGCTCCAACCGTGGACACCATTGTGACGAGCGAGCGCCGCTGCAATGCATCCTAACCTTCTTTTGCTCCACATCAAACTTGCCTGACAAACTTGTCCCTTACCCTTAACGGGGCCGGGACCTGGATTTGGCTGAGGCAGGGTTCGCTCTCTGTCCAGGGGACGTTGATGTGGATGTGGATGTGGCCTTGGCCCATCCGGCCGATCGTCCGCCTGTCGACGGAGTTTCTACCCTGCCTTCTTCTGGCCATTGCTCTAGTTCAATTCTTTTTCGTTCCCGGGGGACGGGGCACAATCAAACATTACACATGGGGAAGCAACGTAGACACCGTCGTTGAATGGTTCTTGTCTTCGCCCTGCGGTTCAACCTGCGGCCTCATTCGACCTGTTTGGGCCTTCCCTGCTCTATGGCCACCCCCGTATTTCAGGTTTCGACCTGGCCAACGACGACAAAGTTATCCTTCATACCACTCCGGCGTAAAGTGTGCTTGCGCCATGGCCTGCTTGGCTATTCTAGGCTGCCCGTCACCTCAAATCTTTTCCAGCTGGTTGGGGCAAGCCGCCATGTGGCAGCCAGCAGGGCTAAGTACATGACTGGCTTGCTCGTCTGAGCTTATACCCAAGACTGCTGAAGGGACGGCAAACTGTGGTAGACAAATGAAGAGCTACACAAACGGATACAAAGGGCCTCAAGCAGTGGCCATGCCCAAACAAGTTAACTAGGGCTTGACGCGGATCACCCATGTGCGACATCGTTGAGCGATCCACTCGAGACACTGAACCGTCATCTCGACACTTGGGAGTATTCCTGGTATACGGATGCACTAGGACCAGCCCACGAGGGGTCTTTGGACATCTTCTGGCCATGTACAATCAAAATGAAGACGGGCAGGTGGGTCTGCTTTCTTTGTAGGCAGTTGCTTGCCCGCTCCTTGGACACCGGGAACCGACCACTGCGGCATGACCCTGGACCACCACCACCACTACCACCACCACCACCCACGTCAAGCTCTACCCTGCTCGGCCTCGTCGTCGTCCCGTTCGTTTCCCACGTTCCCCAAATGGGACGTGCGGCCAGCGGGTGACATGCGGCAATGGAAACCCACGAGAGGTGCAACGCCTTCCCTGCCGCGAGTGTCCGTTATTGCTAGGTAGCCAGTGAATTAGGCGGGGTGGCTTTGGTCACTTCTTGTCGTCTTCTTCCTCGGCCTATTTTCTCTTCTTACAACATTGTTCTCGACAAACTTCAGTTTGCAACACCACGAATACGCCTACTAGTCAGCTTCTGCCTGCAAAAATTCGACAGTCTTTATCTCAGGTGCAGTTCAAAGTCGTGGGGCGGCGAAGGCTACTTTGAGGATATCCCCTTGTCTACTCACATCTCGTTTCCTGCTACAACACAACAAGACTTGCGTCAACAGGCCCGAATTGACGACCGCGCCTCCCAAGCGCAGTTTGGGGGCCCTTCATCTTCAGTAGATATCACATCTAACGACTGTCGTTTTCCAGAAAGGTCTCTGCACGAGACCCTGGTCTTGCTGTCTGGGCAGGAGCCGGCTTCACGCCCTCTTCGGAGATAGCCTGTCTTTTCTTCGAATAAGCCGGCCTAAACACCCTCAAGAGCAATAGATTGGCCGTAGTTGTTAGCTGGAAGCACACAACCGGGCCATTACTCTTGCCCGGGAGAGCTAGTAGTGAGGGCTTAGTTGCCTTGCATAGGCTGGGTTCTCCACGGCCGTCCATCCAACCCCACAGGACGACCGCCTCCCGACCGCATATCTAGGGGCGGATCAAATCAACCATCTGCCCGGTCCGCATCCGCAGGCCAGCTTCCCTCTCACAAGTACCGCGACATTCAAGGTACAAGTGCCTGTCACAGCCCGTTACATCTTCTACATTACATCCCTCCAACAAGTCGCAGCCCTCCCTGCGGCAATATTACAAGACGTTTGACGCACCAACATCCGACGCGGCCCTACCAACAGCAGCATCGCGGATAGACTGGCAAACAACCAACAGCCAAGCTGCGTCTATTTCCATTTGGCATCATCGGTGTGATAGCTTTCGCTGGCCCTCGTTGCTTTGCTTGGTTGGCAATTATTGACGATGGCAAACCAGTCAGCCCACCTTTCCCGACCATCAACCCCAAGACAATAAATGACTACGACCTTGGGTTCGTGTCACAAACAACTATAAGACCGACTTCATTCCCTCCTTTCCAAAGCTTCTCGTTCCTCATCCAGCAACCACAGTAAGGACATCAACTACAACACCGACTCTGAAGACTAAGACAGCAACTTCTGACTCACAAGCTTCCCGCCAACCCATCTCTTCCTCAACGACCGCTTGCTTGATTTTGCTCCTCCTCCGGCCTACTTGGAGTCTCGTCAAATTGCCATCTCGTTGCGAAGAGACTACTCTGCGCTGAGCTCGTATATTTTTGCGGCACATTGAAGTATTTGTTCTTGAACACAACACTCCGAATCAAGATGTGCAACCAACACAGCAACTACTACACCAAGTGCGGACACACAGAGTCTTATATCAGAGAATGCCGCGAGAAGAAGAACTCACAACCGTGCAAGCTGGAGACAAAAGATCCCCAGAAGACGGATGGGTACTGTTCCGCGCCCGCTTGTCAAGCAAAGCAGTAGGTTAGTTTTGGGATTGCCCTTGATTGCATCTTCCTGGTGCGCTGCTAATATGTGAATCGCCGTGTAGAACAGCGCCCGTACCACCACGAAAGGAGACGGTCCAAAGACTATGACCTCTTGTCAGGCTTTTGCATGGAGCCATAGGGCTCACGCCCACACTCATACTCTTCTTCAACGGTCAGGCGATGTTGGCGACAGCAACCTTGGGGGATGGCGATGCATTGGGGCTGTCGAAACCCGTCCGCCAGGGGACCATTTTCTTGATGTCTTGATTCTGTTCACATGATTGGGGCGTGTTTTCAGCATCAGACGCGGTGTTTCTTTAGACTTTTCCGGGCAGTCACCCAACTTTCGCTTGTTGGGGCTGGCCATGGCCAGATTTTCTCTCTCTCTCTCTCTCTCGCTACCTCTCTCTGCCTGTCAATAGTTCTCTGCGATGGCGCAGTCAATTCAATCCTTCCACAACTACGCTCCAAACCACCAGTCTCATTGCAAGAATTGGAAGAGGAGTCAAGGCAGCAGTGACATGACCGACGGTCTGTCAGAGGGCTGCATGCGGTGTCGGGCCACATTAAGATCAGCCAGCGTCTTGGACCCCGAAAAGAGGCACTAGAATGGGGGCAAGGTCGGCAACGATGAAGAGGAGGGCGGCGGAATACTGTGGAACTGGTGTTACCTGTCAGAAAAATACTGAGGCGGCACGGCAGGGAGCGAGCGGGAGCGGTCCGTCTGCAAAAAACGCATGTATGTTCCCGCACATCCAACGGCCGAGGGCATTGCATGATTCATAGGCAACGGTTTGGCCCCAACCTGAAGAACGACCCTTGCTGCCGTGTTGGTGGCGGGATCGAAGAAGGATGCGCGCAGATACAGAGAGGTACATGGACGGCGAAATCATCCAACAACGATCCATCGAACCTTCTTCATTCTTTCTTCAGCGGCGGTGCATGGCGGCGCAATAAAAGAGGGCATCGGCCGGCCAGCCGGCCGTCTGGGCGTGAGGCTGGGAAAGGCCGCGCCGGGCCCCAATTCAAAACGCACGGCGGGTGGGATTCAAACTTGACCCAGCATAAGGGTCTCGTCATGTGATGGGCGGCCGCCCTTTTTTTTTTTTTTTTTTTTTTTTTTTTTTCTACGAGTGTGTTTATTAAGCAGGCGCAGGTGGCCAGGCCAGGTCGCAATAGAGGCCGGAACCGCAGCGGAATGCATGATACGCGCGACAAGCGAGGCAGCGTTGCGGACAACAAACGCAGCTTCCGCAAAAGCCATGCACACATCTCTCTTCCGAGCATTCTCGAGCACCCTGGCCTGCAAAACGTCGGCGAAAAAGACGGGAGAAGGAGAAAACCGTAGCGACGATGTCGTACAATAAGGGGAGGGAAACAGGTGAGTGCAACCAATGACATATCTGAGAAGAAAAGAAGAAAAGAAAAAGCCGTGAAAAAAAGACGGACAGGTGCGAATGGCCACTTGGACGGCTCGTCGACAATATAAGGCAACCAACAGGGCACACGGCGAGAGACTGGATGCACCAATCCAGAGCGGTTGCGGCGCAGCTGTCAGAATTCACACCATCCGTCTCTGTACTATGTAGGGCAGACGGAACAAGCGAGACTAAACCACGCCATACGACCCTGCCTCATTGCAGTTCGACGCTAGGTATGCTACGCTACGCTGCCCCCCAGGCTTAGCGTAACGGCGGGTGTACTAAACTAATCCATGCGCGCTAAGAGAGTGGGAGAGAGAGAGAGAGAGAGAGAGTCCGATGAGATGTGCAATGCCTCTCTTCTGTGTCCATCTTCTAAAAACATCAATTTTCAAAGGTGCAATCTCAGGCCGCGGTCGGATTGGGGGTGGGCGAGAAGGATCACTAACATGGAACATGGGGGCATTGAGCTTGTGTGACGAAGCCCCCCCTCCCCGGTGGAAACAAGACGGGCCGGTCAGGCAGTTCAGAGATGCTGCGAGGAGCCGGCAAAACATGGGCAGGCAGGCAGGCAGTCTGAGGCGAGTTGGAAGCAGACGATGAATGGTCGACTAGACGAGGTATGCGTTAGTTTGGGCCTTGCTCTGCGGAGCGACCCCGGACGGCGGAAGACAAGAAAGAGACTAGGCCTGGGCTACCTGACGACGGACTGAACTAGGCCGGAAGGGCATAAACAGACAGGGCAGGGAAGAGCAGCAGAGCGAGGGCCCAGAGATCAAAGATCACGGCAGAAGAAGGGCAGAGGGAGCAAGCAGCAGTTTGCGCTCGCGCCGAGTGTTCTCGCCAGACTTGAGAGTTCTGCCCGACGATGACAGGATAGGACACGCTCTCCGGATGTAACCCGCCCTCAGATCCATCACCCATGCATGCCTTTTCCAATGTGCCCCTCAAAGCGGCGGGAATGTGAAAGGACGTACGTGGGGACAGACATCGAGGCGAGAGGATGTGGACAAGGACAGGCGTAGTAGCAGAGCGGCGAGTCGGAGGCTAGAGGCCCAGAGGGAGGGGGGGATGGGCAGAAGAAGATGAGATGACGACGGGGAGGGCGTCACTCTGCTTTGGGGTCAGGAAGCAGAAGCAGCATTGGGCTTACAGTGCGCACTGCGTTTTAAGGTGGTACCCAGGAGGGAAGGTAGGTCAGCAGGGGTTGGGGGGAGCTCTCTTGAACCTCACCTCACGCTGCACGCAGCTACTGCAGCACGGATAGGTAGACGTAAGGTAAGGTAAGGTAAGGTAAGGTAAAGGTAAGGTAGGGTGCGTGCGAACATGAGCATGCATGGAGCAGACCGGGGGCCAGGGTGATGGGCACCACCCATGATGTGGGCCGGGAGATTGACAGACGGGCACGAGCTCCAGCTCGGAGCCGCCATGTCCAGGCAAAAGCTGAGAGTGAGAGGTAAGGTACTTGAAGCAAAGGTATTTCAGGCACTGCTGGAGGGGAAGAAGAAGGAGAGAGGGTCCAATGTCCTCGCGTCGCCTGGCTGTCCTTGCCCTGTCAATGTAAACTACCTTACCTCAGGATGTGACATATTCAGGACAGGAAGGACAAGACCGCACCGACGCAAGCAGGAGCCTTTTTTTGTGCAGCATATTACTCTGTTGACTTCACCACACACCTCCATCATGCACTTCACCAAGCCAACGTCACGTCGTCTCATCAAATCCTCCGCCCCTGGCCGACCTTGCTCCAGGTACCTGGCTTTGCGACGCAAGAAACACACCGGCCGGGTTTTTGGGAGGCCCTTATCTCGACTGGACTAGGCTGGACACGCCTTGTCCGGTTTCCAGCTGCGACTCTCGCCTGTTGTTGCGTTGCTCAATGGAACCCTGATCTTCTTTTTTTTTTTTTTTTTTTTTTCTGCCTTTCTCCCCTACGTACGGAGACGTACGAGGCCACTCACCCTCGCCTTCGTATCCATGCTGACTGGCCTCGCCTTCACGTCTTCAAGTCGAGGTGGACACGCGGCGGCGCAAGCAGGCAGGCAGGCGAGCGGGCAAGCAAGCGTCCATTCCAGTCTCGCCTTGGAACACGTGATGATGTGGGTGCACGTCGATTCTGCCCGTCTTGTCTCGCCTTACCTCAGGTAAAGATGATTGCGGATACCGGCCTAAGGTACAGCTCTGTACGCTGACCGGCCTCGTGTCCAGAGTCACGCATGCACCAACTTTACTTTATGCTTGTATTCGGCTGTACCACCGCCGCCGTCGCACGCTTAACAAGACCGTGGTTGTCGCGACACAAGTATCACACAAAACACGGGCACGTATGCACGCATATCCACCACACGCATACCGTTTACCATTACCTCAACCACCCAGCTTGTCCACAATGTCTGCCTGCATTACTCTCGACTTGCGCCGTACCGGCAGCAATTGCCGGGTTGCTTCTCACAGTTGCTGTGGCCGTCGCCATCTCTGCGCCTCTTGTTATTTCTTTCTGGCCGCACGCAACCTTGTACAACCCCCAATGCCCTGCCGTGGCCTCATTCCCGCGTCATACCAATGCAGCATCGCGCTGCGACCAGAGTCTCGCCGTTGAAGTGCCCCCCTTGCAGTGCGCCAAGCCTGAGCATTGATGCCTCCTCCACTGGCAATCGACCGCTGACCAGGGGATCCCAAGCAACTTTAGACGTGCGGAACATGGGGTCCCATCTCCAGGGCCTCAAGGGAATTGGATGAACACTACGATGCGAATGAGTTCCCCGATCTGCCTCCTTCGTCAACCGCTTTTTTTTTTCTTCTTTTGCGCCAAGATGCCCACCGGACACAACCCGGCTACAGAGAGTCTCTCGCCAGGCCAGATGGGCATAGACCCCAGGGACCGTCATCTCACCCTAATCACAAATCTTGCCTGGCATACGAGTCCTTCACGCCGTGTCTCTGCCAGATATTACGGCCATTTTCAACGGGATGACGGCAAACATTTGCTCAATAGCCTAAAATAACCGGGCGCGAGGATAGCAGCTGCTGTTTGTCGCCCCTGTGTTCTGGCTCCCTGCCGAATCCCTCGTGCTCGTCTTCGGCCCGTCGTCTACCACGTTGACACTCTCCGTGTCACGTCCTACAGCACAAACATGAAGAGCACAATCGCATCCTTTTTTCGCCGAACTCAAGCACTGCATACTGTGCCCATAACACTCAGCCAGTCTGGGTTTCGCTCATCTTCAGCAAGGTGCCCAGCACCTCTCCGCTCGCGACGGATCTTCGGCCATGACCGTCCACCCAACTTGCATGCGTGTTTGGGGCACAGGGGAGTCAGCTTGCATGTGCAGGTTGCCGTCCAGGGCGCCCGCCAGCCTGGTCGTCGGCGGCTATGCACATCGCTTCGACTGCATAAAGCCAATCAGAGCCCAACGGAAACTTCACAAAAGCAGGTGCTCCTCTATTCGCTCAGGAACTGCCAGCTTTGGGGGTCGGGTGTTGGGCGGAAGCAAGCCCAACTGCGCCACAGGTGCAGATCGTTAGACGACTCGCGATATCGTCGCATGCCTTCTTTCCTTCCTTTTCCTTCACAAGTTCATCGCCCCCTTCGAGGCCAACGTCAAGCGAAGAGCCCCCAGTATATCTCGCCAGACCGGTCCAAAATCAGCGACGGGAGCGGAATCTAGCCCGCAAGCCGGCCGATTTACGAGGGTGGCACGGTTGGTCTTTTGCTTCTCTCCCCTCCTTGTGCAATCCTTCCTACATGGGCCCATGCTCGCGCTCTTAACTGAAGTGTTTATAGAAGGGATAATCAACAAAACTCCAAGCCGCGGGAACCCTTCAACCCCATGTACGCCTCAGCGCTTCACCCCCAATGCCCCATCTCACCATGCTAGGGCTAGGGATGACCCCAGTGATCGATCTTTGCGGCAGACGGTTCGAGGTTTTAGCGTCTCGACCGTGTGTCCTGTGCGCCGAGTTCAAGGTCCCACACGGCGCGACTGATTGATGATGGATTATCAAGAATGAATTAAAAGCAGAGAGACTGTGTTGGTTCGACAACGCGCAATAACCGTCTCATTGTGGGGACTCGATGACCTTTGGCCCCTTCCATCTTTCACCGAGTTACTTCGCTTGTCGCAGTCAAAGGCCTCAAATATTTCCTTTTCCCCCCTTCGCCTGCTGGAGGGGCCCTGTTACCGGGCTCCGGTTCCCTTGGCCCGTTGACCGGGTCGACGTCCAACCCAAGACCAACAAGCAGCAAAGGGCATATCAGGTCAGGGCCCTCCTTTTCGCCGCAAATTTGGAGCCCACAATTCCCATAACATTGTGGTCGCTACGGGCGCTTGGGAAGTGAGCATACGCCCTCAAAGTCAGCAGTCGAAGAGAGGGGAAGAGAGGCGCAGGCGAAAGGCACAATGGGCTGCCTGGCTTTTGCCGCCTTGCATTGGATCAACGAACGAATGTCATTGGTCTGGGCCGGCTCAGATTGAGATGGCCCTTTCGGCGGGACTTTCGTTTTTCTTCTTCCTCATGCCTGCTACGGATACGGTGCCCCAAGGACCTGGTAAATACCCTTGCCCTTCTCGGGGCTCGGGGGAAACGGCACAGTCTCTGCCACTCGGCCGCGACCCCGTAAGGCAGTATTCCTCTTCATTTCGTTTTTTGCAACACACCCAAACTGGGTGTGGCCCACGCGCACGCACTAACACACACACACTGGCAGTATGTACGCGTGCTACTGAGCGTACACATGTTGGAACCAACCGAAAGAACCGCGGCTTGGCAAAAAAACAGAGAAAAAAAAGGGGAGAGGGAGGGTTCATCAAAACTGTACTGGAACCCTCGGCGAGTGTTGGTGAGGCCAGAGAGTCAAGCGACCTCCCGCACACCACCATCAAGAACGACTCTTGGTTCACCCTACCCTCCCTTCATCCCCATCCATTGCACACAGCTCCGTGGTTACTGAAGAAAGAGGCTGAATGGCCCAGACCGGAATCGTGAGCATGTATGATGACTCGTAACTTTTGTGACGATGAGACTGGTACACGGAACGGGACTAAAGATGGAGACGGAGAGGATGGATGGAGCCTCTCGGCTGGCCGAAAGAGGAAGAGCGAGCAGTCCGACGAGGACGCGTCTTGTCCTGTGGGCAAATAATCCATGATGTCTACCTGATCCTTGGTCAACGGCCCCCCTCCCGAGTCTCCAGGAGGGTACGAGCTCCGGCCCCGCCTTGCATCATTGATGTTGTTCATGGATAACCCTCGTGCCTTTTCACACAAGCCTCAAGGGGCCCTCTCCGAAGAGAGGAGACACAAGAGCCCAAGACAAAGAAGGACCAGAAAAATTGGAAACAGAGTTTTGACGAACGCTGTGGGAAGCGGGTGGCGCCGCTGTCGCCTGCGTCCGCGCGCCCGCCGTCCGCGCCGCTGCCTGCTCGGGCACGCGAAGGAGAAGGAAGGGAGGGACGAACGACGACAAGGAGCAACGAGCAAGGAGCTTTTCCTGTTGCGTCCTGGTGTCATGTCAGTTCGCTCCGGCAAGGAGAAACGCGGACGCGTGGGTAGATTGTGACGTCTCCCCCATGGACAACCCCCCTCGGATGAGCGAGGCGATTCTTGGTGTACGGTCTCAAGGCAGAGGAGGAAGGGGAACAGCGAGCGGGGGGGCGTGGGTTGTGTTCAATAGTAGGAGTAGTAAGTGATGACAACGCCGTAGATCACGTCCGACTCCATCGACACACACATTTCCCCAACCGTGCTCCTCGAACCCACCTTTCTCCCTGGCCCTGGAGCGGTAAAATTGGCTGTGGTTGTTGCCCAACGTTTGGCATTTCCTTCAAGTAGTAAACGCGATGTTCGGGCTGCAACTGCAGCGACTGGGCACACGCTCGGGACGATGCAGGTTGACGGTCATCATCACAGCAGAGGCTCTATCTGTCGGGTGCTGCACGTTTACACACATAGGAGATTGCACAACACGCATTGCACACAGTGTTATTCGCATCAAAACCAATCTTGGTTCATTTCAGAGTGTCTTCTGTGGGTAGGGGGGTAAAAAAAAAACTAAACCTCCTCTCCCTCGCGAGAAAAGTCCAATCTGTGTCTTTGTCTCTTCCAACAAAGGGGGGTGGGCCGGGGAGTCCTTCAACCTCATCTCTCCGTCGCACGTAACCATCAAAATCAAGAGTCCACTCCCCTCCCTCCTTCCCCCTTAAACCCCCATCGCATATAATACAAATCAGCTTTTTACAGAAACCACGCCGTGAAAGGGTTTTCTTTCTTTGGGAATTTTTTTTCTCAATCGTTTGTTTTGTGGGGGTGTAGATACGCGTGCCGCTTCCTGTCCAGTACCTTTCCCTCTAGCCATTTTGCTTGGCGCAATCTTGTGTTGTTTTTGTGTGTTGTCTCTGGAGCACTTCTATGATGCATAGCAACCATTTCCTCCGCGCGAAAGAAGAGATCAGTGACAGCCTGCGTCTGTGATGAGATGCAATGTTCCAATCAACCAGAACCAGTTAAGCCGTAGAATCATTAGTCGGCGTATTAGGAGAGTAAAAGAAAGTGGCGAACCGAAGGCACGATCGGATGCCTCATCAGAGCTCGACACACGTTTAGTTTCCAGAACCACCGGGTCCAGGGGTTCTCGGAGACCAAGAAGGTGACTGTGACATCATGTTAGAACTTGCCAGGTTTGCGTTTATAGGAGTCATGGTACACTTACGGTTGGGGAGTAGCTGGGGCTGGTCGGAGACTGCTGCGCCCCAGGAGTTCGTTGGTTGAAACTCGGGCTTGTCGGCGAGTACGCCTCCGGTGAAGTTGGCGACCACGTCGGCGACGCAGGGGAGTACGATGGCGACGTGGGGCCAGCCCCGTGAAGGTTGGGAGATGCCGGGCTGTAGTTGGGACTGGCAGGAGAGTAGCTCGGCGAGGTGGGCGAGGCGTACTGCGCTGGGGAGGTGGGCGAGTAGTGCCTTGGCGACGAGGGAGAAGCCGGCGAGTAGCTTGGAGACGTCGGGCTGTAGTTGGGGCTTGCAGGGCTCGTGGGTCGCAGCATGGGTGACGTCGGGGAGAACGACGGGGAGGAAGGGCTGAACTGTGGCGAAGTCGCATAGCGACCGCCAGCACCGTCCATGAGTGGCGAAGTGGGAGAGTATCCCGCGTTCGGCGAGGACGGCGAGAAAGATCCGTAGCTGCTGAAAGGCGAGGTCGGTGACGTGCTGAATGGACTTGTAGGCCGGCCCGGGCTCTGCGCCGAGTACGGGTTGACAGAACCGATACCACCAAAGCCTCCTCCACCATACTCGGTACCAAAACCGGCAGGGGAATCTGAGCCAGCGCCCACAATGGGAGAGAAGTTTCCGGCAGCAGGAGAGCTGAGCGACAAGTATCCAGAATCCGCCATGGGAGAGCCAGAGTCGTAGGGGGTTGCGGCACCTCCGGCCTCGCCGCCCTTGACAGGCATACCAGGCATGAGACCCATGCGCGAGTTGTCGCTGATGACAGTCTCCAACATCTTGGGGTCGAGGAGGACCTCGAAGTGACCGGTTCCCATCGGTGCCATCTGACCGAGCATAACGTTCTCAGAAATACCGCGGCAATCGTCCAGTTCACCAACAGCGGCAGCCTCGAGCAGAATTTCGACCGTCTCCTCGAAGGAACAACGCATGAGAGCACCAGTGTCTGCACGGTTGATACCGTGACGAGTGACAGCGGAGATCGTACCTCTGTAGGTCATGACGTCGCAAAGAAGAGCAAGATGTCTGTGGTTGACGTATGATCCGTCGAACGCCAACACCTGCGTCAATTCTCTGACAAGTGCCGATCTCGCCGCTTCGATACCGAAGACCTCAACAACCTGCCACAAGTGGTTGGTGTATGTGCGAGTGGAATCGACGCCGTCGACAGACAAGACCTGGCGGAGAGCAGTTCCAGAGGTATCCAGGTACCACTCTGAGCAACGCTCATCAGCCTTGGCAGCCAGCAATGCACCGTCTTCGGTCTCGATGAGCTTCGTCTCCTTATTCAAGAAGGCTCTCTCAATGCCCTTAACACCGCGCAGAGAAAGCGTGTCCAGCAAATGGGTCTCCAATCTCTTAAGCATGACATCGTCCTCCATCTTCTTCTCACCATCCTCGTCCTTATCGTCGTTGCCAGCGTGCATCGGGCGAATGCGGATAACTTGCTCTTCGGCGTTGTTGTCACTGAAAATGACGGCGAGATCGTTGGGGTACTCCTCCTTGATGCGCCTAGCAACGTCCTCGACAGTAAGTTCCTTGTCAAGCAACTTCTGGCGATCGAGCGTGAGACGGAGCAGCCACCTGGATTGATCTTCGGCTCGGTCATGAGTTTCGTCCGGAATGAGATAGTAGGACTCGACCATATCCAAATCATCAGGAATGTTTGTGGAGGTGATGATAGGGTCGTAGTAGATCTCAGTGACGGCTGTGACAGACCGCAGGGTCGTGTGTTCGACAGTGCTTCGAAGGGCCTTGGCAGCTTCCTGGCTGGCGTTTTCCTCGCCACTCAGGTAGACAACCATGGACGGAGTCTTGATGTTCTGGGCCAAGTTGAGAATCTCCTTGAGACGAGGGACACCCAGGGTGACGTTCTTGGAAGACACACCAGCGAAATGGAAGGTGTTCAGTGTCATTTGCGTGGCAGGCTCACCGATAGACTGCGCAGCAATGACACCAACCATCTCACCGGGACTGACAAAGGCACGGTCCCAACGGGCTTCCAGCTCTCCCAGGACGTGCTCGAAAGCCATCTTGTTCAGGCGCTGTTGGCAAGCAATGCGCTTGAAGGCCAATCTGGAGCGGATCTGCGCCTTGAAGAGGATGGTGGCGCTTCGGTCGGCCTCCTTGGAGATTTCGTCGTTGCCACGAACGATGGTCATTCTGTTGAGCATAGCCTGGACAGCAGGGATGACGTCCTGAGGCTTCAAGTCACTGCGCTGGAAGTCTTCGACAGCGAAGAGCTTCTTGGAGGTTTCCATCAGACGAACGATGTTCAAAGGCAGCTGCATCGACTCGTCGTCCTTCCTCTTGAAATTGATCTTGCGAACTTGCTTGCGATCATGGAGGAGAGCCTCGTACTCCTCGTCCAGAAGTTGCTGTACTGACGGGTCACCAGAAATCTCGTTACCGTACTCGAGCCAATCAAGCTCGTCTGGTCTAGTCTCATCCATGACGTCGAGGCGGAACCGGTCAGCGAATTTCTTGTCTGACATGTTGAGGTGGTCCATCCGCTGCTTCTCAATGTAGATAGCGTCCAGACCATCCTCACCATACAGGAATTGAAGGATATCGCCCAGGGAGTTTCTGACTGTACCATCGTACTTGGCACTAACATCCTCAAGAGCCTTGACCAGACGACGCTGGATGTATCCGGTTTCGGCAGTCTTGACAGCGGTATCAATCAGACCTTCTCTACCAGCCATGGCGTGGAAGAAGAATTCGCTTGGCGTCAGGCCACGGAGGTAGGAGTTCTCGACGAAACCACGAGCCTCGGGAGAGTAGTCGTCCTTGGTGAAATGGGGCAGTGTCCGGTACTTGAACCCGAAAGGAATACGCTTACCCTCGACAATCTGCTGTCCGACAAGCGCAGTCATCTGGGAGATGTTGATGGACGAACCCTTGGAACCAGACGAAGCCATGGTGACGGCGTTGTTCAAGTCCTTCAAACTCTTCTGTGTAGTGGTACCAGCCTTATCACGGGCAGTGTTGAGGGCCTTGGAAACCTTGCTCTCGAAAGTTTCACGAATGTTCATACCGGGCAGAGGCTCGAGCTCGTTGGCGGTAGCCTGCTGAGTGTAGGCCTCGACTTCCGCCTTGTGCTCGTCGATATGCACCTGCACCTTCTCAATGGTCAACTTATCGGGAATCGTGTCACCGATACCGATGCTGAAACCATTGTGCAACAGCCAATAATTGACGACTTGTTGAACCCCGTTAAGGAACTTCATAGACGCTTCGGGGCCGTGCTCGTTGTAGACGATGTGGACAATACCACCACTGGCAGCACCGATGTTCTTCTTGGAAAGTAGACCGTAAAGGAGCTCGCCGGATTGAATAAGAAGACCCTCGTCCTTAAGCGGGTTGTCTTCCTTGGAATCCGGGGCATTGTGCAAGCTGACAATGTTGGGAATAGCCATGCTCATGATCTGCTTACCCGTCCATCTTGGTCGTGGACGAATGATAGCTGGTGGGGGAATTACACCGTCCCAGTTGGGAACCCAGAGCATGATGTTCATCACGGCTTCCTTGGTAAGGAAAACGTCCCGACGGCAGAGTTTGTAGGCACCGGCAAGAGTGTCCTGCACGATACCCATGAGAGGACCGTTTCTTTGCGGTGACACGATGTTGATCGGTACCAAGCACAGTTCCTTGACCTCTGCTCTCGTCTCTTCGCTTTGAGGGACGTGAAGGTTCATTTCGTCACCGTCGAAATCGGCGTTATAGGGTGAGGTGACGGACAAGTTGAGACGGAAAGTAGAGTATGGCATCACACGAACTCTGTGACCCATCATGGACTCCTTGTGCAGGGAGGGCTGACGGTTGAAGATGATGTAGTCGCCCGTGATCAAGTGACGCTCGACCTTCCAGCCGTACTCGAGCGAAATCTGTCCGGCTCGACGGTGATGACGAAGATCAATTCTGGTTCCGTCAGAGCGGATAACGTACTTGGCACCAGGGTGCTCGTTGGGTCCGTTTTGAACCAGCTCGTGCAGCCTGCCGATGTTGTATGGCGTGACTGTTTCAGGGTAGGTGAGAGTTCTTGCGATGCTTCGGGGCACACCGACTTCGTCGAGAGACAAGTTGGCGTCACCAGTGATAACGGTACGTGCCGAGAAGTCAACACGCTTACCCATCAAGTTTCCACGGAGACGACCCTCCTTGCCCTTGAGACGGGCACGAATGGCCTTAACGGGACGACCACTTTTTTGGAGAGCACGAGGTTGTCCAGCAATGTCGTTGTCCATGTAGGTGGCAACGTGGTACTGCAGAAGCTGCTCGAAGTCTTGAGCAATGTGAGCAGGAGAGCCTTCGCGAATGGCCTGCTTGACGTTGCTGTTGGCTCGAATGATATCACCCAGCTTGTAGGTCAAATCATCTTCGTTTCTCAGGCCTTGACCGGTGCCGTCCATAGAAATACTAGGACGAACAGGCGGAGGCGGAACTGGCAGAACAGTAACGATCATCCACTCCGGACGAGCGTACTCGAGGTTGAGACCCATGTCCCTCAGGTCGTCATCGCTGATGCGGCGCAGAATGTTGTGAGCCATCTCGGGTGTGATTTGAGGCTCCTCCTTCTTCTTGACACCATCCTCGCCAGAAGACTCGTACTTGGCGATGAGCTGCAACGCCTTGTGACGAACTCTGGGCTGGATATTGCCGCAACCACCGTGGTTGACGGGAGCCTGCTTCATTCCCAAACTGTACTCTCCATCGTCGTTCTTTACCTCCTTGGTCTCGTTCTCGCAACGGGTCTTCTTCTTGCAGATATTCCATATCCGGTTAAATCGAACCTTTGGGTCTCTGGTGTTCACGGCTTGCAGAAATTCTGGGTCGCTCTGAGATGGGCAGGTTAGCACAATCGAGTCAAGGTGGCTGTCAAGCAACGCCGGTTAGACTAACTCTATCCGCCAGCACCTTGCTGCAATTATGGCAGACGATTTCCAACACCTTCTTCACCTTCTTGATGAAGCCGGGGTGATACACAGGCTTGGCCAGCTCGATATGGCCGAAGTGACCTGGACATTCGCCCATCGCCTGGTTACAGGTCTTGCACTTGAATTGGCGATCGATGGAACCGAGCATGGGATCGTTCAAACCGCCGTCACGAGGCTTGGTGCGCGTCTCGTCCATGGTCTCGGGGTAGAGAACGTGGCAGACACTCATATTCTTGATCTCCTCGGGCGCCATCAGACCGAACTGGATCTCCTCCACAGTCTTGATCGGCGCACTCGAGTGCGTAAAGTACAGGTTCGCCATGTTGCCGGTTTTTCTGTCGGGGTCGGGAAGGAAGGTGTCGAAGCGTGACTGGCAGAGTCCGGGGGCGAAAAACGCGGATGCCGCAGATAGTCGTTACGCGACTTGAAAAGGTCGCAAAGCAGGCGCAAGAAGTCGGAAATGCAAAATTCTATCGTACGAAACGCTCGTCGAGATGCAAAAGGTCGAGAAAAGTCGTTCCAATGATGGCGCTCTTGACCACGCCAATCCCCGGCCAGCGGCCCAGGAGAAGGTTCCACAGTTCCTCCCAATCGCGGCTTCCGAGCGCAGGCGAGTCGAAGAAAAAATCGCGATCGTGATATCGGTCGTCGAGTCGGAAAGGAGTGTGCTGGTGCTTTGACGCGCTCTCCGACGATGCGCGTGGTGAAGCGATGGCTTGTCGGTAGTTGTAGATGTGAAGCCGTGGAGGCAAAAGCGAGGAGCGAGGTCAGAGAAATCTTGCCTGGAGGCGGCTGGCGCAGCCTGTCAAAAGGCGCTAGCCGGATTAGGCAGTCACGCTCCTTTCTCTCCTGCTCTGGCTGGGAACGCGTGCCTAAGGCTCCAGTTGGAGGTAGTCCGGGTACCCGCAAAAATGCTGAAACGCACCAATCCCTTACGAGGACAGAAGTAGCTCTACCTTACCTTGACGTTTCTAAGGAGATTCGTTGGAAGGCGCGCTGGCTGACTGGCCTCAAGTTGCAACTGGCCGATGAGTCAAATATTTTTATTCATTGACTCGACGTCTTTTCTCGACGTCTCGATGCACTCTTTCAGGCACGACTACGTTCAAATTGCGCTTGCTAAAACCACTTGGGCATTGTTTGCTATTAATAAGCAGCTGTACAGAGCTGGAGTCTGGCATCACCGCCGTCGCGCTAAGTATTTGGCAAGGATCTGGACGCCAACCGAAGCTCGTCCCATAGCTACGCGATCCAACGCCCTGTCACGCGTCTACACCGACGCTTGAACCGGGCTGCTGGAGCTGTCGAAACACCACACTGATGTGACAGCAAGTGACAGCAAGTCCTTCATCGCCTCCTGCCGGCCTTCGACGGCTTGGTTGCACCCTTCCTTGATGGAATCTTCTCCTCAATCACCTCGCTATCCGGTATCTCACCGTCCGCACCTGGACTCCTTCTCCTCATGGTTCCGGTAGATACCGCGACAAACTCCTCTTCGCTGTCGCTCTCGCCAAGATCGAAAAGAATCGGCATGCGGAACGCTTCTTTACCCCCGTTGTTCACGTGAAGAAAGTCAGAGCTGACCACGTCAACATCCTCGTCCTCGGCGTCCAGCCGCCTCTTGGTCAATTCCTCCTGACCGTAGATATCAAACTCGTCCTCTTTCTCCTCATACTCCTGGTTCTCTTCGACCTGCGCAAAGTCTGGTGCAAGTCGCGACCATTTCTGTTCTGGGATGACGGACCAGACGTATATCCTCCCCGTCTCCAGGCCACACGTAGCGATGAACGGTCGATCTGGATGCCATTCGACAACACCTTGCTCCTCCTTGGGTCCATCTAGGATTCGGATCAATCCTGTGCTTCCCATGCCTCTGTCCCATACGTATATCTCGTGATTATTATAGGTCGACGCTGCTACGTATTCGGAAGCGGAGCTGAACGTGACGTGGTTCCAAGATAACCTGTTGACCTGGTCCGAGAAAGTGTGCTCCTTCGTAAAGTGTACCGTGTCGAGGTCCAGGTCCTCCGCCGCCAGATTCGGAATGTGAAAGGTTCTGACGATACGATCCTGCGCATTGATCAACAACACACGCCCCGAATTGTTGAGACGCAGTGTTGTAATGACGCCGCTGCAAGGTTTCTCCGAGTATATCGTCTTTCTCGTTTTGACATCGATGACGTTCACCCATCCCTTGTTTGTGCCAGCCAGTATGTGCTCGCCGGTAGAAGTATAAATCGTAACCGTTGTCATCTGTTTCGCATCCTCTTTCAACTGCTTCTCGGTCCTTTCTCCCTCGGGGTGCTTCGGCGCTGATGGCAGTGGGTATTTCACATCGTTCACGTCTGAGATGTCCACCAGTATCGGTTGCTCTTCGAAGATGGAGGCCACAAACTGGTGACTTGTCGCGTCAGCTAAGTTCTTCTGATCTGGTGGGGGGTTATACTCACTGGTTGAAGGGATTGAGCTCGGCGATGTAGGCAGGGGCTCGAAAGCGAACCTCGCGGTATCTTTTGCCATCCTTGAGATCCCATAGAATGGCCTTCCACCCTTGGCAGGCCGATAGCAGATACCGGCCGCATCTTGACCAGCTTAGTGATGTGATGCTCCTGTTGTGGCCGCGCATCTTCCTGGCAACTCCCATAGTCTCAATATCCCAAATTACCACCGTTCCATCGACTCTGCCAGAAGCAAGAAGGTCGCCTGCTCGGTTGAAACGCAGACATGTTGAGTGGCCGGACCGAATCGTATTCGTGTTGTTGATCGCATTGATGGCCTCGACGGCGGCAATGGCCTCGTTCTCTTCGTTGCTGAGCAGAAAATTCATGATGCTTAATAGGGCTGCGGGCGAAGATATTCGGGCAAGAGCAGCCAATTTCGAAGCGACAAGGTGCTGGTAAATAATTGAGAAAATGAAAGCTTGAGAGCTCCAAAGTCGCAAATTATGAATATCGTTTAGCCGTGCGCGGTTGCGATTGCCTTTATTCCATCGCGCCTGCAAGGCTGACAGCAGAGGTTACAGGGATCAGGGACCTACCTTCCGGTGCTTGGACGCAGCTTTTCAGCGACGAACCCCACTGAAGGAGCGACAACCCCTCCCCCACCATTCCCGCCCGCCTTACACTCGGCGCGAACTCTACCTGAAATCTATCTCTGACTGTCATTCGAGGGTTGACGCATGTCAAAGGAGGGTGACGATTCCTGACCTCCTGTTTCGAGCCCGATTCCTCTTATTTTATCCTCGGCCCTATGTCCTATTTTTAAGTGTTCACCTATCAACCTTGGCAGGCTCAGCACGAATATTCTCGTTATGGCGAATTCCAAGTACGGTCGCCCGATATGAAGCTCGAGACCTGACTAACTCATGTCACAGGTTCGAATATGTAAAGGCTTTCGAGCAAGCTGACACCCTTCTTCCAAACACATGGATTGTGGTTCGTATCGACGGCAGAGGTTTCACAAAGTAAGGGGACATCGGACCAGACGAACAACTGAATACCTCTGACCGACTCACAGACTGTGCGCCAAGTACCAGTTCGAGAAGCCGAACGATAAAAGGGCGCTCGATCTCATGAACGCGGCCGCGCGCGTGGTGGTAACAGAACTTCCAGACATCACCATAGCGTATGGTGTGAGCGACGAGTACAGTTTCGTCTTCCACAAATCATGTACGCTGTTCGAAAGAAGAGCCAGGTAGGGAAAACCAAAACTCTTGGACATAACAGTAAAAGAAACTCACAAACCTCTAGTAAGCTAGTGAGCACAGTGGTATCAACGTTCACGGCCAACTACATCTACTTGTGGTCACAATACTTCCCTGATACCCCGCTTTCACCACCTCTGCCAAGTTTTGATGGCAGGGCTGTTTGCTATCCCACTGTCTCAAACCTGAGAGACTACATGAGCTGGCGTCAGGTTGACTGTAAGTTTTGACATATCTGAGTCATACGGGCAGCAAACTGTTGCTTAGAGTTTTTCTATCATGAATTTCGATCTGACTCATCCTTATAGGCCACATCAACAACTTGTACAATACAACATTTTGGTCCTTGATCCAATTAGGCGGCTATGACAACAAGACAGCCGAGCAAATGCTTGCGGTCAGTCGTATAACAAGAGCAATCTTCCCCTTCTCACAAAAACTAAAACTTTTCCAGGGCACCGTCTCCGGCGACAAGAATGAGATTCTCTTCTCAAAATTCAACATCAACTATAACAATGAGCCTGAGATGTACAAGAAGGGCAGTGTGATCTTCCGAGACGTAAGTATATCTACTCCCCCCCTGATTACGAAAACACTAACAAATTCATAGTACGAACTCGTCGAGCCCGGAACTCACAATGCGTCCGAAGCCGCAGATGCCCTGGCCGAACCAACGCAACAGAGCAAGTCGCAGGCCGAGAAGGAAAAGAAGAAGCGCAACAAGGCCCGCGTCGTGATAGAGCATCTGGACATCATCAAGGACGACTTTTGGGACAGAAGGCCGTGGCTACTGTCCAACAAGCCGGGTAAGACGCCCAAAGAACCTTAGATGTGTAGCTCAGATGAGCCCGAAGCCTTTGCATGAGAGACAAGGAACTGCACCACAGAAGACTGTGAGCGTCGGCAGCTTAGATGGCGTAAAAGTTGAATTACGGCGGCCGGTTATGCTGGAAAGCATACCGTTACACCGCGGATGTGTATCTTGCGCTCCGATCCTATATCCATATCGCAAACTCTGCCGGAAGCAGTACTGTATATGCTGCGCTCTTGGTATCTTTCGAGCTGGTACATTCCATGCGGCAATCACCGGCCTTGCCCGATGATGCGTAGTCACCATGCGTTAACGCTCATCATGTGAACGGCGCGATTTCCTCCCAGTGGGCAGTGATGTCAACCTGTGAGCCCAAGACCCTTGGTTTTATAGCTGATCCATGTCCTGGCCAGATCAACCTCACCCGGACTCGGTCTTTCCTTTCCTCGCCTCCCTCTTCGCCTTCTTCGCCTCTCTCCTTGCCTTCCTCTCCTCCTTAGACTCCTCCCTCGCCTTCCCCTTATCGGCCTTTTCCACCGCCTTAGACTTCTTCGCCTTCTTCAAAGCCCGCTCCTTTCTCCTCGCCTCCCTCGCCTCTTTCCTCGCTCTCCTCGCAGCCTTCCTCGCCCTCTTCTCCTCCTTAGTCTCACCCCTCTCCATGCTCCTCGACAGCTTGACGCCTCCATCCTCGCTATCGCCACTCGTCTCCTCGCTCTCCGGCGTCGAAGTACCGCTCTCTTCCTCCGGACCCTTGATCGTCCCATCCAAGAACCCGCCCCTGACGAAGCTCGCGTATAGCATCCATTTGCCGCCGGACACCTTCTCGATCTGGTTCAGCCGTCCCTGCGTAACGGTCTGCGTGACCTGCCCCTTCTTCGACGTGTCCAGGCCCTGGAGCTGCTCGTCGAACGCATTCATCCACCACGTGTCGCTCGTAAAATGCGCTTTTTGGCCGAGACCCTTGGTGTTGTCTTTGCGATTGAGGAGGAGCGGTTTCGCGAGGCCGATTGCGTCGTCCGTTGCGTGGAGGGAGTGCCCTTTGCCGCGCCACCCTTGCCGCGAAAGCAGAGCGTGCGCATCCATCTTGAAACTGTGTTTGTGGTCGCGGCCGGTATTTCGATCGGTCAAAATTGAAGTCGACTTTCAGAAGAGGTATTTCGGTCGGCTTCTATTATGTCACGAGGGCATGAGAGGGATGCGCATTCTCGAGGTGAAGTTTTGGACGTTGGCGGTTCAGAGAAGGGATTCAGCGCGGGCGGTTAGACATTCAGTGGTCAGTGAATTATTTTTTTGCTGCCGCTGCTTATCTTATCTTAGCTCCTTGGCCAAGCCCCACCAACTGGACCCCGGTCTGAGCTAACTTTTTGGAGCTTTACCTGGACAACGGGCACGCGACGTGATGACCATTGATTTTATTCTGACCAAGGGCGGTGAGCCTACAGAAGGATAGCAAATGTCATTGCAAGCTACGTGGCCTTAGTGTCTGCCCTCGATGAAGCTCTCGAGGCACGAGCTATACTGGTTCGTGGGGAAAATTGTAGCACCAGCGACATCGGAGTCTGCGGCAAAATTACGTAGTATGAACGTTCCATTTCGTCGTTGATATGATGAGGTATCTGAACTAAACACTTTTGTAGCTCTCCCCTCTATGATTGTACAAGCAGATGCCCCCTTTTTTGAAGTCCCGTATGCATCCCGAAAACAATTTTTACGCCTTAACCTTCTTGGCAGCGGGCTCCGCTGCAGCCTCATCCAGTGCACGCTTCTCCGGCTCGCCAGCAAGCTCTCTTTCCGCCTGCTCGAACTTGGCCTGCTCCTCGGCAGTCAGGTTCGGCAGAAGGGGCTTCTCCTCGTCAGAGTTGAGGTTCAGGTGGAAAGTACGAATAATTGAGTCGGCGTCGTCAATGGCGATCGGCCTGACGTCTGCCAGGGCCTTAATCTTCTGAGTAACGACCTTGACCTGCGCGTCGGTCATGGTGAGGCCAAGTTGCTCGACACGGCTCTTGATGGCGTTCCATCCAGTCAATCTCGAGGCGAAGTGGACGTATCTGCTCATACCGAAATCGGCGGGGTTGATAATTTCTGCTCCGAGTTAGCTTTCGTCACTGGCCAAACGCTGTAGCTGGGCCACATACCGTATGTGCTGGGGTTGTTGAGAATGGCCTTGGCGTGGATACCAGCCTTGTGGGTGAAGGCGCAGAAGCCAGTGATGTAGTTGTTGAAGGGAATGTTGATCTCGACAGACTCGGCGACCAGGTCCTCAAGCTCCTTGAGCTTGTGGAGCTTGTACTTGGACTTGGTGTACTCGGGGGCGGCGACGATCATGCGAGCCATCAGACCACCCAGGGGGGTGATACCGTTGCGCTCACCGATACCGATGACGGAGGTGTCAACTGCGACAGGCAATTAGCAAGTAGTTTCCCAGGCACTGGCTACGATAGCGACTCACTGTGGGTGGCACCAGCCTCAAGAGCGCAGTAGGCGTTGGCAATGGCGCATCCGGTGTCGTTGTGGAACTAAATCTCGCGCGTCAGCATGGTCGAGCCTTTGTGAGATCTTCGCACTCAGACGGGACTTACGTGAGTCTCAATGTCACAGCTGACAACACCTCTAAGCGTGCGGACGAGGTCGTAGACCTGTCTGGGGCTGGCACAACCGACGGTGTCGGCGATACCGACTCTGTGGACGCCGACCTTGTCGACGGCGCTGTAGACGGAAAGCAGATCGACGAGGTCGGATCGGAAGGAGTCCTCCGAGGAGAAACGGATCTCGAGACCCTTGGACTTGACGAACTGGATAACCTCAATGGCAGTCTGTTCATCAAAGTTGTCAGTAAATCATTGCGCGACTCGGAATTCAAGTTAGACCCACGTTAATGATGTAGGTCATGTCCTTGCCGTGAGAGTGCTCGCGCAGGTAGGAAGAGGTGCCAATGACGACATCAACACCGTCAACACCGGTCTCAACGGCCAGACGGGCATCGTCCATCTGTTCACTGGTTAGCGACGTAGTCTTGCTCGCGAGATGGCGAGACTTCTTACGTGACAGCGGACGTGAGTCAGAATCTTGGCCTTGAGGCCGAGCTTGCAGATAGCCTCGCAATCCTTGCGGGACTGCTCAGAAGCCGCCGGGGAGGTCAGCTCGATGTAGTCGACACCGAAGTCATCGAGAGCCTTGGCAATCTTGATCTTGGTCTCGGTGTCGAAGAAGGCGTTGGCGAACTGCTCGCCCTCTCTCAGAGTGGACTCGACTGTTGCGCCTCCAGTCAGTGGCTGCTTTTGAGAGCAGGGCCTAGAGAACGGCAGAACATACTAATCTTGTAACGGTCGACGTTGCTGAGAAAGTCTCCTACCGGCTGGTAAGGGTTGCTGTGCTTCTGCTTGGTCTGCGCGATCGGAGTCAGAACAGGGCGTCACGGTGGGAAGCCAGTTTGGGTGTCCCTACGGGAATGGCAGTGTAGCCAGGGTGGTCTGGACGCGAGAAGAGTCAGTCACGGTTGAGAATTTGTCGCGCAACCATCACGTAGTACGCACCAGCGTTGTTGCCGTTGGCGGCGCCATTGGAGCCGTTCGTGTGGCCATTGGTGCCATTGGACTGGCCGTTGGTGGCCGGGACATCAGGAGTAGGGCACATTTTGTATGTTCATACAGCGGCGGTCGAGGTTCGGGGTTGATGGATCGAATCGATGGAAGGCGGGATTTCCAGAGTCTGGATGGTGACGATATTTATACAGGATTTTGGGGTAAAGCTGGTTGAGTCACAGGAGAAGAGACGTAGCTGGGGAGAGAGTGGCAGAGGCAGCCTTTGTATGTAAAGGAAAAAAATTATGCTGGGAAGCCAGAAGCAGGCCGACTGAGGCGAGGCGGACGCTACAAGGAGTGGATTGGGCGGGATGGCCAGTGATGACCGAGTACGGCGTTCGCTGCCAACCTTGGTCGACCAGTCAATTGACGAAAAAAAGAATTTTTTCCACTCTTTGGCCCCGCTTCAGACAAATACCTACACCCCCGACCACGCTGCAGCGCCGTGCCATTGACTCTCGAGTTAACAAATTTCAGGGCCGGTCCTTACGTCGGTCCTGCCTGTACCCCGCTAGATGCCACCTGAAGTGGGCTGCCTTAGGAGCCTCCCATTGGCTGTAGTGGCATCCACTCCCTGCGCCGGCCAATCAACCCCCCGTTATCGGAAGATCGATCTCCCACATTGCTTCCGCGCTAGCCCTCGAAATGGTAATGCCACATGCTGCAGCTTGCCCGGATTCTGGCCCGTGTCCACTGTGCCACCTTGCTGCAGTGAGGTGTTTGGTGGTCACTCAGTGCAGTCGGCTTGGTCCTGCAGCCTTTCTGGTGGTGCTGGAGACAGACACCGCCTTTCCTTCAGTCGTCAGTCTCCCGACGGCTGGCGACCCCCAATATTGGATGATTTGACCGCCCAGAAGACCTCGCCTGCCACTGGTAACAGGGTTCTTGCAGCAGGAGGGTCTGCTAGAGGCGCGCCTTTCACATTGTGCAGCAGCGGAGAGAACGCGGCAACGGGGGCGTTGCATGCCGCACGGGAGCTCGATTCCGACATTGGTCAATTGACTCATCCTACCCGCTGTGGAGGGAACACCAGCAGAAGCTGGCCGAGCTTTCTTTCAACGAGCTGACCCGGCCTTGTGGTTCCAACCAGTTGGCTTCTTCAGGTGTTTTACCTATGATCAACTTCAGACGGTATCGGAGTCAATTGGAGTCGGCTACGAAAAATCGAATGCACAAAGTTCAGCGTAGACTCTCTTGTCACCTTCCTATTGAACCGTAAGCCTGTGTGCCAACCAGCTTGCACAGATTAGACATCAGATCAACTGCCGCCGGCCCGGCTGCTGCTAGTGATGCAACCTGCCGCGCCTATTTCAACGCCCAGCCCAATGTCTTTCGTAGCTGTCGAGAACAACGAGCGTTTGTCCTCGTGCTCACCAACTACGGATACGCAAGAGGCTGCATCTGAGACAAGACAATGTGACGCCAGGTCTGCTGTCCTTCTGGGCGGGAAGAGCCCACCGACCCCCGAAGCCCCCGTCGCACAACGAAAGCTGCTACGTCGGAGGGTCCGACGGCACCCCGGCCGCATTACCGACGTCCTCCAAGACACTGCTTGCATGCCGGTTGCTGGGGTAAACGCTGCTCCAATTTTCCCACTCGGATCCACAGCTGAATTACGGATCCCCAGACGACGTCATGCAAGTATGACTCCAATACGAAGTTCTCTGCGCAAAGCTTGCGCAGCTTTACGACATCCTGGCTCCTATGGAGGGATAGCTTCGCATCACGTTCAATAAGCAGAGTTGCTCACGGACACTTGCCTTAGTGAACTCCGGGTGACATCAAATTCATCTTGATTCCGGCGTGAAAGCACTTGCCCTGGAGATGGAAGAGAACAGCAAGCAGCGCATGCAAAAACAACTCTGGTAATGGAACACTTATTATCTATCTATACATATTTGTCCGTCCCAACCCACCGCGGCAATACCCTAGTAGCAGCAACGCCTTTCCATGCCCAGATCTGAAGGCGTATAAACGGGCCGCGGATATCGAAATGGTCCCACAACGACAGCAATATAAGAACAAACGACGACTTCTCTGTGAATGTTGACCAGACCAACCATCCAAAACCAATTTCCTCTTTTCCATGGATGGGCAAATGCCCTGCGAACTTGAAGTACAACACAGCTCAAATCGGGGAAACGTGTCGCAGAACCTTGTTAAACATGTCCTCGTTATCGAGTAGGAGTGCTACGCTGCCCATGAGGTGTATCAAACCCTTCTTTCTGTCGCCCATAGCGTCCGCCTCCCTGAGCATGGATATCCATTTCATCGTTACTGCGCTGATAAAAGCCTGATCGGTGAACAATGCTTGGTTGTTGTTATAGTTAACGAGTCCTCCTATCTTGACGAGTCCTTTTATCACTTTCTCATCAACGCAGGCCCGCATCAGCAAACTAGGACGAGGGTGCTTGCCCACTTTCATAAGTAAATCGGGCCCAATGGAAAGAATATAGCTCGTTGCCAAGTGTGCATCTTCAAGACTTAAAGATAGCCCACTATGAAGTCCTCTCTCGGGCTCTTCCTTCACCTCAGGCTGGCTCTGGGGCTTCGGTTGAGTCGGGCGCCACGGGTCTGGCAGGTTCGACCAAGCTGTGGGCGACACATCCGGCTTCTGTTCACGTGGCAGGGACCAAGCCAGCCTGTCATCCGGCAAACGCTTGCGAGGCTTGATTTCCGGAGCCGCCGCTGTGGGTTGAACAATTTGCGAAGTCGTCCGCGTTTGATCTGGTTGCAACAGCACGCGACTCGAGTAGTGCATCGGGGGGTAGCGTGTATAACCGTTGTCGCTAATGTTGTATGCCTCGGGGCGCCGATCGAGAAGATGGTTCGGGAGATCGCCATGGACCCTTTTTTCTTCAGCTTTGTCCCAAAGTGCCTGCAAGGTTGGGGCAAGGAAACCTACAGCCCATTCAGCAGCGCTACGATCACGATAACCAACGCCATCACCCGACGATTTTGTGCGCTGATGGTCTGAACCGACGAAGTGTCCCCCCAATAGTTCGACAGAAGTGGATGCGTCACTGATGCTGATCGGAGGCTCCTAGTTTCTCACGACGTTGGCGAGCACCGTCATTTGCTCCACTTCAAAGTCTTCGCCACTCGGCAATTTCTGGCCCTTGGGCAATGCTGCAACAACGTGGACCTCGATGGTGTTGACAATACCAGCCTGAAGCTGGGCCTCGAATACCCTTTCGCCGGTTGAAAGCACTTGACCTGGAACTCCATGAACCGGAGTGAGTGTATGCCGGTTGATGATCACCCAGAGTCTGTACTGGCGTTCCTCCTTCTCTAAGAAGGCAGGCAAGGTCGGGACGATCTGAATCCTCAGCTGATTGGCAGGCATATGAACCGTAACCGACTGTTGGGACACCTTCTCGAGAGGTTTGACGGTAACTTCAAACCGACGATCGTGATTGATCATCGGATGAGTCTGGACCTTGAGGCTAGAGATGAGGGCATCCGCAATGCCTATAAAACTGTTAGTATGGCGTCACCAAAACTGAGGACACGGTAATCTACCTTTGCCAGGCGCGCGAAGTCTCTGGTCCCAGAGAGGCTTGCTAGGTTGCTGAACCCCGTTCGGCTGCGACTGTTGCTGCGGAGCACCGATAGGCTGGAAAGTTGCATTGGACAGTCCTGCGGGTTGACCAGGAGGTGGAAAAGCCGACGGTGTACTCGCGTGACCGGGCGTACCGGCAGGAGAAGGGCGCATAACATCTTCTCGCTTGATAGTGTTAGCAACTGAAGGACTGGGAGAAGCCGCCGAAGTGCTTCGAATTCTGTCCATCGCAGCTGGCATGATAGGGTTAGCAGCTTGACGCGTGGTGCCATTCGGGGCGATCTGCTCGCTTGCTTGAGAGCCTGCGGACTGAGGAACAGGAGGTGCCGGTGAATCCGCCGAATCGCTTTTGCCTCCCACATGGATTGTAATCTTCTTGGACGTAGTAGGCTGCTCTGCCGCAGGTTGCTGTACCTTCAACTTGATCTTTGGCTGTGATGGCTCTGGGACAACTGCTTTGGCCTGCTTCAGCTCATCCAGGAAGAATTCCTTGACCGGTGTTAGTTCTACCATGAAGGATCGCCGTTTGCCGCCGAAAATCTCACCTTCAATTCCTGGGCTAACTCGTAAATCTCACTTCCCTCTTCATTGTAGAAGCAAGCGTTCTTCCAAAGGAGGCTAGCGCTCTCCTCGAACGCAGCCCAGTTCTTGAACTCGCTGGTACCCGTGGCTTCATTTCGTCCCTTGACTCCCTTGACTGATTTCTGGAGCTTTTTGATTGAGATGGGCTCCTTGATGACCCGATAATAGTCCTTGAGGGCACGGGGAGGTAGATTCACAAAAGGCTCGAAGTACGCCTCGGGCCTGTTGCACAAGTAATCAGTATGGATGCAGTTGTGGGTTCCTGAAAGAGGGTGACATACTCGTCTTCTCGCTTGCGCAGCATCTCTTCCACAATCTTCTCCTGCGCGGCCTGGAAAGTGAGACCCTTGTACGGAACGTCCTCGTACTCGCAGTCAGGACGACTGGGTGTGCTAGTACGACCCTTGGACTTGCGCGGCGTCACTCCCTTGGGAGGTCTGCCAGGGCCTCTGCGACGGATGATTATTGCGGCGCGCTTTGAGGACTGGCTCGCCTCCTCATCATCGTCTTCTTCTCCCTCGGCGTCGTCGTCTTCCTCTTCATCCTCTTCATCTTCATCTTCCTCGGCATCTTCGTCTTCGTCCTCATCGCCTTCGTCAACCTCGGGCTGCTTTTCCGCAGGCTTCGCATTTCCCTGGGACTTGCGGCGGCCCGTCTTGGCAGGGGTTGCGTCGTCTTCGTCTTCCTCCTCAACTTCGTCTACAACGCCGGAGGGAGGCAGAGGCGTCGGCACGGCACTGTAGTTGCCACCGTTGTATGCAGGGTTCGTCTTGGTCATGTAGTTGCTGAGAGCCTTTCGGACCCTCTCGGCATCGTCGAAGATTTGGGTGTTGCGAGGATAGAACTCTTTCGCGTTGGTCACCATGCGCTTGAAGTAGCTCTCGAGCTCGGTCAGTGTAGAAAAGTCTCCCTTTTTGAGCTTCCGTTCAATCATGGACAGCGAGATCGGCATGCGCGTCTTCTTGTAGTATTCGGGGGTGCTCTCTTTTGAGGGGAGCTTTTCGAAGTATCCTGCCACGAGCCGGCCACTGAAAGAATTGATTGTCAGCGTCTACTCTTTAGATGGCTGTGCACCTCCAGAGAGGGTTTGATGTGCCATGGATGCATCGTAGGACGTCAAGGACAGACTCACTTCTTATCTTTGGTCTGGCGGATCTGTTCCAGGAAGAATAGGCCATGTTCGGTAGTAGACTCGACAGTCTCTTGCTTGCTGAGATTGTATTTCTGCGTAGTGGTGATATCAGCTTGTCTGTTTCGCCTCTGCTTCTCGTAGGATGCCTTATGGAGGGGTATGGAGACTGCTGGTGGATGCTAGGAACTCAGGCAGACTGGGGTACTGTGGGATAAATGGTTGGTGATGGCAAGTGCAGGCGGGTTGGCCTGGCTGTCAGCTGGCCCCGGAGGTTGCAGGCAAGTCATTGTGAGAATGCAACGCGGGAGGGAACAGGTTGCAAGAGCAGATCCGGGCCATCAAAGCTGGGCGAACAAGAGGCGAGTGACCAAGGACAGCATGGGGAAGGGGCAGAACAAAAGCTCACCTGTGACAATCTGAGGCGCTTTGCGGCGCGCTCATCAGCACCTTCGGTCGCGCCATTTGCGGCGGACGACTTGCGCTTGTGATCCATCAAAAATTGGTGGACAGTGGTCGCGGAGACATGCGCTCTCTATCATACGAGTTGCAGATAGCTGCCGTCTATGCAGTGGGTGCAATGGCTGATGGAAGATGGCGACTTGTGGAGGTCGATGCGATGGTGGTGCTGCGACTGCTTTGCGAAAGACGCGTCGTTGGAGATCGGGGGATCGATCAGTTGGCAAGGTGGTGGCAGGTAAAGTCGGGGAATGTGTCGGCTGTGGGCCGTCGCAAGGTTGGTTGCGAGCAGGGCTGCAGGGCGCAGGGCGCAGTCTGTGGCTAGCGTGTTTGTGCTGGAAGGGAAAAGCTGAGAGCTCAAGGTAAAGGTGAATGAATGTAAGGTGGTTTCTAGTGCAGCACCCTAGGTGGGAAGGCTCGGGAAAGAACCGTTGGTTTGGCGAGGTCAAAAGTTCTGTGGCCTGACAGGCAAGAGCTGTTGTTGGAGTTGAATAGAGGGTGGTCGGGTCTCTTCCCCTCGCTGTGATTGCTGGCTGGAGGATACTTCGTAATGAAGATGGCCGCGCTGCAAGCTGGGGATCTGCCCGTACGGGTATGAACAACTCTCCGTTGAATCGGTCGATTGTCGAGGGGCGCACTGGCAGCTGGCAGATGGAGGGACAGGCTCGTTAGTGCCTCAGGTGCGCAGCAGTTTTCGAGGCACCCAGAACTTGGCAGGCGTGGTGGTTCTTGACCGTAAAATGCTGTGAAAAGAGAGTGGAGTGGAGTGTGCGGATGCAGAGAACCGTCACTTCGCTGTTGGGACACTGGAAGAAGGCTGGTGCCGGTTGGCAGCCGGTTGGGTGGATCCAGCCGTTGCGGATTCTCAGATTGAGACGTCACGGGCGCGATAGAGGAAGGAGGACGGAGGCAGAGGGGAAGGGGAAAGCTAAGGGAAAAAAAAAAAAAAAAGGCAGTCGACACACCGCTCTCACACAGTCTGTCGGTCAGTGTTGGGAGTTGGTGAGTCGGGTCCTAGGTAAGCCACCATAGGTACTCTCGATCCAAAATACAGCGCCTCGGTACACCTGAGCAGGGCCAAACCAAAGCGGAAGTTGCCGCATGGGAGCAAAGGGAAGAAGAAAAAAAAAACGCCTCGGACCCCAAGGTCCAATTGGTGGCAGCCGCACTGTCTGTGAGTGGTGGACGGTCACAGGTGGACCGACGGCCGTGGTGCTGGGGTCTGAATTGACTGTGATCCAATCCGACTTTTGTTTACAGGCCATATCTTTTTCCCACTCTTTGAATAATAACCCCTCGTTCTTGCGCGCCAGCCACCTCCTCCGCCATATTTTTCGAGATCGGTTCAAGCTCTCCGTCCCCCGACCTCCCTCTGTCGTCTCTCGTTGCTTCCCAGCTCATTTCCCCCCTTTGAGTCAGTCGGTGAAGCTGGAACAGCCTGTTTCAGCGTCAATTCCTGCCTACCCCGCCTGCATTTGTTGTTTACCACCCTTAACCTCGCATCTGCTTGGCTTAGGTCGCCTGACCTAGAACTGCTGGTCCCGAGTCCTCGCTCGCGTCCTTAGACCCCCAACCGTCCGAGAGTCGAGCATCGCCAGTCCCGACCGCCGTCGCCGCTATCGCCTTCGCTGTCACCCGTCACTCGAACTCTTGTAGTCTTCGAACCGAGAGCTACCCCGCCGGCTGTCTCGCCTTTGTGGTACCGAGACTAGACGCCACCCGTTCATCCCACAGACAGCAACGCAAACGCACGCAGACACAGACACAGCAGCCGCCATGGATATCGACATGAGCCGTCGCAACAAGGTCCCGCGCCCTCTTTCCGACTCCGAACGGGGTCGGTTGGACGAGTTCATCGACTCCATCCACTACTCGGCACGGTATGCACCACCTCCAGTCCCTCATTGCCTTCGTGCTGGTGCACAACAGCAGGGACCTCATGGAACTGACCCAGTCCTTCACATCTAGGTATTCCGACAGCGAATTCGAGTACCGTCATGTGCAGCTTCCCAAAGCCATGCTCAAGGCTATCCCCAAAGATTACCATGATGCCAGCCACGGAACGTTGAAGCTGCTTTGGGAGGAGGAATGGCGCGCACTTGGTATCACTCAGGTATGAGTCCGAACTTCTCCCGCACTGAACATAACAGTCTGACATGATGTGCAGAGTTTGGGCTGGGAGCATTACGAGGTTCATGAGCCGGAGCCGCATATTTTGCTGTTCAAGTTCGTCTTCCTTTCCCTTGACTTCGCCCCCACGGTGTTTAATCTAACATGCTGCCATAGGCGTCCCCTCAACTACCAGCCCCCTCAGTGATTCGAGAAGCGAGGCGAATCCCTTGTTACCCTGCAAACGCGGAACACATGCCCGCCTCCCGCTCCGCAGATTTCCTGTGTGGGCAACGCTTTCAACGACACGAATGACGGCCATTGATGACGGAAGTTTTCTCTAGAGATTCATGAGAAGAGATTGGGAGATAATAATACCTCGTCTTTGGGGGCCACGACAAATGGTGTAAAAGACGGCGCATACCATTACGGCTATTGCATTTATTTGGGCGGTTTGAGTCATCGGGATTTGTTAGTGTTGGACTGTTCTGCTTGCTGTCTGTTGATTGTCTTGGGACCCAGTTGAGGATCAGTCTGATGAGGGAGGAGTTCTATCGCCCGGCGTGCTGGGCTGGCGCGTCTTCTTCCAAGCCGATGCCGCTGAACTTTGCCAACGCAGAGATTGCGAACGGCCGCCAACGAGAGCCTCTCGCACCCTAGGCAGCAAGCAGGAGCGGCGCGCCGGTTGTATAGATAGTCGTTGTTGGCTATCGCCTGAATAGCTCGGCCAACGACGATAATGAAGACGGAGCTTAGGGACATAGGCATAGACGCGTGGATTCAATGCGGTCATGCAGTTTTCAAAAGCTACATCAAGTTGAACATGAGACCAGCAGAGACTAGCATCCTATTAGCTCGTGGACATGCGACGAAGCTTAGAGTGACGTGAGACACAACGATAGTAGTCATGCTTGGGCAGAATTTTGTTCCAAAAGCATGGTGTGCTATGGCAAGACATGCAGACGGGATGCTGTGCATGCGGTATAATACAGCAGCTTTATTGCATATTCTTTGGTCCATGTCATAGGTAGTCCTGATCGATAGAGTGCGAGACGTCACTTTTGACTTCGCGATGACGAACATGTGCAAGCTGGAGGAGGCTCGCAAAAGTGAGTTTTTGTGCATCTGATGTCGGCATGTGCAAAGCGGGCAAGGCTACAGGGGACAACGGGTAGCCAGACGTATAACAGAGGCGCCGTGGTCTGCAATTGGCAAGTTGCGGATGCACCAAGCCGAGTTGGATGGCGGCGGCGGCATCCGAAAGGCGATCTGGAACGGCGGAAGCCATGAGGAACCATTTGGCGCCAAAGTGGTTCCAATTGGCTCCTGCATCTGCTGATTTTCCACCAAGAAGGACACCTTTCACCAATGCCTAAATTAGCCTTTCGCCCCCGTAAGACAGCCCTGAGAGCGATGTATCCGTTCGCTGGCCCCAGGCGGCCGAGGTACTTGGGATCGGGCTCGCATTTGAGGATCAGCTAATCCTCGCCAGATAAAGTAGTACGATATTTGACGGCACTCAGGGAGTCAGGGCCCAGCTCCGACGAATTAATCAGCCTGGAGGGTGGGTTCCATTGTTGCTTCCACGCTTGGCAGGTCCTGCTGTGCTGTACGGTGTGCTACCTACGCATACGGTTTTTGCCTTTGATGTTAGATTGAGGACAGATTCCAATCCAATGAATGACATGACTCCTCACTTCTGAGGACAGGAAAGCTGGCAACCTGCAAAAGGCCCCGACGATCCCGTTTTAATTGCTGGCCACTCGTCTGGTCTTCTCTCTCTTACCCTATCGTCCGTGGTCTTTGCACAGCCGTCCACGCTGTCATCTTCTCCAACTTCCTCCAGGGTTCCACGGCCGTCTTTAAATAAGAAGCTCCTGGCCAAGAGAACAACGTCGATCGTGCGGTGACAGGCCCATGCTCATGCCACCTCCATCTTTATGTCAGACTTGAGACAAGACTGGAGAACCACACCTGGCCCATTTACACTTCATCTCTAGCTTTCAGCGCCCCCGGGCCGTTTCGCCAAAACGAACCTCACTCAACTTAACCTTTGGCGCTGCCTGACCCGTTCGGCTTATTTGCACGTTGCAGGCGCCACAGGCATAAGACTGCCTCGGATCCACGCATCCAGCCCGGACACTCTGGACGTTTCAGCCAACCTTTGGAAACTTGTCCGCATTCTCCGTTAACAACCTCTTCTCCTGCGACCACCTGTTCTTGTCATTGCGTCGCATATTAAACAGTCCGGTCCGGTCATCCCCGCCCACGGCGAACCATTCAACATGAAGTCTGCAAGCAGACTATTCTTCCTCTCCGTTTTCGCGCTCTTGGGGTCGCCAGTCCAATGCGAACGCGCCCAAGATGATTGTGCGGTATGCCGCCGTTTTCTTTTTCTTCTTCGCGACCTGTGCCCTCGCAGCGGCATCTCACTATCGGTTGTCCGTCTCTAACGCATCGTACCAGATCTCGCCCAAGGCCATTGTGTCCGACGCATGCGCCTCGTACTCTACCCTCGACAAGCTGAACGCCAAGGTGAAGCCCTTCGTCGACGACCTTACAAGCTCGACGGACTTCTTCTCGCACTACCGACTGAACCTCTTCCACAAGAAATGCCCCTTCTGGAACGACGAGAATGGCATGTGCGGCAACATCGCCTGTGCCGTTGAGACCCTGGATAACGAGGAGGATATTCCCGAAGTCTGGCGAGCGAGCGAGCTTGGAAAGTTGGAAGGACCCTTGGCGAAACACCCCCCGAGAAAGGTGCAGCACGAGCGCCCCGAACGACCGTTGCAAGGAAAGCTGGGCGACGAGGTTGGCGAAAGCTGTGTAGTGGAATACGACGACGAGTGCGACGAGCGTGACTACTGCGTGCCTGAGGATGAGAGCGCAACCTCGAAGGGAGACTACGTGAGCCTCCTCCGCAATCCCGAGCGGTTCACTGGATATGCAGGTGTTGGCGCCGCCCAGGTTTGGGACGCCATCTACAGGGAGAACTGCTTCCAAAAGAGCTCCTTCCCCCATTCCGCCTCTCTGGGTCAGTCACAAGTCAGCAACAAGGGACCAGCGGCGCAAGACTTCAGGCAGGTTCTCGAAGCCGCTGGACGAGAGCAGCTTTTGGAGCAGATGCGCGAGAAGCAGCCCAACGCCCCGTTTGTCGCCCAGACCGGCTTAGAGTCCGAAGACGAGTGCATCGAGAAGCGGGTTTTCTACCGCGTGGTTTCGGGTATGCACGCGAGCATCAGCACTCATCTTTGCTGGGACTTCCTAAACCAGACTACCGGTCAATGGCAACCCAACCTTGCCTGCTACAAGCAACGCCTCCACACCCACCCAGAGCGGATCAGCAACCTGTACTTCAACTATGCCTTGGTCACTCGAGCGATCGCCAAGTTGGGACCTTATCTCCAGGGTAGAGACTATACCTTCTGTACGGGGGATCTGGACCAGGACGCTGCCACCAGAGCGAAGATTCTCGAAGTTACCGAGGGTGCGGCTAGTGTGCCGCAGATCTTCGACGAGAGCCTCATGTTTAAGAATGGTGAGGGTCCGTCCCTGAAAGAGGACTTCCGCAACCGCTTCCGCAATGTCAGTCGTGTCATGGATTGTGTAGGCTGCGACAAGTGCCGCCTCTGGGGCAAGCTCCAGACTGCCGGCTACGGCACTGCTCTGAAAGTCCTCTTCGAATTCGACAACCACAGCAAGGATATCCCCGTGCTGAAGCGCACTGAGCTCGTCGCCCTCTTCAATACCTATGCTCGTATTAGCAGCTCCTTGGCTGCCATTGGCAAGTTCCGGGCCATGGTAGACGCCGAGGAGGCTCTTGCCGTGGCTGCTGCCGCCGAACCCACCACTGCGATTCCCGACAGGGCCAAGAAGCCGCACAATGTGGTCACGTCAACGGAGCCAGAGCCTATCACGGCTGAGGACTATCCAGAGGACAAGCCCCGATCGGAACAGACCGTCAGGGAAGCCTTCGATGAGGCCTTTGATGAGGAATTCGGCCGCTTCATCAAGGCTACCAAATTCGTTATCTCACGTTGGGCCGCCTTCCCCAAGACCTTGTAAGTTCAGAGCCCAGAGACTGGTAATCGACACAAGCTAACTAGGGTGGTAGTTTCAATATCCTCGCAGTAGAGCTGGCCCGTCTGTACCAAGGCTTCGTTGGCCTCCCCGTTATCGAGAGGAACTGGAGCTTTCAGAGGCGGCCGCTGGACGAGTTGTAGATAGACATCTTCATTTTTCACATCCTAGCATGGCATCTACTCACTGCATGGCCGGGCGAGGCTCATGGCGTTTTTGTCTTTCTTTTCCTCTTTTATCCCCTTTTCCCGGAAAGACCAAGGGCACACTGGACTGGTACCGTGACCAGGCTGTACATACAAAATTGATACCAACACTTCTATTAGTGTTTCACTGAAGCCACATTGGGCTTTCTTGATTCGTGACGCGTATGCAGGTTTAACGAATAGCGGCGACCCTCATCCAAACAGACTGTCCTCCTCGCCATCCCTCTTCTGCGCGTCCCGCAGTGGGACATGCGTCACCACGTTCCCGATCTTGGCCTTGACGCCCGAGACGGGAATCTCCCATTTCTTCACCTCTGCAAACTCCGGAAGCCGCAACATCCCGTACGTCTGCAGACACGCGTCCTCAGGCGGCAGGCCAAACGTCCAGCCGATGCTCACGTGGAAGGCATCGTCGACGAGCTCGGTCGCGCGGGCCTGGTATAGCGGCGGCTGGCCGAAGCGGAGGGCAACGGCGTTGCACTTTGTCAGCATGGCGCGGAGCTGCGGGTTCTTGCCGGTGGTGCTGTTGCTATCTCGCGAGGAGGCCCGGGGGTCGGCGACACGGAGGATCAGGAAGGCGCGGTCCGAGTCTGGGGATTTGAAGAAGCCTATCCCGCGCGGGGAGAGGGTGAAGGGCCCTGTGGCGTGGGAAACAGACGAGGTGAGGGCGGAGAGGAAGTCGTCCTTTTGAGCTGTGGTCAGGGAGAGAGGGCGGGTGAGGGAGACGTGGAGGGGCAGCGGGGCGTTGAGATCTGAGGTTAGTAGAGGCTGCAGCTTTTGAGACTTGAGAAGGGGCGCGATCTTGGCTAGGAGGTTTGTGAGCAGCGCATGCTGGGATGCTGTTGGATGCCCTGGAGAAATTTTGTAAGCTCGAAAGACAAAAAAGAGAGAGAAAGAGAGAGAGTATGTCTTACATTCAATGTAGACGTGCGAAGGCCAGTGGCCGACGATGTGTGGAATGGCACGCTTGCGACCTTGGTGGAGGGTGGGATCATCGGCGGTGCTGGTTCGTACGGTGGAGGCATACAAGTCGTGGAATTCTTCCGGGAGCGGAGGCAGTGCGGTGTTGCCGTCCGGTTGACTCGCGGATGAAGCAATGCCGGTGGTCTTGTTATGTTTGCTGGCGACGGGCCCTTCCGGGCTACCGTCGGCGGCCTTGCGGCGTTTGGGCGGGGGTGAGCCCGGCTCAGACGCCGAGTCGGACGACGAGTAGTCAACGAGGGCCATTGCCAGGCGGCGGGGAGCTGGGGGCCGCGGTCTCAGATGGGGGATCCCGGAGCGAAAGACCCGGTTGGGTCTGCGGGACGCGACGGAAGCTGGCCGGTACAGCTATCAGGCCAATGAGCTACAGGCGAGAGCGTGATGCATTTGCTTTTTGCTGCGCCTGAGGGGTTCTGCGAGGTCGCCTAGAAGCGCGCAGTGGCAGTTGAGAGATGTGAGGCACGTGAAGGTATCAAAGCGCCATAGCAAAGAGGCAGGTGGTGGAACCTGTCAGTCATACACACAAAAAGGCGGTGGTACGAAAAGCCCAGGGCAGTTGACACCTTGCGAATTGCGAGCGAAGCTTTTCAGCCAGATCTCGATCCCGGTACGTCATACGCAAGGTAAGGCCTAAGCTCCCCATGTACGCTGAATGAGGCGCGCACGCAACTACAATCAGCATCAAACTTTTCAGCTGCCTTGTAAAAGCTGCTTACGGGCGGCATGTACCTTTGAGCAGCATCGTGAGCTTGACTGAGCGTCGAGCGTGAGTAAGAACGAGCTAGTCGCGGCATAAGGCGGCGCAAATGAGAGCAGCATTGCTCATCTTCGCCCATAACCAGCATGAAAACACCGACGGGGCATAATTTTAAGCTTATGGCTCTCACTCGTTGACAGCGAGTGGCCAGTCCCGGTAGGGCGACGTGTTCCGCCAGGTATCGGAGCAAGCATGGCCCTGACTTGAGGGGGGCAGTGAGACGTGGACCGGGGACTTGCGGCGAGCCCCGTTGGCGCCCCGGAAGGGCCACTCGGAAGCTCGGTGAGAGGCCGGGTGACCCATTGCATGTTTTTTCTTCTTCTTTCTTTTTCACCCAAACGCGCATTGCAATCAATAGCGGCACTTAGGAGTGGTCTGCTAATTTGCTCGTGGTATCAGCTCTGTAACGGTTGCTGCGTGGGAGAGGTGGTCTGGTAAATGGGATGTTGCGGCGTGTCGTGGCTGCTGGTCCCCTGGCTAAAATGGGATTTTTTTAAAGTTTTGCTGATCGCATGACGTAGGAATTGGGAGCCAATGCGAGGACGATGAGAAGAACAGACACGAGAGACGGACGAGGTTCTAAAGGCCCGCGTGTCCCGCTGACGGCGTGCTTGTGGCTGAGCTAAGGTGGCCTAGCGGTTGAAATGTTTCGTTTCTCATTGTTTCCTTTGGTCCCTGGGCCGCCGAGGATGCCGTGGTCTTGGTCTTGTCCTGCCGGGTGGATCTAAGTTAGGTGTCTCTGCCAGCGGAGCCGCTGAGGGGAAAGTGGTAACGTGATGGGCGAGGAGACATGTCTCGTGTGCGGATCGGGGCTGGGGCGCTTTAGACCCTGACTCTGGACGGCGGAGGGGATATATGGAGAGAACATTTGGACGACGGTGGTTCTGAGGACGTGAGTATAGAATCCCAAGCATTGCATTTAGGAACTAGGAATGAGGAGCATGAATGTGCAGCTTCTTTCCAAACAGAAGGTGACGGGTTTTCGTCCAATAATTGCAGCTACCAGAGCCAGGCTTGCCAGGTAAAGAGCATCAGCAGCAACAGCCAGATGGTACCTACTTTATCGCCTTACACCGTCCCCGCCTTCCCACCCACATCGTCCGGTCCCTTCGCACATGCCCACCCCTCCTCCTTCCCTTCCTTTTCCCCTCCCCCTCCCTGCCAGAGAAGAACCAAAAGAACACCACAAAACTTCTCACCAATGGCAAGCTCGGGCGACCCGGCCAGCGCAGGTCCCATGATGGTCACTTCCCGTCCGGGCATGTTCCCAGAAGCCCAGCGCCGCGATGAAGAAGGTGCAGGCCACGCTGCATTCGCACACTGGCGCACCTTACACTTGCCTGACAAGGACTGGGATCGCCTGGTCTGAAAGGCCTGGACTGACTGTGCCTGTCGTCGGCATCACGCCCACACCCTCATGACTCTGTCGTCCTTGTCCTCGTCCGTCGCCCTCCTCGCCCCCGGGTGTGCACCTCACTCATCCCACCAAACGGAACAGCGGACGACGCTGAAGGTGAAGACCACCTCTACTACTGCATTGTCGTTCAAAAGGGCTCTCACACCTGCATTTCTGTCCCCGGTTTTTGCGTCTTCTCATCTCTCGTCTTGCCAATCTACTGCATTGCATCGCTTCGCTTCGCTCTGCTGTGCTGTGCTGCGCTGCGTATAGCGCCAATACCCGACGATCCTCGAGAACCATAACAAAAGACACAGCCACAGCAATTACACACACAACAATATGGACGACTCGGGCAGCAACAAGCAGTGGGTAAGTCCATGGTCGTTTTCTTATTTACAGGCATTGGAACGAAACACGGACCCCATCCATCATCATTTGTCGTACTATTATCTCGACGAACACTCATCTCCCCTTGCGGTTCAACATGGCTGGCTAGGCCTGGGCGTTACGGTCGGCCCTATCATCGTCATCGCTCACGTTCTCGTCTGCCATTCCCTCGTTGTCTCCACTCTTTTCAGCCCGTCACCGTCGCATCCACCGTCTTGTCATCTTCCGTCTCGTCCGTCTACGGCTCCAACATTCCGTCACTGCTACCGCCCCCAGCAAAGTTCGAGGCCCAAGGACTCACTCAACGTGGTCGAAGCCGATCGTCCCGTCTCCTCTCCCCTAACGCGCTCGCGGCCAGGACGCCCGACCGGTTTCTCTGCCCGTGCCCAAGCCTGCCTGCTATTCTAAGCCCCAAATCTACCCAAGCTACCCCTGCGAACCCAAGTGAGTCGAAAAGCAAGGTACGGATGGGTCCCCTGCACTGCACGGTTCAGCCACCTAAGCTTAGGCGGCTGGAAGTCCCTTCTTGCGTCACTGTTCATCCAAGCCATCGGATTTCCAAGGACCTCGACAAGCTGGCTGGCATCATCCAGACTGCAGCTAAGACTTTGACGACGTAAATAATACGGGTCCCTCCACTTACACATGCGCGTCCTTGCTTGTCGTTCGACTTGTTATCTATAACTCCTCATGTCCAGTCGTCTTCCTGCGTCCACCTTCTCTACTCACATTCAATTAACATTATTCTTCTTAGGCAAAGGCTTACTTGCTTGATCCACTCACTGCACCTGAACCTAGCCAGGAAACCGGACCTGGAAGCTCATTCATCAATCCCGACCCATTGCTTCGTACTTTCTCACAGAGAAAGAAAGGAAAAGACCCGGTCCAGCCGAGCGATAAGAGCCAGAGAAGTCACAGGAGCCACAGCCAGGCTTCGTCGTATCCAACCCCGCCTACATCCGCGAGCCCAACACGCTCCAGCTTTCACTCTTCGAACCCGTTCTCACCCACTTACAACAACCGCGCATCACTGCCCTCGCCCAGAGAACCCGGTTCACCTGCTTCATCATCTGCTCCTTACAGGCCTCTAGGTCGCAGCACCAGTGTTCGCAACAGTCTGCCCCCCAGTACTAGCGTCACACGGAGCTTCAGCGCGCGCAATCGGCCTATCAACGAGGAAGACGGTCGTGCCGACCCATCTGTCCAGCGCAGCAAAAGCGTAAACCATCACAACGTCCCTAGCGGTCTCCGTCGCTCCGGTTCATTGAACCAAAGATACAACGGCGATATGTCTCACCGACCTCTAGACATGCTCAAGAAGGAGCATCGTGCAGCAGACCGCGCTCCTCACCTTCGCACTCGCAAGAATGGTCCCATGACCGACACCATTGACGGGCTCGACACCATAGGTGGTGTCTACCACCATGGCGGCCCGTATGACGCCACTTTGGCGTCCCGCAACCGCAACAAGCAGTACGCCCCAGTTGAGGCCGTCAAGGAATCCAACGAGGAGGCTTTGAGAGCAACTCCCCGTGAATACATCCAAGACTCCCTTACCAAGCATGTTCCTCTTCAAGGAACCGGCACCGTCCCCGTCGGCAGCAGCGACATGCGCGGCAACGTTATGAACTATGAGGAGGGAGCGGACCTCATGCGCGAGCCTGACGCGCAGGGCGGTGCTTACAAACGATGGGACGGAATCGTAAGTCTGCTGTTCCAATTTTGACGTCATCTGCAATGTCTGACTAAGAATAGCCATACCACCCTGATGATCTCAAAGGAAAGGGCGAGCCTTCGTACACCTACGAAAGAGATCTTAAGGAGAAGAAGCGCATGCGCAAGGCGTCCCTCGGCAACGGCCCTGTTGAGTACGAGATGCATCCCGGTGCCAACAGCCAGTCACGAAAGAATCTCGGTGCCACGGTTCGTCAGCGTAGCGTGAGCAATGCCGCCGACGGGAGGCCCGGTCCATCAGAGACGCCCGCCGGACAGTCGAACAGCGCAGATGTGCGCCGTCACAACAGCACTGGCAAGCGTCTCAGTGACGGTCTGAAGCGCCGCTTCGGAAGTATTCGTCGAAAACATGAAGCTGCAGCCTAGATATCACATCCAGGTCATTTAGTCTTGGGCTTATTTCTCATGTAATACTACGTTGCCATGACGTAATGTCTTAGTTGCGCCTACTCGGTTGCGCCTCTCGGAATGTTTAGTAACTACCAAAAGGTATGAGAGTGTACGATACAAGGAACACTGTTAAGGTATGGGCGGTGGGATTGGCTTTGCGGTTGGTGAGGTCCACCATGAGAGAAGAGCTTTGTGTTGCTTTGAGCGAAAATGAATTTGAACGCCTCAGGGCCAACGACGAGCTTGAGTTACGATTGCCTAGAAAGGCATTACGAATAATAGATTAGGACAAATATAGGCACCTCAGCATGAGGTTAGATTTCTAGTCATGGTAATGGTACTAAATAACGTTAAATGACAGCGCGCATTGCGTGATCTGACGACCATCATATCACAGCACGTGAGGCAAGTAATGGTCACATTGTGAATGTACTTGGTTTTCGAATATTCCTATTATCAAAAGTGTCGTCGGTCTAACTTTTGCCTCTTGAAAACGCTTTCTCGCAATTGCTGCACCAAGGCCTTGTTTCAAAAGGCCCAACTTCAAAAAGATATTCAGCCCCCAACGCGATGGTCCTCCTATTTTACAATTGCCTCAGAAGTAGGCCAACCCGTTCCATCCTAGGATCCCTTCCAGCTCGCCCCGGACCTCCAGCACGTTACCGTAGCCGCCCTTGCCGGCGACTTCCGACCTGCGTCCTGCGCCGAGTTCGTTCCAGCGGGATAGGAGCGCGCCGTCGACGATGGTGCGTCCGGCGCTTGTGTCGACGCCCGGCGGGCGCGCGTCCAGGGGCGGGAGCCGGTGGGCCTTTGGGTTCGTGGCGGCTGCGTGAGGGAGCGCTGCGGCAATGCTGTTGGACAGGGATGTCAGGCGTCGGTAAGCCTGCTCTGATAGCGGGGTCAGGGCCGCAAGAACACCCGTGGGAGAAGCAAGCATGAGCGTTGATGGTGGGTTCTTGGACGCGGATGCGGATTGTGCGGCTGTGGTTGTTCTGGGTAGTGATAAGGTTGCAGTAGGGTGGTTCGGCGCAGCCGAGAAGGAGGCACGGTTGAGCAGCAAGTGGCCTTGGAGAGACTTCGGGTCTGCGGATGGTTAGTGATTTGCCAAGCAGTCGGGGGATACGGGGGAGACTTACGCTCAGGGTCAAATTGCATGACGTGAATGACGCCGTCCTTGTCGCAGACGACGATGTGCAGCTCGTCTCCATCGACCAAAAAGTCTGCTGTCAAGACCTCAAACTTGCCAGTGCTTTTTCCGAAGAGCATCATCTTGTAAGGCTCTTCTGCGTAGCCGACGAACCAGACACCCTTGAAGGCATCGGCCATGAGACAGTAGCCAGTGCCTCGCACCTCGCGTACGGAGGTGACGTAGCAGCTCATGTCCATGAATGCGACAGGCAGGAGGGTGCCGTCTTCCTTCAGGCCACGGACCATGCACTTCTGCCCCTGCGCGACGAGCATCAGGCCTTGCGATCCAACCTCGCAGAGGGCGGTGACGGCGCCGCGGGGAATCTCCTCTTTGGCGACCAGCTTGAGCTTCTTGTTCGTCTCTGGGCGTCCAGGTTGGGGCACAACGGGCACGACATCGTACACGAGGATGCGGCCACGGATGGGCAGGTCCTCGCCGCGGTTGATAGCCGTGCCGATGGCAATAAGCATGCGGCGTTCCTTGGTCTCCTCGGACACTTCGAGGTGGAGCGTCTTCATACACATGGCAACCTCGTGGGGATCGAGCTCGACAGTGTCAATGACGGACCATGTGGCGGGACTGAGGAGCTTGATGATACCGCGCTCCATCTGTGGGAACGTGGTGATGGTCTCCTTGGCCCATTCCTTGTGGTAGTCGTCGTCCTTGGGGAGCTCGAAGGGCTCCGACACACTGCAGGCAACGGCGTACGTCTCCATGGGAGGATGGTAGGCGATGAGGCCGATAGCATCTCCGACTGGGATCTTGCGAATGGACACGCCTAGCTCGAAACTTGTGTCGGCGGGCAGTTGCGTGACACGCGTGTGCCCCTCTGAATCGGCGTAAATGAAACCACGCTCACAGCCTTCGGTATGGAAAGAACTCATGCCGCGAACGCCGATGCCCTGCAGACCCAACACCTTGGGAGCGCTTTTGGCAGATTTGATGATGAAGGATGGCGAGGCACCAGGAAGGAAGACGGTGCTGTAGCCGTTGATGTTTGCGCACGGTCGAAGAGGAACAAAACGAGGTTGCTCATTGGCATCGTCATCCGCTACTTCAACTGGGCTCTTGGCCAGAGCCGGATTTGTGATCTTTTGAAAGTGGAGAGTCTTTGCAAGGCCCTCGGACTTGTCCTGCGATTCAAGGCGAATGGGTTCATATATAGTAATGTCGTCGTTTGCATGTCGAAGCTGCCAACTGAGTCAGAATCATACGCCCTAAATCTTTCATCGAACAGAACTCACAATAAGATATGGCGAAGACTCCGTGGCATCGCCCAATTTGGCCACGAGAACTTCCGTCAATGTCTCTTGAACTGTGCCTCGGCGAACGGCGTAGTCCGCAGAGAGAAACGGGGGGACGTAGGTCATTCCAGCAGCAACATAGACCGGTTTTGAGAGGTCGGGAAGAGCGTATATCTGATTTCGTTAGAAGTTGGAAATCAAATGTTGTGAAACGGACTTACATATAAAGCTCCCACTGCGCTGAGCAGGAACATGAAAATGCTTTGGCTCTCTGGAGTACCCTTGTCGGTTTGGATTGGAGCAAACACACCGGTGGTGTCGGTGTACAAACACCCGGCAAGCCATTGTGTTGATAAGATAGTGTCGTCTTGCTTTTCCATCTCTTCGAGTTCGTTGTTGTTATCAATTTGAGCAACCATAATGCTCGCATCATCTCGTACCAGCAGGAGATAGGGGTCCGCGATGCTGGCACTGACGACTCGTGGCTCAGCTCCCGTCTCCTCATCAAGCATCGGCAAGATTTGACTCAAGCCGAGATCTGGTTTGTTCGTCAGCGTTGAACGACAGTTATAAGTGCCATTAACTCACCTCCATCGTAGCATCGCACCTCAGACTTGAGAACCTGAATGATACGCATGTGTTTTCCCATCGTGCCCGCCTCTACCGTAAAACCTGCCGCAGGATCAAACTCTGTCCCCGTGAAAGCCTCAAAACCAGCGCCTGTAAGAGCATAAACATCTGACGTTTCGTAACCGTCTAGATCAACCTTGGAAACAATCATAAACTTGTCGTATATAGATGAAGCATCGAATTCGCTGCCCACAGCAGCATTTGCGCCCTTATCGCCCTGCAGTGATTTTGGAATCGGCTTTTGAACGCACATGGTCCAGAATCCCCTCGCCTCTGGGAACTCAAACTTGCCAATGACCTTTGGTTGAATGTTCTGGTTCACGATGGCGATGGCGGCTGCATTGCCCTTGCCAACGGCAGCCGCAAGTTGCAAATCAGCTACGACGCCGACCGAGTTCTTCTCGTCCTCGCTCTCCGGGATGAAAGCTTGCTTGCCCGTCGTCATATCCTTGACCGGAGCTAAACTCAGGAGAGAGTCGTGAACGCGGAATGATATCTCTCCTCCTTTGGGCACGCCATTAGCGGCTGTGCTCGACTGAATTGTCGTTGTGGTTTCGCCGTAAAGATCATCATCGTCGTCATCGTCGATATCCTCATCTTCGAGGTCGTCCGCGAAAGAGTCGTCAACCAAACGCGTTTTCTTCCGCGCGTTTTGTGTCTGTTTCCGGGTGACACCCACAACGAAGGAGTCGCTACCAGTACTGCCAATAAAGAACGCGTTCTTGCTCAGCCTTGAAATCGAAGAGGCACCGCACTGCACAACGTTGCCTCCAGCCTCCGCGGGTACTATCCTGACACTGAGTCCGGAAACGGTACGTCCATCGATTTTGAAAGCGATGATGGCCAAACGACCATCGCTGAGCACCATGAGCAGCTCTCCATTCTCAGGAGACATTTGCTCAATGTAGCAGTGCTCGAGCCGCAGATCCAACTCCGACTGATCGGCCAGAGGAAAGCTGGTCGTCTCCTTGGTGAACGCATTGACCGCCACGCCATTGGGCTTGCCAGACTGGTCAATGTGGATCAGCTCGTTGGTGCCGACGAGAAGCGCTCCTCCAATAGGGCCTGGAAGGGCAATGACTTTGAAGAGGTCCTGCGGCAAGTTGTTGACGGAAAGAATAGCCGTGGATGCCCTTTGTTGCAGATCGAGGGTAAAGACTTTGTAGGAGAAGTGGTCTTTCCGAGGTAGGGTGTTGGAGCGGCGCTGCATCGAAGAGATGATACCGAAGGTCGGCTCTCTGTACTCATGCAGGAAGGCGAGGTGCACAGGATGGAGGAGACTGGGATCAAGCTGCGGGAGAGGGAGGACGTATGACGTTGAGTATGGTACATCTGCTAAGTTGCTAGTTCCATTTGTAGCCGCAGTTGCTGACGGCTCTTTTGCCGGCCGAGGTCCATCCACATCCTCATCCCAGTCATCCATATCTATGTCCTCATCGTTTAGTTTGAAGGGTAGGAAGGCGATGTATCTGGAGCCAAATCGGAGAGCGGCACATCGGGAGCCGGGATCGGCAGCAAGATGAGTTGGGTAATTGCTCAACGGGCCATCGAATGGCGAGCCTTCGAGCTCTTCTTTTTCGTAGAAGTGGATGGAGACGTCCTCGAGTGCGTGTTTCTCGGGATCCCATTGCACCAGACTCAAACGAGCCACTCTTGTAGCAATCAAAAGAGCTTCGCCTCCAGACTTGGAATTTTGAATTTTGATTCTCGCAAGGCCTGCCACGACTCCAAATATTGGGTATTCGGCGACGAGGACAAGCTTGGTGTTGTTGGTGCGATCGGCGCGAACCAGCATGCCGTCGCCGCCAAGGAAGGAGGATTCGAGGCCATCGTCGTCGTTCAATCGGCGGTCGTACTGGGTATCAGCCCTCGACGTCTGTTTCTCACGATTCTGCGTGTGGTCAATCTCTGACGAGATGGTCTTTGTTGCAAAGATTTGAAGCAGCGAGCCCTTTGCGACGACCAGATTGTTACTCTGCGCCGAGAGGAAAGGGAGACTCAGGCTGTGCTGCACGCCAGTCGGCGGCGTGAGCTCGGTATAGCACTGCATGAGGACAGTCTCAGGCGATTGCCCTTGAGCCGCCCGCTGTCATAGGTTTCGAATTTGGCGAGAGAGATGCTCGGGGGAGGTCGTGTCGAGATCGTCGCAAATCGCCAAAAGCTCTCCTGCAGGCGCGCGAGCTCTAAACAATCGCGGGTCCTTGCTACCCATCGTATGCGCCGTCTGATTGGGCAGAATTCGGATGACGGATCAACAGAAAGTCCTCAATTCCGGGCAGGTGAAGCCCGGGGCACCTCACCTCAGCAACCTGCGCCTGCAAGCACTGACTGGATCCTGGTCATAGCACCACCTCAGTCAATGGCACGCGCCTCTGTCGCGACTGAGGTCAGGATTAGAAGGCGCTAAACGGCGCTATTGCGTCACCTACCTGCCTTGCCCATAGCTACCTGCTCCAGTAGTTCCGTCACTATTTACCATCCATCGCAGCTCTGGAGCTCCCCCCTTCTGGAATGAGGCAGAGTGAAACATCGACGACACCTTATCCACAGATCCCCTCCAATTCGACTTCGCGCAAAACAACCAAACATTTTGGTTCTCGAAAAACACTCTTTATTCCAAGAGGCGCTGCCGTTTCGCGATCAAAATGGCCAACGCCGGCCTCCTCCAAACCAGCCTGATTTGGGTGGCATATGCTGTTGCCGTCGGCCTCTGCCTTTTGGCTGCCATCATCACCACTTTCACTTGGCAGGCACCCCGGGAGCGATCTGCCGTAGTCAGCGTCGTTGCGATCGTCAGTCTGACAGCTCTCCTCGCAACTGTCCTGCTCCTCCCTGTCGACATCGCTCTCATCTCGTCCACGACTCATGCATCACTCGGGGTCAAGAAAGACTGGGCCACCGAAGAACGGGTTTACGAGATTCTGCAGACACTTCGCATCGTTTACTACTCCCTTTACAGCTTCGACGCTCTGCTGTGTCTCATTGTGATTCCCTTCGCCTACTTCTGGTATGAGGAATACGATGAGATCGAGGTCGAGGAGGGACGTTCGTTCGGCAGCCGCCTGGTCAGCGCGCTCAAGTACACCCTGGTCTTCGTTGTTCTGGTCGTGATTCTTTTCCTCATTGGCTTCTTCGTGCCAGCTGCCGGTAGCGACTCGGAGGCCAACTGGGATCTGGATTACTTCAAGCGGGTTCTTGTTCAAAACAATGGACAAAAGGCGCTGGCCTTCGCACTCGGCCTTCTCGTCACTCTGGGCACTCTGCTTTATATCCTCTACACCGCGGCCGGCCTCGCTCTTCTTCCCATGTCATTCATCAAGTCAGCGCCCTCGATTTCCGCACCTCAGCTCTCAGAGAACACTGCCTCCGCCTTGGAACAGAACCGCGAGCGACAGCGACAGCTGGAGATGCGCAATGCCGGACGCCCCGAAGGCATGTCATCCAAGGACAGGCGTGAGCTTGAGGCTCTCATTCGGGAGGAGAGGACTCTGACCCGTCGGGAGAGACTGGCGGCGGAGGCATCGGGAGAGGGTCACAGCACCATCTACAAAATCTGGCTGAAGATCTGCGCCGTTCTGAGGCCCATCAAGCTGCTCGGAGGTGTTCTTATCCTCCTGCTGTCCACCTTGATTTGGGTCTCGATGTTGATCACAGGCATTGACAAGGCGAAGAACTCGCTGTGCAAGGAACGATGTGGCTACATCCTTGGCCATATCAACATTTTCCAGCCCATCAACTGGATCTTCCTGCAGTCTGCCAAGGCCTTCCCAGTTGACTACATCCTCATGGCTCTCCTCGTTTTACTGTTTTTCAGCAGCTCGATCACGGGCATTGCAACTGTTGGGATTCGCTTCCTCTGGATCCGCATCTTCCAGATTCGGAAGGGCAGGACTGCCCCTCAAGCTCTATTGATCGCCACAGTCATGCTGGCTCTCATCATTCTGGCCATCAACTATGCCATCGCCAACATGGTGGCACCACAATATTCAATCTATGGCACACAAACTTTCTGCACTGCCCCTCACGATTCCAACTGCGGAGACAGGCCCGACTACCTCGTCCAATGCTCTGAAGGCTTGGAGAAGGACGCCCTGAAAGTGTGCACTCCGTCTATCATGGCGGAGTTCTTGAATCGCATCACCATCACCTGGCCCTTCTTTGGCGCTCTCGACTTCTGGGCGCAGTTCGTCTTCCTTGGCGTCTTCCTCCTCGTCTTCGTGACAGGTCTTTTCAGGACGCCCAAGCTCAACATGTCTGAGATCGACGAGGATGCTGAGGCAGACGAGGAGGAGGGTTTGCTGGCTAGCACTGGCCGCCGATTCGGTGCTACGTGGCAGGATATTACGGGGCGGTCGAAGTCTAAGAACACTTACGGCACCTCAGAGAATAACAACGGCGGCCGCTCTACTGAGGCTTAGGTTATGGGTACGAGACGTTAGGTTGCTAAGCACATGCTAGGATTGTAACATAAGCACATCGCATGGAAGACTCGGGTTACTAGCAAGGAGTGTGGGAATTTGCTTTTGAAATAGGTACGGCATGGCACACGGCGACGGGGGAAAACGGAATTTGGTATATTCTCACAGAATGCTTAAAACTTTCATTGTCATAACTTCATGATGCTCCCAATGCTACCCTCCTCTGTTGGTCCTTCTTCGGCTTGACGAATCGGACTGCCTTGTGGGTGCGGTCGTCAAACGCGGCAGCCGGTCCAACGTGCATCTCGTGCCAGCAACGGGCACAGTAAACGTCTTCACAGCCGAGGCACTGCAGCGTTGCGTCCTCCAGGCAGACAGTACACCACGTGTCGGCGTCCTCGTCCGTGTAGCCCGCCTTTGACGTCAACCTCTTGACCGCCCGATCGGCGGGCTGGAACGTAGGTACAGAAGGCAGGCCCATACCTCCCTCGGACGGAGCACCGAGACCGCCTAGGGCAGCCATCCGCGCCGCGAGGTCATCGTCAAGGTCCTCGTGCTTCGGCTGGCCCGATGGGACCGACGGCAGAGACAAGCCGGGCAGACTACCGTCATCATGAACCTTGTCGGACTTTGGGGCTGCAATGGTTGAGGGCACGGACGGGAGGGAGAAGCCCGGGTCGCCGTCACCTTGCTGGTCCTCTCCGGCCTCATCGGCAGCACCCTGGTGCTTGCTTGGTGGGTCAGGCACATCTTCGGGCTGGGTACTGAGCCGCGCATCGTCGAGAGCCTGGGAGAGCAACGTTTCCACCTCCTTGGTCATCTCCTCGCCGTCCGAATCATCGGCGTCCCTGGCCTTCCCGCCGCCGTTGCCATCGTCGGTGCTGTCCGGGGCGTGCTGGGCGGGCGAAGCCTTCGAGAGTTCTTCTAGAAGGGCGTTCACCTTGGCCGACTCAGCCTTGGGGTCGAAATTCCACTGCTCCTGCGAGCCGAGGTCTTCGTCGCTGAGCAGGTCTTCAAGGGTCTGGTCATCCGTCTCGAGAAATGGATCGACATCATCTGTCGGAGCCTGGGACTGAGGCGGTGCCGCCGCCGGGTGGGACCCACGGGGCCCCGCCGGCGATAAGCTTGCGGCTTCTCCGCGGGCTGCGGTCTCGTGACCGACGGCCCTCGAGGTGTGTGACTGCTGCTGCGGTGGTGGTGGCACCTCGCGCTCGGGTGTGTTTCTGAGAGAGCGAAGCCGGGCGGACAGTGCGTCCTCTCGTGAGGGGGGCTTGGCGGGCTCGATGCCCGTAAGAGAGACGTTCAGGGCACTTTGAACACTTTTTAGCACTGCTATGAACCATATGAGATGTATTGGTGGGTTTGGTTTTGATTACTTTGATGAACGGTCTAATGAGACGCCAGGACTGCCGCCCTTCAACGCACTCAGGCGATCCAGCAGACTCTTGTCAGAACCGCTCATGTCGCAGGACGGCGGTTCTCTCTCGATATCAGAGATGGAAAGCAAGGTAATGCGATAGTAGAATTTGGTGAGACGGGTCCTTGTCAAAAGCAGGCGTGGTCTGTGGTGTGATGATTATGCGAGGGGCCAATACTCGCCGCCCGACTGCAGTGAGGTTGTTGAATGCTAAGTGTGGAGCACCAAGCGAGGCAAACCACAAGGCATCCAGGGACTTGCTAAACTTGCATGAGATTTGGCTGCAGAAGGATGAGACAGGCGGGGAAAGTCCGATCTGGGTACCTCGTAGCAGTTCGTAAGGCGACCAGATCTACCTCGTGATCATATCGTTTGATCTCGCAGACTGAAGCTATTTAGCTTAACTATTTCTCCGGGTTGGTGGAGTGATGAAATGACAGAAGTTCCCAAGTTCTTCAGCAGTGTCGGGCGTATGATGCATTTGCACAGCCTCCGCTACCACAGCGACAGCCACTGTACTATGTACGCCAGCCACCAATTAAGCTTACAATAAGCGAGATACCCTGGGGGACCCAGGCGCACTAGGCAGAAACCTCTGGGGCCAAAGTACCCATGCATGAACTTGCAGCAGTGAGCCAGGGAACTGCCCGGCATCATTCCGTTGTCCCGGGACTCTGAAGAGCAAGAGACCAAAGAGAATACAATTGTAACGAGGACAAGTGATACGGCGATGGCAATGATATACATAAAGACGAAGCTATCATGTCCTCCTGACGGAGGCTGAGCTTTTCCACTTGACCCATGGTGCTAAGGTAGTAGCGGTCACTAGCCACCTGGCTGACCGATGTTATTTTCCCAAGTGGGTAAACGAAAATCATCATATGTCTTAGCGGTGAATATCCTTAACGGCGCGGGCAAAGACATGTCAGTGGCGGGCCTTGGCTCTTACCCTTGTGGTAATGCTCCTGCGATTTATGCAAACGGAGGGAGCGAGAAAGAAGTCGTTTTTCAACCAATCTGAAAACCAGCTCTGTTGCCTGCGGGCAGTGCAGTCGCGCGTTACGGATACATGGAAGCAGGAGCAAACATCTCCGGGATCGAAGCTTTGTGGATCAGGATGAACATAGCCAAACGCGAAGGATTGCCCACGGCGGCGCCGCAAGTACCCTGACGCCAGGGCTGACTGACGATGTATCAGGGTCCTCGTTGACGGAGACCTGAATGGCCTGAATGGTATTAAAACATGTCGTCCCTTGCTCTGGGCATGTCTTTTTCTTTTCGGAAAGTCATCTCATCAACAAAACGATTCACCTACCACACCTACCAAGACTCCACACCTCACAGAAACTTGCCTATTCGCACATTCGCTTCTTACCAAGACGCTTGTACCACACCGAATCCTTCTTTGACTTCATCGCGCATTCACCTTTCCAGAGGTGACGCTTAAATCGACCGGGCCGTCGATCATCAAAGAGAACCCCAAACGCGCCACAAAGGCCACTTACCCAGATTTTGGGGTAAACACGGTGACGGAAGGGAACACACCCCTTTGGACCGAAGTCTCCGAGTCGCATGTCATCATAGGCTGGTGGCAACAACCACTTAGGCAATTACACATCAGTCTGACGGGAATTGAGTGACTCCGACACATCCCTGTTTGGGCGGGCACAGCGCAGCTCTTGGCACTCTGAGACGACTTGAAACGGAAAGAGACAAAATTGCACCCGCTCCCACCTGCTGTTCCTCCGAAGCCTACTTTTTACACTTTCCTACCACATCTTACGACAATCCCTCCCCCAGTCATCTATCTGCCATTCTAATTCAAGTCGCGTGCGGCTAGAACGGCACACCCATCAAAAAGACTACTTTTGCTCCAACATCGCATCTTGACGATCGGCGCACATTCCACCGAGCGAACCGAAACCGGCGCAAACGCACCGTAGCAACCGAAAATGAGAGTAGATCTCACAGTCGTCGCGCTGACGCTGCTCGCGCCCGTGTGGGCCGCAGCCCTCGAGCCCGGCCTTCACGCCTCAGATGTCTCGTTCCTCGCACCAGTAGAGGAGCGCGACAGCAACGCGAACGAGGACGAGAAGCTGTGGAAGCGCAAGGGCGGCGGAGGCGGCGGCGGCGGCAGAGGAGGAGGCTCCTCTTCAGGTGGGTCAAGATCAGGAGGTAGTAGCAGCAGCGGCGGTGGGAGTCGATCTGGAGGCAGTAGTTCTGGCGGCAGTCGCTCCGGCGGCAGTCGTTCTGGCTCTGGCTCCGGCTCTGGCTCTAGCGGTTCAAGTTCTGGTGGCTCATCAAGTTCTCGTACAGGTGGCTCTAGTAGCGGAGGCAGAAGCGGCGGCAGCAGCGGTGCCAGTGGTACCGGAGGCTCCGCGAGAGGCGGTAGCCGCGACAGCTCCGGCGGATCAACGAAGACGGGCAGCGGCCCCGCGCCGGCCTACGGCGGATCATACGGCGGCGGTGCCAAGGTTCCCTACGCAGCCGGCGCATCAAGAGGTCCCGGTTCCATCGCCCCATTCCTGCTTATCGGCGGTGGTCTCGCCTTCTGGCCCGGTCTCTGGCTCGCGGGCGCCCACATGTACCCTTACTCCCACCCTTATCGCTTCTACAACCAGTCGGCGCGCGAGAACCAGACGAAGCCGGTTATGTGTGGTTGCGCTGACCACCAGCCCTGCGCATGCGACGAGAACAATAGCACCGAGTACATGAGTGCCCTCCTCGGCAACGGCAGCTATCAGGGCCTGAACCAGTCTGTCGTCACCAAGGGTATCTACAATAACACCGATACCATCCTCATCAACGGCACCCTCCCCAACGGCACGACCGCCTCGGGCGGTTCTGACGACGTCGGTACCACTTCTGCCGCTTTCCGGGCCGTTTCTGAAGCCCTCGGCTTCTGGCCCATGTTGGCTGTGGTCCTGGCCACGGTCTTCGCCGCATAAGCAATTGAATATGACCAAACTGTACATAATGGAAAACGTCTGCATGAATCGGGCCGGCTGTATGATTTTATTTTTCGAAAGGAGTTTTGGGCGCTCGATACCCACCACGGAGGCTTCTTGGACCGGGCAATTAGACCTGGACCTGGCAACAGAAACACTGAGCGTGAAGGTGGATATTACGAGATAGTTTATTATCAATAGTAATCGACGCTACTAGTACCGGTAACCAATGCTATGTGATGAATAATTTGTCAAGAGCGCCATCAAGCTGCATCTCTTTCGGCCCTCCGGGTCTCGCACCACTCTCCCAGCTCCCGCCAAATCCTCTCCTTCTCCGCCGGCCGGAGGGTCGCAGCCAGCCCGCTCGTGCTCGTCGCAACAAACACCCTCGCGCCAGCCCAAGCCTCCCCCTTCTCATCATCACCATCACCACCCTCCCTCACAACGCCCATATTCTCACCCTCATCCTGCCACCCATACCGGAACTCCTCCTTCCTGATCCCTCTGCCGTGCCGCACCCGCCAGATGCTCTCCCAGATGCTCTTCCCCACGATGCACACCGTCTCGGGCCTGCACCGCCGCACCTTCTCCTCCAGCACGCCGACGCCCTCGTCCATCTCCGCCTTGCTGAGCTCCGCGCCGTTGCGGCTCGGCCGGGCGACGATGTTGGTGTTGCCCAGGCCGTAGAGCGCGGGCAGCTCGCGGTCCTCCTGCGGCGCGCACAGCCGCGGCGTAATGCCCGAGGAGTGCAGGAGCTTCCAGAAGAGGTTGGACGGGTGCGCGTACACGTGGCCGGAGCGCGCCGTCTGCAGGCCCGGGTTGAGGCCGACGAAGAGGATGAGCAGGTCGGGCGCGAGGATGTCGACCAGCGGGGAGAGGTGCGCGTAGGTTGACGGCGGGGCGTAGCCGGTTGCGTGGCGTTTGCGCTTCGCTTTTGTTGCTGTGTTGCGCGGTGGGATGCGCTGCAGTGATGTGTCTTCCTCGTCGTCGGCGGTCGAGGGAGGTTCCGCATTCACCTTCCGTGGTGTGGTGCTGGTGGGTTTGGTGACCCGGGCTGGCGAGCGGACGACGGGGCGGCCGTGTGGGGGTTGCTTCCGGGGGCTACGCCGGAGTGGTGACGTGGCCGGCGACGGCGATGCTGCTGGGGACGGGGATTCGTGCTTGAACATGAAATCTTGAAGCTGCAGGCGGCCCTGGAAGCTTGCGGGTTTCGGTTGCGGCTCTGCGCCGTCGAAGAACGGGGATTCCATGGCCTATGTTTGGCTTTGAAGCTTATTACAACGACGGACGAGAAAGGAAGTGCAATTATCTAGTGACCGATATCTGGTGAAATGAACACCCTGACTGTATGTCTTTTGCCGAGGCACAGAAACCGGGGTTGTGTGGTGATGTCTAGATGGAGTGACAGGTGCTCTCGTCCGTTGCTACAGGCAGAGCGGTCCTTCGAAGTAGAGTCGAATGTTGTTCGAAGTCAAAATAGCTGATGGTGATGATGAAGCAATTGATGAGATGAGATGGAAGCTGAGTTCGAGTCAGTAGTCTGCTAATCAACTCTTGCTACTCCGTACCTACCTTAGCTCGCGCCACTGTTCCAGACGAGTCGCCACCGCGCTGAAATATGTCTGAAGCCGCAGGGACGTCCAACCCCTGGCAAGGACTCTGGGAAAGACCCACATATTGTGCCAAACTTACCTTACTCGAAGTCGCGTCAACAGACGAAGCTTGTCAGGCAGGCAGTGGCAGGCAGCTTCTCATGGTCCTTTGAACTCAAAGGAAATGACACAAGTGGCTTGGAGACTCACATCGAGAAATAATGCTTGGTAGATGAACGCTCAATGTCTATACGGCCTGCAGGCCTCGCAAACTCCCCAAGTGGTATCTATCATGCAGCTGGTTCCAGACCCGTATGTACAACCAGTACAACCCTCACGCTATGCTCTCAAAAAAACATCGAAAACCACCGCTTGAAAGCGGACACCTCTGCGACTTTACGCTTTTGCCCTTCCTATAGGACGATGATGTTGTCGACTCTCCGCCCCTGCGTCTCGATGAAGTACTTCCTCCGCACTCCCACACCGAGAGCGTTTCCAAACTTCTCATATGCCTCCGGGCCACCTCCGCGGATCATCACCAAAGCAATGGGATGCGGCCTTCGCATCCCTGCCGGTGTTGTCTGCTCAACATCCAAGTGAGGTTTGATAAGTTCATACTCCCACAAGTCGGGGGCACTGTAGACATAATTATTGTCAAGCTCTTCTTCGTCGACAATGATGACAAGCTGTAAGGCACGTAACGAAGGCGTGTAGGAGGGAATGTTGGCAAGCTTCTCACTAAAAGAGCAGCCCCCACGTCGCATCACGATGACTTGATGCTGACGAGGTGCTTCATCAGGAAGCCGCCCGTCGCAAGCATACCCTGCCAGGTACACAGTTTGCCATGGGAGATTCGGTGGCTCATCGTCGGTGGGAATCGACGCATCAGGAGTGTCGGGAAGAGGCACTGCGCCTTTCCCCACCGATATTGATCCCATAAAGCTTTCAATGAAGAACTTTTCTTGACTTCCTGCAGGGCGCGGAGCAGGGGTATTGGTAGGATCAAAGACTGATGTCACGGCACGAATCATGGACTTGAGCATCGACCTGTACGCCGTGTTCATGCTCTTGGAAGAAGCTTGGTCCTCCTGCATGTCAGACCCAGGCTCCTCCGCCAACTGTACCTGATCCTCCAGGTCATTGATGTTGATCTCCAATCCTTCAGCGGGTACTGGCTCGCTAGCATTGTGGACTTTGGGTTGACCGTGGGCCATAATCAGCTCCACGAAACCGTTATAACGCACCCGGTTGAATAGAGGGTCGGAGATGCCATTCAACAGATCCGCGTCGATGTGGACTGGCTCATCGCGACCGAGCGGCATGTGATTGACCTGCGTGACACGCCATGTATGATCGTAAGCAGCGTCGTATGAATCCTCCCGCACAAAGTGGATCTTCAATCCATTTAGGGCGGCTATTCTGACGCCCACCGGTGTCTTGAAGGCAGCTGTGTTCGCAAAGAGGTTGTTGAAAGCGCTACCAACGCCGCTCTGCTGAATGCTGGACGGGAACTCGATGATCAAAGTTGGCTTAAAGGGCAACGCAGCGCAAGTACCATTATCAGGAATCAAAGACCTCGGCAGTGTCCAAGGGAAGAATGCGTGGTTCGCCTTGTACCGAGAAATAGAGCCGTTGCTTCCCTTGCCCGCAGGAACTGTCTCAACCCCACTGTGTGGGTTCGAGATGGTGTGCAGGTTGACGAAGCTTGCAGCGTGAAACACGTCCGGTCGAGCGGCAAGAACCGAGCCAGTCAGCGGGACTTGTTTTGGAGCCGGACAGGTGTTGGTGAAGTTCTCGTCATAATAGACATTGATATTCTTGGGCTGTTGGCGACGTTCTTTCTTCTTCTTTGGTTTCGTTCTTCGTCGAGGAATGATGAGCGGGTGCGCTTCGGTTGTGAAGACGTACGCTGCGTCGAGCTTGTTCAGGGGATGATCTGGGTCAAACAGGAGGTAGAGATACTTGGTGGTCTCGCCAAGGAAGAAGCTCTGCATGCGGTCGGCCTTCTCCCCAGTGTCAACATTTTGCAAGCCAGACCAGCCACATCTAGTGTAGCACAGTCTCTTGATATCGTTGAGTACCATCTCTCCAACGTGAATATACCAGGGGTCGTTGGTCGCACGGTAGAGGTAGTAATTTGACTCGATGAATTCGGGTCGGCCGGGCCACCATCCGATTCCCGAATCAACTTGTCTTTCACGAACCGACCATCGCTCTGGAAGAGCACCGTAACGCGTCCACAACGCTGTGTATAATAGATTTGCCTCCTCGGCCTCCTCCACTTCACCTGCCATGGCGAGGAGACCTGGATAAAATGCGGCGAGGCTGTCAATCCAACTCGTGAATGCGTACCCGCGGGTTCGATGACCGGTCATGTAGTATGGGTGGTGAGCATCATTGTACAAGTGCCGCTTGATCGCTGCGTGGGCGTGGTGCCAAGCCTCCAAAAAGGCCCCAGAAGAATTTTCTTCAGGTGTCAGAGGCGTATCGTGAAGGTCATTAGGATCGAGCCATAGTCGGTCCGTAGGCGGCTTCCGTGTCGTGGTGTTGGGTAGCTCATGGCCAGACAGGAGAATATGGCTTTTGAGAGCATATTCAAAGAAGCTGTCGACACCAGCGCCGATGCCCGAGTCAAAACTAACCCATTCACCCTTCTCAGGATCGATCGCATTCCCAACAAGACCAATTTCGCTCTTGCCTTTCCACACTGCCCAGAAAGCCCTCTTGGCCAGTTGCTCGAATCTCGGGTCGTCCGCCAGCCGGCTAAGGACGGTGAACTCGAGGACCAGACTCCCTGCACCAGCACTGCATGTGTCTGTCTTCTCGTTGGTGGCTCGAGGGGAGTCTGGGTCGTCACGCGAAACCTTGTGTAACGGTGAGTTGACGTAAAACGGGATACCATGCCGTAGATTGACTCGTGGGTACGGCAGCCCAGTCTTGGTGTAGAAGGCAGGTAAAAGTCGTTCCGCAAGATCCAATGCCAGCCGGAGAAGTTGACCATCATACTTGAAGCCATTTGGCCATGATATCGGCGGCAGCTCTAGCGGGTCCGAATCTTCGTCTTCCTGGTGGTTGTGCCCCGGTTCGTACCCTGGAATAGGTAGCTCTCCGACAGCGAACAAATGTGCACTCAGCAATCCACCCACTCCGCGAATGACTGTCTCGAACACCTGGACCTTGCTGTCGAGATCGAAACCCCGAGCTCTGAGTCCTTGCCCGGACGGTCCCGGCCTACCATCTCCGTAGTATTCCACGAACGTCGTGACGCTCTGCTGAAACTCTTGCAAAGCCCACAGGGCAGTATTTTGATCGGAAGGAGTTCCTGCAAGGATTGCCAGGGTCGAAAGACTGTCGATCAGGGTAAGGGAGTAGTTTCCGAGGACGTCGTTCAGGTCGTAGTTGGCGGGGTTCGCGGGATCGCGCGTCAACGGGGTGCAGGAAACCGGGCGCAGCTAGAACTTCTGGTCAGCACTGTCTGGATCTCCTTGCTAACACTAGGGATGTACTAACCTCGTCCTCGGGAAAAGCGATGCCCATGTAGTTGTTCCAGCCATGATGAAAGACGTCAGTAGTAGCATTTCGCAGTTCGGCAAGCTTGGCGGTGCTGATTGCAGACACAGCTGCAGGCCATGATAGACACAGATACAGCAGAACAAGAATTCGCGATAGCATGATGATGCTATCTCTCCACAGCTAAGGGCCAGACAGGTTTCCCATCAACCAGGGGGCTGCCAGCGGCAGATGCCTCTATTTATGCGCGGATCGTGACGTGATTCTTCATGGAATCATTGAAATGATGCAAGTGACGTGAGAATCAAAAACAAAGCATCGGGTATCAATGAATAATAAGATGTGCGACGAAGAGAAAATGGACGTTGAATTGAGAGAATGGCGTCCCTAGGCAGGTCTCGTGCCTCCTTGAATTTCGAAGTGGGATGGAAGGAGACGGAGATGGAACGGATGCGTCTGTCTGTCCTTTGGCAGCCACAATCAGACGGACAGACAGACATCTTCTGCGTCTCCGATTGGTGGAGCCTTGACATCAGCGTGGCTAGTGAAGTGGCTAGTGGAAAGTCTCCCAACCACCACAAAACTGACTCAGCACGATCTGCTGGCATCTTGCGACAACCTGAGTCTTCCAAGATCGGATGAACGTGCCCGAGTCAGAGCAAGTCTGAGGATGCTGTTTTCTAGAACAGCATTCGAAATGCAGAATTCTGCCTCCAGCGCCCTGACTCGCCTTGGTCGAGGCCAATGTTGGATCGCAGGTCAAAGAGGCGTGGTCCACTGCGTAGACGACGGCACAAGAGAAAGAGACCTGACTGGCCAGGGAATGACAACGCATCCCGCGCTTCCTTCACTTGAACTTGTGCAGGAATGGTCAGAAAAATCTCTGCTAAGTCTGCTGACGTGAGCACAGGCGCCGGCGAGCTTTCCGCTGAGGAGACTGCAAAGTCGCAGCATTGCCGGCACAGGCTGAGGAGCCGCTTTCTCTTTACTCTTTAGAGTTTCTGCAGCATTGAGCGGTTATTCTTCTCGGGCACTTACTACTTTGGCATGATAAGGTACTGTGCTGGTCGATACAACAATACGGCTTTTTCTGTCCAGCTTCGTCCGAATTGCAGTTCCGTGGGACATCCACGTCATCTACAACGAACAAAAACTTCGCTGGTTTAGCCATCAACAAACGTTACGAGGGGGAGCAATCGAAGTTTTCCCTTTTTCATCACCCGTCGTAGAAGGTGGAGGCTTTCCGTTGCTTACGTACATACACTGTGTATGTGGCTTACGGCCTGAGCTAATAATCTTATCGAGAAGGTAGAACAAGGTGCGGCCAGTGCGTTCGGACGCTAAGAGAAGCTTTCCTGCCAACTCCACGGCGCCAAATCCTTCAACTTCAACTTCACAGGTCCGACACAGAGCTTGAGAGCGCTTACGCTGATGGAGATAGACGCGCCGCATAAGCGCAGGCAGCATCCACGCAATCCAAGATCGAGGAACATCGGACTTTGTTCTGTCGTGTACAGAGCAGGCCTCCAAAGAACATGCCCTACAAGTACATTGACTTCACCCCACTGGGCACAACGTCCTCCAGGTCGTACTGCAGCATTTCGCATCTCCACGAACCCCAGGCTACCTCCAGGCTCCATGAGGGTCGTTTTCCATTCTGCCTCAGGCGAGTCCGAATCATACCCGAAGAAACGAATGTCAACGTCAACTTCTTCTCGGCAACCGCCGCTTCAGGGCAACTCTGCTGTCTGGCCGTGACGTCTACCTAGTTCGTTTGAGTCACGGCAAGGAAACACCAGGGGGGAGGGGTGTGTGATCAGACCAGAGGCGGCCGCCAGAACGGGCCGCGCACTGCCTACGCACACTGCCAGGCCATTTTCGAGACCATGGACATCAACTTTGGGCATGCAAATCATGGGTTCCAGCCTGGAAAACTGGTCATTGGTTCACAGTACGACGTCAAGCCAGTAATGAACCGCTATTGACGAATTACCATTTCGGTCCAAGGCCTGGGGATCAGGGAGCCAGGTCTTCAGCCTGGATGGATACTGCCAGTGGACCCTTCGCTTACGCGACAAATCACGTCTCTTACCTGACGGTTGCCGGTAACAAGGATTTGATGTACTTAGTACGCCATCAACGAAGCCACCCACGCACCGAACTCGCCGCACAAGGCTCTTGGCAACGACCGTCATCACTTTACTACAACGCCCGCAGTCCAGGGTCCGCACTGCCATCCCGAGTCCGGAGCATCGAGGACATGCTGCTGCATGTTTGCCTTGAGCTAGGACGGACAGAAGCTCAGCCTCACATCTCAAGGCTTTATTTTTGTTATACTGCTTGTACGCTCTTCTCAAAGCCATCAATCTCAACTCAATGATAGTCCCAGGCTCAACAGGTAAGAGTGAAAGGATATATTCGAAGGAGTCCATACGTCAGCCGTTTTACCGCAGGTCAAAATCGCAAAACGGGCGCGATGCCTTGGACCCTGGGTACTACTGCGTATACCAGGCGCAGGAAGGCAAGCCAGTTACCAATTAATTCCGGTGCGTTTCGGATGCTCAAATCAGGCAGGAGAGCAGCAGCGACGTGGACGCCTTGCTGTAAACAGCAGTACGCAAACTACGTACCTTCACCGACTTTAGTCCCGATACTCTGGATCGAAGGCTGCAAGAGAGCAATAATCAAACGGAGGGCCTGCAGACTTCAGCAAGCAGAGCTTTCTGCCCGCAGTGCGAGGCCACTCCACCAGTGAACTGTGAGCAGAAGACGCCCACTGGTGGAAAAGCAGAGAGGGGAAGGACGACCTCCCTGTTACGACCGTTCGAGTCGATTCGACTGGCTCCTGTATGGGATTCTGCAAGCCCAATGCAAGGGAAAGGTTCAACCCGGCAGGCGGTTCCATTCTGCGGCTTTGATTCGACAACAGAGTGTCCCGACAGACTGGTATGCTTTGCAATTGGCTGGAAACCGCATCAGTCGTGGCTTAGCCGCTGCAAATGAGACTTCCCGGCCACTTCTTCGCCCGTTCTTCGCTAGTCTAGGGATGATCTGGCAGCTTGCTCCGGGTCCCATGCATGACAGACGTGATGGATGGCATGATTTTCTTTCACGCTGGCACACGCGCTTCGCGCTTCGCGAGTCTTGCTGTTGGACGGTTGGAAGTTGAAGGGCGGTTCAGAGCGGCGCAGGACCAATCGAATTTACACAAACGAGCAACCCTGGCGCTGGAGATTTCAAATACACCAAACATGAACCCGGACGACCATTTTGTCCAGTTGCGGGCAGCAATCTGGAAGTCAATGCCTTTTTTGGACAGGACAAGAGTAGATTGCGTGACGGGACAAACAAAGAAGCAGAAAGATCGGCAGAAAAGCAAATGGGCCAGACGATGTTGACGTGTGCACCAGACAAGGTTTGCCGGTCTAGGCACGGCAAGTTGCAACAGAGGGCTACATCGCTTCGCGGATGGCAGCTCAGCCCAATGGCTCCCCAATTGATCAACGCCCATCGGCTACCCCATGGCAAAATAAGCGGGGAATCAGTCGTTCCCCATCTCGTCTCCCCAGGTGAATCTCTCGGCAACAGTTTCGTCAAGGAAAATCTGAGAAGCAAGAAACGGCGGAGACCACCCGAGAAAGACAAGAATCTCACGCACGGGAACGAAGCAGCAAATCAACAGGGGATCATTTCGCGTTGCCGTTTTGCACCCGTACGGACCCGTCAATGGACATGGGAAGGAGGCAGCAGCGGCTCCCCTCAACCCCGAGAGGACTGACCCAGGTTCAGGGTCGTAGAAGTGGACAAAATCAGGCATTGCTATTTGATTTTTCCCACAGCAATTTACCGAGTTCCTGGGACAGTTGATGAAGTGTCTCTGCAGAAGAGAGCAGACTGGCGCAAGAAAAGCGTATGACTCCACAACTGGCGCAAACAGGGGACAGTGCGGAACAACCATTCCTCAACCGCCTTCGACCAGGTTTGCCGGGGCCTCTCTTGAGGGGGCGTCGGGAATGCGCACGTACCAGTGCCCGCGATTCACACCGAGTCTCCGAAGGTTTGATTTGCAAACAGGGGTGTTCATCACTCCGTCACCTGTTCAGGGCCCCTGGTCGTTTGACTTCACACTGAGGTCCTTTCCCGGAACCTGGGAAGACGAGAGTCAATCACAGGCCAGGAAATACGTTCCCCATCACGACCGGTCAAGGCCTGAGGGAGGCACAGGAGGGGGGGAAAGAGGAGTTTCTCTCCGATCCGGCCGCCACTCCCTCTTGCCCTGGCATCACCTCGTCAGGATCAGGGAGCCGACCCTCTCCGGCCGTCTTGACCCTTCTGGACCCTCTCGCACCATCAGATGAGGCCATGGGATGGGACGTAAATGCGATTGAAATTGTGAGATAATGCGTACCTTGGCGCGCAACAGGTTTCGATTCGACGAAAACGGATGGGAAGGGGAGCAAAGACTGGAGACTGAACCACCCGATATCTGGTCCGGAGGAAGGAGGATGATACCGGCCGAAGGAAGCACCCACGAACCTGGAGTACGGGCAAACCCCATACCATTTGTGTGTGTGTATGTGTGCCACGCACATACAATCCCTCTGTCTCGAATTATGTCTTCAGCGGAAGCACGTCGCCGCCATCATCACCGCGCCTCTGACGCTACTATCTAATACGAATACTCGCAACCTGCCTTGCCGTTGCTCGTCCAGCCAGTACGGGACGTGTGCATATTTGAAAACTGACCGACAGTGATAAGTCTTCAGCGGCATCGTCACCAAGCCCGCGTGGTACATGGGATCATGTTTGACAAGCCAGTTTGTGTAAGATACGGGATCCTTCCCGTCCCTCCATATCTCTTCATCTCATCTTGTTGACAGCATGCTATCCAGGCTATCTCGTCAATCAAGCCCCGGTATTCCTCACAGGCTTCCCACTTCACGTGAGCGAGGCAACCCCCGGGAAGCCGAGAAGTCGTCTTGGCGGGACAATCACAGTGCGCGGAAGCCGCTCAGTGGGGCCGTCGGCTGGAGTACCCACCGTTGTCTGCCTTTCCTTCTCCACTGACACCGTTCAGTTTCTTCCAGGGTATCGAGGGTATCGTCAGGGGTTGGCGGACACGGGCAACACGGGGACGCCCCGGGGAGAAAAAAAAACCACACACACACACAGCGTCAAAAGGCACAGGTCGGCCGGTGACCAGCACCGTTCCAGGGTCCCCTCACCTTGTCTGGCTACCTTAGCTTGGCGTGTGCTAGGCGTGCTAGGCTGGTGCGCGCCGCTCCCTGTTCATGCGCGGTCCTTTCGTCGTCCATCTTGCCCCGTGCGAGTAGCCCCTTGCTGGTCTCTTGCCTTGCCCTGTCTGGCCCTGTCAGGTTCAACTTCGTCGCCGTTTGTCGCCGCTACAGATGTGACCCTGTGTGTCTGTATCTGCTGTCTTTGTACGCAGAATGTATGTATCCCTATCCCACCCCCTGTTACTTTACTTCACAACCTTGACTGCTGCTCAATTGCTCGTCTATTTTGCTCTCTCCAGGCTCCATCGTGATAATGGATGCGGAATGCCTCCTCCAGAGGCTCCAGAGAGAGCCCACTCGCTCGCACTTTGTTCTTCCCTCCTCCTGCCTCCCCCCTCCTGCCTCCTTCCCTTCCCATGACCCGAGCCGAAAGGGCCTTGTACCCTGCCCACGACCACCCGGTCCGCGCGCGCTCTTCCTGCCCCCAAGAAACCCACTGTTCATGTAAACGGGGCTGCTGCTGCCGGCGGGCCAGCCGCAGGGCAGCAATGCCATTGGAGCAGGCATGGACTACACTAGCAGATGGGCGGCGCCGCTACTTAATTCGAAAGGATGAATAAAAAAACCTCGATCGCTGGCTGGCGGGGAGGAGGGGACCCCCTTCCCTAGGAGGGGGGCTACCCTGCGGAATACCAGCACTGTCGCATCCGGGCCAGAAGGGCCGCGGACACGGTCTGGCTGTGGATGTCGTATGAGGTGGTGAGTGTATCCATCCGTCGGTCGGGGGTTGGGTTCATCACAAAATTTGTGAGGAGGAGGAGCCTGGAGGAGGAGAAGGAGGGGGAGGAGAAAAGGTGTGTGGGTGGTTGGAAAAGCCACAGCCGCAGGCTTTCTCTGCTTTCCTGGTCGTTGGGTCCTCGGCATCGGGGGGCACAGACGGGGCGCCCGTTGAAGAGGCGTAGAAGGGAGCATGGGGAAGCACCACCACTACCTCACCAGACTACGGCATGTTGGTGGTGGACGAGGTTGCTGTTGGGCGTGGGAGATTGGAGGTGAATGGCCCAGAGGCAGCAACGGCGTAGCACATGTCCTACGACTTGACGTCGGCAACGGACGAGCTTGCCTTTGTTTGACGGCATCCCATCCCCCCTGGTCATGAGACCTCGAGACTCTCGATGCGTACGTAGCCGCTGTCACTGTGACATTCTCGTGTTGTCGGTGACTGCGATGATGGTTTGATCATTCGAGGGGGAATGTTGCCTTGGTCCCGAAAACCTGGGATCTCTGCCTGCTCTCCTGCCTGCTCTGCCTGCCGTGCCTAGTTTTGACAAGTCTGTTCCCCTCTCCTTGGTATCCCTGTGAGACTTGCCCTAGCCGACGTATTGTTGTTTTCTGTGTGTTTATCAATAGGCAGGATGACGAAATAGGCAGGACAAGAGTCCACCACGATGATATCACATAGAAAAGGGGTCCATCGAGCGGTACAGAGTTCAGGTGGTCCAATAGACCGTGGTATTGATCGTGTGGTGATGCATGTGTCCAAAATCTTGGGAATAAAAGTATGTACAAGAAGCGTAAGATGTGTAAAATGATGATATGCATGTCCAACTGAAAATCAACCGACCCACCCCTTGCCGCTATTCCAACCGGGTATACCGTGTACCCCAACAAGAAAAAATGAGTGATGGTATCTCTATCTTTACGGAGAACAAGGAAAACATTTCGACAATCTATGCGTTCGTTCCGACAGCTTTGGTTCCGAGAAAAGCATTGAACTCCAAAAATCAATGACAGGTGGCTGAGAAGTAGAATGAAAACATGGCCAGCAAGTGTTGGGTGTTGAATGGTTGTGTAGATGTTGTCGTGGGCATATTTATGCAGCTTTTGATCTCTGCACGCGAGTCCTGCTTTTGGCCTTTGCCGCTGAAGACTTTGCGATCTTTGCCACACGTCCACCGCTTGCGATGAGGCTCTCCTGTGTCTCTTGCTTCGTCACACGGGCGTTTTTGGGGTGCTGGAGACGCATTCTCTGCATCTCGTGGAGGGTCACCTCAGCATCCTCATCCTCAGGCTTGATGCCCCTGTGTGCGACGATCTCTTCCATCACTTGCGCCTGGTCCTCTTCGGTCATGTTCAACCTAGACTGTGCATCTTGGGCCGTAGACTGGCGGCGGTTGAGCTTCCTGCGCCGCCGGACGCTGACGCTGGAGTCCAACGGCGAGGGTTCAACGTGGACGTCCGCCCAGCCTAGTTCCACCATGCGAAGCTCGAGATCGTTACGGCCCCAGTGGGCGTATGCGCCGCCACCGAGTTCCTTGAACTTGGCGAAAACCCTCTGCATCTGCTGCTGTTCGTCAAAGAGGATGGCTCGTCGAAGCTTGTCGTCCTGTTCTAGATTAGAAAGTGTTTGCAGGAATCATAGAGGTCTTGATAACTCACATCTGTCGGGTGCCATGCGAGGTACGGAGCCCTTCCTCTGCTGCAAACCATCTGCAGACGCGGGATATCAGAAGTCGCATTGTACTTCCGGTTGTATTCGGCTGTGATCGTTGCCCAGATGCCACTTCCCTTTTGATCCTCCAGCTCAGCACGTCTTTGAAAAAGCCATCGTTCTTGGTCAGGGCAGCTGGGTTTGAAAATGAGCGTGGCTGGCTCGTCCTCTACAGACGAGCTTGAGGGCGATTGGTTGGGTAGTTGCACTACGGGCTTAGGGGCGTCGTCTTCGTCGTCACGATTCCTCATACGAGCCAGCCTCCTTACGCGGGGTTTTGTTTGTGGATCTTCTTCCGTTTCTGTTGACATTGGCGTTTGTGTTTGAGTCTGCTGTCTCGGTTGCAGCCGAGGGCTGGCAACTGGGCGCTCTATCTGTTGGCTGGGGTAAGGAAGGCCACCGTAGCTCGGTCGTCTCATTATGTCGTCTCTGTCTTGGAAATTGTGTTGTGATGGGTATCCGGTGGGTTGTGCGTTGATGGGAAATTGGTGGGCAGAGGGGTAGGGAGACGGGTGGGCCATGGTCAAGTCCGCTCCGTTCATCAGTGGATGCGACTCGAACATAACACCGTCTTGGGGAATGGGGTAGAAGTTCGATTGAAGCTGAGGAGACAAAGAGCCATGATCCGAGTCTGGCTGGCCGGAAACACCAAAAGAGCCGAAATTGGGGTACCCTGGAGGTGGCTCGGGGATTTCATCTTTGATCTGCGGCTCGGCATGAAGGTAGTTCTGTTCAAAATGGCCCTCTGGGTGCATGTTCATGGGCATCGGAGAAGCAGCTTGGCTGTGCGGAGCACTTAGATCGTAATGGTTGGTCCAGCACATCCTATTGTTTGCGGGCGGACTGGAGTGATACATGGTTGCTGTTGCGGCGGGGTGGTGCATGATTTTGACGTTTTGATGGATGGAAGGCGGCGAGCTGATGCCGGATGGCGGGGTCAAGAGATGATGCGGCTCGTTTTGAGTAACCTTTGACTGGTTAGATTCTATGGGTTGGGCACACCACTTCCAATGATGGATGTGACGCAGGTGATGGCAACTTACGTTGAAGGGAGGACTGTTGTTAAGGTCTGGGTAGTTGTTTGTGAGAGCCTGGGGCACCGGAGAACACCTTTGGGATACGGGGTCTCTATATCCGTCTTGTTGATGATCAATGTAGTGTTGGTCTGACATGGCGAGGTGAATATCTGGAGACGAGTTGCCACAGCAATGGTAGGTGATGATGGCTAATGTTCAATGTGTTGTTGAGAGACGTCTCGAGGGCTGGTGTGATGTCGGTCCACTCCTCGAAGGCGCATGTGCGTTGTTGTGTGTGTGATGTGTTGTGGTTCAGAGAGGGGGGAAGGCAGGTTAAGAAGTAGTTGAAAAAGTAACTCGAGTCAGCCTTTCTGGACCGGGGCGTGTCTGAAATGTAAGGTAGGTAATGGAGGAGGAGAGCCTCGCGATGGCAGGAAGAAGGTCGCGGCCTATTAATGACGAGAGAAGTGGACAGCAATGGCCGATCAAAAGGTTTGGACTCTCTGCAGGGAAGGTCCGTCTGAGGGGACTGGGCTAGGTGGTCCAGGTTGAGCCAGCCCACTCTTTGGGACGACGCAGAGAAAGGCACAGTAGGCAGCGGGACCATCGCCGGGGTGGGTTGAGAAGTGACCGGGGGGCCTCGATGCTGGAGGTACACGAGGTACTTGAAGCCGTTGTATACTGCACACGGGCCATGAGAGAGTCGCATGCGGGGACATGGATGGGGCTAGTTCACTCGCAGGCGATAGCCGCCCGGGGCTGTTGAGTGCGGGTAGCGGTAGGAGCGGGTCGATTTGAAAGCTGCACCTGGCTGCGGACGACGACGAGGAGAAGATGGAGCTTTGGGGGTGGACGAGGAACAGAAAGAGAGATAGAGCGGGGAGGGGGGTGTGTGCCCACACAACACCATGAACGAGGGGTGGTGGTGGTGGAGGAGGAGGAGGAGGAGGAGAAGCAGAAGGCAGAAGACTCGGCAGCAAGGGCAGAAGCCAGACAGATGGACAGACTGAGAGGAGAAGGAAAGATCCCAAGAGGTTACCAGTGCCAGCAAGAAGACGCAGTCGCGCAGTTGCAGACGCAAGTCAAGTCGCAGCGCAGCGTAGCCCAGTCAGGCCAGGCCACCGGCCAGGTCAGGTCAGGTCAGGTCGAGTCCGTCTACATTCCCATTACAGCAAATGCACTTCATGTCTGTCTTCACCGATGCTGCCAGTGATCGCGGCGAGGACATAGCTGTAGCGTAGGTAGCGTAGCATAGCATAGCATAGCAGACTTTCTCCCAGGCACTCACTCGCCTGGCTTGCTTCGTCTGCGGCCGTCTCGAAGCGCCTAAACGATTGACAGGTGTGGGACGGGTGGGGAAGGAAACGACTGATGAGCAGGGCTCAGCACAGCAGATTCGGAGCCGGTCGCAGCATCCATCTCGGATACTGGCATACTCCGACCTCGACTGCTTCTGCTTGGGGAGCCGGACGACACTCAAGACACGCCAGGCGGGCAAAGCAGGCAGCCATAGGCCGTAGGGCTTTGGGGGTGGCAACGCGCGGGAGTTTGATGCCCGCATTGCAGCGAGAGAAGAGCAGCACATCACACTACCTTAGGCAGAGGAGGAGAACGGCACAGATGGCCAAGCCTCGAGCTGGAATGGTTGATCCGGGCCACTCACTACCAAGACTTTTCACATCCCATTCTGCTGCACAGCTGTGCTTTACCTTGTCTCGCTTGCCTGTCCTGTCCCATGAAAGACACCGCACCGCCTTCCGGTCTCTTGCTGTGCCCATTTTGCAGTGGTAGCTGTGCCTCTTTTCGGCTAATGCTTCCAGTCAAGCTGCGGTCCAGCGTGCTCGGGCCAGGATCTACCTATCCTGACGCGAATGGCGTGAATAGGGAGGCTGATGGAGTCTAACATAGATTAAATAGCCATTCTAGATGGGTATCCTTCATGGGTTCGCTCGCTTCAAGCCTATCCAGCAAGATCAGAGCGGGCGCATGGACAGAGCGTCGCTGTGCGAATGCGGCGCCCCAAACTTCTGTTTCTTGGGTTGGGCTGATGGTGCACGGTATGTATGGAGTTAGTTGTCTTGTAGGGCAGCTAGGACAAGGCAGGGGATGGTGATGTGGGAAAGACTCGGAAGCCATTTTCTGCGAATTTCCGGGCTGCGATTCTCTTGCCGCAATCAACGCAGACAGGGGTGTAGGGGGCCTTTGAAGAAATTACCAGTTTCCGCCGCAAAAGAGCATCAACATCGGGACCGCGTCCGCTGGCTCTTGAATATGGAAGACGGAGAGCGAGCCGGACCTATGACAGTTGCCATCGCGATGAAACGCAAATGATCAGACCCAGAACAATGCCAGCCGATATGCAGATACGACCGGCGCAAGTAAGTGGTAACGGAGCACTGCAGATGTCGACGGAGTTGAAGGCAATGCAACGCGTTGTACTGCTATTTTCGAGCAGGCATTGTGACCGCATATCTGGATTCACTCCACATGTCCCATGGGGCGGATGAAGCAAAGATCCAAAGGAAAGGACTGATGTGTTCGGTAAATGTCGAAAAGCAATTTTACCTGGCAGCGGGCGGTGGAAGGCCAGCGCAAATGCAGATCAAGTCGCTGGCGGCGATATATGAAGGCGGAGGGGGGCATATTGTGACATTGGGGGCTATTCAGTCCGCACAATTTAAAACTTTCCGCACGCACTTACGGACGTAAACACCAAGGATGCCCGGATTAGCATGGATCGGCTTGACGGGGCAGTCCCGAGTTGCCGCTGACACGGAATACCTAGTGGATAGCAAGTTGAGAGATGAGGAAAGAGGGATTAGACTTGATCTTGGAGACAGAGCAGCAGCTGTAAGACCATCAGCTTTGAGTGACTGGCTGGAGCCTTCATTGACAGAAAAAGGTGAGACAAGAACGGGAGGGAGTTGGGAAACGGAGCGTACAGTAATGATGGATGGCTACGCAAAGTTTGCACGTTATGCGTGTTCTGCTCTGCACGTAATATACGTAGTATAAGTAGCCCAGCTCTTTGTATGCGTAGTGGCCAGGTCGTGGAGTATGCCGGTGGGCTGTGGATATTGTGATGAGATTTGTTCCAATGGCTGAACGAATGGTGGAATGGCTCTGGAAATAAGGCGGGTGAGAGATGGAACAAACAGAGCCTGAGAAAGGGTGACAGGGTATTGCCACATATGGCGAGGGGGGGTTAAAGAGGGGAGAGAAAGAGACTCTGCTTCCCGCAGAGCAGAGTGCGGTGGGAGGGAGGGACGGACGACCGTCGACGAGATTTCGGGAGAGGATTCAGACTCAGTTTGGGGGTGGACATGGGTAAAAATCGACACACAAGTGCGAGCGCGTGGAGGTCGGGGCCAGAGGAGAAAGAGGCAGAGGGAAACGGCCGAGTGCCTCGTCCACGTCTGGACCCACTTTCCCGTGTGATTGGTGATTGGCAGGCCGTACGTACCGTAACGGCCTTCGGGGAACGGGGTCTAAGGTGCGGCTGTGGGTCTAGGGAGAGTGAAGCGGGTCTGTGAATCCACAAATTCCCCAATGCAGCAAATGCATTCTCTTGGCATCTGCGGATACGCAGAAGGTACTGATGCCTACTCACTGTAGTGCATGAAGTCCATGTACCTCCCATGTCTCTCTTCAGGTCCTGCCGTTCCCGAGAATGACATGCCCTACGGCAGGCACGAAGATACAACAAATGAGCAAACGAAAGAGCGGGCAAGGTGAGGTACCTACCCAGTAGCCGGCGGAAGGCAGCTTCTGCAGCCGGGTCCACTGACGAGGTGGACTGGAGACAGGTCAAGTCAGGTAAGGTAGAAAGGGCACACTGTAGGTATCTCGCAGCTGTGAATAACTAAGGTATTCGTCAGGAAGGCATGAAGGACGGGACAATGTACGATACCTTACCGACCGAGGTGGAGGGGAGGATCTCCCACGGCCGGAAAGCCACTCGTCTCCGGCGTCGTACCTAACCATGGATGAGACTGCCAATGGCAGTCTGGAGTACCGAGTATCTGCATCACTTTTTATTTTATTTAATTTTGACTTTGACTCTGCCGAACGGCACGCGCCTCCATGCCGTGCATGCTTATTCTTTCCCATCATTTCTTATCCGTTTTTCCCTTCAGCATCGTCATTGGGTATTCGCGTTACCTCTTTATGGCATCTGGTGTGACGCACAACATGCCGTGCATGCCTGTCTGCGCGGTATTTGGCAGTGCTTCTACGAAAAGCGACGCTGCAGTCGTTTCAATGGACCCAGCCCAAGGCACAATGTTTCTTTCTGTCTCTTGGTCCGACCGGCAGCAGGAAGGCTTTCGGGTTTGCGCATCATGATGGACAAGATTGGCCCGATATCCGTCAGTCTCTCCGAAATCTCAATCCACATTGGGGCTGCTAGAGGAGTGCCAAGGATCTCGGAAGCCAGTGGCCAGTGCCCAAGACCAGGTGCAAATCTGAGGCCAGGGACAGTGGGGTTGCGAGTGCCCTTGTGGGTGATGCGGCAGCGGGCCTTCACGCAAGACGACTCGACTCTCTCGAGTCGAATCTCTGCCAGTGGACTCGACCGGGATGCGAACATGGGCAAGGCACTCTGAAGTCGGAGCATGGTCTGAAGGGACGACTCCTCCCGCAAATCTGGACAGTGGAACTGCAAAACCCGGACTGAAGGCCCTTGGACTTGCTACCTGACTTTCCTTTACCGAGTACTAGGTAGTCGTCGTCTACTGGTACACTTTCCGAGGCTGTCCCAGTTCTAGACTATCTTTTCCTCGGGGCTCGTCCCTATGCCATGGTATACTGCTCAACCCGACAACCAGAAACCCCTCATGTCAGCTCATTACCAGATTGAAAAAGAAAAAAAAGGGCCAGGGCGGTCCCTTGCTGGTGCAGCTTGCACTTACGCAGTACGCAGCTGCAGACCAGCTGGTTGAACTGTGTACTGCTGCTGTGTTTCGACTCCTCCCATGACATCGAGTCTCCATGGCCTGTCCACTTGTCGGTCTCGGCATCCAGCTTGTTGCTCATTTCACTGTCGATCGAGGCCCCTTGATGACGACAGTGACGGTCCGGTCAGGCTCGCGATGCGGAGGCTTGACTGTGCCTCAGCAACCCGTCTTTACGGCCCAAACAACAATCACAAGCATACTTATCTGTAGCGGCGCGGGTCTTGCAACAGAGGACAGAGCAAACGAACGGGTACTGAACGGATAGAGGCGGGAACCGTCCGTCCGATCTCACGGGCCCATGGGATGCCGCTGCCCGGCACGATCTGAGATCCACGTTGTGCGGTGAGAGGGTCACGGCATAATCTGGGCTGTTGGTGCTGACACAAGGCGTTGGACTCCAGATACACAACCTGTGCATTCTCGACAGCCCACGCATGCCTCCGCACTGAGCTGCGAAAGATACATGCGGCGCATGCCCTGAGCTGGCAGGTTCATACTGCGTAGGTTACGATGGACTCAGAAGCCGAAATGAGGAGGGGCTGATACTGAAGGAAATGGTTGATAGCATTTTTCCTTCCCCACATATCCGGTTCAGCATCTCCAATCCGGACCAATACACGGCATAGAGTGACTTCTACTCCTTGCCCTGGGGCCTCATTGGGGAAGGGAGGAAAAAAGGCAAAAGCAAGGAATCATGGGGTGACTTTCTGGCTGAGACGCAACCCTCGAACATGCTCTGATTGAAGAAGAAGAACAATGTGTACCTGCTGGGCATGTCCACGTAGCTCTCTGCAAAGAGCAGAGGAGAGCGACTGACAATTGGCTTCAGGAGGGGGGCCGGAGGAAACCCCCAGTTGTTTTGCGAGGAACGCTACTCGTCACTCGACCACACCACCGCGATGCACGGTGGAAGCGAACAAATCATGAGTCTCAAAATGTTACAAGGACATGGGCAAACCAGACTGTCGGGTCGAAACCAGGATGGAATGGGCAGTGATTCGAAGTCTTGAGCCACACCCCCCTCCCCGTCTGCGTCCGACGAGTTTCCCTGAACAGCACACCCCAGTTTGGCGCCTTACCATTTGGGGCCTGAGATTCGGAGCTCACCCTCAGTCACCTCAGTCGCAGTCACAGTCCCGGTGGAAGTACCTAGGTACCTTACGCGCGCGTCTGCTTTTCCGTGATTGGCCGCGTTGCGAAGTTTAAGCGAGGATCAACCACTCATTGGACAATGCGCCTTGGGCGGTCGATGGAGGCCGACTTCGACGGCCAACAAAGCCACTTCCAACAGACGAACACCATCACCAACATACGCCGAACGAGAAAGCCAGTTTGTCGACTTCTTCTAACCGCCATCTCACGCCCACCCACACCGGCACACACGCTTGCTTACACGCCGCCATCTTCATCACTCCCGTCATCCGTCTCCCACGTCATGCGGGTCGATGCTGCAGAACCCGCCGCCCCCCAGTTGCGATGCTGAGGGTGGTGGTGGTGTTGCTGGTGCTACTGCTTCTGATGCTTCCGCCCGGTCGTCGGATTCTGCGATCGCCCTAGATGCGGATACCGCCAATGTCAGAACCCTGCTGCCAATACGCTCAAGTCCAGCAGACGATGTGCTGGACGAATGGTTGTGCCATTCCGTGCCGCCTTTCTCGTCCCGGTCCTGCCTCGTGGTTCACGACGGTGCCTGCAGATCTGTTCTATGGATAGGTGCCGACACAGAGGGCTGAATTGACATCTGGTTCTAAGCCTGCTCAGCCTAGGTCTACGCCTCAATGAACACTTTCGGCTCTTCTCTCGCCGCCTTTGCCTCGTCTTTACTCATTGCCGGTCAATTTTACCGGTTTGACAATTGCTGTGCCCATGCAGCACTGCGGCCAGGCCCATAAGCGGCCCAAAAGTCGCCAGAAAAGTCGCCAGAATCGAGATGCGGTGCTGACAAGCGGGACGACACCACAGCGGCCCGGCCTCAGGTCAACAGACCCGTGAGACCCGAGTCCGCCCCCGGCTATCGGTGCAGCAGGCCGTTGTCTGCTCGACCAGGGAGAACCTGCCGATGAATATCAGCCTGATAGGGAAGTGAGTGCAGCCTCAGCCTGCATTCCTCTGCAATTTTAGCGCCCAAGTCGCATATTCCGTGGCCCCCATTGGCCCTCAAGACACATCACCCCGCTGCTCGCGTTTGTCACCGGTCTGCGACGCGGTTGTGAGTCTCTTTTCTCACGACCTTGGTTGGCCTCAAGCAAACACCGCCTTGCAGTCTCTTCAAAAACTGGCCTCCTGACGTTGCATTATGCACACGCAAACTCATGCAATTTGAGCGCTACCAGTCTGTCGGGCCAGAATGAGAGCCAAACGGTATTTCGGCAGAACTTCAACTGGTCCTCCTGGTTATCCCAGACGACGGTACCATGACACTCATCACAAGTCCCCCCCTCTAGACCTAGATAAGCATCTCGTCTGATCACACCTGTTGGAGGAAGCAAACCAACCATGGCTGGCGTCAAGAGCTCGTCAAAAGCACCTATCAGGAGCAGGCTTCGTGCCGCGAATTTCACCATTATCATGCTGCAAAGCACTAGCTCTCTGAATGCCCTCGCCAAGCTCGCTCACCCATGAGCTTAATGGCCCCAGCCAGATGACGAATTGGTCCGAGGGGGGCAGAGGACGCTCAGACTTTGGCGATCTTGCCGCACACCTGGTCTTCTCCGTCCGAGATTTCCAGTGGGAAATGGTCCGATGACACTCACTGTCTGCACCGTGCAACCCCGAGACTCCACTGCTCTCCGCAGTCAACGAAGTATAAGGTCCTCCCAAACATGGACTGGACTGGCAGAGGCCCCTGGTGCACTCAGAGGACATTTCGGAAGTACGAGTAGATACGCCACGAGACTTTCTTTCCCCTCCTGGGCCTTTCCATGTATCAAGCGATCCACACCCAGGTCTAGAGGCGGCCAGTCCTGCCCAGGGGCTCAGGCTTTTGAGGGCTAGGAGCACGTAAATCGATGGATGTTCAGCCATCCACAGCCCTCGAGTCACAGCGAGCCATCCCTTACAGCGCAATGGTGCCAAACGATACAAACTTGACTGCTCTTTCTGGAAGAACCTGCAGCAATGACAGCCGCCGGCTAGACGGCTTGAACACACCATCCTCTTGCCTCGAGTAGGTGGTGAAAAAAGCCTCCCGCACTGGCGGACAGTTTTGTGCACACAGATACTTTTCAGAACGGCACGCCTCCTCCTCTTCGTGGGCCCTCCTGAAGTTGCCGGCCAATCGAGCGACGTTTTGGAGAAGCAAATCACCCATCTCCAGCAATGCTGGTCCCCGTAGACTGCCGTTACCCATCCCTGGCACCCACGAATCATGGGCTACACATCCAGCCGAGCCGTGATGAGAACCTGCTACTATTAGCGAGGGCATCGCATAGACTAGAGCCCTGGCCAAAAGGGGGGCGTGGTAATACTACAACGCCGCATCTTCTTCCACGCCGTGGGAGAGCTCCTTTGGCTGGACTAGCCCGAGTGGACAAAGGCGGGCGTTAGGCCTCGCTGGTTGCGTCCGTAAGGACGTTTTCCGCTTGTTCGAATCTGGAACAGTGGCAAAACGGTCCCGTGGGTGAAAGAAGTTCATTCCAACCCCCACCCAAAAGGCCAAGCTCTGTGGACGTCCAAAACGTAGATTGAGACAAGAATCCCTTGAAGAAACTCCCAGAATGTGCCACCACCTGCGTGATGGTGGCATCGGAAAAGGAGAGGGGCAAGAAAGCGATCCTAATCTTCCGGCACTTCAGCCTTTCAGGCGCCCCTTACGCACTGCAGCCATCTCTGTAGAGATTCCATTCCCGTTCCACGGGCCGGCGGCGGTAGCGTAACGGCCGTAAATCGAATTCCTTCGTTTGTTTCGAAAGCCGCCGTTGGTTGGCGTAAGAGCTTGCTACGCCTCTGTGGAGATCAATCAGCACTCTAATCTGCACAGGACTTCTGAATGGACGACCTTGGTGTAGAAGCTGAGATGCGTTCGAGGCTACGCTTGGCGAATCAGTCTCGATTCCGATCCCCTCCTAGCAGGACCGGCGATCGCCTGGCTGTTCCATCATACGACCATGTCAAGCTTTACCACCAGGGGTTGGTTCGACGGGAAGATGATGACACTGAGTGAGGCCAAAGGAAAAAAGCACCGCCCTTGTAAGGCGTATTTTACAGATTAAATCGTCGTCTTAGAGCGCAGCGTTGACGTTGTCCACCGGGCCGTCACAAGGAGGCCACAAAAGAGGCCCGAAATTGCGGCCAAGTGTCCTGCAAAGCCACCGGCTCGGCCGGTTCAACGGTCGTCGCGGATAACAGCGAATGAGAAAACAGCCGCATACAATTGGAGACCTCTTCAAGTTTGACACTCTTTAGACAAGCGCGGTTTGATGGACGAAAGAAGAAAAAACCGCTTCTTCTCATGAAGGGTCGGGCCAAGTAGTTGCTGTAGTAGCTGCGGAGGGACCGACAATCGAGTCGATGGCCACCCTCCCCGAGAGTAACATGTGTTTTGCCGCAAAACGCTGTGCCTTCCTTCTATGCACCCCAATAGGTCGGCTGCAGCTCTGACGCTCGTCAGAACCGACTTGCTTCTGTCTCTTACTGTGTGCGTGGTCTGCTGTGATTCTACAACTTCTCCAGCTCCCAGCAAGCACTCGCAGGTACCGCCGGTCGCTTTGAAACCACAGCTTGTTTGTCTCCCTTCAGCTCGTCTGCAGGAACGAGGCACACATGATGGCATTGCCATGTACTTCTTTTTCTTACCCTATTTCTATTCTCCAAGTTCATTCGCTGCGATGCTGGTGAAAAAGCGTGGCGGAGCCCCCAGTACGGCGGAGGCTGTGAAAAAAAAACAAGAAGGTCTCTTGCAAGGGGCACGACAACCAACCAACAACCGCGAGAAACGACCAACAGGCCCCCAACAAACCAAACCTGCTGCGGGAGAAATCCACGTTTCTGACGATGAATCGACGAAAAAGTCCTACACGCCCCAAGCTTCCTCGGGCCTCTCGTCGAGGACCACGCCCACATCCACATCCCACACACAACCACCCTATCTCCTTCTCGGACTTTGATCTCTTCTACCAAGTGAACATCACAGCCCCCTCTCCTCTCCACTGCGATCGAGAATAGCACGAAGAGGAAGCAGTGATCTAAGGTTGTTCCCGGCCGCCACTCCCGCCTTCGAGCACGCGAACCAGTCCACCTGATGTGTGTGTCTCGCCCGTTTGAACAAACCAGCAGAGCAGCTTCGGATAGCCTCACCACCCTCCCCCTCCCCCTCCCCCTCCCCCTCGTCGCGAACAAGACCAGCCATGCCGCGGTGTACCTGACAGACAGCTTCCTCCCAGCCCCCACGATGACTCAATAGCCAACCGTTGATCGAAGCTACTACCCCTCGACTCCTCGACTCCCCACGCATGCCTCTTTCGATCGAGAGACAGAGCCTGGGTACAGGCTCCGAACGAACGAGGCAGTGACGTCGGGCCCCCTTCGAAGCCTCACACCGCTCGAAGAAACAACATTGCCTCTCCCCCCGGTCCTCCGTCCTCTTCCCCGGGGAGCAGCAGACGTGCCATACACTGCCCCGTTCCGTACCCCTCGACGTGAGACCATACGTCCGTAGCCATAGACAGATAGAGAGAGCCTCTCCATACTCTGCTCTACCTCCACGATCCGAAAAAAGAAGACTGAAAGTCAGCCTCGCCGGGCTGTGTACAAGCAACTCGCCTTGCCTCGCCTCGCTTCTCCTCAACAGCTCCCACCAACCATGACCGTCCATCCCTCACCCCGCATGGTCTCAATCTCGCGTGACGAAGAGCTACGGGGATGAAACAAGCGCTGCGCAGCGAATCTAGACATGGGAAGCAATCCATCCCCACGAGGGGGTTGGTGGAGGAGAAGGATGGGACCTGAGATACTTCTCGAGGTTGTACACATACACACGGAGGCAAGGAGTCGGAGTTGGTTAGTGGTGATAGGAAGCCGCAGCACCAATGGGTCCCGGTCCAGCCTTGCCCGATAGATTTTGCTTTGCCCGTCCTCCGCCGGCGAGAGGTTCGTCGAGGGCCCGGCGGTGATGGAGTCAAATCTACGGCGGCCCATCACGGCGGCCGGCTAATCAGTCGCTCCCTGGCGAATGGGGATCGAGCATACCGGTTTCTCGGAATGAGGCCAAATGAAGCTGAAGAACGAGGAACCTCCCTCAGGACCCAATGATCGTTTGATGATAGCTTTTTCCCTGTCGTTGGACAACTTGCAAGCTCTCGACATCCATGGACCATCACATGCTTCGTACTGGTAGTAGTAGTAGTTGTTGCTGTTGCTCTTGCCGTCGTTTGTAAACTGGAACAACTCTGAATGGATCCGGGCGCAACATTGCTCTGGAAATTTGCTCCTCAACAACTGTCACCAAGGGGGACAAATCACAGAGGCCAATTTCGCAACTGCTACGTCGGTGTGAGCAATAAGATTCAACCCACTCTGCAAATCTCGTGATGGTGATGTCTCGGCAGTTTGGAAACCTCTCGTTGTCGAGCGAATCACGCGCCCTCGATCGCGACCCATTGTTCCTCCTCTATCGAAGGGGCCTCTGATCTGTACAAACTCCACGACCATCGTCCGTTGGATTTACCCTCCCCCTTAGATGAGATTGTCTGCCGCGCCCTTCCGGCAACAGTCGAGTCAGCATGTCCATGGCTCGGTGTGACTAGTTGATAACTTTGGACTTACTCAGTCGGTGAGGATGCCTTTGACAGGCACCAAACACCAACGTGTCATTGGGGATACTGTCAGTCATGACTTGAGTCACCGCCGCTGACCTCGCGTCTCATTCCCCTTCACCGACCCCCTCGCTCTAAATCGTCGTCACGCGGATGCGGCAAACGTCCCCCTTTGACTCACGTCGCGGGTGCGGTGTCGTTGGGTTAACCGTTGGGTGACCAAGCCATGTCTCACCCTCATCTCCCACAGAGAACACTAAGCATTTAGTCCTTTGATGGAATTGTCTAGGTAGGTTGGAACGAATTTGAATTAAACATTGTGGAATTCAATAACGCTACAGCTAACTACATCTTGTGTGCCAAATCAAGTGTGTACCCAAGGGGAAAAAAAAGCCCTGCTCCCGCCGTTGCTAATGCCTCGATGGTTCCCAGAAAGAAACGAAAACGAATACACTGTGACCTCCCTGAGAGAGGACTCGAGGAAAGTAAAGAAAACGATGAAACGTACAAAGCAATGACGACCGCCAGCAGAGAAGCCGCAACCCGACGTCGACTCATCATGTCGTGGGGATCATTCGTCGACCATGCGTGATTATATTGTCACCTCCAACAGTGACATACCAAACAACGAAACCACAGACGCATGACGCCGAACTTGGGTAGAGAATGGTTTCCATTCTGGGGCACCGGCAGCAGTGGCAGGCAAATAGCGTAACAGGAAAAATACGTGCCTTTGGGCACCAATGATGTATGTTCGGGGGGGTATAATCATCGTGAAACGACGACATCGCTCACCTAGGAGTGCGGAAGGATCGCCGAGAGCTGCACACCTAGTCACTGTATCCCCGGACCCCAAGAGGGGGCCCATCGCAACGTCTGCCAAGGGGCGTTTACTCACCCCGGTTTGACAAGCTGCGAATTCAAGCCGTGTACAGCTTTGAAACATCGCCCCCAACCTGCGGGCGTTCTCCTTTTGCCCCACGAGCCTTATGATTGCCGTTCGACGAACGATGTGTGCGTATGGAATATACTGATTTCAAGTGGGGACATCCTAAGCGCCCTCGACAGGCTGCACAAAGTTATAGCTGAAGTCCAGGAGGCCGTCCAGCATCCAGTGTTGCGGATCGAAGAAGTCGTAATTCGACTCGCCGTAGCTCATGCCGCCCAGCATGTTGTTGGTTGACTGGTTTCCGAGTCCTCCAGAGGCTCCTGGGGTGAGGGCTCCATTGGAAGCGAGCATGCTGTTCGCTTGCAGTCCTTGGGTTGCCGGCATGAGAGTGCTGTCCAAATGGGTCGATGACGCCGAGGACTCGTTCGCTGAGTCTGGATTAGTAGGCTGCTTCAGGGCTATTTGGGGTGGCACGTAAGTCAGTCATCACAGTCACACCGAAGCAGAGACCTGGATGCAATGGCTAGGGCGCAAAAGGGGAGAAGGGGCTGGGGGTTTTACCATCGAGTGACCCTCTACCTTGGGCCTGATACTCTTCTCTCCATCTCCAGACAGAGTCAAAAACGAGACTCATGCTATGGCGACATCGCACCTTGAGCTGCAGTGTATCGTCAATGAGAAGCGGAGAATCATCATTATCGAAGGATTGGTTGTTGTCGAGTCGGGCTCCATTCCACATTTGCACCATCAGCTCGGCGAGGCGCCACTGAAGATCATTGTTCACGACGCTTGTCGCGCGAATGGCGTTGATGGTCTGGTGGAACAGGTTGCGCCCCCGGTCAAAGTCGATCGTCTTCGAAAAGAAGGACCGCATGAGCTTCAGGAGAGCGAAGCCGGCCGCAATCAGCATCTGCTGGATGTAGTTTGTTGCATAGAGCAGAATTTGCCCAGGCGAGTTTTGCCCAGGGGATGTGACCTTATCAACCTCTAAGATGTTGTCGAGAAAACTTGTCGTTGCTCTCCAGAGACCCATCAAGTCATCGATGTATCCAGGAGTTGTGCTAGAGTCGAAAAAGCCAGCCAATCGCAAGTGAAGAGCAGCAGCTCTCATATGCAAGTTGACGATAGGACCCAAATGCTGGGAGAGGATCGAAGCTTGCAGTTCGTTAAAGTCCTTACGGTAAACTCTCATCAACATGGCTCGATGCTCGTCCCCAGCAACTCCTCTCGGATCACTAGCATTGCTGTACATCTCTTTTGAGACCTTGTCACAAAATCTCTCGACTTGAAGCCTGGCCTCGAGTTCAGGGGTCAGTCGGAATGGTCCGTCCTCACCCCGTCGAACGGCCAAGGTCCAATCGTAGAGGGTCGAAGCAGGCTGGCCGTAGCCAGTACCTATGCTTTGAGCGACAATGTTGCAGACGGCCCAGGTCTGGACGCGGTCATGAAGCTGCTCCTTGTTGAGATCCACCGACACGCGAGAGAAGTCTTGACTGTGGTTTGGCCTGTGAAGACCAATGCCCGTCGCGACCTTCATCATGACACCACACAGGATATGCGTAGGGTCAGCGCTGGTTGTACTCGTGGGAAGGGGCCACGTGCACAGCAGGCAGAGAGCCTTGACGACGAAATAGCTGCTGGGCACATCGCCAATAGTGGACCACAAAAGCCGCGTCAGGGGGCCAGATATTGACGTTAAAAGGTGCGTATCTGCGCTGTATCTGCGGGCCGCGACCGAAATGATAGACCAGAAGAGCAGGGAGTGCTGCTGAAAGTATTGATCGGGCGACTGCGTCGGGCTCAGAAATGGTAGAAACGGATGATAATATGCGAAGAACTCGTGAAAGAGCTGGTTGACCGAGTCTTCGGTCAAACGCACGTTTTCCAGCTCGTGAGTGTATCGTGGTAAGCTGTACGATCCTCCTCGTTTCAGATGTAACAATGAGGAGACAGCTTCGTCGGAGCCCATGAGGGACGGGTTCCGGGTGTGTGTGTAGACGCTCTGCGCAATGGGGGACTGGAGGTCCTCCTGGTCGTCCTCGACGGTGTAGCCCTGGTTTTGGGCGCGTGCGATGTTGCGGCGCAACCTCTCGATCTCCTTCTCCATCTCGGCATGCTTACTACGCTTTCCAATGCGCTTGAAGTTTGACTCGATCTTGCACTCGAGCTTGAGACGATTACACCTTGAGCAACTTTGGAAGGGATCTTGTACGACGTCGCATCGTAACTGTTCCAATTGGAGTCTCGTTAGCTACATGACTCTTTCCGCTGTTGTGATGCTGTGGGTGACTCACCTTCTGCTGGCGGCACTCGTTGCAGGCGCGCTTCACACCAGGCTGGCGCTTCTTTGAGTCAGGCTCGCCGTCGTGGTCGTCGTTCCCAGCATTGCTACCGGGACTACTATCGAGGGCCATGCTGCTACGCTTCCGCTTGGGAGGACCGTTATTCGCATGCCTTGCGCTCACGGGGCTTGTGGGCGATACGGGCGTGGCCCCGCCGGCAGATATTATGGCCGGACCGTCCATGCAGGGCACCGGAAGGCGGAGGGTCGGTCGCGCTGAGACAAGACAAGACACAGACACAGCACAGGCGGGATCGGGGGACCCCTCCCGGGCCGGGCGTGGCGTGAGGTGCGAACGGAGGTCGCAGGAACGACTCGGCAATCGGAGATCTCTCGAATGGTGAGCTGGGCTCAAGCTCACTGGGGCGGCGGTCCGGTGTCGCGACGAGTGTGTTGAATTGTTGATGTGAGGTGGGAGCTGGTGTGGCCGAATGCGGAGGGCGGGGAAGTTCACAATTTTGACCTGAAGAGCGAGGCAAGAGATTTGCGGTGGCCCGGTGGATAGGAAGGGACTTGGGGGCCCTGGGGGTGCGTCTGACTCCCACTCGCTGTTTCTTTTTGGCCGTTGGAAGGCTTTCTTTGGGGGCGCTGATGGAGAGCGAATGGCTGGTACGCGGTGCGTGATTGGCTGGATTGGGCTGCTGACTCCTCGCTTCCCCGCCTGCAGCTTTCTGCAGCGGGCGGGGTCGAGAACCGGTATGGAAGCTGTTCGCACCTGTCAGCTTCCCCAAACGGCATGGTGTCCGTCGGAGGATTAGCACCCGATTCTCACCGAGATAGACTTGGGCACCTGCCACCGCTGCTCGTGGCTGGAAGCCAGTGCACAGACATGTATGACACGCCCAGGAACTCGCGGGCAAAAAGGATAAGCATCGATAGCCAGAGACGTCATTACGTCCATTGAGACCGACTTCGCCCTCCGATATCGTTATCCCATCCCTCCAGATATCCACCCTGCCCGGCCTTTACCGCATAATGCAGCTGGAGAAGAGTTCCACGACTCCGCTGGTTCCTGCTATGGTGCCAAGCGTAAGCGCTCCATCTGTGACAGCACAGAAATCAAAAGTGGAAACTGCGGGTGTCAATTCGCATGTCCACAGTGCACTTGTCCTGTCTGGCAGCGCGATTCTTGGAATTGACTGGTCGAAAAGTGCAGTTGTGGTTGGAAATAATGGGGCGGGTGACTAAGCATTCACGGGTGGGCCCACACTCGCAGCCCGCCAGTAGCATTGGATGATGGAGCTATGCATCAAGGAAGCTAGAACTCTTGAGCAGACAATCCCATCAGACGAACGGCTTTGTTCGACCCTGAATCCCCTCCGAGATCTGACTCGTGGCTGCTTTTTCCCAGCTCAAACCTTCGCTAGATTTCTTCGTCAGCAATACCGACAGCCTGGGACTGCTCTGCACTATCCTCATCTCTCCTTCCCCGCCTCCCAGCCCGAGCATTGAACCTGATAATCCAAACATCATGTCCGAGCAAGCCGGAAAGCAGGCAGGGAAGGCCCCGAGGAAAGTCGAGCTTGCACTGCCACCAGTTTACCAAGGAAGCGGATCATACACGGAAGCTCGCAGAGGAACTCGTGACGTGCATTTTGCCATTCCTGGATCTGCATCCCGACGGAAGCCAGGTGAGGTGTTACTGTCGCAGGCGAGAAACGAAAATCAAAGCTAACGGCTGCAGTTGAGGTTATTCAAGTAGATACGACAGCAGTGCCTCAGCCTTTTCTTGACCCAACAGTGCTCAAAAAGTCGCAACAGTCTTAATCCGGCTTTTCATTGCCCAAAAGTGTAACCGCGCTTCCCACATGAGGACAAAGTCACCTGCAGCCTTTCAGCATCGTACAAAGCGCAAATGGGGGCCATTCTCTCTTGTCACTTGGTATTGATGCCACAGCATCTCGTGGGCGAATGTGGCCTTGAGGTACACGAAGCGCCGCTACCATGCCGAATCAACGCTCGATTGTGTGACTATCAAATGCATCTGCGATACGACCCGCGTATCAAGCGGTCGCAGCCTGTCAGGTTTCCATCCTTTCCATCCACAGGTCTCACTTCGCGACAGTCTCATTCAGATTCTCGCCGTGCCAGGGTCGATTTACCCTCATAATACCAAAATGCGGACATGGTTTCATGGATGCAAAATCCATGTCGTGGCGACCTTCGCCGAAAACTCGGAGGCAGCAGGGTGGTCCCGCGACTCAATCACGCGGGCATGGTGTCCCCAAGGGCGACGACCTTCCACTGGCCCTCGGTTGCTTCCGGCTTAACTCCTAAATATTCCAAAAGGACCCACTCACAAGGAAACAAGACGCCGGTGCCAAGCAGTTGGAATTGGGACATTTGTATCGTTGCGGACGAGCATCTCGGGGAGATCGCGCCACCCGTTGATAATTCAATTATCTCTGACCACTTTCAGTCGATGATTGGACGAGCAATTATTACAACCGTCGCTAGGGGCACTGCAGAGTTTCAGCTGCGCATACGCTGCAGAAATGTCGGTCCTGGACAAGGAATCTGTTTGATGGGCCCCTCCAACAGCGGCACAGCACACAGACGGATACCTACGCGGGCTTCCGGCCGGCGATGCGAACCAACTGGTCACACAAAATCGATGGGTCCACTCCGGGTCCCTGTCCGTACCTCCCCCCGATCCCACACCCGGCTGGGATGCGCCCGGGGGAATCGCCCAACTGTGCTGAAGGATTCGGAAGCAAATTGGTAATGACGGTCCTTTTAGGAATGCGAAGTCAGAAGCACATGGCTAGGCAGTCTCAGAGTTTCTCGCCGTGCCCACTTTCCGAGTGCGGGGTTCCGTGCACTAGGCGTGGCTTCGAACTTCGGCATGTCGAAAGGGCAAGGGTCCAAAGGGCACCCAAAGTGTTCCATGTCGATCAGTGGCTAGTTCGGAGAGCTCTATAAGAATCAGGCTGAACTCCTCGCTCATGTAGCTTTGCAAAAGAGTTCTGTCACATTTACTATCTCACTCTTTCTCAAAATCTTCTTCGACCCTCTTCCGCCTCTCCGTCGACATACCTCACAATTAAAGTTCAGCCATGACGAACACAACCAATGGCTCGGGAGGCTTCACCGTCCCTTTCCTCATCGACGGAGAGAAGGTCTACCCTGAAAAGACGTTCGAAGTAGTGTCTCCCGCTACCGGCAAAGCTGTTCACAAGTGCGGAAGTGCCACTGAGAAGGATGCCATCGCAGCGGTTGACTCTGCCGCAAACGCTTTCAAGAGCTGGCGCAAGACGACACCCAACGAGCGCAGAGACATCTTCCTGAAGGCTGCCGATATCATGGATGGCCGCAAGGAGGAGTTGTCCAAAATCATGTGCGACGAGACTGGCGCTGCCAAGGGCTGGTCTGACTTCATCCTCGGCCTCGGTATTGGCTGCTTCAGAGACGTTGCCGGACGTCTTGTGACGGTTGAGGGCACTGTCCCCGCAACTAGAGATCCAGACGTGAGCGCTATGGTTCTGAAGGAACCCTATGGTGTTGTGCTTGCTATTGCGCCTTGGTATGCCATCCTTATCGCGGCATGAGTGACGTCTCAGCTAACCCCGCTGGCAGGAATGCGCCTTATGTCTTGGGCGCAAGAGCGATCGCGTTCCCAATCGCTGCCGGAAACACCGCCGTCTTCAAAGCTTCAGAGCTTTCCCCGCGTGTAATGTACGAAATGGCCGACTGCCTTCACCAGGCCGGTCTGCCCAAGGGTGTCCTGAACGTCATTGTTCACGAGCCCGCCAACGCCGCAGTCATCACCTCGTCACTCATTGCGCACCCCGAAATCAAGAAGATCAACTTCACCGGCAGCACCAACGTCGGCCGCATCATTGCTAAGCAGGCCGGAGAGCACTTGAAGCCCGTACTGCTCGAGCTCGGCGGCAAGGCCCCGGCTATTGTATGGGAGGATGCCGACCTCGACCTCGCTGCCGGCCAGTGCGCCGTTGGTTCATTCCTTCACGGAGGTCAGATTTGCATGAGCACAGAACGCATCATCGTGCACAAGAAGGTCTCCGAGCAGTTCCAGGCCAAGCTCTCCGAGTCTATCAGCAAGATTTTCTCATCAGAAGCCGACGCGCCTGTGCTCATCAACCAGCTTGCCGTCGAGAAGAACAAGAAGCTCATCAAGGACGCCGTTGGCAAAGGCGCCGCCGTCGTTGCTGGCAATGTCGAGGCAGAGGAAGTATCCAAGACGAGGATGCGTCCCATCGTCATCAAGAACGTCAACACTGAGATGGACATTTACAAGACCGAGTCCTTCGGGCCTTCGGTGTCACTTTTCGAGGTTGACACCGAGGAGGAGGCGCTGAAGATTGCCAATGACACCGAGTACGGTCTGACATCTGCCGTCTTTACCGAGAACCTGCGGACCGGACTTCGCTTTGCCAAGGAGATCGAGTCCGGTGCTGTTCACATCAATAACATGACTGTCCACGACGAGAGCGGCCTGCCCCACGGCGGAGTCAAGTCTAGCGGTTTTGGTAGATTCAACTCGATAGGTTTGGACGAGTGGGTGAGGACGAAGACGATCACCTACCGTAACTAGGTTTCTTCCATAGCGAAAATAGAATAATAATTACACTCCTAGAGTTGAAGTTTTCAAAATTGGCGTATCATCATCTGCTCTAGCCGTATCGCCGTGAAGTTTCCGCTGTGCTAGCTCATGGGTGCCAACACGTGGCTCGTCGCCTCAACGCTCCTCTTTTCTACGAAGACTATCGGTTGACTAGTTTAATCAACATTCCCGCTTTGGGTCAACAAACGACGATCTTTGAGATCAACGGTTGAACCTGCATCTTTGGCTGACAAAGATCTGCGGGGGATTCTTCAGCAATTACACTATCAAAATCAAGGTCTGGGGCATGTCACACAGCCGATCGATTGCTGCAAGCTGTACCAATTGCCACGAGATGTGGTTGGCTCTGAAGAATTGACGGCTTCAAGTTGCCGAAGTTCTAAGGCGACAGCCGTTGAGGGCTCAGTGTGCGAGCTTCTCAGACACCAAGGTATGCCAATAATTAGTCCGCCGTTAAGTGGGTTGGACGCTTAGCTCTGAAGCTTGTTGTCTCGAGTTCTCCTTCATGCAGAGTCACTTTCTGCCAATAACCTTTGAATCGAAATCAACCACACCATAGCTTTCCTGGCTGTCGTTGAAATTGGAACTGACTGATTCGGGACAGTTGATGTTTGACTGATACTCAGATCCAGCGCTGCATGTTCTCCCGGCAATGGTCCCCTAACTCCCCGACCGCAAGAGCGACTGGCACAGTCGGACTGTGGATCCTAAACTCCCCTAACTCCCCTGGCATTTCGACTTCAGATCGAAAAGACGTTGACGAGATCTTTCGAAATTCCATTTACCAAAGATGCAAAAGATTCAACGGTGAGATGTCCGTCGAAACAAGGCTTGGTGCTTGCAAGATGAGGGTGGTGACATCGGAGTTCAGGACAATGGCCGTTCCGAATACTGATAAGATAAGCGATGAAATGGTCTGTGCCGCTCCCTGTGGGAATTCCGACGCTAGCGTGCTTGTGTGACGGAGCTGCAAGATCCTAGCATCACAATTTCGCGAGCTTTCAGACTTTCCTGTGTCAAATGGCATGACGTCCAATTGGCGACACTTTGCGCCATGCTTCCCGCACGGGCAATTCGACCAGCTCTTCGAGTGATCCCGAGTCTGCGAAATGCATCACTGAGACCTCAACCGCTACCCAAGAGATGGTACTCCGACAAGAAGCCAGCCGCGCCCGCGGATAGCCCCGACGAGTACGACCATCGCAAGCTGGGCGTCCAGCAGGAGCTGTTCACCACGTCCGTCTACAGCCCCGGCTCCCCAATCTTCCTCCCCAACGGCACGCGAGTCTTCAACCGCCTGGTGGACTTTCTGCGACGGCAGTACACCCACTACGGCTTCGACGAGGTCATCACACCGAACATCTACAAAAAGTCCCTCTGGGAGGTGTCAGGCCACCTGCAAAACTATGCCGACGACATGTACACCGTCACCAGCCGTGCGCGCGCTCCCGAGGCTGCGGCAACGAGCTGCTGTGGTGATAGAGAGGTCCCCCAAGAGGGCAAGGGTGCTGAGAGTCGACTGGCGGAGGGCGAGGACCAAGACTATGGCCTCAAGCCCATGAACTGCCCTGGACACTGCCTCATCTTCGCCTCGAAGAACCGCAGCTACCGCGACCTTCCCATTCGTTACGCCGACTTCAGTCCTTTGCACCGGAACGAGGTCTCTGGTGCCCTCAGTGGCCTGACGCGCGTGCGACGTTTCCACCAGGACGATGGCCACATCTTCTGCCGACCGATCCAGATCAGGGAAGAGGTCTTCAAGACGCTCGACTTCATGAAGACTGTATACGGGGCCCTGGGCTTGGATTATTTCGATTTTGCGCTTTCCACCAGACCGGCGGATCATTACATCGGCACCGATGCAGAATGGGAGCGCGCAGAGGCGCAGCTGCGCGATGCTCTTGAGCAGGCTGGGCTGAAGTACACGATCAAGGAGGGAGACGGCGCATTCTACGGGCCAAAGATCGACGTCATGTTGCGTGACTCTGACGGGAAGTCTCACCAGGCTGGCACCATTCAGCTCGACTTTCAACTCCCTCAAAGATTCGAGCTTGAGTATAGCACACCTGCGCCAAAACAAGAGGCCCAGGGCGTGCCATTGGAGGACGTTGACGCGGCAGAGCTGGAGCAGAACGGCGTGGTGACGCCCGTACTGATCCACCGCGCCATCTTGGGATCCGTTGAGCGTCTGATGGCGCTTTTGATCGAGGAGTACAAGGGCAAGTGGCCTTTCTGGTTGAACCCACGCCAGGTTGCAATCTTGTGCCTCAACGACACGGAGCCTGTCTTGCAATGGGCTTCGGAAGTCAAGAACGTCCTGACGGGCCACAGTCATGATAGGGCAAGGCAACCGCATCCGACCGGCTTCGCAGTCGAAATTGATGCCAGCAAGCGGCCGCTGTCGAAGAAGGTTGCAGAGGCGCAGAGCAAGCAATACAGTCTCTGCGTTGTAGTGGGCCCCAAGGACGTCGAGAGCGGAACAGTTGCCGTGAGCGACCGGGGGGCCGGCTACAAGGGAAAGGCCAATATGACTCCCGGTGATCTGCTTGAAAAGATGAAAGAAATGGCGGCGACATACCAATAGACTCACAAATGTGTAAAAACGTGTACAACATACAACCCCTTCGAGGAGGTTGGCTTGGCATTGGGAATTAAAATTCATGATGCTATGATGCCAATGAATTAACAGCATGAAACCTCCTTCATTAATCATTTCCGATTATCGCGCCATGAACCTGCTCTTACTACTCGTCTCCATCTCCGACCTTCAATGTTGTCAAAATTTGATGCTTGGCACGTTAGCGCATCATTATGTCGAACGCCGCAAAACCCCGTTTGCCAGACTATGTAATCAATGCACTGTAATCGCATTAGCACACGTGAAATAACGAGAAGGGACGCTGCTTGGGCTGACAAATTGATTCAGCGCTTGAATTTCTCGTCCACCTCCACGCCGCTATTCTCGAGGCGCTCAACCATGGCCCGCCGTTCCGCGAGTTGATCGCGCATGAACTCGACGGTCCTCTTCAGAACCAATCCCTCCGAGCGCCCCTGACCCTCAAGACCCGGGACCAGTTCAGTCAACCTGTCGAAGCCCTCCCTGATCGCCTGGCGTCGCTTCTGCTCTGTTCGTAGAATGTAAGAATATGAGTTTCACGCCACGATCGCGTCCTCGCCTCTAAGTTTGCAGCTCTGCACAGGAGGTTGCGTTCTGTACGGGTTGAAATGGCAGAATTGGGGAGAGACTCCATACCAGATGCGATGTGGTTCTGCTTCTTCTCGGCCTCGGTCAGGCGAGGCTTCTCCTCAGGCTGGTCGCCATCAGCGGCTCCTGACGGAGAATTGGACTTGTTGGGCGAGGACATGACACGCGCAGGCAGGCGATGAAAGAGACGAATCAACTAACAGCGCAAAAAGGTCTCGAATACGTTGTGCAGATTCATGGGGGGTGGTGTGTCGTTGAATCTGCCCGGGAGGGACCGCGAAGGTAGTTGAGGTAGTGAGGTAGGCAGTAGTGTGTGTTTCAACGATCACATGCGTTTACGTTTTGCGCCAGCAAAGAAGACCCGGGTGTCTTATGAGATCTGAGTCCCCTCCCCCCCTTCGGACTTGCAGCCCCCCTGTCAACTTAGTTCCTGCAGCACGTTTGTTTCCGCGCCAGGCAGGGCTGGCACGGCGGCAGCTGAACGCCCCTTCGCCATTAGGTATGACGGCTGATAAGATAAGGGAAAGTGGATCTGGCGGGGTTGGCATGTCGAAGTCGTGGCCGTGGGTACAGCGTCTGGGCGGTGACGGCGTGCCTTCCAATGAGCGCCTCCGGTGTGTCATTGCCCATCCAGAATCTGGGAATCAAGAAATCCCACCCCACAATTCCGACAAACCTCCTCTCTTTCCGATAGCTTTGCTTTTCCCCCTTGCCATTGACAAGCTTCGAGACACGGAGACATTCTCAGCTGCGACCTACCTTACCATCCAACAGTCCCTCGGCATCTTCCTGTTCCCCCCAAATCTCCGCACAGACGTCCCTCCTCCAACATGTCAGACGACGTCAAGACCTCGCTCCTCTCCGACCCCCCACCGGATTACTCCAAAGGCTCAACCGAACACGGTCTCCCAGCCGGTGCCGCCGCCCGGCCACCACCACCAGCCGGCGGTCCCGGTCCCGGCCCCCGCGCGCCGCTGCCACTCAACCTCCCAATCATCACCTACCTCAAATCCAAGCGCGTGGTCCTTGCCTCCGCTTCTCCGCGACGCCGCCAGCTCCTCGCGCAGGTCGGCCTCACGAACCTCGAAATCACACCCTCTACGAAGCCCGAGGACCTCGACAAGTCCGCCTACGGCCCCTATGAGTACGTCGCCGCCACGGCGCGGCAAAAGGCCCTCGACGTGTACGAGACGGCTCTGCAGACGCACCTGGCATCGATCCCCGACCCGGACGTCGTGATTGCCGCGGACACCATCATCGTCACACGCGACGGCCGCGTCCTGGAGAAGCCCCGCAGCGAGGCCGAACACATCAAGATGCTGCGCCATCTGCGTGATACGAGATTGCACCGCGTGCTGACGGCCGTGTGCGTGATTGCCCCGAGGGAGGACGCGCGGTCGCCCGGCTACGAGATTGCGACACATACCGAGGAGACGAAGGTGTACTTTGCACAGGAAGATAACGGTCTGCCGGATGATGTCATTGATGCGTACGTCAAGACGAGAGAGGGAGCCGACAAGGCTGGTGGTTACGGTATTCAGGGCATAGGAGGATTGGTGCTTGTGGAGAAGATTGAGGGTAACTTCGATAATGTGGTTGGCCTGCCTGTGAGACAGACATTGGCACTGGCAGAGAAGGCTGTTTTCAAGCAGGATGAGGAAGAGGTGGCTGAAGAGGATGACGAATGAATGGGTGATGAGAATGAAAAGATGGCTCACGACAGGCCATGATATGAACCTACAGGCGGGCGCACGTGGGAGTAGTGGAATGATGATTTGGCAGTTAGCCAAACCTCCGCGCTCAGTTGCGTCGATGGTTTACCAGAAAACTGAACCAATCTCGCCGAGGTGGTCATCAGCTTGATGAGACTCAAGGTGCCATAAACCTTTTTTGGTGAGTACATATAGAGGAAAATACAAAAGTTTCGGTCGGTCTGCAAAAAGCAACACGTACGAAGCCGGGAAGGATGTGCCATACTGGCCCTATGAGAAGACCTCGGCGTACATTTCGCCGAATCAGAGCCAGAATCAGTCTCGACATGACATAAATTGGACAATAGTCTTGCATATCAAGTTGAATCGTTGACATCTGAAGCTCTTTGATAAGTGCTGCAGGTGATTCTATGCCCAAATCTTCGACGAAAGCAGACACAATCGACTGACTGAGGCTATCTGGCAATGCTACGCGCCAACCAAATATTGTGCGTTATCCAGACCTCCTGTAGGCGAGCTTTGACATAATCGTCTTAGTCTTGTTGCTACCTGGATTGCAGCAGCATTGTGTAACACTCGGGCATCCCGAAAATACCAATTACATATCGATGCTGCAGGCTAGCTTAAATGTTGCCCCAATGGGGCGTGGACATGCCGCATGCCCCCTAAAACATATCTATCTGTGTGTACCAAAGTCCCGTCGTGACAAGCCACATTACTTGAACATCCAGCCTACCTGGAAAGGGCTTAAATACGTGTGGTAGATCCATATGGCCGCAGTGTCATCGACCCTTCGCCCATTTCCCGGCAAGGCTTGGGTGCGTTGAGGTTATTTAGACAGCTTCCACTGTTACACAAAAGCATGCACGGTTCCCCAAAGTCCCTTTCGTTCACGATATTGCCGCTTGGCGCGTGCCTCCCGGCAGGATTATGGGGCTTTTTATTTGCTAAGACAAGACTGTATCATAGGTCTCCCAAAGATCCGCTCCTGCGGTCACCTTGGCCTACTCTTTGGCCGAAACTTCGGTGCGTAGGAGTTGCATGCCGTCACAGCCTTACCTAGAAATTATGCGGCTCTCCAAAGTTCCTTTCTTTCAATAACTTATCAAATTGATATCTCAGGAGGAGAAACACCATGGTGAAATCGCTTGCATAAGAGGTATCTGGCTCGCCGTTCCAAAGCATCATCATGCCGTTCACTTGTAAAAGTCGGTAGCTTTCAATGGTGAAATCTATTAAATGCAATCAAAGTTACATCTTATATCATCCTCCTTTATTGGTTAATTTGAAAGATGCCCTCCGATCAAAAGAGCTCCCCCGAGACATCGTCCAAGGATGCTCCCAAGACAACTGAGAACCTGACCACAGCTCAATCACCACGTATGACCTGATTCCTGGTCATTTCACCCGCTTCATGAATCTAACCAAGCGAACCAGGCTCATCAGAAATGCTCTCCGTCTGGATCAACGGGTCAAGCGAAAGCCAGACCTACGACGATCCATGGAGTCCTGTGCGCGCCGAATCGAACCCTCGAGGCAACCCAAATACGAGCATATGAACTGAGTCAACTGATTGGATGAAGAACAACAAACCGACTAGAAAACTTTTCAGCCTTACGTGGAGACTGAGGAGCCGTTGCTTTCTAGATTGCAGGGTAGTGAAACTTGGTTCGCTTTGTTGATTAGGTAGTTGTAGCAGTATACGTGCCAAACTGTTGAGAATCTAAATAATTCCTTGCTGGAATATTTGGCAAGATGCTCTTTTGCGTCATGGGAGATCCAGACTTGCTAGCAACTGATCATACCAGCCCTTCTACCCCTTTAACCAGTCTCAGAGAACATGGCAATACGGAAGATAAGGCTTCTAGCCTTAGCCGCCGCTATTACTGCTGCATCTTCCGGCGGTCCTAGCCAATGACAAAAAGCAATGATGACGGTCTTCCTGGAGAGATCTACCTCGTAAACTTAATCTAAGTAGGATGTCACAGCGTTGATGCGTGACGAATTAGCAATGGGATGTGAATTCTTACTTCCCACTTCCTTCCCATTCCCATTCCCATTTCAATACGAATTCTCACTAAGACCATTCGGATCTACTTGCGTCAATAACCGGATTACTTCACGAGGATGCTAAGAAACTTGTAAACACTTACCTAGCCTCTCAGAGGCAGAAAGAACCTCAGAATTTGTTCCTAGGATATCAAGCTAACAAATTAGCTAGTCTTTTCTTGCTTGACTAGAGTTCTTCAACCACTTGAGGTCTCGCTGCTCTTCACGATTATAAGCATTCAATTCGCCCTGATCGCAGCGATCTTGACTGCTTTTAACCATGAGATATTAAAAGTATTCTACATCTACGCCGCCTTTCGTGGCCCTGACTTCCCATGTACTTCTCGATCAGACCGATCCGCGAGATCCGTCCCAGTACGTATCCCAATGACACTCCGGCGCCAACCTCGAACCTCGAAGGAGTGGCCAGCTCTCATTTCCCGAAAACTGTCCCATCACAAGTCGCATGGGCGCAGGAGAATGGTCGTATAACTTGCACAAGTCGCATTCGCACATGCATGTTGTTAGCCCAAAAGGTCCAGGGTCTGTCGGAAGACGTTTTTGACAGGTAAAAGAAGCCGCTGTCATATGCACGATCTTATCCACTAAGGCAGGTTTCATTAAAATGTCTTCGATTCAGATTGCCGTCAAAATCCCAGCGAACCAATCAGCCGCGAAAGATTTCCTCAATTGTGATCGTATGACACGCTGTGACCTGCTGGACCCCTCTCCTGCAGACATCGAACCGAACCACAACCTTTTTGGTCTCCATGTCCCTGAGGCACACGAAATCGGGAAATCAGGCGATCTCGACTTTAGCCCACGAAAGAAGAAAATATGGTAGCCTTCTCTGTGATGGAAAATAAGGCGTACGAGCAAAAGCGGTAGTTGAGGACGATGGCGGCATAGAATAAGGGGCAGTAGCACGCTCTGCTATTGGAAATATTGTATAAAAGATGCGCAATAAACCATACTTGTTCATTCATGACTATATGATTGAAGGCAAATAATTTCAAATACAAAGTCTGGCCCAAAGCCAATTCTGTCCGTCAACCCCTTCCTCGTAGTCATGCCTCGGCAGCCCGAGAACCGATCCGTGGCATCTGCGAACGACGCTCCCGGAAGCTGTAGAGAGCGAGGCGAAACCCAATCCAACGGTGTGTCCAAAGTCCCTATATCCATGATGATGCTATAGAGACTGACGATCTTATTGCCAGGCTCGGCGAAAATGCTCTCTGTCTGGATCCAGGGCTCGAGCGGGATTGGGCCGTATGCAGACCCTTGGAGTCCACCGATGGCTAATACAGCTCCTCGGGGCAGTCCAGACGCAAAGATATAAGCGCAAACGAGATGGACTAGGAGGAAGAGAATGGGCTAACACAGCTAGACAGTGATAGAGTCTGTCGTTGTGAAGCTGAGGGGTATCGAATGCTCAAGATATCTTTACCATCATCTGGAAAATTGAATGGCCTGAACATACGTGTTTCAGCGGCGCCGAAGAGTGCCACGTCTTATTAATATTAGTGAACATCATTATCATCGCTTCTTTCGTGTAAATCAGGCTTCGCTCCAAGACGCCGTAGGTCGCTTGAGAGGATGAGCCTGCGTGTTGAACACCCATTCATCCAAGTTGATCATCTCGGGATCCGAAAAGATGAGGTAGAAGTACTTCAGGGTTTCAGCAAAGAAGAAACTCTCCATACTGTCCTCTTGTCGTGATTGCGAGTAAGTGACGTCAGCCACAACAGCGTGAGCGTCGTCGGTCGCTGTAGCTTTCTGGATGGCCTGGAACATATCCCATGCCATGTCCAGCAGATCCTCTCGTCCAGTCACTCGGTAGAGAATGAACAGGCTTTCGATGGCCTCGGGGCGCAGATTGTAGCGGGGGTTGTCGATCCTCGAGAATCCCCTGGGAGAATGGCGGCTGCTCTGGGCCGCCCACTTTTGTTCATCCCATGGGCATCCTTCAATCGTGTCGCACTTGACGATCTGTGACTTCTCAGGCATGATCCCACTCTTGAAAGACCTGTAAGCCCACACACAGCCCCTGGTCAGCCTATCGCCAACCTCGACGTCTTCCGGGCTCTCGAAAAGCTTGCCAGCCATGGCAAACATTCCGCCAGCAAAGCAGGAAAGGTGTTCAAGTTCGGCGATTTGGTCGATCTTCAGAAGCTTCTCGTTCACAATGGCGGTTCCAAGCAAGAGAACGTCGTCCATTCTGGGCGTCATTGGGCGGTACAAGAGTTGAGCCTTGGCCGCCTTCGCAGCGCTCCTGTACATCCTCTCATAAGCCGGGTCGAGACCACCTAGAAGAACGTGCATCTTCGGCAGATACTCGTAAAGCGAATCTCCATCTCCGCCTAGACGGAAAATGTTGTTCGGTGTCTGGAAATCGTCACGAACATTGATGAAGTTGGGCCACAGTCCTGGTAGCAATGTCTCATTCTGGATCTGGTCGAAAGCCGTCTTGATGCGTTCGATTGCGTCGTAGAACTTGTGCTCTCCCGTAATCTGAGCCAATCTTGTGAATTCCAGTGACAGACTGCCTATCGATGCAGCGCTCTGATAAGGATCTGGTAGGACCTTTCCGGCTCTGAGGTCCGCAAAGTTGAACGTATAAGGCGGGAATCGATTCGGGGTATCAAAGGCGGCGTAGAGCATGTTCGCCAGCTCAATAGCCTTGTTGAGAAGTACTGGCTCGTCGCTTAAATCGTATGCAGATAGCAGGCCTCCGAGATAGCGAATGTTCGTCTCAAGAAGGTTACATCTTGGGTCCGAAGAGTTGTTCCAATCGATAGCCCCCACATACTGAACAGCGTCATTGAAGTCGTCGTGTAGGCCCATCAGCCACAGCGTATCGAGAGAATCGACCAGTGTAGCACCCCATCCGTTATACCGATTCCTTCCTCTCAGTGATAATGGTTGCAGCTCATCGTATCCCCAGGCATGTCTCACATAAGACTGCCAACTCTTCTTGAAAGCATTCCTGACCTCATGTCGGCGAGAACTCATGAGGCCGAGGTCCCTTTTCAAGCTGTCTGAACGTTCCGCCGCAAATTCGAACTGGATTCTGGGGAGCTCTACTGGCTCTTCTGAGGGTAAGCGTGCCATCTCAGCGTCTGGCACTGGATGCTTCTGGGGGTGTGTAGACCAATCATAGCTGCTCGCGCTGTATGGGAAACTACTGCGTGGTATCGTCGGCTCCTCGACTTCCTCCTTCAAAAAGAGAAGACTGACAAAGACGAGTATGACAAACAAGGCAAGCACCCGATATGTCGGAGGAGAATTCCGTAAATGAAATTTCGCAACCATTTTGGATGAAATAAAACGGACTTAGACGTGGAAGCGAAACAAACACGGAAACATGAAAGCTGCAAGAGACAAGAGGAAACAGGCCAGCTCGGGTGGTTTTGTAAAAGAAAGGTCAGCCCTTCTCCGAGTCTCTCGTCATCGGACAGCAGCCGCGCGAAGCCCGTGGTGCAGGTCTTTTGCCATTTGCGGCGTTTGACGTCTCGAAGCTCTGCTGCTGTGGTGTGTGTCCTCCGTGAAACACGAAGGGAGAACCATGGTTCGTTGGCGCTGACCATGTGCTGTCCGTGCTGGGGAGATCCCCCGGACATACAGGACGTGGCCGTGGATGCGCTGCCGATGACCTCGCGATTGGACGCGCTCGGCGGTGGCTTGGATGCCGCTTGGCCCAGGATCGTGGGTGGGATGGGGAATATGGGATTTGCTGAAAACATGCAGATGAGCTGAGAATTTAGATCTTCATCCAGCATGACGGAGGATCACAGATGCGGGCGGTTGCGGATGCAACGTGGGTTGCACATCACGATCCATCTGCGTGGAGAAGATACCCTTGTCCGCGATGAATCGTTCAATGGTTCGCCATGTCGGATACGTAGATGCCATTCCATCTCCCTAGGGCCCATGTACTGACATTGACAACACCGCAGCTGTCATGAGTCGTCTTCTGGAAGATGGCACCAGACTGGGTTGATGGCTCGAGCCGCGATAGCGTGTCGTTTCATGGTACCTGACATGTTTCAAGGGTTGAGAGCTGACTGAACCTAGTTGACGGGCTGCACGGCACACTTACGTAGCGGCCACAAGTGGGGAGAGTGGCTGACAACGGCTCGGGGGTGCAGGATGGGCACGGTGGTCCGCTGCAGAAAGCCCCACAATACGGCCCGAGTTTGTCGGCCGAGGGACGGACAGTGAAAGCGGGAACAGCGCCACACTGACAAAGTGATGTGGCTGGAGCTTGTTTCACCGCCTAAATTTTTCAAATTTCTGCCGCATCCCACCTCCCAGAAGCGCTAACCATCGTCGGCTTCTATTCACGCCTCCCAGCAACCAGATCACGAGCGGTGGTCTTGCGTCCAAAACAACAGAACCATGTCGTCTATGCGAAATGCCGTACAGAGGCGCTCCCACAGGGAGCGTGCTCAACCTTTGGAGCGCCAAAGATTTGGTCTCCTCGAAAAACACAAGGTTCGTTAAACATGGCCTCACGATGCGCGCCCGTCAAAGTCCGTTACTGACTATTTTTCCGAATTACAGGATTACTCCCTCCGTGCCAAGGACTACAACAAGAAGAAGGAGACAATCAAGCACCTGCGCCAAAAAGCCTCTGAACGCAACGAAGATGAGTTCTACTTTGGCATGCTCAGCCGCTCCGGCCCAGGCTCGCGCCTCAAGGACGGCAAGAAATGGTCTGGCACCATCGCGGGTGACCGCGGCAACAAGGCCATGGATGTGGACACGGTGCGTCTGCTCAAGACGCAGGATGTCGGCTACATCCGCACCATGCGCAACGTAATCTCCAAGGAGGTGAAGCGCTTGGAGGAGCAGATCGTGCTCATTGGCGGCATCAACGCAACCACCACGAACGACGATAGCGACGACGACGAGACGAGTTCCGCAAAACCTAGAAAGATTGTTTTTGCCGAAAGCACCGAGGAGAGGGAACAGGCTATCGATAAGGAGGCAATGGAGCTGGACGACGCTGACGAGGACGAGTTCGAGGGATTCGACGATGAAGACAACGCCGAGGAGGAGGCGCAACGCAAAAAAGAGAAGAAGCTGCAATTATTACGGTTGCAGCTCCAAAACGCGAAGAAGAAACTCAAGATCTTGGCGAAGACAGAGGATCACCTCGAAATACAGCGGGCGAAGATGGCCAAGACGGCGACCTCGGGCGGTGTGACGAAGAAGGGCAAGAAGATTATGGTTCGGACGCGGAAGAGGTGAACACGGGATGCATGTTTCAGTCAAATTTGCGGTCGGCGAACAAAAGTTTCATGGTGTGTTTTTTCGTGTTCTTCATTCATCCTAATATCTGAGCGGCGTGAGAAGCCACGCTCAGAAAGTCGTCATGCGATACCCAGGCCCCGGAGTATAGATCTAGATGTACAAGAAAAGAAATTCATCGCTCCTGTCCTCGTCCAGGACAAGGTCTCATAAACGAAGCCCAATTATTCCCAACACCATGCGGCCCCAAAGAAATACTAGAAAAAAAGGAACCCGGATCAACAAAGTGGTATCTCATTATTGCATTCAATGCAAACTCATGCTTTTTTTCCCCGTCATCATTTCGACTTCACGCCAACACACCTCGCCAACCCCTTGACGATGGCAGCAAGCGCCTTGAAGCCAATCGTCAGGAACCACACGAAGCACTTGAAGAGAGCGGACAAGACTTTGAACAGCGCCCTCAACGGCCACGGCATCCTGTCGCGCGTCTCTTTTCCGACTTGTTCCAGCTTCGCGAAGCTGCCAAGGCTGCTGTCCTGGCTCTCCACGTCGATCTCAAACTCCTCCATCTTGCCCCTGCGCGCGGCGGCCGCACGCTTCTTCTCCTCCCGCTTGCTAAGCCGGCGCTCGCCGCCAGCAGGCTCGCGCGGTGCGGGAGGAGGCTCGAAAGTCTCGACCTTTGAGTTCTTCTCGTCGCTTGCCGCAACCAGCAGCAGCGCCGTGACGGCGACGTCGACGATGAAGAAGCTCTCAATCTTGGAGGCGATGGCCGTGTCGACCTCGAGGAACCCAGCGCCCGTACCGTCACGGGTCAGCTTGGCGAGGTGCTGAGGCGACTCGTGGTGCTCCAAGGTGTACTCGACCCGGCTCCAGGCGGGTGAGCGCTCAATGGTGACGCAGAAGGGCGTGGCCAACGCTGGGTGGACGACGAAGTGCGAGCTGGAGTCGTCGTCCCAGACGAGCCGAGCGCACTCCGTTTCCGCGGTGACAATGGCGGTCATGTCGTCTGGCCTGTCCAGCGCCATCTTGGCCGCTGCTTGGGGATAGAGAAGGGCAACCAGGCCGTCATTTGGAGGATGCTTGCGGGATTCTTCTTCGAGAGTGGTGGTGAGGACCTCTTGCCAGTGCTTGCTCTCAGTGCCTTTGCCGTTGTCCTTGTTGCCGACGACGCCGCTGAGGATGCTGCTAGCTGAAGAGCCTGCCGCTGGGCTCGGGGCCTTGTAGACCTTATTAGGGTCATGCCGACTGAGAGTAACGTATGCGGATGCTGATGTAGGGTCGAGCCTGAGGTTGTAGAATGGCTGAGAGGTTGAGGACAAGGTGTAGACCGGAGCATCCTTTTCCTGGGATAGCTTCATGCAGTACACTCTGCCTTCAGAAGGGGAGGCTTTCCAGCCGTTGGTGACCTTCCACATGTTCTTCATTTGCTCATTTGTCGAAACGTTGGGAATGATAGGAGGTTCGATCCTCCTTCTGGGCCATCTTGGCGCTGAACCGCCACTCATCGGACTTCTCACCGGGCTTCTGTGCTGAGCATCTTGCCCATCCTCTTCTCGTTCTGGGTACCACGTTGTCCGATTAATGACAGCCCTGGGAATATGAGTTGGACTGGTCTGAGTCGGGAAGTACTCCTGTTGATTGAGCGGCACTTCGGGGTTATACTGGGGAAAGATGGACCGAAGAGCAGCAGGCTCTTGTGACGATGACGGCTCTCCAGGCAGGGGAAGCTTTGCTATCGAGCTGCGAGAGCGATGGCTGTTGCTCCGTGCTAGTGTTTGCGCCTGAGAGAAGACAGTGTCTGACCGAGGCGGCACTTCAGCAGTGGGAGCAGGCCTTTGGACAGGCGAAACTGCCTCTGAAGGCAGTGGCGGCAACTCGCGGTTGATGGGTGAGGCGTGCTGCTCACTGGGCTGGGGTCGACGGATTTCTTGCGGTGTTTGCGATCGCTCAACCGGCGACTGCATCCTTTGCTGTGGCGTCTGTCTTCCATGGCGGGGTGGAGATACCGAGTCGATGGTTTCCGGAGATACAGCCCGAGTCCGCGAGCGTTCGCGAGACTCTGATGTTCGAGTCCGAGATGCCGGTCTCCGTACCGTTGGGGGCTTGGTGTTGGGGTTCGGGAAGAGAGAGTACCCTCCAGAGGGTGGCTGAGCCGACATGATGGGCTGTGTTGCTTCTCGAATCGAACGTTGGGATTCCCCTTTGGTTAATGCTTTCCAGGCTCTTCACACAAGTAAGGGGGGGGATGCCACAATGGAATGAATAATAGGTAGTCCAACTGCTACCGATGCATGGTCCCAACAAGCCGGCAACTGAGAACAAACAGAACGTCGGTTTGTTATTGCAGCACTGGTCAAGATAACCAGATGAAAGGGGAAAAAGGCATGTCAACATACGATTGCCAACAGAACCACGAGAGTATATACTCTGCTGGCATTAAAGCGCCGGCACTACGGAGCATACTGGGTTCAACTACGGCAGGTCGCCCACGGCAGACCTGGTAAGCGCTGGCTTGTCTGACGGGCCGCGGTGAGTGGTGAGAGCCAAGAAGATGGAGGGGATGGGCAGGAGGGTGGTCGAGTTGCCAGACGAAAATAGATTGCGAGTTGCGGGCTGGGCCAATCAACCGGGCCATCACACTGCGTCCTAGCCGCCGAGACCAGGGGGTTGAGAGACAGGCGCGCGGGGTTGGTTGAACGCGAGCATTGTGCGATTGGTCAACACCCCAAAATTGGTGCAACTTCTTCGACACTGACCGCCTTGGCTAGTGAGATGCCGACCTGCACATCCCTTGGGCGCCGATGTGAAAATGCGACGCAGGAACGAAATGTGGCCGGCTGATTGAGCACCTCGCCTGGGTCTGGCTGCGTCTCTGCGCAGGGCCAGGCCAAATGCGGTCGGCATGCAGGTCTCCGTTCCAGGTAGCTTCGAAAAAAGCAAAATCGGGCCATAATCCCTTGGAAAAGGCTCAATATCTAGTGTCAAGAGATCGAGAGTCTGCTGATGTGGAAAGCTTCATGTTTCGGCGCTGCTTCTTGTGAAGTCGCCAGATCAAGTCCGTGGCAAGTCTAAGGTGCTGTCCACAGAACTTGAGTACAAAGAATGCCTGACCGACGACCCCATCTCTGGACTGAGAGTAAAATCAATAGTCCGGTGCAAATGAGGACCATCTTCGACCAAAGTATGTATTGACCGGTAGTATCAGCCGGCGTCGGTGCGGCCTTCGGGTCAGAGTCCCGTTGACCGGAACCCCCAGTCTCGGCCGAACGCTCGCCAGACCGGGCACCCCCGGGAACAACTCCCGAGGTCGGCGTTGTTGGAGCCAAAGGTGGAGACCGCACCGCCGCTAAGTTGAGGATCGCGTTGGCTTCAGTAATACCTTTGACTCAACGACGATTGGATAAAGCCCATATATTGGGTCAAGTCCGTGGAGGTTTCATGATATTTGAGCCTAGACACAGCAACATCGAGATTATATTACCGGAATCATGTCGCAGGTCGTAGTCATCGGGTAATCACCCCACACAGCCCCTCCTGTCAGTGTGCAGCAGCTAACATGATCCAGCGCCGGCGTGATCGGTCTGAGCACCGCCGTAAGACTCCAGCAAGAAGGAAACCAGGTCACGATTGTAGCCAGGGACTTTCCGAGCCCATTCGAGACCATTGATGCCAAGGCTTCAATCAACTACACATCGCAATGGGGCGGGGCGCACAATCGATGGGTGATACCGGCTAACAAGATGGAGGAGCGTGATCACGCCATGGCTCTGAGAACATTCCGGCACATGGAGTCGCTCTTCAAAAGCAATCCCGAGGCGGGCATCACTTTCATGCCCGGTATCGAGTACCTCGAGGATCCTCCAGAGCAATATAAGGCGCTCACGGAGGAGAAAGCCAAAAGCCTTGGGTTGGTCGAGTTCAGGCGTCTGAGTCCCAGCGAGTTTCCCGATGACAAGGTGAAGTGGGGTTGCGAGTATAAGACATGGTGTGTCAACCCCATGATTTACTGCTCGTTCCTCTTGCGTAAGTTCGCATGGAACGGAGGCAAGGTGATTCGCAAAGAGCTCAGCGACCCTCTTGAGGTCTTTGGTATCAAGGAGCTGTCAGACGCACGGACAGTCGTCAATTGCTCTGGCTTCGGATTTGGTGACAAGAACTCGTTCATCACTAGAGGTTTGTGATTCCTTGACTTCTCCGCAGAAAGAGTCCTCTAAAACATTCCCAGGGCAAACTTGTGCAGTGGCCAACTTCAGCCCGGCAACAGTGACGCGACAGAATGCGGATGGATCTTGGACATTTTGTGTGCCTCGAAACTTTGACGGCGGTACCATAGTTGGAGGCACCAAGGAGCCAGACAATTGGGACGTTGAGCCATCGCTAGAATTGCGGGAACAGATCCTGAAGACCTTTGCTGCCACCTACCCTGCCATTCTGGGTGACAGCGGCGAATATCGCGTTCTCAAAGACGTGGTTGGCCGTCGACCTACGCGCAGAGGAGGCTTGAGACTTGAGCGAGAGGATGTAAGTGATGGCCGGACCATCATCCACGCATACGGGCTTGGTGGAAGAGGATTCGAGTTGTCCTGGGGCGTGGCCGAGGGCGCCCTCGGATTGCTTCAACATCAAAAACCCGGAGCGCGGCTGTAGAAGCGCAATTGAATTTGTCGCGATTGTGATTGGCAGTTTACTGTTGGCTGGGATGCCAACCTAAAATGTCCCATCGATAAGGTGATCATGCTGTGGACCCTGGCACCATAGTAGAGATTGTTGCGACATCGGCCACAATCATCGGCGACAAATTTTGAGAATAGACTGGTTCGGACGACCGTTTGGTGGCTGCAGGCTCGGTACCTGCATGACATGCCGGTTGGCATGAGCGGACATGCTTGATTTGGCGGATAAATCACCGGCAGCAGCTGGGAAAAAAGATTTTTTTTGGTTGACGGGATGGAAGGAGCTGAGGCCAGGGCAAAAACTTTGAGTCACTGCCATCTCATTGTAAGGTACCCCGCGCTCCGAAGGCGGTGTACGAACCCCTACTGTAACTCCCTGTAGGAGTCAGAGGTGGGATGTTTTACCTTGCCATCCGTAGACTCATAACTACCCCACCATCATCATACTTCAAGCTCCTCTCCCCAACACCTTCCTCGACGTCGCGATATTTGCCCTCGACACATAAACTTGCGCAATTGAGTCAATTCCGGTCAATTCTTTTCTCTGCGAAAACTGCGACAATGTCTGCCCCTATCATCCATCTTCGCGCCGAGACCAAGGTTTGTCGACTCTTGTCGCAATTGCTTTGGGCTGCCCCTCGAAGTGACCTCGAGAGTGTAATTGCTAACGACTCTTAAGTGGTTGGAGCACCGCAGTGCCCTCACCCCGAGCACGACCCGAGCCCTCATCAAGGCTGGATACGAGATTCACGTCGAGAAGAACCCCCAGCAGAAGGAGTACCAAAGGTTCTTCCGCGATGAGGAGTTCGAGGAGGCAGGCGCTAAGCTTGTCGAGACCGGCTCATGGAAGGATGTCCCGACTGCCTCCTCCCCTGACGGCGGAAGATACTTCGTTCTGGGATTGAAGGAGATTGAGGAGGGAACGAGCCCTCTTGGCCACACCTACATTCACTTCCAAGTATGCAGCCCTGGATTTTGAACTTTTGAATCGCGCTAACTGGTGATAGCATTGCTACAAGCAGTATGATACCGTCAGCACTGAATAAAGGACCCGTGTCTCTGTGACTGACAATGTATTAGACAAGGTGGCTGGGCTGAGGCCCTGTCCCGTTACCCTCGCGGAAACGGCACACTCCTCGACTTGGAATTCTTGGCCGATGACTCCGGTCGTCGGGTGGCAGCTTTTGGCTGTGAGTAATTCTCAGCTGCTGAATATTTCCTTACTCTATCACAGTCCTAACTGTATAATTAGTTCACGCTGGTTTCGCAGGTGCCGCGCTTGCGATTTCAAACTGGGCCTGGCAGCTCACTCACCCTGGCGAGCCCTACCCCAGCGTCGAGAGCTACCCCAACGAGGATGCTCTGATCGCAGACGTGAAGAAGGCGCTGGCTGAGGGTGTTGCCAAGGCAGGCTACACCCCGCGTGTCATGGTCATCGGAGCCCTTGGCCGTTGCGGACGTGGCGCAGTTGCCATGGCCGAGAAGGCTGGCATCGCAGATATCTTGAAGTGGGATATCCAGGAGACAACCGCTCCTGAGCGCAAGGGAAAGACCTTCCCGGAGATTGTTGAGTCTGACATCTTCGTCAACTGCATCTACCTCAACCAGCCCGTTGGCCACTTCGTCAACCACGAGTCTCTGAAGGCTCCTGGTCGCAAGCTGAGCGTTGTTTGCGACGTTAGGTTTGTTCACCACGACTCCTTCTATCCTCAAGACCGCATGCTAACCGTTTTGGCGCAGTGCTGATACCACCAACCCCCACAACCCTAGTAAGTCGCAATCTCGTGAGCCACTCTCAGCTTGTACTAAGTGAAATGTTTTAGTCCCCATCTACACCGTCGCCACTACGTTCGACAAGCCTACGGTCCCCGTTGAGGGTTACGACAACCCGCCCCTGAGCGTCATCAGCATCGACCACCTGCCTAGTCTGCTGCCCCGTGAGGCTTCCGAGGCCTTCAGCAATGACCTGCTGCCTACTCTCCTGGAACTCAAGAACTGGCGCTCCAACCCGGTCTGGGTCCGCGCTACCAAGCTCTTCGAGGAGAAGGTTGCCACTCTTCCCGCCGAGTCCCTGGAGAACAAGGCCTAGTGGGCTCCGATTAAGTCGTATCTGTGTTTCTGAAATGGACTCTGGCGTTTATAGGGAGGAATCTTACGATTGCAAGGGCACAAGAGAGTCAACAAGACCTATGGGATTTGAAAGCTACATAGAAAAAAGATTAGACTCGGAATGCGGATGTCACTGAATAGAAAAGTTGCAGGTCCTCTGAGAAAAAGACCTTGGCAAATGTTCGATGATCATGACCGCCGTCCCTCGGCTTCGGCCCCCTTTTTGGTGATTTGTAGTCTACATGGTGTTGATATATTTATACACGCCGAAATGTCTGCGCCGTTAGAGCAGGGTGTCCCAAGCCACGAGTCCGGAACGCCCAACATATATGCATCTGAACTCTCTTCGGCCGGCCATGCGCCGACCCCTTTTTCCAATACCCTTATCCTCTCGGGCTTACGATGCATTCATCTTCTCCCCCTCGTCCGCGTCCTCCTCTTCTTCACCTCTTCGCCGCCGCCGCCGCTGCCGCTGCCGCTGCCGCCTGCTCTTCCTCCCACCGCTTCCGGTCCCGGGCAGCATACCCGCCAACCCTCTCGGCCATCCTCATCTTCTCCTCCTCCTTCCTCCTCGTCTCGGCATCCTTCTCGGGCAGACCCCACCACTCGCGGATGAAGTCCTCCTGCTGTGACTTCTTGACGGCCTTGCGCTCGCGCTCGCGCTGCCTCTCGAGCCTCTTGGCGAACCACTCCTCTCGCGCGGCGTCGTGGTTCTGTGGCGTGGCGTGCGCCTTCATGCACCCGTTCATCGCGCGCAGCTGGTCGCTGCAGACGAAGGAGACGGTGAATGTCCTGTTTAGAGCGCAATCTGCAAATGCTGTTTGCGGGCACAATGTATTAGCTAGTCTCCTCTGCTGTATCGCCAGAAGTGACTGGCCCAGGTGTTCCCGCGGTAATTCCCCCGCCTAGGTAGGCTGACGTGGGAACGAGGGGTTGGTTGGACATACCCTTGATCTCGGGCGCACAGGCGCTGCGTACACGCTGGTGGTAGATGTCTCTGATCTGCGCCTCCTGGGATGCCGATAAGGGGAGCGGGTTGCGCGAGGGCATCGGCAGGCCCTCGCCGGCGCCGCCGGTCGGATTCGGAGCCGCCATCGCGGCCATCAACGAATGTCCCGGGGGAAGATCTGCGCGTTCGAAACCCACTCAGGGTCCTGCCTTTTTGTTTTCGGTTGCTCGAAAACGACGCCGCAGGTCGTGCTTGTGCGTGTTCGTCCTTCGATCGGTTGTCGTTTCTCTCGTCGTTGGCGGACGTTTGGGTTTGCGCGGGTGGTTCGATAGTGGCCCGTCGTCGAAGGTGGGTAAATCCAGAGCGACAGAGCTCTCGGATGGAGGTGCCCGTGCATTCGGACGGAGCTTGCTAGTTGAGACTTTTTGCCGCCGGAGGAGTCTCACCGCTTTCCCTTCCCACACGGCTGCGAAGAACTACAAGCAACAAGACGAAAAGAGATAGTATATTGACGACGATATTAGTTTCTCAAATTTTGTTGCGTAATGCCGTGTTTCTTTTGTCACTAGGTTTATACCGCACCTTAAAGTGGAACTCTTCTCAAAAAGTGCAACAAGAGACAATAAGGTAAAATGGAATCGCGGAGTTTTTGCTTTTATTTCTTTTTTGTCGAAGAGCACTACGTAGCTAAGACTGCCTGGTAATTGACGCTGGGACTCAAATGTCCTTCTTTTCTTCATCAACATCGCTATCGAGGGCCCGGTGTGATGACTCGGGGGTTTCCTTGTTGTCCTTGCCCTTCTTCTTCATGGAAAACTTGCTGCTCCAGCCCGTCATTCTGCTTTCCTTCGACTCCTTGGACTTGGACGGGCCAAAGGAGGGGCTGCCGGAGACGCTTTCATAGCTGCGACCGAGCAGACCCTCCTCACCGTAGTCGTCAATGTCGCCGAAGCTAGATCTCTCCGCTGACATATTCTTGTCCGAGTTCGTGGTGCTTCCGGGGCCCTTCTTAAAGAGCCCGGATTCCTTACTCAGCCGAGAAGACAGACTAAACTTGCTAGAGCTTCCTTTCCTAAAAAGCTTGCGGACAACATTTTCCTGATCTTTGGCGATGGAGTTAGGGTCAGAAAGCGTGCTGGATAACGCTCGGTCCAAGGTCAAAGACTCTCGGGATTCAGAGACCGACGTTTGCGTGTGGATGGAGAAGGCATCGCGAGACTTTCTGGACTCATTCGGAGAAGAATCGTAACCTTGGGGCAAGTCGAGGCTGGGAGCGGAAGCATCTCTGCCCTTTACTTTTTCCTTCGTGTCCTTGCCCTTGTCCTTGGACTTCTCCTTGGATTTGGGTTTGTCCTTGTCTTTGCTCGGGTCGCCGTCCTTCTCCTTCCAACCGAACAAACCTCCGATAAAAGTCGGTGCTGCAGGATTGAGACGCCCACTCAAAGTTCTAGCGTCTGCAGTCAATTTGTTGCCTGGTGGTCTGCTTCCGATCACACCGACTTGACTGGGGTCTTTCAGCACCTCGTCGCGGAGAATCTCATCTTGTTCCGACGCCAAGGTTGTCTTCAAAGCCGCAGGGGAGCCGTGGATCGAAGGTCGCCTAGACGGGTTCCGAGAAGTCCACATACTATTGTCTGTCCAGAAGCGACTCTTATCTCCCGGGTGACCCCAGATAGAGGGTCCGCTATCTGTGGATGGGCGTGGCATATCTCCCGATGCCATGGAAGCAGGTCTCGGGCTGCTTGGATCGCGATCCGCAAAGACACCGCCAAAAGGCACGAGACGCCTAGCCGACGATAGCATACCTTTGGGTACGAGCGATGATGTGCTTCCTTCAAGAGTCTCCGGTCCAGCAGAATTCCGATTCTGCGTGTACGATGAGAAACTAGTCCGGCGTCTGTTTAATGGCTCTGAATCGTCGGTTTGCCGTGGGAAAGATTGGCTTTGACCATGCTTCAAACTACCAAGAAGTGGACCGCCTTCCTCGGCACTCTTCCCGCCTCTGTTACGTTGGAAAGACGCGAACAGGTTTCCAAGCCGGTGCCCCGACGGCGACGGCTGTGCGCCCGAAGAAGCAGCCACATCTTTAAGGGATGCGTGGTCGGCGATATCTGAGGACAAAGGAGGGAAGTTCTGCTGGTGAGATGACCCCGGAGGACTAGAATGTGCACTTTTGGAATTGCCGGACGGCGCTGGCGAATGAGCATCGTTGTGCTGATCTGGCGCGAAAGGACTCCTTCGAGAAAACGAGTTAGGGCTATGAGGCTCATCATCGAAGTCGTCGCCTAAAATTCCGGATGGCAGCAGCATCTGGGCTGTGGGGCTCAACGGAGCGCCCGCAGTGAGGGCTCGCATGTCTGCTTCAAGAAACTGTTCCGTTGGTAATCCCTCGTTGGCCTGCATGTCTCCGAACTGACCGTACCCCGAACGACTCCCGAACCCGCTTGGAGGGCCATACGGAGAATCCGCAGCGGAGTAAAGTCCAGTCGGAGACGGAACGGCCGCGTTCGACATTGAATTTCCGGTTCGGCTTCTTCGCTTGATCTGCACCGGTACGTTCTGTTCAAAGTCGATGCCGGAGGAATTCGCTTGGTTGAAGAAATTTATGCCTTGCTGAGTTGCAGCATACATTTGAGCGTTTAGCATGTGCAAGTGCCCGTCGAGTTGCTGAGCTTTCCTGTTCTCCATGATAAGTTGACTCTGGAGCTCTCTCCGCTTGGTCTCAAAGTCCCTTTTCATCTTCCGGTCGTCTTCTCGCCAGGTATCGTCTTCTTCTCCACCGGGTAGTTTCTTGCGTTCGTCTTCGAGTTCCTTCAGTTGTTGCCTCTTTTCTTTGTACTCGGCCTCAAGCTGATCAAACTCCTCTTGGAGAGCCGCGTTCTCTTCGATCAGAGTTTTCACTTTGAGATCGCGGTCTTTCTCCAGGTTTTCCTTTTCGGCCGCAAAACCCTCGCGCGTCTTGCGCATGTTCTCGATATCGGTAGTCCACTTGTCGATGTTGTCGCGGACCTTCTTCAGCTTGTCTTGCTTCTCCTTGAGTTGATTCTCCTTCTTCGCCTTGTCCTTGCTGGCTTGGCGCATTTGTTCGTAACTAGCCTTGACCTTCTGCTTGAGTTGTGCGGTGGCATCATCCTTCTCCTTTTGTACTCTCTTCTTCTCATCCCTCTCTTTCTTGAGACGCTGTTCAAGTTGCCTGAACTCGGTCTCCTCGGTCGTGTGCAGTGCAGCTGTATCGTCAATCTCCTTCCGTTGTTTTTCGAGAGTGTCGGCCAAATCCTTCAGTGATGCCTCGGGATGGTCGCCCGACAGATCTTTGATAGTTGGCTGTTCCTGGCTCGCTATAGACGGGGAGTGTCTTCGGTTGACGGTGTTGCGTCTCTGGCCGGCACTGGTTGCGGGTTCCCGTGCGGTGGCCGATCCGGGTTCGAGGGAGGGCGCCGCCTCGATGGTAGGAACCTGACTGCGTCCGCCATTCTCTTCAGTGCACTGGGAATGACTGGATCGGGGTTCTTGGTCCTGAAAGCTGTCGGGTAGACGGGAGTTTCCTAGCTCTGGCCGTCCATCGGATCGATATGTGCGTAATCGTATGACTTGGCTACCGGCTTGGAAGTTATTCGGACCGACCGCGATGACGCGAATGTTGTAGCAATGATTGGGCCTGAGGCCGGTTACAGTAATCGCCGTTTCCTCAGATCTCGATTCGCCAACTGCAGCACTTTGTCAGAACCCCACAACACAGCGCACGACAGGCCTCGTTGACCGGACTAACCATTGACACCATTGACCTGTATCAGAAACTTTTGTACAGGCCGGTTGTGGGAGGGGCGCGTCCAGTTGAGGGTAGCGGCGTCGTTCTTAATACCGGCCAGGGATACATCGGGGGCTTCGGGAACGTCAACTCCAAGAATGCTAATCAAGTCGGTGGTGGGCTTCCAGAGGGTCTGCCAGGCACGGTGAAGCAGCCTAGACGGGGAGGTGTCAGTCGCATGGGCGCAAGGAAGACATGCGGCAGGGAGGTGGCAGTAGGATCGCATGTGCAAGGCAGGGCGGAGCAACTTACCAAATGACTGCGGCGAGTGTCACCAACATGCTGGCATGTCGAAGAAGCAACTCATCTAGACTCCAGTACCGGATGCTCTCGCGGGTGTAGTGGACGGACCAGGCAAGGCAGAGGGAGGCGTAGAGGGGGGCGACGAGATAGAATACGGCGGCTGAGGCGGCGTAGAGTAAGGCTTTGTAGAAGCGGCCCTGAGGTCGTTTAAGCCACCAAGCGATGAGGAAGCTGACGAAGAGGATTTTCACGAACAGGGTCCATAACATCGCCGCGTCGAGCCGGTAAGGAAAAGGAAAAGAAACAGGAGCCTAACCAGAACCAAAACCAGAAAAAAGGAGCGGAGGTACGAAAGAAAAAGCGAAGGATGAGACCGTTCGCCTGTCCTCTCTCGCTGGGGGGGAAATTCTGGGTGGGAGGGCGGTAACAGAGATCGGTCAAGAAGCGAATGGGAGAGGATGGAAGAAAATCTCGGCAGTTGGAGCGCAGTCTGCGGCGGCGACGTCGACCACGAGCCAAGCCAGACGGGACCCAACCCGATCCAGGGCGGGCGGGCAGGCTCAGGTCTGGCTCTGACAACCTCCACTACATGGGAGGACTGGAGCGCTAACCAGCGACACCACTCTCCCACTGTACAGGTACAGGGTGTACTGTGTTGCACCACCTCACCTAGAGGGTTCCCGTCAACCAATGTCCTTGCACCGTGTATCGCGGCAAGGGGCCTGCACAGTGCGGATGCAGGCGATCAGCACATGCCCCTACACGCATATTCGTGCCTACTTTACCACTGGCGACGGATGCCGGCCGGGCAATTTGGGGCTGAAAGGATGGAAACGGGGAGGGCTTAATGATGGAGGGGCGGTAAGGCAGGGCAGGCCTGCAGAGGAGGGAGCATTCGAGAATGAGGCACGAGAGTCACTTCCCGGGTAGGTAGTCTACATATCATATGTAGGCAGCCGTAAAGCAAGAATGGTGGAAATGAGAGCAGGCAGACAGACTGAGGAGGGGTCCAGTCTCTATTATGTCTCTTTTTTCTTTCTTTTCTCGAATTAAACTCATCTTGTCTTTCCGTATATCAAAGCCTAATTTCAAGCGGGCGGGCAGAATAACCACCTTGCGGTCTTTGGCCCTGCTCAAGCATACGCGCAGGGCTGGTAGTATGCCGTCATTCTGAGATTCCAGAAAATATGAGGGGTAGCAGGTCTGCTTGGTGCTTCTCCGTGGTTTCTTTCCAGATAATTGATGAAATGAAGCTCTCATGACTGACTGCCTTGCCGAGAAGAAAGCTCCTCAGGTTTAAAGCACGGTTCTCTTCGCCTGTGCTGAATCACCGCTAAGTCACGTCTTGGTTTCCTTTGGGGCTGAGAGCTCTCGACTCGGTTTCATCTCCTCCCATGAAGTTTTGTCCTCTAGCAAGTTGCGTATCCAAGATAGTTATTCGACGAGTAGGTTAAACTAAGAACATCTGCCTGTTAGTTGAGGTCTTCGGTTTGCCAAATCAGGCTTTCGGCACTACTTGCTGTTCAACAGTCCTGCACGATGGCGCCTTTAGCTGTCTACCTATCTGCGCCTAACAACCTTACTTTCTGACAGCTTGCTCTTCACCTAGCGGCGCCTCCCGCCAAGTTTCTGCCACTCAAAGTCGCACAGCCCCGACTCCCGCAACCAATGTGGCTGCCGAATGATGATGATCATCACGTCTTACCAAGTTTCTTACGTGAGCTAAGGATGCGCTTCCGTGCTGCAGCGTTCCAGCTCGAGTCTCCTCGTCTCCTCGTCCTCGTATCCGGACCTGTACGCAGCAAATGCGTTGCCTCAGCCACTTTACCCTCTACGTAGGGTGCAGGCCCTGAGTCGCCCTTCCCGGGAGCATTTCGCCATGTGCTGATGTGGCTGGCTCCTGAGCATCCCCTGAAAACGAACTGGAGTGAGGGGCTCGCAGCTGAAAGCGACCTATCATGCCCTGAAGGCGTCTCGCTGCCCTGGAATGAGGGGCTCCATCCCATCTGAAAGCGACTGAGCCAATTGATCTGACCTGACAACTAGCGGGGACCTGGACAACGACCACCCAGCTTGCCCCCCCCCCCCCCCCTTTACGGCACTATATTTGGACCATGGAGGGGTCTTTGGCGGGGACTACAAGTAAGGTAAGCTACCTCCTGTCGACCTCATTTGTTTACTTGGTCTCTTCCGCCTTTTCGTCTTCTCCTGCCTTACTGCTTCAGCCTTCAACCTTCATTCTTCTGTAATCATCACATCAGACTGCTTTCTGATCATCAGCAGCCCCAATTGACTTGACTGATAGCTTCCCCCACCGAGATACCCACATCACACCCACCATCCAACATGGAGGCAATCAAGTCTGCTCTGAACATCGGCTCCAACAAGCCTGCTGCCACCGAGCCTTCTGCCGAGCAGCTCTCTCAGCTCAAGGAGAAGTACGCCAAGGCTGGCCAGGACCAGGTCTTCACCTTCTACGACGACCTCCCCTCCTCCGAGAAGGCTGCCCTCTACCAGCAGCTGTCCGGCTTCGACCCTGAGCACATCAACAAGATCACCGACCGCGCTCTTAACCCTCCCAAGACCGACGATGCCTCCACTCAGTCCGGTCTTGAGCCCCTGCCCGAGTCCGCCACCGCCAGTATCCTCGACTCGAAGCCCGAAGATATTGAGAGCTGGTACCAGTCAGGTCTCGACCTGATCGGCCAGAACAAGGTGGCTGTTGTGTTGATGGCAGGCGGTCAGGGCACCAGACTCGGAAGCTCTGCGCCCAAGGGCTGTTACGACATTGGTCTTCCCAGCAAGAAGTCCCTCTTCCAGATCCAGGCTGAGCGTATTCGCAAGGTCCAGGAGCTCGCGGCCAAGAAGGCCGGCACCAGCAAGGCCGTCGTCCCGTGGTACGTCATGACCTCCGGCCCCACTCGCGGCCCCACGGAGAAGTACTTCCAGGAGAACAACTACTTCGGTCTGGACAAGTCCAACGTCTTCATCTTCGAGCAGGGCGTGCTGCCTTGCATTTCGAACGAGGGCAAGATTCTTCTCGAGTCCAAGGGCAAGGTCGCAGTTGCCCCTGATGGCAACGGAGGTATCTACCAGGCGCTCGTCGTCTCGGACGTGATGGGCGACATGCGCAAGAGGGGCATCGAGCACATCCACGCCTACTGCGTCGACAACTGCCTTGTCAAGGTCGCCGATCCTGTCTTCATTGGCTTCTCTGCCTCCAAGGACGTCGACATCACTACCAAGGTTGTCCGCAAGCGCAACGCTACCGAGTCGGTCGGTTTGATTCTGCTCAAGAACGGCAAGCCCGACGTTGTCGAGTACTCCGAGATCGACAAGGAGACTGCCGAGGCCCAGGACTCCAAGCAGCCCGGCGTCCTCAAGTTCCGTGCCGCCAACATTGTCAACCACTACTACTCGTTCCGCTTCCTCGAGAGCATTCCCCAGTGGGCCCACAAGCTGCCTCACCACATTGCCCGCAAGAAGATTCCCTACGCCGACCTCAAGTCTGGCGAGACTGTCAAGCCCGAGAAGCCCAACGGCATCAAGCTGGAGCAGTTCGTCTTCGACGTCTTCCCCATGTTGGACCTGAGCAAGTTCGCTTCCATGGAGGTGAAGCGCGAGGACGAGTTCTCGCCCCTCAAGAACGCCCGCGGCACCGGCGAGGACGACCCCGATACCAGCAAGCGCGACATCATGCTTCAAGGCAAGCGCTGGATCGAGGCCGCTGGCGGCATCGTCACTGGCGAGAGCACCGAGGACGGTGTTGAGGTCTCGCCTCTTTTCAGCTACGGCGGCGAGGGTCTGGAGAAGTTCAGCGGCAAGGAGGTCAAGGCTCCCGCCGTGTTGGAGGTTGAGTAAGTGTATGACTTAATGATACGGGATGATGGGCGTTCGACAGGATCGATAATTTTTGAAACAACCGTTCGGGTTGACGGATTAGTTGCTGGATAGCAAGTCACCATTTCTCGACATTCGAGTATGGAATATGAAAAAGTTTTGGTTCACTGCATCTATTCTGGTGAAAGTATTAATTTGCAAGTCTTCTTCGAGGAATGTTCGGACGAATTTGAGCGTCCACTGCTCAAGTCTACTAGTTTCTGGCGTAATTCTGCGATGGGAGGATTGTCCTCCAGCGAAGGTAAGTAACCATAAATAAGAGACTAAGATCTCCAAGCGCAGTCGTGGCAGCCCTATTTCCTTACGTGCACAATTTATGCGGCTCGGAGGCGTGGCATCTGCACACTGGAAAATTGATTTTGTCGTCTGAGCCGCCGCCGCCAAGCTTTGGGATGCCAGATCTTTGGGCCAGTTCATGAGATCCAAAGGAAGGGGTATGCTTGGCTACAACCGCACACTGTGTGTGTGTGCAAATGACCAGCCGGGGATTGGACGTCCCCAAAAACAGCCTCCTTTATTTTTATTTACCGTCTTCCGTCCCTGAACCCTTCCCCTCCTTTCGAAGAGAAATTTTTATGGGGATGAGAAAGCGAGCGTGTGTCTGGTATTTACCCCATGGATCGTGATTCATGCACCCACAGGTGCAGGTGACCTCGTTCTCTCGGCAGTGTTCTTGTCCCTTTTTGCCTGCCCCTCTTGTCTCTTTTTCCCGAGGTAGCAGCGCCAGTTTCGTCAGTGACGGCGGTGTGTAAGACGATGAGGGATGAATGACGAAGGATGGAGCGTGTCAGAGACACGGGAACGGCACCGAGATACCTAGCTTTTTGAGTTTGGGTGTCAGAGGGAATGACAGCATGGTTCGTGTGCGGGGGAAATGCTATCGAACTCAGGGCGGCGTGGTGGAAGAGGCGGGACGACGGACGACGGACGACGGATGGAGGGGTAAAGTCCCTCCTTCTGGGCAATGACATCAGACTTTGGCTGGAGTTTCTTTTTGGGGAATTCAGATGGAGCGTTTGGAGCCTTGGAGGCACCAAACCTATCCGCCTGCAAAAAAATAAGTGTCACGAGTACAATTCAGTTACAGGACCAAGTCAGCAGACTGGCCCGGTTTAGGTGAGTGAGGGTGTGGAGTGTCGTATTCATTAGGTGCACAATACAGGCCTTGCTGTGTTTTTTTGGGCTCTGCACAACAGAACAGAGCGGACAGAGGGGAGGCTGGGCTGGGGAGAAGAAGATGTTGGGCGGGTGAAGCGAAGCTGACTGCGATTCCCCTTCAATTGGGGACAACCCATGGCCTTTTTTCGCTTTTGTTGGCCAGGTCAGCTGGCCCTGGATGAGGTGCCGTCCCGGAGCAGAACAGCCGTCCAGTGCGAACGAAATGTCACTCAGGACACTCAGGAAGAGGCGGCATCTAAACATCAGTGCACAGAGCAGCAGCCACCCCAGGAGGATTCTCCTTTTTTTCTGTAAGAAGTGAAAAAAAAAGTTGATGAAGGTACTATGTAAAATTTTCGCATTCCGAATTCCGACGGTCTTCGAGCTAAGGGCGCATTGAGCGTGAACTTGCAGAGAAAAATTCCAGCTAAGGCGCCTTACCAGACAGATCTTTGGCCTCGGCCCAAGGCCTAGCGCCGCCCAGCATGCAAGCCCACCGGCCCTTCGCGCGTGCACCAGGGCTGGCCGTTCTCATATCGATGCCGGCATTCCTCCTTTTAGTGCAGTAGAGGTGGCCTTATCTGCGGCTTAAGGCGGCCAGTACAGTGAGCGCACAGCGACGCATGGCCCGGGCCAGGGGCTGCCATTGGGGGGATGCGCCGCTCATGGCGTTCTCCCCAATGTCCACCTTCACATGATCCGCGGCAGATTTTATGTACCTTGTCCGTTTGCTAGGTACTCTTTACCCAGCCAGCAAACGTGGGCGAGCTGGCCCTGTCGCGCTTGTACCAAAACCGCCTAGCCACGGGTGCTCTGGTACTTCTCTGCCGCCGTTTTGCAGTGAGCCAAAGAGCCCCAGAGAGCATTCAAGGGCGTCTTAGCTTGTTGGGCTGGTCCAACAAGCAGGGGTGCACTGCTGCTTCCCCCCTGTCCGCTGCCCGCCAGGTCCTTCTGCTTCCCGCTCGTATCGTCCATCAACCGACCTTACCTGTGCCAATATTCCGCCCCATTCGTTCGTCGCTTTCCTTACACCTTCGTCATCTTTACACCACTTCAACCCCGAACCCTCCCGCCTACTGTCTGGTCTCTACAGCTGAGCGGAACCCACGATACAAGAGACCAGGAGGCTGTTGCACATCGCATCGTATCTTTCACAACGTCTGCCTTCCTGGCTCTGCGATCGCACACCCGCGCCGTATCCAAGACTCCTCCCAGTTGCAAGGGCGTAGCTCCATAGTCACCATGCAGTACGTTCGCAACCTCAGCGCCTCCGTCTCCTCGACATGGAACTCCATCAACCCGGCCACTCTGAGTGGCGCCATCGACGTGATTGTCGTTGAGCAAGAAGACGGCACCCTGGCTTGCTCTCCTTTCCACGTCCGCTTTGGAAAGTTCTCCCTCCTTCGGCCCTACGAGAAGAAGGTCGAGTTCAAGGTCAACGGCGTCAAGCAGAACTACTCCATGAAACTTGGAGAGGAAGGAGAGGCTTTCTTCGTCTTCGAAACCAGCGACAACATCCCCAGGGATCTACAAACCTCGCCTTTGGTATCCCCAGCATCGAGCCCTCCCCTGAACCCTGAGAACCCCTCGTCCTCCGAACTGGGCGAACCGGATCTGTTGGACCTGGACTCCGAAGAGAGGAGACCTAAGCGTCCTCCTCCTTCAGTCATCTACAGCGCGACTCTCCCTCGGGACCACGGTTGGTCTCTTGCCCGTCCTCTGGTGACCCCAGGCGCACATTCAGAAGCTAATAGTTCCAGGCATTCTTACCCCGTTATCCACATCACCAGACCTCACCCACGGACGACCGAGATCAGACGACTGGAACCTCCGTCCCTATAGCGACGATGTGTTGCGCAAGTCGGCTCGTACCAGTGACCGTGAGTACGGCGAAAGCTCTGCCGATTTTGCCATGTCCGAGAGATCGCAGAGTCCTCCACCTCTGGCAGCGAAGGATGCTGTCGAGCGGGCGCGCATGCTCTCCAAGGAGCTTTCCGCCAACAATATTCCTACTCGCGTGACTGAAACGGGCGACCTCATGCTTGACATGACCGGTTTCAAGAGCAACGAGGAGGATATTTTCCGTGCTGAGATCCTTGCACGCAAGATCTTGTCTGAAGAGCTTGAAGGCAACTACGATATTGGTTCCCTTTTTGGTATGGACGAACATGGAAACATCTGGATCTACAGCAGCGAGGAGGCGAAAGAGGCAGCCAAGAAGAAGACTATGGAGGCAGGCTACCGGCCAACGGCCATCGCAGCTGATGCTGCGTCCGACCCGGGATACCAGAGCGACGGTAGCGATGTGACGACTACAGCGCCTACTCCGATCCACAGGAGAACTGAGTCGGATGTCGGCGCCTCTGGCATGCAGACTCCTCCGACCACTCCGCCTCAATCGTCAGCCGGAGACCCAAACCTGAACTACGCCAAGACGCTGCGGTTGACTAGCGATCAGCTGAAGGCGTTGTGCTTGAAGCCCGGTGAGAACAGTATGAGCTTCACAGTCAACAGAGCGACGTGTAACGCCAACATGTACCTGTGGAGACATGAGGTGCCTGTTGTCATCTCGGATATCGACGGCACCATCACCAAGTCGGATGCGCTGGGTCATGTTTTGAACATGATTGGCAGGGACTGGACGCACGCTGGTGTTGCCAAACTCTACAGCGACATTGTCGCAAACGGTTACAACATCATGTACCTAACTAGTCGATCAGTGGGACAGTCCGATACCACCAGAGCATACTTGGCTGGCATTCAGCAGGGAGAATATCGGGTTCCGCGCGGGCCAACAATTTTGTCCCCGGACCGGACTATGGCCGCACTCCGTCGTGAGGTGTACCTCCGGAAGCCCGAGGTATTCAAGATGGCTACCCTTCGTGACATTCGTCACTTGTACGGTCGGGAACAGACGCCATTCTACGCTGGATTTGGAAACCGTTTGACGGACCAAATTTCGTACAGAACAGTGGATGTTCCGAGGAACCGCATCTTCACGATCAACTCCAATGCCGAGGTTTCTCTCGATCTGCTGAGCTTGAACAAGCTCAAGTTGAGCTATATCAACATCAACGAGGTTGTTGACCACTTCTTCCCACCTGTTAGCACTCTCGTTAAGGGTGGTGGAGAAGAGTACACAGATTTCAAGTACTGGAGGGATACTCCACTGGAGTTGGATGAATTCTCAGCAAGCGACTCTGATGATGAGCAGGCCGACCTAGAAGAAGACGCCGACGACGATGACGAAGACATCGGTGACGAGATGGGCCAAAGCTACATCTCGAGGGGCTCCATTGATGAATACGGTGACGAGCGAGAGAGCATCCTCAGTGGAAGCGTCGACGGCGACGAGCGGATGACGGCCTCCATGATGGAGGACGAGTACGCTGACGACGAAGACGCCGAAGACGAAGATGAAGAGGACGATGACGTTGACGAAGCGGACCTCGATAGCGTGCGAGCGCAGCGCGAGCGAACACCTCAGCCCAGCGGCAAGGAAAATCAGTCTTCTCCACCCACCCAAAAGGTGCTTATGGAAGACGTCGGCGCTGAGTTGATCACAGGGGTAAATCATCTCACCCTTGAAAAAGGTGTGCAGAAATAGTGTGCTAAAAAGGAGGAACAGGCCGCGGTGTATAACCCTAATGTTACTTCTACAGGTGCGAACTAATATTGCGATTCGAACTTCTGTACTATTACCGGGGGCTTTTAGAAGAGCGGTTTGGGGAACAACAGCATGGTTGGTTGGATGGATTCGTGGACGGGCATTACTTTGCATAGCGGAAGGCGTTTGAATTGGTGCTTTTACTGTAGTGTTTCCTGAATTGACACTACCTTTTCCCACCTCATCGATCACAAGCTCTGGACCTAATGTGTGGAATTGTGGATGCTCTGCTTTATTTTGATTCCTATTTTAATCTGATGCCAACGCAGGCCCCGACTCCTCTGGGTGTTGCATTCCAAATGCTAAGTAATAGCCGTGTTTGCCCAAAGCTCCACGGCACCTCTCATTTCCCCAAGCCTGGACGCGCAGGTGCATCCACATCGGCTAGTTTCCATTGACTGGCAGTGGGTTGCGTGATGCAAAAGCCACTGTACCTGAAGTGCCAACTGATACCAAAGTTCGGACTAACGGCGCGATCATGTGCGAGATGTGTGTTGTGATCGGTACCCTTTCTAAGACGTCCCTCCCATATCCGCATCTTCGTTCACGTCCTTGCCAAACACATCCTCCATCGTGCCTCCCTCGACGCCGTCTCCGCCAATATCCTCATCCGCAGCATCGTTCTGGTTGTTCGTCGTCTCCACGCCCTCCATGGCACCGCCTGCACCAGCATCTTCCTCTTCCTCTTCGTCGTCCTCGATGCCAGCCTCCTCCCAGACGTCTTTCAGGCCCCAGCTAACGCCGCTGAGCACGAAGCGCTCGCTCGGCAGCCTCAGACCCCACTCGTTCTGCGCGACCTTGGGCAGCTGGACCTTGTTCCGCTCGCGGGCGAGCTCCTGCAGCCAGTCCTTGGACACGCCTCCCGCGCCGCCGCCCCCGCGGAACTGGTATCCCAAGCGCGCCGAGATGGCGAGCTTGACTGCGTTGGCGGTCACGGCAGCGTCACCCGTGCCGGCGGCCGCCGCCGCGGCACCGGCCGTCGGCTTGGAGCCGGCCTGGGCGACGTAGGGGTCCCCGGAGAGGTAGATTGCGTCGCCGAGGATGCTCGAGGTGTGGCGGTAGGCGAAGTCGAGGAGGAGGAGGGGCACGCGGGCCTCGTACGAGGTGACGCCCTGGGAGGTGAGGAGGAGCTCGATCATGCGCGAATCGCGCGGGCGCGGGGCCGATGCGTTGCTCCCGAGGGGATTTGATGAAGATGACTGCTGCTGGTGTTGCTGTTGCTGCTGTTGTGCGTTTTGGTTGCTTGGTTGTTGCGATTGCGCTTGTGTGGTGGATTGGGTCGGTTGGGACTGGGAGGGCGGCTGCGAGCCTGTCGTCGCTGCGGTCGCTTGGGTGTTGTTCACGGTTTGTGAGCCGGAGGCGCCTGAGGAGGCTGGCACGCCGTTCGTTTGCGGGTCGGATGATTGTGAAGCCATGCTGGCGATGCTGCCTGGCAGCGACGGCGGCAGAGAGGGCCGGTGTGATGGTGTCGCCTCTTGCGATGGGCCGGGGTTTGATGACTATGGACGTCGACGCGTTGAGGTCCTTCCGTTCTGATGAATGTGAATATTGGATTGTAAAGTAGGGCGATCTGAAATGTGAAGAAAGTTGCGATTGGATGGCCTCGTTTGAATTAGTATATGTCCAGGTGAATGAATAGTCGTCAGGGTCGATAAGGTAGTCACGGTTGGGTCGCTCGTGGAAAGAGCTGCCCACAAGGCTCAGCTCAGCGCGTTCGTTAGCCGTTTCCGCGCTATGGAGTCCGGTACAGCTCTCGTCAAGTGCTGAGGTGCCCGGGGCTGGCAGCGGCGCGAGGATTGATCCGCTCCGTGTCTTTTTTTCCCAGGCGCACTGACCATAGCTTAATCCCACATTGGACAGGGGGTCTTAACGGGCAAATCGGCTGGGCGTGGATTGGATGACCTTCTACACAGGGCAGACTTCCATGCATGGAGGGGCAATTTGCATTGCTGCCCCACCATAACACCCGCCCACGCCGATGCAGGACCACCCCGACGCTGGAGTGGTGGTGTCACACTCTGAGGATTTTTACTTTTAGCGGCGGGCCTTCCCTGAATTGAGTCACCAACGAGAGGATCTTATAGAGTGACATTCCACTTTCCCAATCCATTGACTCGGGCTACTCTTCAACCACACTTCCCGTGTCCTTGAACTTCCTTATCCGTTTGCTTCCCTGCATGTGAGAAACCCCTCACCAGATCAGAAAGCAGCTGCCCGCCATGGAGACGACACTGCCTTTTCCTTTCCTCATCAGCGTGGCCGTCCCGCCCGGTCTGGCAAACCTGGACGGCCTTGACCGCGAGCAGGTCTCGGTGCTCGGAGCCCCCTTCTTCGAGGCCAATGACCAGACCCTGGAAAAGTTCCACCGCTTCCTGAAGCAGCACAATGCGGAGTTCCGCGGTTACTTTGACGTTACCGGCATCTCCTCAAGAGACGACGTTGTCTCTCTCCTGGACGCCGGAGCCCGCATGGTCTTCGTCGCCCCGGAGAACCTCTCTCAGTATGAGGAGTTCGGATCCCGGGTGGGCTCCGTCCTCAAGACCGCCGACGTCTCTACGTCGGCCGCCTCCAAGCACGCCGTCCTCGTCAAGGACTTTGATTCGACAGTGTGCGACCTCGGCGCCTTCATTGAGCGCTGCAAAGTGGAAAAGCTGCCCAACCTTTTCCTTAAGCCGGTTCCGGAGACTACCCTGGAGCACTTTGTCGACATTGCCAAGCAGTGCAACGCCATCCCCATTTTGCCTTCAGACGGCCTGACTGCTGCCAAGGAGGACGCGAAGAAGCTTTCTCTCTCCAAGCTGATTTCTTCCTTCTGGAAGTCGGATAGGCCTGATGGTCTGATCCCAACCGTTGTGTGCGATGAATCGGGCACCGCCCTGGGACTTGCTTACAGCAGCGCCGAGAGCGTTGGCGAGGCCGTTCGCACACGGACCGGCATCTACCAGAGCCGCAAGCGTGGCCTCTGGGTGAAGGGCGCCACGTCTGGGGATACTCAGGAGCTGGTCCGCATCGGCCTCGACTGCGACAACGACACCCTCAAGTTTGTTGTTAAGCAAACCGGCCGTTTCTGCCACCTGGACCAGCACGGCTGCTTTGGCGACCTCAGCGGCATCCCCCGTCTTGAGCAGACTCTTCAGTCTCGCAAGCAATCCGCTCCTGCGGGATCTTACACCGCTCGTCTCTTCTCGGATGAGAAGCTCCTGCGCGCCAAGATCATGGAAGAAGCAGAGGAGCTCTGCGATGCCAAGACCAAGGAGGAAGTAGCCTTCGAGGCCGCGGACCTGATCTACTTTGCCCTCACCAAGGCTGTCAGCGCCGGCGTTAGCTTGGCTGACATTGAGAGGAATCTCGACGCCAAGGCATTCAAGGTCAAGAGGAGGACGGGTAACGCCAAGGGCAAGTGGGCGGAGAAGGAGGGCATCCAGACTACTCCTACTCCCGCCGCAGCACCAGCACCAGCCCCGACACCTGCTGCCAAGGAGAAGTCAGAGGAGAGGATAACCATGCGCAGATACGACCTCTCCAAGTCTTCAGCCTCTGAGATTGATGAGGTCCTGAAGCGTCCATCGCAGAAGTCTCCTGACGCCATCCTGAACATCGTCAGGCCCATCATCGACGAGGTCCGCAAGGGAGGTGACAAGGCAGTCTTGTCTTACACCCACAGGTTTGAGAAGGCTACGTCTCTGACCTCACCCGTTCTTAAGGCTCCTTTCCCCAAGGAGGCTATGCAGCTGTCCCCTGAGTCTATCAAGGCCATCGACATTTCTTTTGAAAACATCCGCAAGTTCCACGCTGCCCAGAAGGAGGACAAGCCCCTGAAGGTCGAGACGATGCCTGGCGTTGTTTGCAGCCGCTTCTCAAGACCAATTGAGAGAGTCGGTCTGTACGTTCCTGGTGGCACTGCCGTCCTGCCCAGTACCGCGCTGATGCTGGGTGTTCCCGCCATGGTCGCCGGCTGCCAGAAGATCGTCTTCGCCTCTCCGCCGCGCGCCGACGGTAGCCTCACTCCCGAGATCGTCTACGTCGCCCACAAGGTCGGTGCTGAGAGCATCGTCCTTGCTGGCGGTGCCCAGGCCGTTGCTGCCATGGCCTATGGCACCGAGAGCTGCACCAAGGTCGACAAGATTCTCGGACCCGGAAACCAGTTTGTCACTGCTGCCAAGATGTTCGTCAGCAACGACACCAATGCCGGTGTGAGCATCGACATGCCCGCTGGCCCCTCCGAGGTTCTTGTTATCGCCGACAAGGATGCCAACCCCGCATTTGTTGCCTCCGATCTGCTCTCCCAGGCAGAGCACGGTGTTGACAGCCAAGTCGTGCTCATCGCCATTGACCTGAATGAGGAGCAGTTGCAGGCCATTGAGGACGAGCTTCACAACCAGGCCATGGCTCTGCCCCGTGTCGACATTGTCCGCGGATCCATCGCCCACTCCGTTACGATCCAGGTCAAGACGGTGGACGAGGCCATGCGCATCAGCAACGACTACGCTCCCGAGCACTTGATTCTCCAACTGAAGGACGCTGAGAAGGTGACCGAGCAGGTCATGAACGCCGGCAGTGTCTTCATCGGCGAGTGGACGCCTGAGAGTGTGGGCGACTACTCTGCCGGTGTCAACCACTCTCTGCGTAAGTTTGCCTACTTCCTATATACTCTGTGACGTTTTCTGACCATAGCGCAGCCACATACGGATACGCCAAGCAGTACTCTGGCGTCAATCTTGCCTCCTTCGTCAAGCACATTACCAGCTCCAATCTGACGGCCGAGGGTCTGCGCAACGTCGGCGATGCTGTTATGCAACTAGCCAAGACCGAGGCCTTGGAGGCTCACCGCAGAGCTGTTGAGATCCGCATTGAGCACATGAACCGCCAGTAAATATGGACCGTACAAAATGGAAAGGGTCGGGATCAAATATGAAGTTATGTAGTTATACCAGAAAAGTCATTGGATATAGATATTGAGTTCTTTTTTTCTTCCGAATATGGCTGGTTTGATTTAAGACGATCCCACAACCCTGCACAGTGTCTGGTTCAACTCATCATCTCTTTGATTCCAGCCGCGTTGGGCAGGCAGAAGGTATGCGCCGGTGTCAAGTGGGTCCACATCATGAGGTGAACCTTGGGCTGTCCTCCTTCCCCAGGGGAAGTGGACCGTTTTGATCTCTCAATCTCACTCCAGTCATCTCAAGTAGGAGATCTTGCTTTTGATACCATAGAAATAAAACAAGATGCACCGCAAAAGGAGTAAACGCAAATTGATAAAGAGCAAAAAAGACGGACGATCGTCTTCAAGGCCCTCCACCGCAGTGATTCGAACGAGCGCCCCAACCCCTTTAGGAAAACCAGAACCTTTGGGGAGCTATTTGATTTATTAAGAATGAGCTGTTTTACCAACTAGGCCACTTGGCCCATCTCTGTTGAACTGGTTGACGGATCTGCGGAGGGAAAGCGAGCAAGTACCTTAGGCAGGTAGACAGGCAGGCAGACAGTCCCGTCCCGGGTGGTTCTTGAGGAAGGTGCGTCACTGAGGTGAGGAAGGAGATGTGCTAGCCAATTACGCGAGCGACAACGACGACGAGAAAGGCACGTTTGCCAGCTACCTTACCTTAGGTACGCGAGTACCGCCTGCCTTCCAACAATCCAAGGTAAACGGGCCCCGCTACTTTCGTTCCTGCACGTATTTCTTGAATGATTTCCCCGGACAGCCCCTTTTGCTCACCTCAGTACCTAGACATGGTATCGTATCGCAAGTTAACAAGTCACAGCCACGAATGTTGCAAATTCAACTCCCGCCCCAAGTCAAGTTCGCGCTGGGATTTGCTGTCGGTCTTCGGGAACAAAGTAGAATTAGGCCGTCGTGGTGCTACGCTTGCGAATGTCACCGACATATGAACAAGGGAAGTCTTTATGATACACTAGCCTGTAAACGGTATCTCATACACTCTATACCCTAATCTCCTCGAAATCACAACCCCCCGGCAGATTTAGTACTTGGGCTTCATAGTGGCCCTAAGTCTGGCGTAGTCGAAGAGACCCTCAATGTTTCCAACGGCGCTGATGGCGATGTCCTGGTCCCAAAGCTTCCTGCTGGCAAAGTCCATAACATCCTTCTCGGTAATAGCGTCGATGGTGCGCTCGATCTCGGCGGGACTGGCACGGCGGCCGGTGGTGATGAGCTGGCGGCCGATGTCCTCAGCGATGGCAGTGGTGCCGTCGAGGGACAGGAGAATGGAAGCCTTGAGCTGGGCCTTGGCGCGCTCAGTCTCGGCCTCGCTGACGTTGCGGCTCAGACGCATCCACTCGCGCTGAGCGAAGTAGACGAGATCGTCGATGCGGTCAGCCTTGTCGGTGACGAGGTAGATACCCCAGAGACTGGCCATGGTTAGCAAGGATCAATGACAGAATCAGCCAGGGGTTGCTCACCCGGTGTCGCTGTAGCTGGTGGAGAAGGACATGAAGCTGTTGGCGATGTCGTGCTTGTGAACGAAGCCGCTAAGCTTGCTGCCCTGGTGGGGAGCGTTGCCAATGGCCTTGTCGTAGTTGCCAACGATGGCCTGGGCAACGAGGGCAGTGTAGTAATCGTCGCTGTTCCAGCTGACACCCTCAACGGCGATGGCGATGTTGGCAGTGGGGATGTTGTCGTCGCGAACACGGACATCGGAACCGATGAAGTCGGCCTTCTGCTTGGAGAGCAGGTAAGCCTGGGTCTGGGGGCTGGTGGAGGCAAGGCCACCAAAGTTCTTCTCGGCGAGCTCGACGAGCTTCTCGTGGGGGATACCGCCAGCGCCGACGAGGACCATGCGGTCAGCGGTGTAGTTGTTCTTGATGTAGCTGGTGAGCTCGGTGCGGGTGATGTCGCGGATGTTCTCGCGGGGGCCAAGGATGGTGCGGCCGAGGGGCTGGTGCTGGTAGGCGGTGGCGTGAAGGTGGTCGAAGACAACCTCCTCCATCTGCTTCTCGACCTCCTCGGACTCGCGGAGGATGACGTCGCGCTCGCGCTCAATGGCGGACTCCTCGAGCTTAGAGTTCTGGAGAATATCGGCGAGGATGTCGACGCACTGGGGAACGTCGGAGTTGAAGGCCTTGGCGAAGTAGACGGTGTTCTCGCGCTATCCAGTGTCAATGGGGAGGACTTTGTGATTAGTTCGGTCGAGAGGAACGAACCGAGGTGTAGGCGTTCAGGTGACCACCCATGTTCTCGATCTCGAGCTCGAGCTGCTGTTGCGTTCGGTTGGAGGTACCCTAGATTGGTGTTAAGCGGGAGTTGGTCATTGCATTGGCGGCGCATCGATGGCCTACCTTGAAGGCAAGGTGCTCGAGGAAGTGGGCGGTGCCATTGGTCTCGTCGGTCTCAGCCCTTGAGCCGGCATCGATCCAAACACCGACAGTGGAGGTCTGGGCGAAGGGGGAGTAGTCGGTAGCGACCTGTGAATTCGACGTCAGTATCTTGTCGCGACAGGCGTGGTGACTCCAATTGAGTGACAGGGAGGGAAGGCGGAGGCGATGGGTGTCGTACCGTCAGTCCGTTCTTCAATGTCGTCGTCTGAGTCTTGCCGAAGGGGGTGCTGGCGGGCGTGGCGAAGCCCCGGGTGAGAGGGCTCGCTCTGGAAAGAGCTGCCCGGCTTCGCAGCCCCTGCGAGAGGTTCAAAGCTAGTCTCCGGGACGCCATGGCGGAGTTGTGGAGGATAGGGAGTGATATGAGGTGTTTGTGAAATCTTTCGATGAGGTTTCGGCTCAGAATTCAGAAAGCTTTCTGGGGCCGTGGGTGCCTTGGATGCCAGGCGCCAACCACTTTTGGCCCCGAATTGTTCCGGGCGTGGCCAATCAGGGCACGTTTAATTCCAACTCTGCGATGGGGCGGTACGTACCGCAATGCTGCAATTGGGTGCCATCCGAGATCCGTTCACAGGCATCTTTCACTCATTGATATCATCACTCTAACAACATCAACATGTTTCTCGAAACCTGCACTACGGTCAATTGACCCAAAGCTGACGATGCTGCTCTCTAGTGACGGACTTCTCACTTCTCCTTCGACCACACCAACATTTGCGCACACCTCACACGGCTTGGGCCGAGGCATGCGCAACGTTGCTGGGCACCGTCTGTCGAGTATTTTCGTGCTGGCAGCAGCTGCCAATTGGCCAATTAAGCGGATCCTGCCCGTGCCCAGGCGCCGGCGGTTGCGTCAATGGAAGTTCCATTCGCGCAGCTGAGACTCGATCTGGCTGGCTGTTAGTGCATCAGGTCACAAGACTGCCTTTTGACTTCCTCTGCAGATGTCGCCCATCCCATGCTTCTGCGTCGGTGCCATACTGTGTCACATTAACCCAACTCTACCTTACTTACCTTCGTAGTTGACCCAAACCCCCTCATTCAACTGGTCCACATACATCTGAAAGCAATCCGTACATCCCCCCGTCTGCACCAGGGCCAGGCCATCTCACCATTGACTTGTATGACATCAAGATGCCATCAGACAACTACAATTTCGTCGACGAATTCCAAAAGCTGTTCGTTTCCAAACAAAAGCCAGCTCCTGAGCCCATCACCGACAATATGAAAGCAATAATTCAGAGCTACCCTCCTCTGGGTCAGTTCACCCAGGTCTCGACTGGGCAACTGACGGTGACGGCCGTTCTCGAGATACCTGCTTCGCGTGCAGACGAGCCATGGGAAGTCGCTCTATGGCAATCCAGCGATGGAGACGAATGGGCAGAAGTGGCTTTGCCTCGGATTCCTGATACCGATAGCCCGACGACTTTGCAGGCAGTTCCAGACCACGTCCGCCGCTACTTCTTCTCTGCCTCTCTTTCAGTCAACAAGACGCTTCAATTCACGCTGAAGTTTAGACACTCAGATGCCGACTCATGGCGATGGACCCGTGATGAGCTTGGTGTTGGTGACGGCAACGTCGTCGTGAGCACGGCCCCAGTGCTTCAAAGCGTCTCGGAACGTCTCGAAGACATTGTGACAGGCTTCAATCCTGCATGGAATGTGAAATCTCTTATGAGCCAATGTCCTGGTACTCGTCTATGGTCACTGGAAACCGGCATCGACGCTGTTGACAACGATGAGTCCAAGCTTGCTAATATCTCGTTGGGTATGCCATGGGGAAGCTTCCAGAGGTAAGCCTAGGTCACTAGCCGCTATATATCCTGAGATCCACCAAGTAGCTGTATCATACGGTCAGCGGCTGGGTTGTACCTTTTCCAGGACACTGACGGGGACAGATGGTTTGCTCTCGTTCGTATTTGGAGTCCCTGGCTAGCCCCCCGCCATGGCAAGACCTCGTTTCATCTCGACAAGGACGCTGTGCTATGCTCATTCCTGAGCTCCGAGGGCAAGCATCTCGTGTTCCTTGCTGTGAGCGGGGTCAACAATGTGCTATCTGTTTTCCGTCACGATGATGCTGGGCAGATATCCGTTCACGTGAGTTTGAATCTCGTGAGCAGACATTGCAGTCTCTGATTGACATTGATAGGCTCGTAACGACGGATCTTCGTCAGAGAACGCAAAGATCCTCGTTGCCATTGGTGACAACTTCGAGAGCGCGAATGCTGCAGTAATGTACCAGGCGAGACACTATGTTATTACAGAGAAGAAAGCCAGCAATGAGTTGCAGGCCGAGATGAAAGCCATCGAAGAAGGCGTCAAGCCGGAATGGATGGAGAACTGGTATGACGGACTCGGCTTCTGTAAGTAATGTCCACCGCATAACCCTGGAACCATTAGCTGATGTGGCTGTCTAGGTACATGGAACGCGCTTGGGCAGCGTCTCACAGATGAGAAGGTGTTCGACGCTGTTGACAAACTGGCCGAGAACAACATCAAGGTTACCAGTCTCATCATCGACGACAACTGGCAGACCATCGATTACAGAGGCCACGGCCAATTTCAACATGGTTGGTGCGAGTTTGAGGCCGAGCCGAAGGCTTTCCCAAAGGGTCTTAAAGCGACGGTTGCCCACATTCGAGAGAAGCATCCTCATATCCAGCACATCGCTGTGTGGCATGCCCTACTAGGTGAGATACTTCAAAGCATGTACGGTTGGCAGGACTAATTTTCTAGGTTACTGGGCGGGTATCTCTCCGGATGGCAAGATTGCCAAGGAATACAAGACGGTTGAGATCGTTCGAGAAGATGCCGAGCGACGGAACCTACCTCTTGGTGGGAAGATGACTGTTGTAGCCAAAGAGGACGTCGACAAGTTCTACAATGACTTCTACAAATTCCTCGTCGATTGCGGCATCGATGGTGTCAAGACGGATGCCCAGTTCATGACAGATACATGGGTCTCAGCCACTGCCCGTCGCGAGCTCATCGATGCCTATCTGGATGCATGGACGATATCCTCACTTCGCCACTTTAGCATTAAGGCCATATCCTGCATGTCGCAAACACCCCAAATCCTATTCTACAACCAGCTTCCTCGGAACAAGCCCGCGATTCTTTGCCGAAACTCAGACGACTTCTTCCCTGAGATCCCAGCCTCACACCCTTGGCACGTATGGACCAACGCCCACAACAGCTTACTCACGCAGCACCTGAACATTCTACCAGACTGGGACATGTTCCAGACCGTACACGATTACTCTGGCTTCCATGCCGCAGCGCGATGCGTCAGTGGTGGGCCGATCTACATCACCGACGTCCCGGGACAGCACAACTTGGATCTCATCAAGCAGATGACAGGGTTGACGATCCGCGGAAAGACTGTCATCTTCCGTCCAAGCGTCATAGGGAAGACCATCGATCCGTACACTGGATACGACGATGATGGCCTGTTGAAGATCGGTTGTTACCACGGCAAAGCCGTGACGGGCACTCCCATTCTGGGGGTTTTCAATATCTCGGCCCGATCCTTGACAGAGATCATCCCCCTCAGCTCCTTCGCTGGCGTTCTGCCTTCCATGCGCTACGTTGTTCGTGCCCACTCGTCTGGAAAAGTCAGCTCGCCTGTCACCCCGGGCACACCAGCTTCTGCTCTCACCACTTCGGTGGACGTACGAGGATATGAGATATTCACCGCGTACCCCCTTTCCAGCTTTGACAGCGAGTCAAAGGGCAAAGTGTGGACTGCCAACTTGGGCCTCGTGGGGAAGATGACAGGAGCAGCGGCGATAGTCAACAGTGATTTCTTGCTGCGGCACGACGGCAAGATTGAGCTCAAAACCCGTCTCAAAGCATTGGGCGTTCTTGGTAAGTCCCCAAGCTTCCCTGAAGGAAGGCTTAAACTTAACAACATGTCCAGGTCTGTATATCTCTAAATTGCCGGAGCTCACCATCCACGACGATTTCCTCGTCACCATCCAAAACTCGGTCATCCCTGTCAGCGCGGTGTCTGTTTGCAAGAATGATGACAAGGTACTGGAGGTAGATATCGAGAAGGCTTGGGAGGAGATGGGTTTGCACCCAGGGTGGAGCAATGAGGTTGAGATGACTGTCACTTTCGCCATTGACCACGAGCAGGTGGAGGACTAACTAGAAACGGCCTCCATCTCATCATTCAGAACATTGAAATAGATAGATCTCATTCAAATCGCATGAACGGTCATTTTCATCGTCACCATGCTCACCTGGCCCTCACGCCATCAAACCGGTGGCCTCCAGCTCACTTTCTGACCTTCTCGTGCGGCTGCAAGTCCAACAAATTCGCCTCCCACAAGAGCGTCGCGGGGATCTCCTCCTGCAAGCTCTTGTCTCTGCCCTCCCATCCAAGGTACTTGCGCGCCCTCTCCGCCTTGCTCTTCGAGTTAAGGCCCCAACTATTGTTCGACACCCCCTCCGACTGCAGCGCCTCCTTCATCGTAGCCTCCTTGGTCAGCGGCGCCGGCAGATACCCCTGCTTATACGCCTCCTCCGCGATCCACCGCGCGACCTCGCTCCAAACGTGGGTGCCGCTCTCGACGAAGTAGTACGCCCGGGGCCCAAACACCTCCGGGTCGGCATTCTTTCCGGCGTCCTGCGTCGCGTCGGCGAGCGTTACGAAGAAGGCCGACAGGTCGTGCACATGCACATTGTTCCACTCCGTCTTACCCGGCGCAATGATCGGCGCGAAGCCCTTCTCGAGCGTGGCTTTGGCGAGGGCGGGGACCTGGATGGAGCGCTGGTTGACGGGCCCGCGGCCCTGGCCGTAGATTGTGGGTGGGGAGACGATGGCGGTGCGGACGGCGGGGGAGGAGTTCGCGGCGAGGACGATCTTGTCGACGTTGCGGTGGATGGCCTCGTCGGGCAGGCTGAGCAGGCGGTCGATGTCGCGGATGTCATGGTAGTCTTGCTCCGGGAGGGGGGCCTCGCCGTAGCGTTCGTGTTTTTGGTCGTACTGGCGGCCCCTCGTGTGTTAGACAAAACGACGGGACGGAAGGGATATTGTTCGTACCCATTGAAGAATTCCCGTGCCCGAGACGTGAAGCCAGAAGCCGGGCTTCTCCGCAGTGTGGCCCTCGGCGAGACCCTTCGCGATGGCTTGCGCCGAGGGAACGTCGTCCGCAGAGTCGGCGGTGTCTGAGAGACGGCAGTCAACATCCAGTACATCAAAGTTGCAGATACTGTATTCTTCATGTAGACTTCACGGAGCAGGACACAAGACGTACGGACAACAATGTCGGCGGCAGCGGCCTCCTTCTCGATGACGTCCGAGTCGGTCAGGGTGCCGACCACGATGCGAACATTGGCGTTCGGATAGGCCTTCTTCACAGGTGCTGCACGCTCCTCGGAGCGGACGAGGAGCGCGTACTCATAGTTCGGGTGCTTCTCATAGAGGGCATGGAAGGCGTCGCCTCCGATGTAGCCTGTGTGAGTATGTAAGTCGAGAACCCGCCTGTGTCAAGAGAGGAAAGCGTTTGGTACCCGTCACGCCGGTACTGTGATGTCAGGTTGATTAGTCACGATTATTTCCTAAACCGACTTGTGAACGACTCACAGGAAAATCTTGAGGGTCATTTCATTGGATCGTTCGTGGGATTCGCCGATTTGTGTGAATGAAGCGCTTGGCTGTCATGAGGTAGACGGGTATGCTGGGCGTCGTGTTTATTATATGAAAGACAACCCCGCATCGCCTGTCATTGTGAAGGGATGTCTACCAGCCCATCGACGCTTAATAATTGTACTGCAGCCGCCCGGATTATGAAACCCAAACATCTATCTAAATCCGGGGATGTATTCGACAATTTCCCAAGTAGATCCCCCTCTTCGGACACCAAGCTCCCTGAGGAAGGGTAGTGAGCTGGAGGTGGGGTATCTAACATGAATCGAGGGGCAGGGCGCGGCGGGTGACATCATGCCCATCACGTCTTCGCGGGGTCCTCGCCATATGTGGCATGTTTGTGTTGCACTGTCCTGTAGATCCGGGTTGACGATCCGTTTGTCATGTCCCACTTGTTCCCGGTGAAAGGAGTTAGTGTCGGAAATAAAATGAATTCTGCATAGAGCTGGCTTGTTGGCTGAACATTGGTATTTTATCAATATTATACGATCGTGTTGGATGACTTGGGTGAGCCTGGAGGCGGATGGCACCCAGGTAAGTAAGACATCAGCCTCGGGGCATGCGGGCATGCGGGCATGGCCAAGCAAAGACCATCTACAGATTAAACAGCAATAGCTGATAGGAGAGGATTGACATGCAACCAGAGTGAATGTATCCGAAGTGAGAAAAGTGAGGGCTAGGGATGCAAGTTGGATACCAGCAGAGAAAACATATATTATATGAGGGACCACAGGCAATATAGTCATCATGGTACGGGAAAACGATATAGTCTCTTTCTTTAGTACAACTCTTGCTGAATAACACTACTTACTTCACCACATTGATCGGTCCCAAAACCTCCTTAACTCGAATAAGGGAGCAAGCGGTCTCGAGAACGTGTCTCGATGACTGAGCCATCGCATCAGCTTGAGCAGATATAAGATCAGAGATCCTCGAGATATTGGTGGTGTGCAACCAGTTCCTAACATTGGATGTTGCGCATAGCTAGAAGGAATCGATCATGGTCGGATACTACCTATATTCAAAAGGACTAAAGGAGCGTTCTTTGTTCCTTTAGAACTCAAATCAAAAACAGCTTACGGTGAGTTGCAGAAATCATATCCAGAACACAAACCTTGTAGTGTTGCGTCTGATGGCGTAGCTTCGCTTCGCACTTGGATCTCTACGCAAGATCTTGCACCGTCATTTGTTGGTGTGAGCCGATGAAAGTCGGTGACTTCCATTCACATGCAATAGCCAGCCCCCACACTTCGGCGTGTCTTAGACATGCAGCGTGGGATGGCCGTTGGGGGTCACTGCTCACAATGACGAAACGCCTGGGTAGATTTTCTCTCGTGCTGAAATTGGTATTTTGTTTTCATCGCGTTTTGAGTTGTTAAGAACCCAGATTACGCACATCGGCTCGGAATGTGAGCCGATATCTTTGATATATCTCATAACCTCTATGAATGGCGTCTCTTCAATCAGTGTGCCTTCCGACTTTTGTTTTAAGTGTTCCTAAACGCCAGCGCGATGTCTGCTGTCGCGCATTGTTCTCCTTGTGGAAAGGAGTCGAAAAAGAAGTCAAGTCTCATGCAGGGTTGTTGGGGAAGAATCGTGTCTCGGCAGGTTGAGGCCCCTCATTTGGCGCCGACAAGGAGAATGTTCCAAAATGGGTGATTATGTACGTTGATAGGCTTTTCTCTCATGTTGCGTGCCAGAACTGAGATGTGAGACGTTGTCGGCCGCCGGGCCTCGGGAAATAGGTCGGTCGATGGGGACTTATATCGGGGGCCGATGCCGGGGGTCCGAAGATCGAGGTGATTCGATCATGCGTCCTCGAGGAGGATGACGGTCTTGGTGTCGCCGAGCTTCTCACGTCCGTTGAGACCGGGGATTTCCAGGATGAAGAGGTAACCAACGATCTCGCCGCCGAGCTGCTTGACGAGGTCTGCCGCCGCCTTTGCGGAGCCGCCTGGTGGGTGTTAGTGGGGCCACTTGCGAAATCGATGGAGGGGCAGAAATCATGGAGGGGCAATTCTGCCGCCCGTCGCATGTCGCAAAACTCACCAGTAGCGATGATGTCGTCGACAACCAGGACCTTCTGGCCCGGCTTGATGGCATCCTGCTGCATCTGGAAGAAATCGGAGCCGTACTCCTTCTGGTACTCGGCGGTGACGCACGGGCCGGGAAGCTTGCCCTGCTTGCGCACCGGGGCGAAACCGGTGCCGAGACGGAGAGCCAGGCCGGGTCCGAAGAGGAAGCCGCGAGCATCGAGGCCGACAACAACGTCGGGAATCTGCTGGCCAAAGGCTTCCTTGACCTGGAGCTCGAGAACGGAGCCGAGGGTCTCGTGGACAGAGGGGTCGAGGAAGAGGGGCATGATGTCGACGAAGTCGATGCCCTTGATGGGGAAGTCGGCGAAGTGACGCAGGGCGCTCTGGAGCTTTACCTTCCCACCGGCGAGTTCGGGGGAGGCGGCGGCGGCGGAGGAGGGCTGTTGTCCCTGGGCATCTTGAGAGGCGTTGGTGTTTGAGGCGGGCAGGTCGGCGGTTCCTCGGACGGGATGGGCGGCCAGAGGGTTGATTGGTGCCGGCGAGGCGTCGTTAGACAGAGGAATCTGTTCAGAGGACATGATGAAGAGAGAAGAGAGGAGAGGAGGAGGAAGATAAAGGTAGGTCTCCGGGCGGGCTGGTAATGATATGTGCAGGTACAGACAGTATCTAGGTTGGCAGAGAGAAAATTTTGGGGTCGGATCCCGGAGTGAGTGAAAGGAGGGGTGTGGGACGCGACAACTGGCGGGCAGGTAGAACAGGCACGGCAGGTCGTAGAGCTACGGCCAAGGCCAAGGTTGGCAACCCAAGTAAGTGCGGATGGGCCAGGTGTTTAGGACACAACCTGGAAAGTCGAGGTACCTTACGGGAAGTTTGTATTGTGTGTGCTACAGCTACCGAGTACTTGCACCAAAGTCAACAGGTAGGTAAGGTACCTACCTACCTCAATAGGTACCTACCTGCGCATTCATTGCCTTGCGCTGCCTGCCTGCCTACCTACTTACTTACCTACCTTACCTAGTAGGTAGGTACCTTGCTGAGGTGCCGTTGCGTGGGACAGGCCTTGTTGACCGAACCAGAAAGGTGTGTGTGCGGTTAGAATTGAGGTGTGTGAGAAAAGACTCATCAGACTGTGGACTGCAAATCGGAGGCTAGTCCAGCTCGGCTCGCCGGGATTAGGGGAGGAGGGTGGAGGGTGAGACAAGGCAAGGAAGAGTACCTTAGTTGTAGGTCGGTACTGTACTGTAGGAAAAGACGAAGGAAAAGCACGAAAGCAGGCTGGCAGATGGCGCGCAGAAGGGGCGTGCCGGGTGGTGGTTGTCCAGGATCATGAAGGGACGGGTAGACGAGACGAGGGAGACAGACGAAAAAAAAAAAAAAAAAAAAAAAAAAAAGTGGTGAGAGTGAACGCGCGCCATCGATTAGAGGAGTGGAGAGTTGTGATACGGGTAGGGTGTCACTACGGCGGTACGTGTGGTTCAAAGTGGGCAAAAGAGCCAGCCATGACGGGACCTGGGCATGAGCATTGGCATTGGCGCTCCCGATGACAGAGACAACGGGACGGTTCCAGGCAAGGCTTGCCTCATTGTTTGTTGCAAGATAGGGAAAAGCTCTCTTCGCGGGCTATTATTCCCAAGCTAGATAAGGCCAGCGGTAATTTTGTTTCTTCTGCTGTCTCTTCCCTGCAACGGGCCCATCCATCCCTCTCTCGGATACTCTTTCGGATACCTCCTGTATCTTGCCGATGTTGGGCGATAACAACCTATCCGTCCCCAAGGAACAAAACGTGCTCAAGCATTACATTTCTCCGACCAGAAGACCGCCGAGCCATCAGTGACGGGCAACGACGGCAGCTCTCGCATATTCCGCTCCTCTTCCTCTGCGCCGTCGAAACTCGCCTCGCACGATATGGGTATCTGCCTGTAATAGCAAATGGTAAGCCAGCTCTGGCGCAGGTGGGATGGCATGGCATGGCACAGCATAGTAGGTACCATGGCAAGGCACGGCTTGCTTGTATCGCGCTCTGCCTTTTCTTGTATCTCTCTCTGCCTCTCTGCCCCGCCAACGCGACATCGACCCCTCTATCGGCGAACGGACTGCACCAGGGAGCAAAGAGGCACTACCCCACTATGCCACCATCTCCGAGAGACACAGACCGGGGTGCAAGCTGCTGTGTTTCTGTCTCACGCACATCAGGCAGCTCAGCACCAGCATGAACATGAGCGTGAGCCCGACGCCGCTGTGGCCCCGGGGCACCAACGCTGTATCCGTACTGGACTGGATTGGGCCGGGGACCTTGCCGTTTCCCTGTCCTGTCTAGAACTGATGAATGGGAATGCAGCGATGGCTGATGCAGTGCAGCTTCCTGCATGCGCATGTAGGTGGTACAACGATGCCACGCCATTCCACGACCTCATCTTCCGTACGGATAAGGTGGGTAACGCATGCTGCTCGAATAAGGTTGTTGATGGGCTCGGCTCGGCTGGGATCCATTGTGCCGTGCGGTCACGGTCATCTCAATGGCGGTCGGTAGGTTGCTTGGTTTTGGGATGACATTGTTGACGCTAATGTTGAAGCCAATTGCCTGTGTTACTGTCACTGTGTTGTGTTGCCGTCAACTGAAGTTCAAAGGGCAGATGCTACAGACCACAAGTCCCTCTCAACATGTGGGGATTGTAGCAGCCCGACCATGCGGAAAACATTCGGCTCGTTTCAAACGTCTGAAGTTGCCCATGGTCCGTGGCGAGTCGTTCAACAAGGTTGTGAAAGAGGCATCCATTATCACAATACCATATGGACGAGGTTGACTGACAACACAGGAGAAGTCGGAAGACGTGAGGCGGATGTGCAGTGGAGAAGAGTGAAACAGAGGAGACGAGAGGGACAGGAGACGATAGTCAGGACCGGTACTTCTGGAAGATACTTGTTGGATGTTGAATGCAGGGTATCGTACTGATAATGGATAATGGCAGTGGAGAGGAAGGGATGGGATGGAAGCACGGCTTCTGAGCTGTTGCATGTTGCCGGGCAGGAAGCGGCGCTTATGACGACGAGATCAACGTCAACTGCATTGCACCGCACCGCTTGCCATCTTGCGGCGGTCTAAGTCTTTGCAACCGCCCCCCGTTTCTCTTACCCAAGAATCCTGGAGTAAGGTGTCTTGCCTTCTTCCTTGCCTTAGGGTCCTTCGACCAAGCGGAAAACTCGATGGGACCGCTACGTGCGTGCTATTCAGACCATTAACACATCCTCCTACATGCCATTATCCCTCCTCTCCGCACCTCTCTAGAACGCCACTCGTTCCTGTTTCGCTTCTAGATGCATTCAGCCCATGCACCTCCCTGTCCTTTCGGGGCCTTTTACGGGGACAGCGAAGCAGACTGGGACCCTACGTCTTGGCCATGACCCCTGGACCTGCTTGCTCGCTCGCTCTGAGCGGCGGCCAGCCCAGGATACCATCGCTCAACCACGGCTTCCGCAACGAGCCTATCATTTTCTGAGGCTGCTGCGTTCTGTCAACCTGCTCAATAAAGGGCTCTGTGGCCTGCTACGGTTGCTTTATCGGACCAGCATGTCCATATCCAGCAAAGCTCAAACTCAAGGTCAAACCGGAAGTCAAAAACCCACTTCAGCAACAAAAGCCCCGGTAGCACATACAAACGTGCTTCAGCTGGGCATCTTGCCTTGCAAGACGAGTTTACGGATACACTCAACAGCGCTGTGTCAGCCAGGGTCCTTACACCTGCCCCAAAGTACTTACCGATCTCTGCCTGCCCCTACGCATTCCAGGCCTGGTCTGCATCGTCAGCTTTGATGTTTAGGGGTCCTTTCCCATACGTTATCTGACTTTCACCGTGGTATTCGATCAATAATCATATTACCCCCCACTCATCCCGTCGAAACGTCTCATCCTCCCCGTCCCATACTCCTTGGACCATCAAAGTCTAGAGCAACGGGCGAACCACCATCGCATCATCCTGCCATCACTTCGCATTGAGTCACGACCAGGGCGTTTGTCGAATCAGAAGTCAATACCGCTCATGAACGGCTTCGCAACCCCCGCGCCTCGACACGAACGGACCCATGTCCGACGGGATTTCCTCCTTCACCCGGCGGTGCCTACGCTGCTCATCCGTCACTTCTCAACGGTATCAAGCACAAAGTACTCATCCCACCACCACACCACATTTTAGTCGATGAACTCCCCAACCAAGCACTCAGCTCACAAAGAGGCCCTGGTGAACCGATATCTCAGCCAAGGTGCCTGGATCTTCAGACAATACGGATCCCCCAAGACGGGCAAGCTGCAACGGCATCTCTTCGGTGCCCCCATATTTCAAGTTCCATCCGAATCCTCTGCGTCCATTTTATCCGATCATTTCCAAGCACCATCCCGGAACTGCCACTGGACCTGGAACCGCCTTACCTGAAGGTGTCTATTTCTAGCTGACGACGTATGGGTCTCCGACTGGCAACGTAGGGTTTAGGCCACGTTCTGTCAGCCTTTTGCCAGACACTCATCCATCTTCCCGGATCAAGCTTGGGAAAGCTTGTGAACAGTGTGCATGGTCGATCCGGTCTGGATCGCAACAACCGCCCCGTCCGTCACAGCCACGCAGCGAGTTACTCTGTAACGAACCTCGTTCACGTCAAAACCGCTCCAACGCATCAGATACGCCGTCCGGACATTGTTCCGCCACAGGCATTCAATCCTGATAATGGCGCTAGGCAGTGGTGATTCAAGCCAGTAAGCAAGGTCCTACACAACCGCAATGCCTCGCTATCTACAAGTGCACGCCGTGCTTTCACGGCCATCCGCTGGCGGCACGGAAGCCATTCCGCCAGACTCACTTTGAAGCAGTGCTACCCTTGGCCACTGCGCTGAGTGGCTGAGGGTATCACCTCTTTGTCATCGAATTCACCACTGGGCCCGTTCAAGCTGTGGACGAGACGCGGCATCTCCACCGGTCGGTCGCATTTGAGGCGTCCCGTACGTAGCTAGGTACTGTGCTACAAGTCCTCAACTGCCTGTCACTGTGTGTATCCCCGGGCGGCTCGGACGGAGATGCTAACCGTCGTAACCCTGCCGTCCTTTGACATGCAACCTTCTGTTCTCGGGGGCTCCTGAACTCATCCGCCAGCTCCAGAATCCTAGACATAAAACAGACTGCGAGATGCCCGTACGATTGCCTTTCCCAATGAAACAAAAGGCTCTGCTCGGTCAGCCGGCAGTCATCAGGAAGACTACCTTGCTACAGCACGACATCTCTGGGACCGAGCCAAACCTTCAATACGTTTGTTTCCTGCTCGCCCGGCACCCCTGCACTCGCCCACACGCCGGGCAGCCTCCATGGACGAGAGACCCCGACTCACAGCCTCACTCACATGCCCGGAGGGACCAGCAGCAACATCAAGATCTGTTGCATTAGCGGCCTTTTTTTTCCACAACGTTCCGATACAATGTCGAGGCGGTCCCCGTTCGGCATTACAACTTGCGCAACCGGGGCTTTCCGCTACGACCTTGGTAAATGTTCCGCAGCTAGAAGGTGTTTAACACAAGTCAGCATGCCTCAGAAAGAAGAAGATGCCGTGCCTCCGGCGCCGCTAGCACGCAAGTCGCCGTAAATGAGTCAGTTTGGATGACCTACAGACGCCGTAGTCTGTAGGTCCCGTACCGTAGTGCGCGCAAACCGCGTCCCTTCTTCACCGCCTCCTCCCACCCGGCCTCGGCGCCATTGGCTGGGCAGGTGCACGACTTTGGGGGGGAAGGCATGCTGTTGTTCGATATGCAAATGTGGGTAACTATATGCTGACGTTGCTCAAGCTTCGAAAACGACGCGCCACTACTACCAGAGAGAGAGAGAGAGAGAGGACGAAAGCCAGACCTTATTCGTGCCAGTTGGCAATTGATGGCCCGTCCCTTCCTATGACTTTAGCTCACTGCGACTCAGAGGTGATCCCCGACATGCTTGACTAAGGTAGTTACACTGGCCAGAGGGCGCTTCTGCCTGCTGCCGGGCTTATCAACGACATGATCATATCTAGTCGGCCGTCTGTCTGTCTGTCGCGAACCGCTGTGCGCGCGGGGGGCAATCTAGCTTCTGTGCTCTCTACATCTGCAAACTTGACCGAGCTGTCAGTGGGCAGCCTCGCCGCGTCCGTCCCGGATGGTGTCGTCGCTCGTTGTGCTGGGGGTTGGGTAGGACAGCGTCATGCAGGTGGCCGCAATCAGCCAAATGGGGGGCCTAAAAAAATCTAGACACCCTCTTCTCTCGCCGGTTCGCTGTATACGTGTGTGTGAGTGTGAGTGAGACAACCAAGCAACGAAAAAGGTCTTCTTGGGCTGTCGTTCCCTATCGCGCTTGCTGTAGATGATATGATGTGCATGCGCGCGCCAAGGGCTCTTTCATTATCGGAGGAGCATCATCATGTTGCTTCTCGTAATCTTCGTCTCATTACTTCTATCACTCATCGGTCCTTCTTTCTGTCTAATGAAAAGGAACGAAAACGCCGCGGTCATGCTCTGAAACTGTGATATCTAACATCTAATGGTCGTGAGAGACATTAAAAAAGGGGAAGGGGTATCTTTCTCGTTTGGTCTTCCGCAACAGTTGCCATGAGGGCATGCACGTAAGACTAACCCAAAAAAACGCAATGAGAGTCGTGAAGAAACAACGCGATTTATGCAACTCGCCATTCCTCTCATCTTTGAGGACAGAAGTATGCTGAATGTTGAAAAACAGTCATCAAAAAAGACCATACGTTCGGTACGGCTATAACCAATGTCGATGCCATCCAATTCCTCATTAAAAGAGGCAATGAAGCCAACGATAAGAATGGGCAGCATGAGGCATAACAACGTCCCAAATGGGGTGTGAAGCAGTCTGTCGTGGGAGATGTCTTCAAGGAAATTGTAGTCGGATGATGGAGAAGAACATGTTTTGAAGCACATGAAACATGACAGCCACACTCGTCGGTAGCAGCTCAGGCCAGACGGCGAGGTCAAGCTTCCCCTCCATACCGACATCGACCCCAAAAATGTAGCGGATGAGCACCCGGACGCAGATGGACGCCACGAGCTCGCAGCCCCATGTGACCGAGGAGGCCCAGAAAGTCAGGTTGAAGTCGTAATCGTCGCCAACCTCCTTCATGTCGAATGCGAAGTAGGGGTAGACGTCTTTGTTCGGTCCAAAGTGTAGAACCAGGACGCTGCCGAGGAAGGCTGCCATGGACACGTTCTCCGCAAGGAAGCGGATAAAGACGTTGCGGGTGCAGACCTTTTGATACGACGCGTAGGACTGGTCGGTCAGGTTGAGGGTCACGGTGATGCGGTGGTAGAGGCGCGACATCGTTAAAGGGGTGAGGATGATGAGCGTGCTGCTGGAAAGAATCTGAAGATACACGAATTGCTCTGGGGAGCGAAGGCGGGCGTATAGCGCTCGAACGTAGGTTTGGTAGGTGAGCATGAAGTATCTATGTTTTGTTAGATGTGCCGTCTGTAACATGGAAAAGGGGTTCGCTTACAGCTTGAACACCCAGCTGAGAGGGTAGCTCCCAACACGTTCACCCTCGCGAATACCCAGAAGCCAACCTGTCAAGGCGTCGAGTAGATGAACCGTGATGATCCAGCTGTAGACGTAGACGATTGTCTCCAGGTTGTTGTGAGGTAACGTCCGTAAGTAGATCTCTGCGTAGGCTTCTCCTATCACGTACGCCATGAGGCCGACGAACAAGGCCAGACAGAACCAGATGAAACGGACGAAACTGGCCGGCAGCCATCTGCGACGTATCCTCACGCTCGTCAGGTGTCTAGACTGCTCCGAGCCGACCTGCAACGCCGCGTCCGGGTCGAACGAGTCGTGGCTGAGGTTTGGCCGGCGACGGTTATCTCGCCGAGGGATACTTCCTTCAGCCTCACCGGTCCACCAAGACGTTGTGAAGATCCGCTGCGTCTCAGAGAGCGAGTGGCGTAATTTCAGGTGGCGTTCTGAGGTAAGGAGAATGCAGAACGCTATAGCTACCGGCATAGCCATGACGATAAACGTCCAGGAGATCCAGGCCGTGTTATGTTGAGTGAGAAACCGTGTTTCTGGGGTAAGATAAAGCGGGATGGGCACTGCTATTGAAACAATGGCAATCAGAGACATGGTGACCGGGAAGCCGAGGGATTGCGGCCACCTGTGAGCGTGTAAGTCAGTGGAGACTTCCTCCAAACTTTTAGAAGGGGATGCCATACCAGTTCAGGCTGTAAAGATTAAAGACCTTGGTGATCCAAATCAGGGCGGTAATGTTGTAGAAGCCATAGTAGACAAATAGAAAGAACCAGAAACTAATCTGCACTCGTGCTTCTCCGTGACCAGGTATCTTGCGCCCCGAGCCAGACCCGGGGTCACTACGGTCGTCATCGTCGTCAGGAAACTGATATTGCGGAAACGGCAGCGCACACCACGCAATGGCCTGCGTTTTATCAGAATTAGTACTTATTTTGCAATCAAACAAGGGCCTATTCATCGGTGGTGACATACCAGAGCAGCGGGCATCAACACCAGACATCCATACCGACTCCACCAAACGTCAACCACCTTCTTGACGGCACTCTGCTTCGGCTCTACCCAAACGTCGACAATCCTGCGCCAGGTCCGCTGCCATAAGCTCAGATCCTCCAAGTCGACTCTATCGGCGCCATCATCGTTGTTATCGAGACCAGCTGCAGAGAGAAGCGCGCCGTAGCCGACGTGCACACTGCCACGATTATTGGAGAAGAGACCGAGGGTGCTGGAACGCCGACGGCGGCCGCTGACATCGGAGTCTTGGGGTACGGCGCGAAAGCGACCTAGTAGAGGAGACGAGTCGCTCGTGAAGCGGGTTCGGGACTCGTTGCCTTGCGTGAATTGGAAGAAGCTCGGCATCGCTTCGCAGTTTGGAGGGTATCGTCTATCTTCGCGACATTGGGTGTGGTTTGTTTACTTTCCACTCGTGGCAGGCGAGTTCTCTCGACAGTTGTTGGTTGAATGTGAAGTGCTTGGGATACGCGCTCGAGTTTGAAGTCTAGAAAGTATTACCCCGCGAGTAAATGCTGCCTTATCGTGATCTTGCTTATATCCAGGATGACGCGGGTCTGGCAGGAATGTTTGCTCGATGTCGTACAGTAGTAGCTTGTGGTGTGAGGAAAGGAATCCCGGACTTCATCCAGTGTAAATTAGAATTTCAGTGGCTTATGACGCTAGGCAGCCCGTGTACCTGGGACAGTCCCTGGTTTTCTGGCGGACACGGCGGATCAGGCCCCCTGGCAAACCGGGCGCTAGCGCTGTTTGGGCGGAGCTTCGAATGTGTTGGCCTGTGGAGACCTCATGCTGAGTTCGCAGTCCTCCGCCCGCCGGCCGGGGGCCGCATGATGTTTGGTAGATGAGCACACGAAATGAGATTGAAGATTGAAGGATTGAATCCCGTCGCCGTCTTTGTATTCCCAAATATTATCGTAAATGTGCATGCTTCTTACAATCGCCTCAACTCCCCTCTGTGAAAACAAGTGCCGGTTTACCCACGGCGCGCAGATCTAGCTAGTAATCTAGATGCAACTGCAAGAGCCCATCAAACAGGTCGAACGTCATGATGTTATTGTACAGGGTCCCTCTTAGTCCTCGTCATTGTCCATGGTCTCTTCGAATCCCTCCGAGTCCTCAGTCTCCTCTGAATCCGTAGGATATTGTTTCTCTCTGGGCACGTCCACAAAGTCAACTTCGTTGCGGTCGTCATTCTCTTCTTCACCCTCAACCTCGGCCTCAACTTCAGCATCCTTTGAGTCTTCTGAAAAGGCCACAACCTTGGACGTCGGCGATTTCTTCGGTGGCTCCAAAACATCACCACTCCAGGGTTTGCATTCTTTGACCAGCTCACCACACCTGAGACAAGTCCAACCCTCGCCCTCCTCTCGCTCCAGCCGGGTGGCGAGACAGACGAAGCAGTATATGCAACCGCAAGGAATAGTCTCGTATGGATTCGTAATATCTGTCTGGGCCGATCCAATGACGCCGCTTGAGGCGGCAGCCGCCATGATCTCGGTCTCCGTAGTTGCCAGAGCGTTCTGGTCTTGGTAGCAGATGGCGCAAGTGCGCTCCGGCAGAAAGCCGTACTCTCCGTTGGCCGACTTTTCTTCGTCTCCGCTAGTCGTCATGATTGATTTTGTCTTGCGCCACGTTCGTGATATCCATCTCCTCCATCGATTGATGCCGATAAGTGGGAGAACAAACAAAAGAAACTCGGTGAAGGCATGCCAGACGAGTTGCCGATTGAGGTATTCGAAAGACACCTCACGGCTCACCTGGCTTGTTGGTGGAGCGAGGCGCATACGTAGTACTCTGTCCAAGAGGGTGCGATATCTCCCCTGCAGGAGGAAAACCAGGAAGGAGACGAAGGCTGCTCCCGCGTGTATGGTGGTGATTCTCGATGTGATGCGCGACAGTCGCTGGAGGCGTGGATTGGGATCACCATATCCTTCATCATGTTCCAGCAGCCAGTTCTCCCATTTGTCCCAGCCGTATCTTCCAAAGACAGTCGCCAGTCCATAGAGGGACTTTTGCCATCTGGAGGGCGCCACCAAAACAGAGCCGTCCTTGCGCGCGTCGGTATATTTCAGGTTCTGCAACGCTGCACCATAGGTCGCATCGTGATCCCACACGGTGAGCTTGAACAGTACCGCGCGCAGTGCCAAGAGAATCTCAGCTGACCAGTCGTCTTTCAGGTGGCCGCCGGCAAAGTATTTGAGCGCATCACCAACCTGACCGCGCAGGAGCTCCAGCAATTCGTCGTCTAATAATTCGGCGTCGACCTGCCCGACTCTGAATGCCGGACGCGTGCCGTCCTGGGAGGAGATGGCGTCCCATGCTGATCCGAGTCGGCTAAAGGGGAAAGGCAGCCGGTCAATCTGGGCGCGTGCTCGTGATGATTCGTGTTGCGCGGCGATTCGGGCGGCGTTCTCTGCTTCGCGGGCTTGTCGTCGGGCTGCCAGGCGCTGCTGCGCTTGCGCAAAGTTGGTCGATGTCATCTGGGCGGCATTGGGCGGTGGAATGTGCAGGCGAGATGCAAATTGCTGAGCATCACACCTCTTGCCCAGGTTGTCGAAGACGACGGGGGGGATGGGAAGTTGGATGGGTGTCGGAAAATGAGCCGAGGTCCGCCGTTCCAGCGAACGACTCGCAGTAGGCCAGTCCACTGCCGCGGGCAACAATGCTGGGGGACAGGCGGTGGCATGGGCCGAAATGTCGGCCGGCGGAGCATCTGACATACCGGGGCGCCCGGGCCACCCTTTGCACCTACTGCTCCCTGCAAAGATCTCCACGTTGCGCCGGGTACGAATGCCTCCATCGGCTCTCCACTGACTGTCCGTTATCAAAGACCCCGATATTCGAGTCTGAATACCGACCAAACCTCCGTCCGCCCTGCAGGTCCCCTGTTGTGGCTTGCCTGACCTTAATATTACCACATCATAGTCACGGCGTCAAAACTGCTTTTGGGGACGTCGGCGACCATCTTACAAACCATATCTGTCATGCATTGCACCTCTGCATCAACACTGCGGGTGAACCAGCTTACCTCAGATGGTGTGTCACCTCGACAAGCGAGGTCCCGGCCTCATCCCGGCGGGAAGCGTCAACACCGATTGCTTGGGACGAACTCAACGCGACCTCCAGCGCCCTCTGCGCTCCCTGCTTCGGATATGGCCGCACGCGCCAGTCCCCATTCTGATGCTGGTTCCCTTCTTCTTGTCTCTATCGTCACCGCTGCTTGTCGGGCCTATGCACTCCAAGCGATACTCGAACGACGATTCGCTACCTTGACCTACCGGCATGCCAGAGCCTGCAGCTACGCCCAGACAGGAAGCACCCTCTACGCAACCACCAATACGTTGCTGACTTTAAGAACTGACCGCAGCCCAGATCACATCTACTCGTCCCCCTGATTGGCCATTGCCCGGTCATCAAGATGAGAATCTAAGTCAAGCTTATGTCGAAACCCCTTCCCCCGGTCCCAAAAGTCGGGATGGCTTTGCAAAAGAGCTGTTATGGCTGTGCCGGCTCGTACGACCTGTCTTCCGGTGCAGAAGCGTGGCGTTCTCTGGTCCCCGCCCTTTGCTCTGGAATCTTCATTATCCCGCTTCTTGAGCATGATGGTTGATCTAGCTATCGGACTTAAGCGATACCCTTGGCTGAATCGTGGCGCATGTTTGCTTCATAGAATTCTCACGATGTGGTAACGTTACTCAGTCACAATTTGGATCATGAGCGAGCAAGCCTGGCAGCAGGGAATGCTCTGAATACAGCCCCCGAGGAGGTTCGGAGCTCTGCCAGGCGCCTGCGCCAGCTGACAGCACGGGAAGTCCGTCCCAAAGTTGGGTTCTCCTTGGTATCACGCAAATTTCCCCGTTCCTACATCCATCATGTATCAAACGGTTGTTGGCTGTTTCAAGCCCATCTTTCTTGAACACAATGTCGTGAGCTTCAGGTGCCATAGAGTTTCACGCGCTCCAGCGTCTCGAAGAATGAATCGGAATCCAATACTCGGCTAGACATGACTTTGAGCCAGCTCTTAGGGCTGACGGGAAAAGCGGGAAGGCTTAGCCTAGGCAACGTGCAGCAGGCTGATTAGCAAGTGCTACACGTGCAGGATAACTAAGACCCGTTTCAACCAGGTGTACATCCTAACGTTATTTGTCCAATCAACCGGAGCGTGGTGGTGTTGTTGGACCAGCCTCGACGTAACCCAGCCCCAATACGGACCCTCGACAGAAGCTTACCAAGCTGCTTCTATTTTTCACTCTATGGCTCAAAGACTCATATCCACGCCATTTCGTCCTTCAAACCCCATCCAGGCGAGGGAATAATGCCTGACCAGGCTCTCAACATGTGCGGAGTGGCGGCGGACATGGGCCTCCCGCAGCAGTCGGTGCTGCTCATACCAACTTTACTCAGGCACTCACACCTGTGCCCGTTTTGCTCTTGCGTCACTGCATTGCTTACCTGCCAGAACCGTTTAATGGGAAAACGTGACATTGAGGCATCCGGCCGAGTTGACCAGGGTTGAGAGTGCTCCACGACGCACCTGCCGTCGTCTTCATCATCCTACGAGTTACATAAACAACGCCAACCCTCGCCGCTCGACTTCTGATCATCACGAGGCCATCGAACGCTCCAGAACAATCAACTTCTTCTTTCTTTCATCCTACCTAAGAAGAATAAGCTGTGGCCAGACTCGTGGTACACAAGATGGAATCCGAGACGACATCCAGCCCAGGGTCAGCCAGCGGCATGACGGATTTCCAACCGCGTGCCGGCGCTACGAGGTCCAAGGCCACCATTCGAGCATCATTGGCCTGCGTTCCATGCAGGTCCAAGCATGTGAAGTGCGACTCAGCTTTGCCTGCTTGCCTTCGATGCCGCCTAGAGGAAAAGACGTGTTACTATGCCAAGTCCAGGAGAGGCATTCGAGATCCCAAAAAGCGAAGCCTTATCAACGATCCCATTGGACCCCCTTCAGCTCCATCGGAGACCGCGACATCATTTCCCTCTCCAGAACTGGCCAACTTTGACTTTCCCATCAACGTAGTTGACAGGCTACCGGGAGGTTGGTCGCTGAACAAGGCACAATTCCCCGACCCTAGGACGGCCTCGCCAACTTCATTCTTGTTCGACCTCTATTTCACCAACTTCCACGACACACACTCGTGGCTTCTACCCAAGCCCCAGCTCCTAAGCCATATCCGGTCAGACCCTCAGTCCTTTCACTTCCTCGCCAGCTGTATCACCTATGTTGGATCTCTCTTTTCTAGAGCCATCTCTTCGGAAGAGTTGAGGGAGAAAGCGTTCAGTCTGGCTAGCGGAGGGCTCCCAATGACTCCTTGGACGGTCCAGGGGCTTCTCGTCCTAAGCGTGGCGGCCTTTGGAGAGAACCGAGTGGATTTAAGCAACGGCTGGATGGATGCGGCGGTTCAGATGGCACTTGACCTTGGAATGCACGAGAGAGCATTTGCAGATGCCGAGCCAGATCTATTCATGGCCGAAAGCTTCCGCAGAACATATTGGGCACTCTATTTTCATGGCAACATGCGAGCGATGCGCGAGGGCTTGCCGAGTTTCACCCTCCTTGGGGTCGTAGCAACCACGGGGCTGCCTTGTGAAGAATGGGAGTATCAGTCAGGAGTAAGTGGACTGTTACCTTCCTCTGGTACGCGAAGCTGACTGCGAAAAGGAAATTCCACAACCCATATCTCTGGCACAGTACGACGCCAGGGATCCCATGGACGATAGAAGCTATTCCTCGTGGACTTACTTGATCGACCTCTGCCGGCTTTGTGGGGAGTTGATTCTCCCAATGTCTACGCTGCCTCGTGAATTATTGGCAAATACCGTCGACCGAGCCGATTCCAGACTGGTCGGATGGCTGATCAGTTTGCCCAAGTGGAAGCAACAGTTGGTCGATTCTGGTGGCGCTGTAGATATGATTCTCTTCCATGCAATGGCCTACGCTCACAGGTATGTGACTGACTCCTATCTGCTTCTGGTCCCGGCTCCTGACGTAACGGTTTCAGTTTGAGAATAAGAATGCAGCTGCCCCTCGGAGCCTTGGATCTCGGTATCCGAGATCTCCTGAGTCTTGGTCCGCTCTTCAAAACACGCGAATCACCACCGTCTCGGAATCCAGTATCTCACACTGCGCCATACCAGTGGCTTGAGTGCTCGACAGCGCTCCAAGCAGGACTTTCAACTATCGGCTTGTTCAACTTTTCGCTGCCTCCAGCCAAGTACAGTCCGGCATGCATAATTGGACTACGAGGAGCTGCGCTGCCCCTACTCGACGCAAAGATGTACGGGGCAGTCCAGTCACCCGCCTTGCGAGAGAAGCTTGACCTCCTGTTGAGCGTCTTGAAGGTTGCCGGAGAGATGTGGCCCGTTGCGAAGAACATTGGTAACGAGGTGAATGACTTGCTGAGAGACATGGACGCCACGAGCCACCGTAACATGGCCCCGCACTTTGACCCGTGTCTAGATGCCTTCATCAACGACATGACATCTTCGGGGAATGCGGAAGAGCCTAGTATGTTCGCTTTTTCCGAACCACGGACAGCGGACGAAATGCTTCACTGGAGTACGGGCTTGACTGGAACATTTCAAGTCTAAGAGAAGGTCGGCTTGGCGACTTTGTTTCATGAAGGGAAAAGCGGTTTTTGTCAACGTCGAGCAATCCAAAAGCTTTTTGCGATTGCTACAGTCTGATATTTCAAACCCGACAGGAAGAGGAGTTATGGCGTGCCTATATATACCACAGAAACAAAAACAATTAGGAGTTTGCTTTTCAATAGGTAGTCATTAGAGAAATGCATGTTTTACAAATCGTAACAAACATTCGATATCGGGGAATGCGCCACAGGGGGTAGTCTCTGACAATGCGGCCGGATATCAGCCGAAGAGCAAAATGGTCTGACCTCGGCGAGCTGCTTGGCGAGGGTTTGAAGGCACAGAAAAGGTAGGTGAAGCAAGATGCAATTGAATAGGTAGCGTGCCCATGTTCAAGCAGCTAGGCCCATGCTCGAAATGCTGCTTCTGGAAGTCAGTGACGGTAGGACAGGAAATTCCATGCAATATCAGCCGAAGAAACCTTCTTTTTGTACCTGTAAGGTAGGTACCCAAGTTTCTAACTACTCCAGGTACCTACCTTAGGCAGGCAAAGTAAAGCGCGCAGGTTTGCCTCACGTCGTGCTTCTTTCCCTTTTGAGGTGTGGTGATCCTGGGCTGCTTGCCGTTTCCATTTGCACAGTGCACCGTTTCTTCAGCGCCCCACTACCCCGCGATGGGCGCCCTGTGCCAACCCGGAACCTAACTGTGAGAGTGTCCCAACGCGCCAGTTAGTGAGTTGCCCCGCCACAGGCGATAACGCCTGGCGTGCCTAAATTTCCTACCGCCTCCCCGCCGCCTTTTCCATACGAGAACCTCCTTCCGATTCGAACGTCATTACGTCGACCTCTTTGGGACCAACGAAACCGGTACCGACGTCTTGGTCGCTCACCAGGAAGACCGCAACGATGAGCTTCGCTATTGAGGTGCCCGGCGATGCCAACCCTCTCAGCCTGCAGGAGCTCTGCAGAGCCCTCGAGTCTGCGACCTCGACCGACTATGCCCGTAGACAGGCCGCTGGCCAGCAGCTCACATCATGGGAAACCGAGAAGGGTTATTTCTCCTCCTTGCAGGTAATTAGCTTCCCCAAGTAGCTTCTCTGACTTCGCACCATGAGCTAATGTTCCTTACCGCAGACCATCTTCCTGGACAAGTCCCTTCCCTTCGACATCCGATTCCTGGCCGTGATCCAGCTCAAGAACGGCATCGACAAGTGCTGGCGTCTGCTCTCAAATATCAAAGGCGGCTTGGATCCCGAGGAAAAGAACCTCATTCGACAACGCTTGTTCCAGGGTACACTGGAAGAGGAGGAGAAGGGCCTCTCGCTGCACAACTCTTTGGTTACCGCCAAGGTCATTAGAATTGACTACCCTCAACACTGGCCGGATGCCCTGTCCAACATTATTGGTCTTGTCAGAGGCTCCAAGGATGGCAATCAACAACATTTGCACGGTTCTCTGCAGATCCTGCTCCGCGTTGTCAAGGAACTGGGCACTGCTCGTCTGCGGAGATCGCAAACGGCACTCCAATCCGTCACGCCTGAAATTGTGTACTTGCTTGGAGAAGTTTACACGGAGAAGTCGGCAGTATGGATGGGGTTCCTCACAAACGGACGTGGCGACGAAGATGAGGCCGACTTGGCCATGCTCATCAGCCTGATTTCTCTCAAGATACTGCGCCGCCTGCTCGTTGTTGGCTACGAGTCACCGCATAACGACAAGACGGTTCAGCAGTTTTGGACTGTGTCACAAAACCATTTCGGCCAGTTCCTCGGTTTTGTGAGCCACGACTCTCACGTACCGGCCCCTTACCAAGATACCGTAGGAAAGCACCTCTTGCAATTTACCAAGCTTCACATCGACATGTCCGAGTCACACCCTGCCAGCTTCGCTGTTCTTCCTAACTCTCTACCCCTTGTACACGCATACTGGGACCTGGTTGCCAAGTTCGCCGAAGTCTTCGAGAAGTCGGGGGGAATTCGCCAGTCATCCGGTGACTCTGGACAATCAGAGTCAAAGTCCAAGGTGGAGGGCCCCTTGCTGGAGAGGCTCGCGCTTAGAGCCCTGCTCTTGATGAGATCATGTTTGAGGATAGCGTTCTACCCAAAGCAAACCTTCAAGTACAAGAGCACAGAGGCCAAGAAGGACGAGAACGATGCTGTGGCCCTCATTAAGCAGGAGCTTCTCAAGGACGACTTCGTGGTTCAAATGGCAAACATTATCATCACACATCTCTTTGTTTTCCGGAAAGCGGATTTGGACGCCTGGGAAGAAGAGCCAGAGGAATGGGAGCAACAAGAGCAGAGTGAAGGCAATGCGTACGAATGGGAGGTGCGCCCCTGTGCCGAGAAACTCTTCTTGGACCTTCTCGTCAACTTCAAGCAACTCATGATACCCCCCCTCCTTTCCTACTTTGAGACTGCGACAAACCCACAAGCAGATATCGCTACCAAGGAGGCAGTGTACACTGCTTTGGGCTTGGCCGCACCGAACGTTGCCAATCACTTCGACTTTGATGCCTTACTGGTTTCTACTGTTGTTCAGGATGCCCAGCAGCAAGGACCTCTTTACAAAGTCCTCCGCCGCCGAATCGCGATCATGGTCAGCCAATGGGTCACTGTCAAAATCGCTGATGGTAGCAGACCCCTAATCTACGAAATGTTCCGTCATTTCCTTAATCCTTCCGATGCTACAAACGATGTCGTCGTTCGTATTACCGCCGCGCGTCAGCTTCGATGGATCGTGGATGAGCTTGCTTTCAGCGCGGAAGCTTTCCTCCCTTATGCCGCCGATGTACTGAATGAGCTTCTTCAACTGCTTCAGAATGTTGACATCGACGAGACGAAGCTGGCTGTTTTGGAGTCCATGCGAATTCTGGTGACGAGACTGGAGCATCATGTTTCCCAGTTTGGAGATTTCATCATGTCTAGTCTTCCAAGCATCTGGGAAAACTCTGGAACAGAGGAGTACATGATCAAGCAAGCCATCATTGCCATCTTCGCCGCCTTAGTCATGTCTATGGGCAGCGATTCTCAGAGATATCAGCACTTGATGGTCCCTCTATTGTCAGAGGCAGCAAAGACTGGCTCTGATCTCCACACATATTTGATTGACGAAGTTCTAGATCTATGGAACTCGGTTTTGATGCAGAGCAACCCTCCTGTCTCTGCTGACATTATGAGCATAGCAGAGCTTTCCCTGCCTCTGCTGGAGTACCAGACTGAGACCGCGGCAGTAGCCCTTTCGGTCGTTGAGTCTTATATCCTATTGGGTACACAGGCGGTCCTCGAGGACAGGCTGCGACGACCATTTTTGCAGGCTTTATCCGGGGTCCTCGACTCCAAGAGTCGGGAACAGGTTCGACAGGGCACGGTCTGCATCGAATATATGATTCGTGCTGCGTCTGAGCTGGGCGGAGCCAATGGCACGTCGGTCATTATCCAAGATATGCTGGAGACTGGATTCCTCAAAAAGATCTTGGAGAACCTTCACAATGCCTGGGAGGCCAACCAAACCACTGGACCGAACAAGAAGGTTAGCAAGCTGAGCACCATAACAGAGCGCGACTACTTTGCGATCCTTTCTCGGCTGATTATTGCCGACCCGGCGCTTTTCGTCACGATGCTGTCATCGTTTGGGCCCGTGGAACATGTCTGGGCCTGGCTGAGCGGGGAGTGGTTTTTCCATCTCGATGGTGTTGATCATCTTGAGCGACAGAAGTTGTCCCTTCTAGCTCTGACTCGTCTCCTGGAACTTCCTCAACCCATGCAGAACTTGGCTCTGGCCAAGCTTCAGGACTACTTCACACTATGGACAGGCACCATTTCCGAACTTCAGGACGGCTTGACGGATGGGACCGACTCTCTGATTTGGTCAGAGATGGAGCCCAATGATTATGAGACGCCGAAGAGCCTGAAGGAGACGGAATGGACCCAAAAAGACCCCATTCATACGGTGAACGCCATGTACTTTGTCAAGGAGCGCCTTCAAGATGTGGTCCAGCGTTCAGGAGGCGAACAGCAATTCGAGCAGGAGTGGGCCATCAATGTGGATAAGGACGTACTGCAGAAGTTTTGGAGTTTGACCCAGGTCACGGGAAGTGCATAGAGAGGGCGGCAATATTTGTTCGCTTGTTTTCGGGTTGCGAATCGGACATATGGGAAGGGATGATTACGAATGCATGAACACAAAGAGATAGAGGGGGCGTACGCCAGCTTCCAATCAGTGGAAGCCTAAACAAGAGAATATACCACAAGTGCAAAGGTACCCAAGTTGATTTCTAAAAGTCTGTAATATCCCGCGTTGTTGCAATTGTCCGCTCGCCGCTCTACAACTTACTCTGGCCGTCCTGGGGAACCTTCACGACGACCTTGCCCCACGTGCCTCTGCTACCCAGCGCTATCAAGGCATCCGGAATACGGTCGAGTCCAACGAATTCTTCGTCTGTGAATTCTGTGCCGCGCAGCTTGCCCTCGGCGACGAGCTTCATGATTCCCTCCCAGACCTTGACCACGGTCTCCTTCTCCCTCACGGCGTATTGGCCCCAGAAGATGCCCACAAGACTGATGTTCTTCAGGAGAACCTTGTTCATAGCGACCTTTTCGATCTTGCCAGCCGCGAAACCGATGATGAGGATGCGGCCGTTCCACGCGGTACATTTTGTGCTGGCGTCGACCATCCCAACGGGGTCGTAGACGATGTCGACACCGCGCCCGCCGGGGGTGAGCTTCTTCACCTGCGCAGGCCACTCGGGATCGCGGTAGTCGACGACGTGGTCGGCGCCGAAGGACTTTGCAACGTCGAGCTTGCGCGGGGTGGAGGCGGTGGCGATGACGGTGGCGCCGAAGGCCTTTGCGACCTGGACAGCGGCCAGGCCGACGCCGCCGGCGGCGGCATGGACGAGGACGATGTCGCCGGGCTTGATGCCGGCGCGGACGACGAGGGCGCCGTAGGAGGTCGGTGCGGTGATGAAGAGGCCGGCGGCCTCCTGGAAGGACCAGCCATCCGGGACGGGGAGGAGCTCCTTCTCGCGGGCGACGCACTTCTCGGCGAAGGCGCCTTGTGTTGCGCCGAAGACGCGGGCGCCGACGGGGAATTTGGCCTTGGCCGGGGCTTTTAGGACCGTGCCGGCGAATTCGCAGCCGGAGGTCCACGGAAATGCTGGGTTGTGTGTGAGATGGGAGGTTTACGCATGAGACGGCAGGGTGACTTACGGGGCTGGGTTTGGTATTTGCCTTGGATCTGGAGGATGTCGAAGAAGTTTGCGGCCGTGGCGTGGACTTGGATGAGGTATTCATCGTCCTTCTTGGGGACGGGCTCCGGGAGTTCTGTTACACGGAGCTCCTTGGGAGACTGTTGATTCGAGCGTGTGAGTTTTCTCGATTATTTATGTGAGCCGTATCTGCGTCGGCGACTAACCTTGACATATTCCTTGATTTGGATGCCGCGCATTGTGATGGATCTTAGTGATCTCGATCGACTACTAAAGGACACAGGGAATGGAGGGAGATTCAATTGAAGCTTGAATTGGCGGTATACGGAGTTGAAGTTTCACTTAAGAGATAACCGGATGAGCTGGAGATGTCTACGGAGGAAGAATACAAGGAGGTTCAAAGCTTTAGATGTGATTTAGTGCAATCTCTCGGAGCTTACACCCAGCTGGTTGCTACCCCAGACGGACGGTCTCAGAGACGCCGAGGGGGAGGAGAGCCGAGGCATAATCGGTGGGTCGGTGTCTGAATTCCGGGGGAGAAAAGCTGGGGCTCGAGCCACACTGATGTTGCTTGCCGGCTGCCCTCCCCGCCACGTTTCCGCTGTTGTGTTGGCGTCATATCAGCTACCGCACCTGCCGTGGCGTGTGGCGACGACGGTGATGGATTCGTGGCTACGGCATGGTGTTGATGGGATTGAGATTCGCACACGACGTGTCGGAATAGTGGTGTTATGGACAGATAAAATGAATGTCGATCGGGCGCTGTAGTTCACGAGACGTCCGTCAAGAACCAGCTTCCCAGTTTAATTTGCTTGAGTACCCAAATTAGATCAGAGGAAGAATAGATAGCGTGGCCACATGCTGGTGATATTTGGCATCAGATGGCATTCTTACATGACCATCAAAATTGAATACAAAATCGATGTGGAAGGCCATGGATGACGATGGAAGCGATGACTCTGAAGCACCCTGAGGCTGCTTTGGGTTGGAGCTAGGGGTGTTCACTGCCTGCCTGTTCGACCCTGGATAAGGTACCTGAGTAGAGGTATCGTGGTAGCAAATCTGGAGCCCCTATTGCGACAAACTCAATGACCATTGTCAGTCGCATCTGACAAGTTGCAAGAGTTCTGTTCGGGCTGATCTGCAATGCAAAGCCTCCAACGGGTAAGCATGGAAGAGATAAAGAGAATGGGCGCGCCCGCTCATTAGGTATGCTCACAGTCCCTCAGTCGAGTCTGTGTGTTGCTGCAACGCGGACAGCGGATGGACGGGAACAGCAGCAGCAGCAGACGGTCCAGATCGCGGAACCACAGCGCCATTGGCCCACCCGAATGCACCTGTCGCACTGGAACCCTGACCGAGCCAACCCTGGCACTCCCGCCCCACCAGCGTTAGCGTGCTGCGGCAAAGAGCACCCAATTCGTGGGCTTCCCACTGGCGAACGCTGCACCGCACAGCGCCCACTGTCCACTGGACCAGTGTTGCCCCTCTCGGCTCCAGCCCACACTGCGAGTGCAAGTGTCCAATCCACCGTCACCAACCACTGACGTCCAATCTGCGACCGCAGCTACCGACCGTCCGGCCACCTACCTTTGACTGCCTAATAACTGATCCTCTTCCTCCTACCACTACCTCTGTCCGGCTTCACGTACCTCGTCTACCCACCTTGCTTGTCTATTCTCCGAGATCCCAACAGCTCCTTCTCCGTTGGCCATCCTTCCTCTCATCTTTCTTCCACCTTTTTCTTTGCCTCTCTACCTCTCCGCGACTTGCTCACCCACGAGCAGCCACATCGTCATTGCATTCGCGATACCCCGAACTCGAAATACCTAGCATACATCCAACAACACACAAGCTCCATCTACGCAGCATCGACATTGGACAAGGCCATGGCCGACAACGCAGAGGGCACCAGTGATGCCCAGGTCACCTTCAAGGTGAAGACGGGCCAGGATAGCAACCACGTCATCACCATGCCCGAGTCGGCCACCGTGCTCGACCTCAAGACCAAGCTGGCCGGCGACGACTTTGAGAAGGTCCCCGTTGAGCGCCAGCGCCTCATCTACTCTGGCCGCGTCATGAAGAACGACGATAGTCTCGCCACCTACAAGATCAAGCCTAACAACACTATCCACATGGTCAAGAGCGCCGCCAGCAACCCCGCGCCTCAGCCCGCCGCTTCCCCCTCCGCACCCGCCGCTCCTGCTGTTCCTACCAACATGCAGGCCGGTACCGCCAATAACCTTCTCGCGGGCCTCACAGGAGCCAGATACGCCGGTCATATCAACCTGCCCAGCCGCGAGACTTTCGGAGCCGATGGAGGTGTAAGTCCTTACCTACCCCATCTTACAATCCAACACCCCGTTGCATGAGCTAAATCTATCGCTTCAGATGGGCGCCCCGCCATCCGACGACCAGCTGGCCCAGATGCTGGCCGATCCTTCGATGCTCCAGACGATGAATGCGGCCCTCGACAACCCCGACTTCATTAACTACATGATTCAGAGCAACCCTCATCTGCGCAACGTTCCTAATGCCCGCGAGATCATTCAATCACCTTTTATGCGCCAGATGATGACGAACCCGGACATGCTCCGTAACGTAATGAGAATGCAGCGCAGCATGGCCGGAGGAGGTGGCAACACGGCCTTCCCAGCACCCGGCGCCACCGACACCACCCCGGCTGAAGCTGCGGCCGCTGGCCAGCAAGGAAACGCCCAGGCCAATCCATTCGCCGGCTTCCCAGGCTTCCCTGGTATGCCTCCCATGGGTGGCGGTATGGAAGGATTGGGTGATCTCAGTGCGCTCTTCGGCCCTGGTAGCCCATTTGCGCCTCCTCAACAAGGCGCGGGAGCTGGAGCCGGAGCCGCCGGTGCTGCAGGCACCACGACGGGCGAGCAAAACACAACTGGAGCCACTGCTGGAGCTACAGCAAATGCTCAGGGTACTCAAGGCGGCAACACCACGAGCCCGCCTCCGGCCAACCCCTTTGCTGCCCTTTTCGCGCCCCCTCCCTACGCGGGTCAGGGCCAAGGTCAGGGTCAAGGCCAGGGACAGACACCTGCGAACCCCTTCGCCTCTCCGTTTGGCCAGATCAACCCCGAGATGATGCAGCAGATGATGAACATGTGGGGACTTGGTGGTGCAGGCGGCGCAGGCGCAGGTGGCTCTCCCGCTCCCCCCGACAACCGTCCTCCCGAGGAGCGATACGCTGAGCAGTTGCGCCAGCTCAACGACATGGGCTTTTTCGACTTTGATAGAAACGTGGCGGCTCTGAGAAGGAGCGGCGGCAGTGTGCAGGGTGCGATTGAGCATCTTCTCAGCTCTTAATGACTGTGGAGGCATGTTATTCGGGGGAAAGTATGGAGGTCGTGTCATTTGGCTAGGAGAGCGTCGCAAGAGGACACGCTTTAATGGTTGATAGGCCTTTTGAAAGGGAGAAGCACATACCCTACCTAGTTGCCTTGGGCCTTAGTACTGGCAGTTTCGAGGAGACAGGAAATTGACCAGGCACGACGTTTATGACTGTTCGCTTTACGTTTCTACACGGACGGCTTGGAGTGAGGATTGCTGTAATAGTAGTTCCTCGTGTTTTCACATTGACAAATAAAATTATCATCCAGTGCAATTCACTTGACCTGATTCGTGATATTGCGACATCATTTAGTTTTGGGGTCGGCGTGATGGCTGAAGTGACATTCGTGGATAAGGCAGCTCTGATGGGGCGATTAGTCCACACAGCTCAGAAAACGTGCACCTCAACGAGACGAAGTTTCCTCCATCAACTCATCGGTCATCCCGCTGATACTGCTGTGTTGGAGTCTACAGGACACAAAGACGAATGGTTTTAATCTGAAAATGTAGCAAGAATGATTCAGGGCATTTTCTATGCAAGGTTTCTGCCCAAGGAGGGTAAGTGATGGATCTCCTCAGACCCAAATCATCGCCTAGAGCCTCATCAACCACGTCCCTCACCTACATCTTGCCGCTGACCATCTGCCACTCGACAGGCCCGCACATTGTGGCTCAGTCACCGCCGGGATGCATCACATCCGCGCCCGGCGCGACGAAGCCGCCGCTCATCGACTGGGACGTGATGCAGGAGTACATCATGCCGCGCAAGGCCTTCTTCAATCGCTACATGACGGTGCAGGACCCGGAGGGCAAGTACGCCGTCCTGGGGTTCCCGGTGCTGATCCCGCATGAGAAGTACCAGCGCAACGAATTCATCTTCAACTTTGGCATCGTGCTGGATGTCGATGCGGACCAGGCGCCGTATGAGCCGGTGGTGCGGCGGCTCGCGGTCACGTTCAAGGAGATGGAGAAGCAGAACGAGTATCTGAGCCAGGAGGGCTCCGGGGGAGGGGAGCGCAGACCGATTGAGACGCTCTTGGAGATTGTCAAGGAGGATCTGAACAATTACGGCGAGTGCATGATTCCCGTCGGTGAGTTGCTCGTATCCTCCTCGGAAGCTAGTCGTCGCTGGTCTACTGACAGTGCCCCCCGCAAGACGACGCCAACACAATCAACATGAAGCTCTTCCCGCACCACGCGACCCCGCCGCAGGTAAAGGGCTGGCACGTACCGGTCGCCAAGATGAAGTTCGCCGAGATCGTCGACCCGACGTGGGACCTGACGATGCAAAAGGTCGTTGCGCACATTGACGGCGTCAACGACGTGCGACGCATCGCCTGGGCCGCCGACGTGTCGCTGGACCTCGCCAAGCTCGCGCTGCGCCACCTGCTCTACTACGACACCGTGCTGCTGCTCGACATGTTCTTCTTCGGGTCGTGCTACGCGCCGCGGCCGGGGATCCACGACTTCGTCGCGGACCGCGACGGCATCGTTGACGAGTGCGCGGCGTACGTGTGCATCCACGCCCGGCAGCGTATCAGCAACTTCATGCTCATCAAGCTGATGACGAGCTTCTGTGTCGGCAAGAGCGTAATGGAGTGGCTGCGCGGACACCAGGAGGCCGGGTTCGACGTGTTGCGGTATGTGGATGTGCGCCGGCTGGTACAGTTTGGCGTGATCAAGGGGTGTCTTTACCGTGCGCACAAGTATGTCGTCTCGAAGCAGTACCTGGCGGCGCTGGCGACGGGGCAGGCGCGGCCCAAGGCCGGCGGGGATCCTTTGCAGAAGTATACGGACGGGTGCCACACGTTTGACCAGATCATCACGGAGAACAACCTGACGGATGCGGAGATTATGGAGAAGCTCAAAGCTCTGCCGGTGCCGAGCGGGGATTTGACGGTGTTCTATCGTTGAGGTATCTGATTTGGATTCATGATGGGAATGGTATTTTTACATTTTATTTAGCGTGTTATACATGTCAGTGTACAGGCATTGTACATGGTATCGTAACTTCTAGAGCTCCAGTCAACTCTTTCTATTTGGCCTTCGTCAGCTCGTCCCGCACCTTTTGGCGCTCGCTCTTCGTAGGAAATCTGATGTCCGGATTGTTCACAACGGCAATCTCCGTCTCCTCCTCGGCCAGCCTCTCCGCTACCATGCGGTTCAGCTCCTTGCGGGACAACCTCACTCCATCCCTCTCGGCAATCTCCCGCAACTTCTGGATCGTCTTGCGTGTCTTGCCCTTGAAGGGCTCGCCGGGGTACTCCTTGCCGCTTTCATCCCACTGTACGTCGCTGACGACCTCGATGATGCGCACGTTGTGCTTGCCCTTGCGAAGGATAAGGACGCGGCCGTCGATCAGGAACTTGGGCACGTCTTCAGGGAACCACATCTTCACGGGCGTCCAGTCCAGGTTGCCCGGCACGAGCCCGCGCATGTCCTGGCCGGGGGCCGCGGCGACGTAGGCCGCACCCTGCTTGGCGATGCGGTGGCCCTCGCTGACGGAGGAGGCCAGGCCTGCGGCATAGAGAATACGGGCAATGCCTTGTCTGTAGATGAGGTCGTGCGGCAGCTGCATGTCCATCTTCGGGGCGTTGTTCAGGTTGACTTGGTTGCCCTCGATGACCTCGCCAGTGGGGGCTTGGCCTTTGCCGTGAATGAACTTGTGCTGGTTCTGTTCGCGGACCGCGACCGAGGGGCCGTGTACGAGGAAGACGACCTCGAAGGCGAGGGTGTGCTGGGCGATGCGCTTGGAGGGGTCCTCCGCGTGCTCGGCCATGGTCTTCTGGATCGACTCGATGGGCATGAAGGTGAAGAGGCGGAGGAGCTTCTCGACCTCGGCGTCGGAGCGTCTGACAAAGTAGCCGTACAGGTCGAAGGGGCTGGTGTTCACGCCGTCGAGCCAGACGGCGTTGCCGGCGCTCTTGCCAAACTTGGCGCCAGAGCTGTCTGTGAGGAGGGGCACTGTGAAGCCGATGGGGTCATCTGTCCAGTTGCCGGGCATCTTGAAGAGGGGGTTTTCCTCGGAGTCGCGGATCGTCTTGACGGCGTCGATGCCGGCGACGATGTTGCCGAACTGGTCGGAGCCACCGATCTGCATCTGGACACCCATCTTTTGGTACAGGTGCCAAAAGTCCCAGCCCTGCATCATGGGATAAATGAACTCTGCGAGAGACATACCGTCGCCGTTTTCCATCTTGTTCTTCACGCTGATTACCCCAATTAGCAATAACCCCGCTGATAGTGAGCGGCCGTGTGTACTTACGTGTCGCGGGTCAGCATAGGCCCTATTCGCATGTAACGCCCCAGTCTCTTCATCACTTCATACATTGAAAGACTCTGCCACCACATGTTGTTGTTCACCAAGGCCCTGTTCGCCGATTTGTCCACCTTTACGCCATGTTTCTGGGCAAGCGCTTCCACGTTGGCCCATATCTTCTTCATCTGGTAGTGGATCTTTGTGATGTTTACTGATATTTCGCTGTTCGCCATAGCCTCGCGCGTCTTCAACCGGCCCGTAGGATCACCTATTCTACCCGTCGCACCTCCAACCAGCGATACCGCAGGATATCCTTGCAGCCACATCCACATCAGCGGCATGAAGGGCAGGAGGTGGCCGACGTGGAGTGACGGGGCGGTCGGGTCGACACCGACATAAGCGCCTATCCGTTTCATTCGCAAGAGCTCTTTGACTTGTGGTGTACGTCTGGGTCTGGGGTTAGCCATCGGCCTTGGAGGGGTTCGAGGGGGGAGAGGGGGCCAAGATGCTCACCCTGCGACGTCCTTGATGAAGCCACGCTCCTCGAAGAGATCCCAGATGTGAGGAACTTCTCCTTTCTTGATCAGTTCAGCGCGGTTCTCCCAGTCGAGTTCCGCGTTCTTGCGCTTCTCGAGCACCTTTTGCGTGATCCATCTTTGCTGATTCTGCAATAACTGCACCGCCGGTCCCCTGGCGCATCGACTGCAGATGTTCCGCCGCAATTCGGGGAGGCGGGGCCCCAATGACGACAACATCGTTCAGGCGAATCCGTCGTGTAAGCCGGTTTGGAACGCTTCACTTGTCAACACATTGAAAAGGACGAAAGAGACCGACTTGGTGGGGACCCAATGTCGAATGTTCAACCTGCAATCGCCCCGGAATTGACTGACACATCCACATCCACCCCGGCTGGCTCTTCGTTGCGCGACGAGACCCTCTGCCAGCTCCAAAAATTTCCTTATCGGAATCGCGATAAGACATTGCCCGCATCTTTGTTCCTCCGGATCCCCGCAGTTCTTCAGATGGGACCCCCGAAGAGGTCCCGTCGTTGCCCGCGATCCGAATCACGTGGAGCATTTCCAGCGTTCGGGAGAAGCTGGCCAATCACAGCACACTCGAAATAAGCTCCTCGGCAATCCCATCATCGAGAGCGTCGGGTCAAGTGCATCATCCACTCTAATTCTCTCTCCCAATACCAAGCCCAGCAAACCCTCGACGGAACGAGTCCACGAACGAACGTCCAAACTCCCACTCCGAAAACCAATTGACGAGCCTCAGCGCAATCCGTTTCGGCGACATACACATTATGGCTTCGTTTGTGCGACCTGCTCTGCTCAGGCAGACGGCCATGGCTGCCCGGATGGCCAAGACCGGCGCATCCCGCTCTGCCTTCCTCAAGCCTACCGTCCAGAAGGAGTTCGTCAACAACACGACAAGAGTCGCCGCCTTCCACACCACCGCCAAGAGAGATTTGCTGCCCGTCGGCCCTCGTACGTTCCAAAACTGCATGCGCCTGGTGTACTTGAGAACTCCCTGCTAATCGTTTATCCACAGAGGTTGTCCAGGGTGGAGGTACGACAAAGACCCCAAAGTCCTTGAGCCCGCCGCGAAGCGCTTCTGACCTGTGATATCTACAGTTAACGACCCTGCCCCCGTTCCTCCCCCGAGTCCCGCCCACGGCTCCTACCACTGGAGCTTCGACCGCATCCTCGCCGCCGGCCTCGTGCCCATCACCATCACCCCCTTCGCCGCCGGCTCCCTGAACCCCACGGCCGACGCCATCCTCTGCTCCCTGATCCTCATCCACTCCCACACCGGCTTCCAGAACATCATCATCGACTACGTCCCCACCCGCACGTACCCCAAGCTCCGCAAGGGCACCATGTGGGCGCTGAACGCCGCGACCGTCCTCGTCGGTCTCGGTCTGTACGAGTTCGAGACCAGCGACGTTGGTGTCACCGAGGCTGTCGCTCGCATCTGGAAGGCTTGATCGGGGTGGGGTAGCCTTGCTTGTACCTTACCAGATGTCGGAGGACGCGTTTGAGTGTGGGAGATTTGATGTTTAAAATCATTACCTGATAGCGAAATCCCACCGATAGAATTAATGGTGGGAGAAGAGCTACGGAAGACGGCGCTTTTGGCCGGTTATTTGGAAGCTGTGAAAGGGGGCGCGGGGAGGACATGTGTACGTGATTTGGGGGCGCCACGGTTTAGAATTGGAATGGCCAGTGTACAATCACCAGTCTAGGCAAAAATTGAATTCTTTGTCAATGGACCTGGCGGGGGCATTGTGCTGTATGCCCGTGTTACACTGCGGGGGTCGGTTGACGCAGGCCCAGGCCATGTAAGTGCTGAAGATAACATTCGCGTCTTCAAGCCAAAGAAAACCGGCATCCAAAGTCTGACTGGGCACGATAAGCGTCTACGATGCGGGGTCAAGTCACGTCGTTCTCTTCACTTGGATGCAATGTGCCGACGTACGGTTGATCGGTTGCGCCATATTGGCGTAAAGGTGAGGCGCTTGCTATCCATACGTTCCTGATCGTAATTTCTTGGCATTCGTCCAGCACGAGAGGCTTCACCCTCAACTTTACTTGCTCTTTGTTATATCCAGGCTCTTTTGGGCTCGCCCAATAGCCATGATGATGGATTTTCTACTGAAGACCCGCAATTTTTCTGTATCTGCGCGGCTAAATTTCCTGTGCATTTGATCACTCCTATCGAAAGCGATAGTAGCGACAGCGACGGTGAGGACGAGGTGAGGACGACTACAACGATAACGACGATAACAATAGAAGCGACGGTGGTAAAGTGATTAGAGTAAAGCTACAGGTAAAGTAATCACTGTAGCACAGGAAAATAGTCGGTTTCTTCTACTGCACTCTCATCAAGAACCAAAACAAAGACAGGGCATTACAACTTCGAAGCAAAAACCAAGAATCAAGTATCAGTGCGACTTGTCATCACAAACCGCGGCTCATCAATGGGCTAGAACCTTTCATCTCAAATGGAAGATCGCTAGATGGCAATTGAGGTAGTGACTAGGATAACCGTCATCTTACAATCGCATTACAAATGAGGGGTAAAAGCCTATTGCTGCAGGTGTCGTGTGTTTGTTTTCTACATCCAGCTACCATGTGAATTGATGAGGTGAAGATTGTGAGATCAGTTTCGTCTCGTGCTGCTGAGACTCATTTTTATCGGTGGGCGCTGTCAACATCCTGAGATCTCTAGTACGGGTGAACCAAGACGTTGAAGCCCGAAATATGCACCTGGCCTTCAACGGGTAGCTGAAGAGCTCAAGGTGTCATGATCCCATGGGGTGTAAGTTCGCGGGCCGGATCTACTGTGCGAAGACATCTGCTTCATTGGTAAATCACACAGTGCAGCATTAGCTGGCCATGTTCTTTTTGTGCTTCTCCTCAACCTTCTTGCCTTTTCACCATGATCTGCACTGTTTCAACCCGTCCAATTCAGTGGCTTTTTCCTCTTAAACCATTACCACTTGGGGATGATGTCCGCTTTTATGCCTTCTCCTCTACTGAAGCCTTTCAGCCATCCATGTTGGACTGTCCATGGTCAGAGGAAATGAACATGGTCGTAGCTTCAAGGCATCGAGTATGATGCCACCGAAAGCGGCAATCGTACTTTCCAAAGATACCGGCCTCTCTATTTCGACGGCAGTTCTTTATCTCTGATGGTCGTCCTGTCGGAAGAGTCGGGGTTGCGCCTTGTATTTGGGAAGAAGTTACGACTGAGGACAGGCCGTCGTGATCCTCTTCCGTTGATCGTCGACAAGGGCTCCACTGGGCATTTATCCCCTCAGACAGATGGCAAGTTCTCCTCTAACGCTCCATTTCCCCAGGCTGCTCAAACGGGGCCATGTGCGTTGGGACCCTTCTCTTATTGGCATCGTGTCCTACCCGCCCGATCCTGGACGGCTTGCTCTTTGCTCTCGCTGATACGCAGCACTGTGGTCATGCACCACAAGCACTACAACAAGCAATCATCCACACCCGGTCCGGTCCAGCATCCAGAAGGCAGACACACATATTGTCGATTGGCAAGCTACGACAGCATTGAGATAGGCGCATGGCGCACGCTGAGCCGCATCCATGTAAGCTTCCGGCACCAGCGATCTCGGGTTCCTCAAGGTCCAGCTTCCTAAATTGCCCCCGAGCCAGTCAATTGAAGGTAGAAATCTCCTGGTTACGCGATAAACGCGAATCTTCTGAGAGACAATCTACGTGGCACGTCCTGCGATGGTGCTGCCGCAGCGCTGAAGGAGGAACGTGGGGGATTGTGACGCTTGGGATCAGGGGACGGCATCGCCCATGCTACTCAAACCGGGACAAGCACCCCACGAGATGGGAAGAGGCAAGCTGGTGTGTTTCGCAGATTCCCGTGCCATTGACCTCACAAGGGATTGGCGCAAGGCACCTTGGCTCAGACGAGGTCGGTTGACGAGACGCAGCGTTGACATCCAGGTGGTTTGCCCATGTGCTCTGGCTATTGGTCGACACGGGCTGCTCCACCTGCGCTTGCATGGGCATCCCACCTTGCATTCACCTCACCCACCCTAGAGCTCGACAACGAGCTGGCGGGGTTGGCTGGGCTCAATTGAGCTGCTCTTGTTAGTGGGGTAGCTTCACTCAGGGTCCTAGACTGCGCCGGGGGGGTCTAATCTGCTTCACTTCTCGAGAATAGCATTTCTGTGATGCATATCTCTTAGACTACGACGCCCTCGCCTGCGTAGACGATACTGTGTCGTCTCGCAATCTACAACCATCAATGCCATGTAGATGATACATGCGCCTGGTCGAGTGGCCATTTGATAGGTAAAACAATGGAGAGGAGGGTATATATCACTCGCGTTGCTCCCAATGCACGAATATTATGCCCTTGGCCTCTTTCCTCTTTCTCTAGACTTCTCTCTTCTGCCAATTCAACTTGTCCTGACTTTTGGCTTTGCTTCAACACACCCTCTCTGCTCTTGAAGAAATGAGAGAATACCATGGCTTCTCTTGGTGGTAACATTATGCCCCTGGACATGGATTTCAAAACAACCTTTGCTGGACTCAGCGCAGTCATCCTTGGCGGCCTGCTGTTTTCCAAAATTCTTCCCAAAAACGACACAAAGAGCGGCGAGGCTCCCAGCCTGCTGAGATCCTTCTCGCTCTTTTTCTACTCCTGCTTCATCAAGCCGCACGATGGCGACAAGGAGGGCAACCAACAGGGCGCCCTCGAGAGCTTCTACAAGAAGCAAGCTGGCGTCTATGATGCTACTAGGAAGCCCCTCCTGCAAGGCAGAGAAGATATGCTTGCACTCGTCGCGGCTCAGCTGAAGGCGAAGGCCCCCAAGGGCTCAAAGAAGGGAGAAAAGGAGAGGCGCATCTGGGTTGATGTAAGTCTGCGCAACACCGGTATCCGAGGTGACTAACTGACTCTGCCGTAGGTCGGTGGAGGAACGGGCTGGAACATTGAGGCCATGTCCGCCTTCGTCAACGTCCCCGAGTTCTTTTCCAGCGTCTATCTTGTTGACTTCTCCCCCTCTCTCTGTGAGATTGCTCGACAGCGTTTCGAACGACTTGGCTGGAACAATGTCAAGGTCGTTTGCGAGGACGCGAGAAAGTTCCGCCTGGAGGATTATGAGAATGATCTTCCAAGCAACCGCATCCCTCCTCACTCGCCTGTCATGAGCTACTTCTCCAAGAAGCAAGCCGAGTATGGTCGTGCGGATCTCATCACCATGTCCTACAGCCTGTCCATGATTGTGAGTCTTGTGAATCACCTGCCATGTCTACACTGTAACTGACTTGTTTCAAAGCCCGACTATTACTCGGTCATCGAGTCGCTCACCTCGCTTCTGTCCCCCGACGGTATCATGGGAGTCGTGGACTTCTACGTCCAGTCCGAGATCGATTTTGCTTTCCGCAACTACACTGCTGGACTCGGCGGGCGCCACGTCAACTGGTTCTTGAGGACATTTTGGCGTGCCTGGTTCGATCTCGACCGAGTCGGCCTCGAAGCCGGCCGCCGTGACTACCTCGAATACAAGTTCGGTAGCATGCTCAACATCAACGCTCGGAACGCTTCACTTGGCCACATCCCTTACTACATCTGGGTGGGATGCCACAAGAAGCCCTTCTCTTCCTCAAGTCTTCCTCACGAGATCATTGAGAAGATCGACGCACTTGCAACCAACTCCCCTTACCTGTACCCCACCAACCAGAAGGATGCCCTGACCCGCGCCATCGATAAGGCCGCGCCTGAGATTCGCTCCAAGGCATTCATGGCTGCTATCCAGAACCTGTCTGCCAATGTTCCTCTGCCGGCCTTCTTCTACCAGAACCACCATTGGCGCATCTACTACGACGACCGCCTCCAAAAGCACACTCAGTTCAACGACGAATACATCTACGCCTTCACGTGGGAGGACTCGCAGGTCGATGAGCGCCTGCTCAAGCTTGGCGCTGATGATGTTGTTCTGGCCATCACTAGTGCCGGTGACAACATTCTCTCTTACGCCATGCAGAGCCCTGCGAGAATCCACGCCGTCGACCTGAATCCCACACAGAACCACCTCCTCGAGCTCAAGGTAGCATCTTACACGGCTCTCCCGTATGAGGACTTCTGGAAACTCTTCGGCGATGGAAAGCACCCTGACTTCCGCACCCTTCTCCTCAACAAGCTGTCTCCGCACCTGTCTAGCCGTGCCTTCCAGTACTGGCTCAAGAACGTCCACGTCTTCACCAACAACAAGGGCTATGGTCTCTACGACACCGGTGGCTCTCGCCACGCTATCCGCTGCTTCAAATGGCTGACCCGCATATTCGGCTGCGCTGGTGCTGTGAAGGACTTCCTCGCCACCAAGACACTGAATGAACAGCGCGAAATCTGGCACACCAAGATCCGCCCCGCTCTTCTGTCGAAGCTCGTCAGCACGGTTGTCGTCAGTCAGGAGAGCTTCCTCTGGTCTGCCCTTGGCGTCCCCAAGAACCAACTTGCCATGTTTGAGAACGACCACTACGAGAGCGATGCCGTCAAGGGTCCCAACCCCATCTCTCGCAAGACCCGTTCCCACGCTGTCTGGCGCTACATGATCGACACCCTCGACCCTGTCGCCGAGGAAACCCACATCGCCACCAACAACCCGTATTACATGGTCTCCATGACGGGCCAATTCACCCGCCGCTGCCACCCAGACTACCTCGCCGAGAAGGCCCACGCGAAGCTCTCGCGCCCCGGCGCCTTTGACGGCCTGCGCATCCACACAGATGAGATTGACGAGGTCATCAACCGCATCGCGCCCAGCACGCTGACCGTCGCCGTCGTCATGGACAGCATGGACTGGTTCGACCCCGACTCCTCGGCCGCGGCTGCCCAGATCACCAAGCTCAACCGCGCGCTTAAGACGGGCGGCCGCGTGCTTCTGCGCTCGTCAGGGCTGAGCCCCTGGTACATCAAGGTGTTTGAGGCTCATGGCTTCTCTCCCAAGCGTGTCGGCGCTCGCACTCCAGGATCTTGCATCGACCGTGTCAACATGTATGCGTCGTGCTGGATCTGCACGAAGACGGAGAACCTCCCTCCCCCGACGCCGGAGATGGACCGCGCGGGCGGCTCAGAGATTACGAGTTTCTCTCTGTAGACGTGAGTTCGTGATCGCAGATGCTACTGTTTCTGGGAATCCTATGGGTAGCGCTGGGGTTGAATGTGATGATTTATGAGAGTTGGTTTGTGCGGAATATCAAGAATGTTTCTTAGGTGTTGCTCAAGCGTTGAAAATATACGAAAATAATGATGGTCCCTGCATTCGTTGCTTGCTGCATGTCAATCAATACTGGTGTTACCCACATGATGCCCTGTAGACGACAACGTCCAGAACTGGACGACGCCCATTCCATGTCTTCATTCTTAACTTGTGTTTCATTCATGCACTTTGGCATCCTATTAATGCTCCTTGTCTTCATATACCATAAGCTCTTTTCATTCTCATACTGCATTCCATGCCTTATGTCTGTAGGCAGGGTACCTTACCTAGGAATTCAGTAGTGGGCATCACCCACTACAAGCCCGAGTTACTTACAATGGATACCTCCTTTGGTAGTAGTTGTCTAGGACTTACAACTCAGGTTGAGCACCACAGATCGATAAAGGCCTGGAACTTAACAATAGAAATATTGTTAAGGTACCTAGGGTGTCGAATAGACACTGCAATAGAAGCCATAATGAGCGGGCGCTCCTAGAAGTCGCCGTCCAGAACTCTTCCTGGTACTTTACCCCAAATCCGCTGGTAAAGAAGGGGCCACCAAGTACCTTTTTGCTGGCGTCGCTGCCGTGGTACATCCCCAGACTTTGCGTTCAGGACACTACACGGGTGCGCCCATCAACTTCCAATGCAGGGGGCGCTCGACCCATACTTTTACCACAGTCAACCAATCCAAGAAGCATGCTGGCGTGCCGGGCGGCGCGATCTCGACTTCCAGTGACCCTTCGACGTCAGCTCTCGATACTCCAACCTCGACATCTCTTTCCATCGCAACGTTCGGAGACGACGACCTGCATGATCTAGCCTCATCACAAACTGGGTCTCACTTGGGAAACCCGACAGCAGACAGCACGCGATGCCTCCCGCTGCGAGCCAGAAGGGCACCGGCAAGAAGGCCGGGCCCAATGCCATGCGACAGCGCAGCCGCAACACTACCCCGAGCTCCGTCGTTCCATCTGCCAGCCTGCCCCCTATCGAAGCCGTCGACACCGACTATCTCGAATTACGCGTCGAACAGTTCCGTAATCTCAACTATGACGACCTTGTTGACCAGGGCGCGTCCAACGCCGTCATTCCGGACTCCAAGAGCCTTGATGGCATGATCGCTCGCCTCCAGCGCCTGCAGGAGACCATAGACAGACGGAGCAATTTCTGTGACAGGGGAATGCGCATATTGGCGAGCACCCGTAAGCAGTATATGAACGACGTCGAAGAGGACGCCAAGGAAGGTGTCAAGGCCGAGGGCGATTCCAAAAAGACGGGCAAGACGAACAAGAAGAAGAGGAAGGCCGCAGATACCCTGGCACCCCAGGATGCAGCAGTCGGTAGGTCACCAACCTCTTTCGGCCTTGCCTGGCCTAGTGTCCTTTTCACTTTTTTCTTGCTCTTGGTTTCTTCGTGGGGCATGCGACACTTATTGGGATCTCACTTGTTTACCGCGAATCATCCTCGTATTCACCACCGTACTGACTTCACCCGCTGCTCCAGAGCGGTCATCCCCGCTTCGGGAATCCACTAAACCACGAAAGCTTTCGCGCGACAACGACTCGGCCAGTTCTTCCCTGTCACCCGTCGCACCCGCCACTCCGTCAGCAATGGAAGTCGACGACAAAACAAAAGCAGAGGAAAATGAAGAGGAGGAGAGCTCAGAAGACGAGGGCGCGCCGCCAAAAAAGGCGCAGCCCGCTGCTCACACTTTCGGCGACGATCCCTCAACCTTCCCCGACCCGACCGTCTACGAAATTCTCCCAACGAAACCCGGCATGTCAGCAGACGAGCTGAGGCAGATTTACTCTGTCGCCGTGTTTCCCCAGAGCGATCTGGCCGATCTCATCGCAGGAGATCCGCCCGACAAGGATTTCAGTAGCGCCAAGCCCAGTAACCAGATCAGCTTTTCGACCTTCTCGACGTACATGGAACCATACTTCCGACCATTCGCCGAAGAAGATCTAGCATTTTTGAGGGAGCGCGGCGATCGCGTGACGCCCTTCCACATGCCTAAGAGGGGCAAGAAACACTATACCGAGATTTGGGCAGAGGAGGATGGCGCCATGTCACTCGACAAGCCCCCGAACGCGCGCGAGCAGTTGGCGCCCAACCAGGCCCGTGGCGCCATTGATAACATGGACGACGAGGTGGCGGAAACCGATAAGCTGTCCGTGGGACCGCTGCTCTCGCGGCTCATGCAGGCGATGCGACCCGAAAACCGACCGCAGGCCGATGAAGAGAAGACAGGCGTCAATGGTATCACCAACGGGGACACGGCCATGAATGGTAGCGTAAACGGCGACAACGGAGATGCGCAGCAGAGTTTCAGCGACGATAAGGCGCCGCCAGTACCCCCAGCAGCCTTCATGCCGGAATCGAACTCAGAGGCGTGGAAGAAGGCGTCACATCCAAAACTAGAATACACGCAGGTCGATGAACGAATCAAGCAAGAGCTGAGGCATATTGGCTTCTTGCCGCAGGAAGGAAACTTTGAGGGCGAGTACGACGGCGCATTCGACGACGAAGTCGCAGCCAGATTACGACTCCTACAAGGTCGCCTGCGAGAGCAGATGCTCATCAACGGCGCACGCAAAGCCAGACTTACCGAGCTTGTCAAAGAGCGCATGGCCCACCAGGAGTACCAAACCATTCTGGAGGATCTTGATTCCCAGGTCCAGGCCGCGTATCTGAAGAGGACGCGTACTATGGGCAAGAGCAAGAAGAACAAGCGTCCCGGCGGCGCGGGAGGCGGAAGCCATGCTGTCGGCGGCGCGGCTGGCATGGCCAGGCCGGGCATCGGCGATATGACCAAGACGCTCATGGAGCGGCGCAAGCGTTGGATCGATACTATAGGATCAGTGTTCGATGACGAGAATCTGGGCAAGGTTCCGCGCAGCTCAGAGCCCGACTCGTCGATCTTCAGGGCGGGGATCATGGGTGATTTGATGAAGAAGGAGAAGGCACAATGGGACGAGGAGGTTGAGGAAGAGTAAACGGTTGCTCTGCGATGTTCAGTGTCTAATGAATCAGTTTGACACCTGTTATGACTAGTAACTCTACTTTCTGGGTTTGGTTTCGGTGGGAGGCAGGCAACACGACTTTTCACTGGGCACAGTCGACGGCGTTTGGGCATTCATAGAAACAGTGAGAGAGAGAGGCCTAGTGCGAACGAATAAGGTGTTTTGGGAGTTATTGATAGCAACTATGGCTTGACCAGGTCAGAAGAGCAAAGATACCGGTTACTCAACCCAGAACTGCATCCACAGCCAACGTTTTGCCCATATCCAAGTCGAATACCAAGTCAGCCTCGACATAGGCGCCCCTCTACCTCCTTGAAGATACGTCTGCTTTTACTAAACACTGCCAGGCGCTGTGGGCTCGCCGTTCAATGGCCCTGCACCTCTTCAACTCTTGCTTTTACCAAACACTGCCAGGCACCGTGGGCTCGCCGTTCAATGGCCCTGCACCTCTCCAACTCGCAATCATTGAAAGCCAGAAGCCAAGTTGTCGGTCGTAAAACCTTCGAAAAGGCGGATTAAGCTCCTCGACGGCTTATGAAAACATACACCCCTTTTGGCTTCCTTTTCTCGTTGTCGATTGCTCTAAATGGGATAAGGGTGCGGTATGATGGATTTGGTGCGCGTCCTAAGGCACTTATCCAAGCTGCCGTATTTGTTGTGAGCTGGTAACGTTAGCCAACCCCGTCGTCAAACACTTGAAAAGATGGGAAAGGGGCTACTCACTGGCTTCCCACCACGCCGCTGAAACCATGCCTCTGTTGCAACCCATGGCGGATTCGAATTGCCACGCGAGCTCGCCGTCGCGTCCGCGGTCTTTCCCACAGTAGTGAGGATACGCAGCGTGAGACCAAGCCGCGCAGCTGCAAGTCGATGATAAGCAATCGGTGAAGCTTCGGAAGGGTCTACATAAGAGGGTGACACTCACTGGAGTCCAAACTGTTGCAGTCCTTTCCAGAATCTGCTGCAGATCTCGCCAATGTCTGCATCGTCGGGGAGGTTTGTCGTTCTGCCTGAGTATCGGCGAGACGACGGCGCGAACTTGGTAAGCCCATAGAGGTTCAAGAAGCATGAAACCTCCGGCTTGCGCATTCTGCCATTCCCGCCAGTAGGTTCTGCACTGGCGAGGGAGAGGATTGTCACCCCGAGGATGAGGAAAGCTAGCTTTGAGACCTTCATGATTGGCAGGATATTGGTGTTTGAACTTGGTGGAATGCTGATGTTTGAACCTGATGAGATGCAGATGTTCGAGATCGCTGCTGGATTGACGGCCACGAGAAGAGTATTATATAAAGGTCGAAGGTTCACGACTAGAGAAGATCAGGTTGACTATCGAGTTGTCTTCGCAAATTCCAAACTCTCTGTGCAGTGGCTGCTTGAACTGCCGAGATGACATCGTGGCTGCTGCACTCTAGAAGAGTATTTACATCGAAGTGGAACCGCACATCCTTCTCATTCTGTTTGCGGCTGAGGCAGAACGGAAAACCAAACAGACTCACTTCTTCTCGCAGCCAATTCTGGGTAGTGGTAGCCTCCCACCATGCGGCCTCGAGCATCCCCGTGTTGCAGGCCAGGCCGGTCTCGAATTCTCACTCCAGCGTGCCCTTCTCGGTGCCTTCGCGGCAGAACTGTTTGAACAGCCCAAAAGACCAGACCCTGCGCGGCGTGTTAGTCGGCAAGCAGGGCGTCAAATAGTTCCCCAACATCTGCAGGACAGAGGAGACAGGAGAGGGAGAGATCTTACTGGCACATCCAGAAGTTCCTCAGTTCCATCCACAGCTTGTGACACACCTTGAGGATGTCATCCTCAACATTATATGCATTGACAATGTACCGGTAGTTGACCGGAACCGGCTGGCCGCCGATGTGAATTTGGCCAACTTTCTTCCGATGGCACCAAGGTTGTTGAGTGTCCCGGTTATCCAGGCTTGCGAGGACGGAGCAGACTGTGCTGGCGATGAGGAGGACTGCCAATTTCATCATGGCCAGGGGAAGACTGGGGCGGTCTGAAAATGTTGGCGATGGTCAGAAGCAGAGTTGAACAGAGGCGAGAAAAAGGCATGTGATGTGGACTCTCATCAAGAAGAGAGTACGGGTGTTTACTTATATCCGCTCATCTTGGTTACACGGATCGTGCGTTCTTGGATGCTTTCGTGCTGGTTCTAAGGGTGACAGTCACACGTAGTTCGACTCGGGCAAACAAGAGAAGAACAAAATGGCAGTGGCGACAGCAAGTGTTGTACATATCGCGAAAAAGTGTAGTAAATATTTCTCATACTCAGACTGGAGCTTTGTGGAATTCAGCCTTAGAATGGATCGCCGGAAACAACACGACAAAACATCTTCAATGAGTTGGATGACCAAGTCTTTTGCAGCCGCAAGGTAGAGAGGCCTACGGGTCTTCGTGGCCATCGGATGAGACTACACGGGTTGGGTATGCTGGATTCCAGGCAGCGCGAACATGCGGAAACTGGAAAAAAATTCAGACTCCTGGAAAAGTTGTCATACATCTTGGCATAGTCAAAGCCCCTCGCAAACGACCTGTTCTTGAAAGCACTGGAGTTTTCACAATCATCCCGGCAACGACTTGGGCCTCCTCAACAGCCAGACGATGTCCAACATGGCAAGGTGTCTTAACCCCGAGAATATCCAAGGTATGCGCTACTTCCTATTGGCAGAGAGTCTCGGTTTGTTATTTGGCGTAGTAAACTCCAAGTGCCCGGCCATGGTGAAGTTCGCTGAGCGATGCTTCCACATCCAAATCAACATGTTGGGTATTCCGTCTGTCGTCGGCTTCTTCTCAGGTCATTGCGGCATTCAGGGCTACGAGGGATGCAATTTCGTCATATTTGTCTTTTACATTGTCGCTTTGTTGCTTCTCTCGTTGAAGGGCTCCCCGAGAAGAAGAACTGCCCGGATCAGAGGTTACATGATGGCCTCGGGCTCCAAGCCTTTGCTTGGGGCTTTGTTCTGGATAGTACGTCTTCGTCCCCTTAACTCTTCGCCATCGCCCATTTCGACTCATGTAATACTCGTACTACCAACACTTTTTTCAACCGACACGATTCCAGGTCTGTGTGAAGTAAGCAATAGTTAGTCAGTTGACAACCCCGGATATGCGGCAAGCGTAGGAGGTTTCGATGCCCTGGAGTCGGGAGGTGGTGTTCGGGAAGGCGTCGACGGCCCGATGCATGAGACGGCGCTCAAGCTTATCGCCTAAAATTGGACGTAATGCCTATTAGACAGAAGCGAGGCGTGTATTGGTGGTTCTGTGCCTGTCGCCCAAGGGCCTTCCTTGTGCGGGGTAGCTGCTCGATGGTGGGCAGTTGGTGGGGGGGCCTATCAGAGCCTGCCCTTCTGGGAACTCACCCAAGGGCCCGGGTCTTATCAATCATTCCACTTGGCCGCCGGTCCAGGCCCGAGGGCGGCCACCAGCGCCTTTTTTTTTTTCTTTCCTCTTTCTCCCGTCTGATTGACGGGCCTGGGCGCCCGGGCGCGGGCGCACACGCTGACTGCCGCTATCTCTGGCAGGTGGTGCTGGGGGACGGGAACTCTGGTTTGGTCTGGGGGGTGGGCGCCACATTACCGTCTTTAGCTGACTTGAGGAATTCAATCTCTTTCCGTCCTTCTCATCAACAACTTCCCCAGGCTTTTGTTTGTTTTGAGTGTCATTGAGAGATTCTGGTTTGAAAGTCCCAGCTCGCCAGGATGCATCTCGTACCAAAAGAGGTCTGTACCCCAACTGTCTCTCTCGCGCGCTCTCTTACACATCCCTGTCGCCTTGGCGGGCCAGAGCAAACTGAACGGCACGTTAACGGGGGACGTCGTGATTGTAGCTCGATAAGCTCACCATTTCTCAATTGGGCTTCCTGGCCCAGCGGCGCCTTGCCCGGGGCGTCAAGCTTAACCACTCGGAAGCAACGGTACGAAAAGCCCTCCATGCGGTGATATCGCTGCCGTCCAATCTCGCGTGCACTAACACCAACTGCAGGCTCTCATCGCGAACAACTTGCAAGAGCTCATCCGCGATGGCAACCATACCGTCGCCGACCTCATGAGCCTGGGTGCTACCATGTTGGGAAGACGTCATGTTCTCCCCGCGGTGTGTAGTACCCTCCATGAGATCCAAGTCGAGGGCACCTTTCCCTCAGGTACCTACCTCGTGACAGTCCACAGTCCCATCTCGACAGACGATGGTGACCTGGCCCGCGCCTTATACGGGAGCTTTCTCCCCATTCCTAGTAATGACCTCTTTGCCTTGCCCGAGGTGACAGTATATGAACCTAAGAAGCAACCCGGCGCTGTGGTTGTCGCCTCAAAGCGAGTCACACTCAGTGAGGGCCGCAATCGCATCAGACTCAAGGTGACGAGTAGAGGTGACCGTCCCATCCAAGTCGGCTCACATTACCACTTCATCGAGACGAATCCCCAGCTTGAGTTTGACCGTGAAAAGTCGTACGGCTACCGCCTGGACATCCCGGCGGGCACCTCGGTGCGTTTCGAGCCCGGCGACGTCAAGACTGTGACGCTTGTCGAGATTGGAGGACACAAGGTCATCCGCGGCGGCAACAGACTGGCAACAGGAGGCGTTGAGCTTTGGAGGGCAAAGGAAATTGTCGAGAAGCTTCAGCTGGCCGGCTTCGCCCACGCCCCGGAGCCGGAGGCTATCCTCAACTTCACCGAGCTGTACCAGATGGAGCGCTCTGCCTATGCGACCATGTTCGGCCCCACGACTGACGACTTGGTGCGTCTCGGCAGCACCGACCTTTGGATCCGGGTTGAGAAGGACTTTACCGTGTATGGAGACGAGTGCAAGTTCGGCGGTGGTAAGACGCTGAGAGAGGGAATGGGCCAAGCGACGGGCCGCCCTGATTCGGAGTCTTTGGACATGGTTGTGACCAACGCGCTCATCGTCGACTGGTCCGGCATTTACAAGGCGGACATCGGTGTCAAGAACGGCATGATCTCCGCCATCGGCAAGGCGGGCAACCCGGATGTCATGGACGGCGTGACGCCCGGCATGATCGTCGGCAGCTGTACGGACGTGGTGGCCGGCGAAGGCAAGATCATCACCGCCGGCGGCATCGACACCCACATCCACTTCATCTGCCCCCAGCAGGCAAACGAGGCCGTCGCGTCGGGCATCACGACGATGCTCGGCGGAGGCACCGGCCCCAGCGCCGGCACGAGCGCCACAACCTGCACGCCCGGCAAGAACTACATGCGCGAGATGCTCCAGGCCTGCGACTCGCTGCCGCTCAACATCGGCATCACCGGCAAGGGCAACGACTCCGCGCCCGAGGCCCTGCGCGACCAGGTCCTGGCCGGCGCCTGCGGTCTCAAGCTCCACGAGGACTGGGGCACCACGCCCGCGGCCATCGACACCTGCCTCAGCGTCTGCGACGAGCTCGACATCCAGTGCCTCATCCACACCGACACCCTCAATGAGTCCGGCTTCGTCGAGTCCACCATCAACGCCTTCGCGGGCCGCACCATTCACACGTACCACACCGAGGGCGCCGGCGGCGGCCACGCCCCGGACATCATCTCCGTGGTAGAGCACCCCAACGTGCTGCCCTCGTCCACGAATCCCACGCGGCCTTACACTCGTAACACCCTGGACGAGCACCTTGACATGCTCATGGTCTGCCACCACCTCTCCAAGAACATCCCCGAGGACGTCGCCTTCGCCGAGTCGCGCATCCGCGCCGAGACCATCGCCGCGGAGGACGTGCTCCACGACCTCGGCGCCATCAGCATGATGTCCTCCGACTCCCAGGCCATGGGCCGCTGCGGCGAGGTCGTCCTGCGCACCTGGAACACGGCGCACAAGAACAAGGTCCAGCGCGGGTTCCTGCCCGAGGACGAGGGCACCGGCGCCGACAACTTCCGCGTCAAGCGCTACGTGTCAAAGTACACCATCAACCCGGCTGTCGCGCAGGGCTTCGGCCATCTCGTCGGCAGCATCGAGGTCGGCAAGCTGGCTGACCTTGTCGTGTGGGACCCGGCGTGGTTCGGCACCAAGCCCACCCTCGTCATCAAGAGCGGTCTCATTGCGTCGGCGCAAATGGTAAGTCTCACCTCATCCTCACTCAACTTGTAACTGTTACTGACTCCCCACTCACCAGGGCGATCCAAACGCCTCGATCCCGACGGTGCAGCCCATCATCGCGCGGCCCATGTTCGCGCCCCTGGTCCCGCCGTCGTCCGTCCTCTTCGTCTCCGCCGCGTCCATCGAGTCGGGCGCCATCGCCTCCTACGGCCTCAAGAAGCGCGTCGAGGCCGTCCGCAACTGCCGCAACGTCGGCAAGAAGGACATGCGCTACAACGACAGCATGCCCAAGATGCGCGTCGACCCGGAGAGCTACGTCGTCGAGGCCGACGGCGAGGTCTGCCGCGCCGACCCGGCCGAGGAGCTGCCCTTGACGCAGGCCTTTTACGTGTACTAGAAAGAGAGAAAGAGCAGAGAGAGAAGAGGGGGGAAAGCAACGCAACGCAACGCAAGGCGTATTTAACTTGGCAGCAGCAGTAGCATGGAGTCAATGGAGTAGCAAGGGAACTTGTAGTCGCCGGTGGGTTGGATGAGTAACACGGCATATTAATTGTTAAGCAAGTGAGGGGAAGAAGGGAGCAAGCAAAGCGCGTCGTTCGGTTTGGGAGAGCATTGTTGGGGAAGTTGGCAAGCATGAGCACGGGAGTCTTAATGACATGGATACACGCAGTATGAATCAGCCAAAAAAGCAATATAACCTCTTTTCTTAACCTTGGCTGAAGAGCAATGAGTTTGACCTGACGCTTTTCATTCAAACGCACGCCTCAGTCTTCAGCGAGAAGCGATGAGATCACTCGACTACCTTATCTACTGCAGTTAGAACGACATGAAGAGCCTACGTGGGTTTCGAGTTCAGTCAATCAACTCAAGTCATTCCTCAACCACAGTGTTTGAAACTTCCAAGTCACATGAGATGAACGAGTAACGATCAATTCTTTGTTGATTCATGTCCGTCATAATACATACAGGACACCCAGAGGGGTTCAACGTATAAAAACAAATGCCGACCAGACCAGATCCCTGAAGCCGTCGATCCACCTCGCTCACCATAGCTTGAGCGTTTTGTATACCTCGCCTACCCTTTGAGATCCTTAACCACGCCTGTAAAAAAAATCATACACGCCATGCGCAAATGTGCGCAGCGATTCCAAGGACCCAAGCAGAAGTGGTCCTGTTCCCCAGTCCGGTCCTTTTGGCGAAACCGCCAACACTACGGGGCCACCAGAGGCCAGCAACGGACCGCGAGCAGTGAGGTATCATCTTTGCAAAAACCCAGAAACCCAGAAACCAGAAGAGAAGAAAAGCGAAAGAAAGACAACATTTAGTTCTTCTTCTTGCTGCGGCTCTTCTTGGCAGTGGCAGGCTCCTCAACGGCGTCGGCAGCCTTGGTTGATGTGCGGCGGCGCTTCTTGTCAGGGCTGGCGGGGGTTGTGGTGTTCTTAGCATCGGCCTCAGCGGCCGGGGTGGCAGTCTTGCGCTTGCGGGTGGAGGCGGGCTTCTTAGGGGTCTTGACGGGGGCGGGAGCCTCCTCCTCATCGTCATCCTCGCCGACGGCATCAACGGAAGCGCCCTGGGTGAGCTGATCGGCAATAGCATCGTTCTCATCGGCAACAGCCTCAGAGGGAGCAATCTGGATGCTGTGCTCCTCGGCGTACTTCAGGGCAGCCTCGTCATCCATCAGCCTGGCATCCTGGTTGCCACCCTGCTTGTAGGCATGGACGCGGGCCTGGTACAGGCGCAGGTTGTACTGGTAAGCGTTGTTCCAGCCAGCCTTCTCGACAGGGTTCATGGCCTTCCAGCGACGCTGGCCCTCCTCCTGGACAGCACCCTTGGGAGCCTGCTCACCAAGGTCGCTAGCAATGATGGGGCGGGCAGTCTGCATGTACAGGAAGTAGGGGGTCAAAGGACGCTTAGGAGCGTTGGGGTCGTGCGTGCGCTTCTTGCGCTCCTTCTTCTCCTCAACGGGGGCAGGCTGGTAGGGAGCGCCGGGCTGGAGAGCCAGGGCTGGCAGTCCCATGTTCTGGGCAACGGCATGCTCAAGGTTGAGAAGAGGAAGGTCAATGCCGGGAATGCCCTCGTTGGCAGGCTCGCCAAGAAGCAGGCTGGTCTGACGGTAGTAGTCCTCAGAGAAGTTCTTAATGAGCTCCAGGATGGTGATGAGGCGCTGGTGGACCTGAACAGTATGGTCAGCATGATGTTTGAAGCAAGTCTTAGTGTGTATGAAAGTGAGCAATGAAGCTGTAGCTAAGCTTGAGAGCTTGTGTGGGTCGCAGGTGCAAAGCAAGACGCGGGCTCGACATGGGAACATGTAAACATCGGCGGTAGTGCGCCGCGTCTCGCGCAAAAAAGCAGCTTTGCGAGGAGCAGATAAGGCCTGCTCGATTGCGGAGACTTGGCATTCGCAGGGAAAACTGTGCGAAAATTGGGCACGGCACAGAGAGAAGAGGGAAATTGTGCAAAAAAGCAGGATGCGCGCGTTGATCATGGGTGTAATGTTTTGATGCTGAGAACCAAAGCGCGTAGGCCCTGCAAGGTGAAGCTGGGGCGGACTCGACTCCGGGGCGTTCTACCCGTTCTGGTGTCGGTCCTGGGGCAGGGCAGGCCGGATATTCGGTGGAGTGAATGGGCAGGACGTGGTAAAAAATCCTCTTACCGAATCGCGGACGCGGATGAAACCCTCGACATCAATGTGCCTGTGAGGGATTTGGACGGGAGCAACAGGCTGAGCAGGAGCGACGGGGACGGCGGCGACGGGAGGCTTGGGGGCCTCGGCGGCGACCTTCTTGGATGGGCGGGGCATTGTGATGGTGTTTTTGGCGAGTGTTGTTTTTTTAGGCCAGTGGGCGCTGTAGTGAAGATGCTTTGATGCGCGACGATGGTAGCGAAGCTCGCTGAAGAAGTTGGGGGTTGGTGGTGGAGGAGTTTGGGAGAGGTGCCTGGGAAAGTGAAGAAACGGGGGAAAAAAGAGGGAAGGGAAGGGAGGTCGGGGGAGGGCCTGAGCCGAATATGTAGTGCAGCCTGCCGGGGAGGGGGTAGCGAGTGATCTGGTGCACTCAGGTCTTGGGGGATGGGGGGGGGGGCCGCAGGAGGGGGAAAAAATTCGGGCAGGTGCGAGTCCGCCCAAATAAAATAAAAATTGGGAGTGACGGGCCTGCCGCTGGTGGTCAGCCTGGCCGCTGCCCAGGGCTCCAGCCCAAAAGTGCAGCTGGGCCAGCTGTCCCGGTGTCCAGGCCTTCCGAACAGCAGCCCTTTTCTCCTCACTGCTCGTCCTCCCCCCGTCACTTCTGGGGAGCTGTCCTCTCTGGCACCCCATTACGAACCTTCTCTCGTTCAATCACATCATGCGACACGTAAAAAGTGCCTGACACCCCTGCAGCCCCCCGAGAGGCGGCATCCACCCAGGGCCTCTAATCAGTAAAAGACGAGAAAAAAATCCCTCGACCATCGCCCGATCGGTCTCTCGTCTGGCTCTGCTGCCCCAGCCAGCAGCAGTAGGCAATTGCTGATGCGCCGCCCCTCAGCATCGTGTTTTTTTTTTTTTGTGCACTTTCATTGTGAGCGACCCTCTCCACCTCTGGCACAGGGCAGCAACAGCAGCACCTCGTGCTCAGCGAAATCTTTGCTCCAGCTCCCTTCAGCCCAGGTGTCCTGAAGCTCCCGGTTCCATTTTCTCAGAACGCACCCATTTACCGCAAAGTGTTCGTTTCTCAGCAGACTACAGCAAACAGCACCCACCTGCCCAGACGGCTAGCCACAATGAGTCCAGAACAGCACAAGCACACACAATCCAGGCCGCCTCAGACACCCTTCACGATCACACCCCAACGCAGGGCCATTGAGAGGGCGAGGCTTGGTGCTGCAAGCTTTCCTCTACCGTACCCGCGGCCCGCCTGGCAATTCCCTTACCTCCCGGTCACCGCAAAAGGTAGGCAGGTACCTGCAACAGGTACCTACCGTACCTGACTGAGGTGACTGGACTTCGCTGCTCTCGAGGTGCCGCCTAGGACCTAAACCTCCCGACCACCAAAGCCTTGTTGTGCCTTTGCTGTATTCTGCTATCGCCCAAGTTGCGACGCGTTGGCAATTGCTTCTTATTCTTGGGAGCAGCCGTATGATTTTCTGGGCATTTACTAACTGTCCGGATCGATGCGAACACGTGCATCCCTCGTTCGTGGCCGTTGCGCATGTCTCAATCCTCTGGGCGCGCCCTCTATCCTGCTAGACCTCGATCTGATGCTCTGGCGATACCTGCACAGGACTTCCAGCGGAGTGGTAATGGTGACGGGATACTTTTCGTTGCGCCCAATTTTCTGGCGGGCGCCCACATTTCCTGCGTGTGCACCATCACACCTCAATTAGCGATGATGCCCTGTCGCCCAATGAGGGGCCCAGGATGGGGGCACTCGCTGTGGCTTCGCCTGAGGGGAACCCGGAAAGAACAACAAGAAAAAAACAAACCCGAGCTGACCAGGGGTGCGAACACTCCTGTCGGCCTAGGTAGGTACTCCAGGAACCGTACCTGCTTCGGCGGGACTCTGTCTCTCTCTCTCTCTCTCTCTCTGGGCCGCCCAGCACATCCGAGGCACCTTGCCCATTAAAGCAGCAAGACCTCTGGCAGGTCAGTGTTGGGCGCCTGTCCCCGCCTGCGTGTGCCTGAACAGAGCGGCCGCCGTTGCAAGCGATGGGCTTCCCTCTCGTCTGACCTGAGGAACCTCTGAGGGACAGGGTGACGAGCTTCCTCGCCGTCGTCTGCGAGTCGAACACCCCCAAAGCCCCCGAGAAAATCCCTTGTTCTCCCGACCACCCCGACAGCGGCCGACAGCGGCCACATTCTGAGGCCTTCCCCACTGTCCTGCTTATTGCTGCTGTTTTTTCCTCCCAAACTCCAGAGCTGAAGCCCCGTTATCGCACCACCAGGCTTCCACCCTTCGACCCGACCTGCTCGTTCGCGTCCCCAGGCCCGAGGGCACACAAAGCAAGCTGTCTCGTCGGCGGTTGCCTTATTCGAAGTCCCCTCAAAAGGCACAATTTTACTGAGGTGCCCTCCTGCCGAGGCGCTTTCCCTCGGCCCTCTCCTTCAGATGGCTCCTGGGTTAGGTACTTTCAGCGACGTACCCCATATTCAGTCGACTCAGGCCCAGCTGTCGCTGAATTGTTGGGAGCCTTGGGTCCGTCGATTCCCACGTCTGTTCTCCTCCCCGCCCTCTCTTATGTCGGGCCTGAGGGATCAGTGATCAGCCGGCAAAGAGAGAGGACCGCGTTGAAAGCGGGGTGCGTCAGAAGGCCGCCTGGAGAGCTTTCCAGCTCCGTCACCGTCTCTCTTTCTCTGTAGACTCTGTAGATTTGCCGCTGATCCCATCCACACGTTCAGCGCCCTTCGTGCCTCCCTCCGAGTCTCAGCTGTGGTAGAACTTGTCCCTCCGTCCAGACTCTGCTCGCCCAGCGCCGACTTCTTACCCGATCGCTATTCCTTTAGGGTCAACAGCGCCTCGCTTCACATGCCAACATTCCATTCAGAGGCGCCCCGTTCTGACCAGCAAAACCCAGCAATCTGCCTGTGACTTTGGTGACTGAACAATTCCTCTGCCATCGACGACCCGAGCCCCAAAGGCCTCCTGGGTAGCGCAGGCGTCTTCCACCACAGCCGTGTCGTCCTGTTCCATCCTCCTCAGTCGATGCCATCGCAATTAGGTGGTCGTTCAACTGTCCAGCGCCCACCAGGGCTTTGGCATATCAACTGGACCTACCTTATCCAACTTGATCAAGACCTGTTCTCGCAAGTGGACGCTTCTTTTGACGTTCCCTAATAATGGAAGCCATGGCATGGTCCTTTTAACAGCGTCGAACTCGGCTTTGGGCAGCCCAGATTGCTGGCCGAAGCCAGCATCCCCTCTGTTCATAGGCACCTACCGTCCTCGCTTTACCATCTGTCTCACATCTCGCGTTCGCTCTCATTCACATTCGCCTACGCCAGCTGTTCTCGAATCGACTCAAGCTTGCCAACTGCCTTGTTCCCCAGCGTACCTCATTGTAGGCACATTAGCCGTAATCAGGGCGCCAGCCGACAGCTCGGTCTAGGCATGCTCAGCAGGCTTGAGGTCCCGAATGTGCTCTGATCGAACAGATTGCGGTCTTTTTTGATCATCACTATCGTTGTATCTCCTGTAACCTGCGTAGGTGCTGTGATGTGAGAGTTATCTTGGTCAATACGGCTATCAGTAGAGGTGCAGGTGGTGGCAACGCGTACCCCTACACGCGTTGTTGTTCTACGCACATACTCTCCGCACAACGGCAACGCAATGCCGCAAGTGACCACCGTCTCGCTGGCCAGGCACAGCACATGGCTGTAACGGGCAGCCTGCCCCAAAGTGATGGAGGTGATGGCTTGCACTTTCACCGAGGCCACCGATTGGTCACCGAACTTCACCGAGCTAGGCTCTCAGCGCTGGCCTAGTGCATGCCTGATGCGACATCTTAGCTATCTACTGCCTGCCTAAGTGCGTGTATTTCTCATCAGGCAGCACTCATGATAGCAGGCTTTTGGGGGCGACCTCTGAGCAAAAAAACGGATATGTCCAAGACATTCGCCGATGCAGGACGTAGATTTGCGCAGCTTACCACTCTGATGTTAGACGATTACACGCGTACTGCGTAAACAACAACCCTCCCAAAGACCACCTCCTCTGCACAGAGTTCAATGCTCAGATGAGCATGCTGCTGGTGATCTCCGTATCTAGCAGGGGCTACAATGGCCATTGGAAACTGAATCGCGCGCATGGCTCCTTGAGTTACTCTCAGAGGGCCGGTTGTTGAGGCGGCTGCGCGACCACGTTTTCTCGCTTACCTGCCCGAACCACAACATCGTGGCGCGAGCATTGTACCGGGCCACAGCGCGCCCCTCTGTAACGGCATGTCTCATGGCCCCATCTCTCGCGACGAGGGGTAGCTTCCACACGCGCGTCAAGGACTGTTCCTGTCCAGTGAGGCGCGGTGAGCATATTCACTGTGGCATGTGTGATGAACCGACAGACTACGCATTTCAATGTTTCCGATAAGCATAGAGAGCCTGTCCAGTGTCGAGTATTGGTTGTGGTGTAACTTGGGTAGGGCACTTATGATGTAAGGCACGCCTCCTCTGTCGATGGTGGCTCCGGGAGGAAGCTGCGTAACGGTCGTTGTCTTGGACCGTGTTTGCGACCGAGGGAGCGAGAGTGAGTCTCTCTGCGTTGTGTTCAGGGCATTTTTTGTCACTTCCTAGCAAGACTTAAAGCTCAGTTCCGGATTTCGTCACTCCTCTCGACCCGAGAGACCAGCGACGACGACGGCGACAGCCACGCGGCCGTCGATAAATGAATGTATCGTTAGATGATGGTTAAAAGCGCCTACTGACTAGAGCTGTCAGCTAGCTCTCCGTGTGCGCACACAGTGAAGCATCGATGCACAGTGGAAACTGGCAAAAGCTGCCCCTCCTCCCGTGACACCAGGTGAAAGCCCCCCTCCCATCCCCCTTCCCTTCCCTTCCCTTCCCTGGGAGCTGGCCTTGACCGCGCCGACCGTCTCATCCCGTTTTGAAACGCGACCCCCATCGGTTTTGATGGGGACCTCAGCTCGCTGGAGGCAGCCCATTGGCAGCGGGCCAACCCCGCGACCCTCCAACAGCCGCGATGAGGTAAAAGCACTGGCGGCATGCGGGCAGCGGTCGCCCTCTGCCGCCGCGCAGATGGCAGGCAGGCAGACGACGCCAGGCACAAGACGAGAGATGGACGTGACAGGGTTCGTGGCCATCCGAAGAAAGGTGATTTTCAGTTTCCTATTTTCAGTTTGGGTTCGCCTCAGCCCTCGCTGGCCAGGGCGAGCAGCTGTCGATTGCTCATCCGAGACTGAGCTTGTTTGCGCATCATTGACCCCCCTAGTTACCCACACCAGCAATAATAGAGCATTTTCGGGCGAAGAAAAAACAGTTGATGAGATGACCCTCTCTCGAGAAAAACGGAAAGTCCTGGGACGTATCTGCAGCTTCCAATTCCACCTTACTTTGAGGTGCGAATTAGCACCGTGTTTAGATGTACCTTCCTGCTATCCGTGTTGAGGTGTGCGCCTTCCGCCGTCGTTCAGATAGAGCGTGAAGGGAAAAAAACATGTACCTAGACTGTCATCGGGTGCAAACTAAGACTGCGTCATCTCACCAACACCCGCAGGCGTTATCAAACCATCGGCGGCCACAAATTATCGGATTTCCTGGTATCTGGACACGCAAACCAAGTCACAGCAAGGCACCGTGCTTTCTCACTCTTCGCGGTTCACCTCACACAGCCTTCAGCTGGCCAAGGTCTGTCTGACGCGCCCGCCGGACAGTTAAGCACAACAGCATCCCGAGGACCGACGATCACCTACCGAATCCACAGCTGGCTTGAGCTTGATGCAGACCCCTGCCCCATTCCGACGTGCATCTACCGCGCACCGCCAGTCGCCGGCTACCTCAGATACCTCATTCGTGTATGTAAGTTCCCTACAGCTCCCAGGTACCCGTGCTCTCAGCGCCGCCGTCCAGCAATTCACCAGACTCGCAACCATCCCCCTGTCTTGATTCAAGCTCCCAATCGGCATCCGCAAGCCCCTCTACACAGTCCGCTGGCATTGGTGGGGGATTGTCTTGGCAGCAGCTATTGCGCAGTAGTATGATGCCATGGCACCTGGGGCTTGGACCACAGACCACCTCCAGTCCCTCTTTGACGCTGGCAGGTGGGATGTGAGAGGTGGGAGGGAGGGGCAGACAGACACAAGCATCAGATCGCGGATTGGACTGGCCTGGATCTGGCCTGGCCTCTGCTGCGTTACTGGAGCACCGTCCGCTTGTTTGATTGTCATTCTGGCTTCTGATAGCTCCGACTTCCAAGTTTCTCCATGCCAGACCAGACACTCGACGTCCCCAACCCAGCCAGCCTTGGAATACCGCAGTAACGTCCTTCGTGTTGCCCCTCCACCGCCTCTGAACCGTCAAAGGGCCCCTCCTTTTCTTCACCCCTTGGCCGTGTCATAACCTCCCGTCCTCCTTGCCTACCTTACCTATTTCAGAACCTCTCCTCCCTCCCTCCATCATTCACCAAATCTGCCCTCCTGCAAACTCTGCCCCGCTTGACCCAACCACTAAGCTGTCTCTACAGAACTACAAACAAGATACCCCCCAACTATAACAACAAGAGAGGAGATACGAGGTAAAAGTCATCATGCTCGACGCCAGGTCCTACCCATTGCTGGTCGGCCTGATCGTGCTGGTCTGGTTCTCCCGGCCGGCCCACGCCTTCGGAGCTGGCAACATCGCTGGCATCTCCAAGATCGAGGGCCAGAACTGTGAGCTTATTTCCAATTACCTCTTGCTAGCTATAGACGCTGACCGTGCGGTAAACCAGGGCGCCACGGCGACATTGAAGATGCGCTCCTCACGCTCGCGATGGCCCGCTCCATGAACGGCAAGAAGTTCACCAAGATGATGGTCTCCCGTGTTTACTTCGGCAACTGGCTGAGAGACTACTCTCAAGCCATTGACGTTGGTACCGTTAAGTCTGTTTCTGCCGAGGCCATCCGCCTGCTCCTCTGCGTCCTGGGCTTCCTTAGCTTCGGCTACGGATCCAGGGAGTTCGAGGTCACGGCCGACAGACTGGGCTGCTACCGCCCCGAGGACCACATTGACAACCCCAAGAACTACGCCGACAACATCGATGCCCGCCAGTACGACCGTCGCCTTCGAGGCCCCGTCGACGAGGGTGTCGAGCTTGGCATCGACGAGCGCACCGGTATGAAGAACTACATTGCGAACGAGCAGGCTGGCATCATGACGTCTGCCGCTCACGTCCGCAAGCTCTTCGCTACCTGCATCGAGCTCGCCCGCGGATACGGTCGCAACAAGAACGAGGCCGATCTCTACGAGGCGATGCGCCTGATGGGTACCGGTCTGCACTGCTTGGAAGGTACGATACTGGGCATCTATACCCTCAGCTGTAAGGTTACTAACGATTGCGGCTCACAGATTTCTTCGCGCACAGCAACTACACCGAGCTTGCCCTCATCGAGATGGGCGAGCGCGACACGTTCCCCCACGTCGGCAGAGACACCCGCATTAGACTTGAGGGCGCTAGAGACGAGGTCTACCCGATTGTCACTGGCACTTTCGGTGGTGTTGACTTCCTGCACTCCGTTACTGGCGAGGGTAGGATTATCGAGATCTCATCGGCTGAGCCTGGCTAATTCCATCACAGTCTCTGACAAGCTCACTCAGAACGAAATTGAGGAGCTCGAGGGCACCCTTCAGGAGAGTCAGAACAACGACACCAGCATTCTGCGCAACTTGCTGGACATGATTCCCGATGGTATCTTTGGCGGTAAGCACCAGAGCAACCGGGTGGATGAGCTCCAGACCAGCGCTGCTGAGTCGCAGCTCCAGAACATGCAGGTCTCTCCCAGAGACCCTGAGGAGTTCACCCAGTACATCCAGAACGTTTTCAAGCAGATCATGCCTGCCATTCAGTTCCACGACGAGATTCTGCAGGGCATCAGCGAGGCCATTGAGAAGATTCCTGTCCTCCCCAAGATTCTGGAGCAGCTTGAGGAGCAGCTCTCCAAGTTTGTCTTCTCTCTCATTGCCCCCTTCATCATCCCTGTCATCAACCAGATCCGCAACGAGCTGCGCACTGGTTCTGCGGAGATCATTGAGAGCAGTGAGAAGGAGCAGCACGTCGTCTTCGATGATGACCGCAGCACCGACCCCACCCACTCTATGCTGTCCAAGGACCACTTTACCAACGTAAGTAGCTACCTATATTCCTCAGTGCTGAGACGTTTTCAAGCTGATTCACTTTCAGATTCTGAACGAGATTGCTGGCCGCTGCGCTGCTCTGACTGTGCAGTGGGTCGTGCCTCAGCTGATGGAGGCCATTGATGATGAGGGTGTTGATGTTAACCGCACCATCAACCGCATCATCTACGGTGTCATGCACCACCCCGCCCAGCGCGATATGGGCGAGGACGGTGCCAACGAGGGGCGTCAGAAGATCTTCCGGTTCGTTGAGGAGTGGTGGAACAACATGGATAGAAGCCAACAAGATGACTACCGCCGCAAGTTGAGCCGTGAGGGCGTCCAGCGTGGAGAGAACCACAAGGAGGGCGAGCATGACACTGGTCACGGCCACGGCTGCAGTGGAAAGCTTCACATGCGCAAGCAATTCGGCGAGCCCAAGAACTGGGAGGACAAGGTTGCCGACCAGGCTGCCGGCGCCATTCTGGAGGGTGCTTCTGGAGCCATTGCCGGCCTGGTGCAGCAGCAAGCTGGCGTTAAGATCCCTCAGTACAAGCACCAGCAGGAGCAAGAGGAGTCCAGTGGTGGTGGAGGTGCTGGCGGACTCATCGGCTCTATCCTCGGCGGTGTTTTCAAGAAGGACGAGACCGAGTCTCGCCACAGCAGCCGTCGCGACGACGAGGGCAACTACACACAGACCCAGACTGAGTATGGCCACCACGGCAACAAGTACGGACAGGCTGAGTATCAGGAGACTCAGTACTCTGGCGGCGGAGGCCGCTCCGAGTACCGTCGCTACGAACAGGAAGACAGCCAAGGCGGACGTCAGACCAGCGGCTACGAGTACCAGGAGACCACAGAGACTAGACCTTCCTATGGCGGTGGATACGAGCAGCGCACCGAGACTCACCGCTATGAGGGCAGCACTGGCGGTGGCTATGGCGGTGGAAGCCGACGTGACGAGGACGAGGGAGGCTATGGCGGCCGTCGTCATGATGAGGGCGGATACGGAGGCGGCCGACGCGACGACGAGGGCGGCTACGGTGGTGGCCGTCGTCACGAGGAGAGCAGCTACGGTCGCCAGGAGGAGAGCTACGGTGGAGGTGGAGGCTACGGCGGTGGTCGTCGCCATGACGAGGGCGGCTATGGTGGCGGCGGCGGTTACGGTCGTCAGGAGGAGAGCTACGGCGGCGGCGGTGGTGGCGGCTACGGGGGCCGCCGCGATGATGAGGGAGGTTACGGACGCCAAGAAGGCGGCTACGGTGGTCGTCAGGAAGGTGGCTATGGCGGCCGGGAGGAGCACCACGGCCGACGCCGTGATGACGACGACGATGAGCGTCGCGAGGGCGGCGGTGGCTTCGGCGAGTTCATCGGCAAGGTTGCCGAAAGCTTCGGCGACAACAACAACAACCGCAGATGGTAGAACTGCTGCTGTTGAATCACCTAGACATGGGTTCACGCAGACCCGATGCTAGTTGCTTTTGGTTGTCGATATGGACTGGCTTTTAACTGGAGTAGGTGGGGGCGGTTGATGATACAGGTTAACGAAGCTCAATAACGAAAAGTCTTGATTTCAGAAGATGATACAGTTGTTTGATTTGTAGTGATTTGTTGGTACTTTTGATTATGGCCTTGATGTGAGTGACATGACTGACGTCGTCTGAGGACATGCTTCCTGTGCAACTCGCGCCGTCTTCAGTGTCTGCTTATGTTGTCTTTTCTTGTGCTCATTACCTTCAGGTCACGTTGTGCGCCCTGCAAGACTGATCTACCACGTACTGTGACATTTCAAGCCATGGTGTCCGCGTTGTATAAATTTATAGCCATGATTAATGGCAGAATAATTGACTTTAACTTGGAACAACAAGTTATGACGCCAGTCCTCCGAATTTGACTTATCAGCCGAGTATACAAAAGTCTTCTGAGCCATGTAAGAATTAACCGGCTGATCTCTTACCCCATGGAGGTTTTTCTCTCGCAGCTCCGGATCCTACCTTACTCTGCTCTGCATGCCATCCACCCCTAGCGAACGTTGACGATTGCGGGGAAACCAACGCACCCATCGGCGCGACTGCCGTCGGAACATTTCTCCGTATGGATGAATCGGCCTAGATCGCAAATTTGAGCTCACATGAGCTCGCGGAAGCGTGGTTTCTGCTAAATTGCCAGAACCACGGTCTTGTCTCTCGGGGTGCCGCCGCCCCTGGCTATATCGGCCTTGTATTAGTCGGTGGTGTGTCCGGCGTCCACGGACTGATTTTCGGCTCGATCGAAGCAGGTTTTGCGGACGGCACGAGGCAAATCAGTTTATGTGTTATTTGGTACCGGCAATATGGTGTCGGCTGGTCGGGCAGGTCTTCCCCGTCCATTTCACCTTGAAAGCAACTTAGAAAGAGTGTTTCTCGGTATGAAATAGGTCATGTGCAGTTTGTCCATGGTTTTGATATATTGCTCTCCCGCCTGTAATTATATAGCAAAACTCTCAATCCGACTGAAACCCTCTAGCAAGCTCAGGATATCTATATATATAACATACCCAAAACCTTCTTCAACACATCAACCGCAGAGAGCACATTCCCACAGAACATCAAACCTGCACCAGCCAGAGAAAGAAAAGATGCATCCCACGCAAGCCCTCGTCACGCTCCTCTCCCTGCTCCCCCTCGCCGCCTCCCAGGCCTCGGGCACCGGCTCCACGACGCGCTACTGGGACTGCTGCAAGCCGTCGTGCGCGTGGCCCGGAAAGGCCTCCCTCGCCGCCGGGCCCGTGGGCACGTGCGACCGCAACGACAACCGGCTCAACGACGGCGGGGCCACCAAGTCGGGCTGCGACGCGGGCGGGTCGGCGTACATGTGCAGCTCGAACTCGCCGTGGGCCGTCAGCGACAGCCTGGCGTACGGCTGGGCGGCGGTGCGGATCTCGGGCGGGACGGAGGCGTCGTGGTGCTGCGCGTGCTACGAGCTCACGTTCACGAGCGGGCCGGTGAGCGGGAAGAAGATGGTTGTGCAGGCCACGAATACTGGAGGCGATTTGGGGCAGAATCACTTTGATCTCGCTGTGAGTTATACACTTTCTCTTTTTCTATATGAGTTTCTTTCTCTCTGTGCTTGTGTGGGTTCAAGGTTGGACGGGGCGGATCAGGACCGGGCCCGATGATCACCGTCCCGGCACCCCGATCTCCGGGACCCAGACAGATGCCCCACTATTACATCGGCTCGACGCAGCTTGCGGAGCACCGCTAAAATACTAGTAGTACCGATCAGTCACTGACATGGTTACAGATCCCCGGCGGCGGCGTGGGACAGTTCAACGCGTGCACCGATCAGTACGGAGCGCCGCCGAACGGGTGGGGCCAGCGATACGGGGGTGTCAGCTCCCGCTCCGAGTGCGACGGGTTCCCCGAGAAGCTCAAGGCCGGATGCTACTGGCGGTTCGATTGGTTCCAGGGTGCCGACAACCCGAGCGTGTCCTTCAAGGAGGTGTCGTGCCCGGCCGAGATCACGGCCAAGAGCGGGTGCAGGCGGAACTAGATGCGCCTCGTCCTGCAGACCCTGCCTGGAATGATGAAGCCATGCGCTGTGGCGTGCTCCCTCCACCACGTTGATATCAAGGTTATAGGTAGTTGAATACAAGAAGTGTACAACGGGCACGTCAAGCCAAACTCCCAGAACTAGGCACCTGACTGCACTTGGTGCATGAACGTGCTTACTCCTAGATCGCAAGGTGAGCTACGACTCCATAAGCAGAGCACAACCTCTTGTCCCAAGACTCAGGGCGAGATGGGATGGTGAAAGCGACTTGGCGTACAGAGTACACGACTCTGATGAGAACTGAGCGCCGCCGGGTGCCAAGCCGCAGCTGCAGTAGGTCGAATAGCTTCTTCAATTTCCATTGCTGACAGGGTTCGCCGGTACAGCTTGGCATCTCAAAAGCAGAGCTGCACTAGCCCGTTTAATACCCTCCGACATGACTGCCGTGAGCAGAATGGATATCAACGGTGGCTGTGGGCTGGGCAGTAGACGGGCAACCCGCTTCTTGTGAAGCTACAACACCCAGCAGTCCCCAAGACGAGGGCAGCCAAGATAAAGCCAAGATGTTCGATGAAAGCGACATTGCACCCAAGGCCTTGTCGTTGGGCACTGCCCCAAGGGGGCAAATCACCTTTTGTCGCAGGCACGTCGCCAACGAGAGGCCGCGCGGTCTTTGGTGCAAGTGCTTGCCAACTCGCCAGAATGGTTTCCTTCTTTCGCAGGCGTATCTATGTGGCAGCCAACCGAGACGCGCCGGCGAATCAGACGTTTGAACTCACATGACGTAGAAGTGATGTTCGGGTTTGTGTGCCGCTTTAGACAAGGGGGACGGGGCGCCAGGTCGCGGCCGGGAGCCTGCAAGATGCCGAAGGCAGCGTAGGCAGTGGAAGAAACGCAGGACAAGCGACGGCAAGCGGTAGACCGGCATCTTCGGCGCGTAGTGTCAATGCGGCTGGTAGGTATCCGTACAGAGCGAGTGATATCGATGATTGACCAGCCTCTGAAAATCTCCTCGAGACTAAATCAGTTTCGACAAGCCTCGCTATCTGCCAGGCTATGATTGAACGGCACAATTCCCAAAGAATTGGCGGGAGCCGTTGCCCCTGTCCTGCCCTGTCCTGGTGGATCTAACCGGGCGAACAGCCAATGTTTCAATGACGTCTGCCCGGGCGTTGTGTCTGTGAGGGGTACCCTGCGCTCCTCTCATGTACTTGGTCGAGATTTAATCAAGACGCCAGAAAATATACAAGCGCTGTGACCTACAACTGCTGACAAGGCCTGCGGAAGGACAGTTGGTCGCTGACAGATTCCAGGTTAAGCACCACAAACGTCCGAAGATTGAAAGATTGCGAGACTTGTATGGGGATGCCAAGGCGCATTGGCGGTTAGCGATCGAAGCTAGAAGGGTGTACAGTTGCTAGAAGCCTTTCCCGCGAATTGACTTGCAGCGGGACGTCTATCGTAGGATTCCTGGGCGCTGGCAATTGTCATCTTGTATTGTAACTTGTGTGGCACTGGCCAAAACCGGGACGTGGGACGCAGGCCACGCAAGATGGGTGTCCGATAGTCGATTATCTATCAGAAGCGGTCTGGCGGCGCATGCACGTTGTTGCCGTTTAAACCGTCCGCGGCCTGCTTGTGCCGTTGGACTCTTGCGCCCACCCATTTTGATACTTGTAGCGACAACGATATCGAGGGCGGGCAAGCTAGTTATCTCAGATGCGTGGTTCCATTGGTCGCATCGTACGATACGATCCTCTCCCAAGGACGGGCAGCATCGAGTTTGTTGTATGACATGTCCCAAGGCTTGCAGATGCAACCACGCGTGGCATGAGATGGAAAATATGCAACCGAGGGCAGATGGGCTTGTGTCACTTGTGTGACGGTCTGCAAGGAGAGGGTCTATTGGGATAGAGAAGCACGCGAAGGGTGCCGTATTGCTGGGAACCCCGAGTGAGTGAATGCCGAGAGAACCGGTCGGACATCGTCTAACTGTCACTAGACATCAGTCGGTGCATGTCGAGTCTGGAACAGTCGGCACAAGTTGCCGTCTGGGAGGACCGGGTCCTTGATGAGACAGAAAGTTAAAATCTCATTGAGGGAGGGTTTTGAGACCGAGAGAGAGGAGGGCGGGAGGCAGACATTCTCCAGAGATCTGCAGACTGAGCTGGAGGCGGTCCTGACTGAGGTGTTCTACCTACCTACCTTAGTACAGAGTACTTTGTATCCGTAGTTATTGACGGTAGGCAAGTGGTTTGGCTAGGTAGTGCAAGAAGACCGGGGACTGTTGGTGCCCGTATCCGGACCCAGCGACGTGCCTCGAGGTGATGAGGCTAAGGTAGGGTCTTTTCCTCCGCGCTAAGACACTGAGGAGGTTCCCTCTTCCGCACCGAATGACCTGCTTGTTTAGCGGGATTGGCGAGACCTTGGGGCAGGCAGGTATTTGTGGCACATGGGGAGGTAGGTAGGTAGGCACGTAGGTAGGTAGGGAACGAGAGACAAAGACGGAGAAGCCGTTTCTTTTTTCACCTCAGCTTGGTCGTTGGCGAGGGCCAGAAGGTGACGTCTATTGGGCAAGACCTCGGAGCCGGCCTGGGTGACCCGAGAGATCTCTGTGTAGCAATGTTTTTGGATGTAACGACCAGGAAGAGGAGAGGACCGGGGCGACGGGAGACGGGGCAGTTCGATTTAGCAGAAAGATCAGACAGACAAGCTTCGAGGCAACAAAAAGCTTAGCGACGAGAGCGAAGTTCCATTGACGTCCGATTCGCCGGGCGTCGGGTGTCGGGCGAGTGCATGATGAGGCAGCCAGCAAGCAGCGAGGGAGATGAGCATGAGGTACACCTCAGTGGAAAGCTTTGTTGGAGGGGTTGTGCATGTCGAGACAAACAACAACGGCAAGAGCGGCAAGTTCAGTGGCTGTTTGGCAGACGAGAACGGAGGGTTGGGTCGAGGCTTTAGGGAGGTTTAGGGCGTGCCGCTGCCGTTTTGGTGGTTGGAGTGTTGGTTTCTGGTGGTGCCGCCCGTGTGCCGTGGCTGCCGCTGGCATTCAAATGTCGGTTGGTCGGCTCTGAGTCTGCAGCCTGCAGCAGCATCGCGCTTCTTTTTCTACGGGCTGCTCCTTGCCCGGCACACAATACGCGGACGGGGTACGAGTATCCTCTGTTAGCGGAGACGGTCAGTCGGGTGCCACACTGGCGTACGCAGCATGGGGGCCTTAACTCCGCTACCTGCGTCGACGCGGATGAGCGGCTTCTCACTGGCTACCGGAGAACTCTCACGGCTCCATCGGACCCCACCCACCATCTTCTCAGTCGCACCCTCGCACACTCGCACTCATACTCTCGTACCTCCCCTTCTGCGCAGCACCCAGCCGTGACCCAGTCCACTGTCCAGTGCTCAGCGTCGACAGGTGGACCTGCCTATCCGTTCCTGGTAACAGCAGGTACTTGGTGTGTCAGTGGAGAGTGCGAGAGTCAGGAACCAGACTGAGGGAGATGCGGATGTAACGAGCCGCGCAAGATGCCCGCAGGAATGAAGATCAAGCTGCATGCTGTCGGAGAAACATGTTGAGAGAGATGGCCGACGAGACCTTGACATGGAAATGCATCCAAAAATCAACGAAGCGGCATGAACGGGAACGATGACATGGAAGGACGACAAAACAAAAAGACCAGACTGGCTGCCTATGGAGGTCAACGACGAGGACAAGGCAAGGAAGGGAGGCTGTGTGGGTGGTGCGGTGCGCCTGTCCTGTCCTTTCACTCGCCCCCCCTGCTCCTGTCCTCCTACGAATACCTGTATCCGTACCGTAGGCATTCGTACCTGCCGACTGACCTACAATTGACAAATGCCTAAGCCAATGTTTGGCGAGGTACTTTCATGTACAGCCCGTGTTGCGCAATATGTCAAGTACCTCCTCCGACCTTGCCCCTAGTGCCTGTCCGGCCTGCCCAAGGGGCCTTACGGTCAGTTCGTTACGTTGCTGAGAGATATTACTACTGCTACCGACGCCCTCTCTCTCATCGTCTGTAATCAATTGCCTTTGCTGTTTTGCTTCTCTAACCCGCACTCTGGGCTGCTTGTTTGCTCTTCCCTGCCCGTCCTTGTCTTGACTTGCCTGCTCCTGCTCCCGCTCCCGCTCCTGCGCCTGTCGCTGTCAGTCATCCTCCATCCACCACCCACCCCCATACCGTAACTACCTACCAAACCACGGGCACCCACGCACGCCCACCACACCCTCGACACCTCGACTTGATCAATGTGCAGTGTGCTCCTGCAGCGCACTGGGAACGACCTGTCGAACCCCGCTTGGCATTGAAAATCGCGCCGGGCCCCAGCTCTCATCCTCACTCGTCCCTTTCTCAGCTCTTCCCGACTTCTCTCGCTTTGCTCGACCACTCCCAATTCCACGCGCTCCGACACGGCTCCTGCCCTCGAGACGTTGATCTTGAGGCTCCAGTCAGCAATCCGCAACCTCTCAAATTCTATTCCGCCTCGACCGACCTTGGATCCCAAGAGCAGCCCGAGTCCTGAACACGACAATTTCCCGGGCCTCTCACCCTCATCGCCTGCTGTTTCCCTCTCACCCGCCTGGCCTGCCTCTCTCATTCTCACTTCCCTCCTCCCAGAGCAGCCGCCAAACCACTGTTCTTCTGCGAGGTTGATGGTTTCAATGCCCTCAACCTCCTAGTTTAACATGTGAGGAAAGCATGTGTAAGTTGAACAAATATTCTCCCTTGTACGGCGATGTGTTGCTCGAGAAGCCACGATTTGTGACTCGCTCTCTGCAGCTGCCAAATCGCCTGGTGTTGTCTCCCTTTTCGCGGCCAAGAGGTGCCAAAGTCCCCCGGTCTTGGCATCATCCACTGACGTCTCACAGCTCTCGAACAGATTCGAAATGTCGTGTATGTCTCAGCAATCTTCTTCAAAATCCTTCTACCTTTCTTTAATGTCGCTTCCCTTGGTCGCTGTCAATTTTGCATGTTTCCCTCCTGTTCAGCGTCGAGGGTTTTTGTCCAGGCGTCACACCATGGCATGTACTACAGCGTCACGATACCCAACAGCGCCTCAGTGGGCAGACGCGACGTCTGCCCACCCCCCATCAAGACCGGCCTACCCCCGCCACGGCTCTTAACCTCATAGTCCAAGGTATCATTATTGACCATGATGCAGTCTGCTATTCAGTAATCCTGTCTGGTCAGGTGCAAACACCGTCCCCTCGACGATTATTAGAAATATCACATCACTTTCGGTACGTCACCTCATCGTCGCTTGTCTACTGATGCTCTTCCCTAACCGAATGCGCAGAGTAACATAGCATACCAAGACACAATCGTCGAGAACCTCACCACTTTGAGTTCGACCAATTCCGATACCGAAGATGGCATCATCAGAGGCCTTCTCTACGTCCCCGATCTTGCTGTCGCGAATCCATGTTACCAGCAGCAGTACGACATCATCCCCCGAAACGCAACCACCCAGGCAGCTTTACCTCCCACAAACTACAACCTCATCGCCCTAGCACCATGGTTCAACGCCACCTGTACTCTGGCGTATCTCGCCTCTGCCCGACTCGATCCGATCCGTGCCTTCATTTTTTACAGGCCAAACAATTCAACGAGAGAACCCCAGGGCGCCGATTCGCCAATATGGGATCTCGACGACAATGACGCATGGCGGACCCAGAACCGCTTCCCAATCTTCGCCGTTCCCGGCGCCCAAGGCAACAAGATGATGCGCCAACTCAGTCTATACTCCGGAAATCTATCGTCAATACCGTATGGAGACCAGATCCAGGACATATATGACCCCCACGACAACGATTATGTACGCATATGGACCGAGTTGACTGTAAAGGACCGAGATAGTGTGCCCGCTATGTGGACATGGATTCTTACAGTCGTCGGAGTCGTCATTTTCATCATTGCCTGTTTATCACTTACGATGCATCTAGTGCAAAGAAGACGAAGGATATCACTACGAAGGAGAGTGTTGAGTGGAGAGGTCGACCTGGAGGCTATGGGTATCAAACGAATCACAGTGCCGATCAACCATGTCAAAGGTTTCCCGCTGTTTACGTACAGCTTTCAGCCGGAAATGGTCAGCAGTCCGGCAACGACGAGACCTCCAAAGTCTGTCCGATCCCCACGAAGCCAGCGTACCGTTTCTGAGTCCGCCGCACCGAAATCAAGAGCCCGCAGATCCAGCGTGAATAGCGCCACGAGCACCGTTGCTACCAACTTCCAGCCTCAGTGCCACATTTGCCTGGAAAACTACGTGGACCGCGAATCCATCATCCGAGAATTGCCTTGCGGGCATATTTTCCATCCGGAGTGCATTGACGAGTTTTTGAGTTTGAACAGCTCCTTGTGCCCGATTTGCAAGAGGAACATGTTACCACGCAACTATTGCCCCAAGATTACCAATGGAATGGTCCGTCGAGAGCGAGCCGTCAGACGGCTGAGAGAGAGGGTTATCGTCGTCGAGTCAGATGACGAGGAAGAGGAGGTCAAAGGGAAAAGCTGGGGCAGACGGCTGTTCGGCACGGACAAAGCGGCATCATCCCCGAAGGAAACGCCGATGACGCCCGTCACAACCTCCAGGTCCCCGAAAACTGCACAAGAGTCAGCAACCGCACGTACCCCTGCACCGGCAGAGACGGAAGACCCGCGTAGGTCAACCCTAGAGCCGACACAAGAAGAGCAGGAAGATTCAGATCGACCTTCAAGTCAGTCAGGTGGTCAGGAGCCTACTCAACCCATATCACGACCGCCTCAAGCTTCACCGGCAGCACATCACGGTCTTCGAGGCAAACGTCGGAAGTCGGGTGGCCTGCGCCTCCATATGCCCGGTTCGGACGACACCAAGCAGACCCATTCAAAGCCGGAAGGACGTAAGAGTCCCTCCGCCTTGGCACGGGCTCGGATGCGGGCATTGGCGGGTACGCCGCTCGACGACCCCGACGGGCGCAACCCAATATGTAAGCGTTTGCCAATCTATCGAGTTGAATGATCATTGCTGACTAGTACTCAAGGGAAGCGCTACGTCGTCAAGGTCTTTCCAGGGTTTTCCTGACCCGCACTTTCGAAGCATTTCAAAACTCGGGGTTGCATGGTGCACAGGCGTTTTTGGTCAGGCAGACAGGACTGCTTCAGTGTCTTTTTAAGGGAACATGACGAAACACGATACAGACTAACGACAGTCTCTCTCCGGCGGCTGCCCCACCACTCTGGGTGACGAGGAGACTGATTCATTTCTCACAACGACGATTAGACTCGGCAGGCTCGGCACAGCCTTTCAGCGTTTTACAATTTTGGGACGGATTTTTTTCTCGAAGGGGGGTTTCTCAAGAAGGCCTCCTCATCTTTGGACTGGATATACCCTACAGGGAAAGGACATGCATCAACGGCGGGGTCGGCGGATGCCATGCGTGATATTAAAAGTTTAGTATTTAGTGATGAATGCCGACACCTGCACGGCGAGTAAGGGAACATGGCAGACAGTTCAGGCCTTGCTATTTCTTCCAGCGGCCTCGAACGAGCGAGTCACATCCTGAATGAAAGATTACCATTTTAAACTTCCAAGACCAAAAACAGAGTTCCATCCATTGCTTGGTGAAAAGACACGACTTCAGTCATGGTATCGTTGCTATTGTTGTTTCATCCGAATCTAAAGCAATGCCGTCCCTCATCCAATGTACTTTGCTCGCTTCTATCCGAACGCCCGCTCGTCTCAAAAACACGTTTACTCGCGCAGAGGAAACTATATCCTAAACTTTCAACATGTCATGTCTTGGCTTTTCCTTGGCTCTTCTTGGCTTTCTCTTGGCAACGCTCTTCTCCGGCACCTCAAATTCGACCTCCTCATCATGAGCGGGTACGACCTTCAATGAGCTTGTCGTCTTCTTTCGTGCCGCCCCTCGCCAGCGCCTCCCTGATGCGATCGTTTTCGGCGGCGCGGATGCGTTGCCTGGCCTCCTCCAGCCGCTCGACGCCACGATCAATCGTCTCGATGTGCACCGTCAGGGGGATGGCGGCGGGCGAGTCGCGGACGAGCTCGGGGGCGGCGACGCGATCGCGGAGGTCGCCCAGGCCTGCCTGGATCTTCTCGAGGTCGACGATGAGGGCCGATATCTGCGCCACGGCCGTGAGACGCTGGCGGTCTACCTGGCGGAGCAGTGAGAGCTGCGAGTTGAGGTTGTGGAGGCGCTTGTTGTTGGCGCCGACGAGTGTCCAGATGGTCCAGAGGACCTCGTCTCTGCGGGATTTGACCGAGTTCGAGGAGCGCGTGACGACCTCGTAGATCTGGTTCAGACTCTCCTCGGCTTTTGAGAGCAGTAGGAGGACGCCCTGCGCTTCGACTATGAGCCCAGCGATGCGGTCTGACACGAGAGCCGTGTGTTCGATATACTTGTCCAAGAGCGTACGCTCCGAGAAGGGCGTCACAGTTGGAGTAAATGGGTAAAAGAGCCAGTTCGTCCATTGGGATACGAGAGAGACGTCGGCGTTTTCCGCGGTAGACAGTGTATCCAGGTATCGCGATGTCCAGCGGTTGATGGATATAACCGAGTCCACGGCAGATCCGACATGGACGTTGAACTTTTGCAGGTCGGCAGCCGTCAGGCGCGCGGTATCAACGTACTCGTTGAACTCGTGCACGAGCTCTTCTCGCTGCGGGAGTTCCGAGTATCGCACCATGGTGCGAAGGTCACGTATTGATGATTCAGAGCGCTTCATCTCCATGGGCAGAGAGACGCCATCAGCGCTGCGTTCCAGGACCTGCTCAAACTGCGACTGGACGTTCATGAGGTCGTCAAACTCGACGTTTGCGGACTCGGCATCTTGCGTCTTGCCGTTCAGTGGCCCGGGGGAAGGGCAGAACGGAAGATCTAGGTATGCAGCTCCCGGGATGCGGCAAAGCGGGGAGAGAGACGCCGATATTGACTTCGTCACCATGTTTTGAAGCACCATGGATGCGCCGAAGAAGAGCCATACTGCCAGACACAGAGCCAAGGGCTTTTGGACGTATCCAAGAGCCATACCGATGATGTTGAACACCCAAGCCAATATGTTGAACAGGGCATTCGGGAGGCTCTCAGATAGTCTCTCGGAAACCGCCCGCGGCTGTCCAACTGGATCTTCGTAGTAACCACGGCCCCTTCTCGGATCCCCACGTCGAGATTTGACAGGACTTCCACCACTCGCTTGCCGGATCGCACGACGGCGCACGTCTTGTAGCTGGTAGGAATCGTCGCCGGGACGGATGGTCCTCGAGGACCGGCCGCTGCTGTTCCGGGGACTGGTGCCTGAGCCGGAACTCATGTGGACGGAGGGCATGTAAAACTCAGGATCCGGGGTCCGGCTGGTGTCGTGGCGAACGGTAGGTTGGAACGGGGAGCGGAGGATTACCCGTTCATCATCCGCCTTATTCATAAAGTCCTGAACGCTGTGATGCGACTCTTGGGAAGCGCCGAAGCTGAAAGACTGCGAAGGAAGTTGGGATGGGTCAGTTGATTGAAAACCATCGTCGTCTTCGAGATCGTTGAGTATAGACGTGTCGAAGCTGTCGTTTTCGCCGCCTTCAATCAGGCGCCATGAGCTCTCCACGGGAAGCTCCTGCTCGCGTCGCGAAGGCATCGCGTTGGCAGATAAGGTTGCTAGGACTTGGGAGATGACAGACAGGCCTCAGCCTAAGAAATAATGTGTATATATAGTATTGGCAAGAGTAACGATGTCCATGGGCGACCCGGCCCGTCGTTCAAGAAAGCGCTGAGTGTATATGCCCTGGAAACGCGTTGACCGCGTCCAGTGGCGAGATAGATACAAAGTTCGCGAAATGCGACCGCCTCGGTATATATGTAGTTGGGAAGAGAGAATATGATTGTTCTGGAGACTTGCTAGTGAGTCATCAGACGGGAGCTAATAACAGGGGTTGCGACAACGGTTCTGGGCAAAATAGGCAGACAAAGGACGATCTATAACAATGAGATGTAAAGATGAAGTTCACAGACATTCACAACAGACGTTCCGGTCTGGCGTCATAGGATCCAGCAGGCGCCCCTTGCATGGCAGCTGTTGTTTGGGGGCAAGGTAGCTTTTAGTGGGTAGCTTCCTCCACTGAATCCGCTGTATTGGCAGCAGCAGGGACCATGTGGCAGCGTGACTCGACAATGATAAAGCTTCGCTTCCCCTGGTCAGGTCACATGGACCAGGCGATAACAGATGGTGCATCACCCCGCGCGGCAGCACATCCTCCCCAAAGTCCGACCATCACCCGTCCGGTGAAACATAGAGCCGAATCCGGGGAACGTTGCACACGACCTCACCACCCAGCTGCCCCACTTAGCCTCCGGCGCGATTGATGCCAAACGTCTTTTTGAGGTCAGGAACTTAGCCTCACCTTCCAAAACCTCGCTTTCCATAAACCCACCAGCCTGTTGCGCGCACACCATCAACAAACACCCCAATTCACCCGAAACAAACGCGCGCACAATCGCCCACCATGACGATGGATCAGCGCGAGCTTGAGTCGAGCATCAAGCAGCTCAACAAGACCGTTCAGGCCAACGATCCGCCTTCTTCAGCCTTGGCTCTTCTTGAGCGCCTCAAGAAGGAGGCCGCTCCTACCGAGGAGATGCTTCGAGTACGTCATCATCACTTTTTTTTTTTAAAAAAACATCGCCCATCCGATTTTTGTCTCTCTCATATTATTTCGCGATAAGATGAAAGCAAGTATTTGTCGCTTGGGAAGGAATTAACAATCGCCCAGGCCACCCGCGCTGGTGTCTTCGTCGGCAAGCTTCGGTCGAACTCGAACAAGGATATCGCCCGCGCCGCGACCGAGTTGGTTCACAAGTGGAAGAAGCTCGTCGAGGCGGAGAAGCAGGGCAAGCTCAAGAAGCAATCTTCCCCTGCCGCGCCCTCCCCCACGACCGCGAGCGCCCCGAAGCCCTCGTCCTCCGGCAGCTCCAAGGAGCCCTTCAAGGGCAACGCCGAGAACCGCCGTGCCAAGGAAGATGGCGCCGACACCAAGCGCACTGGCGACAGCGTTCGCGACGCCTGCATCGAGCTCCTTTACAACGGCCTCGCCTACCGCTCCACAGCATCTGTCGCTGACGTCCTCGCTAAGGCTGTCGCTGTCGAGGCTGCCGCCTTCTCCCACTTCAAGGGTGTCGGCGCTCCTTACAAGGAGAAGGTCAGATCTCTGTTCTCCAACCTCAAGGTCAAGACCAACAAGGAGCTTGGTGTGAATGTTATGGAGGGCAAGATCACTCCCGATCGCTTCGTCGCGATGACGCAGGAGGAGCTCAAGTCTGCCGAGCAGCGCAAGAAGGAGAACTTGCTCCAAGAAGAGAACATGAAGAAGGCGCAGGTTCCCATGGCGGAGAAGAGTATCAGTGATGCTCTGACTTGCGGCAAGTGCAAGCAGAAGAAGGTCAGCTACAGTCAAGCGCAGACGCGCAGTGCTGATGAGCCTATGACCACCTTCTGTGAATGCACCGTCTGCGGTAACCGCTGGAAGGTAAGCCTTATTCCGTGGCTCTTATGTTTCGTGCGGACACCGACTAACAATGCCTCCAGTTTTCTTAAGCCAGTAACCGTAGCTGCGGAGGTTTCGATTCTTTTTTATCCACTTGACGGCGTGTTTTCGCGTATACCCCGTTACTGAGCACGGGCGGTCTTGCATTTGGCACTCGGAAAGTGCGGTTCGGTTGGTTCGGAGTTGGGGATGAGGAAATGTGGCCTCCTTTTTCATTGCTTTAAGCCGTTCTTACGCCCCGGAAACAAAAGCTTGGGCAATCATTCTTGCTTCTTACGGTGTGCTCATATCGAGGGGATTTGCACTCTAGAGGAGGGTTTCGATAGATTCATCTGAAGACTACTAGGAATTATTGAGTCGTCGTCTCATTGGCATTGATCATATACACGTTCTTCATTTCTTTGCGGGATCGATCTTGAGAGCGGAGAACAAATCAGCCGAGTGTTCATCCTGCTCGAGGCCCATCTCCGCCACATGCTTCCAAAACTTGCTAAGGTGCCTGGTGCCTGAGTCGCAGAGGATGGTGACGACCTGGCTACCCTCGGGCAACCGCGAAGCCGCAACGCACGCCGCGGCACAGTTGACAGCGCTGCTGCTGCCGACGAAGATACCGTCGTTCTCCACCAACCACCTCGCCATGCGACACGCCTGCTCATCCGTGATCTTGATCGCGTCGTCAACCAACTCCCGTCCAGCCTCAAAGTTCTCCGTGATCCGGTTGATTCCAATGCCCTCCACAATCGTGTCAACCTGCTGCCTGCGCCGCGTGCCCTCCTTCTCGGTGTTGGAGTACATGACGCCGTGGCGGATCTTGTTGTAGAGCCCGCTGCCCTGGGGATCCGCCAGGATGACCTGCAGCCCCGGCACCTTGGCCTCTTCCTTCAGGTACTTGGCGACGCCCGCAATGGTGCCTCCCGTCCCCGCGCCGGCCACGAAGGCATCGAGCCTGCCGCCGGTCTGGTACACAATCTCCGGTCCCGTGGTAGCGAGGTGCGCGGCAAAGTTGTGAGGGCTCTCGAACTGGTCCGCGAAGAATCCGACGCTGCCATCGCCTGCCTTGGCGGCGTGCTCGGCCGCGCGCCGGCGGGCGAGGTTGACAAAGTGTTCAGGCGATGCAATGGGGGCGGGCGGCACGCGCTCGACAGTCGCGCCGAGGTGGCGGAGCAGGTCGACCTTTTCCATGGCCATGTCGTTGGGCATGCAGATGTGCGCGCGGTATCCCTTTGAGCGTGCGAGTGTCGCCAGCGAGATACCCGTGCTGCCGACTGTTCCCTCGTAGATGGTGTCCCCGCGCCCGGGAACAAGCAGGCCGGAAGCCTCCCCGGCCTCGATCATGGACAGCGCGACACGGTCCTTGGGCGTGTTTCCCGCGGCGTTGAGAAACTCAGCCTTGGCGAGGATCGTGCGTCCCGTGGCCTCACTTAAAGATCGGATTTTGATGAGCGGCGTGTTCCCGATGGCCCCCGCGACGCCCTCGGCGATGAGGGGCGGGTTCCATGCGCCGAGCGCCGCGGCGTCCGCATCCGACCCGGATTCATGATCCTCCAGCTGCACCGGCGGTCCCCAAAAAGCACTGCTTCGTCTAGAGGGATCCGTAGAAGAGCCGCCGGTTTCCCTCCTTCGTGTGCGGCGGCGCTGGTAGCGGCGCTCGAGGTCCGGGTAAAAGTCCTTGAAGCCCAACGTGACGAGTATGCCGGCCGAAAAGGCGAGCGCCAGGGCGGCAGAGCCGTAGGCCTTTGGATGGTTGGTTAGAGACATGTTGTCTGTGTCATGTGTCTTGCTCCATTGTCTGCCGCAACAACCTTTCTTGTGTTCTCTCTCTCTCTTTCGAGATGTATGTTGTTGCGGTCTCGGAGCTGGCGAGTCACTGGTCAAAAAAACAAACAGGCGGTCGCGTGCGCATGAATTTTGACCATCTCCCACTACAGGGGACTAGCCCGCTAAAATGTGATGTCATTTAAGCTCTATTGGACCCCTGCTCTCAGCCTCAATCTGCAGTTCCAGGCGACTCAGAGCTGGTGCCCTGGCTGAAGCCTGCCACACACCATCGGCGGATTAACAGCTGCCCCGTCCAACAGGGAGCTCGGGCCATGTCCCGAACCCCCCATGCCAAATGAGGAGCCGACGATTTGCGATTTTGGGCAGTTTGTTGACCTCTTCCTACGGCCCGCGAGCTGGAAACGCCCGTCTCACCGCCGCAAATCTCCCTCCACCTCCGGGATGGACTCTCCTCTCGTCACTCGTCTTTTCCGCGAGCTCTTCCGCCGCCCAGCATGTCAATCCCGCAGGCAATGCACCACTGCCGCCGCCGCCGGCTCTCTGCCGACACTCCGTCACAACACCCAGAATGCCGCCGCCGCAGCACAACCACAACAGCAACGGCGGCATTACGCCGTCAAGACGTCCCAACCTAGAGGCGAGCGGACTAACGAGTCCAAATGGCAGCAGCGCACATCCCTCTTTCCCAGCGACCGCACCGAAGAATTCGATACGTATCCGACCCTGACCTCCGCCGAACTGGCCGCCCGCTCCACCCGCCCGCGCAAGGTCAAGATGCTCACCCGCGACTTCATCGAGGACAGCCTGTACAACCCGGCGTACGGCTACTTCTCCAAACAAGCCGTCATCTTCTCCCCCGGCCAGCCCTTCGACTTCCCCGCCTTCAAGGACGAGCCGCAGTTCTACCGCGAGCTGGGCAGGAGGTACACCGAGTTCGAGGACGACCTCGACGAGCGTGAGGGGGTCAACGACGCCCGGCCGTTGTGGCACACCCCCACGGAGCTGTTCCGGCCATACTACGGCGAGGCCATCGCGCGGTACCTCGTGTCCAACTACCGACTGACGACGTACCCCTACCACGACCTCATCATCTACGAGATGGGCGCCGGCCGCGGCACGCTGATGCTCAACATCCTCGACTACATCCGCGACCTCGACCCGCAGGTGTACGCCCGCACGCAGTACCGCATCATCGAGATCTCGCCGGCCCTGGCGTCGCTGCAGAAGCATCACCTGCTGTCCACCGCCGACTCGAGAGGCCACGCTTCAAAGGTCGAGATCATCAACAAGTCCATCTTCTCGTGGTCCGAGAGGGTTCCCTCGCCGTGCTTCTTCGTAGCCATGGAGGTCTTTGACAACTTCTCCCACGACTGCGTGCGGTACGACCTGGCGACCGAGGAGCCGCTGCAGGGCTCCGTCCTGGTCGACGGCGACAACGACTTTTACGAATTCTACTCCCCAGACCTGGACCCCGTCCTCGCCCGCTTCCTCCGCGTGCGCGACGCCGCCACGGGCGGCCGGTACCCGACACCGTACCCGGCGAACCGTCTTCTGCGCAACCTAAAGTCCCGCATGCCTCTGATGCCGAATCTCTCGGAGGCGGAGTACGTGCCCACCCGGCTGATGCAGTTCTTCGACGTGCTGGAGAAGTACTTCCCGGCGCATCGTCTCGTGACGAGTGATTTCCACTCACTCCCGGACGCCATCCCGGGTCTCAACGCGCCTGTTGTCCAGACTCGTTACGAGCGGAAGACGGTGCCCGTCACGACGCCTTTGGTAAGCTTTGAGAATGAGAGCGCCGATGGTGGCTGAGACTATGCTAACCAACCGCAGGTTCACCAGGGCTACTTTGACATCATGTTCCCCACAGACTTCCATGTCATGGAGACCGTGTACCAGGCCATCACGGGTAAGCTCACGAGACTCATGTCGCACGGCGACTTCATGAAGCGCTGGGCGTTCCTCGAAGACACCCAGACGCGCAGCGGGGAGAACCCCCTTCTGAGCTACTACCAGAACGCCAGTGTTCTGGTCACTGTATAAACAACGACCTTGTATAGAGAAAAAGGACATATACCCCGTGGGCCGTGGAATCTCTTTCTGCCATGGCACATTTAACCTTTTTCATATTGATGCCGTACACGTGTGTGAGAGGAACTGCTTTTGATATCTCTTTAAACTACTCCTGTGTGCCCTGACGGGTTCACAACATAACGTTTCCACCCATATGCCTTACCCATCTAGTTCCTGAACAAAAGTGAATTGGTTGCCAACATGCGCCCACGGCATGCAGCGGGAATATTTTCATCACGCTCAGATGTTGAGCTTCTCCTTGAGCCACTTCTCAGCGGTGGCAACAGCCTCATCAATGTTCTCGGCGTTGGTACCCTGTCCCTGGCGAACGGGCTCCTTACCGCCGGACTTGCCTCCAATAATTCCGCTGACCTGGGTAGCCCATTGCTCAGCAGTCACACCCTGGGATGAAAGGTGCTGTTACTTGAATTAGCCTAGTGCTCATAGAAGAAGCATATGGTCAACTTACCGTTCCAACGTAGACACCGTGGGCGACTGCGCCCTCGTCCTTGCTACCGCCAAACAGGTAGACAGAGCGCTCCTTGTCCTTGGACTGGAAGTGCTTGACAACTTCACCAATAGCCTTGGCGTTGGCGGAAATGGGGAGCTGGCCAACGAACCACTTAGAGTCCTTGTTCTTATCAAAGTGGCCAACAACAGTGTCCAGGGCAGTCTTGGCCTCAGCCTTCTGACGCTTCTTCTGCTCATCCGTGACGGCCTTGACGATCTTCTCAAAGCGCTTCTTGATGTCTTCCTTGGTGAGTGTGGAGATGGTCAGCTGGTTCAGGGCGTGCTGCGTGGTCTTGATCTCCTGCTCCTTGCCGGGGCCGAAGGGCAGGGCCTCAAGGGCGTCCAGCTTCTTGGAGAACTCAACAGCTTCGCGCTGGACCTGGTGAGCAGCGTCGCCAGTGTAGGCGATGATACGGCGGATACCCTTGGCGATACCGCTCTCCTCGACAATGACGAGGTCCTTAATGAGACCGGTGGATTCGACGTGGGTTCCACCGCAGAACTCCACACTGTACTTACGCCACTCTGGGTTCTTGGGGTTTGCGAGCATGGTGTCAACGTCGACACCAACAGAGACGACGCGGACAGGGTTGGGGTAGGTCTCGCCGAAGACAGCACGGACACCCTCGATGCCGCGGGCAAGGTCTAGGTCGACCTCCTTGGCGTAGACTTTGCCGTTTTGCTTGATGTAGGTGTTGGAGAACTCCTCAATCTTCTTGAGCTCGGGGATCGTCACTCCAGTCTTGTGGGAGAAGTCGAAACGCAGTTTCTCGTTGTCGACCAAAGATCCCTTCTGGTTGATATCGTCGCCGAGCACCTCACGCAAGGAGTGGTTCAGAACGTGAGTACCGGTGTGGTTGTTGCGGATAGGAGATCTCCTCAGCTCATCGTACTCGCAGATAACCTCATCGCCAGAGGACAGAGCGCCGTACTCAAGGTAACCGTTGTGGACGATATACCCTCCAAAGTTTTGAACGTCAAGAACCTTGAACTCGGCAACGTCGTCAATGACGATGCGGCCAGTGTCAGCAACCTGGCCACCGGACTCGGCATAGAAGTTCGTCTTGTCGAGAAGCAGACCCAATGGAGTCTTCTCAGCGAGGTCCTTGGTGGACTTGACGAAACCCTTGCCATCGTAGATGACCTGCACCTTGCTCTTGGCATCGCCCTTGCCGAACTTTGCCTCATCGTCTGTCCTCGCGACGTTGAGCTCCTTCTCGAGCTCAGCAATCTGGTGGACGTTGAGCTTGGCGAAAGTCTGAACAGCGCTCTTGACGACCTTGCTAGCCTCACGGGCCTTCTCCTGGGCCTCCTTCACCTCGTCCTCGTCAATCTCGAGCTGACGCTCCTCAGCCATGAGCTTGGTCAGATCAACAGGGAAACCGAAAGTGTCGTACAACCTCCATACGACAGCACCGGAGAGCTTCTTCTCGCCCTTCTTGAGAGCTTCCTTGGCATACTTCTCGAACTGAGCCTCGCCACGGTCCAGAGTACGGGCGAAGGCCTCCTCTTCCTCGTCGAGAATCTCCTTGATGTCCTGCTGCTTCTTGACGATCTCGGGGAACTGCTCACCCATCTGCTCAACGAGCGCAGGGAGGATCTTGGAGAAGAAGGAGCCAATCTCGGCGTTGAAGTACTTGCGGGCATATCTGACACCGCGGCGGAGGACTCTGCGGACGACGTATCCACGGCCATCGTTGTTGGGAACAGCACCGTCAGACATGGAGAAGGTAAGCAGTCGAATGTGGTCGGCAATGACACGGTAAGCAGTGTCAATGCCGTCAGTGTCGTCAGCGCCGTACTTGTCGGTGTATGGCCTAGCACCAGTAACCTCCTCTATCCTCTTGAACAGGGGGGTGAAGATGTCGGTGGCGTAGTTGGAGACGGTGTTCTGGAGAGCAGAGACGAGACGCTCGAAGCCCATACCAGTGTCGACGTGCTTAGCGGGGAGGGACTTCAAACTCTTGTCGGCCTGGCGGTCAAACTGGATGAAAACGTTGTTCCAGACTTCCACAACCATAGGGTCGTCCATGTTGACCAAGCTCGCAGCGTTGCGGCCGCCAATCTTGTCGTAGTGAATCTCACTGCAAGGACCGCAAGGGCCCTGGTCGCCCATCTCCCAGAAGTTGTCCTTCATGTTACCGGGCAGGATGTGATCTTCGGGGACACCGACAGACAGCCACAGATTCTTCGCCTCCAGATCCGGCTCAAGACCCATGGCGGGGTTGCCCTCAAAGTAGGTGACGTACAGACGAGCAGGGTCGAGTCCGTAGACCTTGGTGAGAAGCTCCCAGGACATCTCAATTGCCTCCTTCTTGAAGTAGTCGCCAAAAGACCAGTTGCCCAACATCTCGAAGAAAGTGTGGTGGTAGCTGTCCTTGCCGACATCGTCAAGGTCGTTGTGCTTGCCGCCGGCGCGAATGCACTTCTGAGAGTCGGCCGCACGCTTCAGAGTGTACATGGGATCGGCCTTGGAGATCGTTCCGAGGAAGATGGGCTTGAATTGGTTCATGCCCGCATTGGTGAAGAGCAAGGTGGGGTCATTGTGAGGGACGACGGAGGAGGAGGGCACTGCAGCGATAACGGCGGAGGTTAGCTGATTGAACTTGTACAATCACAAGGATGCAACGGAAGAAGAGGCATTGCATGATCAGCGCAGACATGTGCGCGATGCAGCATCATGGTGTTGTTGGTGGGAGTGTGGTGATATCGTACCAATGGTGTGGCCCCTCTTCTCGAAGAAGTCGAAGAAAGTCTTGCGCACGACGGCGCCGGGCCACTGCTGCTCAGCCATGGTTGCAATAGAGGAAGTCGGGGAACAAGAAAAGCGCCTCTGCCAGGGGAAAACCCTCGATGCGATTAGTCCAGACGGAGGCGTGACGGTGTTCGTCTGGAATCTGACCGGCGTTCTCTTGCGAAGATTGGCGGTAGTGGAGGGAGTGGTGGGAGAAGGTGAAATATCACGGTCGCCGGCGCAGCGGGTGTGACTCTTGTTGCGGGACGAGCTTCTTAGTGCTGCAGCTGGTGCTGATGCTGGGCTTGGTGCATTGCCTCGGACTTGGGGTAGGAGGGGCAGCGACGGCAGCGATAGCGGGACACTGGGCTGCTGCTGGTGCGGGAGCGGGTGGTGGTGCAGGGCGGTAGTTGACGAGGGGGTTGCGTCGGCGCTTTTGTAGAAACTTCTACAAGAAGTCGAATGAGTCAAATGCGGTACAAAAGCGCCAGAGCTCCTGCTCCTCCCCAGCTGTCCCCCATGGCTGCAGCTCCGCGCCAGCGAACGCGCCCCTAGCACGAGCACAGCAGCTTTGGTCATTCCCCCTCAAATACCACAAAAGGCCACCAGCGAATTGCGATCCCGACGCAACCGTCGATTGTCTCCTCTTTTCCTCACTCCAGCTCCTCTCGAGAACGAACAACGACCCTTCAACTGTAGCCACAAGCGACCGGGCTCCTTTCAGCAGAGAAACGCCTTGTCGAAATCCAGGCCCAGCCGGACGTATATCCGCCTTGAACCTTCGCCGGTGTCGGGTTTCTTATCGCCTCTCTTTGGCCCTGGTCTTCCGCCCGTCGACCTGAACTCACTCGAGCTTACGCTTTGCGACGGGATATTCCCTTTTCCACACCACCCACCTTTCGGGAAAACCAGCTCAGCGGTCAGCGTATTCCTCTTCACACCTCCGCGCGCACCCGATTGCGGCGTCCGTCGTCCCACGCTGCGTTTTTCGTTGTGTCTCTCCGTGCTGCGATCCTAGTGGCCGGCCTCGAGCTCTGCGTTTAATTGAACATTCTCGTCGACTCTGGTTCGTTGTCGTCGTCCCGGGTCGGCAGTTGCGGTTCGAGTTTTGAACGGGGTTAGGAAGTTGGCGAGGCGGGAAGAAAAAGTTCCAGCGAGACCCGGGCTCTAGAAGCAGCCGCCCCTAAAATGCTGTTGCACGGGGCCCAATCGCCCTCCCACGCCCTGGATGCCCACGCCCTGGAGGCGGACCAGCACCAACATCAACAGACGAGGCAGTTGAGGCGTAAGAGGAAGGCCGAGTCTCAGGACAATGAGCGGTTGTCCAAGAGACTCAGTCTGTTGAATTTGGGTAAGCCACAGTTTTCCCTCCCATTGAGTTTTGTTACAACATGCATTGCTGACTCCCATGCAGAGAAGAATGGCCAGAAGCTCTACGTTCCCGTGGAGAATCCCATCGCCTCCGCATCAAATGCATCCCCAGACGTCATTCCGTCAGCAACACCATCAAGCACACCGCACAGTGTTCGTCGCCGCCGTGACCGCAAACCCCCTGCAGATGATGAGGTGATGCAGCTTGACGACTCAAAGTACAAGGTCTACATCTACGATATTGACGACGAGCTGTCTTCGTCTGAGAGCGAACCCGAAGAGGGCAAACTGGTCTTCCTGCCGGATATTGAGAAGCACCTGCGCGCCACTCGCATTCCCCCTCATATCCTCGCCAACGACGAAGGCCAACTCGCTGGCATGCAGATGGTCCTCTACAACGAGCCCACGTCGTTGACCATCCCCCGAGAGCAAGACAGCGTCCGCAAGGCCATCGTCGAGTCTCGTGCCCGCATGCGTGAGAGACAGCGTCTCGAACGTGAGGGCAAAGGCGAGCCGGTGCAGATGCCCCCGCCGTTTATTCCCCAACAACACATTCCTCCCCCGCCCGCCGAATTCGTATCCACCCTTCAGGCTTCGGCACCTGTAGAATACGACCCCGATGCCATGGACATGGACTAGCAAGCACCTTTTCAGGCAAGTAAACATTTGAGTACCTACGTATATATACATATAACGATATCCACGGCTGTAAGGCGGGGCAAATCGGCACGAGTAGCCGGGCCAGCGAGGCGTTTTTATGGTATCAATTTTTTGATCTTATTGTCATGGTTACTGCTTTGTACGATTTACAACAGTTATAGTCATCATATCGAGACGTTCAGCCTCGCAATCGCACTGGACATCCAGCCTCTGAGTGCGTGAGAAAATACAAAGTAGTCTTTCATCATGATTCTGCTCGCCGTCTTCATCATCTCATCTTGAACCAGCAAATGCTTCTTCTTCCGCTTCCCCGACGCTTCGCCATACACGCTTTCCTTTCGAAACACCAAATCACTGCGCCCTGTAAGGATACGACTGGCCAGTGTGGTTCGCCGGCATGGCGGCGGGCGGAGGAGGCGGGCCCGGGGGCGGGGTGATGCCGTACTCCTGCGATGGGTCGACCTTGGAGCCTCCATCAGGGGGAGCGTACATGGGCGGCCTCGCGGCGTTGGGGTCGTACGTCGGGGGCGGCATGCCCTGCATCCCGTAGTAGCCCTGCTGCTGCTGGTAGTATTCGGGGCGGTAGTTGTTGTACGTCGCCTGCGGCCAGGCGTAGCGGCTGTCGACGCGGGCGAGCTGGGCTCTGCTGAACAGCCAGCGGTGGTAGCCGAGAGGAAGGAGACCCTTCTTGAGTCGCCTCTTGCCGTGCATGTAGCCGATGATGAGGAACGCGGCGAAGAGCGTTGTGAGGCCTAGGAAGACGGACCACTTGACGATAACGCCTGTCTGTGATGTATGTTAGATAAGTTGTCTCGGCGATGAAGGGCGTTTCGATGAACTTACCCTGCTGTACCACCACGGAATAGCACGACCATTCTGGATGACCCAACCGGGAGGCAAGTCGTTGGCGTTGACGACGGTTTGACGAGCGTCCAACATGGCGTAGGCGCTCATGATGTGAAATGTGTGTTATAAAAAGTAGCGATCGTCGCCCTGATTCCTCCTTTCCAATCCTTCCCTTCGCCAAGCCAGTCAACGATCCCGCTACTTTGCTGTCGTCGAGCGTGGCTTGTAGACGCTTGTTGTCGATGTGATGGGAGTGGGCCGCAGATCAACTACGCCGGACGGGAACCAACAAAGTCGGATTGGGGAGGGGACGAGGTTTGGTTCGTGGGATGTCAAAGTAGTGTTCAAGACTAGCGCCAAGAATTCAGTTGATGCGGGAGGTGATTTATTTGAATCAAGCAGGAAAACTAAAAAAGACGAACGCGAAAGAGAGTCGAGGACCTTATTTGACGGGCGAGGAAGGGAACAGGCAGGGCCTGGAACCGAGCAAACCAGCCACCCATACAAAACAACCCCCGTCTCTTGCTCACGGACATGGGGTTGGGTGCGGGTGCAGAGGTGGTGCTCGCGCAGGCGGGCGCGCTGCGGTCGGCCAACTTTTTTTTGGGTTTTGCTCCATCGCATGGTTAACTCTCTTCACTTCTCTGCTGCGGTACTGAGTGTGCTCCATAGTAAAGGTAGGCATTCTGTGGGGAAAGGGGTGGTTGGATGTTGATTTTGGTGTTTCCGGGTTGGCTACCTCTCGGAAACCCGTCTTTCATTGGCCTGTCCGACAGGAAAGGTGGGGCAGAGATCTCCCCTACGAGCCGCCAACCTGCCGTTCTGGCGAAGCTTGTCGGGGAGCGGGTGCTAGGCGTGACGATGACCGACCGGTACGTGCCTGATCTGCGGCAGCGCTGATGCACCAGAACCGTTTCATCCCTCTCGGGTCCGACGACCTGGCGAGGCTTAGAGGCAGCAACAGAGACCACAAGACGGTCGCTGTCGCCCATCGCCCAGCGGACCGGCGACAACAGGGCAAACACGATACACTCTACGCCCAACGTTGCGAAGTTCGAAGCCGTTCAGCCGTGTTTGTCGCTGCCCGCGGCCAGCAGCCAGCCAATCGACCCCAAATCACGACCAGAAACACCACCGGGAGGCGGATGCACATACTCGACAAGACGGCCTAATACCCCACGAACAGGCCCACCACGCTTGGAAACCCACTGGTGTTTTTCTCTAATCGCACCTTTGAACCTGTCGTTTTCTGATGGGTCCAGACGAGAGTCATTGGTTGGCAGCGTTGTTGTAGATACCGTCACATACCGTAGCATTCCCTCCTCGGAGCGAAGACTATGCGGAAACCCTTTCTGCCCCTCGCTGAGTCGCTGATTATGGCCTCACTCGCGATATTCACCCCTCATCGCCCACGCCGAACCGGGCACTGAGTAATAACCACCGGCCGCCAGAACCGGAGACATTAACAGGCCTCCTGTGGTCTTAATAACACACTGACTACCGCTGATGCATACCGAATGGACAGGAAGATCGGATCATCGGCTGCGTCAGCCACGGTGCCATCATCAGCTGGGCATGGTTCAGAGACGCAGAGAGGAGGCGAGAACGAAGGGGACGTGTGTCTGCATGTAATCAGCAACCCAGCGCTAAGGTGGTCTCTTACTGCGTAGAACCCGAGTTCCCGATTCTCATATGGCCCAGGCTGGTGCATACCACTAGTAGCCAGCCGCATGACCCTGATGAGCAAGATAAGGCTTAGACGAGCGTAAGGCGAAGCTTGATTGCAGTAAGGCACGTAGCAGATCCGGGAGACCCTGGCATGATCAACCTGCTCGTCCAAGCCTTCTCCTCTTCAAGGCGAGAGGGGGGAGGGGCCGCAGCACCAGTCGACGAGCAGCAGCAGCACCACCACCATACCTAACCGCTTGCCGCAAAGCACAGGCACAGACACATACACAGGCACAGGCGGAAAGCTGGAAAGAATAGAGTTGTGCGCACTTTTCTTTTCATCTCGTTTTCCGCGCCCCTCCACTTCGACGACGTAGGGCTGTTCTGCCGGAGCTAATGAGCAACAGACCCCGTTGCCCGCGTTATGCTTGAAAAAGTCAATCCACCTCGACCGATTCCGCGGTTCACTTGGTGGTTTGATCTCGGGCCCTTTCTGGCGTAACTGTAGCATCTGCCCAACCAATCCCATCTTCGAGATGGAACAAACAAAGTCGAGATAGCCACCTCCCTCTACCAACGTAAAATCTTCGGGAAGGATCTCGAGTTAGAGCTAAACGTCGGGCTGCTCCGAGCGCGGGAACGTCACGGAAGGCGTTTGCCGCGGTGTGCAGTCTTGGCGAGCAGACGAAGCCCGCGTGTGGCAAGCTTGTCGCTCAGCCGTCCCTCCACCATCCGGTATCCTCATCGTAGCCAATCACTTCGAAATCAATATTCATGCTCTTCAGCATCGTTCCCAGAGTGAACTCCTGCAACATGTCAGTTACCCGCATGTCTCCTCTATTGGATCGGAAGGTCTCACCTCGTCTTCATCCTCGTCTCTGTCGTCCTTGTCTCCGTCATTCTCGGCTCCGACGTTGTCTGGTGAGTTCTCATCCTCCTTGCTGGCATCCCCATCTCGATCTCTTTTAGGTTCCTCCTCCATCATCCGTTCCAAAAAGCTCTTCTGCTCCTCCCTCCTCGTCTTCCTCCAAGCTTTCATCCCACCCATGCTCTGAACCCTCTGCCTGGACGCCTCAAACACCTCCTCAGCAGCCTGTTGGCTCGCCGCCCTCCACTTCGCAATCAGCACGACCAGCTCCTCGTCCGTCTCGGACCCGACTCCGGACCGTCCTCCTCGGATCCGCTCCGCCTGTCTGATGATCTCCTCGCGGCCCGCCACATCCCGCGCAGTCCTAATGCCCGTAGGCGTGCCGTCGCCCGTTATTCTCAAAGGCGAGGGTGAGACTCCGCGCTGAGGCCGCGACAAGCTGAACGGACGACGGGTGGGCGTGCTGAACTGCTTGGCGGGGTTCGTGAGCTGGATCCCGCTCCTCTGTGCCGTGACACCCGTAGCGCTACCGCCGCACCGGGTCGACGATGAGTTTGTATTGACCGCATCTGTTCGTGGCGACGATGCGGTAGCGTCTCCCGCTGTCGCGTCGCGGTCGCGCACTACCGCCGGTGACTTGAATGGCTTCCGTAGCGTGTTGCTTGCATCATCGAGCCGTCGCCTTTTGGCTGCTGGTGTGTACATTGTCAAATAAATGATACTTGTTCAGAAAAGCCGGAATGTCATTGCGGTTCCACTCTGTCATGGCGCTACCGAGGAGTTGGTTAAAGTGGGAGTGCCTCCCGCTTCCAATATTAGATTGGTGTTAGCGGGCAGTTTGAGCAGAAGCATACCTGCCGCCAGACATTCTTTCGCTTATTAGCAACATCGGCCTCTTGCCTCAAAAGACTCCTCTGCAGGGTTTTGTGTCCAATTCTTTTCCGAGTCCAGCGGGACGTGCATCACTGCGTGAACAAGGGCGTGGCCAATCGGTAGCCACCCACGTAGTGGCCTCTCATGATCTTGGCCCGGCAGGTCATAGCTCACGTCATTAAGGAACACATAGAATTGTTCAGATCAACACTCATTCAAACTGGCCAACTAACCACGGACTACATAATCTACAATAAAACACCAAACGCCCCTGGATCCTCCTCTCTTCCTGCCTTTGATCATCTCACATATGTCCCATGTGCACATCAAATCCCATGAGCCGTTTCGAGGATGAGAACCTTCCTCCCAAACAGAAGCAAAAGATTAAAAATCAAAATAAAACAATACTTGTCCATGTCCCTTTTTGCGCCTGTACAATGCAGCTGGGTAATCCACCAGACATAGAAGAGAACGTGGGCTAAAAAAACCTTACGTGACGCTAATGCCGTGAAATGAAAGAAAAGAGGTATCATAGAACCGAATGCACTCCATATTTGGTCTGAAGGAGGCCAGAATGCAGGTAAGATGGTACAGAAATGCGGCAAGACGAAGGGATATCAAAGCTTTAGGAGTCAACCCTGACCCTCTTGGGCTCGTTGCCAACGTCGGGCCCATCGTGGGGCCCGGTTGCGCTGATTTCGGGACTCTTGCGCTTGGTGCTGGTGGCATTGTCGTCCCTCAGGAAACTGGGACCTGAGCCAACCACAGGAGTTGCGAAATTCAATGGGCTAGGCAGCGTGTTGCTGTCACTGCCACCGCGCGAGTACCACTCGGGGTAGAAGCTGCTCGGGCTTGGGAGGAATTCATTGTTCAGGAATCGGGAGGGAAGAGCAGAGACGGGCGTGTCGATGTTCATGTTGCTGTTCATGTTGTTGTTGTTTTGCTGCGGCGGCGGCCGAGCAAACGGGTTGGGAGGGCCCGTGGCACCGGCTGACAGGAGCGTCTGGGCGGACGGGGATGGCGGTGGCAGCACCATACCGGAAGAGTGCGAATCGGATGCATGGCGCCGAGTCGTCTGGGATGTAGCATCTGTCGAGTTGCGAGGAGAGTTTGACTCGGCAGTTGCGCTACCGCCATCCGAAGGTTCGTCGGGAATCTCCACCCTCAAACGGGGACGCGCACCACCTCCAATCTTCATGCTATTGGTGCGAGAAGGTGGAGTAAACGTTGTCTCTGGGATAGACGACACGGAAATGTTGCGAGTCTTGTTTAGCGACGTGGAGGTGGCGCGCTGAGGCAAAGGTGGAGACGAGGTAGATCCATTGGTCCTAGAGACAGCGCCGACATCAACAGATTGGGAGCGACTGCCTTCAATCTTGATGTTCGCCTGGTCTGGCAGCTGAGGACCCTTTCCGTTGCTTTGATCGGAGGCAAATGAAGCCAAGTGCTGGGAAAGAATGGAGCGGTTTTCGTCAATGGGCGTGAAGATGCTGTGTTGCTTGCGCTGCGGCAGCTTCTTGATAGCGCTGTCGGTGTTCAGTAATGGCGGCTGAGGTCTATCCTGAGCTTCAGATCGCGGCTCCATTGGGGCCGGCATCGCGGTCTCCTGCGGTTGCGGCGGCGGCGGCGGTAGTTGCTGCTGCTGAGGCTGGGGCTGAGGCTGGTGCTGAGGTTGAGGTGAAGGGTGCGGCGGCTGCTGCTGAGGCTCAAGCTGCTGAGGCTGTGGCGGCGGGGGTGAGATGTGAGGCGGCTGAGGAGGCAACTGTTGAGTGGGAGGCTGCGGCGGAGATGGCGAGATCCGAGAAACCTGAGGTCCTGGACCTTGTGGCGGTCCCTGCGGTTGCGGGTAGTTGGGCGGCATGGAGCGACGCTGCTCTTCGATGTACTGCTGCATGTGCGGGGGATGAGGGTTCGGCGGGTACTGAGGATACTGAGGGCCATGTTGGGGAATTCCGTGAGGCATGTTAGGCGGCATGTTGGGCTGGTTCTGCGGGTTGTAGATGGCCGGGTTGGGCATGTAGGCGAAACCGTTGACAGGAGGTTGCTGAGATCCAGGAGGGCCGACGGGCTGAGGGCCCATGTTCGGACCCATGCGGCGGATGTCTTGCCTGGAAGCGGGACGCGATCCCATTCCCGGTTGCGGCGTATGCCCGCGTTGCACGGGATGCCCGGGGTGTTGAGGGAAGGGCATGCCATTAGGAATAGGCGGCGAGGCTGACGGGGTGTGGTGTCGCATATGGGGGAACGGCGCTTGTCCTTGGAACTGAGGGGGGATCATCTGGGGCTCCATTGACTCTCCGTGGGGAGGCGTGCCATCGCCCTCCTCATCTTCGTCTTCGTCGTTGCCGCCGTTGAAATCAGAGGGGCCCTTGTGCTCGTTCGGGCCGCCGTGCTGCGCGAGGGTCAGCCTCTAGTGATCGCGACGCGCTCTTTCGTCTGCGACTTACGTATGTGTATCTGGTGATCATCTCTCGCATGTCTGTGGAAGAATACTCGTACAGCTTCTTGTTGCTGCCGAAGATGAAGACAGCGACGTCTACAGAGCAGAGGACGGAAAGCTCGTGCGCCTTCTTGAACAGACCGCCCTTGCGCTTGAGAAAGGTGCTGTATGCGACGCGACAGGTCAGCCAGAAGCCGCGATAGATCACGACGAGTGCGGGGTGGCAAGCTTACACAGAGCGGTTTCTGTCATCCTTGATGGCTTTGATCTCGATCTTTCTGCGACCCATCTTGACCCGGACGCTCTACGGAGCTACTGACGCGGGTGGATGGTATATGGGAGGAGGGGTTTGGGGGTGGTACCGGGCCGAGGTCGAGTTCGAGGTCGTGGGGAACGACGTCGAACCGATTGGCAAGAGAGCGGCGGCGGCGGCGAGGTCTCAGGCGGTGCGTCGACTGATCCTGTCGAGGTGACTCGCGAGACAAGTTGAGGCTCGAGGAGGCGAGCGTGATGGTTTTCGGAGCAACAAGCTTGGCTGGTCAACTGGAGCGGAAAGCAAAAGTTTGGCCGGGGAGGGCTGATTGCTTTTATCTAAATGGCCTGTCTCGTGGGCTGTAATTCCCAACTGGTGATCCGTCAGTCGAACTGGTTCGCTTGGTGGGCAGGGACAAGGCAGCGCAGCGCATCCCGGGGTCTTGGGGATCTGAAGCGATGCAGGCGTTGGGGTTTGGAGCAGGGGAGAGCAGCTCAAGATGCGTCAAGAGAACGTACATTGATCCCATTACAAGTGCAGATGCGACAGGTCTGGGATGGACAGGCGTTGTGGTGCAGGTCGATGGGGCTGAATCTGGCGTGGATGATTCTAATAATAGACGCGATCGTGTTCACCTTTTTTTCCTGGGAGCGCGGGAAGACAGACAGGAAGGAGGGAAGGGGAGGGAAAGAAAAAAAAGGGAGAGGGTGGTGGCAGCAGCAGCAGCAGCAGTAGTAGTTAGGTAAAGGGTACGGTATAGTTGCAGCGGAAGGGGGTATCAGCCAGTCAGAAGAGTAGAAACACAGAAGCAGCTTGATGACTTTTGGGAAGGGGAATGGAAAGACAAGGGGATGTGTGGTGGATGATGGGATGGGATGGGTTTGGCGGAGTGGGAAGCGTGGGAGCAGAGCGAACTGGGAAAGGACGTGGAAAAAAAGAATGGGCGGGGGGGGGTGTGCTCCAGTACCAGTACCCGGCACCGTTCCTTGCCTACGCAGTACCTTACTCTGTCACCTGTGTGTGTGTGTGTGTGTGTGTGCGCGCGCGGTGTCGATTGGTGGTGTGGTGTGGTGTAGGTAGTCTTGAAGGCGGGCAGCAGAGAGAGTGAGAGTGAGAGCAAGAGTAAGATAAGGAAGGTACCTCGCAGGCGGGAAGAACTGAGGGTGAGGTGAGGGAGGTACCAAGTGTGCAGGCATATGGCGGGCCAGCGGCCCTCTTCTTGTCTCCAGGCCCTGCAGCCTCCACTTTGCAGCCGTCGGTCAGCTCCTGTGCTCCCAAACTCGACGAGTGTCTCCCCCGCCCCTTGTGCCCGCCGTCAAGCTTGAAGCCAGCCGGCCGCCGCCCTCCACCTGAACCTCGCACCTCACCTTCGTCCTCACCACCACCGACAGGGCAAGGTCGCGAGGCTCTTGGTGCGTGCGTTCTATGACTGGGGGTCCTGGTGGCCGTTGCGGACGCTCGTGAAACGACAACTTCAGGAGGCAGGGAATGAGATGGGAGCTGAGACTGGCCGCCCGCACTGTCTAGGCCTGCGACGCGATGCACATGTTGTACCGTGTGCAGATGCAATCTCCACCAATGTCCTGCGCACTGTATCAGGGTCTGGTGGGTCCTCAGGTACTAGCCCCGGCCGGGAAAGGTACCGGCCACCATCGCGACGGCGTCAGAGCTAGTGAGACACTGCAGAAAAGATACCTGTGGCAGGTGTCGTCGAGACATCTGACGTCTAGCCGACGTGAGGTGCGTGCGACGTGACGGTGCCGCCTGGCAATTAATTGCGGATACCTCTCGATATGCTATGCTCTCTACAGAGCACTATGCTAACCTCTCACCTCTCCTCCAAAGGAGCAGGAGCTTGCGCCGGTGGTGGCAGCAGCTCCACGGGCGGGCAGAATTAATCGCAATGCCGGCGTCGACTCGCTCGAGTCGACTCGAACTCGACTCTGGCTCCACGGAAATCGATAACGACAATCCCAATCCGCCCGAGACACCGGAGCCATTGCCGGACGCCTCCCCCCTTGAACCTTACCTGGACTTGTGTAAGTAGGTACACGGCAGTACGTGGTCCAGCCAGCAACTCAACTCACCACTACCAACCCAATTCCCGTCATCGGTGACGGAATCTGCTTTCACAACAGTACTATGTACAGCCCAGGCAAACCTACCTGCGCACAAACGCATAACCTCCCTAAGGCTGGGCAGGCCCCACGGCCAGGAGGGAGGGAGGGAGGCTGTCATCCACCACCAAACAACGTGCCCGGGCCGCAGATTGAGCCTCTCTTCCGCCGCCGGCGCAGGAACGAGAAACTTGCATCCAGGCACAGTTACACGCATACAGACTGACTTACACCAATGCCACACCAGAGCCGCTGCCAGAGCCACGGCCACGGCAGCACAGGGCACCCGATACCGCCGCTCCGCCGCCATCTGCCATCCTTTGTCAAGTCAGGTACCTTACCTAGGTATCTCAGACCTACCTTATCACGTTGTATCCGAAACCACCTCACCTGTTATCGATATCTCTACCCTCAACGGCTTTCCCGTCTCGTCGGACAATTGAGTTCGACCCTCTCCCTTGGCGCGGGCGGACTGTGGTCAGAGGAAGGGGGAAAACACTCAGACACAAACACTTGTGTAAACCCTCCAATGCCCCTTTGTTTTCCTCCCACCCTTCCCTCGTGTCTTCCCCTGGCCGACGACAATGCGAGGCCATCACCAAACAACGCAGATTCCTGGTTCCATAACCAGCTTGCCTAGACCTCCCATCCCCGGACGGGCCCCTCATCCTCCCGTGCGAGGGGCCAGGTCCCTTCAACCCCCCTCCCCTCCTTCGGCGAGCCAGAAGTGCGCATGTCACCTTGATTCCAAAAGAGAACCAACCATGACAGCATGCATTGGACCGGCCTTCCCGCCGAACGTAAGTTTGAGTCCCAAATCGGCCGGGCCATTGACAACGTCCGCCCGCTCCCATGGTTCTGACCCGTAGATCTCGCTTCACATCCATCAAAAAACCCTCGTCTACATCCCGCGCCTGGTTTGACGAACCCAGTCGCCCATCATCTTGAATTAGATACACTGCTCCACCAACGACGATACCCCGCGTCCATTATTGCCCTGTCAACCCTGAACCACATGCACTCATTCGCACCGCGAGCCGCTGTCTCTTGTTTTGAGAGACGGCATCTCTCCCCACCTTGGTTGGGCATCTCGCCTCCGTCTTACCATTCTGGCTCCTCCCGTCAAAACATTGAAAACGTTCAAAACAACAGCCAAGAAGAAGAAGCTAAAAACAAATAAAGCCAAGAGATAGAGATCTTGCCAGAAACGCCAATCCTCGCTCAGATCCCTATGAAGATAGCATCATTTTTGCGGTGCTGCTGCTCCTTGATCATACAAGCCTGTGACCGTTGCTGTAAGACTAGACGTCGAAAAAAACGACCCAAGAACGCGGCCCAGGGAAAAAAAAAAAGGGTAACCACCACTCGGATGTCCATCCTCACATGCAACAAACTATCTTCGTCTCTATTTTTTTTTTTTTTTTTTTTGGCTACCATCAGGCTATTCAACGCAACCCCGGTCAGTCTAACTTTACCAACACGGAGCAACTTGCCGTCTCTTCTCAACAATTCGTCCGAGGAGAACGGCGTCGCAATCTCGACCCCGTCACCAAAACGCCATCCCACCTTTTTTTCCTGTTCATTCGAAATAACCATATGATTAAGTTAAGCGCCGGCGTGCCGTCAGTGACATGACGCTAAACCAGCTTGTCCGGGGGGGTTTCCACAACGGAGCGAGAAAGCCTCTATAGACTCGGTTGCTTCACCATGGGAGCCAAGCTTACGTCGGGAGATTTCCCCTTCCATCGAGATTGGTCGGTCCGTTTGCGTTCGACCAAAGGCCCATCAGAGCTAACGCAATCGTGCATCTCGCAAGATGAGGGGGAAGAGAATTGGAGAACCGAGGAAAAAAAGGTTCCTCCACCTCATCCTCATCCTCCTCCACCGCTAGGACAGCCTTCTCTCTGTGTGTGTCTGTCTCTCCTTGTGACGGTGTGAGGTCGACCATGCATGTTTCGACGGTGGAAAAGGCCAAGACAGGAACGTTCCTGGGCGCACCTCGCAAGCCGATTGGCAGCCGCCGAAGCAGAAAGTCCTGCACATGTTCCTTCCATATGCCTGTCTCGCTGCCCTTCTCCTCCCCCTCCCCTACACTACACCTCGGTGTCAAGGTCACATCCCAGTCCCAAGGGCCAGTTTCTAAAAATATCCTATTTTTAGCATTAGCGTGAGAACGCTCCGCAGCCACGCGACTTTGACGGTGTGGTCGTTGCTTCGTCCCGGGCCAATTAGCCCGCACCCTTGCCGTACTGTACCACCTTTTTTGTGGGTAAATTGTGTCGCCCGTCGCTGAACCGACCGAACATTTCCTCGCCTTGCTCTGACTTGCTTGCCTTGAACCTGTATCACCGCCGCCAACACCACCACACACACACACACACACACATTTCCAAGGCCATGCACGTCGTCCTCGTCTGACTCCCCTTGGCCTTTCCCTCCGTTCCACATTTCTCCTAAGGCTGTAAGGCAACGCTGGCTTACATGGCACACCTCGTCATCATCAGCAAGTCATCGGTGATTTCAGCAACCAGCGCATACGCAGCACATAGGTTTGGGCCGCTAAAACCATCGTTGTTTGTGCCCTTTTCTTCCTCGTCATTGTTACATCGACACACACGCATCCTTCCATGCTCCCCCGTCCCCCCTCACGCGCCCCGTTCAGGTCTGTTTTGCCCGATTCGCCAATCTACTCAATGTGATGCAAAGTCAGTCGTTAGGAAGAACCCCCCACCCGACCTGTCTACCCGTCGTCTGTCGTCAAGACCCATGTTTTGCTGTGCCGCATCTCGTTCCCCCGGTCAGCCAGCCATCGAACAATGTACACTCTTGGCCAATACCAGCCTTCTGAGCCTCCTGATATCCCCCTTCCCGCGCCGTCCACCCACACCACACCAATTGCGTACCTTACTGCTGCCCTCGAGCAACAGTCTCCGCATGGGGTATTCCAGGATACTCGGCACAAGTCAGCTGGTGTAGTCTTCTTCACATTGCATTTCAACTTGCTGGAGCTCAGTCACTCAAATGATTTTCGTGTGATTAGCTGCTCGCCTGGCGGCTATGGGCTAAACTTAACAACACCAGACGCCGTGCCGATGCATCATTACATGCTCTGATTTGCTGAACCGCTTGCAAAACCCTTCCCCGGCCCCGAGTTCCACGTTTTCGGGAGATTTCTCCGTATGTGCTGCCCAGTAACAATGTTTCCATAACCCAAAGTCCACGACTGAAAAGCCGATTCCCAATCTCCATAATCCACATCCCCGCAGGAGTCAATTGTACGATTCCAATTTTGGATACTTCAGTCCAACCCCACGTCTGAGGTTTTTCTGGTCCAGACGCGCCCTACTACCTCCATGTCCCTGGCGGTTTTTGACATCAACATCAGGTTGTTGGTGTTGTGCCTGAACCCCATGCGGGAATCACTTGGCGTAGCCCTATTGTTAGCAACCGGGGACGGTTGGGTGTGGGGATCTTCCCCGTTCTGGAACGTTCGTCGGTAGTCAAGCGGCTGGCTGCAAGAGAGTCGCAGATTATTGGTAAGCGCCGGAAACAGGTACCGGCCGTCCGGTCCTGTTGTCGTCTCAACCATAATCCGGTATGCGACGCTGCAACGTCTGGTCTGCCGCAGCTTAGACAGCTGCCACCGGTTTTCGTCCGAACCTGGCGCCGTCGATTATTGCCCGGGTGAGCCGGCGTTCGCTGCTGGCGCGTTGTACATGCCGAAGCCACCGTGCTCTGCAATACCGTTATCGGTTTTCATAGTGCCGTTGAGCATAGGACAAAGCCTTTGGTTAAAACTGTCAGCCAACTGTTCGTTTGAGGGTCGAGGTCGAGAAAGCAAGCAGGAAAGCGAAATGCGACGAAAAAACAGCTAGAAATGAGAAAAACCGAAAAGAAGCGAAGAAATGATGCATGGGAAACCATCGCCAAGGGCTGCCGAGATCAGATGACCCTGGGCTTGACGTTCTGCCAGTATGGATTATGGCTGTATTTGTTATACTTGTACGTCTTGCGCCTTGGCTTAGGTGCCTTCGGCTGTCCCTTGGACACCTCAGGAGTTTTGGCCTTGTGGCTTCTGGCCTTGGGTTCGAGGCTTTGACGCTCGCGGCTTTGCCTTGGAAGGACTGGCTTTTGCGGGGCTCTGCGCGGCCGGCGCTTGCGAAGCAGCTTTGCCTTGAGCTTGAACCGCCTTGCCCCAGTCCTGAAGAGGCTCCGCAGATCTGATGTTGGGCGGGGATGACTTTGAAGAACAGCGAGGGCAATACTTTTTGTTGGTTTTGATGTGGCCGACCTGTCCACAATTGGCACACTTGCGGGTTGTGCCCGTGGCCGCTCTGTCTGCTTCGGGTGAGCCAGCGTCGAGGCCGGACTTTGATCGGTGGAGTCCTTTTTGTTGCTCTCGTCCGATTCGTCGTTGTTTGTTTCGGTTGAGCCGTTCGAGCTCCTTATTAATTCTGCTAGGACGTCAATCAAGTGCTCAGCATCTACGGAAGGGTACTGCTTACTCGACCAGTCGGCGATGATCGTCGTCAGCGACTCCGGTCGGTCTTCCTTCGTAGATGCTAGAGGCACGTAAATGTAAGCAGGGATCGCATGAAGATTGAATAATAGACCTGATATAGGGTCGAGAGGGGGGAAGCGTGATGGGAAGCCGTACTTGAAGTCCTCCAACTCCAGTTCCTTCTTTCTCTTGATGTATCGGTCTATTATAACAGGGTCTTCAATAATGACAGTTTTCTGCTCAACAGCACCTGCCTCATTGAGAACTTCACGGGTAATCTTGAGTCGCTTTCGCTGGTTCCGACTTGTTGAGGTCGTCAATCCGGTGATTTGACTCATGCCTTCGTCGACATGAGCAGGGGTCTGGGCCCTTTGAGGGTAAAAGCGGTCGTCTTCATCCGCCGGCGGTGGGACCACGAGGTCGTCGTCTTTTTGGGTGCCATCTTCGAGATTGGCCTTCTGCTTTTCCCAGATTTCGCGGATGCCTTTCTTGTACATGGCTTCTTGCTCTTTGACGTTGTAGGCATGGCCGTTGTTCGCTTTGCGCATAGCATCGGGATGAGCGGCCATGGCATCAGCCGCCGTTGTGTGGGATCCACCCTTCTGAACAGTTTCGAGGTAACCTCCCTTCATCGAGGTTCTGATGAAGCTGAAACCAAGACCATGTCCTGTTGGGTCACCTTGGCCATGGAGCTTGAGCATAGCTTTGCCAGCGCACGCGTCGATAAAGGCCTTGCTGGTCTTCCAAGGTGCCATCTTGTCCGCGAGCTTCTCTTCGTTCTTCTCGGCAGCCTTCTTGCCACCCTTGCCGGTGCGCTCGTCGTCGTCTTCCTCGGCAGGCTCGTCGTTATCGTCCTCCAAGTTGACATTGTTAGGGTCAAACCCGGCGTCTTCCAGCATCTGCATGCCCAATTGCATGCCATCAATCAAGCAAACATCCTCTGGCCTAATCATGGCTCTGATGCCATTTTCGTCCATCAGTGTTTCTCCTGGTCTAAGGCCCCAGAGACCTTTCTCAACTTTGGCATATACCAGAAATTCCTTCAGCTTTTGTCGGTTCTGGGCGTCGGTCGAGTCTGCAATATGCTTTGTGACTTCGGAAAGATTGACAAGGCTGTGCTCGTTCCGCCTCATCATACGATAAGAGATCATCTTGATTCTGTTCTTCGAAGCGTTGGTGACCTTTCTGCTGTGGGGCCCCGGAACTTCCACGCTAGGGAATGTCTGGCCAACGACGTAAAGATGGTCAATCTTGTGAAGGTACCAGTTAGATCCATCCACGCCTGTTGAGCTCCGAACGCAGAGGAAGTCGGTTGAGCGCGGCTTGTGCTTGAAGATGGGTGCCCTGTACATCTGGTTGTGCAAGGTAGGCATTGTCTGGCCAACTTCCACCTCGCCGAAGATTGCAAAGGGCGACCTGTCCTCGGGCAGGAGAATATGAGATTCACCAATTTCCATCTTGGGCGGGGCCTCCTCATCATCGACCTTCTTTTTCCGGTAGTAGTTGATGACTCTGTTGCCCATACCGAAATTGGAGAGGACGGGAGGTGTGCGTTCGCAGTACTCGAACAACACGGCTGTCGAGTTGTCTGTGATGCCCAGGTCCTTGGTGGTGCGGAAGACTTCATGGGCCTTGCCTTTCATTTGCTTGCGCTTGTGGAAGCCGAGCTTGCTGAACCTGATCACCTGACGCTCGTGCTTACCAAACTTGAAGTAAGGACGATGGTAACCATCTCTGCGGATGTCCAGTTTGACCTTGTAGAAGGGCCATGCCAGCTTGAGTGCAGGCATACTGTGTTCCACCTGAAGATTGCCAAGAGTTGCTCTGACCTTGTGCTGATGATTCTCCTTGAGAGCCTCATACGCATCGTCGTTTGACATATTGAACCGTTGCGAGAGGTCGGGTCGAAGATGACCGTTGGCCATGCGTGTGAGCTTCTGCTCAACCCGCTGGCGTTTGGGACCACGTTGCGACTCGGCTTCCTCAAGGAGGAGGTAAGGATCATTCAAATCCAGAATAACTCGTTTAGAAGAGCGCTTTGTCACATCCTCAAATGAGTCGAATGAAGGTGCAGTAAAGCGTGGAATTTCCGGAAGACCCTTGGGCGGGGGCGGGCGTGTCTTTTTCGGTGGCGGCGCCTTAGTTTCTTCGTCATCCATGAACTCCTCCCAGTCAAAGTCAAACGCATCGTCGTGGGCGCGTTTGAGGGATGCTGCTTCTGCTGCATGGGCGGCGGCTTCTTGGTCTCGTTGCTTCTGAAAATCGTGCTCTGCCTGCTCAATGCGGCCAGCCCAGTCGTCGCATACCATCTCGATGTCCTGCAGAGTAAAGCCGGCGACCGCCTCAGAGTCCGAGTCCTGTTCGAGGTTGAACTCTTCAGCCTCGGCTTCGTCCGACGATTCCTGCTGCGTGCATGTCACTAATCCCCTGGTGTCATCGTCGATACGCTTCTGCTTCCTTGTCGCAGCGGCAGTGCCTGGGATACGGAAAAGCTTCTCCTGGTCGGCCGCAAGATCCAAAGTCAACTTTGAGAATATCAATGTCTTAGGCTTCTTGGTCGGTTTTTTCTCGATCCATCGGGCCTTCTTCGGGGGGAGGAGTTCGTTCCATTTCAGGATGACACCCTTCTGCCATGTTGGCCACGCCTGCTTGACCAAATCTTCAACTGTCTCTGCCGGCGCGGGAATATCCGGGTCTTGATTAGCGGCCTCATAGCCAGGCTCGGGGTCGAAGTTGATGTCGCGGTACTGCGACGCATCGGCGTTGTCGGGATCGTGAACGTGAGGCGCTGGTGATGGCGGGCCAGGTATTTCCATTGGAGATGAAGGTCCATCGCCGAAGAGGTCGTCTGTATCGTTGCTCGTGCCTCCATCGTCCGTCAAACCTGGTACGGTGGATAGGGAAGTCGCGGGGTTGGCTTCGCCTTCCTCTTCCTCGGGCAGGTCATCGTCGCTAATATCCTCGTAATCCTCCGCATCGTCTGCTTTGCCGGACTGGTCGAATGGCTCATCCAAGCTAAAGCCCAAATCTCCTCCTTGTTGAAGCTGGCTAAGCGTGCGCGAAATTTGCTCGTCGTCCTGAGCCTCCAGGTCCTTTTGGGACTTGGGGTCCCCGTCGTCCGGAGACGGGGGTGACTTGGGGGGTTCGTCGCTCATGATGTCGATGTTGGCACAAATATCTCCCCTCTGGCACCTCCGATATTGTGCGCCGACGGGTTCCGGGTCTATACCATGCCTCGCGATGTGGTTGCTGATGCGATGGCGGCAGCGTTCGGTCGGGGGAAAGCTCGTCAGGTCGATGGGGCGACGCGTCGGTCGGCTCTGGGGAAGCAGGAGGGAAAGTTCACGTAGAGCCGCAGAAATTTGGGTGACTCAGGTGCGATTTCTGCAGGGGTGCCTGAGGCGGAAAATGTCAGCCAATCAGCCAGCTTCCGCGAAGGCAGCCATCGTTTGTGGTCCGTGCCTGCCGATTCTACCCCAGTCGAGACCACTGGCGGGGGCTGTCATACCTAAAATCGACCAAGGAATTCTTGGCTTTGTGATGCCTCGGGATGTAGATACTTTGAGGCAGGAGCTGTAGTACCACAGACCTGTGGGTTGGAAAGTTATGCAGGCCAAAAATGTCTGTTCCAAGACCATAAAATGTGTGCTCAGAGGTACTGGCCAAGAAGAAGGAATGAAGAATATGGCAATGTTGAAAGGCGCATTGTAGGTGGTTCAACCAGAAGGTAGGCAAGTGGCTGCGAAGGGGAGAAATTCGAGGTCCTTTTATAGTAGGTAGGAGGCTTAGAGTTGGTGACCGAAACTTGGGAAGGAGCTCCCATGGTGATGGTGCCTGCCTGAGGTACACTAGAAAACCTGCGTCAGGAAAGAAGCCGGCTCATAATGCCTACCTACCTTAAGATACCTTAATGTGAGAATAGCGCCCAAGTTTCGCACGTTGTTGATTTGAGATATATTTGGTAAAGTCAAGAACAAACTTCCTTGGCTCCGTTGACATGATCTATTTAGCCTTATTGCTTAAGCACCTTATGAGTGAGTGAAGCTAGCTTTCAGGTTGTTTCCAACAACGGAGCGGGTGTACAATGCACGCAAAAAGAAAACTCTTGCACAACTATGGAAAAAACATCTCGCATGTCTAAAGCCACCAAGACTTCCTTCCAGTCTGAATGTCGATCCAATTTCACCGACGAACTGAAGGAGTGTATGCCTGAATAGTGGATGAATGGACTATTCCATAATTCAAGCCTTGGATGTTGATTTCAATCGCAACCATACACTCAAGCGTGGAAAAATGAGCCCATATCGTCCTCACGTCCCTCCAATTATTTGGAAATGCTACACGATATCCCTTCCGAAAGCCTATCCAGGGCCAAGAGCATCAGAAAGCGAGGGGAAATCCTCACAATACCGCGAGACAGCTTGGTTGACACTGTTGTGTATTCCTTAATAACTATCTAGCCTGTTCGGCGGCTCACACTCATAGACACTACTTCCATCCACAACCATGACGATGCGTAATCTTTTGACGCCCTACCTTCTCTGATAACTCAGAAAAGACCATAATTTTATCGCAAAACTCCATACGCCGTCTTAGGTAACGCGATCGAATTGAATCACCCCGCCAGACTCCTGCTTTCCGTCCCTTTAACTCAGGAGATTCCAAGACACCGGCAGCAAGCATTTACTTGCAGCGCTTCTCGACAATGCTCACACCGTTCTCCTCGTACTCCTTACGCGAGATCCACATCTGGTGGAACGTACCCAAGCTGGCTAGAATGCTGCCACCGATCCAGGCACCGAAGCGGCGCTCGCTGGACAGACCCGCGGCGTGGATCTTGATCTTCAGACCCGGGTACATGGTCGTCAGCTCGTTATTGAGACGATCGTTAAAGCCGTTCAGCAAGCTGGTGCTGCCAGTGACGACGATGTTGCCCAGCAGGTTAGGGCGCAGGTCGACGTCAACGGCATTGAGCGCCGCACGGATGAGCTCGGGGATGGTCTGGCTCTTGTTAAGGCGCAGCTCCTCGTTCGCCGTCGGGAACGCTGCCGTCTCGTCCCACATACCCTCCGAGACCTTGTACCGCTGTTCGCGCCACATCTGGTTGGCGCCGTTGGGAAACTCAAAGACGCGGCCGGGTTGGAGCTTGGCGAGCTCCTCGTTCTGGGGGACGGCGTACTTGCCGGGGCCGCGCCAAGTCTCGACGACGGACTCCTTGAACTCGGTGAGCAGTCGCTCCTCCTCGTAAGTGCGGAACGAGTCAGTAATGCTGAAACCGAACTGGCGCTGCTTAAACTGGGGGAGTGCACCCGCGTCAACGGGAGTCTTGTTCTCGACGAGGAACGTAGGGACAGGGTCGATCTTGGGCTCTGATGTCTCCCAGAGACTACGGATCTGCGAAGACAGCCACAGACCGCCGACAGGGGACTTCTGGATGGATCTCTTCAGAACCATGCCGTCGTGGATGGCCGTGACGGAGGTGTTGGCGCCACCGACATCGATGACGAGAGCGCTGGCCTTTCCGGCAGCAAAGGCAGCCAAGACCGGCGTTCGGCTCAGCCAGAAGGCAGGGCAGCCCCAGTTCTCCATGATGATCTCGATGGCCTTCTCTCTGGACTTAGCCGAGTTCCAAGGCGCCTCAGTCATCAACAGAGGGTTCTCCTGCAGAGCCTTCTCCTGAGTCTCGGCATCCTCCATGGCGACATCAACATCTCCATTGGCCTCGCCTCCCTCGGCTTCCGTCTTAGGGTCGTCGTTAAGGCCGTTCTTAGAAGGAGGTGTAGGGCGCGCGGGCTGGAGGCGAGTGATGAGCATGTGCTCCCAGATCTTGTTTGCAACATCCCAGTCCTCAACGACGCTGTCCTTGTTCATGTAGTTGCGGACCTCGAAGTCGGCGCGAGGGATCAGGCACTCGTCACCAAATACGTCGGTCGGGGGATCGTTGGAACCGACACGGCCGTAGAACGACGGAAAGACAGACTTGGGGACATCCTCGCCTGCGAAGCCAGCGCGAGTGCTGCAGTATCCTGGGTCGAGAACCAAGGCGGAGACCTCATCTATTGCACGACAGTTAGACACGGTGACAACGCGCGCGCAAGGCGGCCACGGGACGGGGTTCCGCTGCTAGCTCACCTCCACCGTAGATGTCAGTCGGCTGCACCGACGAGGACAATGGCTGTTGCGACATTTTGATCGAGTCGGAGATGTGATGCGACAAGCCACCGAGATAATTGAGATGATTCGGGGGCGGTGTGGTGGGTTGTTGCGATGCTGCGCCTGATTGAAGGTCGCGTCGTGGTCGAAATTTGGCGTGGTTGGGTGAAGCTGCAAGGCTGAGATTTCAGCCACACCCCACCGTGCCGTAGCGCGACACACTGTACAAGCTCTCGGTGTGGAGCTTTTCACCGAGCATCGAGGACAGAACACTCCACATTTTTGAGGGACTCTGGCGATACCCCAGTGCGCTGAGGTAGGCACAGTAATCAGAAGTATTTTAAGTGAATGATATGGCTTCACGCTTGCATCAAAGGGTATCATATTCAATGTATCGTAAATCCTCACGTCCCGGCTGTCAGCCTCAGGTAACAATGTACTCGTCTTCTGACTCGAAATCTCTCCCTTCTCCATACAGCACCTCGCAGGCACCTGCCAGCGGGATATCCATTACGGCATCCGTCCCCTCGTTCCAGATATTCTTCCAATTCAGCCCTCCCCCAGGCAACCTGTTATCCCTCTTGTCTCGCGATCTTCTCTTGGCCTGGCCGTCCCTCAGACGCCCTTTGCTATCAATCACGCCAACCTTGGATGCGTCGTCCACCACCGTCTCGAGCGAATTGAGCGGCAACGTCATGATCTCAACGTTGTAGAGAGCCAGCGCAATGTAGATGTAAACCCCCAGCATGGTCAGAAACGCCGGTATCGCCAGCGACCACCATCGGTTCGGGTAGTAGTAGATCCCCAGTGCGTGCAGGAACGGCGACGGCAGGTAGGACCACAGCAAGTAGACGATGAACGTCAGCGTCGAGAAGAGGTACAGCACGAAGCCGTAGTATTCGTAAGTCGGGACCTGCGGCGATGCGCGGGGGACGGGCTCGAAGTCGTCGTCAGATGCATCGGGGGTTGTCGGTCGCGAGGGACGCAGGAGCGATGTCAGCGATGGCGAGGGCGGCAAGGGAGTCGGCGGACGACCGTAGAAGGGTGGCGCGAAGTAGTTGTGATGCAGCGGCCGCGGGGGCAATTCCTCGCCGTCGCTGGATTCTGACGCGATGGATTGGGTGTCTGAGAGGACTTGGTCTTCCTCTTCCGACGAAAAGGACATCATGACTTTGGGGGCGTCAGGCCCGAGTTGAGAGGGTGTTTTGCTGTCGAACTTGTGCAATGACGAGGTTTGCGCCTCGGCTTAACCTCAAAGGGGGGTTGAATGTGGAAATGCGGTTTCCTTATCCACAACCTGCGGCCCTGGAACGCGACCCGTGGTTCCACCGCCGGGATGTGGACGGCAACGGGTGGGGCCGTCTGTAACTGGCTCGGCATCGATTAGGTGCCCGGACCTCACTGACTGCGAGCCATTCAGGTTGGTCAGTGTTTGCCAATTCTACATTACCGAGCATGCAATGATACAAAGTCATGACCTAACTTTTAGATGGTGAATCACTTATCCACTATTCTTAATTACTTGATTAAGAAGAGAACTCTACGAACATCAACTGAAAAAACAAAAACAAAAACAAGAACACGTCCGTACGAAGATCGTACAAGAGACTCGGCTTTCCTGTGCCATCAAGTCCACCGGGGCCGCCCAGGTCTGACAACAGCTTCCTCTTAGTTGCATATAGTCGGATGAGATACCGACTGGCGATGCGTGGCCGCTGCGGGACCCTTTAGAATACCTCATCAGGGCCATATGTATGCATGTGAAGTAAAATTATCCACTGGAGTTTGACTAACCAAGCCATGCCTTGGTCAGACAAGACAGAGAGACCAATGGCTTGTGTACATTTCGTTGCCCCAGATATGCAGTTCCCAGACAAGCTATCGCAGGATGCCTCGTTAATAAGCTGAGACTAGGTTGATTTGCCTTTGGAGCTGGCTGCATCCATGAATTCGTGGTTTGACTTACCGGCCGATACACGTCATATTGGACATCACTCGCTGAGTACGGTCAATTGTTTCGAATCCGCAGGTGCGCAAACCAGACGTTGGGCGTGACATCCCACTCATTGAATCATGGCCACTACCAAAATCACATCAAGCAGAAGGGGAGAGACACAATTCATTGAAATGTTTGTAATATTAATCAGCTGGAACTGTGCACATCTATAGAAGATCGATGCGTATGAACGAAAAAACCATAAACAATGCTTTTTGATACCTGAATAACAACCCATGAGCGGCCCGCAATGCTGAGCGCCTGCAATGCACAAACTTTGGCCCAAACCAAGACAACAACAAATGCTGTCAACATGGAAAATTCGGAAATGTGTCGAGAGATAGCCGATTCAAAACATTAAAGTCAGCCGTATCTCATACCCTCGTATATGCATTATTTGCAAGACTCGCTCATAGAAAATCATGCAAGACGGTGCTGAAATGCAGAAGACTCATGAGCGGGCCGGGGTGCTGACAGAATCATACCCAGCCGATCCGTTCCTCGCCAATAACGGCTCCGTCTCCCGCTCGCTTCCCGACGCCTCTCCGCTTGAGGTGCTTGTGATCGTGTCGTCGTCGTCATCGGTGCTCTCTTCGTCGTCGCTGGTGTCGGGCGACTGCGTGAGAGCATCGCTATCAACGAGCATGTAGATGGGCACGGCGCCGATGATGGCGGTGACGGCGAGGAACCACCAGGAGGTGATCACGTAGCCCTTGCCGACACCCCAGGAGAACGCAGCACCGGCGGCGGCCGGACCGAAGGCGCGGCCGAATCCGGAAAACATCGTCGCGAAGCCATTGAGGGTGCCGAGGATGCGAAGGGAGGAGGCGGAATTCGTGAGGAGGATCGTCATGCAGGGGAAACCGATGATGACTGCGAATGCCTTTGTGAACATCACGACCATGAGCGCGGCGTAGCGGCTAAAGGTCGTCTCGAAAAGGACGGTGAAGGGGGTTAGGATGTAGACGACGGGGAAAGTCAGAGCTGCGCGAGATATCAGCATTGGCATTTATGCAAGAGGGAGGAAATTATACATACCGCATGCGCGGAAGCAGCGAAGGACACCAAAGTAGTTGCATAGCGGCGGGAAAACGAAGAATTGAATCACACCGCAGGTGATGCCATAGATTGTGAAGATGGTGCCAATGCGGTCTGACCCAAGACCGAAGCCGCCAGAGAATTGGAAGGGCAGGTGGGTATTCTCTGGCGTATGCTCGACAACAGGGTAGTTGAGGAATACCGGAAGGACCTGGTCGTAAGCGACGGAGTGAAGAGCGAGGAAAGTGTAGCAGATAAGGTTGATAGTCGTCTGCGCGGTGAACACCTCCTTCATGCTGGGTGCCTCCAAGGGTTGCTTGTTGTCTTCGAGCGGATGCGCGGGTGGGTTGAGCTTGGTAGGCACGAGCGGCGCAGTAGCCTCGCCGTCGACGAAAGAGGCGCGGCGAGCGCGGGTATTTGCGCGGTGATAGTGGCGAGTGCGACGGAATGGACGAGTGAGGCGTTCGCCCAAAGTCAGGCCCCAGTCGGGCTCATGGCGCTTGCTCTCGAGAGTCTCTTTCAGGAAAAGGGTCGCATTCGTAACGGAAAGGAGGAAGAAGACGGCAGCGAGGAGGTTCGGCAGGGCAAAGGGGTAAGTTGTGAAGAACCAGCTGTCGCCGAAGATCGAGGGGAATCGGTCGGCGGGCTTGGCGAAGAAGCCACCGAAGGCGGGGCCGAAGATGGAACCGACCGACCAGACCAGAGGCATGATGGAGAAGGCTCGGGGCTGTAGCTCTTTTTCGGGGACCATTTCTGCTACCATTGTGCGGATAATTCCGACTGAATGCGCATGTTAGCTGAGTCGTCATTGGTGATCGAAACTAATGGGTATGCTTACCATTACCGTTACCACTGCCCAAGATAGCGCGAACAGTAATCGCCATGGGCAGGCTGGTTGACATTCCCCAAACAACGAAGAATACCATGGTCGAGAGCAGACCAACAATGATTGTCGGTTTCCTGCCAAAACGATCGGATGCTCTACCCCACGGGACTGCAGTACAGCTCTGAGCCAAGGAGAAGACGGCGGATGTGATGCCGGCCCATCTCGCAACATCGTTCTGTTCTACTCCGAAACTTTTGATCATCTCTGGGAGGTACGGGAAGACGGAGGTCAAGGCGAGCGGTTCGGCAAAGCGGGCGACGGCTACACGGGACTGTTAGCGATGCAGAAGACGGACTAGGTTGGAGGACACCTCGAATGAAGGTTTCGCGATGCATATGACGTCGGGCGCAAGGTGTAATCTGCAGCAGTGACATGCCAACCGCCTTGGGCTTGGTGTATGAAGTCTCGACCTCGGTCGGTTCACATTGATCAGGCAGCTCGGAAGACCAGGACCATTTTCCACGTCGCATTCGAAAGTAAGATAAGGTAGGCTTAGGGGATGTAAATGCGTGGCTAAAGGACAGGTGGCTTCGGGGCGACAAGACGTGAATTTCCCAACCGACCCATGCGCTCTCGACTCTCGTGTAAACGCTTCCTCGTAATGCTCCAAATATTTTCTCTTCTGTGATCCCCGACGCCGCGATGTGCCTGCTTCCTTGGCTGTGTAAAGGCACTTGCCCGGCACTAAGTGGTGTCGCGCGGATTCGCATTTGTAGATCAAATGTAGTTAAAAGCAATCGCAGTAACAAGTTTTGAAAAGCCGGGGCGCGTCTTACCCAGAATGGCCAACTGCTTTGCGGGCAACTTGGGCTTTGTTGGCTTGGTCATATTGAAGATCTGTGACCGCAAGTATGGGAGAAGACCAAGTCGCGAAGTTCGCAAGGATTGATGTTACTGCCGCACGCTGAAGTAAGTGATCGACCCGGATGGTAGTATCAGATTTCAGCGCTGGATCCTTGGTGACGTAGTAATTCTCCGTCGTCTGCGCTTGTGCGACGTAGGGAATAGCAATAAAGCAGAATAAGTCGGGAAGGGGCAAATTTAAGATCGAGGGAAACCAACGGCCTTTAAAAACAAGGTAGGGAAAAAGGCAGAATTGGAGAAGGGAGTCACAAGAACACAAGCAGCGGATGGGAAAGGCGGTTCGTCAAGCGCAAAGAGCAGAAAAAAAGAAAAAAGTCCTAACGGGAAAGATCCACTTCGATGTCTGCAGGCTCGCGGCTGCACTGGGCCGGACAGGGAATAGCGTGGGTAATGTATCCGCACCGGAGCTGGGGAGTCATCCGCCCCTTCCCACCTCCCACCCCAGCTTCCTGCAGAAGTTCGAGCCCCGTGAATGGCAGTGGGAATGTCTGGGCAGCGGGCAGGAAGGGGACTCGACCTTTTCCCCGTTCTCTTGCACCGATCCCGTCCAATAATGCTGACGGAAGTCTCTGTATTCCGTCTGGGCCACTGGCTGGAGGGGGACAAGAGGGTTGCGGTTTGGTTCAAGCAACAAGTACACCGAATTCGTGGAGGGGCGAATATCTGGCCGTACGCCTCCGGGCGGGCCACCATTGGAACCGCCTCGGCTTCGCCTACCGGGGAATAGCCACTAGCTGGAGCATCGCTCTGGAGGTGGGCATTCCCGCCTGCCGTACCCTTCCTTAAGGTACTTGGCGTTCACTAAGAAGTACCCGTCACGGTTCGTGGGCATAGTAGGTCAGCATCAGCATCAGCGCCAGCATCAACGGTCGTGTCGACATACGGCGGTAGTAAACAGTGACGTGAGCGCGAGACGCGAGGGAAGTAGTCGAAATGCATTGCTGCGCGTTGGCAACAGAGATGGGATGATCGTGGGCATAGATGTGTCTCGGATATGGACTGGACGGGTCAGTGAGAGAGTTTGGCTTCTTCTCTGCAGATTTGTAGGGGACGCTGGTTCGGCTTGCGCGGTGCCCCGTGTTGCTGGCCACAGCAATACGCATTTCTCCATCACGGCTTCCCTGCCTGCAACTGCTGCTGCTGAAGCGAGCGAGGAAGACAGCGTTCCCGGTGCGTACCCGGTCGGCCCAGGCCAGACCACGGTGCGGTGCGGGCAGGCGGTCGGGAGGTGTGCGACGGGTGTTGGAACAGGGGGGGCGATGTTTGCTGCTGGAGATGGATGGTCCGGCTGCACTGCGACTCCGCGTAATGCCTGCAAGCCGGTCATTGTGCACGCTTCCAACGGCCGCCACAGAGGGTCCGATTGTCGGCAGAAACTTTGTGATTGTTGCTCCTGTTGTTGGAGTCGGTGAGGGTGTGAGGGAAAAGGCAGGGGTCCTCGCTGTAGGACGATTTGTGGTTGCGCCTCAAACGCAAGAGTAGAGACACTGCTGTTTTTTTGGACGAAAAAGAAGTTGCACCCCCGCAAGTTGCCATGACGTCCAGCCTTCACCATGGTGGGGGGCCTCTTTTCCCGGCGGCGACTGACCGACTTCGCCGAAGCCGGGGCCGAACCTCGGGGTGGCTTGCAGGAGCGTGGGCGCAGAGTTGGCAGCTGGACACAATGACACACTGGGGCGCACTGGCTCCAGCTGAATAATCATCACGGGCCCATTGGATGTTACGCAGGGAACACCCTATTTGTTCGGCTTGCCAGCGCAGCATTCGGCATGAAATCTGAACATGCGAATCCCTAAGACAAGACATGTGTTGTCGCTGCTTCATTCAAAGACATTGCACACCGCCAGACAGCAAAGCAATCACCAAAGATGCAGCGTCTCGCAGTCAGAAACTTCAGCTTCGGAGAGTGGTGGTTGCCAGGCAGCGTATCCGGGAAGAGTTTGATTGAGTGACTGGACGGAATCCACCCAATCAATTGCGTGATCACCGGGTGTTGGCCGATGTCCAGTCACAGGCGCAGGAGAAGGGAGGTTATGTGTCTCGACTCTCTTGACTCGAGGGGCTGAAGGGGTCAAGGGGAACAGGCGGCAAAGGCGTCGCCGCTAACTAAGGCGAAGAACGGATGATGCAACGCCTGTTCTTATGATGACGATGGATCGAAACTGTGTTTCCTCAGGCGTGCTTATATTCCTGGGCTTGTGCCATGCTAGATCGGACGCAGTAAAACTGTCGATGCGGTGTCACGGGTCGAGTTTTTGAGGGGTCCGATCTAATGAGATAAGCAGATAGGATAGCCCACGCCGACGAGTGAACCGCAACGACGCTCCGTATCTCGCAGCATGGTGTGCACGCCTGTTATCTCCAGAGTCCGGTGTTGAAGTCGGCACCGGAGCGCCGATGACCCCGCAAAAGCCCCCAAGCTCGCCTGTGTCCCCGAAACAGGAAGGAGGCCAAGCCCATTCGTCAGCCAGTGCTGGAAGCAGGCAAGCTGGGCGGGTTCTCAGTGACTGTCAGCCAAATCAGCGCCCGTGGGTGGCCAGTGTCTGTGGAGGCGTCACCACCCGGCGGCAGCCGATCGGCAAAACCGTTACCCATTGACGCTTGATAACATCAACTGAAGCACGCAATGTTCGTACCAGAATTGTAATCTCTCCAACTCTGTTTCAACTACATCTCTGGCGGCAGGAAAAAAGCGCAGAGAGAAGCTTGTTAATTGTGTTCTGGTGACAGCTTCCGGTGTTTTTGCAAGATGGCACAAGAGTAAGTACGCGTTGCTGTCGTCCTCGTGCAACCTTTTGGAGCTCTGTCTGGTGCCTGAGCTGGTGTGGCTGGTGGCCGCGCGATGATGCAACCACCATCGTAAGCCACACGTGCGCATCCGCGTCTCATGTTGCTTTCATTCATCACCTCACGTCCGCCTCGTTCCCTATATGAGAGTTTCACGACTTCTGCTTTCGAGGGCTGCGTGATATAGACTCGGCTGACACGAGCCACAGAAAGCGCTATCACGACAAAATGGCTAATGAGCGGACGCCACTCATCACCAACGTCTACGTTGGTGCGCCCCGACCCCGCTACCAGAATCACGTCCTGCGGCGCTTCTGTACCATCGCGCTCTCTTCTATCCTCATCTTTTGGTCCGTCTTCTTTGTCGTTGCGCTATTTGTCGACGACCCACCCCGGCACCACCACCATCACCACCATGGCTGGTCCCTGACCAACAGCTTCAACCGTGCGCCCATCACTCACGAGGAGGTCCAGAAGATCCTCTTTGAGGTTCCCTCATCTGAGAAGGCCGAGGAGTGGAGCAGGTACTACACTGCCGGCCCCCATCTCGCAGGTCAAAACTACTCTCAGGCAAGTAATGTGATACCACTTGCGAGCAAACAGCATTTAACAGCCCGACAGGCTTTGTGGACCAAGGAGAAGTGGGAGTCTTGGGGCATCCAGTCCGACATTGTTGCTTACGATGTCTACATCAACTACCCCGTAGACCACAGCCTTTCTCTGCTCTCCAAGTCCAAGGATGAGGAGGAGTCCGCCTGGAAGGTCGAGTTTAAGGCCGCGCTCGAGGAGGATGTGCTCGAGGAGGATCCCAGCTCCGGTCTGCCGAACCGCGTGCCGACCTTCCACGGTTATTCCGCCAGCGGCAACGTGACTGGATCCTTCGTCTTCGTCAACTACGGCACGTACCAGGACTACGAAGATCTCGTCAAGGCCAACGTCAGCCTCGAGGGCAAGATCGCCATTGCCAAGTACGGCGGCATTTTCCGTGGCCTTAAGGTCAAGCGTGCGCAGGAGCTCGGCATGATTGGTGCTCTGCTGTACAGCGACCCTGGTGATGACGGCAAGGTCACGGAGGAGAACGGCTACGAAGCCTACCCCGACGGCCCCGCCCGTCACCCGAGCGCCGTCCAGCGCGGAAGCGCCCAGTTCCTCTCCGTCCGGCCCGGTGACCCCTCCACTCCGGGTTACCCCTCTAAGCCCGGCGCCCCTCGCGCCCCTGTGGACGATGCCACTCCGTCTATCCCCTCCATCCCTATCTCCTACGCCGACGCCATCCCAATTCTCAAGGCACTGAATGGCCACGGCCCCTCCATCAAGGACTTCAACAAGTACTGGAACCGTAACCTCGGCCTCGCATACAAGGGCGTCGAGTACAACATCGGCCCTACCCCTGACAACGTCGTCCTGAACCTGTACAACGAGCAAAACTACACCACCACCCCTCTTTGGAACGTCATTGGTATTGTCAACGGCACCATCCCCAATGAAGTCATTGTCGTCGGCAACCACCGCGACGCCTGGATTGCCGGCGGCGCCGGTGACCCCAACAGCGGCTCCTCCGTCCTCAACGAAGTTATCCGCGGCGTCGGTGTCGCAGTCGCATCCGGCTGGAAGCCAACCCGCACAATCGTCTTCGCCTCCTGGGACGGCGAGGAATACTCCCTCATCGGCAGCACGGAGTGGGTCGAAGAATACCTCCCCTGGCTCTCCGCCGCCTCGGTAGCCTACGTTAACGTCGACGTCGGCGTCCGCGGCCCTCACTTCAGCACTTCCGCCGCGCCCCTCCTCCACAAGGTTCTCCGCGAGATCACCCATATCGTTCCGTCGCCCAACCAGACCGTCCCGGGCCAGACCGTAGGCGACGTCTGGAACGGCCGCATCAGCACCATGGGCTCCGGCTCCGACTTCACCGCCTTCCAGGACTTCGCCGGCATCCCCTCCATCGACATGGGCTTCGGCGGCGAGAACGACGAGGCCGTGTACCAGTACCACTCCAACTACGACTCCTTCCACTGGATGGAGAAGTTCGGCGACCCGGGCTTCGTCTACCATCGCACCATGGCCCAAATCCTCGGCCTCGTCGTCGCCGAGCTCTCCAACGTGCCCGTCATCCGCTTCAACGCCACCGACTACGCCGACGCTCTCTCCGGCTACGTCGACCAGGTCGAGGCCAAGCTCGCCGCCGCGGAGCCCGTCACGGACGACGAGGTCTTCCGCCAGCGCGCCAGCGTCGCCGTCGCCGACGCCGACGCGCAGGGCTCGCAGTCGCAGTTCCGCGCCTCCCTGCAGGTCCTGCGCACCTCCATCGCCGCGTTCCGCGAGAAGGCGTGGAACCTCGACGAGACGGCCGCCTGGGTCGACTGGGAGCTCAAGGAGGACATCCCCTGGTGGAACATCATCCGCAAGATCAAGCTCGGCCTCGCCTTCGTGTGGGTGAACAAGAGCTACAAGGGCATCGAGCGCAACTTCCTGTACCCCGGTGGCCTGGATGGCCGCAGCTGGTTCAAGCACGTCGTGTTTGCACCCGGTCTGTGGACTGGATATGCTGGAGGTAAGTAATCCATTCGTTCGTGATTTTGATACTGAGCTCTGATTGCTGACGAAATGAAGCTGTATACCCTGGTCTGCAGGAGAGCATCGATGCCAAGGACTACATCAATGCCGTCAAGTGGTCCGGCATCATCAACGAGTGCGTCGCATCTGCCACCAAGGGCATCTGATTGGTGTTAAGGGTAAGATAATACCGTCTATAAGTCATCAATAACGTATGTGAACGATGGCCGAGGTTGGAAACAATGTTGTAGACGAATCGACCTGTACGATACTTTCATAGCGTGGTTGCGAATTCGATATATACACCATGTATGCAGGACTATTCAATTTGACGGATGTGGCTTAGTGGTGCCAAAATTTACAGATTTAGACAGCAGACGTACCTGATGTTGCCTTGTAAGAAACTATGGGCGAGCAAGAGGAAGGGAAGGATGGTGTGTGAAAATAACGAGACGAATTGCGAATCCCTCTGCATGGTTACAGTAGCGTTTAAAATCCGGTAGACTTGGGACGTGTTGTTACTGTTGCAAACCCCATGATCTTCATCAATGTCACCTTCAGCACAAGCTTGATCCAGTCAACTGAACCTCTCTCTTTTAGGCTTTACGTGATCTATGCGTCTATAGCCTTTAGTAGTCATACATACAATCCTCCACCTCTTTTTTGTAACATCTTCCTCCCATCTACACAGCCCAAGACCGCAAATCTTAGAACTTGTAAACCTGGTCGGGAGAGTATCCCAGCTCCTTCAGGACACCGACAAGCTCGCCCTGGTCCTTGGGGCTCTTCTTGTTACCAGAGACAGCGTTCATCAGGCCAGGAGGGCCGCAGACAAAGACCTTGATGTTCTCGCTCTTGGGCTCGGGGAGGACCTGCTTGAGCAGCTCCTTGGTGATGAAGCCCTTGCCGCCGACCCACTCCTTGGGGGGCTTGTCGAGGACGTAGAAGGCGCGGAAGCGCTGGGGGTAGGTGTTCTCGAGCTCGGCGAACTCCTTCTTGAGCAGGATGTCCTCCTCGGTGACATTACCAAAAACGAGCGTGACCTTGGTCTTGTCGTCCGGGTTGCTGAAGATGGCGCGCGCGAGCTGGTACATGGGCGTAATGCCGGTGCCGCCCGCGACGAGGGCGATGTGCTCGTGCTTGTTGGGCGTCCAGGGGTACTTGGGCAGCGGGCCCTTGAAGTCGAGGCGCTGGCCGGGCGCCATGTCGTGCATGTGCGTGGACATGGGGCCGTTGGGGTACTTCTTGACGAGGAGGTCGACGTAGCCCTTGGCGTCTATCATGATATCATCAGTCACAGCTTCTTGCAATACGATTTCCCGTTTCAATCGCTTTCCAGGACGTAATCGCCACGGGAAAAGGAAGAACATAACTCACCCTCATCAGAGATAGGAGTGTAAGGCCTCAGGGTGGCCTTCTCGTCCTCGGGTCCCTTGTACTTGGTCAGGACGGCGCTCGCGACGTCCAGGCCGGAGACCATGTCGCCCTCGGGCAGCGCGAAGCGGAACTTCTTGGTGTTGTGGTTGACGTTCTCGATTGCCTCGAGCTTGAGCGAGACGAAGCCCTGGTCGCCTCCCGTGAGGGCCTTCTTGGGCGCGACGCCGACGGCGGCCTCGGCCTTCTGGACGGCGGGGGAGCCCGAAAAGAAGTAGTACGCCCCGCCGGCGGCGGCGGCAGCTCCGCCGGCGATCAGCGCCGCGCTGGAGGACGAGGACTTGGCCGCGGGCTCGGTCGCGTAGCGGCGGGCTTGCTGTGTGGCGGGGAACATCCAATGGTCAGCTCAAAAGTTCCTGTTTGGAGCTTGCTTACGGCGGGAAACAGGGTTGAGTTGGAAAAGCGCGGGACAAGGTATGGTGTGATGATCCCAAACAATCTGGCATGCCCGCCGCGGGGAAAATCTGTTGGAGCAAGGGTGAAGCGTACCATCTTGAGGGGCTGCGCAGCCCGGAGAGCAGTGCGGGCGAACATTTTGACGGTTCAATTGGCGGTATTCGTGACCGGAGACGTCAATTGAGGGTTGTCGTGGATTGAGAAAAGTTGCGGTGGAAGAGAGGTCCGACTCGCGGGCAGGTCGAACAGCTTGGGGGGGTTGGATCCGAGACAGTGGGAAGGGAGCTCTCTACCGGGTAACCCGCAAAAGCTCTGGCCTGCGCCCGCCGGTGGATGACGTACAGGTCACGTGGGATGCATCCGATTCCCCCGATCCCCGCCGATAATGAGCTGGCCCCGGAGGCCGAGCCAGGTGCAAAAACCGGGGTATTTCTAAGCAAGAGCTGACGACGTGCTCGCAGGGTTGCGTTACGAGCTTGGCCTACAGGCAGTGCGGCGCGGCGTTGATGGTGTCGTTCGCGTCCAGCTCGGAAGACTGCTTAATGGAATCAAAAGCGGGTGGGACAGGGTCAAAGAAGTTCATTCCTCTGGCGAGGAAAATGGGGGGTTTCCCGATATATTACATACAAGCAAACAGCTTCAGTTGCCGAGAGCTTAACTAAAACACATCTTCACTTTCATCCGCCGCTCGAGCCGGGTATTCGAGCGCGTTGTTCCTCCATTTGAAGCCACGTGCATCCTCCGTACTGCATCCTCCCGTCCTCTGCTTCATCCAAGCTACATGCTGAAAGCGACCGACCAGGGGCTCCTCTCTTTATGTCTCCTGAAATACAACGTTACGCCTCTTGATCATCAAACCGAAATCAGAAAACGCTCCTCCCTGACGTCCCTCATAGTACATGATTCATGACTGATCCTCCAGGGAAAAAGAATCTGCCAAGCCAGAAATCTAGCCGTCGAGTTTTGCTGCCAACGTGTGCCTTTTGGCCATCATGGCCCATTGTCCGTCTCCATGGCGTCGGGATCTGCGGGTTTCTCGCTGGGGGTCTTTGCCTTTGGTGTGCTTGATCGATCAACCGTCTTGGTCTCGGTTGTGGTCTCGGTTGTGGTCTCGTTTGTTGCCTCCGTCAAGGGGGAGACCTGAGAGTCGCTCTTCTTCGCGGTTGTGTCCTGGCTGCCTCGGCGCATGATACCGACGTCCTGGTGCGAAGCCAGCGTCGGCGTGTTTGCTTGGCTGCCACCTCTCTGGCCATGATAGTGGACCACTTGGGGCGGGGGCTGACCGGACTGAATCCCCAGCTGTTGCGTGGGATAGGGGTCCAGGTCTTTGCTCGAGGTAGAAAACGTGGATACTACAGGTTGATGGTAACCGTTAGAAGACTGGCTTCCTGTCGGGGTATGGCCGTAGGTGAGATGCTCCGCTTGGGTCGGGGTGCCAACGTCGTTTGGTGAAGTCGAGCCCTCACCTAAGTTTCCAGTCAAACTGTTCATACCGCCTTCGATATCTCGCAACAAGCGAACATATTCTTCGGGGACTAATCCACTCTCTTGTGTCTTGGGATCCTCAGCCACAAGCCAGCCTTGGCCGTGTCGGTAGGAGACCCAGATGATTTGCCCCTCCACAAGGGGCAGTTCGTTTTCGTTTTCCCTTTCAAAGTCAAAAAGTGCGACGGCCTTGCCATGCATCTCCTCGTCAGGCGATGTAATGGTGAATTGATAGTCCCGCGAATACCGGGACTGGTCCTCATCTCGGAAGCCGGGGGATGATGCGGAGCTCGATGCATCGGAGTACTCGTGTTCGGCGTACTGCCGCGGGGGTTGGTCACCCAGCTGGTATGCGTGGCTTGAATGTCTCGCATCGTCGGGCGGGTAGGTGACATACTCCCCGCCTGGGCCGTTTGCCTCTCCTCCTTGGTTCAAGTAGTATCGCTCGCTGCCATCACCGCTGGTGCTTACATAAAATCCGCGCTCTCTTTCATATTGTGCCGGGTGCAGAATATCTCCATCGTCGCGAGTCTTTGTTCTCCCAGTTCCCAAAGCCGCGGAGGACGACTTGTGCTTACGGTGTCGCGAGCTGACAACCGGGCTGGCCAGATCTTCGTCCTCGCTCCAAGGCGGGCCGTCTGCGAATTGCACAGAGGGGAGGTCGTGGTTTCTGCCGAAGCCATCAGGACCCCACGCGCCGGTATCCCAACTCATCTTGGTCTCCCAGGCGGCGGGAGGGTCGGAGAGGCGGCGCGACTCGCTGAGAGGGGTGCTGAGGCCGGAAGCGGGATGCGACGGCTCTGGCGGGGGACCATAATGCATGGGGTGCATGATGGGATAGGCGAAATCGCGCACCAGAGTGTAGGTGAGGCTCGAAGGAAACATTGGAAATATGTGGGATGGGGGTCGCGAACGCGACGGGACAGAGCCCGTCGAGTATTGCGACAGGCGATTCTTTGAAGCGTGCGACATTGGTCTCGGGGCTGTCGAGCGGCGGCTTGGAGGGGAGGTTATTAGCGGCGGCAGTGAGGGGTGATTCGGGTTTGTGGAGGGAGAAGCAGCTGCAGGTGGGGATGTCGCGGGCGAGGAGCTTTGGGACAGGAGCGTGGTCATCCTGAGAATATCGCAGTCGATGGGGAGCCAGCAAAAGGATGGCGGGCACCCGATTCGCGGATCCTACGGCGTCGTGTGCCACCAAGCCAACAAAAAGGCCAGCAGAACAATCGAGCGCTTGCCGTCGCCGGAATTGCAAGAGAATATGATTGGTAAAATTCGGGTGTCTGGCCACAGCAGGCAGCGGATTCGAAGGCTTGCGCGCGGGTGGTTATCGTGAAGTCGTGCGGCACTGCACTGTACTGAAGCTGGTTCGAAGACGGAGCCGGACGGAGTGGTGAATGGAACGATGCGAAATCGAATAGGGCTGGTGGAAATAATTTTGGAGCAGCGGTAGCAACGGACTGGCCAGGTTGTTTTTCGCAAAATGAAAGTCGTCGCACGCGACGCTGAGGGTTGAAATCGAGTAAGGAGCGTCAAGAACTTAAGGCAGTCGCAGCGGGCGATTAATTCAGGTCGCGGGGTCGCTCGACGTGCGACAAGAGGGTGGGTTGGAAAGAAGAAGGTGTAGAAAATGGGATAGGCGGGATGTTGAGGAGGGCGATGAGAAGAGAAGAAGAGGATTGGAAGAAGAACAGAGGAGGAGCAGAAGGGGAGGAGGAGGTGAGGTTGGGAATAATTCGTTTAGGTTCGGGTTGCCGGTGCTGCCTCACGCTCTGCTTCTACAGACTGCGTCTGGCCAATGCCTCTCTCGCTCTGCCTCTGCCTCTCTACCTCTGAGGTGGTGGTAGTGGTGGGCAGCGGCTTGGGTTTGTGTTGGTGCAGTGCTGCGGTTTCTGTTGCGGTGCGGTGTTCGTGGGCAGCAGACTGGATGGTGGGAGGTAAAAAGGTACCCTACCCAGAAGCAGAACGGCCGTGCCTCTTCGCACCAGACGGACGCAGCGCAGACCAACAGGACTGGACCACCTCAGGTTGCCGTCGCGGGGATGTACATGTACTTGGGCGCGTCGTACCCTGCGAGGAGGGCGCTTCGTTAGCGGAAGACCTTGGGTAGCATTTGTTGTGTTTGTTTGGTGGGAGGGTGCGGGAGGTAGACGAACGAGACAGCAGAGGGCGGAACCTGTCCATGCGTCTGGAGCAGGTACTTGTACCTCGACCGGAAAGCCAGGAACAGAACAGACAGAGGAGCGGCCGAACGCTTTTGTTCTGTGAACAGACACTCGACCCCCAAACGCACTGGACTGCACCTCGATGCTGCTAAGCGCGTCGCGCAGTGATCCTACTGGCTGAGCCGGTACCTACCTTGGGTAGCTTGTTGGAGCAGGGAGACGGAGGAGCGGGAACAGAGCAGCTGGTGGGAAGGAGGGTCAGGCACAGGAAGAGGCAAGATAGGTAGGTACTAAGTAAGGTAGGCAGGTAGGGTAAGGTAGGTAGAAAGACGGGAGAGGGGACGAGGGGAGGGAACACGATGAGGAGGGGGGACGAGTAAGGCAAGGCAGACAGCCAGAGGCAGCAAGCAATGGAAGGCAAGCAGGGTCAATCAAAGGTGTGATGAAGGAGGGGAACCTACCTCAGCAAGGTACCTTCAGCAGGTGAGGTAAGGTAGAGAGAGAAAGGCATCTGAACCGACTGACTGCGAGCAACTGCAATCGACTCTCGGCCAAAAACAGCAGCAACAGCAACAGCGGTCCCAACCGAGTCAGCGGCGGCGTTGCTGCAATCGGTCAGGATGCACTTCCTCTTTGCAAGCCAGCTCCAGTTCGTGGCGGGATCGATTGCCCAAATGGAACGAGGTACTTCCGCCCACTTGCCCGTTGCTAACAAAGACCATGTATCCAGTCCGTATTTCTCGTCTCCATGCCATGCATCAGATGTCCTGCCTCCCAGGCCATCATCTGTCAGATCTGAACTGGAAGGGCATGTCCTCCGTCCTCCTCGTGGGTAACAATATCTGGAGACCTCTGGAGACCTCTGCACCCAGTCTCCAGACCACCAGCCAGACTAGACTTGTCAGGACAACAGATGCTGTGCAGTGCAGCACCGCCTGCAGGGAAGCCCGCATGTCCAGGACAGCTTGGGAACCCCGTCTGTAACTCTGTGCGGCAAAGGTATGCGAATACGCACCACCCCGTCTCCAGTCAATAGTCTCCAGTCCCCAGCATCAAGCATCCAGCATCCTCCAGCACACATCATGTACCTCATCTTGTCTTGCAGCTGCGACCCTCAGCCAAGCCCGTCGGACAGAGTACCTTCTGCGTGAATGATGAGTTGCCAGGAGGGCCAGAAGGGAGCCCCGCTTTCTTCCTCTGCTTCAGATTCACAACTCGTCTGTCTTTTTCCAGTCTATCTGTGATGCGTCCCGCTGGAACTACAGTACGGTGCACCCTTCGTACGTACGCCTCAATGTAAGGCAATTACGTGGTTCCTGGTGTAAGTCGCCCGTCGTCCGTCCCCCGTTCCATCGGTCCCATAACCAACCCAAGGGCATCCTTCCAGGAACCTTCTTGTCGACCTGTTTCTTGCCCGGGTTGTCTTGTTCAACTACACACAGGCCTTGCGCAAACTCTGCCATCCTACCGTCAGCCATGTGTCGCGGAGTCGCGACTTTGACCCAACACCCAATTGACTCGGCCGTCTGTTATTCAGAGTTTTCTCCTCATCAACGTTATGCCGTACCTGACACCGTGACGGACGCCCGCGCGTCGCCTACGCATCCCTCTCTTCTAAAAACTGCCCCTTCAGCCCGAACTCTATCCCCAGGGTGTCCCCCCAAGAGCCGCCCGTGCTCTCTACGCCGTAAGAGCTTCCCAAAGACGCGTGAACGTTCGCCGCAGTGAGTACAACCTGCGGCCCGACTGATCCATGTTATGGACTGGGTCTGCCGGCCAACACGGGACGAAAGAGGAGGCAGGCTGCAAACAGGCAGGGGCTGAGACGACGTCCATCACTGAGTACAGACGACGACGACTCGCCGGGTACAAGCTGCACTAAAGCATGTTGGAGTTGAGTCGTCTGTTTCTCTCGATCAACCGCTTCTTGCGAGATCAGTTATTCCTCAGGCGCCCCAAAGAAGCATGTCAAGCACGAGCATGGCGGGGCGGCTTCCAGTGCTATTCTTGGTCTGCCTGGGCTGTCATCAATTAACAAATATTGACTACGCCAGCATCGACCGGCGCAGTCTCCCGTTCAGGTCGCACCAAGGTCAGACAGCGGCCGGCCCACACCTGATTAGCGAGGACGTCCCTGGCGCAAATCATGAAGGTATCCAGTCCTGGGTATCCATTGACGTCTACATAGTATAGTACAGCGCCGGAGGGCAGAGGTAGAGACTGGCCAGACATTGGTGTCTTGGTCCGAACAGTTGGGCATAAGACCTCTAGCGGCACTGATTGCCAGAGGCAAAGATTCAGATCAGAGATGCATCGCAAGATCGACGCTGGACCCCGCCCCGGCCAATGCACACACAACTCGTGGTACATACCAAAAGTTGCTCACCACGTAAATGGCACAAGCTTCTAGAGAGAGCTCTGTGCTTTTCTCTGATGAGTGAGGTGGACAGCCTGAAGCACAAACAACCATCCGGTCCTTAGCCAGGCGCTATTCCACTAGCTGCATCTCAGCGGCCATCAGTGCCCATCCGTGGGGCAACCCACAAGCCGACGGATGGGCTCTGCATCGCAAATTGCGCTGCTGTCGTCCATTTCTCCAAGGGTGGGAAAATGACCGTGGTGAAACTTCAACACTGATCGACGGTCTCCCGCATCTCCTTGAGGCTGCAGCTGCTGCTTCGCTAGTATTGGTAAGGTCAGCAGCCCAGAAAGCCACGTGCAGAACAGCGGTCACCGAAGTTTCCAGCGCCATATTGGAACTGTTAAGGTCAGAGACGGACGGCAAGCAGCGAGGGGGGTCTGGCTTCATGCGTCTCTCTCGTCAGCATCATTGGATTGCCGCGGAACGCCGGGCTTACAGCGTCACAACGCAACGGCGGGAGACACCTCAATGCATATGACGACCAGATCATTGGACAGCCTGGCGAGGCATAGGGTGAGCGGGAGTGTGAGCGTCGCCGCGTTGGGCCGTCCGCAGATCGCAGAACGCAGGGCGCATCACGCAGCTTAACATCAGGACAGTATCACAGGCCACCTATCCAACCCAATCCGACCCCGAGAGGCAGGTAATTCCTCCGACGATCCGACAGAATGCCTCGCAACTTGCCAGATTTCCTTGCCAAAGTAGCACCGGTGGCACATAGCTGATGGGCCGATCACAAGACCCCCGAAGAGGTCTAGCCCATGAATCCTTCCAGGACAAGACCGTCAGGGTCCATATCTTTTTTGATATGCTTGCTGCATTGCCTCCTCGGTCGCACCCTGCTTCTCCAGCGTGCCCGTATCCGTCAGGCAAGGCTGTTTTACGATGTGGCCTTTGACAGCAACAGGTCTCGACCGTTCTCGTCTGTTTTAGCTCAATTGTTTGCTCTTTCAGACACTCTGTCTGACTCTCATGCTCAGCCAACCGCCATCCGGACGTCCAAAGTCATCTAGAATTTTGTTGGCGTTTCTATTTCTGGCTCACGAGTCACTGAAAACTGTAGCTGCATTTGGCCCGGCCACTGATTGGTGCCCTTGAAAGCGTCGTTTGTTTCAGCATCTGCGAGCGCCTAACAACCAATCACAGTAGCAAGCTCCGAGAAGCACTTGGGAACGCCCTGAGTCCATGTTTCTAGCGGGGCCTCAGGCAAGTGAGACCACAGTCGATGGGCTGCTTACTTAATGCGTCTGTTGCGCCACGGCCCGGCTTTCTGCCGAAGGAGAGCTCGCGTCGTCGGTGCACTCCACTTTATTTCCTCCAAAACCCAACGTCATTGACGCCTGCGAAATTCTTTCTTCCACACACAACATCCATTGCTAGGACTTGGAGCTCTCAACAGCCCCTTCACGTCCGTCCTTGGATCGCAATTAGAGACTTGAGGGACGCTTTGGTGAAGCAGAAGATAGAGAATTTGCTTGTCAATTGCGGCGCGTACGCACCCAAACCCAAAAGGTAAGGCAAAACTCGTCGAACACAAAAAAACATTTCCTCGAGCTTCGCGTGATGAGTCTATATTTATTGGAGCTGTCTAAATCCCCCTATGTTGACACACTCTTACCGTATACGCAAAAAACTGAAACTTGCGCTCAACTTTCTCTTCATTTATGAACAAATAAAGTGTCTGAATTTTGGCTAATTCAAGACACAGATCAGAAGCTCTACGACGACCAAGACTTTGACGACACCAACCGACACGACTGACTACCCTTTTTTGTTTTTTCCCGCTCTGACTTTTCACTCCTTCCTCGTTCTCTTTTGGGCCCCACGCGTTTCCTCTTTTCCTCTTCAGTGTTCGCGCCTTACCTTATCCACCCGTGAAGCTCCATCCTGACGCCCCACTATCCACGCTCTTCGCAACACCATCGTGAACCTCAACCGCATCAATGGACGTCGCAAATGGAGCTGCGCAGGCCGCGGCCGTGGCGCCTGCAACGGCCAACGGTAACGGCGAGGCCGGCGCGCCATCCGACTCGGGAGAATTCAAGCTCAAATTCTGCACCGTCTGCGCGAGTAACCAGAACAGGTGAGCATGACCAACCTTGACCGCGACAAACAACCACGCGTCCACTCGAAGCTTGTCCTAGGCAGTAGAAGACATGTCGCTGACGTATCCCTCAACCCAGATCTATGGTGTCTCATCTCCGTCTCGCGAACGCCAACTACCCCGTAATCTCCTTCGGCACGGGCTCCCTCGTCCGCCTGCCGGGCCCGTCCATAACGCAGCCCAACGTCTACCACTTCAACAAGACGTCGTACGACTCCATCTTCAAGGAGCTCGAGTCCAAGGACCCCCGCCTCTACCGCCTCAACGGCGTCCTCAACATGGTCGACCGCAACCGCCACGTGAAGTGGGGCCCCGAGCGATGGCAGGACTGGCAGGTCGGCATGCCGCGCCTGCAGCACACCGAGGACCGCGGCAGCGTAGGCACCGAGGGCGGCGTCGTCGACATCGTCATCACCTGCGAGGAGCGCTGCTGGGACGCCGTCATCGACGACCTCATGAACCGCGGCAGCCCGCTCAACCGCCCCGTGCACGTCATCAACGTCGACATCAAGGACAACCACGAGGAGGCGAGCGTCGGCGGTAAGGCGATCCTGGACCTCGCGAACCACCTGAACGAGGCGGCCAAGCGGGAGAGGGAGGCGGTCGGCGCGGAGGTGTTCGACAACGGCAGCGCGTCGGCGAGGGCGAGCTTCGACGAGAAGGTGCCGGAGATCCTCGCGGAGTGGCAGGACCGTTGGCCGCATTTGCCTGCGATCTGGACCTTGGCCTGGTTCTGATCATGCTCTCTCTCTGTGTCTCTCTCGAGTTCGGAGATTTAGAATGTGCCGCGTCATGGTTACACGGCGCAAAACGGAACGGGCGTTCTCAGCTTGGGCGGGGATCAGCTCCCGACGGAAAGACTTGGTCAGTTCGCTGTTTTGCTCCGGGACGGCTATCGCAGATCCCAACGGACCGGGCCCGAGAGAGAAAAAAAGTCCCGGCAAAGCACACACCATATCAGTATTATCATGAGACCCGACGGCATGAGGTCCCACGGGGCACACACATCGCGCATCACAATCTGGAAGGACGATGCGAAGCGGGCGGGGGTGATCATCCGGGGGAAGCATAAACCAGAGGAGGGATCCAGCTCGTTGGTCTAAATATACACAACTAAGGCTCCGGTCCCGCGTTGGATGGGAAGGAAGCAAGAGCGGTTTTTGTTTTCATCAGACGAAAGAATTCATGCGGGTTGGGAATGGGATACCCCACGCGGACGTGCTCCGGTAGACGACAATTGCTCGAGTAGAAGAAGGGAAGCCGTAAGAGCATGCGGCCCTCGTCCAAAATTTCAAGACGAGAATCTGCGCGCGCGACTCATGGGCCAGGAGGAACCGCTCTCGCATCAAGAGAGTTCTCATACAACGAACGCAAACGTACATAAACTACGTAGGATGGTTTAATCATAACATCACTCCATAAAGAAACATGAACGTCACTACGACTGCGCGGATGCAACCTTGCCTTACCGAGCCTCAGATTAAACTACGTTGCTCGTTCTCGTCGATAAACGTGTTTCCCAACGTCGCATGCCGCTGCCGTTGATTCCCGCGCGCACCCTTTTTAAGCTATCGCAGCCGCGTTTCGAGCTAGCCTCAGTCGAGGCAGGTTTCACGCACAAAAGTCGGCGGTCGGACCTTTTCCCGGGGTTTCCTGAGAACCGCAAAAGAGCTCACGGTGCAATTTTCCGTGGTAAATTTGTAGAGACTACACAGCCTTCGAAGTGAAATTAAGCTGACCTTTTGGCTCAGGTGGATGTGGGGGAGGAAGAGGAAGAACCGACAGCTCTGGGATCGTTTCCGTCTTTTGAGTTTGCATGCCTCTTGCCTGTGGTCTTGCTCGGACTTTGTTCATAAATCGATAGACTTGACGCTTGTGCTAGAGCCGCAGAGAAAACATGACGCGGAACGGGAGGTTTGATAGCGGCTAGGACGGCTTTGATGATGTGGAAAATTCGTCATGGTCGTTAGTATTCTGACATCAAATAGTCACTTGATTTGCCTGCACTTGCGGGAATATTGTTGCTAAGCCTCGCCGGTGAGCCAAACTCGTGTAGACCATTTGCTGGTCGTGTGGTTAGTCGCAATATGTCGGGCAATTGATCAAGACTGGCACGGGACTGAACGGCAGAAGCAAATTGCAGGCGGATGAACCGGAGTGTCCCTGTGAGTTTTGAAGTGGTGGGGATTTTCCATGATGGGCGCAGGCCCGCGTATGATCGTATCCGCGATCCCTCGTGTAGCTTCGAGGCCACCCTTCCTTCGCCAGCTTCCATCGAATGTTCGCTGGGCGTGGCCAAGCTTCATTCCCGTCTCAGGGCGGGCGCGTTGGACGACGGGGAGGGGTTCATGCGGTTTGGATATACCTTGCCATGTCACATGTCGCCTGGGAGCCTCACCTCGTGGCCGGGTCTCCTCTGCCCAGGGCATTCGGTTCGGGATCGAGGGTGATTGGCCCGGTAGCAGAGACCCAGTGACACCCGAATCAGGGGTTTGCTTGAAAATCCGAAGACAGTTGGCCAGCGCCTTTTCTGAGCACACGAAAAAAGAAAGCACTGACGGCAGAATGATCGCGGCGGCGATGTCGAGTCCCCGAGGCGAGCTCGGCGGAGGCCCTCCAGACGGCTTGTCAGATTTGGGGATCTGGATTTTGAGGAATGGATCCCGCTCGATGGCCTAGGAGGGCTAGAAGAGTCGAGACTCTGGTGAGAGAGGCCGTGGACGACGGATGCAGCAAGAGCAGGGCGAGCCAGATGAGGTGCAATTTTAGGTGCAATAAAACGGTGCATGGGGCATTGGCGGTTGACGAGGGTTGCGCATCGGTTGTCTGGACAGAGCAGGCCGTGGGTATCTTGCTAACGACCGTGGCTGACGGACGGCACGGGTGTATAGGAGACTTCTTCTAGGAAGGATATTTACAACCAGAGATTGTCGATAAGATTTTTGGTGTATTTCTCCGTCTTCCTTGCCATGGGTTCTCGCGGCCTCTGGGCCAGTGTCATATCTGTCTGCAGTGCTCTCCTCGGCGACGGGTATCTAGTCCAGAGTCAGTGGAATCAGCAGAGCCAAGAGTACGGGGCTGTCAGGGCCGTCCGCTCGCATAAGGCGGGCAAGGCAAGACGGACGACAAGCAGTAATGACAGTGACAGGCTGTCAAGACTGGAACTTGAAGGCTGCAGACGCAAAGCAAAGCAAAGGCAGTGCCAACGTCTCGGTGCGACCTGGACTGGATTGCCAGAGTTCCGGCCCCCTTGCGCAGGGACGCTTTGAGAATCGCATCTCCACCATGCTTAAAAGGCATCCTTGTTCGATGCAACTGAACAGCAGGTTAAGGTCAGGCACGTCCGGATATGCCCATGGCCAGTGCCCCCTTATCCTTGCCCTTGTCTTCCGAATCTCCATCTCCCACAGACACCGCCACCGTCGAGTGACAGGCTGGGCCCCGGCCCCGGGCAGCGTGTGAAGGCCGCGGTGGACGGGTTGGCAAAAGTCCACAATCGAATTTTGTTGCTAGCGCGCGCCAGCAAGATGGACCAATGGGTTGTGGAAAGGCCGCGCCATCACGGCCAAGGGTGGTTATTGCATCAGGGGTGGGAGTCTGGCAGCGGCCGGCGCGACATGGCCTGGGGATCGGGAGGATGGATAGGAAGATTTGGAAGAGAGGAAGGGGAATAGTGCAGTCAGTCGTCGGGGGACCCCTTGGAGGTGCGGATGGGAAAGGGGAGATGGATGGATGGATGCTATGCACGGCGGCATGAATCTGTGATGCACTGATGCGTGTACCGTACCTCAGCCCAGCGGGTGTGGTGCGTGTGTGTGTGGGCGGACAGACGGATGGATGAACGATGGGAACTGCCTTGGGTGCTGGTGAAGAAAAGACATGATGAACGTGCGGGTAAAGGAGGAGGTGGTCGATGTGAGACACGGATGAGGTGACTTGGGCTGCTTCTCAGCTGAGAGACTGCAGCGAATGAATCAACGAAGGAACTTGACTGGCAGGCGTCAAGAGTCAGAACGCAGGTACCGTGTATCCGTACGCAGTAAGGTCAGAGGCAGGAACAAACTCTGGCGCTAATTCCTTGCCGCTGTGCATCGTTCCTGACTGGATGCATTGCAACTTCCATCCATCGTAGTAGGTAATTAGGTACTGCGTGGTAGTGTAGACGAACCCGCGAATCATTCGCGATTTCCGAATGCCCGCGCAGAGTTGCAGAGAACCCCACTCCCAATTCAATACCGCCAACTTTGGAAAGAAGGCAGTGGCGGGAGATGAGAATCCGGAATGGCATCCTTCCCGCGCGAATTCCTTCTTACCAGCGTGCCAGGGGCCATGATCGTGTCTCTCCACGTCGCGTCGTGTGTCTTGTCTTGTCTCTGGGAACCTATACCAAGTATGTCCAAGTCCAAAGTCGCGATAGGCTTCTCTGTCCCGGTCCCCACTCGCCTTAGCTTGTTTTGCCCGATCTCTGCCTTTGCGAGAGCCGGGCGCCATGTAACGGCAGATGCCATTCTGGCCTTGTTCACACGTCAAGGCCACCCTCAGACTTTGGGCTGATGGTGAAGCTCAAGCCTGCTTCAACTTCGTCGGCAGAAGCCCAAGGGGTGACAAAAAGAAACAGCTTCGCCTCACACTGTCTGACTCCGGATCTCGAAATGCATAGGTCCGATCCGAGTCTTCGTCGTCGTCGTCGTCAACCAGCGAAGGTCACCATGTCGGGCAGCGCGTCGTCGTAGCATCAAAAAGTGGAAGAGCGTGGCAGTGACAGAGGCAATCGCTATGATCAAGGCCCTTAATTACATGGGCATTTGCTCAGGTCCATCCCCAAATCATCCCCGGAGCGCTCCCAAAGCAGACGATCAGCGTGGAATCGAAGTGGGGCACTGCTGCCAATGGTAATTTGCAAGTACCGTTCGCAACATTCTACAGCAGGCGGCGCCTGTCCCAGTTGTCTAACGGTACAAGCCACTACAACGGCCAGTGTCTCCAGTGTCATTTCCCCTCCTCCACCCCCTTCCACACTTGCACCGCACCTTCCCCTTCCCCCCCTTCCACTATCGTGCCCCCCTTCCCCCCTTCCCCTTGTCTTGCCCTCGCACCCCCGGCCATCCATCGCTCCAGCACCAGTGATCCGCTACGCCGTGCAGCTGTCCACTGGCAGTCCAGAGCAGTCCACCACCATCACTTCATTCATCGTCACCTCCTCCGTCACTGTCCAGGTCCAGAGCCAGTGCGCAGCGTGCCTGACTTACAGCGCACAAACCACACCACCAAGCGACGGGAGGCCCTCTTGCGCGGCACTCTTAGCGGCCCAGATCTCCCACAACCCACTGGACTCGCTCATCCTAACGAGTCCTAACCCCCCTTTTTGGACCCCCAGCCGCCGCCATCTCGCTGCCGCCATTGGTCGTGGTATCCCGGCCAGCCACCTTGACGTTTCATGCCTCACAACCTCGTCGCGGATTCTGCTGTTGTCTTCCTACTGCCTACATACTTTGCTGCTCCGTCGTCTCTTCTTTGCAGCTTGGCTTTTTGGGGCTTTTGCAAGGTTGCTTTGGACTCTGTTTTTTTTCTACGGCCCGTACGACGTCGTCGTCTGCTTGCTTCCAACAACCTACTGGATACCAGCACGTCAATTGCATACTGTGTGCAGCACTAGCCTCTTCTACTGCAGCATCTCGTCCCACGCTTCTTCTTCTGCGGCATTTGCTTTTTCTCTGCATCCCCCCAAAAAAATATTCCCTTTCGACACCGACACGCCCTTCTCCCGCCCTGTCATGCCGTGTCGCAACCGCTGGTGTCTCTGAAAGAACCCTTTCCGTCTTCCGTTCTCGATTCCGCCGACGCCTCTTATCCACCCCTTCTATCTGTACGACGAAGAAGCTGAGACATCGACATAATCGACACATTCCACCGCCACATCGACGACTTAGACACAACCCTGATCCGACGCGGCAAGAAAAAAAGGAAAAAGGTTCTGCGACATACGTACTATTTAGGTTGGCAGCTGGCTTTTGGGTTTGGCAACTGGTTTTGGGTACGAGCCTGTGCCTGATTGGATTTGGATTCCGTCGGGTAATAGTGCTGCAAGAGGAAGAAGAAAGGTCTCTGTGCGACTCCCGATCGACTTCAAAGAGCCCCCGACCTTCTACCTCGACACTCCCTTTGTTCCCTGCGCCGCCTTTTTTCGACTGCTGCGTCTCGCTCCCCACGCGAACCGAGTCTTATACAAAACACAGCGAGGTCTACCATGAATGGCCGCAATGCGCCTCTCTCACCTGTCTCTCTAGGTGGCGGAAGTGAATGGTCTGTTGGCAAGTACCAATCCATCAACGAAGATCCGTACGCAAACAACCGTGGCAACATCGTCTCTCCCCCGAATTCCGGAGGCTCGAACGGCGCCATGAACGGCGGTTTCCCTCCCGGCCCGCGAAGCGCTGGCGGGCCCTCACCGCCGCCCTCTGTCGGCCGCTCCAGCAGCGGAACAAACATGTACGCCAGAAGTGAGAGCGGAAGGAGTATCCGCGAAGAACAAGCCGAGGGCATCCTTGGCGAACACTATGTTGCCCTGAAGAACTTTTTGAATGGCGGCCAAGGAGGCCGTCCTACGCCCCCTAACAAGGCACGCGACAAGCTGCTGCGACTGTCATCTGTCCAGTTTCTCGAACTCAGTACCGATGTTTTCGATGAGCTGATGCGAAGACAATCTCTCGGCCGAAGGCCCTCGGGCCCTGGGTCTCAACCCCCTCCCCCTTACCTGATGCCCGAATCCAACTTCCACCCGAAACGTAACCAGGCGAGACAAAAGCTGTCTTCCCTCGGCCCTCCCCGATTTCGCGATCTCGCGACCGACGTCTACTGCGAACTAGAGAGGAGGTTTCCCCGCTTTGCTGCTGGAGATATGCCCAGAGTGGGTAGCCCCGTATCGGTCCGTTCGCAAGCGACCGTAAATGGTGGTTACCCGCCGAGAAGCCAAAGTAGGAGTCAGAGTCGGACGAGACGGCCCTCCGATGCCAGCTCAATGCGAGGAGGACCGCCCCGGGGCGATCCTTATGGTGTGCCTCCATCGCCGGGCTTGCCTCCGGGAGGCGAGTATAACCGGCCGATGCAGAAGCAGTTTCAGAGCAACACGATTGTGCCGAACAAGAGTACAATGGTGGAAGAAGATGACGATGCGAGCCCGAACGAGGACGGCGACGAGGCTTTTGGTCTCGAGCGCACGGCAACAAACCGCACGAGTAAGAGGAGCCAGGCCACGGAGCAAAGTGCGGTAGCATCAGAGGTGATCTTTACCCAACTTAACCTCGTATCGAGTGGAGACATTAACAGCCCTATAGGCCGACAAGAAGCTTTTAGACGAATATCAATCTCAGGTCCGAGAGCTTCGGGAAAAGCTCGACGCAATGGAAGACGTCATGAAGAAGAAGGACGATGAAATGAACAGCATCCTTGACGGCGAAAGATCACGATCGACGGCTGTCAATATGGAAAAGAAGGAGTTTGCCGATCTCCGACTCAGCCTTGAGAACAAGCTCGCTGAGGCTCAGGACGTGAACGACAACTTAAGACAAGAGTTGGACCGCATGAGAGACGAGCATGCCAACGAATCCAGACAGCTCAGAGAGCAGGTCGACGACCTGCGGCAATCCAACATGACCGCCGCTGCGAACGTCAGCTCCGGAAACGCCGACCGGGAACTACAGCGGGAAAACGAGCAGCTGCGCAGATCCTTGCAAGAGCAGCAACAGGTTACGGAGGAGGCTCGTCGCGAGGCTCGTGAGTTTTTGCGCGAGATGAAGATGCTATCGCAACAAAGTGGATCTTCCTGGCAAAAGCAAGAAGAGTTGGAGAAGACTATCGACCAGCTCGAAGGCGAAGTTCGCGAGTGGCGGAACCGATACGCTCGCACCAAGACGCAACTTCGCGACATGCGCGCTGCTTCACTCGGGTTGAATGTTGAGCAGGATGCGGCCAAATACGTGCGCGAGAAGGGATTCCTGCAGCAGAACGGAGCAGTCAAGGACGTTCACGTCACCAAGTTCCAGATTGCCATTGACGAGCTTCTGCAGAGAGCTCGATCAGACGACCCCGACAAGGTCGTTGACTCTATGAAGCAGGTCGTTGTCAGCGTTCGCCGGATTACTAAGGACATCGACGAAGCAGCGCAAACCAACGAGGACCTCATGCAACAGCGGTCGAAGCTCAAGGGCAAGATTTCCTCCTCTGCCAACAATCTCATTACCTCGTCCAAGAACTTTGCTGCTTCGGGTGGCATTTCGCCCGTATCATTGCTCGACGCCGCCGCTTCTCACCTAGTTGCCGCCATCGTCGACCTCCTCCGAGCTGTCAAGATTCGCAATACTCCCGATGGTGAGCTCGAGGACGACGATGATGGCACTATTACGCCTGTGGACTCCACTGGATTCTTCTCCCCGAGGACTGCCTCCAGACAAGAATCAATGATCCAGGATTCAGTTCCTGCGCCTTTGCCATTGGGACAGGCACCCCCACCCTTCCAGGGTCTTGGTGGCAGAGCCAGCATGGACTCTTCAGCCTACAGCCCCATCAACTCCCCCCGTCAATCCGCCGACACCTACAACCGAGGACCTAACGGCATGAACGGTATGAATGGAATGAATGGCATGGGCTACAAGAACGGTCCCACCAATGGGTACGGCATGCGCCAAGATAACCAGGCAGAGGAGCTCAAGGTCTACCTCGACGATCAGACCGCTATCCTGGTTCAGAACATCCAGAACCTCGTCGGCTCCATCCGAAGCGATGCCTCTATCAACCAAATTACGTCCGAGATCAATGGCATCACCGAAGTGGTCGGAAAGGTTATTTCTGAGACGGAGGCTTCTGGCAACGGCGCCATGATCGCTCGCCTGGCCGCCTGCCGCGAGAGACTTCTTGAGGCGAGCGAACGGGGCTTGGACATCGACCGCGGTCAGGACGTTGGTGCGACCGGACGCAACGATCGCGAGTGGCGCATGTGGACGCAGACCCTGCCTCCCATCGCCTTCGAGATCGCCAGGGAGACCAAGGAGCTGGTCCAGCGCGTTGACCAACTGGTTATGAACGGAGGCGACGACTTCTCTTAAGTTATCGGCCTATCGCTGGAAAGCCAACGCTCCGACTTTAATGATGGTAGGCAACAATGTTGACCTTCCGACAACCTATCACGATACGCATAGTCTTCAAACGAAACCCCCCTTCCGCTTTTTTTTCGCGAGAGAAAGCTTTGATACCCCTGCTGTCCTCAGGGCGGCTTTGCTTGCATTTTGGGTTTGCAGTTTTGGAATGTTAAGGAAACAAAAGGGGTCGCTTTTTCGCTTCTTCCGTATCCTTTTTTCTTTATATATATTTGACATCCTCTCGGCGCATGAGAGGAGGTTTTGGCTCTGAAGCTTGGGTTATAGACGGCTCCTTGCGGTTTGCTTACTACTGCCTTGAGGCGTTTAATCTGCTCATGGGGTTAAGCTCAGTGTACGCTTTGCATGAGAGAAGGACCTGAAGACGACGCTTTTTTTGTGTCAAGTCATGCGAATGAACGAAGACAGACGGAACAGTCCTGAACTTCCCTGCTCCCCTGGCCATGTATTTTCAGGGCGAGCGGGGGTGGACGGGACGGGATCACTTATTGGCGGTGTTGAGCTGGTTAAAGACAGTGCTTGGGGGGTATAGTTAATGTTAAGATTGCCCACGAGGCATGGATTGAATGCACCATTGTGTCCGCTCCGTGATAATGTGAAGACGCCACTTCGACCATGTGTGATGTGCCTTGCGCAATATCGTAGGTTTGACTTTCAAGCGGCGAGCTTCGTTGGCCTCATATCACAAGCAGAAACCTTCCAACATCATGGCATCGGAGGACGGCGCCGGCTCCCACGCGTGTGACCGCGGGAACCGTTATTTGACGGCGCGCTCCTCCCGCATGATCAGATGAAAAGGAGAGTTCAAGCGTTCCCGTAGCAGTCGCCCTAATTGGTGCGGAGACGTTGGCCAAGATGAGGGGGGGGATTATTCTGTCTTTCGAAGAAAGCTTAAACATCAAAGAATCCATGTGGGAGGAGGTTGGGGGTAGAGGCGAGAGGGGGAGGCGCAAAGGCGGTAGCGATGGGCTTGAGTCTGTTTGTCTTGCTCATTTCCTCACATGTCTGGACCTAGAATGCCGCGAGGCGGGCAGCTGATACGCCGCCGGCCGCCCGCAGTATGGGATCGTCCATTGAAGACGGTAGGTTACGGAATGCTGCACCTTGATTAAACCGTGTGCCTGTCTGACGGCTTCCCGATCTTCCAAGACAATGTCTTTCTTTCTCTATTAGAGAGTCCTCGGAAAGCGGTGCATTAAGGGAAGTTGTCGTTCTCGAGGTCGGATGTCGGTAGGTAAGCGCCGATCCGGAAGGAGAGAAAGCCGGCTGTGAGCTGGGACCGGGTTCATCCCTTGGAAGTGGGGACCGACGAAGTCCCCATTTCTGCGTTCTCCAACTACTCTCCATGTTGGTCGTCCTACAGGAAGGTGTTGGGCCTTGAACCTGCAATCCTCCTCGAACCAAAGATCCTGTTCAAATGGACAGGGATATTTTACACGGGGGGCAATGTAGTTGGACCCATCCGAACAGGAGCTGGACGAGCCAAAACAAGTAGCTCGTTCAGGACCAACGAACCAACCCCCGCTGCTATTCGATTATTGCTTTGTTTTCATGTGCTTGCAGCTTACGGGCGCCGTCGGTCCTCCTACTTACCCCTCACTGCCAATAAGACGACGTACCCCCTTTGTGGCCGGCGGCTGGCATCTTATGCTAGAGAAAGCAACGCGCGTTGGTAGGGCTGACGCCTGTCAAACACCATCCTCCCCCTCCTTCCCGCCAAGATCAGACCAGTCGAACCAGACGTTCAACACACAAAGTCGGGCGCCTCGTAGCGGACGTCGAATCTGAAAGCCAACGCAGCGGTCAGCTTATGCTTCGATGCCTGTTTTGGGGTAGGGGTCTTTTGCCAATCTCCAGAAACCTTCCCGGCCCGCATGCTGACGACCAACCGCCGTCCCCCGGTCCTGGGTTCGGTCAGCCCGTTTACGCATATCTTCCTTTGCTGGAACCAATTGACGGCGTCGTGGCTTACGGCGGATGGTGAGACCATTTAAACGGGCTGCTTTTCTTACGGGCGAAGGATTCCTGTTTGGAGACCCGGACCCAGCCATCTGGGGCCGCTTCGGTAGGTCTGCTTGCTTTTTTCCTTCCGTCTTGTCTCGAGCTTGGGGCGGATGCAAGTGAGACGAAGGAGATGGTAGACATGGGGTACGGTGCAGACAAATATATTCGGGGCTGTTCCCTCGTTCCCCGTTTTTGGGTTGGGGAAGTACACGATCTGACATCTCTTTGGTGTGTTTGTAACGGTGTGACCTGTGTCCCTGTCTACCCATTGGTTTTCTTCTTTCACACTTCGAAGTTGTGTCACTGTTCTCTTTGCTTTGTGTTGCGGCATATCCGCTCGAATTGGTGTTGCTGAGATTTCTAGGTCCTTTAACGACGTGCTCGAGAGGTTTGAAGGTGTATGGCTTGCTGGGGACCGTCGCCCACTGCTTCATATTATCAGCAGCTCGAGAAGAACGGATTGAAGGACAAGATGTCGAAAACAGTGATGGAAGTACTTGCAACGCCAGCTGAGGAGCCGAACGGCGCCGCCGCGCCGGCAGCAGCAGCTGGAGACTCCCCGTTGCTGAACCTCCCCTACGAGATCCGGCTCCAGATATACGGCTGGGTCCACGCAATGCACCCCATCCAGCACGCGCAGCTGGCCCCGTGGTACCCGACTCCAACATACAGTTCGTACTTCCTAAAGCTTGTCAGGCCGGACGCAGCTGAGGATCCTGGAGTAAAGCGACCTACCGCCGCCGCCGATGGCGCGAACGACGTCGATGACGATTCCCGGAAGAAGGAAGCCCGTAAGGCCGCCACCGCCGACGAAGAGGACAAGGAGATGCTGTCCCCTCACCGACCGCTCTGCGGCCTACCGTCCGCGCTCCTCCGCACCTGCCGCCAGATCTACGAGGAAACGCGCACGCTTCCGTTCCGCAGCAACGAGTTTGTCTTCGTCAACTGGTTCTCCTCGGGTCTCTGGGCGGCGCGGGCCTTCACTCGGGGCCTGCAAAAGTGGCAGCGGGACGAGATGCGGTACACGCGGCTCGAGATGCTGGGGCGGGACTTCACGGGCCCGGCGCTCAAGGAGTGGGTGGAGCTATGCGGTTGCTGGGCGGGCGGGCTCCGGGGCCTGCGGCTCAAGATTCTGATCGGAGGTGGGATATTCGAGCCCACCGCTTCGTTTGCCTCGCTGAACAACAATGCAGAGGCGCAAGCCATGGACATTTCCAAGTTTCCGGAGCCGAGGCCCGAGTGGATCGAGGAGGGTCTGAGGAGGATGGGAAAGCTGAGGGAGCTGGAGGTCGAGCTTTGCGTGCTTGACTGGGACGACGGGCAGAAGATTGCGTGGTGCGAGTCTTTGGAGACGATTCTGAATGAGGGGCGGGAGGGGGGCGAGGTGCGTGTGAGGTGTGTCGAGAGACTGATGGAGGATCGTGGGCCGAGGAGGGAGATTGTCGGCGAGGGGGAGAAGCAGGATGGGTATGGGTATTGATGTCTGGATGACTGTGATCCGAGACGGTCAATGATAGGGGTGGCGGTGGGCGAACTTGAAGGCATTCAGGAGTTGGGAGTCATTAGGAGCTGGGAAAGGATACCAGAAGGGAGTTTGTTCTATCAAAGACTTGTTTTCTCCTCTCACTCATCTCATGGTCGCTCATGTGAGCCTGGTGAATCGAAAGCAGTAGTCACTGTTCGCGCAGCAGGAAGGAGGCAGACTTGCCTGCCCGGTCTTGCCATCTCAAGTCGGCCACCCTCCCACACCACGTCGACCGGCTTTGTTTTTTTCTCTCTGCCCTCGAACCTTTTTTCTCAATCGCCTCGTCTTCTCCCACACACAACAACAAATTTTCCTCTCCTCAACCTGAGCAGCCCTAATCCTGCTCAACCTTCCACTCGACCTACCCTTCCTCCTCAGCATACTTTGCGCGAGGTATTCTTACTCCTCCTCACTTCTCTTCTCCCGCCTACTCACAAGCCATCCTCTAGCATCACACATCTCTACCCTTCTCAACCCATCTCACGCGAGAAATTCTCTCAGCGTCCCTTCCCAAGACAAAATAAGGAGACACTCAGATCTCTCCATCAACTGGTAGAGCACGCCTCGCAACCTCTTCGTGAAAAATCACTGACCTGAACAGATTCCTTCTCACAAGGAATTTTTGACAAGGAATTATCTCTCCGGTTACACTAAGAACAAGGAAAATCTACCTCGCTCACGAAAAGTACGATCCCCTGCCCACTTCACAATGATCACTCTTACTGACAAGCTCTAGGTCAAGATGGTTGGTCACGTTACGAGAGGTCTCACCTTCGCTCAGCGCTGCTACGAGTGCCTCGAGATGGACTACACCTACGCCTGGCCCCTTCCGGTCCGGCTTTTCGCTGTCTTCTTTATTACAGCCTTGTTCGCCAGCATGCACCCCGATGTCAACGCCTTCACTAAGCGTGTTGTCTGGATGGGCGTCCACCCCTTTGCCCTTCTCGTTGGCTACATCACCGCCGCCATTGTCCGCGTCCTCCTCTTCATCTTCATTGACGGCCCTGAGATGCTTGTCAACCTCATCACTCGTCACCGTAACCGTGACCTCGACGTCCTTGACAACCTTGATGTTGAGAACAACACCAAGCTCAATGCCATCATGGGCCGCCTCCACGCCACTGCCCCCGAGGAGTGGACCCCTGGTAGCCGCGTCTTCGACAAGAAGTACAAGCCCTTCTTGCCCGCTGAGAAGATGAACTTTGCCGGTCCCCGCCAGAAGAACGCCATGACCCGCAAGCGCAACCTCTCTGTCTGAGCTTGCCCTTGCCTACTCTCATCAAACGACAAGCGCTGGAGTTGACGGGTGGCACTGAGTACTTGGAGGAACTGGATCTGTCCAGGAACCGGATCTTCTAGGGGAAGGCAGCTTCTACAACAGCTCTTCGGCTTTTTCGGACGCGCGGAATGATGGAGGGCGATACGAAGCTCATGAGATTACGAGACCATGACTAACGATTTCTTTTTCTCTTGTCTTTGGAGGGAACGAATCTTTTGGGGGGATGGACTTTGGTTCGGGCTTGGGAAGTATCCACAGGCGTGGCATCCCATACACTCTTGGGTGTGCATATTGGGACTTGGGTTCGACAACGGTTTGGAGTTTGGCCTATGGAAAGCGGGCTGGACGGACATGCATGGAAGCATTCAGGTGAAAAATGGACAGACAGGTCCCTAATAATCGGTAGACAGATGGAAATGAGACGCTCTTGCTATGTAATTCTTTCATTTCGCTTGTTTTTGTGATGCTGTCCACCTCGACGAGGCTTTTCGCAAAGCTGAAGGTGGAGGCAAGCGAGACCAGGCATGTACATGGCTGCCAATCGCCATCCCAGATTTGTCGACGTCAAGCTCGATGTGTTTAACAAGGCCAGCATGATTTTTTACGCAGTCGACAAATAGCAACATGTGTTTGTGTTCTCTAAAATTGAAGCATGCTTCCACAATGATTGAGCCTGATTTCCTTTCGCTGTTGGCGCTTGTCGAAATAGCGAGGGGACGCGTAGGGAAGGAGCTATTTGCCATCTTCGCCCCTTCCGAATTCACCCACATACCTTACGAAGAATAGCGAGACCGAAGAGGTCGCAAAGATTGATCATTGTCACACGGGGGTTCCCAAACATTCAGAAGCTGCGAGGAAACAAGTTGTAGCCCATGCTATCTCTTTCTGAAGACAGAGGCAGTGACACGGGCATTCGGTTGACCTGGTCAAAAATGGCTTGAGAACCAACTTTATAGAAGGTCGAGGCCTGGTCGACCGTCAATTCAGTTTATCGACCCTGATCTCTTCCTCCATGTCAGGCACCTGGTCTCATTGGGATCGAAGGGTCGCTCATTGGTAGCTCGTTAGGGCTGGGGAAAGTCCTTCGCTACGCGCTGAAGACGGACGGCGGCAGATTTCATTCCGTAGCATGAGGTCTGAATGAACGCCCAAGATGTAGTCGTATATATTAGTACAACAGGGGATGGCCCGCGTCACTCAGGCATCGGCACAAACGATCATGTGAGTTCTGCCCGCCGTCGGGGTTGTCGGGCGAAGCTTGCTGTTCCCTCCGTTCACTGTGGCGTGGTCCAGGCAGGTGGTGATGCATTGAAGTGCGACCCTTCAGGTTATAGGTACGGTTGAATCAACTACTATTTATGGTAAATGGAGATGAAGCCCGACAGAGACGAAACGCGAGCTACATTCACCTACATGATCTCTTCAACCAACTACTGCAAAAGACAGGCGACCAGCAGCAGCATCGGAGAGGTCGCCATGGTGACTGAAAAAATTACTAGAGTCGATCCCACCCATTGGTTTGCGTTATCGTAGCCCATTGAACTGTGATAAAGATATAGATGAGAGAATAGCATCATGGCCAGAAGACTCGGGAGCGCCTCTCAAGACACGGCATGAACCGCCCGGATGTTCCATGAGTTTACAAGTAGACTTTCCCCAGCGAGAAGGCACTCATTCACGAACATGGCTCCTCACTCTCCCGAGGGAATGTATAAACCTGCGTCTTTCCTACCCACGAGAATTATCTCAGCGATTGTTCTACCCATTTCGTGATGCCCACTTCCCCCGGGAAGGATGTAACATGGCCACTGGAAGCTCGACGCCCATCTGAAGGCCCGGGGGTGTGAAGAAAAGCTACCCCTATCTTCAATCAACGTATTTCGTGCATTGATTTCCCCGAATATATACAAGGCACTTGAGAAAAACAGAACACAGATAAACCTCAACACATTCCACGGCGTTTGCTATTTGTATATGTTCGGAAGCTCTGCCATTGTACGCCTCTCGTAAGCGTGTCAAGCCGACTGTTCTGTCTCTTGATTGGTTTCTTTCGTAATGAAAATACGAACTCGTCAAAATTATGATGCTACGGACTGCTGAAAGAGACTCACGTCGCAGCTCCTGTGCTTCTGGGCCAAGGCTGGTATGTAAGACTCTACCCACGGGAAGTCTCTTAGCAGCACAACAAGACATCACATGTGCTATGCCTGATCCTATTCTTTCTTAAAGGAGAATCATGCCCTCTAATCGCGTCAAAGGACTCAGTGTCCCAAGGTATGCTCTGTGTTCTTCACCTGTCATGAAAACGCTCTCAAGGGCTCTCGAGATAATACACGCCATGAATACGACGCAGACGGAAGTGACGGCTCACATTACGGAGACCTTACATTGAAACATCTAGCAACATCGCCTCGAGCCCTAGGACCTTCATATCTGCCAAATCCGAGTATTCAGGCCTAGAGAACCCGTCGGACACTATTGGGATTGTGTTGAGCAAGACTGTAAGGTAGAAGGGGGTATTTAAGTGGACATCCTGGTTCAAAAGCTTCTATTTAATTCAGAGCATGACCACCCAAGAATGGCATGATTGAAGCTACGATATTCTCATCAGCTGTCGAATCATACCGAAGCCGTTATCCAGTGCATCAAATGTTCTGATGATACTGCCTCTTGTCCTTCTCTTTCCCAATCCTCCGAATGCCATCGAGTGTGGAACTCACGATTCGCTTACTTGCTGTGTTTCGCTCAGCTTCCAGCAGGTCATTTTCATCTCCTTGATAAGAAAAGATTTTTTTTTTTTTTTTTTTAGTAGGGGCGCAGGGTTCTTGATAGCAAGTTTGTGCATATTTCATGTCAAGCATCCGGTAATCTTTCGGTCTGTGTTGCTGGTCACTTATCTTACTCATTGACCATCCGCCAATGCCCATGGATTTTCGAGCAGACCTAATCTGGTGTTATTTGCCAGCAACAGCTCTTTTCGAAGGAAATGCTTCTCAAATGAAATTGCAAGCAGGACAGCGGGGTGAAGTTGTGACTAATCCATGCAGTGAAGCTATCGACAACTTGAGTCCACCCAAACCCCCCACAACATCCCATCCATCCGCCTTAACTCTGCACTAAACCGCAACGAATCCTTTTTGTCCGTTTACCAACCTCAACAGCCCAAAAGGACCCCTGGCGCAAGCCATGTGACTTCGCGCCAGTCTCGCTCCCAAGCGGTGTGGTCCTCCACCCCCCAAAACCGGCCCCCGTCTCACCCTCTAGCCTGCCCCGCACCGCGCCGGTCGTGACTCACGGGCTATGTAACCACTAACCAGGGGCCGTAATCAGCCGCAGACACGCAGTAGCGCATCCCGAACGCGAGATATCACTGTTTTTCTTTCCATCCTTGAGTGAGAAATTAAAAGTTGATATGCCAGGGGCTAAGGTTGTCGTCGGCACTGGCGCGTCACTTGGGAAAAACGGTCGATCGAGTGTGTGTCATGTGGTTTGGGGGAAGGAGTCATTGGCTTAAAAAGGGCGGGATGATCCCGCGCCCGCAGTAACGTCCTTCCCTTTGTCTTGCTGACTTCTCAACTTTCATCGTCCTGAGGAAATCGGGAACTTTGTTTGACACCTGAGGAAACTTCACAAAACTTCCATCTCACAGTCCTCCCAACACTATTCCTCTTTTCCCAATTGGAGGAGGAGAGAAAGCACGTCAATTGCGGCGCGGTCCGGGGTATCGAAGCTCGGAGCTTATCTCGATAACACACCACACACACCCACTCTATCCATCAACCCCGCGAAGTCATACGCGCGGAGCCAACGACAGGAAGCCAACGAGACCCCACGAAGCTTCTTTTTTTCTGACGTCATATTTCAACGGTTCTCTCCCGACCAAGCGGAACAAGATGGACGCGCGATGCCAATGCGGCGCGGTCACGTTTAAGACGCCGCTGCCTCAGCCGCTGCGGCTGTACATTTGCCATTGCGATGAGTGCAAGCGCCAGACGGGCTCCGCTTTCGGGACGTCGGCGATCTTCCCCAGGTTCCAGCTCCCCGCCATGGATTTGCTGGGCGTCTACGCGTGAGTTTCAAAATCCGTTGGTGGTGGTGGTGGTGAAAAGTGAACAGTTGAAGCTGTAGGAGAGTGGACTAGGGGTGAGGTGAGAGAATGAAAGATGATTGAGCTGGCTGTGAAGAAAGGAGGATGAGGTGCTGACTCTAGAGACAGGAGGCCGACTGCCTCAGGCGTGACACTTCACTGGTGAGTCTGATAGCAAGCCGCCATGCCCGTTCTCATGTAATAACGTGACTGATCAGCTACTTTTGCCGCAACTGTGGGACGAGGTTGATTCACAGCACACCGGTATGTCCCTTCGGCCTTGCTGCTGACAAATGAACCAGCAACTCATGTTAGACATAGGATAAGAACGTCGTCTCGGTCAAGGGCGGCTGCATCGACGGCCTCGACTGGAAGACGGCGGTGCACATCTGGACCAAGAACGCCATGGTGCCCATCCCGGAAGGCGCCGAGACGCACTCCGAAGAGGCGAACTACACCGACTACGGAGACTCGCAAGAGACGCTTGATCAGCCCACCGACCTGCGTGGGAGTGGAGGTTGTACCGGTCCGGTCATCAGGGCGGCTTGTGATATCAGCCCGAAGAGTTCCCTGCAATGAAATGCTCCTGTGACAAGGTTGTAGAATGCAAGCGAGAGTTGGTCGAAGGTGACAGGACGGTATTGTTTGCAGAAGATCTCTGATTTTGATTGTGTTGGTGAGGTTGGGGAAAAGCATTAATGGTATCTGATATCTCAACTCATATCCCTGCAGAAAGTCATCCCAGCCGTTACGCATGATACATGAACTACCATTCCGCTCGCACCTTTTCTATGAATCGACGCTCTCACGAGTGCTGCCCAACCAAGCTTTCTTCTCCGCTTGGTCTACCGTTGGGCTTGGATACGTCCTCACGACGATGCTCGCCTTGCTCCGCTCGCGTCGAAGAGTCGGAGTGCTTCGCCGGGTCAAAAACGTACATGGGGAACTCGAGGAAAATGGTCCTCTTCAGGATCGTGGGCATGCGGGCGTACAGCTGCGGCGGGAAGGGGATCAGAATGCTGGTGCGCTCGAGATAGCGCTTGTAGCCCTCCCAGTTCTGACCCTTCTCGTAACGCTTCTTGGCGCCGGGGCGTTCCTGCAGAGTCAGGCCCGAGACGAACATCAGCAGCAGCGTGAGGAAGAAGGGGCCGAGGATGGTGGCGTAGAGAGCCTTGAAGGCTTGGCCGCCCACGTAACCGTCCGCAGCAGAGGAGACGGCGATCATGTAAATGCCTTTGTGCGATGTTAGTCGTGAGTCTCTTGGGGGAGAATATGCGAAAACGCCAAGTGAGATGGCCCGATGGGGTCTGTATCACTTGGCACCGCAGCGAGAGACACGAGCCGGACTTACCGAACTGGATAATGATCTCACCGAAGTAGTTCGGATGCCGCGACACGCTGAAGAAGCCCTTGTCGCAGATGGCCTCGCGCTCCGGGTGGTCCCTCCGGAAGGCGTACTTTTGCGCGTCGCTCACGGCCTCCATGGTGAAGCCGACGACGAAGAAGATGATGCCGACGACGTCCCTGCCGGTACCGAAGGAGTGCTGCGGGTACTGCGTCACGTTGGGCGAGTTGAGCACGGTCACGGGCAGCGAGACGGTCCAGACCCAGATCATCTGGAAGATCCAGAAGCCGAGGAAGGGAAAGAACTTGTCGCGCTTGTCGTCGAAGCGATCGTCCTTGCCCGTCTTGATGATGCGGAAGAGGAGGAAGCCCGAGAGGCGCGCGGCCCAGAGCATGATGAAGATGGAGGCGACGACCTGGCGCGCATGATGGTGGCCGCTGAGCGCGAGGGTGATGATTGCGAGCAGGACGAAGTTTGTGCCGCCAGCAAAGTCTGAGAGGTAGTGTCAGTTCAGAGGATCTTTGAGAGGGTTTGTGAGAAATGGAGGGTGTGTTTTCTTACCGGTGAGCTTGTCGAACTTGAAGCTAAAGGCTATTGAGAAGAATAATAGTTGGTATGCTATTGTGATGAGAGCCGTGATGGCTAGGTAATAATCGTCTAGAACGTGAACGACCGCCATCGTGAGCGATCTACTGTTCTCTCAATGTCGCGTGTTGATTGCTGTGTTGTCCAAGTCACAATCCAGAACCTGAGACGCTTTGGTAGGGTGTTGAAACACTTGGGACGATGGTTGTTAGTCAACCGCAATGGATCAAGTATTAGTGAGAGAGTGTCAAAGAACAGGATTCAACTCCAATCCTGCTGACGCTTTCATCATTGATTTCCGGAAGCCCTGGATAAGAACGGTTGATTGAATCCTTCTGTAGTCGCGATAACCTGTCGTATAGCGTCAATCCAGTGAGAGACGACGATGGAAGAGAGAGCATTGTGTCGTCATTGACTTGCTAGATCCACCGCGTTTGGCTCAGTTCCTCCAGGCCCGTGTACCGATGCAATACAATTTGTATGATGCGGGTACATGGCGCCATTCCAGCGATCGGAGTTTGACGAGCACCGAGAGCCGCGACCGCCAGCCACAGGGCCACCAGCCACGAAATACAGGGAATATTTCTCGAAGCCGGTGGATCGACGCCACAGCCCATCTGCCCAGACCTGGCTCCACTGAATTGAGTGAAACGAACGAGACTGGCAGTCCCGTCTCCCGATCATGACATCCCTATCCATGGGCTTAATCGCAACGACTTATTGAAGCGCGGAAAGGGGTGGTGGTCTCACGCTGTCTTGGATTCCCTTTCCTCAATGCAAGGCGGTGCACCCTCGGGGCTTCGGAGACCTGCGGCCAGAGACATGCCGCCCTCACCATGTCTTCCTCACCTTGTCCTTCTTCAGCAGCAACAAATTGTCATCTAACTGAGGGGTCGATTCCAGACGGGCTCCGTGGGGGACTGGGGGCTTACCTCACCCACGATATTAGGAAGGGCCATCTTCCACCCAGTGCAACAATGCTATTGCTGCCCGCGACATGCTATCGCTGTGAGCTGCATGGCATCACCCAACCAGACCAAGACCGCCCGCCTGCCTCCAGGCTCTCCCTCTGGCCCGTGGCTTGCCGCATCGCGATGCGAGGCATACCTCACGACTGGACGAGATTTTCCAAATTGCATCAAACACGCACCGATGGCCCGCGACTTGTCTGACCCGTTTTGCCCAAGTGCTCCAGCCACTTGAGGCGAGTCCCCTACGAAGCGAGCGCTTCTCACGCTCTCAGCACCTTGGGACGATGGAGTCGTCTCAATGCCCTTCCTCTTTCGTTGTCCGTTCTCTTACAACGCCGCAACTTGCGAGGGGGGAGGGGGCTACGCAATCGCAACGTGCTGGCGACACCTCCTGTCTCGACGGATGGGCTCATTGGCTGGGCTGGGAAGGGACGAAGTTTTGACTTTTGCTTCTTCTGCTGGTCTGCTTGCGTGCTGCGAATGCTAAAGCAGCAGAAAAGATGGGATGAGACCTAATACATCAGAGTGTCCAGTCCAGTGTCCGAGAGTCCGCATGGTTTCGCGACGCGAGCAGGAGCTGGGAGCAAAGGGCAGGCAATCAATCACAGCACTGCAAAAAAGAGTGCGTGCGGCGGTCGCTTCTCTAGTCTGGGAAAGAGACTGGAGGCTCCATCTGAATTGCTACGTGATAATAGATCCTCACGTGGATGCTGTCGCACACACCCCTCGTTTGTTCCCGCAGTAAAAGTCTACGCGACGACGATTGCTACACTGCGACTCTGACGGACGATGGATGTGATATAGGCATCCATCCTACGATATGGGCGAGCGACAAGCGTGTGTTTGGGGGCCACGGGGGTGGTGACTGACAGCGGTGCAGGGCGATCTCCCATGCCCACCGTCCACGATTCACATCGCTAACAATAGCTGTCCGGCTCTGGTACGGATCCTCTGGGGAAACGACGAGAGAGTTTTGTTTCCCGTCATTTTCCCATTTTCTGAGTTTTCTTTTTTTATACCTGCCGTATCCGTACCTACCCTTCATTTTTTGCCTCGAGTCAAAAACAGTTCGCAGATGCAGCACTGAGATATGTTGATGGTTGCGAGCTGGGATTGCGCGAAAGCGTAAAGGAGAAATATCCCGCTACCCGTCGGAAACATGTTTACCTTGCGGCTTCAGCTGAGCATACCATTCTGAAGGAGGGTGAGACTCTGTAAGACTGAGGATGAGGGTTGGGGACTTCCCAGGTTTGAAGGGTTGAAGACCACACGATCCATGGACGAGAACAGATGTGGCCCATGGACAACCAAGATGCCGTACTCGCCGTGGAACATCATCGCATGACTTTACTCATCAAACAACCCATCACGTCACGCATCTCTGATCCGCCTACGGGATGAGATGCCGTCCACCAGCGTGCGGTATGGGCTGCATCTGTGTGCTATCGTAAGGCAGCGCAACGTCTGAGCTAGCGCTGCTGTCACTGATCCCTAGCGCCCGAGGAATAGCACGGAAGAAGAAGAAACAGTACCAACGAGCCATCAACGACGGAAGAAGAATGCACACGAAGAAGAAAATTCTGGCGCTCTCCCAGTTTCGGAGGCGCTGGGAGTTGAGGGGGGGCGAGTTGTGCGGCGCATCACCCCCCGTCTCAGACGGTCTCCGTCTGGGGCATGTCTCACACCCTGGACAATCAGCCCAAGGTTGTTCCATGCCAAGGGTCGTCGAATCCACTGCGCTTTGCTGCTCCAGGCCAACATCTCCGATCGAAGCCTGCCAGAGATCCTCGACAGCGAGTCGGCAAGGCTCCCTGGATCTTCTTTCTTCTCTTTTCTTTTCTTGGCTGCCCTGAAGTGCGCAGGGCTAGGCTGGGTCCCGCCTACCGGCTACCGCGCAGCAGCAGCTGCTGCAGCTGGTTCCTGAACGACATCCCTGTCTTTGCATGTCTTCGCCCCTGTCTCTCGTCAGGAACCGCCTGCTTCTGCATTTCCCAGAGAGGCGGCGAAACGGGCAAGTCGTGACTGCTTCCCTTGCAAGTTGCCATCATCTGGGCCTCTGCCTCTGGGGGACCCTCTTGTCTGAGTCTCGCCCTTTCGACCAAGACCCAGAGATCGTACCAGCCGAGACCCCATCCCACGCCGTTCTGGTGTCTTTCCGCCGCGCTGCTACCCACTAGCCAACTTGGCATCAATTTGGCAACCGGTAAGCCGAAGCCTAAAGAGCCAATCTAGACGCCGGAGAGCGGCGTACCTTAACGGTCCTGGGCATTCCTGGGCGAGGGTGGTGAGTCGTGATGACCGCTGGTGGTCCCCTTATTTTCCCTTCCTCTCGCGATGTTCGTATTATCCATCGGCTCACTCCAAGCCCACCCCTAAAGCTGCGAGCGTCGTGCCTGTCTGCTCCCTCCCGTCCGATCTCTCTCTTCCTTCTTCTGCCCATTTGGCTCTCGCGTCTTCGAATTCTACGAAACTCTGTTTTGGGCTTGTTATAGCATAGCATTTCCTAGGTGGGAACACGGGAAAGACGGCATACCGTGACCTTTTCGCTCTTTGACCGAGCACCACTCCAACAACATCATCTTTCATACGATACACCCTCCACACCCGTGACCCGTCCCATCCATCCCACCACACCCACCCCCCCTGCCCGTGTGTTTGGTCGACTCTCATCAGTCTCCATCCCGCTACCGCTACCCTTTCCATTCAGGTACCAGCCTGGCAAGAGAGAGTCCCCACACGCCCACCACGGCTCCCCTGCTGCTCTTCTTCTCTCTCACTTCATTACTCAAAGGTCTTGGCCGTCCTATCTCTCGCCAAACTCTCCGGACAATGTTCTGCAGGTGGCCACCTGCTTGCCCGTAACTCTACTCCTCCTGCCTCCTCCTCCCCTTCTCTACCTTTACTCCCCTCACCCATCGTAATCGCGAACCTGGACCGGAGGGTTAGAGTAGTGCGAAGGTTTAACGGACCACTCTCCACCAAACAGAACACTCTTTTACAACAATCACCATAGGGTTGATCCCACCGAAGTTCACCGACGGCTGGTCTGTTGCGGTAACCAAAAACGCTCTTTAAACGGAAATCGACCTGTTAGTTGGGAAAGGAAACCAGGAAACATACGTCTGGAACGACAAAGTCGAGAAACGCTGGCGACGTCTCACGGTCACCAGCTTTCTTCTCGCAAACCATCTTCAGAGCCCACGATGAGGCAAAGTACACTCTTCGCCGTGGCAGCTCTATCAACATTCGCTCAGGTGAGTTTAACACCGGGGAACTTGGACTGGACATCATGAAAAAGGGAACGAGGACGAAGAGGTGACTTACACAAAAAACCACAGGGCGCGGTAGTCGACAGGAAGGATACGCTTCAACCCAGGCAGATTGTCAACATTGGAGGAAATGGCGAGGTGGATGTGCAAGGAAATGGCGCGGTGCAGGTGAAGACGGTCAAGGCCGAGAACATTCAGGGCCTGACGGGAGCCAACAACGGCGGCATCCTCGCAGGCATCCTCGACGCACTCAACGGCGCCAACAGAGGCAACCGACAGAACAACAAGGGCCACGGCAAGGGCAAGACCAACAACATGAACTGCCCCCCGCCGCCGCCCCCGATGACGGTGACCAAGACCGTCTACAACAATGCCTCGATCCCCGCGCCGTTGACAGTTTTTGTCACGCAAGCCGCTCCGTATGTTTTTCCTCGATGTGATGTGGTGGGGATTTCAACGGGACATCAAAAGTACTAACACGTCAATAGCCCTCCCGTGACGGTTACTCAAAGCAATGCTCCTCCGCCACCGCCGCCACCACCTGCGGCTCCTCTCGTACCGCCCGCCGCACCACCGCCGGCACCTCCCCCGGCCGCTACGCCGTCGACGCCTGCTCCCATCGCAGCTGGTAAGATCCCTCTCGTCCTCCAGCTCCAAAACCAGACTAACACCAGCCCCAGAACCACCCGCCGCCGCTCCCCAACCGCCGGCAGCGCAACCCCCCGCGGCGTCGCAACCCGCAGCCCTCCCGCAGGTTGGCGCCAATCCCGCCCAGGGCAACAACCCGACGACGTCGCTCAACCTCGGCGGCCTCAACGGCGGCGCCGCCAACAACAACCAGCCCGCCGTCGCCCCCGCCGTCCCCGCCGCGACGGTGCCCGCCGCCGTCAACAACCCGGCCGCCGCCCAGCCCGGCGTCAGCGGCCTCCAGCTCAGCAGCAAGCTCGTCCTCGGCAACCTTGTGCAGCAGACCATCGGCCTCCAGGCCCGCGAGACGCCCGACGCGCAGGTCCACGCAGCGGTTATGCCCGCGGACTGGAAGGAGGACGACGAGGCGTGAGGGACTGTGGTTGGTTAGCATTGGAAGTTGGCACGAAACCGCCTTTCTATACCCGGACTTCCTCGCCGAACCTTGTCGACTTTTTCACTTCATACGCGAAGCGTAATTGTTGGATTTGCAGCTTGGATACCGAAGTGGGGGAGGGAGGGCATCGTTGACGAGATGAAAGCACGGTTTGCAGCAGCGGCATACGAATACCCTAGAAGACGTTTGGTTGGATTTACTTTTTTTCGATTCTTGGTGAGCGGAAGTGGTGGTACTAATCGGTATTCCATAAGGGGAAAGGGGGACGAGTATTGGTACATAGGAGGAAGATGAGGCGGAACGTCACCGGACAATGCAAGGGGAATAAGGTCATCTCTTCCCCCCTTTCCATGTCCGGTTGCGCGAGGCGAAGAGGTAATCGGCCGCTCCTCCGTTTTTGATGAGGAAGTGTTGGATGAGGAGCGGCCAGCAGGCTTTCACACACACAAAAAAACCCCAGTTGTATATAATTCATTTCTCTATTTGACACACACACAAAAGCACATCATCACAAAACCCCCTGAAAAGCACTATTCACACATCACACCTAGCTTACGATAGCATTGCACGAATCGGAGAATGAGCAAGTCTCATGAATGCCCATGCTGGCGTGGTGCGTGAAACAAATCTGTCCCACTGGCCCCTATGCATATTCCACAGAAAGTGTAAGTTGTAAGAAGAAAGGTTGCAAGGCTGATGATCATGCTCTTGGTTTTCGAAAGGGGTATCATAAGGGTTAAATGACATGCTGCCCAGCCCATCGATTCTGCTCTCCTTCAAGCTCGTCACGGAGTCCACTGCCAGTTCTATGATGACGCCTTCTCCTTTTCCTTCTGCGCCAACCTCAACTTCTTCGCCTGCCTCTTGCTGATGGTCGGCTGCGGGCTGTCCCCCGAGTCATCAGGCGTCTTGCGCTTCTGGGCGTTGCCGCCCTTGTCGCCGCCCTGCTTGGCCTTGCCGTCCTTCTTCCCCTCAGCCTTCTTCTTGGCCTCATCCTCCGCCCGGCCGCCGACCTCGAGAACGTTCACAACTCCCCTAAAGCCCGTCCTCTTGATCCCCTCATTCGCCACTACGCCGCGCGGATTCACGCCCAGCGCCTCCGTGCCCTTGTCGCTGCCGAGCCCCCACACGGCCATCAGGTTCACCACGTCCGCCGGCGCGCGCAGGTCGAGCGCGGACCTGGCCTCGCTGCTGACGACGACGCCGCGGCCCTTTGTCGCGCGGAGGAGCGACGCGAGGTTGGAGATGAAGAGCGCCCTCGCGCGGGCGTCCGGCGGGCCCTGGCCCCCGGGCGCCGAGAGCACCTGGGAGTAGCACACCTCGAAGCGCACGCCGCGGGCGACGGCGGCCATCAGCGGCTTGGGGCGGAAGTGGAAGGGAAAGTGCTGCGTCATGTCGAGGGAGATGAGGGAGGGCTCGGCCATGTTGAGGCAGGCGGCCTGGAAGGCCTTTTCGGTGGTGGGGCGGACGGCGAGGATGTCGTAGGCGGCTGCGAGGGCGGGCAGGCGGTAGTTCTGGGCGGGGTCGGCGAGGAGGACTGTTGCGCGGTGGAGGACCGTCGGCGTCTTTGTGGATTGTGAGGGTGTCGTTGTCGTTGTTGGTGGGAATTTCGGGAGGGGATTCGTTATTTGTGATGGGATCGGGGGTGTTACTGTGTGGTTGAGGGCAACTACTGCGTAGCCCAGGGATGAGGCGAAGGTGATTGTGCGATTGAGTTCGTCGCGGGGTGTGGAGGGTGTCCACGGGATATTGAGGTCGTAGAGCATTTTTGAAGCTATCGCGGGTTGGCTGGCCGTCTGGTGTAAGAGTCAGAGGTTGCCAGAGTTTCCTGCCGTCAGGGGCAACTGTCTATTCCCAATTCGCTCCGTGCGCAGTGATTCGGTACTTGAGTCTGTTCTTACGCCTCGACAATTGGCTCTCGTCGCGATGTTCTTGTTGCGCAGTCGAATGTCGCGTGGTTGTACAGCTTTGCGACGCGGGTGGAAATTTTTCGAGGCAGTCGGAGATCGGTGTAGTTGGTTCCGCGGTGCGGGCGGCGTGACGCTGTGGGGAGAGAGTTGAACCATCGGCGGGGGTACTTCGGGCGTGCATGGCGCTAAGAGATTTGCGCTAGTGGGCACCTGGAAGCCACCCGGCGGTCTGTCAGGCCCGTCACCTTTTCGGGGGCTGTCGCGTTGCAGCGGCGGGAAGGACGGGCGGGAACATCGGGCAGGAGTGGAGGCGCAAGGGCGGGTGACGCTATCGCCTCATCGTCATAGGCTGCCTCAACTTTGCTGAAGCTTTTTTGGTGATGACAGAAGACGATGGCATTCACGGGCTCATTTGAAAGGGTGTTGTTGGAGAGGCAATAGACGACGCAAGGCCTATGGCGCAGTTCCTACTGTGGCTGCAACAGCAATCTGGATCTCGGAGGCTGTCGGTAGTCCACGGATGACCCCGGGTTTTCAGCCGGGCAGGCGAAGGGGCAGCTGAGCCAGTCGAGCTGGGAGTGACCTCGCTCCGAAAGCATGAGCCTAATTCTAGGGGAAAATTTCCCTCACTGTGTTTTTTACTGCATAAGAATTGCAGATGACGGGGTAGAAAACTGTACTGCATTACTTGCTTCTCCTGTCACGAAGCACGCTCCATCGCCAAGATGTCAGAGAGGTCACGGGCTGCCTCTCGACTTCCCATGCCCCAGTCTTCAAGAGAAGGTTCGAAAGGCCTTCTCTTGCCTCCGAGAGACATGCCGTGCTTGATAGTGAATGATGTTGGCGGGCACTTTTTTTTTCGACAGGACCGCCAAGGATGCACCGCCTCGCCAGTACACGCAAGACCAGTGACACACCCAACTCGATCGCCGGGCCATCAATCAGCGTCCGCAGTTCATCCCTCTTTTCTTTTCGTGCCAGTCGTATCATTCCCTCAGCTTGCTGGTCAGAAAAAAAAAAGCTTGGGCCACCCTCAAAAAAGCCATTGAGTAGCCCCCTTCTTCACGCCTATCAGAAATCGACTTTCTCCTAGGCGTGCAACTTAAACACCCCGTTGGTCCCCTCCCAAGCCAACTGCTTCTACGGCCATCCAACGCTTCCGGTTCACTCTCCTGTAACCACCGGCTTACTTAGGACGCGAGTTGGTCTCACTATTTTTTGAATGGGAAGCGCGCCGTGTACTTCATCCTGAATCCGTTTGAGCGCGACATCGACAGACGCCAGTCCGATTGAGAGCCGGAAGTACATCATCAGCCGACGTCCAAAGATCCCGCCAAACTACTGCACCTGTGCGCCGCGTCTTGCGCCGAACACTCCGATCCGACCGCCGAAATGTTCTTCTTCTTCGTGTGCGGCGAGCACACCTTCCGCAAGCCCGTCGAGGGCTACGAGGGCATGGTGTGCCAGTGCTACAACTGCGGCAACATGGCCGGTCACGTCATCAAGAGCCATCCGTGGTTCACCTTTTGCTGGATTGTGAGTTTGATTCTGAACCTGGCCTCATCTTGGCGCATCATAGCCTCGCCGGTTGCCATTGGAGCAAGCGACCACAGGCCGTCAAGATATGATACTCCAAAAATTTCGCGCAACAAACCGTCTGATAGAGTGCAGCTAACAATCCATGTCCTAGCCCGTCATTCCTTTGTCATTCAAGGGCTACACCGACGTAGTATGCCATATTTGCAACTTTGCCCAGCCGTTGGAGAACAGACCGGATGTCACGGCAATGAAGGGTGGCGGCGGCTACCAGCAGCATCCTCAGCCTGTTCATGGACAGCCTCCTCAGGGCTGGGGACAGCAACAGCCCCATTACGGATGATTTGATTCTAGCAGCAGGAGACTATGGATTGCGCAGACGTCATGTGTTTCGGGAAAAGGCTCACAGCATCGACTCTGGGTTAATGAAGGTGCCGGAGATGTTCATGTCCTACGGTCACCTCGAAACGCACAAGATACAGGGGAGTCTTCAGCTGGGTTCTGGGAAAAGATACCAAGTTTGCGGGCGTTTAGGCAATGATTATTATTATGAGTATCGATGCGACGAATCAAGCAATTTCTTAACAACGTCGTGCAGGGGATGATGACAATCTGTTGATGATAAAGAGCGTTATGCGGGCCGAAACATCGGGGTCAATTAAGGATGACAAATGGAGAATTCCAGAAAGACGGATCAATGATCCGAGTTTCTCGGCCTACACATGGCAGAAATGAGGTTCTGGATTTGCGAATTTTCATTGCCATTTATCTAGTACTGCTCCTACTCCGACCTACTGAGGCGGGAAGAGACATGGATTTCATATTTTGAGCAGCGGTGCTCATTGTCTATTGTGAGGTTATTCAAATCGCTACTTCCAAGTATTTATTTTTGACGCATCGATTTTGAAATCATTGAGCGGGAAGTAGAGACAAGAGTGACTGAGCTGTCGTGTGTTCTCAGTCTCATTCGACCATCTCATCAGTGATGGCTACTCTCATCTCCAACTCGCAACAACTCTTGATCAAATTAGACAAATCCATATTTTTCAAGCACTGTTGGAAGACGTATAATAATTGATCTAAAAATTCATCAAAAACATTGATTTCCCTAATAATCATGTACCTTATGATGGGGTTGACTTGAGAGCATTCACTCTGAGGTATGACGTACAAGCTTCAGCCACACGTGGATTTGTGGCGGTGCAGCGCTCTGAACTCTTTCCTGGACTGCTTCCGTCATGTCGACAAAAGCATCGGACAAACCACCAATGAACCTCGGCCATCTTACGATCTCCAGAGAAACCCCAACTGCGATCGTCTGCGTGATGCTCGTCGCGCAGTAACGACACCCCATCCCAACGAACGTCTCTCGATATCCCGAGATCAACTACTCTACAATGGCGTCCGCAAAGCGAGGGCCATCGGTTCTTGTTCGTCGCAACCTCTCCCGTTCCATCAACATTGAAATATCTTGATTGAATCCCGTCCCACTAACGCAAGCTCCGGTCACAGGTGACCGACTCGCGAGAACGCCCACCGCCCCGCGGCGCCCTTCAGCGCCAGAACACGGGCATCGGCGCCGTCCAAGGCCGTCCGGCTATGCGCTTCATCTCCGTCGACAACGTCCTTTACCATGCCTCCGAGATCCCCTCAGGCCAGCCCCGTGTGGCGCCGCCTGCACCTCAACGACCCGGCGCTGTCGGCTCCTCTGCCAGCGTAGCAGGATCTCGCCGCGTCAGTGCCGGCCCTGGCGGCGGTGGCAGCAGCGGCCTCCCGAACCTGCAGTCCCGAACCAGCCAGCAAAACATGCCGTCGCGCACGACGAAAATCAGCGAGAAGCTCGTCTTGCTACCCGAGACCGATGACAAGCCCGGCTCTGATGAGGACCTCGACGAGGAGGCGAGCAGGATGGCGCGGCAGATGGAGGAAGAGGAGAACCGCCCCCTGCGCGACGAAGAGCTCGACGTGCTCCGCAAACGGGGCGGCATCCGCGGCAAGTCGTACGCGGAGCGTCTGCCCAAGGTGCAGCGCAAGGAGAAGCTGGCCCGCTTGACAGCGTACTGCACCGCGCAGTCGTATAAGATGCAGTCCACGGCCGAGTTCCTCCGCAAGAAGCACGAGGCCAAGACGAAGCTCTACGACGACTGCCTCTACGTGATTTACTCGCTGCCGCTGCTCAACGGCAACGAGGGCTACCGCGTGCGCAGCCGGCCCATTGTCAAGACGCCCGGCAGCGGCAAGACGGTGCTCGATCTGGAGATTGAGCGGAGCGAGCAGCGAGACCACCACGAAGGCTACTTTGACGAGTTCGCGTACTCGGGCAGCCCCGTGAACGGAAACGGCACGTACGATGATTCGCTGCGGCATCGTGAGCAGAGCCCCGACGATGGGAGCGCATCGCCCTTCGCGCGGCTGGCGCCCGATGCGAAGAACTTTGCGGAGGTTTTCTTGTTCTCCTACGGCGTCGTGGTGTTTTGGAACTTCACAGAGTACCAGGAGAAGGACATCCTGGCCGACTTGACATTTGCGCAGAACGAGAACGGATTGTCCTTGATCACGAGGCCCCTCGATGAAGATGATTTTGAGACGGAGGAGTTCCACTTCGAGTACAGCGCCGACGTGAAGAGGCCGCGCATCTTCAACGACATGATTACGCTGCTGCCGCGGGGCGACCACATGGTGAAGCTGACCATCAGCCACGCCATCGCACAAAGCACCAAGCTGTGTCTTTTCGAGGAGCGTATGAGCGAGACCATGCTGGATGCGCAGCACGTACCCAAACGACTTGCCCTCACAGGCGAGCTCAACATGACGAGAACGGAAATCGTCAAGATTCTAGGACGCCTGTTCAAGTCTCGTGTCGATATCAATCTCTGTAAGTTTTACTTCCCTCACGCCACCGGATTCTGCAGACCATAAACCTAACATTGCACCTTACAGCATCAAACATTCTCGACGTGCCCAACTTCTTCTGGGACTCGGAACCGACTCTGCACCCGCTCTACGTCGCAATCCGCGAGTACCTCGAGATTGATCCGCGCATTAAGGTCCTCAACGAGCGGTGCCGCGTGTTCCTCGACCTCGCCGAGATCCTCGCCGACTCCGTCGCCGACGCCAAGATGAGCTACATCACCTGGATCATCATCGTCCTCATCGTCATCTCCATCCTCGTCACCGTCACCGAGGTCGGCCTTCGTTTCGGCATCCTGTCCAAGAACAACGGCAAGGGTGGCGAAAAGGCGGACCTTGTCGCCGTGCCCTTGATCGGCGCCGGGAGCGGGCAGCAGCAGATGCAGCTCCCCGGCAGCGTCAAGTGGGAGCTGGAAAAGCGTAACGTCAGCGTCGAGGAGGTGCGCCTGTGGAGCCGGATGCTGTGCGAAGAGGAAGGCGAGGGGGCGAAGTGCGGCGGCCAGATTGTCGGGGAGACATATGCTGGAGTCTGACGAGATCGCTCTCAGCGAGTGCCATCTTCATTTGTAATTTGCATAGCATGGTGTTGGGGGCGTTTCCTTCTGGAATAGGACATAACATGGGCAAAAGGGACAACACTCTTATTACTTCTGCACAGCAACGCATAGTCTAGGGACGGATGGATTAGGAGCAAGTGGATTAGAAAACACGGTGCAAAGCCAGAAAAGTAGCCAATGATACCGGGTCGCCAAAATCTGCCCACCATCACCGTCAGTGTTCAAGCAAAGGCGACAGAGGAAGACGAGGTTATTAAAAGTACTTGATGATTCGACTCCAATGCTATGCTACCGTAAAACCAATGCAGACACAAAGACCCAGCCAAACGCACACCACTCAAAAGAGACTGCGTCAACTGAACGTGTGTCGATAGCCTATATTTTCTAATCGTGGGGGAAGAACACCCTTATTGAACACCCTTTTGTAGTGATCCCCATTATTCGAACAACTATCCACAAAAATACAACAAAGAAACACAGGAAACGCCCCTTTTGTTTTTCAAGTTCTCTACTCGTCCCGGTCCGCCATGTTGGCCAAAGGCACATAACCCTGGTCCTGCGTCCGCCTGCCTCTGAGACGACGCACGACGTACTTGACCCTGTTGACGATACCGAAGCCGCGGCGCTTAGTCTGCGCGGACGGGTCGACCATGTAGCTCGGGCGGGTCCAGAACTTGAGAAGGAGTGAGGAGACGACCACACTGACGGAGGAGCAGGCCATCGCGGCACCGGCAGCCATGGGGTGCAGGTGGAAGCCGAACGGAAGGAAGACGCCCATCGCGAAGGGCAGACCGATGGCGTTGTAGAGGCAGGCCCAGGCGAGGTTGAGCTTGATACGGTTGAAGATGGAGCGGGCGAGGTGGAGGGCGGCGGGGATGTCCATGAGATCGGTGGGGCGCATGAGGACAACGTCTGCGGCTTCCATGGCGACATCGGTTCCAGAGGCCATGGCGATACCAACGTCGGCGGTTGCGAGGGCGGGGGAGTCGTTGATACCATCACCGACCATACCGACGCACTCGCCTTGGTCTTGGAGCTGCTGGACGATAGCCTGCTTCTGATCCGGAGACACGCCGGCGAACACATTGTCGGGGGAGATGCCAACGGCAGCGGCCACGGCGACAGCAGTGGAGCGCTGGTCACCAGTGACGATAGCAGTCTTGATCTTCATGCGGTGGAGGACCGCAATAGCGGCGGCAGCGCCCTCCTTGATTGTGTCGGACAGGCATAGGTGGCCGGTGTACGAGCCGTCAATGGCGACGAAGATGTTGGTGGTTCCGGCGGAGGTGTTCTTGGCACTGGAGTTGGCCTTGACGTTGAGTTGCTCGGACGCCTCGACCGCTTCGGCGGGGACATTGACGTTGTTTTCGCGGAGGAAGCGGACGTTGCCCAGGAGGACGCGGTAGCGGGTGCGGTTATTGGTGACAGCGGGCTCGACGAGTGCGTTGATGCCCTTGCCGACGGCGGCTTTGAACTCGCCGACACTGCCCTCGAGGGTTGCCTCCTCGTCCAGACCAAGTTCCGTCTTAGCAGCACCCAGAACAGCTCTGCCAACAGGGTGCTCGCTGCCCATCTCGGCAAGCCCAACAATATGCCACCAGAGGCGGCGTCTCCATTCGCTGTCTTGCCAAGCCGGGAGGAGGTTCATCTTGGCGACGCTCATCTTGCCGTAGGTGATGGTACCGGTCTTGTCGAGAACGATCTGGGTGATTCTAGTCGTAGTCTCCAAGGCAGCTCCACCCTTGACGAGGATTCCGTTCTCAGCGCCAATGCCGGTGCCTACCATGACCGCCGTAGGAGTGGCTAAACCGAGGGCGCAGGGGCAGGCAAAGACAATGACGGAAATGCACAGCTTCACGCACACCATGATCTTGCCGCCGCTGGCCTCCTCGGTGAAGACCTTTGGTGGATTTGCAAGGACATGACTGAGGACCATCCAGACAATGAAAGTCATGAAACCGAGGAACAGAATAGTAGGCACAAAGTAACCAGCAAGAGTATCAGCAAGTCGCTGGATAGGAGCGCGCGTGGTCTGAGCATCCTGGACAAGCTTGACAATCTGGCTCAGCTGAGTATCGCGTCCAGCTCTCGTGACTCTGAAATCAACACGTCCGTGGCCATTGACAGTTCCACCAATGAAGAAGCTGCCCTTCTTCTTCTGGACTGGCATGGCTTCACCGGTAACCATTGACTCGTCGACGTAGGTCTCACCACGGACGAGCACACCGTCTGCAGGAATCTTGTCACCAGGGCGCAGGATAACGACGTCGCCAACCTGGAGAAGCTCAGTAGGGATGACCTTCTCTTCAGCGGCGTGACCATCACGGTTGGGGGTCTTGGGCTCGCCGGAGGTTGCAGCGTTCTCCCAGCCTTCAGCAGCCTTCTCGGCGGCAATCGGGTCGGCGTAGATGGTGGCCATGGAAGGGGCCAGAGACATCAGCCGTGAAAGGGCCTTGGAAGTCTGACCCTTGGCTCGGTTCTCCAAGAAGCGGCCGAGAGTGACGAAGGTGATAAGCATGGTGCTTGTGTCGAAGATGGTGGCAGGTCTGGTGTGAGGAGGGAAGAGGAATGACACCAGCATAGCCATGATACTGAAGAAAAAGGCACACGAGGTACCGAGGATAACGAGGACGTCCATGGTCGGCGATCCATGCTTGATGGACTTCCAGCCAGAAATATAGAAACGTTTTCCAATGCCGAATTGGACGGGTATCGTAAGGGCCAAACAGACAAGATCGCCGAGGAAAATACCAGGAAGAAGCTCCCAGCTGCCAAAGTCTATCGCGGGGAAACACATGGGAATAATCATGCTGATAAAAAAGACGGGGATGGCGAAGGAGAGCGACATCTTGAAGGCTCTCCTCCACTCGTTGATTTCGCGGGTCTTGGCGAGCGACTCGAGCTGCGCATTGTTGTCGTCGTTGTCGGAGACCAGAGCGTTGAGACCCTCGGCCTCAACGGCCTCGACGATGCCTCGCAGGCCGATGATGTTTGGCTGATGGGTGACAGTCAATCTGGAGGTGGCCAGACTGAGTTTAGCTGAGTTGATGCCCGGCATGGATGACAGCTTTGCTTCCAGTGCCAAGGCTTGTGTGGCGTCCGGGTTTCCGTAGACCTTGAACTGCGCGGTAGAAGATGCGCCACCATGCGTAGACGTTTCGAAGGCGGTAGACAGGATTTCAGCACCGAACCCTCTGTCCTCGATGATCTCGGCAATCTTCTCCGCAGGCAGCTTCGTCGTGTCGTGAGTAATTACCGCGCGCTCAGCCAGCAGACTGATGTTGAAGCGCAACACGCCATCCACCTCTTTGAAACCACCCTCAACGGCGGATGTACAAGCTCCACAGGTCATGCCCTCAATCGCGACGGTTGTTGTCGCTACTGAGCTGCTCGGGTTGGTGCTGGCTCTGGGCTTCTCCTGCTGGGCACTTCCACTATCCACGATCTCGGCGCCGAACCCTCTGTCCTCGATGATTTCGGCAATCTGGTCGGCGGTCAACAGATCCGGATCGTGCTCGATGACGGCTCTTTCTGAAAGCAGCGATATGCTGAAGCTCTTGACACCCGGAACATCCTTGAACCCGCCCTCCACGGCTGACGTGCAGGCGCCGCAAGTCATGCCCTCAATCGCAATCGTTGTCGTCAGCATTCCGCTGTCCTCTTCGGCGTCGAACAGGTTCTGGTCTGTGGGGAACATGGGTGACGGCAGGTCGGTGGATAGTACTTCGGCGTCAAATCCTCGGTCCTCAATAATCTCTGCAATCTGATCGGCGGAGATCGCTTCCGGGTTGTGCATGACCACGGCGCGCTCCATGACCAAGCTGACGGAGACGCTGCCAACACCCTCGACGCCCTTGAAGCCCGACTCGACTGCGGATGTGCAAGCGCCGCAACTGGAACATATTGTTAGCACGATGCGACACAAGTTTTGGTAGCACAGTCCAACTCACGTCATGCCGCCAACCTTGAGCGTTGTCGTCGCCCACTGTGTCGCAGTCGGGGTCGCTAGAGTAGCCCTGGGCCGACTGTCGTCGGGCCCCGGGACTTTGATATTCGGAGGAGCCATTGTTTCTGTGGTACTTGGCTATCGATGCGCCTTGAAAATGATGTTGTCGGAAGTAGGGCCAGCCTCGGTCTTCGTTCGTGCTTCGGTCTCGGGTAGGTTTCCAGCTATCTGGCTCACGCCTTCATGGTAGGGCTAGCTGTCCATATGGCGAATGGAATTTTGAGTTCGGTAACCTTGGCCGAAAGTATGTAAACGGCAGGAGACGGTGAGACTTCTCGAGGAAGAAAAGGGGGCTCCAGAAGACCGGCTTCCGAGGAATATGTACGAGCTGGCGCAGGTGGGTATCGTGGGAAGCTGTTTGCGTGTGCGTATGCGTACGACTGGGCTGGTGCGTGGTCGTAGCGAGCTAGGAGGTGAAGTGCAGAAGTCAAGGGTCAGTGGGTAAGGTGGGATTAAGAATCAAAGTCGGAATGGCACGAAGGAAACGGCGGCAGATCAATGGCACGAGGTGAAGGCAAAAGAAGCTTGGGGAGGGACGGAAGCGGAAGGTCGGCTTTTGTCAGCCAGAGTGTCTTGCCTCGATGGGCATGCATGGGGATTGGGGGGGTGGGAGTGAGCGTCAGAATCCCACTGACTGACGGGCAGCACGACTCCGTAGCACTATCCGCAAGGTAAATGGAGGCAAGGTACGGATAGAAAGTAGCGCGGCGGCAGAGGAGAGGACCGGTGAGTGGGCGCGCAAGCAGTGCGGCGAGGCCGGGATCTATCATCTGGCGCAATCGTGGAACTGGGACCGGGATGTGCGTGTGTGTCTGTGAAGGTGCATCCCCCCCGGCGGTACAGGTGTGATGGGGGGGAAGCGAGCGTTACCGTCGCGGTGCTGCAGCACTTTCACTTTGCTGGAGGGAGGGGCTTGAGGCCAGTGCGCGCTGAAGCTGCTGCGGTCGCGGTGTTCGCAGGTGAGAGTCCCAGTCCCGTCGAGTTTCCTTTTCCCCCTAGACCAGACCTGACCTGAGGCCCTGGCTGTTTCCCACACCTCACCTCAACCCCTGGGACATGCCGGACACACTGGAGACTGGAGCTAGGCCCTGACTAAAAACGACCAAAAACCCACCCAGTCTCCGGAGCGTCGAGGGCTTCAGTTGGTTGAATCAGTGACGGCCTTGTGTCGAACCCTGAAAAACTGCCTCGGGGTGGGCTGCAGAAAGAAGGAAAACGGGCGGCCCGCGGCCAATGGGGTTGCTCGGGTCCTGCCAGCCCTGGGAATCCCGCCCGCTGCATCTCTCGGTGCTCAGGCGCCACACTGCTGGACCGGGCTCCTCTCGCCGTCCTCCCATTTCCTATTGACGGGCCACCTTTGTTTCTTCTGGGCCGGAAATCTTAGATGTTGGCTGTTGGTTCCTCAGGATCTGAGATGCCATCAGATGATGCTTATGTTACGGGATACATTAAGAATCTGTCATACCTAGGTGGTAACTGAACACGCAGCAGGTTATTCTGTGGTCCCTCAAAGAACATTCTCGAGGCCCAAGTCAGACACGCTCTCATCAAGTCTCATTCCTCCAAACATCTTCAGCCCCGAGTCATGGGCCGGATTGGGCTGTGCACCACAACCCCTACGACTTACAGACACTATTTATTCCATGGGCATTGCGGTCTGCGTGGCACGTAAGACAGTTACTACGCTGGACGGCAAGAAAGGCACGCAGACAGCAGTACCGTGTCAATGTGCCAATGTCCTGCCATGCCGTAAGCTGACCAAACTCACTCAGCGATCGCTGACCAGTCTTCTCCTAATTCCCGTGTCCTCTCGGACCGGAGCGCATGCCCCACGGGACGACGCACCACAGAGCCCAGAGGCTGGGCCACGATTCGTTTCGAAGCGAGGACTCTACCAAACATTCCTGGGGGGCACGGTCTCTGCGGCACTTGAGGGTGGCAGAAGGAAGGGTCTCCTGGATTCCGATTGACCTTTTCTGTCCTGGCCAAACCATCTTCATCCGATGTGTTCATTGGCTCCTCGTATCGTGTCTCGAGGTGGGACTCTTCGCGCTATGCTTCATGCTCGAGAGCCGTCTTCCGTGCCCTGCTGAAATGCAAACCGCGGCTCCTGAGAGATCGTACTGCTTGCCTTGGAGACGAATAACACGCTACGTGTTCGCGAAGTGCTCAGATAAGAACTATTTGATCACCGCAGTAGTACGCGTGCTCCTGTGCATCGGCCGGATACCATCTCCATATCCTCACGCAGTTCCGACGGACCGACCAATGGATCCTATACTGCAAAAACCCCGAACCGCTTACCTTATCAACGATACAGCGGGCGTGACGCCGTGCGGCAACGTCAACAACATACGATGACTGCTCCCGAGCCGGCCGTCGTCGGAGTCAATGAGGGCAACAATCCTCCGAGCTGCCGAGTGTCTGCGCCAAGGCAATAAATTGTTGGATCTCCACCCATTGTCCAGATCTTTTGCGCCCCTTCTCATCTTGATAGACCTAAACCTGCACAAACTGGATCATGGATGTGGCTGGGCTCAAAAGATAGGAGACGTTATGAATCCGAGATAGAGGCAACTTACCCGAGATGCGCGCATCTCAGCCATGGCGGTTGGAAGATCATGGTCCTTGCCCCCCAAAAGCCAAGCCCCCGGCTCGAATTGCTTGCAATTCTTCACCTGTGTTTTAGCTTAGCCACAGGTGCCAGTGATGAGCAAACGATTTTCCTCTGCCCCTGTTTGCCTCGAGGCAGAACAAAGGAGGTCATCCCCAGTTTTTGCCTGTTCATTCCAGTCGGAAACCTTACTATGTAGTGTCAAGCTTGATTCTGCCGTGGTGCGGCAAGCTCCAGAGGCACCCCCCCAGTCCATTAAGGTGTGCGGCCCACCGCCAGCTGCCTGCCGGTGCTGCCCCGCGTCGGAGCCGTAGCGTCCCCCCTTCCCAACTGCACTGCAGCAGCCGCTGCCTACCTTACCTTACCGTCCCACGGCACCTCAAACGGATCTGACACAAGCTTCATCCTCAGATCTTGTCCCCTCCAAAGAAACACACACCCCCTTCGTCACTTGCAACCCTCCACAACTGACGACAGTCTACTGCACTGCACTAAGCGCAAGCTCCTGTCAATCAACTTCTCAGCCTCGTCCTGCGTCGTCCGATACAACAACCTGGTCGTGGTCTACATCTTCAGCCTCGTCAACCCCACCTCAAGCTATCGTGACGACAGCTGAGGTACAGCTACCCTCCACCCCACCTTCCCACATCGAAGTCGTGAGTATCACTAACGCGAAGCTCACAGAATGGAGCAAACGAAAGCTCTCAACGCTCTGGAGGTACTTGCCACCCTTTCCCCACGACCACGCCAGGACCACAAGCTAATATCATCACAGCCCTTCCTGGCCCTCAGCAAATCGGCAACATCCCCTCGCGCCGCCGCCGATCTCATCACCCGCGCAACATCCAACCCAAACACCTTCCTCTTCACAGAACTCCTCTCAACACCTCAGATCCAGGCCCTCGCCTCTGACCCAGAGTTCCTCCCCCACCTGACCCAGCTCGAGCTCTTCTCCCACGGCACATACGCCGCCTACCAAACCACCCCGAACCTGCCGCCCCTCAACGATGCCCAAACCCTCAAGCTGCGCCAGCTCACCCTCCTCACACTCGCCCGCGAGCGCTCCAACCTCTCCTACGCCAACCTCCAAACCGCCCTCGACCTGCCCACCCCGCGCGCCCTCGAAGACCTCGTCATCTCCGCAATCTACGCCGGCCTGATCGACGCCACCCTCGACCCCAGCCGCCAGGTCGTCCAGGTGAACTCCCTCGCCGCCCTCCGCGACCTCGCCCCCGGCGCCGTCCCGCCCATGATCCGCGCCCTGCACGCCTGGTCCGCCCGCTGCGAGTCCACCCTCGGCGACCTCGAGTCCCAGATCGCGAGCATCCGCAAGACGGCCAGCGACCGCGTTCGCGACAAGGCCGAGCAGGATCGCAAGCTGGCCCGCCTGGTGGACGAGGCCGGCAAGGAGCCCGCAGACCCCAACGCGCGCAAGTTCCCCGTTGGACACGCCGTTGTTGGCGGCGAGCGGGCGTTTCTGGGACACTCTTCGCGGTCGAGTCGGTACAACAAGCGGGGCAGCACAAGCATGATGGACAACACGGAGGAGGTCGACGACGAGGCCATGGACGTGGACGAGGATGATGAGGAACAGGAGAAGAAGCGCGCCAGTAGACGAAAGACTGCCTCGGGTCGCGCGTAGGTCTGGGCAATGAGTTGGTTCTGATGGATGAATGCTCTCGCATTTGCTCACGGGGCGGGAGTAGTATGAGGACATGGTAATCAAGCATGGGATACGGGTCATGAAATACCTGGGGTAGCTAGGAAAGCCCCCAGCATAGCAACCAAAAATCACGATAGATCATGAACAACCTTTCAGTTAAAACCGTAACGTGTTGATACAGACGGCCCCTTGGGGCCCCGTCCCGTTCGTCCGTCCGTCTGGTCTGTGGTTTCCTATCTACGTATGCCATTGAAGAAAAGATTAGGGAATCAAGAATAAGAGAAGAAAGAAAAACAAGCGAATGTCGTTGAAGCCAAAAGTCTTCTCGAATCTCATCCTCGTCCTCAACCTCCGCGACGTTCCCTGCTGCCCAGCCACCTCCTCCCTCCCACAGCCTGAAGAGTAGAAACCAATCGTCGTTGGTTCCTCCGTAATAGTACACAAACAAGACATTGTGTGCATGCACATTGAAGAGAAGAAGAAAAAATTAGATCCCTTCCTGTCGAACGCCATATGCGAGGCCTATGATTCCCGTGGGGGCCTCTTTTTTGTCCCTCTACGCCATGAGAAAAATGAAAACCCTCTGTGGTATCCTGAATGGAAGACCGAAAAGAAAACAAAACCTGATAACTTGGTCGCTCAAAAATCCTTGGTGGTCATAACGGTCGTAAGCTCTCTCTTGGCAAACATCACGCTTGTTGCGCGATGATGCTGCCACTTCTCTTTGTTGCTGATCAAAGCCGCTTGCCTGGGACAAGGATGAAGAGAACACAGAGCGCGGCATCAACTAGGAAAGTGACGGCAAGGACCATGATGGACCGCTTAGCGAGGAGCTTACGAACGTAGGGCTCACGGATCCGGGAGAAGTTGAAGGGTGTGTACTCGCTCAGTCCGATGAGGGCGAGGACAGGATCCAGTGAGTATTGGTAAGAGGCAAGGAAGTAGACACCAACGGTGAAAGGGAGGATGAGCTGAAAGGATTGTTAGCATTGGACCCCTGCATTGTGTGACATTGTTTGAGAAACTCACCCAGCAGCGCGTGGTACGAGCAGCATCAAGGAAGATGAGAATGAAAGCAGCCCAGAAGCCGCCAAACATGGACAAGAGGCCAATGATCATTCTGATCTGAAGGGTGGTGGGAATGAGGTTGCCCAGGGCCTTCATTCTCAGGAAATTGGGGAAGGCGTCGCGCTCCATAGCCTGGAAGACGTAGTCCTTGGCAACGTCGAAGACCTCGGGGTCATCTCTGCCAAAGTCCTCAATGGCGGTGGTGACGTCCTGGGTGATGGAGCCGGGCAGGATGATTTCGCGCTCGGCGCCGGGGAGAAGGAAGGTGTAGAGGATCTTCTCGGCGGAGGCGCGGATGTCCTGTCTCGCGACGGCGTTGGCCGGGGAGTTTGAATCGGTCGTCAGGTCCCGCGTGTGGCTGAATGCGCCGCTTGGTCGGCTGCGGTGGTCGCCTGTGCTGCTCTGCGGCGAGTCGTGGGCCTCCTCGCGCAGGTAGGCTGACATCTGAGCATCCTGGTTCTTCTCCTTCTCGGTTGCATACATGGACGGGCCGGCAGCCGGGTGGCTCATGTCGCCGAGGCCGTCGAGAATCGCGGAAGACCGCTTCGAGCCGGACTTGTCCAGGTCGGGGGTGCCGACGAGGACTGATCTGCGAAGTTCGCGGACATAGTGACGGCAGAGAGACATGTGCTGGGCGACATCGAGCCTATTTGCGAGTCGTTAGTCAGGGAACGCGTTTGAAGGTTGCATCCGTCTGCACGAACCAGAAATCGAGATAGTCGACCGATTTTTGCTGGTCTCGCATGAAGATGTAGAATGAGAACAGGTCGACGGGAGGCAGCGTCCGTCTGCTCAAAACCTCGAAGAGTGTCGGCAATCGGTTGCGTTCGAAGTCAGGCTGAGGGGACGGCGTGCCAGACGCCCCTGTTGATCGGTCCTCCATCATGTTTGTGAAGAGCGAAAGCGTGTCGCAAAGTCGGGAGAGTGAAAAGGGTATCGGCGGTAATTTTTGGCAAAGTAAAATAATCGGGCAAGTCGGGTCGGTCGTTGTTTACCGATGATGTGAAGTCGAAAGGTGAGGCGTCGGAAGGATGCGCGATATCGTAAATGAGGTGCAATCTGCAAACAGGCCCCCAAGCGAGCGGTTTGGCAGGTGTCCTAGGCAAGGTCCTCGGCGGCGCGGGCTGAATGGGTTCGATGGTCGATTGTCCCCCGGGTTTGGAATTACTGTGTGTTGAACGAGCGTATGAAGGGAAGGATCGCGCACGGCGCAGACTGACAGCGTCAGTGTGGTTGGCGATAGCGCGGCAGCGTGATGGTCTTGGGAGTTGCTAAAGTGCCGCTCTCCACGGCATAAACAGCAGATCAAGCGTCGTCTAGACCCGGGACTAATTTCGTCGTCTGGTCAGGGGAGAGGAACCTGCGTCGGAGGCTGGGTCGGGGCGGCGATACGTACCGCTCGCTCTCAACTGGACGGCCTGCCTTGCTGAGGTGTGGTGCAGCAATGCAGCAAGCCGGTCCACTGCAGCAAGAAGGAAAGCGCGCTATCCCCGATTGCGCCCAGCGCGGTGCATCGCCCAAGGCGTCCCACTCCCACCCTCTTTCGCAGCGACCAAGCTCCACCCATCCAAAATCTTGGCCGCAGCGCTGACATAAGATCACGTGCGCGAAATTTCCATCCGTAGCGAGCCAATCAGAGCTGTAACCCTAGCTTTTTGGACTCTACACAACATTTTGTGGGATTGGCCATTTATCCTGAGAACAAACTCTCTAGACAATCGCCCGACCGACCGACTCCGACGACCAACGACGACGAGAGGTACCGCCAAAATGTCGACCAAGCAGAAGAAGCCTGCCGGAAAGCAGCGTTCCGCCATTGCGGACGTCGTCGCTCGCGAGTACACCATCCACATGCACAAGCGCGTTAGTATTTTCCAAGAAGAGGCCGTCGCCGCCATCGCCCGAGGCGGGGATGGCGAGCGGTGATGGGTGCCGGGAAACTTTTTCGACACGGACACGGCGATGCTGACTCTGCGTCTCTCTACTAGCTCCACGGTGTTACCTTCAAGAAGCGCGCTCCCCGTGCCATCAAGGAGATCAAGGCTTTCGCGCTCCAGGCCATGGTACGTTCCGCTGCCCCTCACCCGATCCGACAAGAAGAAAAGTCTGCGCCCAGGACCGCAATCAACCACGACCGGTCTCTCACACGACAGGCGATTCGAGGATCAACTACTTCACAGCTGGACAGAACAGCGGCTAACCTCTATCACTTCACAGGGTACCTCTGACGTCCGCGTCGACCCCCAGCTCAACAAGAAGGTCTGGGAGCAGGGTGTCAAGGGCGTCCCCTACAGACTCCGCATCCGCATCTCCCGCAGACGAAACGACGAGGAGGGTGCCAAGGAGAAGCTGTACAGCTACGTCCAAGCCGTCAACGTCAAGGACCCCAAGGGTCTCCAGACCGTTGTCGTTGAGGAGTAAAAAGTTCTCTTTGGGATGGTTTAAGGGCGGCATAAAGGCATAGGAGTTGCATTCGGCATTCTAGTCTCACATACAAAATCGACGGAAATGTGAACAACGCTTGATTCCCCACCAACGACTCGACGACTTCCTTTTCTGTTTCTTGTTTTTTTGGAACCTCGCGCTGTGTGTGGTCGGTGGTGGCGGTGGGATGATTATGCGCGCGCGTGGCGATGGGATGTGAACAAAATGAAGAGGCTTCTTGGGACAACACAACGATTTCTTGTGGTTCATTTTACAACACACCGTCCGACAAGGTCCTTTCTATCGACTTAGTGGTCTGCCAGACGCAGATACAGGATACATCAAATCCTACCCAGGTCCAGCCATGCAATGCAGTCCAATTCCTAACAAAGAGTTCCAAAAACCTCCCGGCCCGTAATCATACAAGACTCCAATTCTCCAGTGCTCAAATTTCAATGCCACTCGCCCCGTGACGTCGCCCTCGCAAGCTCTTCACATTCATGTGCCTCGACGTCTACTCGTCCTCAACGTCGCGGTGACGGCCGAGGACCTTGCGCTTGAACTCTTCGGGGTCCTTGTCCCAAAGCTCTGCGGCCTCGCCGTTCAGAGGAGAGGAGCTGTGATCATGTTAACGTGTGCGCCGAACCACTTTTGAGCTGGGTCTACCTACTTGTTGGGCTCGCCCAGCAGACTTTGCAAGCTGAGGAGAACGGTCTGGATGTTGTAGGCGGGGGTCCACTTGTCCTTGAGGATGTCGAGGCAGATACGGCCGGAGAAGTCGAAGTTGGGGTGGTAGATTGGCGTCTTGAACAGGACGGTTGGTGGTGCGTAGGGGTAGTTGCTGGGGAAGGAGAGGCTGAGCTTCAGCGTCAAGCCGGCGTAGGGAGTCTGGTCGGGGCCCTCGATGGTCGCCGTCCACGACATGAGGTTGCCGTCGGCGGAGGGGAAGGCAGAGACGCCGGGAGCAGGCGAAGTCATGAGCTGCATCAGCTCTGTCTGCAATCTGTGACCACAAAGTCAGTCTACCTGATCACGAGTAAGGCGGTCATCGCCGACGAGCTCCGCATACCTCTTGGTGACGCTCTGCGCATCGGGTCCCTTCCTGGCGCCACCGAGCTTGGCTGCCTGGACGCTACCGGGAGCAGAGTTCTGGGAGTCCTCCATGCTGTAGTCCATTGTTGATGAAGTCGAATACTGGGAAATGCGAAGGAAGCAAAAGCTTTTGAGGGTATCGATGACCTCGAGGTCTAAGCAAAGGCGATGATGTCTGGTAAGAAACAGGGATGAGATACAGCAGGGCTGGATGCTGGATCGGGAGGAGAAGGGTTCCTCTTTGTGTTTATGAGCAGCTGGAGAATGAGAAATGCGCAGAAAATCGAGGGGCAAAAGATGAGAAGTTGCAGCGGCGTCAAGAATAACAGAAAGTCGTTATTCCATAGGGCGGGAGGGCTTCTAGGATTGGAGAATTGGGGGAGCCGGTACCTGGGCGACGCGCTGACCGGGCTTGGTTGACGTTTCCGGGTTAGCGCTGTCGCTGCCGTACGACGAGCTGCCAACGGTCTTCCGGTACGTACCGCCACGACATGTCATTGGCTGTGTTGAACTTCACCTCAAGATGCCCGTGATGCCGTCGCAATGGCAGCGTCTTCTTGCTTGGATTGAGTCGTTCAACGAATTTTAGGATGCATTCAAATAATAACGAGAAATTTCGAAAATCGTTGTTTTTACTCAGTTATATCCGGCCAACAGGGGCAAGCTTTTCCCTCTGACACTCCTCTCAACCATTTGTGAGAAGATGTTGGCGAAATAACCATCAGTTTTTTTGTGAAATACGCTCCAGCGCCCCAAAATATTCGAAATTGCAAAGCATTCAGATCCTGTCTTATCCTTGAACTTGCTCCATCTCGATTTTGCTTTCTCCATTCGGTCACTCGTCTGTCATCCCGACAGCTAGCTGCCGAACCCTTGAGATAGCTGCTTATTCTAAATTTCTGTAAGAGCGACTTGTGCGATCCAATCTCAAATTCCAAGGAAGAGACTGAAAGAAACATAACATTCCCATGTTTCTTGCCATATCTTAAGCATCACTAGTTAGCGCAGCAGGTCCTTGGCATGACCTACACATCTAGTCCGCACATCTCGTTCTCTCGTTCTCAATCACGCATCAACATTGTTCTATGGCCTCACCAGCAAGAGTTAGGCATCAGTAGAGTACCTTATCTTAGCTTACATCCAGGGACGGAAGGCCATGGAACAGAAGAGGTGCTTCCGTGGCGCTGAGGCACATGACATCGTGTGATCCCACGCGGGCCTGGAAAACAAGCATAAAAGTCAGGCTGATGTAGGATCCAAACTTTTCGTTTTCTTCCTTTCAAACAAATCTTGCGGAAGAATTAAATTTTCACAGAATCATACCATGAATTTTACACAAACCAATTTCCTTTTTGCTCTATCTGTCTTTGTTCTCCCTCACAAACGCTTTTGCTGGGTAAAGCTCAAACGATTTGGAGGGGCAGGCACCTTCCTGCAAGGCTGCCTGCCTGCCTTTGGCAACTTCTTTCCGCCTCTGCCTCAGATGACATCTGAAATTTCTCTTTTGGTCCTGCCTTGGGGCAGCTGTAAGTACTTACCCTAACCTCACCTCAGCTTCAAACCCAAACCAACCTCACCCTCCTTTTCTTCAGACCCCAACTCCCTCTCCTCACCTTTCATTGCTCAGCCAACAATTTCACCTTCACGCTTCATTCTGCCCGGCGAGATATTTGCATTTGCGAATCGTCTAATTCGCTCTTCCAAAGTATTTCCTGCTCCCCCAAAATTTCAGGGACACGCTCCATGATGGCACACCATGGCTGCCTTTGGGCCGGCTGCGTAAAGCAGGACCGTGACCAAGCGTAAGTCTATCACAAATCCCCAGACATCAGACAGCTTGCTAATCGTTGCAAAGGGTCACAGAATCCGTGGCCAAGGATCAAACGGCCAAACCCTCTCCAGCTCCCACCTCGGGAAATGAATCCCATGGGCAAGAGTCCCAGATCAAAGAGACACAGGAGACTGCTTCCAAAAGCTCCAAGAACTCGTCAATGTTCCCAATGTTCCCCGGACAGCCCATTGACAAGGCGTCTCGATACTGCGCAAGCCACCAGAATCCATGGATTCGGTGGGATCTTGTACGAGTTGGAAGATTGCAGTGCGAATTCTGCCACAAGTTCCAGACAGAGTACGTCTTCCAGTGCAAGGGATGCAAAATCAAGGCGTGCAATGTTTGCCGCAGAAACAGAGGCTTTCGAGGGTAAGTTTTGAACCACATCACAAAGAGGCTCGGGCGCTGACTGCTTTCCAGCCCTCAGATGTAATGGGGACATTGAAATTTACGGCGTGGCTCTCCCCGCGAAAAGACCACGGCAAATTCACCAAGGTTGCCGGCACTACTTGGACCTATGCCCTCTACCAATCGAGGAAAGCAGTAGTCATCATATTGGCCACCTTCGAAACTGGGGAAAGAACACTGGAGGAATTCAGAGGGTTGGGTCGCAGGACACTATTGATGCCGCAGGTAGTAACCTGTTATACGAAAGGATGAAAACCGTTAGAGGGAAAGGATACGCCGTTGATGCATCGTGCTTTGGCTCCAAGCCATTTTCCTACGAGAGTTATTACTTGCAACAGCTTTTTCAGGTGTTCTAGAAGTTTTTTACTTCGAACAAATCACTTTCCCAAAATCAAACCCATTGACTTTTACTCTTTCTAAATCGATACCTGGTCGATCACACTTCAACCGTCTGAGTCTCGATGTGTTTTAGTCCAAGCCCCACTGCGGCTTTGCCCTTTGCAAAAGCGGCGAGGGCTGAGGCGGCGGGCCCCTGTAGCTTTAGAGGGGGTGTGGTGCGGACTGTTTACCTGGCCAACGCTCCGGCAACCACGATAAGGCTCCTTATCCGCCAATGGAGACGCGTCGGCTACGGTGGCGCTGAAACGACCCTGGAATTGGCATCAAAACACGCCAAAAGCTCTTTACGCGGTTGATGCGCGCGCTCCGTGCCTGGAGGGAGGAATGGGACCGCGTGGAGCAGGGTCCTAGACAGGCCATGAACACGGCGAGTCTGTATGAATCGGGACCCTGGAGTAGGTTCTTTGTGCACAAATTGCCTCCCCTAGTCAGCTACGTCATGCATAGTGTTTGTGCCCATTGTGTTGCTGCTGTTGCCTGCCTTTAGTTTGCCAGAAAAGAGTCATCCTATTGTGATCCAAGACCCCTGTTAACCGTCTCATTTCCCGTCCAAGATCGCCCTCCATCATGGACTAGCCAACCGCAATCTTTCCCACTGGAACCATCTAAACACCATCCGGACGTGGCATACTCACCAATTCAAGATGCAACAATCGCAGCTTGACCCCCTGCCTACGGATCTGCCCTTCCGGATCATCTCCAAGACCATTGGACGGGGCGCATACGCATCGTGGGTTACCCCTCTTTCGCGAATCGCCCATCGTGGAGCACCCCACTGACATGGTAAACACAGGATCAAGAAGGCCATTCCGCAAGATGCGACAACACCGGTCTTCGCTGTGAAGTTCATCCACAAGGGATATGCTACTAAACATGGCAGGGTCTCGCAGAAGCAGCTGTTGATGGAGGTTTCGCTGCATTCTCATGTCGGCCAACACTCAAACATCATCGAGTGGTTCGCTTCCGGGGAGGACATCAACTGGAGATGGATCGCCATGGAATTCGCCAGCGGTGGCGACCTTTTCGACAAGATCGAGGCTGACGTTGGCTTGAACGAAAACATTGCCCACGTGTACTTCCTTCAGCTCATCAGCGGCGTGAGCTTCGTCCACTCCAAGGGCGTGGCGCATCGCGACTTGAAGCCAGAGAACATTTTGCTCTCAGAAACGGGAAACCTCAAGATTGCCGACTTTGGTATGGCCACCATGTTCGAGTACAAGGGCCAACGGAAGACCAGCTCGACCCTCTGCGGCAGCCCGCCCTACATCGCCCCTGAGATCCTCGCCTGCAGCAAGGCGGACAAGACCACTCCCACCGGCAGCAAGTACTCTCCAGATCTGGTCGACATCTGGTCCTGCGGCGTCATTCTTTTTGTGCTACTCGTCGGAAACACACCTTGGGACGAGCCATCACAAGTCAGCTGGGAATACCAAGAGTACGTCCGGACCAATGGCCGCAGCACAGATGCCCTCTGGGCAAGGATACCGGCGAACGCCCTCTCCCTGCTCCGGGGAATGATGTCCATCGACCCCGATAAGCGCTTCTCCTTCGCCCGCGTCCGCCAACACCCGTGGTACACCCGCACAAACCCGCACCTGACCTCCGACGGCCAGGTCTCCGACCCCATCAACCTCGCCACCAAGATGCTCGAGAGCCTGCGCATCGACTTCAGCCAACAGCCGACGGCATCGCAAGGCACCTCGTCCAACGCCGACGCCATGGACCTCGATTCCTCCGGCCCCGGCAAGGTCTCCTTCACGCAGCCCGAGACCCCGATCAACGACGTCGCCTGGGACTGGGAGCGGCCCGCCCTCAAGGCTATGAACCCCATCGCCGTGTCCTCCACCCAGCCCATCTCGCGCAGCGAGTCCGGCGTCGCGAACCGCCGCCTCTTCCTCGAGTCGCTCGAGCAGGAGCCGTCCATGAGCCAGTTCTCGCAGACGCCCGGCGTCCCGCTGACGCTCACGCAGGCGGCGCGCCGCTTCCGGGACATCGTGCCCTTCGAGTCACTCACGCGCTTCTTCTCGCACGTGCCTCCGACGCTGATTGTGCAGATGCTCAGCGACGCGCTGCACCACCTCAACGTCCCGCTGTCGCCGGTCAACCCGAACCTGTACGGCGACCACATTGCCACGCTGCGGGTCAAGACGCTCGACGAGAGGAGGCAGTCGCTGCACGGCGAGATCCACATCGACAAGCACCGGCTGCCCGAGGAGCAGGAGCTGCTGGACATCCGGTTCGTGAAGATCAAGGGCGACCCGCTCGAGTGGCGCCGTTTCTTCAAGAAGATTGTCGTGCTTTGCAAGGATGGCGTGTATACCCCGGATGCTTAGACAAGGAAACTTCACTGGGAATAGAGGGAGTGAGGGATACTGAGACGAGATTCATGTGTATTGATGTGTACGGATACGCTTGGGATAATGATTAAGCAAAAGTTAACGCTTCGTGGAATGATTACTCGTGTTTGACCTCCAAGGGACCAGAATCGGGCCGCATCATTTCAACTCAGTCTATGGACCAACATGAATACGATGACACATACGCGCACGGTACTGCAGGATAACGACAGTGATCAGAGGCGGAGAAGAAGACGGCTGTTTCTAAAGAGCAGGCCTGCCCTCCTCGCTCAATTGCTCGCTCAATTCTTCTATAGCCTCCTGCGCTACTAAGATCCCCTTCCTTTTGACCGTCGCACTCAACGTCGCTATACATCAAGGCTGTCGTGTTGGTTGTGATCATCGCTCTGGTCATTTTAGTGATTGTCCATGTCGCCACCATACTCCATATCGTCATTGTCGTATTCCTGCAAAGACAACTCGCCGTCTAAATCGTTGTTCAAAAGGCACCTGAGAGCGCGGAGGCTAGTAAGTGACATGTGGAATCAGCCGTCCGCCAATCTTCACCTCGCCTAACTCAACGAGATCGCGCCCGACGAACTCCTGAAAGGGCCTGTAACCTCTAGACTTGTAAACACGCCATTGCTGAATACGTGCCGAGGTTTCCAGACCCCACGATCTCCAGTCGGCCCCGGTGACAGCATCGAAATGGCTGGGGTAGAGATTTGTCAAGTCACTGTGCCAACTCCTAACCTCCCGTATGATGAGAGCCAGGAGGCTAGTGAATACCGGCCCGTGGTGAGTGACGCCGTAGGTGTTGAGTCTGTTTCGTTCGCATGTTTGTCCTTTGCAGAGAAAAAGAAAGAGGTATGCGTGGACCATTTCGTGAATAAGGACCCCGACAATGTTTGACCACTCGCCCTTGACTATCGTCCTGTGTGGTACACTTAGGTCACGCCAGCTAGAGAAAAGTCGTATTACGACAAGGTTCTCCCCTTTCTGACGTGCGTCACCCAACTTGCCCTCCTCTCCGACGCCCAGATCCGAATATCCTGTGAGTAGCTGCACAGTTGGTAGCTCCCTGCGAGTCATACTGCCGAAGAAGAAGCGGTCGTCCAAGAAACGCATAAGGTCGCGCAAGAGTGTGTCCAATGGCGGTGATTTGCCTTCCAGAGCGGGCATCGTGTCGAGAATAGCCGCCATAGATGAACCCTCCTTGAAGCGATTGTGGAACTCACCCTGAGCCGCTTTCTGGCGAGCGGTGAGCTTGTTGTGGAGGAAACCGGCAACGGTCTTGTTCAGCAGGTCTCGTGCGCCGTATGAATGGACTTGTAAAGGCCACTCCGGTCTGTCGTCGGCCACCACTTCCTCGGCTCCTCGGCGGATGGCCCTTGGAAACGTGGCGTGGTTGCAAGGCTGTATAGACTGGACCGGGACGGGCACCTGCCTTTGCGCTTGAGACACCGACATGCTGGCTAATAGTGGCCTGTGCAGGAACAAACAACTCTGTTAAAGAAGTCTGATAATAATTGCGCCGAGATTGGAGAGACTTGGCTCACTCTTATGGAAGTCTTAGAAGGGCGCAGCGGATAGGGGGGATTGATGTCGAACTGCTGCTTTCTTTGACAACCTCACTCAAGGTGGTCTCCCAAGGCGGATTGCTTAGGGTTAATCATCCTGTTGGATCGAAAGAAACACTTCGCCTTTTGTTTGGTCTCGGGAAACGTCCTCCAAATCGAATAGCTGCAGGGTAGCAAAAGGTGTCAAACAATAGGCGACCGCGATGCTCCCAGGGTAGCTTTGCCATATAGGTAATTCCCAGTATAGGAATGATCCATGAAACACGAAACTGACGAAAGCAAGCAAGGTATGCGACTTTTCTCCCTGTGAGTGCGTATGTGCTTTATAGCTAGTATTATCGTTATGATCGTTATGATCGCTGTCGTTATTGTCGTCATCGTCTATCGTCGTCGTCTATCGTCGTCGTCTATCGTCGTCGTCGTCTATCGTCGCCGTCTATCGTTGTCGTCTACTATCGTTATTACCTCTATTCTTTTTACTCCTTTTACCATCGTCCCTGGTCGGAGTACTTTAGTAGACAAGATATATAATGCCTACAGCACAGGAAAATAGACAGACTCCTTGTTTTTCCTCATGAACTTCGTTCTATCACACCTACCAGTAGAAATGAAAACATGAATCTGATTACCAACTTGTTTCTCGTGTACATATAAACAGTCGCGCGAATATTGATATCAACATTGCCTACCAGGGTATCTGATGCGCTGGCCTCAAAGGTCCCCGGACGAGGACATAAAGCAAAGCGGATAAGTACTAAAAAGCCAATCATCGAAGAAACAGTAACTTTCCAAAATATGTAGAACGAACAAATAAAAACTTGGGAAACAGCCGACGCGAATCACTCAGTAACCCCCAGAGTCTCAGCCAGATTTCGAAAAACCTACCATCCTATTCGCTCAATGCACCATATCAGCAGCATACCGTGCGATCCAAGCATCATGATGCGGAATCGGGGACCCTCGCCGACGGAAAAGGACCATCGTTATAGTTCTGCCATTTACTTCCCCTTGGACCAGCCGAAGCAATTGGTTAGGACTGTCAGCTCGAAGAGGTACGAAATTCCGTAGGCTATCTGCACGTATGGCCTTTTGATACGCCTCATATTCAATGGCGCATGAATATCCATCAACACAGCCTCCCTCAAGACTACATGCGGAGTCCATTTCCGCCAGAACAGTATGCCAGGAGCGCATTTGCTGAAGGATAAGAGCATGGACTTTGAGGAACGTATTTCCGTGCCCACTTAAGCCAACGGTGTTGATGGAGTTTCTTGTGCACTGCTCACCGTTGCAAACAAAAGTATTGAGATAAGCGTGGGTCATCTCATGCATAAGGGTTGAGACGATGGTTGACCATGGAACGGTCTCTGCACACAATGAAGACGCTGTAAGAGTCCATACTTTGATGTGAGACGAGTTCCCCTTAGAAATTGTTTCTCCATACTTGACCCCCGCTTCGTCTCTCAGAACATGATATCCTGTAAAGAGCTGGACACATGGGGCTTGATGCCCTTGATGAACGCGAGTCAAGGTGCCAAAGAAGAAACAATCGTCGAGACACTTCATCAAGTCATGGACATAATTGTCAAGAATTGACGCAGCTGCCAACTCTTCAACTGAAAGGGGGAATCGCCGCCCTTGCTGAACAGCGTGCTGTTGCCACGCTCGAAAGACATCTGCTCTCTGCGCCGCCTGTATATAGCAAGTCAGAAAGTTGTCACGGGCTGATCTCTGGTAAGCATGTGCAAGGCCCTCGGCAAAATCCTTGACCGTCTCGTACGCGAGTTGTGTAGCGTTGTAGGTTCCTGGTATCAGAGGCAGAAATGGCCGCAGCTGGATCGATTTGGCAGAATAAGCTTGCTGATGAATGCCAGGTTCTGGAAAGGAGACAAGATGGCAGATTTCAGTCCTCTTGCAGTGACGTTAATAGAATTGTGGGAACACTTGGTTTTCCATGTTAATGTTTGGTGTTTGGTGTTTGAGATGATGCCTTTTTGTCTGCGAATTCATGTCGTTAATGGCGAGATAGAACAACTGGAATAGGTTTACGGGCGATGCTATATACTGGAACTTGTCGAGCAAACTGTCGTCAAAGTAAGCACCCCAGAAATATGTCAAACCCTCGACATAAAGGCTGAGGAACTCGACAAGAGTTTTGAAACCTCTAGGCCTCGCTGGGTGGCCGTCTGGTCTCGTTTGAGAGACAATACCATTCATTGCTTTAACCCACACCAAGGCCTGTCTCATGATTGATCGAGTCTTTTCTTCATTTGACTTGATCTAGATAATTATGATAACTTGAATGCTGATAGAACGAGCTGGCTCGTAGGCCTGCAATCGAGGTCCCGCCATTGAAACTGAAGCCAGCTATCTATACAATGGATCAACAAAGAGAAGAATTCGCAAAATGTATTATTGTAAGGGTACGTATTCTCGAAAGGAAAACCGCTTCCGTCTTGTCATTCATCTTTCTTGTGTCGTTTAGATTTGCTTTTGGGCACGAGAGTTTGACCTCGCTTGAATAAGGACGCAATGAAGAGTCGGAAGCCCTTGGACGTCTTGGTAGTATCTAGAATCGCAACTAGATCTTGAGAGGTTGAGCCTGAATCTGGCCCAGAAGATGACTTAGGAGTTGTTTCAGGAGTCGGTTGAGGCGTTGGTTCTGGAGCTGGTTCGAGAGTTGGCTCTGGAACTGACTCTGAAGTTGGCTTCGAAATCTCTGTTTTCGACCATACATGCGTACATGTAACCGACACCAAACACCCCCTTTCTTTGATCTCCATACGAACGAGCTTTTCAGGAGAATCCTCTTGAATGAGAGGATTCAAGCGTCCGAAATGTGGTAGCGAACGCCATTTTCTGTACTCGTCCTCCTCCTCCCTGAAGCTTACAAGCGGGAAGAAGAACCCCCCGTGGAGGTCGTAGGGCCACCAGGCCGTGAAATCAGGATGCCAACTCCTCAACTCCTCCATCATCAAGGTGTTCATCCTCAGAAATATCTTGCCATGTCCAGTAAAACCCCTAGTGTTTGGTATATCTTTTTTGCAACAGGCGCATTTGCAGATGAACACGTCAATGTATGCATGTAGCAGCTCATGCAACAGGTTTCTGATTGCGAGCTGTAGCGATGCATAATATATTGGTCCTGAGTGATCGCGAAGGGCTTCAAATACAGCAACTTCAGAGTAGGGATGCCCAAACTCGGAGCTACCTTTGCATATGCCACCACAATAAATGCGATCGGGTGAGATATGTGTTTTTAGAAGATCATTCCCGGCATCGAGACGGACCAAGGGGCGTAAGTAGCGGGGGCAATGTCGAGTCAATGTGCCGAAAAAGAAATAGTCGTCGAACATCCTGATAATTTCGCGTAAACTGTCTCTGAAAAATATTTTTCTCTGCGCGGATGGCGGTGATGTTGTCAAGTGGATATCTATGTGCGGTGGACCATCAAAGGCTCTTGGCGCAAACTGTTTAGAGTACCACTTCAGAAATGCAGATTTGGCCATCAACTGATGTGAATAGCGCTCGCCGGATAGAAATCCCGCGCATGTGGCATCCTGGAGGTCGGTAGCGTCGTATCCCCCTGGTGTCAAGTCCAGGAAAGGAGGGTGATCGGCCAAAGATCCCAATGAACTTGCGTAACTCTCGGCCAAGCTCTCCTCACAGAGCTTCGGAAAACAAGGGTGTTCGAAAGTCTCGCAGGCCTTGACTGGAAGCAATTTGACTGCGGAATCTTGCGGCTCGTGTGGTAAGCCTTGAGCGGCCATGATTCTTTTCGTTTGCTTGTGTTGGCCAAGTGTGAAATGTATGAAAGTCGGAGTCAAGTCGACTGAAACGTCACTCCCGAAAAGTCAGATGTTGAGTATCGAAGTAAAAAAAGTTCTGGTGGTAAAGAATTCATTGATGTTCGTACTATTTATGTCTCTCCGTGGGGGGCTTCCCAGAAAGGTGATCGCAACTTTACAGGCACCGGCCTCATACATTTTCCTTGCACCTTAACGGCCAAGTCGTTGCTATCCAGTCCTTAGTATATCAAAACTTGACCAGCGCCTTGTGCTCATTGGTTAAGTCATCGTACCAAGTTTGAAGAGAAGCGGTGCCTATTTGACTTGAGCAGTCTATCAACACTTGCATTTGTATGTTTACAGAAAGGAGCGATTATTGCGCGCTTCCCATTCTATTTGATGGTGAGTGTTGTGGCACAACAACTGCATTCAAATATTGGAACAACCTAACGCGCTCTGAGCCTTCGATTTCTGCAAAGTCCTCCGCGTTTCCCAGTCCGCGGATTCTGTCATGTATTCTTTTCCCTCGTTTGCACTTCCGATTGATGGTATCGTACAGCAAGGTACTACCTGCGGCTACACCCTTACGCCTCCCATACGGCTGCACGTGATGGAGACATATATGTTGGAGAGTTCTGTCATCCATTCGCCGAATGCCTAGTTAAATTCGCGCAAATGCCCTGTCATAGAATATTGCTGTTCTTGTTGTTGTCCACCCGACAACTCCGTGATTCGAGTCGGGAAGCGGGCTGAACATCCAACTTCATTTGCGGGTAAACCGAAATGATCTCAGCTTGTTGGTCATGATTTGTTCTAGAGGCTTGCGGTTCAGAGTCACATCGAAGCTGAAACAAAATGAACACTTGAGTGACTGTAACCGTTTGACTTCACCCGGCCTTACAGCACAGCCAAGATTTACCGGCAAGCGACGTCATAAATCGAAAAAAGGAGGCGGATGACATCCCAGCACATGACCCACCAGGCTTTGACAAGAACGTCAAATTCTATTATTTCCATCTTGTTCTATCATATCTAAAGCCCGAGCGTTGGCTACGTTACGCTATTCTCTCTCAGATACCTAACACATGTAACATTACTTAGTGTTGGCTTGCAAGTTGTGGCCCCCACACGCCCCTCGCTCTTTTCCAAGAAAGAGGAGTGCAACGGCCCAACCCGAAACTTCGCATATGGTAGGGTAGACTCATCCCGAACCCTGTGAACTTGTTGGAGCATGGTGCAAGAAGCAGGTGGACAAGGTGTCAAGGTAGGTTGGCACCTAGAAAACGCCTTGACATATTCCTGCCTGACTAACTTATTATTAGTCCCAAGTGCAGTCGCCGGAGCATATTCTCAAGACGTCCAAGTGGTCGCAAGCTTATGATCACCAAATTGCAGTCAGCCTGAAGGAGTTGAGCTGCCGGAACACACTCGGATCGTATATCTAGCGTCACTGATAAGGCCACTAATACCCAACAACTAAAACTGCACCGGACATGTACAGTGGGGGGTTCAGGGAGCAAATTCTTCCAACGATGTTGGCGGACAAATACTAGAAATACCATGCGCTGTTGACATTGTTATAGTGTTACTGCAATGGCAAGCCTAGTCATTGGTTGTTGGCGAAGATCTATATAAGAATCCAAAGTTACAAATTGTTCTGTTCCCAGTCACTAGTTCAGACCGACGAAGAGAGAAATAAAAAGCCTAAACCCCAAACATCTTACTGTGGTATCTTGTCCTGTCTCATTCGAATTCATGGCAACTTCATCGTATCTCCGTCTTCATACGGTCAAACAGCTCACCGATCCTGTGCTCAAAGGGGGCGAGGGGGTGCTCCTCCCCGAGACCCATTTCGGCAAACCTGTAACGTGCGTTTGTTGTGTGCATGGCTATGTAGCCCGCGACGCACTCGTTCCAGGATGCTTCATACGTGCCCCTTCCTTTGAGAATGGTCGCGACCCGCCTGGCACAACTCATTGTCTCCTCCTTGGTCTCCTCAACGATTTGAAGAAGTGGCCTTCCCGTGGTCAGAGCCCGATTGTGAATATAGTTTCGGGTGTCGCCGCTGAGCTCTTCTTTGTAGAAACTGCAGAGAGCCTGTGTTAGCCAATGATTACTGTAAATGACATGCTCGAGTAAGACCCACGAAAAGACGTCGTTTGCGATATCGATGATCCTGGCCATATCTGGAATGGCCTCGATCCATTGTGAAACGTCATGATACATCGCTTTAGGGTAGCAGAAGACGGCGTATGCAACGTTGATTCCCGACATGTCTCTGAGGAAATCAGGGAACTTCTCGCCTGCTCTGGTGACTTCAAAGCTTAAGAAGCCTTCGTGTCGCTCCAACAGGTTGCAGGTCAAAAACTTCAAGGCGGATAGTTGAAGCATGTTGGCCAACACGGGGTCCCAGTGGTCGTAGGCCTCCCGTAGAAGAGTTGCAAGGCCTTCTAGCAGGTTATGCTTCTGGCGCTGGCCGCTGAAGAAACGCTTGTGGAAGGCCATGGCCTCCTCAACCATCGTCCCCTCTGCCTGTCCAACGAGGTCATCGTATTGCACGACGAGCCATGTGAAGAGACCAACAAATCCCTGGACCACCGTGGGGTGGCGGGGATGGGCAAGCTGTGTGACGAGTCAACAATCACATCATTCGCCACTGAAGAGCGATCTGAAGTCGGGGGCGAGCTTACCAGTCCTAGGGAGTATCCCAAGCGGAATCCTTTGGAGGAGATGGGCGTGTCCAGAGGAACACCAAACTCAACTGATCTCCTGTACATGTACTCTAGCAGAGACTCGACAGCCTCTGCCTTGAGCACCGGCGCCCCAGAATAGTTCATCTCCTTGATCATTCTGGCGTTGATAGGCCCGCATATGGAGGCCAGTCTCTTGGGGTCCTTTGCAAGGTCCTCATCGCGCGGCCAGCCGTGGGAGCCGCCAGAACTCCACAACGTGTTGAAGATATTTCCCCAAGAGGAAAATGCACTTGCAGCAGCATCGTGAGCCCCAAGGCCGGCGAAGTCAGGTGTAACAGACATCGATGCAACGTTCGAGCCCTGCTCACAGGAAGGAAACAGTACAAATGCAAGAAAGCGTGACGGAGAAGTCGGTGAAACTGGATTCAAGGCAGGGCAAACACTGTCTGTCTTCTATTGTGAAAGATTCACCAACTCGACAAATGGGCAGACCTGCGTTTTATCCATGGCCGTCACGCGCACCCAAATTCGTTATCGTGGCAGAATCGGCGGTTGAATGTCTGTTTGCCCATCTCATCTCAACCATCGTCATCCATGATCAGAGCCTTGGCCGTGTTCGAGACTGACCGATGCACCGTGGAAACTCGCACTGTTGATGCCATTGATCCAAGTCAGTGGGCTTACAGCGAGCTCTAAGCTCCCTGTCTCATTAAGTTTGTCGACTACTGAAGTTTGTTGCCTGCTCATTGGAGGACGACTTGAGTACGGCCAGGGATCTGTTGACCAATGCAGCAACCAGGACCCATGGACTGAATCTCTGGATTTGAATACCATACGGAGTTGTACCATGGGGGTGTGAACGAAAAAGGGTCCGAACCGAGTGCATGGCAAGCAGGCATCTTGCTTCTGTCGACCCAGCAAGCAAAATACTGACTGGGTGATGAACCCCTGAAGCTGCGACAACCAAGATCGCAGTCCTCAGTGCTCACCATCGGTTATCCAGGATTGATTCTAAATCAGGGATGCATTGCAATGAAGACTGAGGCGAATTATCTCTTCTTCACTTTTAGTTTTCTCAAACGTGTTCTCTCCCTCGGGCCTCATCGATCTAGATGACGGAGCTTGATTGCCGGGTCAGGGGTCTGTTGGGACTGCACAATCGATAGGGAGAATTATTAAGAGAAGCAACGTGGTCGTTGGGCCATACTGTTCCATGTACGAGGGAAGCGGGGATCATCCGGGGTTGCACGACACTGATTCCGAAATCATTACATGATCTCCTCTCATTAAGAAGCCGTTAAAAATTTTCGTAGCCTAAGGTCATGAATGCGGTGTACAAGTACAAGCACATGTGCAGCCATGATCCATCCGTCACTAACCACTTCCAGCTTGCATGCGCGCGCGAGCCAAATCGTCTCGGAACCCATGTTCATGGCTGATGGTCGATCTGTCAGCTGAAAGCAAACACGCATGTAGAGGTAGCAACGAATACCTGAAGTAAACAAGCCACATAGACACATGCTGTAGTAATCTGCGGGGGGTCCTGGTTGAAGATGTCATCGATCGTCGACGATATCTATGAGGGTCATATTTTACTTTTCTGTCTTTGATGGCACACATCCCAATATCAGGGCAAAAGATCTGGATCAGCCCAAAAATCTCGACTCACGATGAACCCATAGCAACGATTGAAAGGGGAGGGGGACCAGCAGGGCCAACCATCGCCCAGCACAAACTAGGACCAACACGCTTTCATGATCCCTGTCGTCTGAAAGGCCCAACCGAGGGGTGGCAGCAGCCAACAACGTGGTGGCTCCAGACTCCCTGTTGGAGTTGTCAGGATCCGCTTTCGCGCGTTCTTGGTATAAACGCCGATATCCCATTCAGCTTTCTGGAAGTTTGCTACATCCCCCCCTTTTCTTGTTGGTGCGACATATACAAGCCGTTCAGAAGTCCCCCGGTCCATCCTGTCTGCGTCTTCCGCCCTACCGCTCTCGGACTTTTCCAGTTTACGGTAACACGAAGCACAAGTCTTGTCGGAGAGATAGCTGAAGGGAAAAAGGGCTTCCAGAAAGGAACTTCCCTCCTGTTTGCTTACTTTTTTCGTCCTGAATCTGGAACGTCACTTTTGCGGACCGATTTGAAGGCAGTCCTTCTCTCAACATGAGTACAGGTATCCATTACAAACGCCTGGACTCATCAAGGCGTGAGATCCGCCTGATTGAGATACAGTCAGCGCGCGATATCAGTGCCCCTATCGAGTGCCGCTTGGTCAACGTCCGCTTGAACGACGATTTGGATTTTATTGCCCTTTCTTCACTTTTTGGAGACTCTTCCGAAACCGACAAGATTCTCGTCAATGGCCAGACCATCACAATTACCGCCCATCTGTCCCTGGCCTTGAAGAACATCCGCGCGGTATTCTTTCCAACCATCTCCCAGCGTTTCCAGCGAACGCCCATTCGGAGACCCCACACCGGCCCGCGCTGGCTGAGGCAGCTTCTCGGACTGCCCACATCTCGTCCTGTGAACGAGACCAACGTCTTGCGGGTCTGGTGTGATTTCCTCTGCATCAATCCATGCGACGAGTGGGAGAAGCAGAGGCAGACTACCGACATGAGAAACGTCTTTAGGTCAGCCGAACTTGTTGTCGGCTGGCTAGGCGACAAGATGGAGCACACAGACGAAGGCATGAATATCTTGGCCGAGATCGAAGATACCATGCCGCCTCATTGGGGAGACCCGGGTGATCGGGAGAAAAACCCCCAACACTACTCACCGACACACGAATGGGCGACAAAGATCGAGTACCTCTGGAAAGAAGGCCCAAACGGAGAAATCCCATTCATGGCACCACGCTGGATAGGTGCCACAGACTTCATGATGCGGCCCTATTTCCAGCGTCGCTGGATTGTTGAGGAACTTGCCTTGGCCCGATTTCCGACCTTCTTGATCGGTGACATCATCGTGCCATGGAAGCAGGTACTTCGACTGAACCGGATGTTGGAAGAGTTCAAGTATAAAGAATCCGACACATTCCCTGCGGTATGTTTGTCCCCTACCCGTCAGCCGAACCCCTGCCTGCATAATCTCTTTCTTGTTAATCAGCCCATCTATTTGCGCATAAAGTACTGACAAGCAACTCAGCATCTCCGCCCACTCGTTGCCGACCTTCCCCTGGAGTCCGCAGCCAAGTTACTCGACGAGTTTGCCAGGAGGGAGGCATTGGAAGAGGCTAAGATCCTCCAGGAACACGCCACCAGCAGCAGAGCGACGTCTTCGAGCAGATCAATTCACTAATGACAACTATGGAAACATCTCGCCAACGATGGATGATGGGGGTTTGGGGAGTTGGGGGCAGGCTCAAAATCAGACGACTTAGAGATGGGGGAATAGCACGTTTGTCTTCCGATATTCTGCGGGGCTTGGTGATCGGATTTCATGGATTTTCGGCGGATTTTAGCGTTGTGATGAATGAGATACCCCGAAAAGCTTTATTTTCGTGATCTTTTTTCTTCCTTGCTTCTCTGCTTCGTGGGTACTTATCAACCAAACGTGATGTGTTTGGACTCTCGGGGTTCGCCTCAGCTTGATTCACCTTGCAATTGGATATCGCAATGATCTCACTGCTGAGTGAGGCGATGTTCCCACGCGGGATCGACGAACTGCAAATTTGGACATGGGGAAATTCAATTTTCTGTCACATATTGTGGTTCCCCAGTCACGATTAATCCTACTCCCACTTTACGAGCATACCAGACCAATGGAAGCAGGCCAAAAGGGGGCTCGTGACAAGTCTATCATGTACGGGTCTTGCGGAAGGATGAGATTAGACACCGAGGTTCTGGGCGAAGGGCGCGCAAGCTTCGGCTTTCAATTATTCTCTTCATATTGTTCTCTCGTAACTATGCAAGGGGCAATTCCTAGACTGCCATATTGGGATGGTTGCATCATGCAGGTTTGCTGCGTTGATGCCCCTATTGTCCTATCCTGGGTGAAGAGACGGGGTCCCCTGTCCTCGTTGCCCCATTCTTGCAGGGGCTTAAGTGCCGTTTACCAACTGCTCACATCTTTTTGACGTGACCAACATTGAGAACCAATAGAACTTCACTCACGAGCCCGAAAGTCTGGATCCCTGACCGCACTGTGTCAAGGTTGTCGAAGAAGCAAACACCAACAAGCAGATTGTCTGTTGGAACCTATCCCCCGAAGCTGCCGGAACCGACCAGTAACGATTGGCTTTGTCCCGTGACCTCGCACTATCGGTAACGCCTTTTGTTGCCCACTTGTTTCTGTGGACTCGTGAAAAAGTGATGGATTAGACGTCTCTTCTGGTGATGCCCCAAACACTCACCGCTTTTGGCATGCCAACAGTATTTTGTGGACAATCATTACTTCATGGGTCGCAATGATCAAAATTAAATGCTCGACGCGGACACTCTCAAGTCCACTCACCCCAATGGCAACACTCGAGTCACTGGGTCTGGAGCAGGCGGCGGAAATAAATCACCGTATCCGTTGGTGCCGGGTACACGAACCCGATGCTATGGGATCAACCCTGGCGTCCGCGAAGCTCGACCCACTGTTGGTTGTGTCCAGCAAGCAAAGAAGACTCTTGGATACGAATACGAACGACGTAGCTTTGAAAAAGAGATGTAAGGCGGCTGAGCAGTTTGGAAAAGAGATCTTGCAACATTGCTGTAATCTCATGGTGACATTTGGATTCTTCAACAAACAAGATCGACTGTTCCATCGACCCGGACTGAAGCAGACCGGTCCCTCCCTCTTCCCGGAGTCCGGCGGTGAAGAGACTTGGAGTACTATTTAACAACTCACCAGCACATCTTACCGGAAGCAGATGTTTGCTCGACTGCAAAGAAAGTCCGAGCAATCGGTGAGACGATTGAATTGTGGGGGCGGTTTCCGTTTGAGATATCCTGCATGTCTTGGCTGTCAGACGCACTTCCAACATAGAGCACGTGAATACCACTTCCAATCGGTGGTGGAGCCGTGCAGAAACCCTGCAGGAGACACAAGGAGGCTCAACATGCACCAACCCGACTACATTGTCGGAGCCGATACCAGATGAAGCCGAGATGAGCATCACTCACACGGAGCTTCGGAGGCAGCATGAGGGCATCACGACCATTGACAGTCCATACGCAAGATGAACTTGACGCTATATCTGAGACATCACCCTTCATCACACCTACCAGGCATGCCAACGTCGTCACCTCGCTGACCTCGGCGAAGCTAGAGAACGCTAGAGGGGCGTCTCGGCATTCCCCAGACCGTGAACCAAGTTAGTCATCACGCAGAACCATACACGCCCTCAGCTGTCAACCCAGTCAGCTCGGAGTCGTCGAAGAACCGGTGGTAACCCGATGCGGCGAAATCAGGGCGAAGCCACGTGCAGCTGTCGGTTCTTCAGCGCACCGTCTCTCAAGATCTGCGCCATACAAAGGCTCAGCTTCTTGCCTCTTGAGGCAATACACACGAGAAAACCCAGGGTCCTGCTGTGGCCCTGTAGCTGGCTTACGGCCATGCACAGCTTCGAAGAACGGCGCTTCATGTTAGTGCGCGAGTCCTTACCACATTGAACGACGACTAAGCGCCCCCATCGAAATTTTGCTGGAAATGCTCTGTTCTCGTCTTTTGTCCGATGAGCTGATCTGTGAAAACGGTAACCCGTGTCCCGCGAGCTAGAACGCCGCCACCAAAAGCTTCCTCGCCAACCACACGTCCGGAATGACACGATCTAGTCACGGTCGGCGAAGGAGAACTAGACCACCGGGGAAGTCCACTAGCCCGTCCCGATGCGGCGAAATAGCATCCTCGATTTCCCATTTTTGTCACATTCCTGATCGCCCACGGATCGACAGCTGCTTTCTTTGCTGCTGAACGCCTTGCGCTGCATTCGTCCAAAGTTGCGCAGCCCTGCTGACAATCAGCAAATCAGTCCGGGCGAGCCAAAGAATGCGGTCGTCTTTCTTCTCTCGCTTTCGCCAAGAATAACTAATCATGTAAATTTTTCGTCTTTTGAATCGATAGGTTTATAAAACTGTCGCTTACCCCACCAATTTTCCCCCTGCCCCCGGAAGTCCCTGTGTGAGGTTTCAATTTTTGCAACATCAACCCAGGAGACAGACACATCGCGAGATTTTGTGTCGCCTCCTTATCGACATGGATTTGCCGAAGCTTACGCCCGAGGAGATGGCGGAGGATAGGTCGGCTACCGTTATCGGAGTGGTGACGATGTGTTTCGTCCTCTCAACCTTCTTCCTGGTCCTTCGGTTATGGACCCGAATACATGTCGTCAAGTCAACTGGGCCGGACGACTGGGCCGCAGCATTTTCTCTGATACCGGTTCTAGGCTGCGGAATCGCCATCGCAACAAGTTCGTCTTGTCCACACCCTTGTCCCCGAACAAACCACTGACTAGCAATAGTGACGCGATACGGCCTTGGAAAGCACATTCAGACGGTATCTGTGCCCGAGTATGTCGAGTTTACCAAGGTGAGCAAGCCCTCACCATCACCGTTGGAACTTTTCTGATCAGGATTCAAACAGTGCTTTTGGGTCTCTGTCGTTTTCTATGGCCTGGGACATCTATCTTTTAAGATGGCGTTCCTCCTCCAGTACTATCGCGTCCTAGCTTCGGGCCACATGCGGAAATTCTACATTGCTGCTATGGTCCTGGTGACAGCTTGGGGAGTCTCCGTTGTCATCATGTCGCTGGCATTTTGCACACCTATCGCTGGGTTCTGGGACCACAGCATTCCTGCGAAGTGCCTGTCCCAGCAGGTTCTCTATTATGTCTTCGGAGCTTGCAGCATCATCACCGACGTCATCATCTTCTTGCTCCCATTGCCAGCTCTGATGAAGCTTCAGCTCCCTCGTTCTCAAAAATGGTATCTGTTGGGAATCTTCAGTCTCGGATTCTTGTAAGCTCACCCACTCCCCTTCGAAAATCTAGGTCGATAAAAATCTGACAATTTTCCTTGTAGCATCGTCGCCATCTCTGTCTTCCGTCTGCAGTTCCTCAATATCCAAGCAGACTTCACGTACTGGAACGTGAAACCCGCGTTATGGTCGATGGGCGAATTGTCAGCAGCCATGGTGTGCCTCTGCCTTCCTCCCCTCAAGGCCCTTCTCGCCAGAATGGGTCTGGTCGTCGCCACCAGACAGGCTGTGTCCTCGAACAACCGGAACAGCCGCAACTTCGGACCGGCGCCATCGAGCGTGGCGCAGTCTGCCTCTGGCAAGACATTGGAGACCAGCCAGACCAACTCCCCTGGGGAGAAGCCGTCAGCTTTTGGAAACTTTGTCGTGGAGACTGAGAGGGATCGCAGCGAGCAGAGTACATCATCTTCATTGCCTCCTGTATGAGGTTTGTGACGGTCTCATGAGTAATGATGTCATGCGGTTTGGTTGGCGCAATAGGGATATGGTGATTTGGTTCTTTGTCCCATTAGCTGGGGATTAATTATAGCGATGGCGGCGTTCATCAGGATATTGGACTGATACCACACCTCTTATTTGCATGTAAAGAAAAAATACAATAATAGCATAATATCGAGTTATTTTACCTCTGCCTTATTATAGTTCGGGGTAGGGCACTGATTCCCTCTCAAGCATGATCAATGCCTATGGCTAACGACATAATTAAAACGTGTTTCAATTTACTCGAGCGCCAAGTCCATTCGAGCATTTCGCACTACCATAAGTGACCACGAACTGCGCTCAATATGCCAGCTCGGATCACCACTTGTAACCTGGACGATGATCTTCAGGGACATTTTGCTGATTGGGCGAGACACAACTTCTCATCGGCCGCCTCTATCTAATAAAAGCGAAGCTAAAGAGGTGATGAGATCACACAACAATTTGAAGGACTCATCTCAAACACAGATATGGGAATCACTGCCATGGAAGTGTCTATCAGGACTCTATGCATATGCATGCATTCAAGAGCATTGAGTACCACCCAAGGACGCCACCTTGCCACGGCCGAGACAGCAGCTGCGGTAGCTTGTGTATGCAGACTGAGGAATACAACACTTTGAGGCAAAAGAATCAGCTCGGGTTGATAGAGAAGTCGAGATAGCATGAGTGACTTACTTCCCAGTTTTGAGCATACTGTGAGACCTTGCCTGGGCAACAGGCTCTTTGATCTGCTTCCGAGCTCCAAGATGCAGTGTCGACAGCACAGTTTCCAACATATGTCTGAGCCATGGAGGAGCCAATCATGGCAGCTAGTCTTTCGTCAGAACTCGAGTACAAACGCGTCTTCTGGATTCGTACGCACCAAATAGAACGGATGCGGAGAGACGCATGTTGAACGATCGGAAATGCGGGTGCTTAGGCTGAGTGTAGCGATGGTGATGATTTCAGTGAACCGGTAGCAACTTCAGAGATGATCGTCATATTTATAATCTACTCCCTCTCTCAGGGTTCGGACTCATCGGGGAAATCGATTACACTAAGTGGATAATTCATTTATATCCCATCGGCAAGCCGATGTTGCTTGCGAAGTTTACAGAGCTTGCGAGTTACGCAGATCAGTAATTACCAAGTGAAGAATAGACATAGCAAGTAGATCTGCAGCGCGGGATCCGCGAAAGTTCGAGGCTATGTTTACTGACGGGCCAATGAAGGCTGAGCACGCATAAACCCTGGATCTTGGTCAACTCAACTCCCCGCCGATCCCTACTCGGTACGAAAGCGATACCGATACGAACGCGAAGGTTTCTTAAGAACTCCACAGCTCAATACACCTTACCTGCGCATATGCAAAGCGATTTAAATGATGCGGGAAGTTAGTTCGCAGCATTCATCAATACGCCTGGCGGAAATCATTGCGAGTAATTTGTGATTTCGCGTACAAATCAGATAATCCCAGATCAATGAGTCACAAATTAGCTCGACAAAGAGCACTCAGCAGTGAAAGTATGGCACAGGACCGAAATAGGTGTTGAGAACGCGATGTTCGTTGTTTCCTATAGATGATCCCGCTTCTCAGACACAAAGGTCAACCGCGACTGGAATCAAATGCCCCCCTTCTCTTCTATCTCTGTTCCTCTGTTTCTCTGAGTTTTCTATGCTTTGAGAAAATTCTCCTGATCCATGTGCGGAATACGCGTGGAATTCTTTCCGGGTGACTGCACTCGCCCGCATCCGACTTTGCAAATTCGGACGTCTTGGGATGGGCTGGCACCCATGAAGCAATCGCCCTCCTGATAGAGTCCAACAAGTCAAACATATGCAGGCCATGCCTTCCTTGTGTGTAATGACCACGAATGCAACTGCAAGCTCCGCCTTCGCACGAGAACAAGTCGATGAAGCAATGTGCCATCTCATGAATCACAAAGCAAATGATGTCGGCAACACTGTAGTAATCGCCATAAGTGTTAATGTCAATGCGTGCACGAGTTGGCGGGGAATCGAGGTAATCCGTGATGATCGATGACATGCTCCAAGTGGCCATCTCGGGATCGAAAAGTCGGATGTCGATTTCGAGACAGTAACGGTCTTTCTGCGACCGATACCTGTCGGTCTGTGTAAGTTGACCGGCGAAGAACAGTTGATCGATCAACTCAGCGCATCTGCGTATGTGCTTGTGGTGACTGGGACGGTCGCTTTTGAACTTTTCGGCGTATCCTTTGACTATGGCGTGGCAGAGCTCGTCTCGGGCGCGGGTCAAATCTTGGGACGTCGGTATCTTTTCAATCTCATCTATGACCCCATTGATCAAGTCGTGGGGAAAGTAGCAGCCTCTCTTCAAAGGCAGATGTGCTAGATAGCCTATGTTTTGCGGGTGAAATTCGCACGGTTTGATTTTGTCCATGGCTTTTGGCGAGTGCTGTCGTTCAATCTGCTCTGTGTTGTTGACTGATTATTTGCGCGCTGCGTAGACATCCTCCTAAGTGTGACCGGCGGGGAATAGCCACCTGATATAGAACTGACTATGCACCTATGTGGGAAACAAAGCTTGAATGCGATTTTCGGCAGAATTCTCTGAAGATTGGCCAAGAACAATTGAATTGACTTCAACCCAAGTGTGGAAGTTCACGGCAATCTCACTTCGTCGCATTCATCACGGAGGACGGAAACCCTCAAGATCTACATAAAACCCCATCATTCCAGACTTTGTTTGTTTGCTGTACTTCCTTTGCTGAAACTGTGACAAACAGTTTCAGAGAATCGGATTCCTCTACAACACGCACCAAGCTCCAGCAACGCATCAGCTTCGTACATTGTTGTCCGCCAAATACCTGCAGATTCTGTATGTCACCTCAATTCTCAACCGACCTGTCTCCTCGGCAGAACTCTAACGAGCAGTGGGACTGTAGGCACAGCAGCTACCCATTCCCTTCTCTTTGGCAGCTCTACCGGTATCCAGCCGTGGCCGTATGAGTGACTTGAAGACTCATCAGGGGCAACCAACTCAAAACTCTGGATGATTTTCGCCAAGGCGAGGTAAAGTTCGTAGTAGGAAAAGCTATTCAGGTTAAACGTCAGACAGGTTCTCGATCATGCGGAGAATTGATGACTTACTGGAGGCCAATGCAAATGTTTGGCCCTTTCGAGAATGGAACATAGAATTTGTCTCGAAGGGCGTCTTCTTTGATTCTCATTCCGCTCTCATTGACCCAACGGTATGGATCAAACAAGTCGGGGTTTGGGAATGCAGACTTGTCCCGCAAGTACCAAATCGGCGATGAAGTCAACACGGTCTTTGTTGGTCAGTTAGATCTTTTTGGACAAATCCAACAGTACTGAAAGAAGATGCAAACCAAACGTTTCGTTTATAAACGGCAAGAAGTGCCACAAAAAGCACGGGGGAGACAACGCGAAACATACAAACGATGACAGCAGAAATAGAACAATAGTGAATTGCACCTACCCCTTCTGGGACGAATTTACCAACCAGCTCCACGCCGCCCTTTGGAACAACCCGGGGCAACATCGCAGCAGCAGCACCGGCCCAACGAACGCCTTCCTTCACGCAGGCCTTCAGTCGAGGAATGTTTTCCAAAGCAGTCAAGTCGGTTGGGAATCCCACGCGAGCAAGATCTTCATAGAGCGCTTGTTGGAACACTTGGTTTTTGGACAGTGCGTACAGGGTGTGTGCCAATGAAGCTGAAGTTGTGTCTGTTCCTGGTCCCAAGTTCTCTTTGGCTTCGGACAGTGCGGTTTGGGATGGAACTCCCGCTGCAACCATGACTCTGATCAAGTTGGGAAATTCAGAGGATGTCGGTTTCTCGGCGAGCTTGTTGCGAGTCCAGGCATCGTGTGTCCACTAAAACATCATAAGTCGTGGATAGAGCGGCGTCGACACGTTACAAACCTGGTCGTATTGCGCAAGGCCTTGTTTGTACGAGACTCGTGACCCAGTAGCTCGGCAGACGATGTCCTCAATTGAAATCCAAAGCTCATACAGCGTCGGAAAGTTCATAAGCTAATTAAATCAGTCTGTTGCCTCTCCATTCCTGTTGATGATAAACCTACCAAAGGCATCAACGTGGCTTTATGGTCGTTCTTAGATACTATCGCGAGATCTTCTTCTTTAGACCAAGCAGCAATGGCATGGAGTGCCTCACCGAAAGAGAATTCCGCTACAGCTAGTCAGTCTTGATACAGCTCTGGGATGCTTCATGCCAAGGTACAAATGATGTCTGCTTCAAGCGCTCTACATGCCGGTCCAATGTCAAATGCACCAAACTTTTGGCGGATCATCTCAACAAAATGGTCCACATGCTTGAGCATTAGGTCTTCCAAATGCCCAATTTTGCTGCGACTGTATAACTGGCCAAGTATCCTTCGACGCTTCGCATGTTCTTCTGGATGACTTATTGTTCTCAGTTGTGGATTATTTAGGTTCAGCAAGTCAGCTTACGTGATTGAGAAAAGGGCTGGATGGCCGTCTTGAACGAATTCGCCATAGTTGCGCGGGTCTTTTACGAAACCACTGTTGAGCTTATGCACTGCGTCGTAAATTTCCATGGAGTAGAATGAGACCTCGTTAGGACCTATCAGGACAAGGGGACCTGTCGCCACACAAATCAGTCTCGTTGTACCAGCAGCGACCCTCTGAGTGGCGATAGGCACCTAGCCGTTCGTGAAGCTCGGGAAGCTTCAGGGTAAGGTTCCCTCTGTACTCTTGCCAGAAGATCCATAACAGACGTGAGTAATTAGCTCCCCAGACGGCGTTTGGTAAGTGAGATAGAGACGACGTGCGAAGGTTGGTGAAAGTCTGCGAGCTGTAAGTAAGCGGTCAACCGATGAACGTGTTTGTCATTGATCGTTGTCACCTTTACTATCGTCAATGCCACCAAAACCAAGAGGCCCGAAAGTGTTACGGCAAGCAGAGCCATGGCTGAGCATTATTCTTCAAACCGAGGCCGTAAAGTTTAACTGCTTCTCGGATAATAGGAATATGCAGGTGCGGTTGCGTCCAAGTTGTCCACGAAGAGTTCAGAGCATGAGCCGAGGCAACTTCGAAATTGCATCAATAGCTCCGACGACTTATTTCCAATTCAGATCATCCACTGCGACTTTTATCTGACAATTGTCTGACCGCTATCATTTCACCTTGCTAGAACCGATTGCGTGATTGCCTTTTCCTTCAAACCCATGCAGAATTTCCATAATTGGAAGTCCAACCCGGATAATAGCCCTTCAGTGGGTTTGATGAAACTTGACACCGGGTCACATGAGCTGACATGTCGTTCGCTGTTTGACTTCAATTTGCGGTGCTGCATCTAGCCATCTATGAGAAGTAATAATTACAAAAATAGGGTGCCGTGTTACCGGAGGCGGAGCTAGCTCCGTTGTACATTCGCAACATTTGGGGTCAATTTGAGCGCCGAAAAATGCATGCGCCAACCGGAAAGATACAAAGAAAAAAGCGCGTGAAAATAGATGAATCTCTGAGAATTCTTCTTAATCCAAACCATCTCCATATAATCTGAGCTCACCTCGCTAACAACAGAGGGCTGTTGCTTGCGCGTGTTGCTAAAGCCGTTTAGTACCTACATGCCGATGCCGTCATCCAGTCCCACATCACGCGAGTCAAAATTACCGCCATTGGAAGGGTTTCGCTCTTCACTAAAAACAAAAGCCGAGTATTTCCGTCCCACCTGACGAGTTTTCGGGTCATTTGACGGACCTACCATAAGATGCGCGCATTCTCCATTTTGCATGTTTTTTCCATTCTGAACATCCCGCAATTCGCCCGATTTGGACAGACACCCAAGACTGCTTGAGTGCAACGCCAAGATGACTGCGCAGCGGGAATATGGCACCGTCAGCAAGGACGTGGGTGTCACGAACAGCGACACCGAGGGAGAGTCCAGCAAAGACACACGGATCTTAGTGCGTGACCTGACACATAACGACTGGGTGCCGGGGGTATGGGCTGACTGAAGAATTCTTTTTAGGAAAACCTAGGTTACAAACCTGTAAGTTGTAAACGTCCTTATTGGACTTTCGATAGCTGACTTGATTTCTAGGTGTTGCACAGAACGTTTAATGTTTTCCACAATTTTGCAACGACTTTTGGTGAGTCCCGCATCGAGAAGCTCTCAACAGAAAACGCGCGCTAAGTTGGACTAGCTGCTCTTTACTTCATCGGCGGTGTTCGCGTGACATTCTCGACCGGAATTGCAGCTGGCGGAAACTTGGCCTACTGGTAAGGTCAAAGCCACACTGCAACAAGTCAAGCATGCTCAAGAACAAGCAGGACGAGTTTCATCGTTACGTGTGTCTTCACATTCATTACCGCCGCAGTCATCGCAGAGATTTGCTCGTCACTTCCTCTTGCTGGATCTATCTACCTGTGGGCTGCTGAAGCTGGAGGGCCCAAGTACGGAAGACTGCTTGGTTTCATTGTTGCGTGGTGGAGTACCACTGCGTGGACAACGTTCTGTGCCAGTGAGTTTTGAGTTCCGAGTTCAGAACTTGTTGTCAGCTCTATGACGCATAGACTTACAAAGCTTCAGGCAACACTCAGGGAGCTGTCAACTACATGCTTTCGGTCAGTTACCGCTTAACTCCGAATATGGCTGGAAGTATTCTTGCTGATGAGTTGACAGGAAATCGTCGTCTTCAACTTGGACTTCCCGTCTGACAGCTCAAGCATCAAGTTCAGGGCGGTCCAATGGGCTGCGACTGAAGTAATGCTTGCCGCTGCCGCAATTTGGAACTTGCTGCCGCGTAGGTTGTTCATGTCAGTGTCATTGCCATTCTGCTAATAAGAGCCCAGCTCGCTATTTCAAATGGATTTTCTACCTGTCCACTGGCTTTGTCCTGCTGGACTTTGTGCTAAACATGATCTGGTTGCCCATTGCCACGAAGAACACCATCGGCTTTCGCTCAGCTCATGACGCCTTCTTGACGACCTACAACGGCACCGGCGCCCCCGACGGATGGAACTGGTGTCTCTCGTATCTTGCCACTGCGGGTATTCTCATTGGCTTCGACGCCTCTGGGCATGTTGCGGAAGAAACCAAGAACGCTAGTATCGCGGCTGCACAAGGCATCTTCTGGAGTACTGTGACCAGCGGCATTGGCGGATTCATTGTCGTCATTCTTTTCCTGTTTTGTGTTGTAAGTCTAAATGATACGGACCAGCGGGTATGTGCTGACTTGATACAGCCCGACGCGGATACCCTCTTCTCGTACGGTGGTGCTCAGCCGTTCGTGCCCTTGTATGCTGCCATTCTCGGCCAGAGGGCACACATCTTCATGAACATCATCTGCATCATTGCATTGTGGTTTGTAAGTCAAATTCAGACTTACGTAACGCAGAAGGAAGACTAACCCTTCCCAGAACACTGCCATCGCTGTCCTTGCCGCCTCTCGTCTGGTCTTCGCCGTCGCTCGCGATGGTGTCCTCCCGTACTCCTCCTGGGTTTCCAAGGTTGTCGACGGCCAACCCAGGAACGCGATTCTCGTCGTGTGGGGAGTGGCGTCCGTCATCACTTGCACGATTCTCCCATCTTCCGTGGCCTTCACCTCGCTGGTCTCCGCGGCAGGCGTCCCTTCGGCGGCCGCCTACGGTCTCATCTGTCTCGGCAGACTTTTCCTGACTCCCAAGACATTCCCAAAACCTGCGTGGAGTCTTGGGAAATGGAGTCGTCCCTTTCAGGCGATCGCCGTCTTGTGGAATGGCTGGGTTGTGGCGGTGCTGTTCTCCCCGTATGCATTTCCCGTAGAGGCGTCAACACTCAACTACGCCCCGGTCATCATGGGCATTGTCACCATTTTCGCCGTGTTCTCATGGTGGCTTATCCCTGCTGAGAAGTGGCTGCCCTCTCAGCGTATCCAGGAGACGTTGGATGCCGGAGAGAGACCGTTGGTCGAGCATTAGGCCATCCTTCCTGTTGAGCAACATGAGGTTTGAAGCTTTGTGAGGCTGCCAAACATTCAAACTGAACTATAATCGTTGGTTCATTAATTTTCTAATTCCCTGGAAAGACTTTACACAACCCGACATAGACTACATACATCATGTTCTCTGTTAATAGAACCACGAGTTGAAAGAGGTCTAAGCACCCTTGAGCTGTTTCGCAGCAGCCTTTCCAAATTAAGGAAGTTTAGATGCCATGATACAAAACTGGGCTTGTCAAGGAGAACAGACAACTCCGCTTGTAGATCGATCAAAAAGATCACCTTGATGGACGTGTACGCCTGTTACCACCCCTATCTGGCCAAGTAGCAAAAGGTATCCGTCCGGACCGCAAGGTACTTCACTTTCTTTTCTTTTCTCTTTCCAAAAACAAGGTCGCGGTTGCACCCTGAAACACCAAAACGCCAGCGAGCACTTACTTTCGCAAAACTTTAGAAGCTCCTCAGTCTCAAAATCTCCAAACTCGTGGGCATCTGCAATCTACTTCACTTTGCCCAACTGCAATATCAACATTTCATGAGCGACAAACAGCGACATCTAGAGCATTCTACAACGCCAAGTACCGAAATGGCCACCCAGACATTCCACCAGTTTCCCATGCTGCCCGGAGAGATGCGAGACCAAATCTGGGATCTCGCAGTTCGCCCGCCCGGCTACCGAGGCGTCCACATCTTCACCTACATCGATGAAAACAACTACCGCGACCATCGGCCTACTTCTAACACGTTTCCTCGACACCTAGCAAAGAAGATGGGCGACGATCGCCGATTCGTTGGCGCACCGACTCCTGCCAACGACACATCCCCGCACTCCTGGACCGCGGGGAATCCGTCAACGTACGTCGTCGATGGAGGCCTCCTCACCGCCTGTAAAGAGTCTCATATGGCAATGTGCCGTCGCTATAACGTCGAAAAGTGGTCCAAGTATGTCAACGCTTGTTCAAAAGTAACGGAGCCGATACAATATTCGTACTTGCCGGAATTCGCTATGAACATGGATGAATTTCCAGCAATGTTAAGCGTCGAAAGTCGTGGAAGCCCCCAGTGCTTCATGGTGCTTCCCTGCCAGGACCTGGTACTTCTGCAGGTGTGGGACATCATCATAGACACCGAATGGGTGATAGAAAGGTTCATGCCATTTGCACCTCGACTAGTCGGGAGCAGCGCGGTAAAGCATATAGCTCTCGAGTTCGACAGTTCATTAACCATCGATGGCCTCCGGAAATATGCGTTTGAATGGAGTCGCGATTTCGAACGCAGTCTTGTTGGAGCCTCTTGTGATTTTCCTGATGACATGGATAAAGCGACTAGGCGGAAGTATGACAGGTTGGTTTTCGCCATGAAGAGTTGGACGTCGTCCCCGGATACGAGGCTCTGGCTCGTGGATCGTCGACTGCGCCAGAAGCAAACCGTCCTCGATCTGTGGAATTCGCACTTGGCTTTTGATGAAATTGATGAACCCAGCCACGAGCGTCTCATTTTCGAGGCCGAAGACAGCTCATACTTCGGTCTTCCGAATCATTTCGCTTGGGAATTTTGCACGTACGAAGATCAGACGAACGAAACGACAAAAATATGGGACTTCATATCCGAGTTGGACGAAGTTGCCGAGGAACAGCTGTTGAGAGCAAGAGACGAGCATTACATACCTGGAGCACATGCTGATTTCCGTTCTTTCGGGATTTTGGTTTGTAAGCCTAAGCACTGATATCACGAATAAGCTTCAGAATCTTTTGTTACATGCACTATGGCATTCAACTACTGCTCAGGTACTTTTATGCCTTCTTTACATATTTAATCAGCTCCAGAATCTGATCAACTTCCAATCTCGCGGGACTCAAAATTGGGAAGGTGGATGACAACTAGCAACCGTTGGGTGGGAAGCTTGGGATGGCAGGGGAGTCCAAAGTGCCTTCTAGATTGGTACCTTCAGTTTTCTATCCGCGATTTGACACCTCGATGGATAAAGTGCTTCTCATTTAAACTCATAGTTATGATCTCTTGAATGCGTGAATGTCCCGTGAGGGAGTTCAGTCTTGTCCTGTGGCTTTATTACGCGCCACCCTGTACTGTACAAACAACCGTCCGTTCCCCTTTCCATTTCCCGTGCGGTTCCGTGAGTCAAGTTTTTGAGCGAATACCAAAAAAAAAGCAGCTGTTCCATCCCATATGTTCACTCGGAATGCCGTTGTCCGGAAGACCGAGTCTTAGTCAATACCGCGCGCGTCCTCAACTCACAGCGGTCTTGCTGCAAGCCACCAGACCTTCTGGCCATTGCTCCTTGCCGCGATACCTTCCCCCCTCTTCCACAACTTCACACTGAAATCCTCGTATGGGTCAATCGCCTCGTCCGTCATCCCGAAATCCTTCAACTGCGGTGCCCAACTTTGCACTTGTCCCAGCACTGCCTTCAGTATCGCCACGAAGGCGAGGCCATGCCCGCTCCCATCCAAATCCCGGTGCATCGTCTCAAAGTCTGTTCCGCACTGCTTCTGTCGACAGGAAAGGAGTATCAGGTAGGCGTGAACCATTTCGTGGATCGCGATTTGGATGACTTCTCGGAGCGAAAGCGCCTCCGCCTTGCCGTCCGCATGGTGGCGGACCGTGCTCAAACGGATGGAGATGCTCGGGCTCGGACTGGTGTTGCGTAGTCCAGGCTTAGTCCGGAGAGCCTGAGTCCACCCCACGCGACCCCGCCATTGTCCGAGTTCGAGAAGCACCGGATGCGAGGCGTGGTTCAGGTGGGCTGTGGGGAAGAGCAGGCCGGGAAAGCAGAGCTCATCGATCAATTTCATGAGGGTAAAAATTGTGCTGGCTGAAACGACTTTCGGGCTTTTGTCGGATCCTTGTTTTGATAGAATGCGGGCGACGGTGTCTCTCAACGGTTTCTCGCGGGCGGTCCATTGCACTTGTCCGGCGATGCTCTCGGCTAACGTTATTGCGACGTCGTTTATGTTGTGTGATTGCGTCTGTACCAGATGATCGTTCTTTCGGAAAATCGAGGAGGAGTGTTGGCAGCGCGGTGGCGAATTTCTCGATCTCTTCTGTGATTCTGCCATCTTAAGATTGCTGCAACGGTCGAAATGATGTTTGGCAATTGTTCGAGTTTAAAGTGATAATGGTGACAGGTCCGTTTTGTAAGTTTTGTTTCTTGCACCTTGACGCGCTTGGGTGCGTCTGGCGCAGCTGCCAGATGTCGCAGCGTTGGGCACGTTCCTTCCTTCCCATATGGTTGTAGGAAGGGTCAAAGGGGGTGCCTGGGCTCATTCCCAGGACTCCATTTCCGACCGCAGTCAGTGCCGCGGGGTGGTCTTGATGGGTTTGGGAAGTCCTGCGCGTCCCGCGTAGCATCGTGAAGGAAACATGGTTATGTGCTGGGAAGGAGGGACGAGGGAAAGCAGTGGTGTGTTGGTTTAGAATTGATGATATGATATGTAGAAAGCCTGGCCAGGCCAGGGAAGAAGAGTCTAAGATGATGGGAAAAGGATTACAAAGTAGTAGTCCGTCCGTATGTTGAGCCGAAAAGATGCACCTGGTAGATTCCGCATGGAGGACCGCCGCCGCCAAAACCATTGATAACACCGTCGCCATGCTAATATGCTTTTCAAACTTGACACGCCATTGTGCCGACCCGCGAAACAAATGAAAGTAAATATACAATGACTGGCGATGCCGCTGATGCATTCCGGCATCCCCTAACGTATGGTGATGATGGAGCTGGGGCTGCTGTCGTAGCTTAAGACCAGCCCTCGTCGGTCATCGTGACGGGCCCATCGCCCGTCGTGTGAGTCATAATGTCGTTCGTGGTGAGCAGAAGAGTGTCTGCTAGAGGCGTAATCGTCGGGGAAGTAGAGTCGTCCACGTGTCTCGCGGATCTCGCCTTCCTCCAACGGCTCCACTTCTTCAAATTCCCCCTCAGTCGTGGTCGGGATCGTCGATGTGGGACTACTACCCCGACTGACGGGAAAGTATTCTGGGTGGTCATTGATGCAAAAATCCCAACGATCCTGGTGGTGGGGGCGTGGTCTGTCATGTTCGTAGGATCGGTGCTCGTAGTAAATGTGCTGATGAGGCGAAAGGTACTCTTGAGAGCTGTGGAAGATGGCCCGAGGAGATGCCTCAGTAAATGTTGGCCCGTGACCGCAGGAGTGACCTTCGTCCTCACGGAAGTGCTCTAGGTCAGCTTCCATGTCGCGGAGGTGCAGGTTGTCCGATCCAGCCCAGATATCGATGAGCTCTGCGATTCTCCGAAATCCCGGCGTGTGTCCACCGCAGTGACGAGCCTTGATGCCGCACTTGATGAATAAGTAGCTGTGAATGAGTTCGTGTAAAAACGTTGAGATGAGAAGCCGTCGATTGTACTTCTTGTCTTTCAAGATTGGGTTCGAAAGCACAATGAGGGTCTCAAATCCTCCCATCTTGGAACGTCGAAGAGCTGTGGTGCCGATGATGTGGTCCTTGTACTGGGCGCTGGACGCATGAGACCAATCCCAGGTGACTCGCTGAGAAAGACAGTTGTGAAAGAAAATCTCATTTGCCGCAGAGAAAATACTCTCCAACGCAGCGTTGTCGATGGAGAACTCGGCGTGGCGTGACCGTGGTTGAATGAGCGATCTCAAAATCCTCTCGCGCTGCGTGTCTTTCGCTCGGCGCCGGTTGAGGTGCAATCGATCCTCCACCATTCGGGCGGCAGCATCATCGTCCAGAAGTCTCGAGTCCTCATCTTCGGCGAGGTTATAAATGCTGGTGTCGGATGAGATTGATAAACCTGATGCGGTCCTTTCCATGGCTGATGGGCTGACATCGGGTTCCGCACATTCGGGCGTGGGCGGTGTCGGCGATGTTTGCTCTCGGATAACCAGAAAAGACAGGTTTTGCACGGGAACAGAGCCGCGTGGTGGTGGTGTACAGCCGGGGTCCGAGTCGGGAATGAGATGTGATAATCTCGGCCTCTTTGGCTGAGGAAATGCGTCCTGGTGGTCGTAGGTGTCGAAGAAATCGTCTTCATCAAGATGACCAATCCGTCGTTTGCCACCCATGATGTACAGGTCGGGACTCAGGGCATTGTCCTCGCCCTGGGACAGTGGCCTTGCCTCCCCTCCTACCACCCAAAACGCCATTGAACATGTCTGGAGAGTTGCAGATGGGTGTGAAAAGGTGAAAATGGATGGGAAAGGGCAAATCTCGGAGGATCGGGGTAGGAGGAGGGTTGGCAAGCCGGGGGGTTGAAAGTGAAATACGGGCGGCTTCGCACCCTGGAGTCATGTGCGCCCGGAAATCGCATTGAGCATGCCGGTGGAGAAGGGTGACGGACGACGGCGTCCGTCCAATGGCTGGGTACGGCAACTAACGAGGAATGGATAAGTCGGGAAGCCCATGCCAGAGAAACGAAACAAAGACAACGGTTTCGAGTAGGGTAGTGAGGCGAATGGGGGGAGTGATGGGAATTCCTGCCAGAGAGCCAGAGAGCGTCTTCTCTGGGCGAACAACAGATGCATGGAGAGACCCAGCTCAGGGCCGCACAGCGTAGCATGGGCCGTCTAGGCCCCCTTGGCTGGCGCTCCAATGCAGAATCCCAACCAGCGGGACGAGGTTTTGGGGGTCGTTTGCGGTTTCGATAGGTTGGGTGGATGGCAGACGACCGTCGTACGAGCGGTGTGCAGGAGCTAAGGCGGATATGCGTGTGCGGCGTTGCGCATCGCAGATTTAGTGCGAGGTCCATCGCTGCCATCCCCCGACCGGTGCAAGGAACGTGGCGTCGTCAGGGCCGTCTTGGTGTTGGAGCTCGACGAACCTACCCTCCCAGCGCTGCCAACCTTGCAAGCCTCGAAGGCTGCCATTGCACGCCTCAATCTCAATTGCCCTGAGCCGCCCTCCCTGCAAGCAAGACACAGCTAATGCTGCTGATGTTGATGACGCAGGAGACGTGGTGCTCGACGCCGTCTCACATATATGCAGTCCGTCAGCCAGACAGCCCTTCCAGACCTTGTGGCCGCACAGGAATCTCGAGATCACGAGTCCACCCGAAATCGACGGCTCGCCGGATGCGGTGCAGAGCGCGGGCGGAAGAGTCCAGGTCAGGTCGAGGCATTCGAGCGACCGCGGCGACGGCGACACAGCAGCACCTGCACTGCTGCAGAGCGAGGGATGGCAAGGACGCACACCCGCTGGGGCGGTGGGGGGAACAACACTGGAAACTGGAAACTGGAGGCGTAGTGGTGGGCGGGAGGCGAGGGTCGGCCGTGTCCAACAGATCTGGTTGGGTTCGGCAACGGGGGGCTGGACTTTTGCCGCCCATCATTGGCTGCGCGACCCCGGACTCGAACTCTCATTGGTTGCCTCACCCGTGCACATCGTCGTCGTCTGTGGTCGCCTCCTTTTTTCGAGGCTTCCAATATTTTGGAGATTGGATTGCCAACAACAGAAGTTGGAAGCCAACACCACTCTCACTCTTTCGCATCCCACCCTGGTCCGCCGTCCGCTCGCTCGCTCGTGCTGCCTATCCGTACGCTTGTCCACGACGACTCGGCCACAAAGACCCACGGAGCATCCTCCGACGCAGAGCCAAACAGACGACGAAGTCGACCAGGAAGCTGACTCCTACACCCCGTCGAGTACAGGGCAGGCGAGACACACGTCCGGTCGTTGTTGCACTGCGCCGCCATGCGATGCGATGCGATGCGGTGCGCTTGCAATGCATGTGGTATCTCGGAATGTTTGTTGTTAATGCTGTTGATGCACTGGGACTGCGAATATCCACGAACGGGTCCTGTCGATTGACAGCGGCATTTTGATGCTCGCTGCATTGGTGACACTCGCCGACGAAACAATGCTTTTCGCCCTGTCTTCGCCAGGTATGGGTCCCATCCTTCCTAGACACCGCTGATCTTTGCTGTCTCGGCGGGATGCCATTCAGGATCTTGCCTGCTCGCCCCCAGCTGGTGACTGGTGATTCTGGGTTGAGCCCACGTCGAACCGAAGAAAGTATTCCCAGCTGCCCGGAGAGCTGTCTTTCGAGGCCCGCAACGCATTGAGTGCTTGCGTCTGTCATTCTTCGGTCCCTTAGGCTCGGACGAGACCTGTGAGCACGGACTGCGGGCAGGCCGAACTCTATCTGCTTGACTCTTTAATGCGCCAGCTTCTCCGAGTCTTGGGAAGGAAACCATCGATGCCTGTATCCCGACTTCCCCTCTCGGTAGATGAGGGGGAATTGGAGTTCGTCGTGCGATGCTGCCGTGCCGAGATCCATTACGATTGAGAGTAATGTTTCGTGTGTCGTCGATCGGCAACGAGCTAGCGGTGTCGATTGTGTGAATCCTGGGTTTGTACGATGACTCTGCCAAGCTGAGTGTGATGGATTACAAGCCTCAAATGTTGATCTCGGTTGATAGTGATTGACTAGTCTCACGACCGTCGCTTCGCTTGCCAAAGCAGCTGAAGCTTCAACGATCTGGAAGAAGGGAGATGGGAATGGAAAAGTGGCCCGGGATGGGCGCTACCGAGACACCATCAGGCTGGACGGGACCCTGATGGACCCTGAATGCGCTTCGTGACCACTTTCGTCGCAAGTGCGGATAACTTCATGGCTGCCAAGATAGGGCGATGCTGAGAGTGAATCCGGGACGTAGGAGCCGACACACGGATGAGGAAAACGAGCCAGAAGATGGTCCAGGGTCCTGCCGTGTCAAGAGGTGGAAGGATGACAGGGTCCATCGACCAGGGGTGCTCTTATCGCGAATGATTATCGCCTATCGCCCATGGAGCCTGGACTAGCCTCCTTGGGTCTAGACCCCGCTGACTAACCAGGAGGAGGTTGGTGTGCTTGCTCTTTCCAACGACATGTCGTTCCTTCCCCAAAAATTGTCGAGATGGAGATGGCCTCAACAGCGTTGCGAGGGCGACAACGCCTCAAAACCTTGAAAATATAAGACAGGTGCACCTTCCAGCAGACTTTCCACCTGCATGAGGCTGAATCTCGTTTCTATCTTTGGTCTTTTGATAATTTTTTCTTCTTTTTTTCCAATCGGGCTTTGTGGGAGGTTGTCAAAGCCCTGATCTTCAATAAGTGGAAGGAGCTGTGGACAAGGCTTTGTGCCGCGAAAAGAGCCGACCTATTTAGGTGGTCTGAGCTTGGCCAGTAGAACCATGGAATGTCATTTATTTCTTTGGCCTTGGGCTGTTCTTGTACATCGTGATTAACGCTGCTGGCGGATCTGGCGCGAATGGACTTATGAGCCAATCGAAATTGCCTGAGTAGACCAACTCCCGCATGATGATATATGCATCACTTGAATACATTTCGAACGACATATTTCGGCTTTCTAGATGAACCCATTCTCAGTCGTTCATGATATCAAGATGCGATGTTGTCGCAATATGCTTCTGGGTCCCACCTCGGTCCCATCATCCGCACTGACACCGATCCACAAGAAGCCTCCATCCTTGGAGGGAAACATCCATCCGTATGGGATTGCGCACTTCCAACTGCCAGAATGAGCGGCGTAGATTCATCCACGCGTTGGGACGGTCGTGTGGACTGGGGACTCAGCAAGAGTCCAAATAGACTTGCTGTGCATGCTGAAAGAGATCCTCACATCATGACCTGGCAGTTGGACGACAGGTCTGATTGCACACCGTGAGCTAATTCTCATTATGGGGCATTTTCAGAAGACTGGCGTCCTGGACCGTGTTTAAGCGGGGCGCTGTCCTGGAAGCGAGTCCCGGGCTGAGCCATAGCAACCAGTATCACCACTCGCGGCCAACATCTCGAACCTGTCCAAAATCGACGCTCCTTCCTCCATTGAAGACAGGAGCTACGCCAGGCAGCCGACCTCCCTCTCTTCTCTTCTCGCGACACAACTCTTTTTGTTCCGTCCACAACAAATTTTCCTTCCCACTCTCCCACTCTCCCACACTGCCACCACCGCCTCTCCCATCTACAACAACGTGGGCAAGATTTATTCTTTCCACACCTTGTCAACCAATTTTTGGCAACTCTCCCCTCTTCACATCCTTCTACGACAGTCTTTCTGGCCTTGCTTTTTTTCCATTCACAATTTCTTGCGCGTCTCCTTGTGGCGCGTCCTTTGGGAGTCAAGCAGCTTTACTTTGGCAGTCCTGTCATAAGTCTGATTTGCACCCCTTCCTGATCAGATCACATTCTTTTCAGTATCAGTATCTCTCAGAAGGCTTCTTCTGACGCACATTTCATCCCTTTGAGCTGGAAAATTGCTGCGCGAGACGATCTTCACCCCATCGCGCACTTTTTGGCTCCTTCACGAGAGGCAGAACTGAGGATCCGTTTTCAATACTTCCTAAGCCGCAATCCCAGTCGATTCCACAATGGCTGACAAGCAGAAGACCAAAGAGGTAAAGCTTTTTCGCACCTTCTATTTTTATCCATCACAAAAGCTTGATCCTAACGCCATGCAGCGCCCTGCCAAGCGCTCGCTCACTCCGAACCGCAACTTGTACAGCTCATTCAACGAAGCTCACCGGAACATTGCGCCGCCTACTCCCAAGCTTCCCTTTGAGACGGTCCTGGGAAACGGTCAGCGATTGACCCAAGAGCAGCTTGAGCAAGTTGAGCAGATTCTGAGTGATGCCAATCGGTCCAAGGATTTCAAGGAGCCAGAGAGCAAGGTGAAGACCGAGGAGACAGAGCTTCCCAGTACCAGCACTCGGTCCGGCAATGGCACCAACTTTACGACCCACTCCGCCCAATCTGCCGTTGAAGCCAAGAGAGAGACCATCTGCAAGGACCCTCGCGCCTCTTCTGTCTACCCATCTGATGATGAGTACGCCTTCATCGACACCTCCATCTCTTCTCTGCCCGAAGCCAAGGCCAAGCAAGAGCAGCCGCACCCTGCAGATGACCCATTCGCCAGCCGAAATGCCCTCGACAACTGGCAAGATTCCTCCTCCATCTATCCCGAGGACGCTATTTCTTTGGGTCAGGTATCTGATGATGAGCCCGTTCCCGAAGTCAAGCTCGAGCCCAAGTCGTCTCCCATCATGGCTTCACGCACCACTCTTCCTCCGCCTGTTGCCACGAGCTCCCAAGACCGCTCCCAGCAAGATCCGCAGTCTCACTTCGACGATCTTCCCAAGTGGAAGGATTCATTTGGCTACTTCGACACCACTCAACCCTCTAGCCATAATGTCACGCACTTTCCTATTTTTCTTGATCCCTTCACTGGTTGTTCCCCAGCTTTCCCCAGAATGCCCCAGCCTCAGCCCCAGGCCCAGACTGTTGCCAAAGCGGAGGAGACAAAGACCGAGGCAAAGTATGATGGCCAAGCTTCCAAAGCCTCAGAGAGTCGGTTCAACGCACAAGACAATAGCACGGCGTCCTCCAGCCGGCTCAACCCCTTTCACGCATTCTCAGGTTGTTCATCTCAAGAGTCTGAAGATGACGATTTTGATGAACTCCAGTCCAAGTACAAAGAGAAGGTCACGCGACTCAGTGCGGAGAAAGAAGTGTCTCAAGCTCTTCATCACGTTACTGGGATCAGTCAACCCTCATCCGGTCTTGTTGTGAACCGTACTCGTTCATCCCACACGCACGATCTTCGCAACTCGCCTAACAACCCAGCCAAGACTCAGCAGCAAGGATTCTACCATGCGCCAGCAATCCAGCCCTCCTGGAAGGTCACTTCATCTGGAGTCAAGGTTCCCGTTGCCGCCCAGCACCATGGCCCAGACGACATCAATACGCCAGCAGCTGAACCCTACAGCGCTATTGACAACACCAACATGGCTGCCATGACATCTACTGCAGATGAGAGAGCTGGTTTTGATGGAGAAGAAGATTGGCGCACTGTCACTGACGACCGCGAATTCCCCACTGGCGCTGTTGGCAGAGTCATGACTGGAAGCAGCATTGCCAACGTCTCTGACAGAGTCCTCATTCAGCATCCCAACGCCCACGAAGCTCGTCGCGCTCCATCCGCCACTGGCCCTTGGTGGAGAAGAACCGCAGGAACGCAGCCCGTGACGTCGCCATTGTCTCCCTTCCCCAATTTGGGTTTCCCTACACCCCCTCAGCCCACTGTCCCTCCTAATCGTCGACAACAGGAGTGGCATGATGTGGAATTGGACTCCCTGAATCCTTCTCTGCAGCACCCTGGCTCTCGCCCTCGCACCGACACAGGAGAAACATTCAATGGCCTCTCCCAATCCAAGTTCCCCTTCCCTCTAGTCTCTCGAGAGGATGCATCCAGAGTCCAAGCTGTACGTCGCGCAAGTGGCCTGGAGGATCATACCCTGTCTGGCAGCCTCGTCTCACCTACCATGCGCCCCAACTCTTCCATTCAAGACAGCAGCTATGGTCTCTCTCGTCCCGACAACCGCAAGGACTCTGCCCATTCACAATTCAGTCAGACCAAGAACGGTAGCTACCACGAGGCCTTCTCTTGTAAGTACCCGCCCTTTTGTGCCCTACCTCCCTTTGCCCTGAGCCCTTTCGCTGCAAATTCTTTTGTGGCGAGGGCCTTCGATCCCACCACCTTCTTCCTGCTTCCTCCTTCCGCCCACAACTTTCCCCATCTTCCAATTTCCCCTCCAACAACGCCTCCATTTCTCGTCGCTCAAAACAGCATCTGATTCTCTTCAAATAGCCCATCGCCAAAACACTTGGGGCAACCAGCCCACGTCGGGGCTGCCCGCGCGCCCTTCTCCTTTGCAGGAGAGGGCTCCTACCGCGGCGAGCGGCAAGGCGGCTCGCGTCACACACCGAGCGGCCGCCGACGCCCTCGCCAACCAGCGGGCGCGGGAGGGGTCCCCCCATCTCTTCACAAGGGAGGGGGCCCGCGTCATCAGCACCGACGTGGAGCTGGCTGGCATTGCCGGCCCCTACATGCTCTCGGAGCGCGCGCAACGGCGCTCCAAGCTCTTCTACCGCGGGGTCATGGCCATCACCCTCATCATCCCCTTCGTGGGATGGGCCATGACCTCGTGCAGAGCCGACTCAATGCTCGCGGCCATCACTCAAGGAGAGTGCTCTGGCCTCTCCCACGGCCAACGGCGCAATATGCGCATGATGATGTTCGGAGGCTTCGCCCTCTGGTGCATCGCGGTGGTCGTCGTACTCATCATTACGGCGGCCACCCGGCACTGAGCCACATGCTCTCGCTCTTTTTGTTTTTTGAACATTTGTTGGATTAAGTAAGTAAACTCCCTCGTTCCTCGCCGTCGTCGTCGTCCCTCACTAACCAGCAAATGACAGAAACGGCGTATACGACGACAACGACGAAGACGCGCGGCGTCGAAGAATGATGATGGCATCGGAGTTGGAGGGGGTCCCTGCCTACGGGCATACCTAGTTATCACGGGCTTGGGTTGGCGGCCTGGTTCTTCTCGGTTGGCTCGTTTTGTTTTGGTTGTTGGTTCGGTTTGCTTGGTTTGGTTCGCTATCTCAGGCTACGGCCTCGTTCAGGAGAGGGGAGGCACCTGACCCTCCCCGTCTCAGTTCAATCGACGGTTCTATTCACACACAACTTCGGTATTCATCGTCCCCGTGATTTCCAGCGTATTTGCATTTGAAGCTACTAGAGGCGGAGATGTGTACCCTCTTCGCAACGGAACCCAACCTCTGACGCACCTCGTAAAGTCACCTGACTGGAGGTCCTGCTGTGATGGCTACTACGCGAAGGCCAAGGCCTTAAATCAGCACGCCTCTGCGGAATTCTAGCTACCGATCACTGTTCTTTTGACGCCATCTACGTCTGAGAATGGCCGCAGCGGTTCTCGTTCTCTCGAACTCGGGGCGGACGTCATTAACAGCGGCGCAGAAAAGCCATCGCGCCCCGCGAAGCCACACAAATCTGGGCTCTCGTATAATGCAGCCCACGTTCCTCAAACGGCAAGCCTTGCTGAGCCCGCTACGTCATACGTAGTTGCTCTGCTTCTTGCCTCGTGGAGCTTTTGCTGAGTGACCCATCAAACGCCGCGTGGGAAGGCGCCCAACCTGAACCTACAACTGCGCTTTCCGTTTGACGTCATCCTGACCTTGAATCGGTAGCTCCTGCCGGTCTCATTGAGCTGCTGCATGGTCGCGAGCTGCCAGGCCCACGTAAACGAAAATAAGTAGGATGGTGACCTGAGCCTACACTTGCGAAGCGGCATGCAGCAATGCCGAAGTGGAATACGATGAGAAAAATGACGAACTGCGGAATCCGCATTCGGACATGCGACTGACCGCCAAAGATTACAAAACATTCGCAGCTGAACTCAACATCCTTGCAGTTCCAAACCGATGATGGCAAACATCACGCACATTGGCGTCTGCTGTGAAGTGTGATATCATGTGGAAGTGGGCCTCGTGATTTAGAGAGTGGGAATCTGTCTCAAGCCTACGTCAACTTTATACATGCCTTGTTTTCTAAGCCATAATCATTTAAATACTGCTTGTTCTTCAGCCAGAGCATTGGCCTGGAGTCAGTAGCGAAGCAATGGTTGCCACCGAAAAATGAGCTTTCAAAGCATCATATCATGTGCTGAGTCTGACCAACCCTCGGTTCTTGCGTGCGGTTTCAAGGCCAACCTGCCGACTTCGGCCACGTTGTTACCATCTCTTTGCCGTCTGTAGTGTATCATCAATAGACCATTCGGCGTGTACGCTGACGATGAGGACACTGGACGGCAGTTTCTAATGCGTCTGAGCAAATGATGAAGACTTGTGTGTTTTCTCTCACTTGATCGAAACGCTCGAGTTCTGGGCAGTCTATCTTGCCCTTCACAGCCCCGGTATTTCATCCATCATCGAATGATTTCTGGTCAACGCCTTTCCATAACCTAAGAGCCTTCAAGGGCCGACTTGCGAAACTCCCTGCCTTGCATTTGCTGGGATTTTCGCAGCGTTGTGTTTAAGAACGCGGGCTTGTGGTCAGCATTCACAACAGCCGGACAATGTGTTCCATTGGTAAAGTGATTTGAGCAATCGAAAAGTTGTTTCAGCTGCTTGCTTCTCGCCGCAGTCCGAAGCAATTGGAGACTATGGCTCTAAATGCAAACATCGTACGACGCAGTTCAGGAGCTGCCCAACCGCGCAATTGGCCTCTAATTCGAGAGAGACACTGACGAGAGATGCAAATAACTAACAGACTGAAACATTCCCTTGCAGTGTGCGTTCGTCGAACTGCAGGTCGAGCTGGAGTTCTGAATTGAGACGAACCGGTGGTTCCACTACAATTTTCACTCATAATCAGCTTCAGAGCCGCATTATTGTGGGTTGTCATTCAGATAGCGCTGAATTCTTTTGAATACCGTGAGAGGCGTTTTGGAAGCTATTACGAGAGGTTTGGCGGTTCAGGCTGGGCTATACAACTCGAGACCTGACGTATTTAAGTGCCAGACACTTCCATACTGAGGTTCCTAAGAAAAATGACAAAGTTCACCATGTGCTTGTCGTCCAGAACGGCCAAATATTCTCCAGAGTCTAGGTACATCCAAGAAGAATACAAGCATTTTCAGAGCCTCGTTGCTTACTTCGTGTGCAGCGATTAATTAGACCAAATTCGTTACGAATAAGTCCAAAGATACGGAAAGTAAAGACGGCAGTATGGCGAGCGCTTCTCAGCTTTCCCAACACAAGTCTCGTGGAAATAACTTCGTTGTCAAAGGCACACACTCTCCCTCCTGCGGAACAAGAAGATCACAACTGCTGCTATTCCAATCCTCCATCTCTGGCGTGATGATCTCTTTCTGCGAAGGACTGCTTAAATACTAGTTGATATGAGGCGGAAACCGTTGTTGGGAATGATGGATCGACGCTGGACCGATGATTGGCGTTGAGGTTTGTTTTTTAGCAGGAATTACTCCAGACATCCTGTCTGTCACCTGGAGCAGTGGCCTAATGCTGAAGGCATACTATTGGAATTTCGATATAAAACATGCATGCCTGGTCCGTAGGATATCCAAGCGACGCAAATCAGGCGTCGTTCGATCGCCTGCCCTTGGTTCTTTGTTTCGCAGCATGTAGAACACTCTTCATCGAAAGCTACTGAAGCTCAAAGGCATTGCTCAGCTCGTTTCCTGCGTTTGCCGTTGTCTCTGTTTCGTCCCCCAAATTTGGCATCTCTGTAGTATACAAAATGAGTATCCTTGAGATGAACCACACACGCGGCACGGCGGCATTGATAATCTTGAAACTTCCTTCAGACTACAAGTCGAAAACCAGAAATGTTGCTTACTTGCCAAGCTACTGAGATGGTTCTCGAGTCAATCGATGATGAGTGAGGTCTCCTACAATGTTCACGCCTTCTTATACCTCTGATTTTCAAGTCAAAGCAGATTGCATTTCACACAAATGAGGTACTGCCTGCAAGACGTGGCTGGCCTCACAAAGCAAGCACACACACACACAACACATTCACACAAACCACACAAAAGGTCTTTCAGAAATGTGCTCTGCATTACATATTAACAGCATTGTATCTACCAACATCCACCGTCCCAATGCTCCACTCTGCGAACTCATCGCTTAACCGCGGCGGCGCGTGGTGGGAGCCTTCTTGGACGTGGCAGTCGAGGTAGCCGACGGCGCAGCGATGCCAGGGGCCGCAGCAACGGGGACCTTCTGCTTGCCCTTGGCCTTGGCGGAGGGCGCGTTCCAGTAGTACGCCATCTGGGATGCGAGTACGGCGTTGAGCAGGAAGCCCGCGATGAAGTTGTACAGGATGAGCTTGTCGTCGACCTCCTGGAGGGTGGTGAAGATGCGGGAGAGGGAGCCGAGGAGGTAGTTGAAGACCTGGGGAAACGAATTTGATTAGCATTGTGCTTACTGCACAACAGACAAGAGAGAAGACTTACAGCAAAAGCGCTGAGCTGTCCGGTGCCGCCCTCAGACCAGATCGCAAGAATCTGGGGAACCTTGCTCGCGACGCTCAACACGCCCGCGCCGGCCTGGAGGTATCCCAGCGTCTGCATATCAACCAAGCCTCCGGCGAAGAGCGCGCCTATCGCCACAGCCAGAGCAGTGACGAAGACGGCCGCCAGGCCCGCGCGGCCGGTGTAGTTGAGCACGAGGACGGTGATGATGACGTTCTGGCCCATGATGAGCGCCGTCTCGCCGTAGGTGCTGAAGGGGAACTGGTTGCGGTAGTTGTAGGCGAGGGAGACGAGGTAGGAGGCGGTCTCGAGGAGGTAGGAGAGCACGGAGATGCCCTCGCCGGATTGCGAGGAGGTGAGCTTGCGGATCTGCGGCAGCTTGACGATGCTGGAGACGCCGACGATGCCCAGGCCGATGCCCTTGGACAGGCCGAGCTTGATGCAGTCTACATCCTCGACGTTGATGTCCAGGAGGAGAGACTTGTAGCAGTGCTCGCCAATGATGGAGACGCCGAGGTCGCGGATCGGGGCGGGGAGGTTGTGCGTTACGGGCTGGAGGGCGGAGCGGACGGCGTCCATCGTGAAGGTCGGGCTGGGCGGGTTTGTACCGGCGTGGCGTGAATGTTATTTGGAGAAAGATTTGATCGAGGATCGCGGGCGATTCCAAATTTTGCGCCGGAAGGTTTGCGCCGGAAAGGTGCGGGCTGGTAGAGAGGTGGGAGACGAGCGAAGATTGTTGAGCTGACGTCCACACTGACACGACACGTTGACGGAAGGGTTGAGGTCACTGATAAACCCTGAAAAAGACGTAAGGGGTGGCAGTCAATTGGACCAGTCGGAAATTTTTGCGGGGAGCTAAGGTCCTAGCTAAGAACGAAGAAAGACTGCATGAAATAAAAGCCAAGTCGGCCACCGCACAGCAAACATCCCTGTCGACGACCACCATCCCATTCCCGATACCTTGCCCCCGCCTACCACGTTAAACCTCCGAACTCAGCAAGACCTTGATACCAAAATGCCTTTGTCGAGTCAAATGCAAGGCCGCGTGATGTAATGCAGAAACGCCAGATCAATCGCCAACATAGCTGCCACAAATGACAACCCCGGGCTAGTCGAAAGTTTACTTCTTGACAGCCTTGGATTGCTTCTTCTCAAAGGCAGCGATCAAGTGCTTGCAGTTCGCGAGGTTCTCTTCGGGCTCCATTGTGTTCTCATTGCTGGAGTAGCCCTTCCACTTCACCTCGTACTTCTTCTGCTTCTTGCCCTTGGCGGGCTCAACGCCAACGATGCGCTCGACCTCATATTCATCGTCTTCGGACTCAGCTCGCACAGCAATGGGGCGCTTCTTGGGAGTCTTCTTCACCTGGGCTACACCTCTCGTACGAGAGCTTGAGACCTTCAAGTATTGTTAGCCGTGTCTCTACATGTTACCATTTCGAGTGAATGGTAGGGAAATACCTTCTTGGTCGCGTCGGTGTTGTTGCCCGAAGATCGGAGAGACCGTTTTTCGTCTGCAGGGACACTTCGATTAGCTTGCAAGATCTTCAGGCGTGCTGAAATGCGGTGTCTCTTGCTCTGAATGCTGCCTCTGGTGGCCTTGCTGGACGTTGTAGGAGTCTGGGTCTTCGAGGGACGACCTGGACCACGGCGCTTCGGGGGGTCAGCCTTTGCAGCGGCGATGTTCTTCCGGGGGCGGCCGCGACGGGGGGTCTGAACTGGGACCTCTTGATCATTGACCGCGTCGTCAACCTCTACGCTCTCTTCCTCCCCGTCGTTCTCGCTCTCATTCTGTCTTTCAGTGTCGTCCTCAAACTCTTTCTGTCTCTTAGGGTCGTCCTCAGTCTCGTCGCTGTTAACAGCATGGCCGTCGACGTTCTCATTCATCGACTTTTTGGCGGCCTGTGCTCTAGAGATGAATGTAACACCGGCTTTCTGTGCATCGTTGGCAGAGGCTTGTTCGAACTTGCGCTTGGCTTTTCCCGCTACCCGAGACGTGGCAGGCAATTCTGGAGTGCCAAGAGGAGTGCCATACTGAGAAGACGAACCTCCTTGAAAAGCTTCCACCTCGTCGAGACGCACTACAGAGTCCTCACGCTTGAGCTTCATCGGAGCCAGGATGGGGCGGCCACGCTTGCGCTTCGGAGCGGGAGCGGCATCGTCGGCATCAGAGCTATTGTTTTTGATGCCTGGAATGATATCCGACGTGATCTGAGGGATGGTGTCATCCCCCATGTCGGCTTCCTGCTCGGCGCTGTCTTTCCATCAGTGCTCCGTCCGAAAATGGGGATGGGGTACCTGTTCTTACTGTTGCGCCGCCTCGGCGGCCAGCGCGGCGAGCTGTTCCTGGGTCATGGGCTCATCGCGTGCCTTAATAACCGTTTGCTTCGACATGTTGGCGATTATCGATGGGTAAGGATGGTAGAAGTGGTAAGGCGTACGAGTTGAGTGAGAGAAGGCTATTGGGCTGATGCTCGTCGACGCCTCTGCGGGTCGCGTTCTTACGAGTCGCGTTGAGGTGAGAGTGATTTTGGGAGAAGTTTGGTCAGGGTGGGGTGAGAGAAGTAAATGTGAGTTGTGCCTAGGGTACTCGTGAGAAGAGGGAAGGAGCGGGTGGCAGGAGCGGGTGAAAGGTCGCGCCTGCTGTCAATAGAGAGATCGTCTCGGTTCTCAGTCGAGGAAAGTTCCCAGCTAGCCAGCCGCTGATCAGGCCGTAAAAATTAGGAAAAGGGGGAAACGGCACTGGGAAAAGTTTGAAAACAGAATGCTTCACAACATAAGGAAATACAATAACAACTCTTTCTTTCAGGGTGGTCGAGACAATGGAGGAATTGGCAAAGAAGCTATGCGAGAAGGTGATCAAGCTTCGCCCAACAGCCTTGGTTGGGCGAAATATTACTGCTAATAACCTTTCGGAAAACACAGCGAACGTCTTTACTAGGCAACAGAAGGTGCTCGTCATCAAAAGCGAGGAGTGCTTGGATCGAGCTTCAACTTCACAATGGTCTCGAAGCAAACGTGTTACACCGACTCAAGGCCGACAAGAAATCTAGGTTGGCGGTAACGCGAAATTGCCGTCATGGAACTTTCCTGATATTGGCTTGATATCTCATCTTCTCATGTTCCTTCTGCCTTAGCCCTATTAATCCAACTCTTCCACTCTGTTCTCTCCCAATTCATCAAAACGCCCTGATCTCACAGCTTGCTCCACTGGGTTCTGAATATCCACGATGCCTGTTCTTCTCAATCTGCTGGGCGTTAGTGTGGTGGACTGTATGCATGGACGAGCAAACTTACCTCTCAAACAACACAAACAGCCTCTCGGCTTCTCTCTCTTTTTCTTCCTCTGTCATCTCAGGAACGTCGACGTCTTTCTCCTTGTCGATGAATTGACCCGTAATGGGGTTGACATGTCGCTGGCCATCGCCGCTGCTGAATGCTTCGGAAGCATTGGCGGGAATGGGGATGTTGTTCTGGAACAAGAAGCCGGACGCGAATCCGTAACCCACGTTTTCGACAAACTTGGATGCATCTTTGTCGGACATGTCGAAGAGCAGATGTGATATGGCGTCTCGGAGTTGCGGGGTCATGGGGTTGGTGGAGTTACGCAGCAGTCTGGATGTCAGGGATGTACCACGGCCGAGAACCTCCTTTCTGTCCTCTTCAGTTGGAAGAAGAGTTGTACGGATATACTTCTTCGCTTCCTCAGGGGCACCATCGTGTACCCTCCGCAGGACGCCAACGAGGGGTGTCGTCAATTGCTCCAGCTCATTATCCGTGTACGCCTTCAATGACAGGTCCAACAGCTCGATCAGCCTCTCGGACACCTTCTTGGGCTCATTCTTTGGGTAGATGGACGACTGGATGTCCTCGTCCTCAAGCTTCAAGTTGAGAAGCGCGTTGACTAGGGAGTTGAAAGGAGGGTCAAGCGGCTTCTTGGGGGAGATGTCCTGCTTCCACAACAAGGTTATGATGTGAGGTATGCTGGCCGTGAACGCGGATGCTTCAGAGGAGCAAAAGTGAGACACGTTGAACAGCAAGCGCAGTATCTCATTCAATGCCATGTCTTCCATAGGGTCGACGGGTGACTTGTTCTGCCCCTTCGCAAGTAACTTTGCATGCTTGCCCAACTGCTCTATCACGGTCTCCGCGAGACCGTGCTTCTGGATGAGACCAAGGAGATCAATGTTCGTTTCGTAAGTCGTAAGGAAAATGACTCTGGAGGCGAGAAACTCATCATCAAAGCTGTCGCTCTTCAACTTCTTGCAAGCTTTATCCTCATAACCAAGATCAACGAACATCTGTCGGGTCTGAGGGTTCAGCAGCATCGCATTTGCAAGAACTCTCAACGCAGCTCTCGAGGTTGAGCTCGAGGGGCTATTGAAGGCATGCTTCGTGAGAATCTCAATACCCTGCAATGCGTCAGCTTTAGATGATAGTGCTGTAAATGAGAGGTCAAACCTCAGGAGTAAAGATGGGGCCGGCATCTCTAGGATCCCGTCCATAGATCTTAAGCTCTTCCAGGGCGGCGTCTCGTTCTGCCAAAATCAGCCATATGAGCTTTGGAAAGAGTATAGTCAAATTACTCACGCTGCGGAAGCAGGCTGACGCTCTTTAGATCCTCACCAAGCTTGTTCATCAAGCTGGTGACGGCCTCGAGCTTCGCTGGACGGCGGTCAATTATAGGCTCGTCAGACCAGGATGGGCCGCAGGAGCATACCATTGCCAGTCAAGTTGGCCTGCATGAGGATCGGTTGGGACATGGCGCGGCGCGGGGGACCGGTCCTGGGGCCGGTCTCGGTAGTGGATTTGGAGCCGAGAGTAGTATGAGAAACACAGATGTTGGACGTAGTGGCAGGCGACGACGCTCGACGAGCCTTTCGATCCTTGACATTTAGCATCCTCCTCAATATAGACACCATGATTTGGGGACAGGCCAGGCAATGGCGATGAAGACGAGGAACACACGGGATTACCTGTGAGATGGAAAGATGAAAGATTTGGGTCTTTCTGGCGCTCGGCGGGAAACGATTGTACGGTCGTACAACTGGACGGGTAGGTGTGTCTGTGGTTGTGGCTCTTGACGTCGATTCAAGTGGCTTGATATTCTAGGCCCCCAATGGCCCGAAGCTAGGTTCGATGCAGCGTTGAGATTCGATTTAAAGGGAAGCTCCGGCAGCGACGCTCCGAGCAGACGTTTTCGGGCGATTAAGCCTAGCTTTTGGGGAAAATCAGTTTGGTGCAGTCAGGTAATTCGATTGAAGCTCAGCTCAAGTGACGGATAATCATCCAGTGACAAAGGGGGATGAGCCGGCCCAGACCACGAGACCTGACACTGGACAGCTCCTACGCTTCTGATCCACTGTTGTTACACACGGCAGAGCAGGACGTGGGGACGCCACAGTGGCTGCATTGCGCCAGGCGTTGACGTGAGCAACTTGACAGGCCGGCTGCAGCGCCCGGACTGCTTGTTACCCCGGGCGGCTCCAGGGGGTAGATGGTGAGAGGGGTCTGCTCTATCACCAGCCGCAGTGGCATCGGTGGCTCAAGGATGAGCTAAGCAGGACAGTTAGCTAAGCAGAACGCCATTCAACGCCTCAGTTGCTACAGCATTTTCACTGGCCATGCGAATTCCAGAAACGCACCCTGCGGTTTCCACTCATTCCAGTGCCCCACTTGGTCCGCCGGTCGCCGCCCAACCCCCAGGCAACGAGACAACGATTTGACCAGGGTTCACGTCAAGCACGGGCCACATCTTTAAGTGGTTTTCGCGCCCAGCTCGCGTTTTTACGTGCATCGCGGAACTGTTGGACGTGTCTAGCACCGTCAAGCGCCCCAGCCAATTATCCAGCCCATCCACTTTGAGAGATCGCGGAACGGACGTCCTGCCGCGAAAAGTGCTCCAGGTCCGCTCTCCATACCTAATCTTTCCGTACCCGTCCACGGCTTCGCTCCAGCCTCCTGGTCGTCTCCTCCTCATCGTCAATCTCCATACGCTCGTTGTCGTTGGAATCCCCTCTCTCTGCTTGCCATTCCTTACTGCACAGGTCGGTTTTGCACGTTAGTTCTCTCTGCACTTGGTGTGCTTATTCGTCCGTCACTCCTTTTCTCTCTGCTGGCAGGAGTCCGACGTACACATGCGCCAGCCGAGATAGAGACCAAGACAGAGACAGCTGGTGTCCGGCGCCCCATCACTCCTCCGTCATCATGGGATCTGTCGAAGTTGTATCGAGCCGACTCGAGTCGTTACCTCCTCGTCCGCCAACACCACCGCGCGAGACCAACCAAGCTATCGATGCTGCTGCCACGAAGCATCTTCTCGTCATCCCCCCCTCCTCCGATCCTCGACCTATGCACACGCCGCCGAATGTGTACTCACCCCTCTCCGGTGCCGACTCTACGAATCCGAGCATACGCAGAGCTAGGAAACGCGTGGGCTTCTCGGCCAAGGCACAATACAACGAGGCACCCATCTATCCCGACGCCAAATCTCTGCCGAGGCCGTCGCCGCTCTCTGCGCCGTCCTCGACGCAACGGAAGCCTGTCAAGGGTATCCTCAAACAGACTTCTTCTCCAAGTCCACTGAACTCCAGCAACCAGTCCGACACACTGGCGACACCGGCAAACATTGCAGACATGTTGGAGTCGACAGTCAAGCAGCTTGCGGGTGCTGACAGGGACTCGAAGCGGGATGCGTATACCACACTCGTCATGACGCTCAAGACGTCAAACAACCTCCCGGATCGGATTGCACTGCAGGGCAAGATGGGTCTCTTCGTCCAATTCATTCAACGGGATATTACATCAAAAAATCCTACAACCAACGGAATCGACGTTCCTCTCACCAACAATGCACTTTCCCTATTGGCGACGTTCCTTCATTTCCCCGCTATTGCCTCAACGATACCCAACGATTTCGGTGTTTTCTTTATGGACCACAGCATCCGATCCTTCGAGGACTCGTCGACACCAAAGGATGTTGCTCGACACCTGATGCACTGTGTCGCTACCCAGGACTTCTCGTCGAAAGTCATGACCTCCGATCGCGTCCGCCGCCTGGTCGCCGCCCTCCGCAAGATCGAACAGCACTTGCAGGGAAAGAGTATTGTCATGTCCCGAATCATGATATACAGGAGGTTGATGCAGCAAACCAAGCAGCTGATGGCAGCACACTCCGATTGGCTCAATGATCTTTTGTCAGACATGTTGAGCACTATCAAAGACTTGCGAAATGCGGCCATATCCCTCGGTTTCGAGGCCGTTTACACGTTCGGCAAGGAGAAGTTGCTGTCGCGGAAGGTCATGGAGCTCTTTGACGCGTCCATTGAAGAGATGAAGTACGCAGAGCAATACCACCGACGACTGTTCGCCATGGCAAAGGAAAAGGAAGACAGAACCATGACTGCATCCGTCCCCAAGATCTGGAGTATCATTATGCTCTTCATGCGCTGTCCGCTCGATCGTTGGCAGTACTTCAACCAGTGGCTGCAGCTCATCCAGATGTGCTTCAACAACAACGACCACCCACAGACCAAGCAGGAGGCGAACCATGCCTGGAACCGGTTCGTTTGGTCCATGCATACTGAGGGCCAGTCTTTTGTGAAGCTTCTTCCAACATTATACCAACCTCTCGGCAGTCAGATCAAGTCAAAATACACCAGCAAACACATCCGCGAGGTTGTTTTTGGCAGCATCTGCAACCTTCTTTACTACACCTTCAGGCCTGGCACAAGCACAGCACTCCTCGATAACTACTGGGACGCCGTCGTGAAGCCGATTACAGAACTCCCCAAGGTATCCGCACGGAATCCCGACATCATTGATGAGCACCTGCGGCAAATGACACTGGTGCTGATCGGTCTCTTCGACTCATCGACGCACCGAATCTGGAGGGAAGATCGTATTAAGGAAACGACTCTCGCCCGACCTGAAGAGCTTCCATCCATCGACCCCAAGTGGCTTCGACGCAACGCAGCCAGTGTTTTCCAGGTTATGGACCCCATCATGGACAGGCACTTTCTCGAGCTCGCGGACAAGAAGAGCCAAGTAAATCGGTTATGGCGCACCCTCGTAGGAGCTGTTGCATCCGCCTGCTCGAAAGAGATCAAGGTCTCCGTTGACACCACCGCTTTCCTCTCCCAGATGTGCGGCCTTCTGCTGAAACACTGGGAGACTGGTTTGGGCGAGATGAAAGAGCCTGACTCAGAAACGGCGGTGCGATTCTTGGATAGTGCGCGGGAGCTCATTACAATAGCAGTTGAAGCTTTGGGTCTGCTGCCCTTCACCGAAAAGATGATCTCGCTAGGACGCACGCAAACCTTTACGCCTGTCTCGACGCCTTCTCACAAGCCCGGCAAGACCTCTGGAGACACCAGAACGCCCCTCCACCATCTGTTCGGCTTGTTCACACGACTTCCTCCTGGTATTCCCGATAACGAGGACTTTGTCAACTTTTTCCGCGCCGTCTTCACGCCGTTCTTTGCGAACAAATCACCAAAGGCCCGTTCTGACCTTGCCCAGGAAATGCTTTCCATTCCTCCCAGTTGGTCACCCACAGATGCACAAGTACCCTATGCGCCATGGGTGTTTGCCTCCGATTGTCTTGTTGCCACTCTCAACATGTCTCAGAATAGTGCCCAGACTAACAGCTCAACTGGCGAGCCGATTCTTGGTCCCGAGTACCGTGCAGTAGTTCGGCTCCTTGAGCGCGGATGGAAGGAGGCGCCGAATTTGCCTTGGCAACACTGGTCCACACTCTACACCCTGTTGTCTAACAGATCCAGCGAGGAAGCTGGCGAAGCTGGTCGGGCCCTAGGAGCAATCGAACCACTTGCAAAGGTCATTCGGGAAAGCCTTCCCACAGAACGTGCCGCGACGATTCCCTCAAAGACGATTGTAGCTACAACGGAGTTGCTGTCTGTTGCCAATCATCCGCTTGACAGACAAGCTCTTGAAGCAGCTCGGCGAAGATTATGGGGTACGGCTGTTACCGGCCCCAGATCTTTATCTTTCGACCCTTTCGACTACTTGTACAAGCTGACCGGTGACTTGTTGGAGCGTCTGTACGAGAATGGCGAGAATGGAAGTCTCGATGAAAATGTCGCAAATTTCCTGAGAGAAACAGCCGGCTTTTTGTCCCGCTGCAACCCAGAGCTTGTTCCAAAGGCCGTGGCCAACTTGGAGAGTGGTCTTACCATGTGGATTCGGGATTCGCAGGGCATTATCAAGACTCGGCAGAGCCCTGCGTCATCGGAAGCAGTAAGTACCCATTCTGATGGAATAAAGAATACTCCCCTAACCATGCGTAGGTCAAGTTGCTCTGGGATACCATCGCAAAGATCATCTTGTCAGGCGACAAGCCGGAAGAAATTCACTTGGATATGTACGAGGAATTGTTTTGCGCCGCCTTCGAAAGCAAGCATCGACACATTGTCAACTCGATCTCGGAGACATGGAATCGTCTGTACGAAAACGCAGAGAACATTCAGTACCCCGAGCACCTCAAGGCTGTACTGCTTTCTGTACAGCCCATGGTCGACATTGTTTTGCCAGGTCTTGAAGTCGCTAGCATCGCGTCTACTGAGCAGAACCGGTCTTTCGTTGAGTCTCAGGACGACATCGAAATGCTGAGTGTTGAATCGACGCGTTCGTCACGCAAGAAGCTCCGGTCTGTGTCCAACCAGTCTTCTCCGCTGAGCTCGATACAGCGTTCATCTGCGAAGCTCAAGGCCCAAAAGGTCTCCAAGAGAACGCGTGGCAAGGCCCGTACTCCTACAGCTCGCTTGAGGCACGATGATTCACAAATACAATTTGCGCCAATCGAGATGTCGCCTTTGAATCCCAACACAGACGCGGAATCGCAAGTTCTCACGGAGCGACAGAAGGAAATCCGGGAAAGACAGAAGGACACTTCAGCAATGTTCCCTGAGATGCGCTCCAGCCCTGCTCCTCAATCTAAGGAGAATGAACCTCCTAAGCTTGACGCCGCTCTAGCGAAGGGCCCCGAGACTCCCAAGGATGTCACGCCAAAGCGTAGCCAGCGCTACGAAGAGTTCGTCAGCTCAACCCCAACCCCTAGACGAGGCCAAGCCATTGCTATTGCCGAACAAGACCACGATCAGGACATGACAGACCCGCCATCTTCGCCACCCGAACCCCGTCCTTTCCCTCTACTCTCCCAGATCAAGTCGCGATCTAGCAGTCGCAGTGAACTGGAGGACTGGCAATTCAGCTCTTCTCCTGTTTCTGGCTCACCTCCTGTGGAGGCTGCGGCCTCGACGGAGGAGCCTACCAAGCTTGAGCTGTCGAAGAACGTCGCGCCTCAGCAAGGATCGAGATCAGCCAGTCCTGACTTGAGCTCCGCCGTTGACGACTCATTCCAGATGATACCCTCCAGCGTTGCTGAACCCGAACTTCCTCCGTCTGCCTTCGAGACTGCGCCGGAGGCCCGGGAATCTGAGGACATCACTACCGAGTCTGCGCTGGCAAACGAGGCCGAAGACACTCCCTCTACTCCTAAGAACACCCGGACGGCCGACATGGACGAGCCAAGGTCGGGCGGCGAGGTGTTTGTTGACGCTCCTTCCAGCCCTGCGCCCAACGTTCTAACCCGCTCTGCCTTGCGCAACGCTGCTAACAACCGGTCTTTTGAAATGAGCGACGGCGACGAAAATAGCATGTTGAGACTTGTGGTGGAACTCGACCGTAGGCGGTGCGACCTCCCGATCAACGACTACCCTGCAGTGTCACCTCCCCGAGCTGACAGGACACCCAGGAGCACGAAGAAGCAGAAGACACCTGTGCTGGACTGCATCACTGTTGGCGGCGAGGACGACTCGGACGAGGAAGAGGCCGAAGACGATGAGCCGGCGGAGCTTGCTCTGTCCCAGGTGGAAACCCGATCCAGGAAGAGCAAATCCCTTTCTCAAGAAGCACTCGCCACTCCGGCCGATTCTACCACGGCTTCATCCCCCGACAAGTCTGGAAAGAAGAAGCGCAAGAGGGGCTCATCGAAGTACGACACCCGCCGCAAGAAGCGCCGCTCCGTCGATAACGCCGATGAAGTCGTCTCCTCGTCTCAGCCCGAACCGGAAGTTTCGCAGACTGAGACTTCGCAAATGATGTCTCCCCTTCTTGGATCATCCTCTCAGGACGTCCAGCCCGGTCCACACGACACACCCTCGCGTCGGTCCACCGGATCTCGCAGCGATGATTACGAAGCCGAACTCCAATCCCAGGTTGTCGCCGAGCAACAGGAGGCAAGCTTCCGCGAAAGCCAATCTCAGGAGTCGCCGATGGAGTTGCAGCCCATCCCGAGCGCCGCCTTCGAAGACTCCATGGAGGTCGAAATTCCTGAACAACTTCCCGCGTTTACCCCGGCTCATGTCGGACTTCCTTCAGAATCTCTTTCCCCACAACCTACATGCCCAGGCATGGAGGAGACCCCCGCAGAGCCCGCAGAGAAGCCCGTCAAGGACGTCAACATGCTCGGCTCACTCAGCAGCGTCCTCGCCAACCTCCGCTCCGCGTCCCTGTCGCGCGACGAGGTTTACAAGATGGAGGATATGCTCATGGACATCAAGCGCGAGCTCTTCGCCGCCGAGGCTCGCGGACGAGCTTGAACACTACCGCCACATCAAATACCACTGTCTATTGTTATCATTGTCCTTTTCTATTTTTCCATCAACGTCCCCACGGGGATATGTCAATATTCCTGATACACACAAACCACAACCACACCAACATTATTCATCACGAACTGTTCTTGCATTACCGGCGCAGATCTTTTGGGTTCATCGGCCTTGGAGACGGAGGAGAGACTCAGGGTAGCTGCAACGTATTCTTTTCTTGATTGTACGAAAAAAAGAAGCAATTTGGTTCTCTTTTTGGAGGAGACCCGAAAACTAGCCATGGCATGAGAAAGGAAGGGGCGGAGGAAGGGCGAGCAAGGGTCCCATTCGTCGTCATTATTGTATTCCAGGAAAAATTGTCGCGAAGCATGCATCTGAGGTGTTGATGAACCCCACCCATCACCCAGAATAATGAAAATCAAAACATAATTCAATCATGACCCGGGCCGGTTTGTCTCATTTGTGAATCGTTTTTTCTTTTTCTTTGTGAAGGGAAAGCTTCTTTGATGGCGTGGGCCGTTTCAATCGTGATTTGTATTTCAAAGGGTAGTTAGTTGAATCTCCGGGCCCTGCTTTGCCCGTACACCGCCCTCACCTGCTTGGGTTCATGATACCGTTTGTTTGCTTCCTGTCCTCCTCGCGCAACACACAACTCGCAAACACACAAAACGTAGATTGGCCGTCTAAATAACCCCCCTCTAACTTTGGCATTTCCTAGATTTGGTTTGTCCCCGAGACATTTCGAAAGAAATACGTTTGTGAGCCTCTTATCCCTCTGGCCGTCCGTCCCAGCGAACATCGACTGCCAGACACGAACCCCCTTGTCAGATTACAGACCTGAACAACAGCGCCTGCCTTCACAACGCCGTGATGACCTGGGCGCCCTCGAAGGCATCGTTGGGCTCCAGCTTCTGCCAGCCCTTGACGGCGCCGGGCTCGATGCACAGCATGTTCTTGTAACCGTCCTTGGGGGCGAAGTCGGCGATGCCCTCGGCCTTTTCGATCCAGGGGTTCCAGACGACGACATTGTCGAGGTTGTCGCGGACGACGGAGTAGACGGGCTCGCCGTCCTCGACCACGGTGACGGGGGCCTTGGGGCCGGCGGGGGGCGTGTAGATGCGGTCTGTCTCGGAGGTGATTGTGATGTCGCCAGACTGGGTCTTTGCGGCGCCGGCGTCGACCTTGTCGGTGTACGGGGCGTTGTCGAGGCCTTGGACTAAAATTTTTGTGATGTCCTGGTGGTCAAGGAGTTAGTATGCGGTGAGAACAGCCGGGGCAAAAAGGGAACGTACGTTTACGCGGAGGTAGGTGTGCAGCAGGACCTGGCAGTCAAACGCCTCCTCGCCCTCGTTCGTGATGACGATTGACGTCGAGAGAGACTCGCGGTCGAGGGTGACGCTGTAGATGGCGCCGAACTTGTACCCCCACTTGGCCTTGGTCTCGTCGTCGAGGTTGGCCGAGGACAGGCCGAAGTCGAGCTTCACGGAGGAGTTGTCGCTTCCCTCGCTGGTGGACTTGCCGAGGAACTCCCAGCGGGAGGAGCGGGCGAAGCCGTGCTGGGAGAGCTTGGCGGTGGGCGGGTGGGCGTCGGAGGGGGGGCCGAAGACGGGGAAGACGAGGGGGATGCCGCCGCGGACAGGTTTCGTGCCGTCGAAGACGGTGTTCTCGGAGAGCCAGAGGCGGTCGCGGCCGGAGGCGGACTTCCAGGAGAGGACGGTGGCGCCGTGGAGGAGGACGGAGACGGATTCGCCGGTGGGGAGGGTGGCGGTTACGCGGGTGTTTGAGTGGGTAATGTTGACGGTCGCTTGAGGCGGCAGGCCGGGCGTGGTTGCCAGGGCGGCGGGCTTGTTGGGCCGGTCGACCATTTTTGCTGGATGTTGGACGGTTGTTTATGGAGGTATGTGTTTTCGAGCTTTGTGAGGTTTGGAGGTGGTATGCCGGGTGGGCTGTATTGGGACTATGTGTCGCGCGCGGGGTATGGCGGAGCTCTCAGTTGGAGGAGGTGGGATGGTGGGAGGGAGTGAAAGCGCTTATGGCTGCGCCGGGCGGTCTATGGGGATTTGGATGGAGTAATCGTGTGTCTGGCACGAAGATCGGGGTGGGTGAGAGGTTGTAGACGGACGAAAGATTGCGACTTTGACAGGTCGAAGAGGTGGGATGTAGCAGTCGGACGGAGATGGTGGGCGGTGGGTATGTAAGCAATCTTTCTCGCAGCAGCAGCAGCAGTAGTAGCGGCAGCGACACAGCACAGCAGAAGCTTCGACGGAGAGTGAGGTCAGGTTCAATCGGCGGTCTTTGTTCCCTGCTGGGAAAGAAATGGCGGGGTAAAGTGACATTGGGCCGTACAATGTTTGGAGGGGGAGGGGCTAAGCTTAGGCCGCGGGCTTAGCGTTGGAGGTCGCGGAAGCCAGGGCAGCTTCAGCTTTTCTCAGGCACCTTGGGCAGCGGCCGGCAGGCACACCCCTCGCGGAGATACAACTGGGCCACGTAGCACTCCACCGTCGCAATGCGGAAAGGTACTTTGCATCCGAGTCTCCCGGGCTACCTGGCTAGGAGGCTGCCTAGGAACAATAACGTCAGACACGGAGGCGAGCAATCAGGAGCTCGGGGGGTTTAGTTTTAAGGTAGACCCAAGCTGCGACCGCGCCGCCGCATCAAGCACTGAGGTGCTGCCCGGTATGATAGGCACTTGATGGTGCCACAACAGCTGCAGCTGTGGTTTTTGCCCGGCTCGTGATCGAGGACAGTCACAGGGAAGTTTTCGCCTACACAGTCTCTTTTTTACCCCCTTTGACTGACTTTCTGTCGCTCTGCTAAGCGTCTTGCATCCAAGCTTCTTCACGAGGCCGCCCACCGCCGAATTCCCACTCTGCTTCCGCCTGTCACTCTGAAACAAGCTTCATCCTCAACCACCTCCCGAACGACTCACCCCTGTTTGATCAGTCTTGGGGACAGCCCAGCAACACCCACCCCTCGGTAAGGTCAGGTAGGTTACGGGATAAGGCAGCCCACCTATCCAGGGGCTCTGTTTTGTGGCGAGCTTGTTTCCTTTCCTGGGTTCGGTTCGCAAAGAACTGCTTCCGAGCGGAACAGCTGTCTTTACTTGCTGCGTATAGATGCGTGGTTCTTCGGAGAACAGACTCTTCGACAAGAACGCATGCAGGGGAGTTCTCGTTGACCCTGAATAGGCTTGAGGCTGCTCGGGACGTTGTTGCAAGCCACGAGGCCGCCGGTGGACAAAGCCGCAACGGTGCCGGACCCGTCGGGGAAGGTGTCCCCACTTTCCCGGACGACATACCGCTTTCGTTCTCACCGTCATGGACGACTTCAATAACCACGCGTGTTCCTGGACTGATTGACGAAGAGACATACTTTTACTGGGTTTCTCCCTGTTCCTTTTTGGAAAATCACAACTGCGTTGCGAAGCGAGACCGATCGACGCTTCTATGGCATTCTCAGTGTCGTATTCACACTGATCGACCCGTTGTGGGAAGTCAAGCATGCCGTGTTGTTCACTGGCGTCGAACGCTCGCCGTCTGATGATGCGTTGCAAGATCAATACCGTATTTTACTCCTAGCTCATCGATGAGATAGTCTTGCAACCGCAGTGATCCTTGGAGATCTGTTTTCTAGAGGTTGTGATTACCTGGCGAGGATATGAGGTGATGATCGGTGAGATGCCGGCCCGAGTTAACGATCGGAACTTCGGCTGTATTCGATCAACAGGCACATGAACTCAAACAGTCACGATAGATTGAGTTTCTAGGTTTCAGCATGTTCTTGTCGGTTTCAATCAACAGCGTCCGTACCTCTTCAGACGTGCCTCAAAATCAACATGCCAACCCGGCAACAGCACGATTCATGCCCAAATAACCAGATGAACACATAACACACTTTTTTCTTTTTAAAAATAAATACACTATTACAGAAGATACCCCCGTTTTTACGCCTTGTCCATCCGGAAACCAATGCTATCCCGATCGTCCCTCACAACACGGCCCCACTCCAGCAGCAGCCGGAAGAGGTAAATCTCCATGTCCTCCCTCCGAATCGCCTGCTCCGCCCACCGCTTCCCCTGCGTGGCGATCCACTCGCCGTCCTCCCACCGCGACTCCGTCTCGATGGTCCGCCCGTTGACCTTGCCCTTGCCGTTGAGCCCGACAAAGTACGCGAGCGTGCTGTGCAGCGCGTGGTACCGCAGGTCGATCGGCACGAAGTGCAGCCACGGGATCAGCCGCTCCGAGTACCACTCCCCAAACACCGACGTCAGGAAAGGCACGCTGCCGGCGGAGCGGATGGTGCGCAGAAAGTCCCGCGGCGGCGCCGAGTCCTCGTCGAGAAGGAACACGTAGCGGTGCTCCAAGGGGTCCACGTCCGCCGGCACCTGCCCCAGCTCGGCGCGGGCGACGTCGCACGCCGGGCCCTGGCAGTCGTACTCGGCGATGCCGACGTTGAAGGGCAGGATGCCGTTGGCCTCGGCGGCGCGGACGGCCTCGTAGGCGAAGTAGTTCTTCTGCGCGGGCGCGACGAGCAGCATCGTCACCTCGTCCACGACCGTGGCGTTGTTGACGAGGTGCACCAGCCGGTTCTTGTGGCTGCCGCGGAGGGCCTCGTCGCTGATGGGCCGGTCGCCGATCGCGCCGCGCCAGTAGAGCGCGTCCTTGCGCTGGCGGAACGGCTTGTTGAGGTCGGCGGCCTCGTCCTCCGGCGGCACGAGGGGAATGAGGATGTCGTTGAAGCCGTCGGCCTTGGACCTGCCGAAGACGGGTATGAGTTCCTGGATCGGGTCGATCTTCGGGGCGGAGAGGTGGAAGCTGTGCAGGCGCGTGATATCTTGCTGGTCGCAGAGGGCCTTGGACTCGGCCCAGCTGAAGATGAACTGGTCTTCGGAGTGAAACTTGACGCAGTCGGAGCAGAAGTCGCGGATGTTCCAGTGGAGGCCTGAGCGGCCGGGGCTGTCGGCGGGACAGACTGAGGCCTCCAGTTCGCGGAAGGCTTTGGTGGAGGCGTATGCCATTGCATTTGATTGCGGTGCGGCGGGCGGCAGCCCCAGTTGGGGTTCTGCGGGTTGGTTTTGGATGGGTGGTTGGATCTCCTGCTTCGGCTCCTCCTGCTTGGGAGGTTCTTCTTGTTTCTGGCCCTCGGGCGCAGCATCTGGCTTCGGAGGCTCGGGAGGTGACCCTCCAGCAGGCTCCTCGGATCGTGAGGATAGCAACTTGAATTTCTTCGACGAGTTCCTGCCAGCCTTCGTGTACCTAATCAAATCTGTCCACGGAGTCAGGACTCTCGGCTGATCAGCCAGGTTAATCGGTATTTTCATATCCGACAGATGCTCTACGAATCCATGAATCATGTCAATCATCGCGTCGAGCATCTTCTTGTTCTCGTCGTCCCACATGTAGTTATGGATCGCTTTCTTGTCCTGGATCGTGACCACGGCCATCCGCGGCTCCTTCGGGATCCTCTCGTCGTACGCCTTGCGGATCGTCTCGGGCTTCATGCCCCAAAACGGAAGGATGTCGCTCTCCATCTGCTCGAAGTGATCGATGATGACGGACTTGCGTTCCTTGGCGAACTCGTACCACTTGTCGAAGTTGGGCGGCGGGAGACGCCCGTAGTGTCTCTCCTGGTAGACTTCGGCGGCGATGCGGAGGCTGTCACTGGTCGAGGCTTGGCGCAGCCATCTGTCGCCGTTGACTCTGGCGTTGTAGATTTCCCTCTCGAGGGGATGGCCCTTGACTGTATCCGACTTGAGGGCGCCATACAGGGTCATGCCCAAGAGGAAGAACGGCAGCACGACAACGATGACGACCCTCCGAACAAAGAGGACGGACCTAATGTTGGCGGTGTACAAGAGGGACCCGAAGCCCGTGGCGATGAAGTACAGCGGGAGGATGGCGGCGAACTTGGAGTGAATCTGCCATTGGCCGATGCGCGTGACGTTTTGATAGGCTGCTGACATTCCTGAAATGAAGGTGATGACGCTGGCTGGAACGGAAGGACTGGTCTCGCAGACGAGGATGGCGAGCGAGCCGATCAATGCGGTGAAGGTAAAGCTGTCGATAAAAATGTCGAAGAAGTACAGCGAGTCGAGACCCCTGATGGACGTGGGGTATCCCTCATCGGTGGAGATGAAAGGAGAGGCGAGAATCTGGAAGACTTTGATGAAGACACCAGTCAGGGCCTGGATCACGCCGAGGGTTCTCAGCCTCAGCTTCGTGGTCTTTGTCCACGAGAGGATCCGGTGGAGGATGATGGCGATGGCGGCATCCAAGAACAATCCCAGCAATTGGAGGGCAAGTGTCAGGACCCGGCTGTCCAGGAGAGTCGAGCAGAAGAACGTCGAAGGAGGCTCTTGGTCGACGGCGAGGAATGTTCCGTAGCCGAGAATCAGAGCGCTCAGAAGCATGGTGACATGAGCGCCATTAAGCCATCTCTTGACGTCTTCCCAGGCACTGTCCCATGGCTCGAGAGGGCGCTCTGGAGGTGGCAGTGGTCTTCGGCAGTAGTAGATGTCGTAAAACACTAATAGCGTGCACAGAAGAGACTGTTACACGGTCAGTTTTGTCCCTCGATACAAATTTGGTCAACGTACTTGGACTCCCGGCGTGGAGCACTGCAACTGCGCCGTTACCTGATGAAAAACCTCCAACCTCAGGAAGACCATGAAGACCAACAAGGGCACATAATACCGCCTCGGTCTGGCGGGGACTGAGGCCTCAAACGTGCCCTTCAGCGCCGTCTCATCTGCTCAAAGGTCAGTCTCATCCTCACCCTCTTCTTTTCAAGATTCCCCTTTCTCAAACTCACCAAACCTGCCATCAGCACCCGGTAGCCATTTCGCCAAGTAACTCGAGCCCCACGTCAAGCCGCCGGATATCAAAAATATCAGAACGGAAGACAACCTCGGCCATTCTGCGAGCACACGTCAGCGTCCTGTGAAACTTTGTGGCGCGAAACACTTCTTACCAACCAGAGAATGTCTTTCAAAATTATACGAAATCCATAGAAACGATACAACAGCACTATCACCCAACGTTAGTCAATTCTTGATGTTCCACAATAATAAGCCAGACCAAAAATAAAGACTTCAACGTCGTTGCTCGGGCCCTTTGTGTAAATTGCTTACCAAAGCGCCGTGAGATGCACATGCGCATCGCGTGCCATCACCGCGAAAAGGAGATGGTGGGAACAGCGTTTAAGCCTCCACAGCAGCTGCCATCAAACGAGAAATGTCGAGTTGAAAACAAACAAACAAGTCAATTGGAAACAAGGTGAGCTTGCCGAGCAGCCCGAACACTCCGCCGGATTTTCATACACAGACGAACTTTACGGATGGAACACGGAGCGAACACTGTCCAGAGGCCAGGAACGGGCTGACCTGGGCCGATCCAGGGGGTGGCCCGGGTCCCCCAGCGGGCAGGATCTGTAATTACATAAGCCCAACTCAACGGCACAGCACGCCCGAGATGGAGGGATGTGAAGAAAACCCCTTTAAACGACGCGTGCCCACCCTGGCTCCGCCACCCCTGGACCGCGTCAAGCTTCCTTCCGTTCCTTTCTGCCTGGAGCATACGAGACAGCAGCTGGCGGATTGGGACGTTACGGTTTGGAATACCCACTTCCAAAGGACCGTCCTCCGTATTCCCCGTCATCCCGCACCCGGCATCGACGGCGATCTTCGTGGGCTGACATCACACCCATCTTTTCCCACCACAAAGACCAATTCTTAACCGGTACCACTGCTCAACACTCGACATCCCCCCAATGGCGCCAATATGTCCGGCCTCAATGACTCCCCCATAGTAAAACGTCTCGCCGTCCCGGCAGTATGCCTCCTCATCGCCTTCCTCGCCTACTCCTCCCAGATCCTCTTCTACGTCGCCGACGACTCCCTCCCGCCCGGCCGGCTGTCCAAGACCGAAACCTACATCTTCAACACGTTGCTGCTATGTCTGTGGTACACCTACTACAAGGCATGCACCGTCGACCCCGGCCGGTACACCTTTCCCGACGAGGTTATCGAGGTTCCGGAGCCAGATGAATACGGCCTCCTCCGCCGCTGGTGCAGAAAGTGCTCCGCGCCCAAGCCACCGCGGGCGCACCACTGCCGCTCATGCCGCCGCTGCGTGCCCAGGATGGACCACCATGTGAGCCCTCTCTGCCAAATACTAGCCTAGCCATTCTAACATCATCCCTCGGCAGTGCCCCTGGACCTCGAACTGCGTCTCGATGCGAACCTTCCCGCACTTCCTCCGCTTCCTCCTCTACACCAACCTCTCCCTCTGGACCCTCGCCCGACACCTCTACCTCCGCTTCGCCGACCTCTGGGCCCACCGCGCCCTGCCCTCCTACCTCGGCCCCTCCCTCCCCGTCCTCGTCCACCTCACCCTGCTCTCCCTCGTCACCTTCTTCACCTCCCTCGCCCTCTTCATCCTCTTCTTCTCCACCCTGCGCGGCTGGGTCCTCAACGAGACCATGATCGAGGGCTGGGAGCTCGACCGCCACACCGCCCTCTGCGAGCGCACCTCCAAGAAGGGCAGCGGCGACTTCTGGTCCGTCACCGGCCCCGACGGCAAGAAACTCCGCCTCGAGAAGGTCGAGTTCCCCTACGACGTCGGCATCTTCGACAACCTCGCCCAGGCGATGGGCACGCGCAACGTGCTCCTCTGGTTCTTCCCCTTCGCGGGGAACCCCGAGATCAGCAAGAGCGGGACGGGGTGCGGGTGGGAGTGGCCCGAGAACGGGATCAACAGGACTGAGGGCATGTGGCCGCCGCCGGACCCAGATAAGATGCGTAGGGGCCAGGGCGGCTGGCCCGGAGCGGCGAGGGGTGCGGAGGGCGTGCGGGTGCCGCGGTACGCGAGTAAAGAGGAGGAATTGGAGGCGTTCAAGTCACGGCAGGAGGCGGACAGGAAGAGGTGGGCGGGGGAGAGGTCGAGGCTCATGGCGGAGCTGGAGGAGGCGGACTACGAACTCGTCTCGGAGGAGTCTGACGACGGGTACGAGCAAGGGGCTGACGGCGAGCCGGGGTGGACGAATGCCGACGGCGAGAGGCTGCAAGACTTTGGGGTAGATGAGGATGAAGACATGACGGATGACGAAGACGTCCCTCTCGCCGAGATCCTGCGTCGGAGAAAGGTCCTGCAAAAGGACGGAGAGGAATAGAATAAAGCGACAACATCACAAAGAATAAAAAAAACAAGTAAACCCGAATTTTGATAGAGAAATCTTTTGTTGGGATAGTTCCCCAGGTTTCTATACTAATCCTCGCCTCAAACCAACACAATGGGGAGGGGCATCCAAAGGAAGGGCTCGCACATGCCATTGAATCCCCTAGACTCCAAATTCTACCAGACAAAAAAAGGTCGGCACACAAGACGCAGGACTGCAAATCCTCCCTTCCGCCCATAGGGTTGCCCTGATCCTGTATGCAGAAAGAAACTCGAGAGAAAAAAACAAGGAATTTGAAAAAAAGGGCAAAGGTTTGGGTTTTTGTGTGACCATGAACCGCTTTAGCCACTCTAGACGCATTTCCACGGTCTTCTTTTTTTCCATCCCTCCATCAAGTGCCAAAAGAGTAGCTAGCAATCGTGTCGTGCAATCATGAAGCATCAATCCAGGGTGGGATCCAGATCTATAACAAGAACCCGACGACGGTACCGTCCCTGACAGTCCACGCACAGAGGAACAGCGGCAGCTCGATTACCAGTCATCGTCCTCGTCCTTCTTCGCCATCGCGTTCTTTCTCGCGAGCAAGGCGTCCGCCAAGCTGTTGCCCAGGCTGGGCGTGGGGGTGTTGCTGCGGCTGTCGGAGCCGTTGGATCCGTTCAAGCTAAGACCGGAGTCGCGGGCGGGAGTAGGAGCAGGCTTGCGGCCGGCAGCGGGACGCTTGACGGGAGGTTGAGGGGGGGTAGGCTTGCCACGGGCAGCCCCGCCGTTGGGGGGAGGAGGAGGCGGGCGAGGGGCCACGACCGGAGCGGGAGCTTGCTCCTCGACGTAAGCAGCGGGCACCCAGGCTTGACCTCCGGTGTGTTTGGCGAGCCACCAGCCTAGAGAAGTTAGTTTCATACGCAGTGACGAAATGGGTGGATGGGCTTACCGTTGTTCTCCTTCTGGACAATCTCAATAAGATCGCCAGCGCGGATCGTGAGCTCGTTCTCTCGCTGGCCTGCGAAGTCGTAGAGGACCTTGGCCATGATCCTGCCGGGCGCGGGAGGCGCAGCGGGGGGAGGCGGAGGGGGCATTCTGGTTGCGGCAGCCGGCTTGGTGTGTGTGGGAATAGCTGCAGAGGCGGCTTGTTGTTGACGGCCAAAGGGTCCTGTCTTGGCTGAGCTGACAGAACTGTTGGAGCTGTTGGAGACAACTGAGCTGGCGGCAGCAGGAATCTGAGGAGTAATGGAGGGTCCCTTCTTCGCTGAAGAGGCACCTGGGCGGGGCTGGGGCCGGCTACCAGTAGTGCGAGATGGCCTGCCATTGGGACCACCAGGCTTGATGAGCTTGCCGCGCGTGATGGGCTTAGGAGGGACTGGCTTGCCCTTTGGTGTCGGCTTGGAGACAGAGGAAGGGGGCTCGCCAGGCTGGGTGTGTACAGCTCCACTCTTGTAGTAGTCGACAGGTTGCTGAGAGTCTTTGAGGACCTTCACAGTCTGCATCTTGCCGGGCTTCTTTGCGTACTCGATTACTTCACCAATCTTCAAGCTAAAGCCACCAGGCATGACCTGTTGCATCTGCGTGAACATCTCGGTCTTCAGTACACAGTTCAACAAAGGATCAGCCTCTTGTGGCGATCCCACGCCTAGGGAGAACCAATCGTCGCGAGCCGTCGAAGTACCAATGAACTTAATGGCACCCAATGGCATTGAGCGTTCCACAGAGATCTGCGGCTGGTGGTTGACCAGCATCTGCGCGACGATGTAGAACTTGCTGTTTGTGACCACCAGGATTCGGGGACTAGGCTTGCTGGATCTGCCGAACTTGGCCTCAAGGATCTCTCCGCGGCAAGAGAAGACAGCTCTCTCGTTGCTGCCGATGCCAATCGCGTTTCTGATCTGAGAACCAGGACCAGCTGCTGCGTTGATGCCAAGGTAATCTCCCAAGAATCTGCGAGAGCCAAGCAAACTGTATCTGCGTCTCTCTTTCCGGTTCTGGAGGACTCTGTGACCCTGGTCACGCAGCTGCAAGAACTCGGCGCCGGTTCTCTTCTTACGCCAGAACCGTTGAATACGAGTGGCAGACTCTGCACGGTAGGCCAGGTAGGCACGCCACATACGCTGGATACGGGTGGCCATGTTGTGCCAGTATCGGTCTCTCATGTGCTCGAGAGCAAACAAGGTCTCTGGTGACTTGATGAAGGCCTTGGTGGTACCCATCTGCCACTCCTCCTTGGGGATACTTGTGTCCTTGAGAATCTGCTGGACCGCCTGCTGGTATGATCCTTGCCATGTGTACTCACCAGCGTAGGAGGTGGCAGGCGACAGCAGGAAGAAGCGGTCGACGAACTTTTCGAATGTCTGTCTGTATGCGAAACCGGCGCGGCGAATGCGAACGTTCTCCTGGAGACCGAGGTACTTGATCTGATGCAGGACGTTGGGTACATTGTACTCGGAGTACGACTTGTTCTCGTTGGGCTTGATGGTTCGGATGTATGAAGGCTGGCACTTCATCAAGGTCTCGACAAGAGCATTCGCCGAGGCTCTGATTCTATCACCGGCGGAGGGCGGCTGCTTTCGGTTGTCTTGATCGACTTGGTGAGGGAACAAGGTGTGAACGAATTTGTTGCCGCTGGTGCCGAAGAGGTTGAGCAGACCCTTGAGCAGCAGATCCTTGTTCTTGTCCGTAATTCCATCAACCGTGTAGGCGACATCACCGGCGTAGTGCTTGATGATGAAGCTGCCTTGGCGGGGGGTCAAGTGGGGGTTGGACATGCCGTTGATGCTCTGCATAAAAGTGCGGTCAGAGGCAGCCGGGTCGGCGTGGGCGGTCTTGGTCGCATCCTTCATGGCGGACAAGATACCGGGAGGCCGGACCGCCTCGATGAGGTCGCACACGATCTTGTTGTCGAAGTACTTAATAGGTGTCCACTGAATCTGTTCGCGTGCGTATTCGTCTTGCTCAGCCTTGAGGGTCAACTGAATGAAAATCTGCTGCAGCTTTTCGTTCACGTAGTTGATGCAGAGCTGCTCGAAACTGTTCTTCTCGAAAATCTCGAAGCCGTAGATATCGAGGATACCAATGTTGTTGATCGTCGCCTCCTTCGCCTTCAGAGACTTGTTGACGCGCTCGACAATCCAGTCAAAGAGGTTGTTGTAGATTGCCTTGGACAGAGCATCTCGGGTCGCGACGGCCTGAGCAACGTTCGTGGGGGATTCGATGACCTCGCCGTTTCGCGGAGTGAGGATGCGGATCGTGATGGCCTTGATCAGCTGGTCCGGGGTGACCTCCAACAGGTAGGCCAAGAAGTCTACGACCGACTGGTCGCTAACTGCGGCGTAACCGTCCTGACCTTCGTGGAACTGAATGTTGCCAGCCCACAGGATGGCAGCCAGCATGCGGTGAATCTCGTCCTGCTCAGACTGAGAGAGACCAATAATCTTCATGGCCTGGAGGGTATCATTGTATTCGGCCAAGTCGTCGATTCCGTCAACCTCGAGACACTTCGATCTGCTAGTGTAAACGTATGTCTCGGGCGTCTGAATGCCGAATTGTTGGCGGTAGTTCTGGGAGGCGCCCTTGGTGAACTGGTAGAAGATGTGGAAGTTTCGCTCGTTGGTGATCTGGCCGACGACTCTCGACTTCTCAAGGAGGTAGTTTGTGATGTCGGCACCGACGGGCTCGCCCTGCGCGTTGAAGTGAATCTGCAGATACTTGCCGAAACGGGACGAGTTGTTATTCCTCAGGGTCTTTGCGTTTCCGAAAGACTCCAGCAAAGGATTGGTTGCCAGCACCATGTCCTTGACCTTCTTGATGTCGCCCGATTCTCCTCCCGACACGTTGGCGATGTACTGCATGATGCGCTTGGCAGCCTCGGTCTTGCCAGCACCCGACTCTCCAGAAATGATGACACACTGGTTGTCCTGGTAGGCCTTCATGTTGTAGTACGCGGATTCGGCGATAGCGAACACGTGCGGGGGCATCTCGAGACGGTTCTTGCCCTTGTAGCTGTCGAGGACCTGGTCGGTGTAGATGCCCAGATCCCGGAAGGGATTAACGGAGACCAAGACATGGCCAATGTAGGTGTAGATTTCGGCGCCCTCGAATCGCTTCTTGAGGTTCTCGTTGATAGCTTCGTTGGACACCTTACTGAGCAACGTAAGATCCGAAACGCCAATCTCCTTCTTCTTGGTGACCTCGTAGGTGGCCTTCTTGGGCTTGCCGCCGCCGCCCGCCGCACCGGAGGGGCCGGCCGGGCCTGTCCTCGCGGACTTGTCCTTGGGACGTCGTGAGATACCCTAGAGATGACACGGGCGTTGGTCAGTTTCTGTGGCTTCTGGCAGTCGGGAGGCGGTGGGGGATTCGGGGTCGCCAGTCGGAGGTGGGAATAGGGTGCGCGCGGGGCATGAAGCAAGCGTCTCACCATGCTGGGCAGTTCTCAATGAGGGAATGCCGGTATCTCTGTGTAGTTGCGCGCAGGCAAACAAAACGGTGAGGATATTTTGCGCTTGGTAGGATGAAAGAGCGAAAAAGTTGCTTTTTTGCTGAGTGAGAGACTGGAAGGAAGGCGCACCAGAAAGTGACGTTGCGGTGCGGTGCGGACGGAGGGATTACGCAGGTGTAGTGTGGCTGGTTCTTGCCCGAGATCCAAATCCAAACGTTGACCAACAGACGGTCTGCTGGCTGGCTCGGCGCAGTGGTCCCGGTCGGTCGGTGGTGCTGGCTGCTGGTGCCTGACGACACTGGTATTACGCCCAGCCTGCCCGTTCCCAGCGCCCACGTCCTTGCCTTAGTTGGTACCTTAGGGGGAATTTCTGGCGGGGCTTTTCTGGGGGGGCTCAGTCAGCCAATGACCGAGGTTCTCCCGTGTCATGCACAGCCTCAAGCCGGAGAATCGGTGGCGTCTGGTTCCGCGTAATGCTCACGATGCTTTAGCGCTCCTCCTTAGGCGAATCGTAGCTCCACTCATCTTTATGCCCCCCTGTCCATCCCGCCCTCCTGCTGCGGGAGATTTTCTTGGAAGTTTCTGCCAAAAAAAGACCTGACTCTTGCTCCTGCCTGCCCGCGTGTCTGGAATAAGACTCTGAGGTCATAGCTTTCATCAGGTTTTCCCTCGGCGCCCATTGGTGGACTACATATCGTTTTACGTTTGCGTGTGCCATGCCAAACGATAAAAAGTCCATTCTCGCAGCCCTTCGCAGTCTCATGTGCACCCAAGGTCAATTTAAGGTCTGGCCATGGTTCGTCCCAGAGACAGCGCGTGTAGCGCGGGACTGTTTCACCCCTCAACGTGGAAATGTTCTAAGCGCCAGCCCGGCTCAATTTGACCCCTCCGACCCTGATTGCGGCCTGTCCCGCAGCCGGCGGATCGTCACTGTCAAGGCTCTTTAGAGAGCCCTCTTCCCAACGACCCAACGGGTTGCAAACCTCGATGTCACTTGATTGATAAAGTCGACGTCAGCGGCATCCGAGGATGCCGACGGTGGGATTTCCAAGACGGCGCACCTTCTTCATTATGTCTGTCTTATATGCTCTATCTACTAGCCCTGTTTGCTACTCATAATATTCGTCGTAACATTGCTGTCATGATCTTCGCTGGCCCAGCTTTCTTTTCTCTGTAACCTTATCAAGGCAAGAGCGCACATCGCTTATCTTATCCCGGGAGCCCCAGTCCCAGACCCCTCACGATCCTAACGTCGTCCGCTTGGCGTTCGAGCGCTATCCTCATCTTTTCATTATACTGTTTTTCTGCCTCTTCAACCCTCGCCTCTTCTTCCGACAGTTGTCTCTCTTCTTCAAAGTCGTCTGCTTGGAACCCAGGCTTGCTCGAGAAGCTGACGAGGCCGAGCTTCTCACCCGTCCAGAACAAGATGTCATCATCGTTGACATTGTCCACTCCGGTGCGTGTTTGTGTCGACAAGATCTTTCTGGCAAGATCATCTGAGCCCGGCATCGACGCGAACAAGGACGGCCGTTCCGAGACTTCGCTATGGCCGATCTTATGCCGCCGTACCTCAGCGAAACCATCTCGTTCAAACCACTTCAAAAGGCCAGAACCGTCAGAAAAGACGATGCGGGTGCCCTGATTCGTCACCGATAGGATCTTGGACTGAGAAGACGTCTGCCGGTTCTTCATGGTAGAGTTCTGCATGAGAGCTGCGGAGGAGTTTCCTTGCGGCGGGCACAAGCCGTACAACTCCAACGATCCTTTGGTATTGTATTCACCTGCGGCGATGAGGGTACGACCGCCGGCCTTCATCTTGGAGTCCAGGACTTGCTCCAAAGACAGCTCCGCCTTTCGACGTATCTCGCTATCCATCGTCGAGAAAGGATAAGGCAAAGACGCAAGACTTGAAAGCCTGGCCCCGGAGTGAATCGATCCTACAATCGACGGGAACGTGCGTCGATCGTAGTGGAGGATATTGGAAAAGCGCCCTGCGACGTAAATGTCATCTGAAAAGGAATGCTCGTCGTTCGGGTTCGGCAGATGCAAGATGCTCAGAGGCGTGGGTTGCGACAGGGGCGCATACACCGGTAGCGGATCCGAATCGAAGGGCGACTCGTCCGGAGAATTGACCGCCAGCACATCAATCTTCTCAATGATGTCCCTCGGCGTCCTCACCCTGGCCCTGTAATCGAAAAGATGAATCCCTAGTGATGTCCCAACGGTCAGTGGCAAGCCAGGAGCGGCAGGAGATAGGGCTGTGATGGACCACTCGAACGACTGCTCCGACGCGACTTCGAGACGATTCAGATCGACCTCCCGCAGATGTCCTTGGACAGCAACGAAAGCCCTGCCGGAGAAGTCGTCCACAGCGATGCACTCTGTCACCCCAGTGTCAATCTTCCTAGATCGTCCCATGGTCTGTGGTCCGTCGAGATAGAGCACCCCATCACGGCTTTTCCCGACCATGGCCCCCTTGCGCCCACGAGCCCCCTTCAAGTCCCAAATGCACATGGACCCATCGTCCAGTGGCGATACAGCCAGCAGTTCGTTGCTGCTTTGGTTCGGGCTGTAGAGGGCCATCCCCCTGACGTCTAGCGTATCCTCTTCGTTCCCGTCCCGAATCCTCGGCTGCTGCAGCCAGCTCGTCGCAATGGGCGCATATCGCTGGATGTACTCGTTGTACCAGAAGACCGGCTCAGTCGGAAACGAAGGGTCCCAGTTGGCCATATCCCTCTGCCTGCGCTGTTCCCCCGTCTCTTCATCGTAAAAGTGCTGCGGCGGTTCCGTACCGCTCTGCTCTTGGCTCAAATGCACGGCAGCGCTCAGAAGAGGCTCGTCAATGACGTCGTCGTCGACGATGCGGGATAGGCGGCGGCGTCGCTGAATGGACTCCAGAAACGGCGACTCGTCGAATGTCCGTGATCGCCAGTGGCTATTATCAAGGGAGATCTTTTGCAGCTTTCGGCAGACGAGCTGTAGGCCGGGGAAGTCGTGAGGCTCGAGAACTGGGAAACCCGATTCCGGGCCTGTCAGCTGCAAAATCTGGGGTGCAGAGCCAAGACGGCGAAGCAGAGCGGAACTTACAGGACAGGACGCGCAGCAGTATCTCGTCCGGAAGCTCGTCGAGCCTCTTCGGAGAGTATCGCGACGCCATTGTGGGTAAGGATGTTGGGGAAGCGTCTGGAGACTCATGCGAAGGGTACTTCTTTTAGCCCTGAGTTTCGGGGTGGCAGAGGGGAGCCCGGACGGGATCCTGGGAGAAGAGTGGAGGGTCGAAGGATGATCCTATCGCTATCGTTATCGGTATTCCTGGCGCCCTAGCCCTTTACAGATTAGTGCAGATCCGGGGGTGGACCGGGTAGAAACGCCTGGACTTTTTGGGTGGGTTGCGCTGTCAAAGCTCCAGTTGTTTTGCTCGTCTCGTGCCGTCCTCTCGCTAATTAAAGGTTGTCGCTTCGTCAACAGCACATGCCAATCTGCTTGCTGCTAGCGGCTCTGTGCTCACCTCACACGTTGCGTTGCAGCTTCCAGAGCTTTCTTCATCGCGATTATCAATGACTGGAATTTTTCATGATCCAGACCGCGGGAAGCGGTGAGTCTCCCCCTCGAATGTCTGAAACAGTACAGCCATGTTCTTTCTCCTCCAGACAGCAACCGCGGGTACACAACAGGAGGCCAATCCCGCTCGGCTCTTGAAGCCACTGCAACCGTCGAATCCTTGGCAACGAGCCGATTCCGCATTCCCGTCGTACCTCCACAGCCTGATTTTCCGCCGCGACTTGTTTCTACCTTATTGGGCTGCAATCCGTTGATACCAGGGTCTTCGTGTTACCCAGCCTGCAAGAGATTGTCCGTTGAACGTGAGCGATGCTTGCGCGGCAATGCCATGCTTGCGATCCCTTTCGTTGACTGGATGAAGTATTCCATTGTTGAAGTCGTTGGTTCAGACTGCGCCTGCAAGGCAACGAGCATCGGCAACATTGGCGGGCTAAATGTTGTGAGGGCAACATGTCTCCTGCGGCTGTTGCCGTACGAAACTCCAGTCACAGGAAGAGAAGCCTCTGAGCTGACTCCAAGATCCAGATAGACTAACGTCTAGCCAGAGCAGCTTCTGTCAGAGAAGAGGGATGGTTGCATGTCGGGCAGTCACATTTCGATTTCTTTTCTATCTTCTCTCTCATTGCCTTCGTCGCCCTGCTTCTCGTCATCCCTCCCGCAACCATCTTCATCTCGATATTTACGTTCTCTCCATTCACCTTGCTGAGGTGTCTCACGATCACCGATGGACCTCTATGGACTCCAATCATATACCTCGAGAAGACCATAGCTAGGTCGGTCTGCAGCAACCTTGATGATAATCATGACCGCGTGAAGATGAGTCCTAGAAAGTTTGAGCCACCCGCGTGGTCCCGTTATGGCCACGCGATCCAGTCTCTGGGGAAAGACGAACTGAACCGAGTGATTCAGAGCCCATGTGTTTATCCATGTCCCCACGTTATTTATACGAAGACAATTCGACGTGGCGCATTGGCGAACTTTCTTTCTCTGCGACATCGCAAACACCTTGTTCTTCGTTTCGTCACCAAAGTCAGCCAGAGTTCGACTCCTCTATCGCCCGACAACATGAGAAGCCCAATGAATTCACCAAATTCGTCGACGCCGCCAACACATGACAAGGCCAGAAATCAATCTCGGCACTCCCAGACAATGACAAACCCGGAAGTCTTCTTTTACGCAGAGAGATTGACCGAACTGACCAGGCTCAAGTGTTTTCATGGACACCTAACCGCCATATCCAGGGGCTACCCTCGTCCTGCCTCCTGCCCAAGGTGCTACTACCGTGTCCAAGACATGGCGGAGTTATTCTACCAGACGTGTCCTGGCGATTGGCAGGGCGACGGCGCCTTCCTCAAAGAATGCCTTAAGGCCGCCGCGTGGGGAAACACAAATCCAGACGTCACCATCGACATTGGCGCTTTCGTCTCGTACCGTTGGAAGCTGATACTCCTGGCCGACCAACTGATTAAGGACCTCGGTCTGCCCGTCCCCGGCAACCAGACGTGCGCGATGTGGAACGAATACGTATGGCGAGGGGAGGTTCTCTACAATTTGGAGGGCTTTTGGGAGAAGTATCATTGGGTGTGGGACATCTTCGCCCACGACCATCGCATGCCTGAAGCTTCTCCCGAGCAGGGCCCTGACTTTTCGCGCTTCCGCCGGTACCTGGCTGCGTCAGTTATGCAAGCGGACCTGCCGTTCAAGCCAACTCTGGCCATGATTGATCGAGTCATGGACTACGTCGGACGCGCGAAGAATGCTGATGCCGACTTTCGGCTACGCTGGCAATGATTGTGATATTGATCAAGAACGGAGGAAAGTTCGCTCCGTCCACCATGCATACAGGAACACATTCTAAGCAACCGGAGCTTCGTCCTCAGGTCTCTCGCTCTTCCGGAAGCAAACCAGCAGACCCAGGTCGTAAACCACCTTGAGGCATCCGGCACTCACGAAGGCCACCCAGAAGAGGTTACGGTCCACCAACACTCCGACGCCGAGGGGGCCTACACTCTGCGCAGCCGTCTTGAGGACATTGACAAGTCCCATCACTGTAGTTCGTTCCTTGGGTTTCAGAATTCCTGCTACGAAGGCTGCCCTGGGTGCCACATCCATGGACTGGGTTAAAGCCCGCAGAATCAAGAGGACTACCGCAGCGTTGACGGATTGCGGCAAAGGTAGGAGGGCAGTGAATACTGCGGAGGGGAGGTGGGTGAACACCATCGTCTGGTTTGGCTTGTAAGCTTGGAGTTTCTGGGAGGAGTCCTCCTGGGGGCTTGATACTTACGTTGAGGTTACCGATACGCTTCGCCAGAGAGGATGCAACCAAGGTAGTTACCACAGCTAGGAAGCTGCACACGAAAAACATGGAGCCGAGAAGGCCATTGTCCATGTCAAACTTCCACGGAAGAAGAAGGCAATCCAGGATCTAGGAACACTCAGTTAGCTTCTTATTGACAGCCGAATGGACAAAGTTTACATACTGCGGTGTAAGACTCGAAGCAAAGGAGTCGAGTGCGAAGAGGAGACACAGCGGTATGACGACCGGAAAGCTGCTCTTCTGAATGCCGGGCAGCAGCTTTCGCCTCCAGCCCGCGGTCTCAACTTGTGACTCAGCTCTCTCTGCGCCGAGGATGGGCGTCGTCTCGTTTTCGTCATGAGCTTCGGATTCCGCCTCGGAGTCGCGGCTGAGCAGCAGGACTAGCGCGAGCTTGAATACACCCAACGTCGAATACCCGTAGAAGACTGCTCGATACGCCGCTTCGTTGCTCCACCCGGAGTTACTAGTCAGCGACTGAGCTGTCCAGCCACTCGCCATGGCTCCGACTGCCGTTCCGGCTGCTCCTACGAGGCTGTACCAAGCATACACATCACTTCTGTCCTCGGCGGTGGTCAGATGGGCTACGATGCTCTCTTCAACGGCACGGAACGGGCCAATCTCGTTGCCTCTGTGCTCAATGATCAGCCAATATTCGAACAGTCTACCAAAATACGTCTCATACCCGGGACTTATGACTCCAAAGACCGCAGCAGCCAACAAGATCCAAAAGCTGTCACACAGCCCAAACGTGACACCGCTGGCGACCATAAGCGCTGCCCCCAACGCCAAGACGAGTCTCCGACCAACCCCATCGGCGCAAGAAGTGAGAACCAGGCTGATGCAAGTATCGCCAACAAGCGTCAATGCCATGAATAGCCCAATTCGCGTGGCCGAGAAGCCTAGGAGTTCGAGGTATGCGACCAGATGCAGGGTCGTCGCGCCGTACGCGAACATGCGGATAAAGCGTTGGAGACATATCAACTTGACATCCTTGTGACATCTGCAAAGGCTTTGTAGGCCGCTTTCGGCAAAGCCGCGGATAAGGAGTTGGCGGAACATCTTTTGGGTGCTGGACAGAGAGTGTGATTCAGGGAAGAGACGCGCCTGTCAGGCCGGCAGGGCGAACTTTGAAGGACGCGCGATGAAGTGGGTCGCGGCTTTGATATTTCCGCATTGTCGAGAGTTAGGGCGCAAATGACATGCTTCTTTCAAATCGACCGATTTCACCTGAAGATGATTCTCATGAGTCCCGATTTATCAATGTGGCAAATTTGAATCATACTGCCATCGAAGTGCACTCAGCACAACATGTTCAAAATTCCATATCGCACGTGAAGGAGACGTGGGTGAATCATGACTTTACAGTCCACTCCCCACACAGGACGGCCATCAAACTCTGATCATACGTATCTCTAGCAGTAAAACATTGGATGGTTTCTACAGAGTTGAAGAATTAGATAGATATGTCTACCAAACATAAGATATCAGATGCAAGAAAGACCCTGTTGGTCTTTATGGCCACCTCCTACTGTCATGCCTTCGAAGGTCCATACCGGCGGCATTCTGACCCGAAACTCGAACATGACTTAGTCGCCTTCGATGGCTCTCGAAGCGACCGTCATACGGTTCAGGAACTAGAAGTTCCGCAGAAACGCCTCGAGTCGCTGCGGTGTCCAGTAATTTCCCGTTTGGGACTGATTCTACATGCTGGCCGCTTCTGCTAGGTATCCCTGGTTTCACACGGTCGATCGCGATATCCCGAACCGCAACCGCCTTGTCACCCGTAGGTGTGGAGATGGGTATGCCAGTAAGGTCGGGGTCAGTTGTCCCAATTGCTTTCAACATCAGTATCAACCATCTGATCAGCGCTAGAACCATAACTTCGGGAATTCGCCAAGCTATTTGCTTAGAGTCAGCTGATTTGGTCGAGATAGTACCATTACTATCGTTGACCAGAGTCTCATCGCCGCTGGATGAGTTGCCGCTACATTCCGGCTGAGAAATAGTTAAAGCTGGCGGCCGTTTAGTTTCCTGCAATAGAAACTCCTTCAGCTCGTTGATGCCTTCATCCGAGGCTTCCTCCAAGCCGTTCAAGATGGTCTCGTCTGCGTCGGGCATTGTGTCCGAAGCTACTTGCTCAAAAGTTGCCTGGGTAGGTCCCGGCATCTCTACGGGGATCGCCTCAAGATTTATTCTCTGCATATCCATGTTGAGACCAAATGCCAGTTGATCAAGTTTCTCCCTGAAATCGTTTCGCGCCGTGGAGAGATCGATCTGCGTGACTATAACGTTTTCTTTGTCGCCGGATCTCGAGCAAAATCTGAAGAATCGTTCTTTCCCCCGTTCGGTCTTGCTCTTAAGGCGTCCCCCGATCTCGACGCGCATGTTGACTGGCCTCCCGCTGTGTTCGAATGCGAAAGCTGTATAAAATACGTGATTGTGTAGTGGCTTCCTCTCGGTGTCGTTCTCTGTAAGCTCCCATTCGAGACACCGTAAACCTATGCCATCCTTGGCTCTTTTTTGTGTTCCTTTGAAAGTCCAGCTATCCACGTATTGACGAGTAATGTTTCGGCGAGTTCCCACCCCACCTATTTCCACAATACCTCCAGCTCCTATGTTGGGTTGAAATGATCTCTCGTTGGTTTCGAGGCTTATGCCCCGAGGGCCGTAAATGGCGTGAGGCCCAAAGTACTCCGTAACTTGCACGGCGTTTTCCGAATCCAATGATGTCCGGACAGGCTTTCTTCGACCGAACCTGCCAGGGGGCGCAGGCTCGTCTTCGCTTAGTGTGATGAGGATGGTGGCGTTGCTGAGGTTGTGTTCCGGTGGCTGCCCAAAAGAGATGTCGATGAACACAATGCCCGCTGGGTTCTTGTCCGGTCCCAGCACTCCCCATCGTGCCTGTTTCCAACGGTAATTGCACTCGATCTCGACTTTGCCAATGCTGCTCCGACGTAGCAATGTATGATCGCCAACAGCTTTCTCTTCATTGAACCGTTCGAAATCGGACCGGCCAAAACGTCGAATCTTCAGCCCAGGCCGATGCAGATTGCGTCTGACGTCCGATCTCGGTTCAATGGCAACATCTACCGTTCTTGACGTATGGGCGGGCTTTCGATACTCGTTTTCGTTCTCATGAATCTCATTGCTTCTTCTCGAGTTGCCCCTATTGCTCTTGTTAGCCGCATTGAGAGCAGCAGCGGTAAGGGGCATCGGATGGCCGCCCATGATGCCGTGTTGATGCGCCGTACCGGCGAGTTCAGCTTTGGCCATTTGTGCTTCGAAGTAGCTGCCGGGTTGTCAATGGTCTGATTGATGAAGGGAGTCGAGTCCGGTGATGTTTGAGGTAATTTCAAGCAGGCTACGAGGTTTCTCAACCATTGATCTTAGGAGCCCTCAATTATTATTAGGCATGTATGCGCAGGAGTGGCGCAGGCCTGCATGCGAGACGCTCTTCGCTCAATTAGGAACCAACTCCCCGCTATCTTGCAAACCGGGCACTCCAACCGTCGGCGAGACCCTCACATCCACTGGCTTCCGAAGCCCGCGTGGCCCACTAAAGTGGCTGGGTGCAGTACAGCCTGCCGGACGACTGTGTGGTAAGCTGCATGCAAAGTCAGGCGCCTATGCCCTCAGTCAGGTGGAACGGGGGCCTCTCGCAGCTCGAATATCTGCAGCCTGATTATGCCCACGCAAGCCATTGCTTTCTTACCAAAGGTCTACCCGCCTGAACATCCCGCTGCTCGAGACATACCGCATTTGAAGCTGCTGCCATTGTCCTGGTTCGCTTCGCATACATCAATCTTCGTGCTGCACGAGATACATTCGCCTTCGAAGCCAAAATGCAACCAAACTTGCCAGGCCTGCAGCCGGAAAAGAACCCAGAAGCAACAGGCAATGAAAACGAGCTATTGAATCCACTTCCCGTGAGACCACGAGTAACACGAGTTCAAATTCCACCAGAACCACCGACAAAGCTAGCGCGACCAGACTTGTCCTTTCTAAACAACGACCAACATGATCGACAAGGTCTGTCTGTTGCGGTCTTGGGAGAGCAGCCCAGCTCTCGTCATAACAATCTACAAGACTACCGAACAGAAGAAGATGTATCACGGGGACTCGGTGAGGCATATTCTGCAAGAGAGCAAAGTCAACGAAAGATTCGAGAGCTTTGGAAGACTCAAGGATCCGACTTAAATGAAGGAGACAAGCCAGCTGCGGAGACGACACGCACCCAGTTCTTACTAGATCTAGGAGAGGCGCAAAAGGAATTCGACTATTGGGATGACCGGATGAGGCAGGTCTCTCTTGCAAGAGGTCGGAAAGGATTCTCTGAACCATACATATCGGGGGCAAACCGCACATCGAACCCCTACAGCTGGATGCCCCCAAGAACCTTCAATCAGGCGCCTCCACAGCCAGAACCCAAGCCACAAAGCCCGCCACAAGTCCCACCACTCGAACGAGATCCCGTGTCAGTTCCAAAAGGAGAAGTGGCACGGGGAAGAGACATCGATTCTGAGAAAGCATTCCAGTCCAGCAAACCATCCCATCCCGTGGATGTGCATGTCGATCCGAAAGCTCGTCGGGATATCACGCTACACTTAGACATGGATATGACTGAAGATGTGGAAGAAGAACTCGAAGAGTTCTCAAGGCTCAGACGAATTGGGCACTTCAAAGCGGCAAGGCGATATTTCGAGGAGCATCTCGAAAGCTGCATCGAGAACGCGTACGTCTTGGACCAGTATAGTCAATTCTTGTTAGAGATTTCAGACGTCCATACGCTCACCAAATTGGCGAGGGAGTATCCTGCAGGAGATGGACAGAAAGCAGTATCCGCCAACTGGGTTTTTATCTGCAAGCGAGCCCTTCAATTTGACGATGATGCGTGTGCGCAAAATGTATGGCGAAAGACGCCAGACCTTCGTAAATTGCTTAGAAACTGGCCAAAACTGGACTCTACTGAAGTAAGTTTCCCATGTCATGCTTAAACCAAGGTAATCTGATCATTTTCAGCTGCAATGTCTCACCAACAATCTGCGTGTTGTCAAAAGTAGTCTCGAAGCCAGCACAGAGGAATATACTGCAGAAGAATATGGCCAGCTTTATGCACATCTCCAGCATGAAGACCGAATTTGGGACTTTAGAGACCTGTGCTACGGGCTTCTGGCCGTCAAGTCGCTAGAGGGAACGATTCATTGCCTTTTCAGTAAGTATTTGTCCACCGATAACGAGAACGCAGAAGATGTTATCCAGGTTGTTCAACATCACTGGGAAACTGCTGCTGGAGATGAAGTAACATCTCTAGCTTTGCTGGATATCTTCACATTGTTCACCATGTGGGCCCTGGACGCTGCCAGCACTCACTATGATGACGATTCAGCGGACAAATCTGAGGAGCTTCAGACCGCCAAAATGTACTTAAAAATCGCCCATCACTACGCCACTGAAGTCCTGCGCCAGAGCCCTCTCAATCTGAAGTCTCGGCCTTACCTCCAGTGGGTTATTGTCAAAGTCCTTATGGAGAGGAACACCGATGCGGCGGCCAGCTGGGGACAAGACGCTCTTACGCGGTATCTGTCCAATCTACGAGGGGAAGCCCAGGTCAGCACAGGGGCATTTCGTGGAATGCTTTCTTTTCAAGACCTTATTTATTACACGCCAAATCAAGACGAGGCTCCCAATTGGAAGCCGGGTTCTTCCATCTCCTTTACCCCCGAGCAGGAGAAGGCGATCCACATGGTTGCAAGAAATGCGAGAGAGCTTGGTGATGTTCTCTTGGAAGCAGCTTGCTTACAGCAGCTTGGGTACTCATCCCCGAGTCCTGAGGGGTACATACTCGACTTGTGCAACTTATGGCGTTCCGTGGGGAATCGGTCGGGTCTGTTGAGAGCCTATCTTTATCGTTACATTCTGAAGCGATCGCCAGACGCCAGCAATGATCTACGACGCGACCTTCTAGAGTTCGGAGATGCTAAGTGTAATATCGACTTGACAAAAACCCGATTCATGGTTCTACGGGCACTGTCGACGAGGTCATACGAAAAGGAGGTGTATCTTGAAAGAGCAAAAGAGATAGATGATGACTCAGATAGCGAACTTTTCGACAGAGCGACTTCACCGCAGTATCGAAACAACGTTACAATACGCTCATCTAGGAATTGCGGTCGACAAGCAAGCAATCAATCCAGCGATTCTTTCTCTGATGAGATTGCCCCCGACGATACCCCGTGGTCTGTCGGAAGCCAGAGGCCAGAATTACATCACGTCGGAAGCCAAACACTGAACCAAGAGGCAACTGCTTCAAAGAATGTACGGAAATGGTTAAACGAACAACCTCCAAGAAAACGGATTACAGAAAGTGCTTTCAACGAGGCTGACCAGGTTGAGTTGATGCCCCCACAGCCCACGACAAATATCTTGCCCGTAAGGCGGCACTCTACGGAGATAAGCGAGGACTTTGAGCATGGAGGAAAGCATACTCTTGGGTCTGACAGCGGCAAGATGACGGAAGGATCCAAAGACATGGAGGACATCATTGACTTGGTGGACGACAGAGACAAGCAACGACGTGAGGAAGAGAAAAATGGTCAGTGAATTGCATTTGACCTTGCTTTGAAGCCCTTGGTGATCAATAAGCATACTTTGACGAATGTTTTCTAACATTATACCTAGACGATTCGGACGTCGGTGAAATCGAGGTTGAGAATTTCGAATCTCACGTTTCTGACGAGGAGGGGAACCAGGAAGACGTGCAAAGTACGGACTCACAGGTTGGAAATCGTGCCGACTCAACTTACAAGCCTCCTTCTTCACGTCCGCCATTCTTTTAGCCCACGAACCTGGCAATTAACTAAATGCCAAGGTTCGGAGAAGAAAGACAAATTAAAAGACTCGATTTGCATACAATCTCCCATGTCCTTTCCACCTGCAGACCTATGATTTCATAATTTACCGCTCATATTACTTAACGCACTCGCCTGAACCCCCTTACTAGCCTTTTTCCGAAGCCATACTTTCTACCTCCCTCGGAGTAGTTCATACTTATGAACAGGTGTCAAGTGTAAGAACCTCATCGCAGAAGCCGATGTCGGAATTAACCAGAGGACTGGTGAAGAAGTTGAGAGCAATCGGGGCTGGCCTGTCGCCCTCGCCTGGCTGGGGTTCGACTCAAGTGGCCTCGAGTTCGGCTGGAATGAAAAGGTTGCTGAAGCTGCCAAAGGAGGCAAATGCAAGACTACAAGTTCCAACACCTAATTATCTGTCGGGATTCCTACAGGCCGTCGATAGACTGAGTGTTGGATCACCAGTCGCACAATCATCACGGCGGACGACTCGATGCTGTAGAAAAGTTGAATTGAGGTGAGGTAATGAGGATCGCCTTAAGAGGCACCATGGGAGAAGAACCGTACCCATGTGCTGCAATGCAACCAACCCGCTTAGCTCTATTTGAGCTATCCTCGCCGAAGCTTTACCAGGGAACGTACCCAAGGATGTATTGCGCATCGCGAACCAGGTTCGCGCAAATCGATAGCCCCAGTCGTATTTAGCCGTCATAAGATGACCCGAAGAATCCCAGCATCGTCGAGCGGTGAGAAACCGAATGCGAGTTAAAAACACCATTGGTAGGCCATTCTCCACACTTGGTGAGGTTCCCCTCATAGCCGCGATAGCTGCAGCCGAACTGGCGAGTCACAACCCCAGTAAATTGCCTCAGTCAACTGCCGATGGGAATTTGTGCCGGGAAACGTCTTCCATAACGGCAGTGAGAGACAAAAGAGACGTTTTCATTGATTTAAATGGTGAAATTTCGCTCATAAATAGTAATGTTTTCCTACGAAACATTCATTCTAATATTCCGATGGTTGTTTGACGAGATGTGGTCCACCGCTGGTTTGCTACAGACGCTTTCGCTTTTCACGATAGTTGCAGGTGGCGCTTCGCAGGAGCCGTCAGCACAGCTCAAGAATGGCACCTATGTGGGCCGGTATTCTGCAGAATATAATCAAGACTTCTTCCTCGGCATACCCTACGCGCAGCCTCCAATTGAGGACCTGCGGTTTCGACAAGCGCAATCTTTGAACGAAACTTGGGAGGGCACACGCGAAGCTTTCAACTACTCGTCGTTATGCGTTGGATACGGTGTATTTCTTCCCACTTACCTACATGTTGGAAATCATGATGGCTGATAAGAGCGTATCTAGCTCGACCAAACGTTCTACAGTCAGTCAGAAGATTGCCTTACACTCAACGTCGTGCGCCCTTCGGGCTACTCTGAAAGCACTCTTCCAGTCGGTTTGTGGATTCACGGAGGTGGCTTCACCAATGGCGGTGGCGGTGACCAACGCTACAACCTCTCGTTTCTCGTAGACCAATCCGTCAAGATCGGGAAGCCATTCATTGGCGTCTCAATCAACTACCGCCTACACGCATGGGGTATGTTATGGCCATGTTTCCTAAGAACCTAATCTTAGACATTTGCTAATGCGCGGCTGTCTGTAGGCTTCCTGAATTCCAACGAACTTGCCAGCGAGGGTTTGACGAACATCGGCTTGAGGGATCAGCGCCTCGCAATGCATTGGGTGCAAGAGAACATCGCGGCCTTCGGAGGCGACAGTACCAAAGTCACCATATTCGGAGAATCGGCTGGTGGTGCAAGTGTCGGTTTGCACTTGACCGCGTACGCCGGGAGGAACGACAGCCTCTTTCGAGCGGCGATTCTGCAGTCTGGGAATCCCATTTTCTACGCAGCCCAGAACGGAAACAATGCCTATCAGTCTCACTTCGACGAAGTTGTTGCGAAGACAGGGTGCAACGGCACGTCAGACAGTGTAAAATGCTTGCGGCAAGTTTCCTTTGAACAGCTGAACGCCACTTTGGGTGCCTTGTATTTGGCGCGCGGAAACATGGGCCCGATCATTGATGGAGATATCGTTCAAAACTACGGCAGCGTACACCTACAGCGCGGTGAATTTGTACGTGTACCAATCATCACCGGAGCGAACAGTGATGAAGGGGCCTCTCTCGGCCCGCAAGGCATCAACACTACTGAAGACTTTAAGGCCACGCTCGCGAGCCTTCCATCATCTTTTCAGGATGAGATCTTACAGGCGTATCCTGATGATCTCTCAGTGAATGTGGTCGCAAGCCTCGGGCAACAGCGTCCCGGACCACCGTATGGAGCGCAATTCCGCCGTAGCGCTTCATACCGGGGCGATGTCTACTTCATCGCTGCACGTCGACAGACAGCCACAACATGGGCTAGTAACGGACTAGCCGCCTACTCATATCGTTTCAACACTATTCCGCATGGTGTCCCGCCTGAAGTTGGCGCAGGTCACTTCAAAGAGATCGGATATATGTTTCGCAACTACCTAGGAGCTGGGTACAGGCCCGACATATTGCCGTTTGACGGGATGCCAGAGACTCACTTTGACCTGGCAAGATTTATGTCAAGCAGTTGGGCAAGTTTCATCAGCGACGTTGATCCAAATGCCTGGTCGGGTAGGCCGGCGAATGTTGATCCTTGGCCGAGATACTCCGTGGAAAGCCCGACAAATCTCGTTTTCGATGCCAACGTTACAAGTCATACAGAGGTAGATGACTTTCGAAAGGAGGGCATTGAATTGATTAATCAGCATGCATTGGAGGTATATCATCGGTAGCGTTAGAACACTAGAAGTAAAGCTTCGTTTTTGAGGCTTTCGGCCAAATTTGACGGAAGTGTCGTACAGAATACTGGCCTATGTCGTAACGTCAATAACTTTCCTTGCAACTAGTTCCAGTCCTTGAAGCTCAACGTTAACACTGGGCTCGAGATTGCTGACTTCGATTCCTGAGAGAAACAACAAATTCAAAGTGAAAGTTGATGGTCTTAAAAGTGCTAAAACATATTTCTACTGCTTCGCAGACTCTTTCAAGTCACTACGCTCCTTGACCAAGTTAGCCATGACCGTGCCTCCCTCAGAGTCTAAGCTCTGAAAACCACGAATCACCCCCTCCCGATCGCCCTTCCGCATCTCCTGGCTCATCTTGAACTTTCCTTCTAAACGTTCAATAACAATCTCAATGCCAATGATGTTCTTCTTCATCAGCTCAATGTAACGCTCGGGGGCGTCCGCCACCTTCCACGGTCCGGGCCTGTCCCCCTTTCCCGTATAATCCATGACGGAAGTTTCCGTGTGCCTTGAGAGATCGTCGATCTGCTTTGACAGAAAGCTTGATGCCGTATCTGACTTGGAGTCAAAGTGAATCGTAGCGCGGCCGTACGCCTGGACAGCGGCGTAGTTCCACGTAGGAACAACCTTGGCGGTCGTGGGCTTGGTCTCGGTGTAGAACTTGGGCGTGACGTAGTGATGAGGCGCGGCGGTGAAGAGGACGAGGACTTCTTGTTCAAGCGTGGTTGAGGAATCGTTCGAGGATTGGACGGCTTCGATCATTGCTTTGCTTTGGGGGTTTTGGCGAGCCAAGTGTCCCCTCAGCCGACCTAGCTCTGCATCGTCTGACTCATCGTCAACATCCAGGACGAAAGGAATGTGGCTAGCTAGGATTAGAGGATGGTTTTCGGAAGAGATGGCGGTTGTGAGGACGCCGAGAGGGTTATCGCGGATCAGTTGTCGCAGGACAGGAATGCGCGCTTCCGCGTGAGCTGATGAAATGAACATGATTGTCAGTTTGTCAAAAAAGTGCTGGATGGTTGGAGACGCATGCAATGTGAAAATACCAAGGGGCTTAGAGGCTTTTTAAACTCTGCCAAGATAGTTGAAGGCCTCAATTCTGCTTTGTGAATCATTCGTAATTAGAAGTCTATGACTCGACAGTCGAAGTAGATCTGCCAATGCTGCCAAGAAGGAATTGATCTGGTGTAAGGAGAATTGCCGCTGTCCTACCACATGCAACCAGAGGTTCCGGCCCGACGTGGAGTGCGTGTATGGCCGACGAAGACCCATACCTGCCGCCGCCGGCCGGCGGCGGGGGCAAACGCTCGATTTACGGAAGAACCGAAAGCGTTGACTCCGTAATTTGCCGTGCCACTGCTACTGATTCGAGCTACCGGTCACTAACTTTAGTCCCCGGGCATCATACTTGAATTTAGCTTCTCCGCGGAGCCACAGCGGTAAAGCCGCCGTGTCCCGCCCGCTCCCGCCCGGCCTACAGCTTGCTTGTCAACTCCGGGAGACTCATGTAGTGCGTACGCCCTACGTGTGGGGCAAATGCGAGCAACAACACATGCTGTGACTCTTGTTTCTATTAGAGACCAATCAGTTGTGAGGCCTCAAAGCTTAACTGGATGTAATCGCCTATCAGAGGCCGTGAAGCCATAGAGGCGTTAATGACACAAGATTATTTCTGTATTAGCTTGATAGCGGGACATGCTGTGACTAAACAAAACGTTGGGTTCTCCGAGCTCTCTTATTCATCGGGCTACTCTCGCTCTCCGACCAATGCCGAGAAGCATACGCCCATGACCGTCTTCAAAGTGCAACACGCAACAGTCGCCGTAAGTTGCAATATCTCACGGCGTCTAAACCCAATGTGTTCAACGTGGAGTTAGAGCTCGGCCGTAAACACAGAATGACTCACATAACTCCGAGGTTTTGCTTGTATGCGGCGACAAGCGTTCCGCAAGGGTCTCTCACGTTCAGCCAATATCTTTGTGGGACAATGGAATTTGAACGAAACTTTCTGCATGCTGCCGGGCTTCAAAACTAATCCTTGCTCGCCGGCGGCCAAATATCTCGACTGCGGCACTGCTCCGCAAGAATGAGTTGTCAAACAATTTTCCATGAGACCCCCATACTGATTATGAGCATCGAGGCACTAACAAGATAAAAGCTGCGATGTCAAAGACTCAGCGAGCGCAGGGTATACGTAGACTCTACCATTCATCATTCGTTTATACCTAGGCTTCGTTTCTCGACCGCCAAACGCCAAAACAGACCTCTTTCTGACCCTTATATCTTGGATCTAATTCGTGCGAAGACGTAATGACGAGATCCGAGTCACAAGACGACTGTATTTTCTCCGACCGGGGCGGCATAATCGAAAACACCCACCGCATCCATGCCGCAGTCACTGATGCCAGCGGCAACCTCCTGTACGCCGTAGGCAATCCGTCACGCATGACACTTGCACGATCAGCCGCGAAGCCCGTTCAGATACTTGCCGTCCTCGAGATAGAAGGCTACGATAAGTTTGGGTTTGACGATGCGGATCTCGCGCTCATGTGCTCGTCACACAGCAGCGAGGAACGGCATATTCAGCGAGGGCGTTCGATGCTTGCCAAGATCCAGGCCGAAGAACAACAGATGCGTTGCGGTGGCCACGCGGCCATGTCCGAGGTTGTCAACAAGGAATGGATTAGGCAGAGCTTCGTTCCCGGCCCTCTTTGCAACAATTGCTCTGCAAAACATATTGCCATGCTTGCGGGCGCCAAAGCACTTGGCAATGATGAAGAGTACCACTTGCCCCAGCATGAAGTCCAGAAACGTGTCAGACGCACCTTCGATGAGCTGAGCGGTCTGAGTGCGGGCGAGATCAAATGGGGAACTGACGGTTGCAATCTTCCCGCACCGGCTCTACCTCTCAGCAATATCAGTCATCTCTATGCGGTCCTTGCGGACGCGGCTGACCTAGTTGCTCGCGATAGCTCCTCGGTTAGCCAGAGAACTATACACCTGGCAAGGATGTATGAAGCTATGTGGCGCTTCCCAGAGATGGTTGGAGGGGAGGGACGCTTCTGTACAGAGCTCATGCTCAAGTACGACGGCGCAGTCGTTGGCAAGTTAGGGGCGGATGGCTGCTACGGTGTTGCTATTAAAGACTCGGACGATACTCGGCGGTTGGGAGCAAACTCTGGCATTGGAATTGCTGTGAAGGTCGAGGACGGCAACGAGGAGATTCTTTATGTTGCTGTGATGGAGATACTGAAGCAGCTTGGTATTGGTTCAGAAGAGAAGAGGAAGGAACTAGCGATTTTCCAAGATCTTCAGCGAGTAAACACTGCAGGCGTTATAACGGGGAAAGTATCTTGCTCTTTTAGAGTGCAAAAATCTTAGAATTGAAAAGAATGGGTTATGAGTAGACTGTTCAGTCGACCATTCGAGAGGTTATGTTTCTCCCGGTAGGAGCCAAATTCACACCGCCTCTCTCGAAAATCACGGTCTGAAGACCACCGTTGACGGATGACACTACATACAGCGCAGAACCTCCTTCAGCGGCATCGAAAATCCAGCATCTCATGCAAGATCTAAATCAGGACATTCCCTTGGGTCTTCGTAGAAAGCGCCACCGAGTTCTTCGATCAAAAGACACCGCTCTTCCATATCCTTTGCCAGCTTGATAATCCCCGTCCCCATCTTGATCGCTTCTATTCGTGGTTTCGTGAGCACCCAAACACCGCCACTCGCAGGCCATCCCGCAACGATGACGGGGTCTTGCAAATGCTTCTTTTCCTTCGCCCCAAAGAGCTCAGCGACGGCAAGAGCCTGGTCACTTTTCCACCAGGTCGCGCCCAGCTTGCGCATTCTTTCACAATGGGCGTCCTCTTCCTCTTGATCATCCGAGCGTCTAGAGGGCTTGAAGCGATCCACTTCGAGAAAATCGAGCTCAAGACGGACGCAGTCCCTGAGAACGTATGTGCCGCCCTTGCTTGGCCAACCTTGAACCCTTGCGCCCGGACCCAGGCCGAATGATGACCGCACCTGAGTGCTTTCGGGATCCAACTCAATGTAAGTTTCTCCACCCATATTGTAGGTGTAGTCTTCCTGACGAAGGATATGGTCCGGAATGCTGTTTTTGGCACCCATAGCCCAAATTTCAAATGAACGAGTCTTTTGGAAAAAGTAGTCGGAGGACAAGAAAAAGCACGCCCCTAGCGAGGCGGCGATAATTGTACTGAGAAGTATGACTGACATGTGCATTCGTGGAAAATGAAGATTGGCGTGAGGCTTTCCGGACTTTCTATTCTGACATGATGCTCAGAGGTTGGCTGTTGCCTGGTTGTTTGTTGGAAAATTCTTGCTCCTATGCAGCGTCTGTCGCGGCTGTTGGTTGCTTCGCTTGGGGACGGGCGCGAAGCACTGGGCCACGCTCTCGCATGAAACAGAAACCATGTCATGGATGCGCAATTTCGGATACGGCTGGCCAATTGAACCCAAGTAGAAAAATTGCTACATGTGCCCTAGAACATCAGCCATACTTTAAGGCGTCTTCTTGGCAGAGTCGACCACCTGCAGAGATCGCGGCCACCTTGTCTTAGGGCAAAAAGACCAGCTTCGACATTTGTATGTAGGAGTAAAAAGGGTTTGAAGATGATTGGGGAGCATCAACTGACGAATCAATATCTAGGATGGTATAGAATTTTGACCCAACAGGAGCATCATTCTTCACCCCGTTTCATTGGCTCTACCTCTGACCATATCAAACCTACCATGAGGTCAATTGCCCAGGTCTCATGACGCTTGCCCAAACGTCTTTACGCCAATCGCAAAACAAAGCCGCCGTACGACGCCAAGAATCTGTGGCAGCCTATCAACTTTTGCTCCACCAATCTATTTTCGAGGATGTTTTGAGGCAATGCAGAGGACCATTGATGACTGCATGAAAACAAGGCGCAGCTTTCAGCTCGCAGTTTTTCCCGCTTTTCGCAAGCCTAGCCAACTACTCATGAACTGTCCAACTTCACACCCATCGGCAAGCTTCCCCCATTCCGCACGATCTCTTTCTCCCCTAATAATGAGCTTGACATTGCCGGAAGCTTCAGACATACAAGCCCTGTCTCGCCGGTCGCAAAACCAAGATGACGAGATCGACTCAAGAGCCGCTCTCGAGGTCGCTCTAGCAAAATTTAGCGCAATTCTCACGGACGACGAGCGCAAGAAGCTAGAATCGCAGAAGTCGAGTCTCACTGTGACTGAAGTTGATGCTGCCTTCAAGTTCACTCGAGAGCTCGACAAAATGGATCCAGACAAGAAGGGCAGAGCTTTCTCCAGCAAGATTTCCTCATTCCTTCAGACCATTCAAAGTTTCGGCCAAATTATCGACACATTTGTCTCATCTAACCCCGAAGTCGCGGCTCTGATATGGGGATCCGTGAAGTTAATGCTCATGGTTCGTAACGAATCATCCTATACTCAAGATGATACTAATCTAGAAGGTTCTCATCAACTTTACATCGTACTTCCATAAGTTCACGAGTCTTTTGTGTGATTTCGACCAGCTTAAATCGGACCTCGCCGCTTATAAGGCACTATTCCCTCATTCAAAACGATTGAAAGAATCCATAGATGACTTCTATACCGCCGTCATTACCTGTTGTACTGAAGTCTGCAAACTAACCCGACTTACACGTACGTAGGCAGCAAGGTTCTACTATCAATGAGTTTACTGAACCTCGCGCAGGGATTCAAAAAGCCCGAGCTGCGCTGACAAGCTCGTTTGAGGATCAAATACGCCCCTTGGTTGATCAAATTCATCGCAAAGCGAAACAAGCTATGAATGCGACTGTTCTTTCCAAAGCAGAGGATGACAAAGGTTTCCACCAAAAGCAAGAGAGGCAACAGAATGAAATCCTAGAGCAGGCAATATTGTCTAAGCAAGCAGTTGATAGCATTATATTTGGCAGAAAGTACCAAGACATGGGTTTGTATCGATAACTTCACTCATACAGGAATTCAACTAACACCACGTTGCTGCGCACAGTAAGAAGTTGGGAGTCCCTGCTTGAGAGACTTTCTTCTTATCAATTCGAAGCGGCGTACAAAAGTGCTCTTGCCAAACGTCACGAGGGCACCGCTCAATGGATTTTCGAAACCCAACAATTTCAGGACTGGCAAAAGAACGAAAAGCCCACAGTGCTACACGTCTCAGGTAAAAGTAAGCTTCAGCTCTTTCACACTACCTACGGACGCAAAAATACTAACAGCCATCAGTTGGTTCTGGAAAGACTGTCCTCGCGTTAGTAAGGTTATCTTGCATGGCATACATAAACCCTGACATAATAAGCAGTGCAAGTATCATTGATAGAATACTGAAAAACAAGAGAAACCAACAGGCAGTTTCATTATTCTTCATTCGCTTCGACGAAGATCACAGCCAGGAGGCTGAAGGAGCAATTCGTTCCATTGTTCGACAGGTCCTGAAAAACGTTTCAATTAACGAGATCTCGCTAAAACTTCTAGAGGAGTCTGCTGAACTTTTCTTTGAGTTTGATTCTCTCTTGAAAGTCTTTTCGTATCATGTTACATTGCTAGACGATTTCTTTCTGATTTTGGATGGCTTGGATGAGCTCACGTCAACTGCCCAACGCTCAATCCTAACGTTCCTCTCAAGTCTCGTGGAAAGATGCCCCAAATCAAGAATCAAGACAGTTATTTCCGCCAGGGAGAGTGTGGGGGATGTGATAAAGAAGTGGTTCCCACTTGTGGCCCGCGTCGTTGTTGGTTCTGACGAGACGAATCGAGATCTAATTCGATTCTCTGAGGAGATCCTGAAAGAAAAGCAGCAAGGAGACTGGAGAGTTGGGAATCAAGGTCTCATCGATGAGATTGTTCAATGCATCAGTCTCGGAGGCGAAGGAATGTAGGTGTTGTGTTCCTCTTTTAGATCCAGGTCCTACTCTGACTTCTTACATGTAGGTTTCTTTGGGCGTATTTGACGATTGAGGACATTTGTACCCAACGAACTGATGAAGATATCCGGAAAGCTCTGAGAGAAGTGCCGAGGAATCTCTGCGATACATTCAACCGAGCTCTGAAACGAATCGAGAATAAGGGAAACGCCGATATTGCCCGCAGCATCTTCAAATGGACTGCAGGCGTGCGTTCTCCGTTGACATTAGAGCAACTTTCAGAGGTACTCAAGATCAAGGCTAATCAACCAGACTCCCAAGCAAGTCAGCGTGTTAACGGAATTACCCACGCACCTGCTTGGTGTGAAAATTTGGTCTCTGTGGAGGGCGAGAGCAAAACCATCCACTTCAGCCACCACTCAATTCAGACGTACCTCCTAGGACCCCAAGAGAAGCCGTCTAGATTCTTCAATATCGACCGCGAAGCTTGCGATATTTACGTTGGAGAGATATGTTTAACCTATTTGAACTTCAACGACTTTCAAAGAAGTATGATCAGCTACCAGAAAACCAGAAGCAGTCTGAGCCCGGAGCATCTTCCTCTCGAGCTTGTTTCTCAAACGCTGCGATCTGTGGTATCAGATAATTACGTGGAATCACTAACACGATTGATCATGGGTCCCGGTAAACCCTTACAACCGGATTCGCTCTCCGAGCTGTCGTCGCTTAATCATGTACCAAAACCACAGCTAGCGACACGCTACCCGTTTCTGACGTATGCCAAAGCCCACTGGCCGTGCCACACAGCTCGGATAACTTCGTCGTCGATTGTTTGGAAGTTGTGGCAGAACATGGATGTCGCTGCGGACTATGCTCCTTGGACGAACCTCGAATGGTATCCTCCTGGCATCTCGACGGTCGATTATCGTTCCGTCGCTCATGAACCGACCATGGATGTGGGAGATGACGAGAGACCATTGCGAGATGAAGAGAAGGAAAAAGCTTTCGCCCTGCATAAAGCTGTTTCGTACGCCGTATTGCTGGACCATCAAGCGCTACTTGAAAAAGTGACGATAACCTTGATGAACTTCAATCTTCTTATCAGTCCACAACTCTTGGAAAAGTTCGTGCAGCCTAGAGCGAGCCCATTCTTCCGGTTATTCGATGGCCACTGGCCTGATAGCCTGCTCGTTGACACTCACAACCTGCTCATTCACGGCGTAACCCGTTACGTGGCACGTGATGGAGAGACATGGCCCTCAAGTGCTCGAGGGTTGCGCCTCTGTCAAAGTTCTTGCAAGGGAGGATATTGGCAGTGGTTAATGCACGCACGAAGCGCCAAGATCTTAGAAGACGGGGGAGCCAGGTGGATCAGTCGAAGAACGCGATGCATGGCTCAGTTCGCACTCATGGCGTTCAACAAAGCGTCTTTTCTCGACTTACTTAACGCCTTCCGCCAACCAGCAACTGAAAACGAAGTTACACCCATCAGTTCCGATGATGGGGCGTTGATTGGTAGTATCGTAATGCAAGGAGATCCTTGGTTCACGACATTTGTTGAATGGCTTGAAACTAGCGGCCCAGGTCAATGGCAGTGCGACGCTGTTGCTTGTGCAGTGGGCTATGCTACAGAGATGGACACCCCAGATTTTCTGGCAAAGTTATTGAAAAAGGACTGCTGGAAGAATTCTGAATACTTTGGAAATCTCCAATGTTTTGCGGTGCAGTCTATAGCGACTGCAAAAGGTAAGATTGCCGCGTGGAGGCGGAGGCACCCGGGCATGCCCAATGACTTTGACCACCGCTTGATCGAGATTTGCATTCCTTCAACAAGGTTAATACGCCCGACAAACAAGAAGAGAGATAAAGATACCACTGATTTGATAAGGATTGCCTCGAGAGAGGCTCTTATAGCAGGGCAATGGTCACTTGTCACTGCTCTGCACGATTGTGCTTTTGCAGATATGGTGTCTCGGCGCATCAGGAGACATCTCCCAGCAATTGGGAACGGTACATGGCTCTACGATCCTGTGCAGAGTCATAGCGATGTTCGAAACTTGGATCAGCAGATCGCTTTTATTCTGGAATCTGTCTTTAGTTGTGAGGAAGGTTGCTACGGCCCACAATTGTATCTGTGTGTCCACCACCTGTCCTGGGTGGGAAAGCTCGTCGAAGACTACTCGAACTCGCATTCGATGGGGAATAGTCCTATGGGACAATGTCTTTCTAGCGTTTGGACGCATATCACCTCAGATTCAACCACTTCTTCGACTTCCCCCATCTAACTAACTCTCCCTCAACCGAAAGACTGGCATTGAAATAAATCTTGTTCAAGAAGTCACATTTATGGGGACATATCCAGGGACTCGGACTTCGTCTTCATGAATTTCAGAAACTGGGGTCGGCTTAGTAGCTATTCTACCACAAGTAGAAAGCCATGAAAAGCATGCTATCATGAGCAATCTTATCTACTAATTGGTTTTCTCCTATTAACGCGTCCGAAGACATTTAACATATGGCTCTCTATCATAATTATACAAGATTCTGGGATCTCGCCGAGGTGTAACAACCTTTCGTCTCATCGTCTGATCAAAAGTGAGTGTCACATTCAACACAAAACTCTACTCTCACCCTCTTGGCACTTTGAAATTTCAAAGTTAGGACGAACCATGCATTGCAAGCGGTCTTCTCACAATTCATCCCAAGAAACCAACAAGCTTCACTCTCTGCAAACCTAAAAGCCCCTAATGAACACTCTGTAAATATGAGCACTCGCCGCATGAACACTCAGGCTTCAGCCATACTCTCGAAGACCCGGCAGCTCTAGCCTATCCCAAAAGCGATACACTTACCAAGCAGCATAAACCGAAGTCGCATTTCGATACCAGACACTCACCCACCGGCAACTGCCCGCTCGGAAGACGTCCGCGGGCGGCGGCGACGACGACGACATCTCCTCGGAGGCCGCTGACTCAACACCAAATCACCCCCGCGACGTCACCCCCGACTCGCGACCACCCACCATCAACGCAATCCAATCCCACTTTCATCCCATCTGCACGGCAAAAGAAGAGAAGAACCACTCTTATTCTCTTTTTGCGTCATTCAACCGAACACACACGCAAACCCAATCCGCCCGTCGGGAATTCCGTGACCTGCGCTAGGCGGGACGGGGCACTCATACAAAACACCCTCAAATGCGCGATGCCCCCACACACATCCAACACTTGGGAACTCCCACTTACACGTACGCGGCGAGTCGGCATACTGAGCGGGAAACGCTTCCAGCCAGTTCAAAACCACCTCAGCTGATGAAAAGAGTGCCAAGATGACTGAAATCCTACGACTCAAGAGGTGAACAAAAAAATACATCACTGTCAGAACATACTCCCAAAAAGTCATCCCATCTTCACACCAACCTCACCCACCTCTCAAACCTTCTCCCCCACGGCATGCAAAGTCCGAACCAAAAAAATCATCCCCAAAATAAGAAAGGGACCATCTCAGAGGCCAGGTCCCATCTCACCACATCGGTCGCCTCCGCACGGCAGCAACGCATGTCGGGAGCGGTCCCAGTCCAGCCCCCAAACGCCAACCGTTTGACACATGCCCCCGTCTTCTCCACCCGATCGTCAGAGCCAAGTCGCTGCTTTCGCCCTCTCTGCTAGGTGGCTCACCTCCCTCACACAGACCACAGCATAAGCAATGACCAAATGATTCCAAACGCTCCGATCAAGCGCGGCCGCGGTCTAGACACCTCGCTCTTCGCTGGGCGAGGTGGTTGAGTCAGCAGCAGCCCGTCCAGGGTTTGACTCGGCCGGGATCACGCCCGGACGGTAACACTTCGGTGGGATTCCCCACCACGACCCTTATTCCGCGCCGACTCTTCCGCTCTTCACTCCCGGCCGTTCGCTCCCCTGTCACTTTAATGCCCTCTGTAACGTTATGCTCGCGAGGCATGCTCCCTGCGCATGACGAAGTCTGCCGATGTGTCAGCACCCAGCAAACCACAGACCAATCGCGTTCGGTCGAGATGGTTCCTGTCATCATCAGTTGACAGTCGTTCGCTGCGCCTACTAGTTCGTCAGACTAGAGGCCGAAGTTCCGTTCCTATCACACAGATCACACACGGCACACACATCGACCACAGATAAGCGCTTGCGTCGTCCAATGATGAGATAGATAAATATGTTCTTTTTGACATCACATCGTATCACCCATCTCTGGCCACACGTCCTTGCCCGCTAAATCATACAAATGATACCGTTGGAGTAAGCCATTCGCCATAGCTGAAAGTGATATATATGGGCTTTATATATGTGAAAGAACATTGCCCGCCATCCGGTTGACCCCATGAGATGAAAGAAAAGAATAGACCGAGAGGTACTCGCCGGATGGCGGCAAAAAGATGTAAGATGATGCACATCGCTGGGTGGGTTTCTTCAATGCATTTCCAGCCAACGCCTTCCCGCTTGTAGTCCAGATCATTCAGCAGACTCTCCCCCTCTTGGCGCGACACTCGCCTTCTCCATGTCGGAGACTTCCCGGAAGCTGTAAAAATCGTCTTCTGACGTAAACTCCTCCTACATTTACAGAGCACAACATAACGTTGGGATCTTTCTGTTTTTTTGAGATTTTTTAAGGCGGACTTTTGCGTTTAGAAGTGCTCCTTCCAGAAGCGGAAGTTGACTTCTGCGACAGAGGCTTCGTTACAAGCCTTCTTGATATCGCGAGCTGGGAGACTTATTAGTTCAAGGTCCTAAGAAAAGGGTCGTGAGAAACTTACCAGCCACTGAAGGACCGCAGAAGTAGACACCGACAGTTGTGCGCATGCTACCCTCCAGACCATTGAGGTAGGTTCTGTCCAGGATACCATCACGCATGGTGGCGAACAGCTTGGAGAAGTTGGGTCGGCCAAAGTTCGTGCGAGACTTGAGTTCGGTGAGAGGGTCGTGTTCCGAACCGACAGAGTTGAGGATAATGTTTTGCGTGGTGTTCATATCCAACTTCTGGGTGAGGTAGGTGTGGATCTTCAAGAACTCGAGACCGTTGCTGCCAGGAAGGCGAGCAGCCTCATCGGACTGAGACTCGAGAGACGAGAGCAGAGTCTGGAACCATTCGAAAGAACCGGTATCCTTGCAAACCCAGATGAACTCGACACGGCGAAGACGGGTCGGGGGGTTCGGGCCGTTGCGCAGATGGTAGATGTTCTTGAGAATAGAGGCCCAGGGAGTGACACCAATACCAGTACCGATGAGCACAGCGATTTCGTTCTCGAATACGTCTTCGGCGGGAGCTCCGTAGGGTCCGTCGATACGGAGATCGGGCATTTGCTGACCATTCTGAAGAGCAACCTCGTACATTCCCATGGGGTCGACGCCGTCGTAAAGCTTGGCCTGGGCGCCACCGGCACCAACCGCATCACCAAGAGCGCGGGTGAAGTCACCAACCTGGCGAACGTGAACCGAGACGTAGGGGTCGAAGGGGCAGGAAGTGATGGTAAAAGGGTGCCACTGGTAGTTGGAGATCGAGGGCACCTGGAGGAAGAGCCACTGACCGGCCTTGTACTTGAACGAGGGCTTGTTGAACTGGAGCTCGACGACGTCGTACGGGTGGCGGACAACACGGGTGATCTTGGTGAGGCGGCGGGCACGGACCTCACGGTAGGTACGCTCCATGAGGTAGAAAGCACCAGACCACAGCTCCCAACGCCATCCAAGGTAGCCGATGCAGTGGTCCCAGTAGTCCTTTCCGGCGAATGGCGAGTAAGGCAGAGCAGTGTCGCGAACGAAGCAGCCGGTCGTGTGGGTGTACAGTCCAAGGAAGAAGGGGATGAACAGGTGGTGGGTGTACCAGAACGTCTCGAACGACTGCTGACGAATGCGGGAATGGGCGGTAGTGTACATCAAGAGCATGCAGAGAAGCATGACATGACCAGTGACACCACCAGCCTGGGCGTAGTGAATCTGGATGGCGGTAACGGGACGAATCTGCGTGACCTCGACGTTGAAGAAGCTGGGGTTGTAAGCGTTGGTTCTTTCAGGGTACGCCACGCAACTTACTTGATGTAATGAGCAGAAGTGTGGAGGATGGTGAACAGCAGCATGGAGTATGCCAGCTGTCTGTGAAGCCAGAGGTTCTCATCGAGAGGCAGGAAGCGAACCTTGGGTCGGATCCATCGCATGACAGTTCGGCAGACGGGGAGCAGAATGAGCATGCCATCGACACTGAGGACCAAACCAGCACCTCTAGAAATCCAGACGGAAAACTGCAGGGTGTTCAGACCCGCTAGTCTCGTATCGGCCGCTTGCTTCCACCTGAGAGGAATTAGCCATCACAATTGGCGAAGCTTCAGCACATGGTGGCTCACCATCCGTAGGCAAAGATGCCCCAGTGAAAGGTCCAGAAGAGGAAATGGAAGAGCAGCTTCTGGGCAGTGAACTGCTTCTTGACCAAAACCCCGAAGGTCAAGTCACCCGACATGTTGACTGTGTTTGATTTTCCCTCCTTTGCGTAGATTTATTAGGGTGTCGACCTGCGACAATAGCGACGAGTTGACAGGCTCGGGCCTGGGGCGGAGACCGATCGCGGGAGGATCGAACGAGAGCGGCGCGGCGAATCCCAATAAACCCTGATAACCGTAGTGTCCCGTTTCCAGATACTGATTTCCAATCTCTTTCTCCTTGGACCCCGAATTAAAACGTCTTTTTAATACCCAAAGCGGCGCGCGTGACGAACAAAAAGAAGCGAAAAGAAGACCCCAGCCAAACCGGTTGGAGTGCTATGTTTTAAAAAGAGTGATCTGAGCCAGCAGCGAAGGAAAGAAAGGATCTCGTTAGTCGGAAGGGCTCGAGGTATTGACTTGACTCTTCGACGTGACCGAGATGCAACGGAGAAGAAGAGAAAAATGAGGGTGAGAAGAGAGAGGTGGAGGACGAGTTGACGAAGCTTTCGGCGGGTGGGGGGAAAGTCATAAAGAGACGAGTCGGACGGCAAGTGTCGATGGAGCGGCTGTCTCTGGCCTTGGCGCGCTTGAGGAGGATTTTTGAACCAGGGTGCGGCCGGGAGTGAATCGGTTCCTTGGATAGGGACCAGGGCCAGGATTGAGGATTGACGGGGCTTGGGGTCGAGGGACGGAAGGATAGAATTCGATCCGGGCGGTTTTGGTGGAGGGAGGCGTGGACGTGGTGCGGTAGGTGGTGTGGAATGGGTGGAGGGACGTGATGGTGTCGGGACTAATCTTTCGGATGTCAGGTGTCCATGAAACCTCGTCAACGGCGTGCTGACAAGGTGCTGTTCGTCTCTGCAATTGTGCAGAGGCTGCAAAAGTTGGGCGAATTGGTGGCGGCGGCGAACGGGAGCAGGGGTGATTAAGGTGGACTGGACGATTCGGTAGATCAGACGTTGGAGGGGTTTCGCAGTTGGGGGGGAGCTGTATCAGTCCGATCCGAGAGGCGAGACTGATCAGACGGCAGGGCCAGGTGCGACAGCAAGTGGGCGGAGTTGAGACGACTTCTGTTAGAGGCGCTTTGACGAGGGGCCCCGAGGCTATCTTGACGTTTCGGTTGCAACAGGGTAGGGGCTTTTTCGCTCTTTTTTCGCTGCCAAAAGACGGGTTGGAGTGGGAATATGCGCTACGCAATCGATGCGACGAACAAGGGCTGGCAATGGCTTGCAGTCGTAATTCGTAGCTATGCGGCGTACCTCAGGCACGAATATGCAGATGGATGTCGCTTGTTGCTTGGTTTCCCGCGCAGTTCAGGTAGGTCCGCGGCGGCGCGACAGGGTAGGGTACCGTTCTGTTGGGATGAAAGGGGAAAACAAAGGAAAGGGAGAGGGAGACCGTCTGGTCGGGAAGACGAGTCGAGGTCCTCATATCCGTCCCCCGATGCTGTCATGCATCTTGCGGTCTGCCAGTCGTGTCATTGTCTTTTTCTTGCCGCCGGGCCTAGAGGGAATGGATCGAGAAGTGGACAGTCCAAGGTGACGAGCATCGATGAGAACCACCAAGGACGGGCTCTGAATGGCCAGATTTAATTTTGGAACACGGACGCCAGGCCCGTTTCGGCCGGGTCCATGCTGCTGGGCGCTTAAAGGTGGTGAGGTGAGTGCGAGGGCCAGCGAAAAAAAAGGTGAGGCGTGCAGGCAGGAAGCTGTGGTGGCTGGGCGACAGTGACACGGGATTCGCTGTGCTGCCAGCGGGCACAGCGGGGAAGCCACTGTAGAGGGGCACCAATGTGATGGGCCTACTGCATCCCAAGGCTCTCCATGGCAGGGCATGCTGTAAATAGTGCACTGGCATGCAGCTGTAGCGTCTCGGTAGCTGCTAATTGAAGAACACGACCACTATTCTCGGGGTGCCCAGCGACCAATGTGCGCTGTCCAAAGTGCCCAGATGCCCAGCATGCAGAGAATTATTGATTGGAAGGTCGGGGGATCATGAGAGCCAAGCAGATAATAACCTCTCATCACCAATGCCTACCTATCTATCCGTACCTACCTTCCTTGCCTACCAGATTGTGACTCTGCAACGTGATGACCACGGGATCAATCGGCGAGCTGGCAACTCAAAATAAAGCTTTCCATCGCAGAATACCTGCCTTATCATCCACAAGCATCCCCAGTGCTGGGTGAGGTAGTTTATTGCCCATTGGGTCCAATGACTCTCGCCTTACTCGACTGTCGCTGTCAGTATCCGTGGATTAACTATTAACTTTCGTGGCCTCCCATCATCGCGAAAGAAAAAAGGTTTGACTGCCCGGGTCTGGGGAACCCTTTCCTTCCTTTCCATCCAGAAGGCGCTCCCCCGATGTCTGACTGACAGGCCCCTTGCCTCTGCGAGGAAAGACAACGGCGGGAAAGCAACGGAAAGAAAATTAAGAATGAGGAAGGCACAGGGGTCACCCCCACACTCCGACTAGTCTCTTTTCTGCTTGGTGGCAGGGGTCGCCGGTTACACATGTGCGAGGTGCGGCAGGTCCCACCCGGTCAGCAACGTCCACCGCAGGCAGGCACGCCGCAGGCAGGACCGCGACCACGACCGCTCTTGCCTGGATCCACCACCACCACCACCAAAGGCAGCAGGAACAGCGGCACAGCAAGAACACCTTTCCTTCCTTGGCCGTCTTGGCCCGTGCATCACCCGCAAATCTCCAAACTTGTCATCCCAGCACCTGCACCACCAAAAGCCTCCTCATCCACACTTTATCCCCGTCGTGAAACCCTCAACCCTTTTGCCAACCCTCACGTCAAACTTCCACCAACCCTCCCTCCGTCCTTTTTCCCTCCAGCACCCGCCCAAAGACGCCTGTCAGCTTATCTCGATTCTAACAAGCCCACCTGTCGCCCGGGCAAGGTTCGCAGGGGCGCCATCTTCCCCCCTGACTGTCTGGCACGAGCGGAAAGTCTAAGCCATGTGCCGCCGTCGCCCAATGGCATCCCTCCTTTGCCTCGACGCAATGTTGCTCCCATGCGCCCTTCCCTCTCCTCAGGGTCTCAGTCGAATGGACCACCCAGCAAGACGGCCTTCCATGAGCCCATCCGTGGGCTCCTCAACGTAAGAATCGTACGATAATGTTTACAGATCACCTGTCTTTGATTCACCTTGCGTAGAATCCCTATTCAACCCTATTTTTTTCCCCGGCTCAAGCTTAAAGACTTCAAGCATTCTCGCTTTTTTATTTGAACCATCAGTCCACCTCGTTCTTGGCTCGACGTTCTTCTTCCAGCGAGGCTGAATTCCTGCCTCGTTCTCGCTCCCTCCAGGACGGACCACCCACACTCGCCCACAACTCTCTCTCCTCCTGTCTCTTGCTCGACCTACCGCCCTGGCCGTTTCGGATACTCGGCACAATCTCCAACTCGACTCCTCCCTCACCCAATGCTTACCAAAAAGGCAAAAGACTCGTATTGACTCGCCCCCAGTCCTGCACCGGTTCCGCCTCCAGTATCATCGCCGCTCCAAGCCCGTCACCGATGCCAGCCAAAACCATTCGCCAGACGCGCTGACGTCTATCAACTAGCCTCGTCAGAACGCCCCTGGCCGCTCCTGTTACTTGGAGCCGCTTCGCCAAGCCCCCACCAGCCGTTTTGCGCATCTTCGCTGCAATCGTCCTCGCCCTCGTCCTGACGCCGCTATGCCATATCCTGGTGAAACGGCCAACGCCAAACATTGGCACGGCTCTCCACACTCAAAACGGCTTTTATGCCCGCATGAGGCACCAACCTGGCCCACCTGCGTGATCGTCGCTCACACAGACATCCACGACACTCTACCAGTCAGCCTCCGGTCTCCACAATTAACGCCAAGCTTTCTTCAATGCCAAGCTGCCTCCCTTTAAGCTTCCCTTCCCGACAGGGGTCAGCTATCATCCACGGCACTTACCGGCATCGTCACCAAGCCTCCGTGTGATAGTCGCCGGCTCAAGGTCTCTCTCCTGAGTCTGGCCTCCACGATGTTGATTCAAATTGAGTTTACGATCTCAGCTTCAACCCTCCAAGCCGCCGCCGATCGACAAGAGGGGTCAAGAACGGCGTTTCCAAACCGACGCCTCTCACATCCACAACATCGGAGTTGCCATCTGAATCATGTTGCAAGCCCCCAGTTGCGGGCTCACGGCAATCTTAGCCATCCGCAGCAATATTTTGTCGCGAAATCGACGGTCCTGCCGCTAATTCTAGACTCAACTTCAGACCATCTGTCGCAAGGGGTCAATCTGAAGGCATAGGAAGCTCGTGCCAAGGTCAGCAGGATATCCGTCACCCATCAAACGTCAAATTCCAGCTCGGGTCGCAATGAGTCCCTTTCCAAGCGCGCCCAGACCTACAGCGCTTGCCATGGGATGAGCCAATTCACGCACCCGAGATATCCTCCCCGCAAAAGGAGTCGCCGCGTCACCGTCAATGTTGCTTTCGGGCGATACGCCATGGAAACGCGAGGGCGCGGAGCCGAGCTTCCAAACCCGCTTCTCGCAAGGAAGCATTCTTCTCATTCAGCTGCATGAAGCTGCTGCACTTCTGAGTATTCTTGGCTGTCCGTGAGATCGAGCTGCGGCCGTGTGCTTGCAGTTCACTGCATTTCTTTGCGTAGTGTATTCCCCAAGTCAGTGACGAATTTCCCCTCTCGGGACCCTCAGGCCTTGACCCTGCGTAATCCGGGTCTTGATTCGTGCTCCCTAGACGCGAAGGGGCCCTCTTAGCGAGGCTTAAGTCGACGTACCTCTGCACATAGTACCAAAGTGCTGGTTAACCTTCGCGATAGCATTCGCATTTGCCCCAATGCCAGATGCGAATTAAGGTTACCTGCGTTCATCTCAACCCAATCACATTCTCCCCGGGTAATGTTTGAACGGGTCGTCGTAATGTCTCATCGCGTCTCAAGCGAAAGTCGCTTGTCATGGGGCCTTGCCCATAGCAGCGCTCACCGCCCGAGGAGGCCGAGGCGTTTTTCGTGATGGTTCCAGGGTAAATCGGCTTCTCTTCTTCCCGCTCCCGAAAGATTCTATGGGGCGGAAGGAGGAGAACGAGAAGAGATTCGTCCCATGGATTGGACCGATACGAAGCGGTCGTATTAGGAGATGAGATTACTCAAGCTGCTATTGTCTGTTAGGATGATTGGGCTGTCCACTGCGGGTATTAAGAGCGCTGCTTAAGGCCCCTTCGCCCCGTAAATATGTAGGCCCCAAGTCGATATGTCCGCTGCGGAGAGGAGGCGACAAATTTGCAAGCCATTGTCCAATTGGATCCCCATCCAGAGCTGTTCTGAGGTACTTTGCCTTCTTTCAGGTCTTGTAGAGGTTCAGGCAGTAGAACGTCAGTAATGCCCTTCTCAGCGGGCTGTTTGTGTTATCGAGCGAACAATAATAACACTACCGGGCAGCAATATTGATCATCACTAAGATCCGCTGTTAGCCTGTCCTGTTTCCGCGCGGCGCAACGAGTGCTAGAGGCTGTAGCTTTCGGTCATTCTTGATCGAAATTGCACACAACCATAGCTTTTGCAAAAGCGGTCTCATTGCATGCCATAAATCCCACCGCTTCTTCCACAGTCGCAAAGTGTCTGTGTTTGGTACCTTGACGTATTCTTGAATCTCATCTTCCATCTGAGAACAATGACATAAAATACCATGTTACTGCAGAAAATGACGTGCAGTACAGGCACAGAGAAATTTGCTTGGATGATGACATTTAGGCAAGGAGTAATTAACACAGAATTATGATACGCCCTAGGCTGCTGCAAGCAGTGTCTTGATGCAACCAGCACGTTGTTCACAGAGTCATTGATATGATCGTCACTAATTTGTGCTTTCTCGGACATATTCCGTGACGGATAGTCTCAAGACGACAGCTAGCGCGTTGTCGTTAGGTAACTTTTGCCCGGGAGTGCGTGCCAATCTACTTGCTCAGCCAATGCCTATGTCGACGATGATACTTCGTCTTTGAAGGTGATACTAGGACCCACTGAGTCGGAAATCGTGCCGTTGGCACATTGGCGTTGGAACTGTCAAACATGATTGCTGTCGATATATATGCTGGAAGCTGGAAAGAACAGACTGAGCTGCAGGCCGCTGCGCACAAAATTATCATCTTGCTTTGGAAGTGGTGGACTGATCATCATAGCTTGGAGATGGGAAACAATGGTATGATAAGGGTATTTGGGGAGGAATCACTGCTGTTGCTAACTCCTTGTGTTCAACTTCGTCAAAGGGACAGTGCCGTGCTTAAGTTAATTGTTACGTAATTTTGGCCTGTTTGTTCAAATCGATCTTAGACAAACAGAGCTACAGAAGAGAGACAACATGACATGGATATTGCTTGGGTGTGTCGGCACGGGCGTCGAGATCACAAGGCTTCTGTATCTCCCATCAGTCGTGGTCCATTGGATGTTTTCCAAACTCGAGGGGTGCTGAAAATATTACAGGACCAGATCATTGGCGAAAGGAGAAATGTATCTATTGTGACCAGAGCTTATATAAACGACAATGATGGGTGTCGCTCTGGATTTCTAACAACGTGGGGAGTTTCGCTTGACTGAGAAGGCGCGTCTTCCCGTGGAGAAGATTCCATTCTCTAATTGTGACATATATAACTGAACGGGTACTTCTTGATAGAATGTCAGCAATGAACTCGGAATGGGCGTGAGTATTTGTGCACTCTAGATGTGTCGAAACAATTTCACATACTCAATGGTATGAGAAGGGTGTTCTCTTGAGCGTAACTCGTGAATGGTGATGTCCTCGGTCTGTGAGTATGCAGGCCACAGAGCCTGATGTGGACAAGGATGCTGGAGAGTGGCTTGGTGCAGTGGCTGACTGTGTACAGAATCGCTATCAGGATGAACGAGCTCTGCTCTCATGCAGAAAACAAACAGGCGGATTCTATGTCTCGTCCGCTGTGTTTGGGACTCTCGCGAGGCCTTCATGCATTTCAAATTTGCGCTGTTTCCAGATGCGGGACCGAGAAATACCATTTAGTCTGTTTCCGGGTGTCTGCTTGTATCATGAAAATTGGTTCTGAGAGTTCCTACTTCCATCTAGCTTTCAGATAACGAGACAACATGCCTGTATTGCCACCTTGTTCTCAGATTCTCAGATTTTTATGGAGATGATAAACTGGGTCCCCGATTGTAGAAACTATTTATTATCCACAATCCAGCGATTTTGCGTGGCTTGTTCCCGGCTAACAAGCAACAAAATTATTGAAGCTTTTCTAGGGCCGGTATGTCTAACTGGAGCGGGCGTCTTCGAAACTTTGTGAACGACATTTTGAGAGGCATTGTCCTTCTACATGAGCATCTTCCGAAGAAGCTCTCTCAGACTGTTTATTCCTTCAGTATAACCTAATGACGATGTAGGCGGCCGGAGAGGGACGATGCAGGTGTTCCTTCGATCAACCACAACTTGGTCAACCACAACTTGGTGGTTGTTGCAAAGGCGGCCCGGCTTTGGGGTTAATATGGCAGTAATCTTGAGGATCTGTATGCAAATAGTTCATGAGAGAAACCACTTTGGTGGAATGGAAGGATCTTGAATTGCCGGTGTGGCCGTCATTTATAATACTTCACGAGGCCATGACACATAATGCGAAGCAGACCTAGTGGGTGGATTGCTTTTCTGCTGCTGGCATATGTCATGGTAACCTTCATAGTTGATTCAGTGTGAGATCATGCAAAGCTCGTTTTATTAAATTATTCAGCAATGTACTTTCTAGTTGGCAGCTCAGAGATTGTGTGATATCCAACCGTATGCGTTACTCCGCGTCTCTGTAGGTTCCAAAGTATCTTGAATCGTATACGTACCGACTGAATGTATCATGAGTGAATTCAAGGATGCGCCCGAATTCTCCGCATACACAGACTATGACAGTCCACGACGTCTTAAGACTTGATGAAATGCAAGCCGTTCTCGAAGAGCTTTATTGTTGTTTACATCGAAGATCTGAAAACTCCGGCTTTTACGAAGTTACATGTGTCGGCTCCGTGGGGATTGATGCGACTCATGTATTAAAAACCAATCTGTCAATACCTATCAGGTGCGTTCACAGCACGGAGCTGTGTTTGAACCGGAACGGGGACGGAAAAGGAAAGTGGGTCGCAGTATGGACCGGCTTACCGACCTCGGTCTTGGCCGGGGTGAAAGAGCCCCGCACTTCCTGCCGAGGTGGTTGAGACAACGTACCTAGTAGATGCACGACTCTGCCTGGGCAACATTCTCTGTACTGTCGCAACATTGCATCGAAAGATTCGGAATAATCTTCGCGCTGCTCTCTTATTGCCGTTACTCGATCCGCAAGATTGCCTTAACCAGCCATGTCTCGCGTTCCCTTCGCAGACCCGCCGTGGCTCAGAGGCCTACCCTCACCCTATTTCAACGACTCACACAAGAGGTTCCAAGTCGCGTGTCGCAAGTTCATCGACGAAAACTTGAACAAAGATGCGCTTGAATGGGAAACATCTGAGGAAGTGCCGCCCAACGTATTCAAGACGTTCGCCGATGGCAACTTCCTTCTCCCGGCCCTGCCGGCGCCTCTACCGGTTGAGTGGCTGCGAAAGCTGAGAATTACCCACATGCCCGGGCAGGTTCCGATTGAGGAATGGGATTACTTGCACACGATGATCTACTCTGATGAGGTACGGACGCTGTCGTTACACATACAGAGTTCCCGCGCACGACTAATGGCATCATTACGTAGATGAGTCGATCTGGCTTGGCTGGTCCCGGAGGATCAATCACCACTGGCGTTGCGTTTGGAATCCCGCCTTTGCTGCATTATGGCGACAGCAAGTTACAAGAAAGGTTCCTTCCAGACCTTCTGCTTGGACGAAAGAGAACTTGTATTGCGATTACTGAGCCAGAGTAAGTTGAGTCGTGGCACAACCACACTAGCTCTCACGAAAAGAGGCTGACGTCTTTCTTCAACCATTTCAGCGCCGGGTCAGACGTCGCAAACATCACTACTACCGCTGAGCTTCAAGGTAACGAATACATCATAAACGGAACCAAAAAATGGATTACCAACGGTGTGATGGCGGACTATGCAACTTTGGCAGTCCGAACCGGTGGCGACGGCTCAGGGGCCAAGGGAATTTCACTCTTAGTGGTGCCTCTGGATCAGCCCGGGGTGTCCAGAAGACGTCTCAAGGTCTCTGGGCAGATCATCGCGGGCACCTCATTTATCGAGCTGTCCGACGTCCGCGTACCGAAAGAGAATCTTATCGGCCGTGAGAACGAAGGCATGAAGTACATCATGCACAACTTCAATCATGAGCGCATGTTCATCTCGGTGGGCGTGACAAGGCAGGCCAGAGTGGCGCTGAGCTCGGCGTTTGCGTATGTTCTTCAACGTGAGGCATTCGGAAAGGTGAGTGACTTTGACTGATCTTCTTACTCAAACTTGTTCAAGGACCGTACTGATGGGCCATCCGTAAAGCCACTCATTGAGCAACCAGTCGTGCGCCATCGCCTGGCGAAATGCGGAGCATTGCTCGAGTCGCAGTCTGCTTGGGTCGAATCATTTGCCTATCAGTTGTCAAAGATGCCCAAGAAGACTGCAGACGAGGAGCTTGGAGGTCTGACCTCCTTGTGCAAAGCCAATGCGGGAATCGTCCTGGATGAATGTGCGAGATGCGCTGTTCTGTTATTCGGAGGCAATGGGTACACTCGCACTGGAAAAGGAGAGATTGCGGAAAGTGAGTCACCGCATCCAAGTCTCGAGTTTCTTTCGAATGCATAACGCTGACGGTAACATCCAGAAATCTACCGCGAAGTTCCAGGAGCGCGAATTCCTGGCGGAAGCGAAGACGTGTTGCTTGACCTGGCCATCCGCCAGTTGACCAAGAGGTTCCTTGCAGAGACCGAGAAGGAGAAGAAGAGATCCAAGTTGTAGAAAGTCGGAGCATTGTTTTATATCTCCAAAAGTGCGTAGAGTGAGACTGGTATATGTAAATCTATTCAAGCTTTGTACATCGACTGGTATCGCCGTCATTGAACTTCGTCACGTTTCTTCCAATGTGTGGTTGGTAACACAACGCCGGATGGATTTGCGTTATTGTCTTACTTGATGCGTGTCAGCGTAATGGACATGGCAGTATCTATGCAGATGATTGTACTCACATTTAAGGCTTCTTGCAATCGAAGTTGCCATCCGAGTTGAAGTAACAAATCTGGTCCGCTGAACAGTTGCCCTCAAGGTTCCAAATCAGCTTTCCCTCGGAGCCAACTTTGCACCCTAGCGAGTTGGGACCCGAGCATGCCCACGTGTTTGCCTTGGAACAAGGATCGCCTGGGTTTTGAGCATTCACGAGGCCAATGGCCATAACGGCCAAAAGAGTTGTCTTCAAGTTGGTGGGAAGCATGGTATCGATTGTCGAGCGCTGAGGTGATCGTGGTATTCGGGTGGATGATCGGATGCAGGAGGGACTGAAGAGCATGTCAGTGGCGCCGATGGACACTGTGGATTATATAGACAAAGAAGAAGAACAACTTCCATCATTTTTGATATTGCAAGTCCAAAAAAAAACATCGAAATTGAAGTTTAATGCATTTTCCGGCGATCCCGGATCGACGTGCAACTTAACCGTCAATTTACACCCGATGTAGGTGACCCATTGGACTTGAAGATCGGTGACCACTAATTAGACTTTCGCGTCAGTCTGACTTATATAACTCGGTGGCTTCGTTTTGGTGAGCAAGCTGGCTGTGCGCTATTCCGACGAACTCGCACATTCGGATCCGGCCACATGATGCGACAACCTGAATCGTGGATTGCGACGATTTGGAACAAAATCGGTCTATCGGCTACTGTTTATCGTTCTTGAATATTGCGACTTGTGTCATGTTGGAGCAAGCACCTGATCTGCTACTGCCTTAGCTTCGGGACAGGAACCTGGATATATATACTGATGGTATTACAGTGTGGTTTGTTCACCCACTTGATATGGGTACGTGTTGTGCTTCTCGTATGCCTTATTACTAGCCATACAGAAAGTTTGCATTGTTAGGGATATCTTCACACGACTTTGGCTGCTTGTGAAGGAAAGGTATATATGAAAGGGGAAGATAATCACCAATATTCACTATTTGATTAGCGAGGAACACGCATTCGTTCGTCGACTATATTGAGCCTCACTCAGCGGCGTTTGATCCATCGAGCGCTATTCCGTCTATTTCAAGTGGAATCTTCTCTTAGGACGTTTCTCTCTCTTTTCGTCCTGAGCCCACAAGAAGTCCGAGAGTTGCTCTTAGTTTCTAAACTTGCCGGACACCCTTCACGAATCAGCCGTACTGACCTTTATCACACAGAAACGTACAGTGTGTAATGAATTGAAATGATAGAATTGGAATATCCGACCACCCACACGCTTAGCTATCTCATAAAACCACGCCGGCAACAGTCCGGGGGGTTCAAATGAGAGATGCGAGAGAGGAAGTGTTGAGCAAACTCTAACAGTGGTTGCAACTTGACAATGACGGCTATGATAAGAATGGACCAGCCCGCAAAAGTAATGATTCGCTGGAGTGTACGGGAACTACACCCCAAGGTGCCTTGCGAGCTCGTCGCTCCCGATCCTTTCGCCTGGGCTCTGTTGCAGCATTTGTGCCAGCAATGATCCGTCGACTCCAGAATCCAAAGACTTTCTCGTAATCTCTATCTTCAATAGCCACTGCATCATCTCGTCTTTGATGTCTTCGTTCTCAAAAACATGCGGCAGAATCCATGCCCCGTCAGGTAGGGGAATATCCCCAAACACAAACAGCATCGTCACGCCCAACGCCCACACATCGCCAGCTTGGCACTTCTTCTTCTCGAAGAACTCTGGAGGCGCGTATGGCGGGGTACCAGACGGCGTCCAGCCGCCCTCCGGCAAGCTCTCCGGATTGACCAGTGCAGCGCCAAAGTCGATGAGGACTGCATGCTTGCGCTTCTTGTCCCATACGATGTTGTGCGGCTTGACATCATCATGAATAATCGATTTCGAGTGGGTGTACGCGAGAGCACTAGACATCTGCTTCCACAACAACCTTGCATCATCACGTGTGAGTGTGCATTGTCTGATGTCCGACTTGATGCAGTGATCGAGACTGTGACCCGCTGCCCACTGTAGAGTTATCGTGAGAGATACCGCATCAGAGTGTGTAATTTGGACAATGTGGGCCTATCAGAAATGATGAGCACTCTCTAAATTTCACTCCATTGTAAGATTTCAGAGAACCTACATGGGTGCCCACACGTCTGAGAGCCTCTACTTCCCGCTCCCAATGTCGGAGAGCCCGAGTCTTTTTGAGGTTGGAACTTCTTAACGAATACCTTGCATAACTTCGGTTTCCTCTGGCGGGTCTCAGTCACTGAAGCATGAGGCAAAGGTGTGCGCGGTAATACGGAGGCCGGGGCAACTTACTGGTACGTCGTTTATCAAGGTGGGCTCAGCCACCAGTCGTTCATTGCGCTGCATCGAATCAATGAGCACGGTTGAAAGTCGATTTAAATGGTATGCCAGACAATGGCAAAAATTGCTTGTTGCTGTGTCGTCTGAGTGGATGGGTAGGCTTGAAAAATGAGCAGTAAGTTTGACCAAGTATGCTAAGAGAAATTCAGGCAACCTTTCAAACACGCACTATAATCTGCACGAGTGCGCTGCGGCTCAGACTTGCCTGGCTTGCATGAACGGGTGGGTGACTCACGCCGGAGCCAACGGCGGCCCCTCTTCGGACCAAAGTGGACCATCTCCGTTCCGGAGCATCAACCGGCTATGTGGTGATGTTCCCCGATTACTTGACCTATGACGTGTATCTTAAATGAACACCGTATATTCGGATCAAATGGGTATCTGTGAAACTAAGAGAGGCCATTCTTATGATGCATCTATCACACGCTATCCTTCTCGCGCGCGCGAGAAATTCCAAACAACCAGAACCCGGTGATGACAGCCACACTCTCCCACTTCTCTCCCAAATCCCCTGTCAACCCTGTCCCCATAAACTTGAACTTCAGTCCGTTCGCGATCCCGATATTTGACCTTGGAGCCAAGACGGCAACAACTTCATTCCCGTCACCCGAGAAGCCCTGCTCGCGCGCTTTTCTGCTGCCTCCAGCGCCAGCCCTTGGCCCGGACATCCTCACCAACTTGCCTCCGATCGCATGTCGCGCAAGCTCCTTGACCTCCTTCCCACTCGAGCGCCGCCACTGGAACTCCTCTTCTCTGCCCTCTTTGCCTACCTTGATCCGGAAGGCAAGACATGAGGCAAACACCGAGCTGGACCGCGAGTTCACTGGCTTTTCGTAGGAAATCTCCTCGACGACGGTGTGCGGGTCCGACGGATCGTGGAGGGTGATTGTGGCTACGAAGCTGACCGAGCGGGGATTCTTCTGTGTCATCCTGACGATGATGGGGTCTCTCTCGCTCGGCCCGTTGTGGAGATGGAGGGGTTGCATGGTGGTTTGGAGTCTTGCGCTAGCGGAGAATGCGAAGAGGCGTTCTTCTGATGCAATGGGGCCTAGGTAGTAGAAGCCTTCCTGCTTGTCGAGGTAACATTGAAAAGATGGCGGAAACTTCGCCAGCGAATTCAAAAGCATTTTCGAGTCGGAAGGTGGGTTTTCAAAGCCAGTGCTGGGTGCTTGATATGTCGGGATTTCCTCGTTATCTTGGGAGTAGGGAGGCGGGTTGTCGCTCAGACGGCCCTTGCCTTTGAGACTGTCCATTTCGACGGAATTCGAAGTATTGTGCGCTCGGCGTTGAGTGTTGTTGTCGAAGAGTCGGATGTGTGAGGTTGTCGCATCACAGTATTGGGCGGGGCGCTGTTTATGAGCTGGAGCACAGAGTCAGCACACTGGTCACGCGGGATTCCTCCAAGCGTGGCTCATCTTGGCGGCTAACCCAGCTCAAGGGGCTGTGAAACGACCAGACAATTGCAAATGACGTCAGTCTCGCAAATAAGCAATTGGGACGGTGAATTATAGAACAACCGGCCATCCCTGACTGCGCCTCTTATTTAACATCTAACAGCCACAAAAGTCCGAAGAATCCAACACTAACACGAGCCTGCGCCACTTTCCGAATTTGGCAGTCCGAGATATCTCACCACCACCCTTCACTCGCACAGTTGAGTTTGGGAGGAAGAGGACATGGCCTCAATAGCAATGATGGCTGATATTGACGGCGGATTCGAAGGACGCAGAAACAAACTCTGGGAGAGAGTTCCAGACGACATCAAAATTATCCTCACTGTTCATCATTTGGAACCTAACCCACTTGTACGAAATAATGCTAAGAAACCCAACTGCTTGCAAGATTATGATTTAGCTCCTGGGTATAAATTTGTTGTCATGATACTGGGCACTGATGGCACCACAGAATTCGGCATGCGCTTTGTCGCATGCTTAGAATGTTTGTGCTGAGCGACGTTTTACTGCGGTTGGTTGAAATGTCACGCCTTGACGGCCGTGATTTGATGCATTAGCTTTGGCAGAGACCACGCACCCTCGTGGTCGTTGTCGGTCTCTCACCCCTCTGAAAGTATCCTCGACTGAATAATTGAAAAAGATAGCATATCGCTTCATTTGCTTACTTCTTGCGGTGGCTCTTCAATTCGACGAATGCTTCTTTCCGGTGGCCTGGACAACCCGTGATCGACGTTGGAACCCTGAGAAATCTCAATGTATCACATTGCTCTCACCTTCGCTCTGGTAGGCGCAAAAATAGATTTATAGACTGTTCGGCCATTGCCGTTAGCAAGACTCACGAATGTTATGAAGCCAGTGATGGGTAAGTACGTTTCGTTGAAAGGTCACGCCTGTCTTTGACGTGTTCTCTAATCGGTGAATCCCCGTCAGCCAGAGACTACCTGCAAGCATGGTACACTGTCTACTTAAAAGGGTTCGCTGCGCATTGTAACTCTTCCCCAGGGAAATGGCGTATGCGCCGACTTGTTTGATGTTTTCAAATGTCCGATACGGGCGGGAAAGCCACTGCCAAGGGGGTTCTGAAAAGGGGCACAAGATACCAAGACCGAAGAGGCTTCGTCTTCAGTGCATTTCCAAGCTTAAACGGCCCAAATACGGAAAGGACAACGATGGAATGTGCGTGGACGAGGCTCGAAGACAGCGTTTTCGATCTATTGTCGTTTTGCGCTCTCCGGCGTAAGCACAGCCAAGCTGGTTAAGTTCAGCCCACAGGCGATCCTGTGCATCGCATGCGCTATTTGCGGCTTCCAATGAGATTGAAACATTATCCCAGCTTTAAATAGGGGGAAAGAGCCGTGTGAAAGTTGTGAGCTGTGGCTTAAGAGGGAGGAAGGAAAATGCAAGACTGATGCCCAGAAAGTCGGTATCAGATACATAGACGCCGAGATGAAGAGGGCGCCATGAGAAGATTTAAGGGCAGGTGGAATGTACAGCATTGCGATTTCGAGGACCAAATTTTTGCCTTTGACCCGACCCTACCAATCCTGCTCAGGTCTCTCAGCAGTGGCAGTAACATGGTTAAAGAAAGCCAGGAGAATGTATCTGGTTCATCTTCAATGGTATGCGGTGTAGCAATCACATGGCTGTTTTTTGCTGGTATCCACCAAATCAATACTCTGACAACAACAGGGATAGTGAACGACAAAGTAATAGGCAGTTTGGTCCTGTTATAGGCTGCAGACGATCGAATACGTGATACAGTCCACAAGAGCCTTTACATGCCCTGTTCAGGCCCCGGCAATTAAATGAAATGTGGGAGCTTGACACCACATTCTATTGCCGAACATGGAATACTAAAGATTCAGCATTAAATGCTGCCGGCAGGTAGTGGGACGGATCGTAGGCGGCAAACATGCGGCAGGCTCCCGACAGCATTGAGTTTGTAGTTACGACGCAGCCCCCCCGCAAAAAGACTACGGCAAAATTCACCCTATACGCGGGCACAATTCTGGAAACACTATATGGGCACCTTGACCTGTGCCCTCTACCAATTAAGGAAAACAGTACAGAAACCCCATACGTTCCTGCTGGCAGGCAAACCCTCTGAACGTCACAAAGTCGAACGCGCGCCCTGGCCGAATAGACCGGCGGAACAGCAACGGCGCCGGCCGCGCGGCGCGGGGCCGGCGGCGCCGCACGTAGCTCCCGACAGCATAAAGGAACGGCTCCATACGTTTCTGGTGATGACAGAGAACAAGACACAATGAGATAATGTGAGAGAATGAGTCGTTGGACCTTGCCAAAGACTCAAATCGATCGTGGAACGAGCAAGCTGTTGAATTAGATGAGATGACGGCCTCGCACCTAAGCCTTGGCGTTGCTTCTCGTCCATGGCTTATTCGCAGAACACAACACCAGGATGACGACGGAACAGAAATTCATCGCGGCGTAAGGTAGGAAAAGCGAGGTAGGTGCTCAACGTTGACTTCTGGAGGCCGGCTTCTTGCATGATACTTGCGTGGGCCTGGATCTCATCTGGCAAACGAGCAAAATGTCCAGTTCATTGCAGAAACTCCAGAGGAGAAAGCACGCAGGTTACTTATATGCTACGAAATCTGGTCGGCGCCAACGGGAACCGCGTCCAATCAAAGAATAACATCTTCCCAACTGGACAGCGGTCCTGAGGAAGCGAAACCTTGTCAACTGTGATGGACCTGGGTGAGCGGTGCTAGACGCCACGGGCCCTTGACCCCGTAACAGAAAGATGAGTCCCACGTTGGGGTGCAAGCTTGGGGCATGCGGGATATATAACATCCTACAACTCTTCAACAGTCACAGCCAGCGAGGACAAATTCGATGTTTCTCAAACTCCCGTGTATCAGAGAACCTCGAGACAAATCCAAAGCGAGTGTTTGCAGGGTCCTCAGCCGACGTGAAGCAGACGGCTGAAACGCGTGTGATAATCATCTTCGTGGTCAATAAGATGGATACGCGCAAGAATATCGTGGATACCAGTAATGAACGAGGACCAACAGAGAGATACGTTCCCAGAACACAGGCGCAGAAGTTGGTGATGTTTTTGGGAGCAGTAATGAAGTGGTCCAAACTAAATTCAGGGCCACTTCCTTTGCACTCTTCCACTTCATCGAATGAATCAAGAGAGGGCTAACGAACTCATTGAAAAAACACAAATATATCACAGCCGCAGTTGCAGAATCTTGTGACATCACCCAAGTCCCCGTTGTGTGAGAATAGACAGCGAGGTTTTGGGAGATACAAGAATCACTTGAGAGCCGGAATCGAACTTGACTCACGTGTCGTGTAGATGACGAGATGACGACGTAAGCTAGAACGAACGTCTCTTCAGAAAGGTTCCAGACTTTGGTAACCCGTCAGCCATGTTCATATCAGGTAGCGGGCGTTTCTCGCTTGTGTAGTGTCCTTTGAAAACGTTCAGAACCTGCCATCTCATCCTACACTCCGGCGAAGGTGGATGTCAGTCTTTCCTTGCATCGGAGGGTTCTCTAGCTCCCGCCACAAGCGATATAGGGTGGCGTTTCGGGATGATGGACACTATCCCAAGCAGCCGATCACCATCCTTGTGACTTCAAATGGCGCTGCACCATCGGTAACACAAGGTAAAGCCAACAGAGACTACTCGTTGGAGTTGTTGAGTGACCGGTCAGGTGAGTTTGAGCCTCAAACCTAAGATCACTCACCGACCGTCGGTCCAGATTCCGTGCAACACTCCACACCGACCACAAAGACACGCACTGCCATATGCAACCCGCACCTCCAGCTACTTGCCGAAGGTTGTCTCACCCCCCGGGACGGGAAGGCAGAATCGAGGTGTGCTCAGGTGACTGAGGCTGAAGGGCTGGTCCAACAGCTCGTCTTGACGCCGGGCGACGACCGAAGCAGAGACCGTTCGCGCCCGCGGTGCCGTCCCCCACCATCAGCCATTGTCACACCTCGCTGAAGCGGCTTCGGTCGGCGGGAGGTTCCCGGACCTGACCAAAAGCGGAAAAGTGCGATATCGGAGGCTGGCCAATCCACAAGCTTGAGGTGGAGCGCCATCACACACTTCCCAAGTTCCCATCCTGCGGTTCCCTTCACCGCGCGCGGGATTTGAGACCTTTTCCCCATTTTCCTCACTGTTCGGTGATGGGGAAGCGCGGCCAGTGAGGGTCGCTGATCCGTCGCTGGCCGCATCGTCAGTGGCCGGAGGAATGCAGACCGAGACAAGTGACGAGCCCGGAAGGGTGGGGACCCTTTGGCTCACCGGGTCCCGACAAGGAGAGATGTGGCATCCGTTATCCATACCCGCCACCCTCTTTTTTGGCTCTCCAACTGTCGTGGAAGGATGGACGGAAAGCCGACGCTCGATTGACGGGCGTTTAGTCAGACGTTGATGACATGTTGGGGGGCTTGTTGTGATCATCGGCACGCGTCTCAGACAGGGCTGGCTCGCTGAGTTGAATGCAGCGGTTGAGAGCATCTGCGGCAGAGAGAGGTTCGGTTGTCGATGTCGATGTTGTTGTCCTGCACATGCCATGCAGGGCGACAGAAACAGACGGCGCGACGGCTATCTCAAGCGCGAATCCCACCAGTCTCGCGCATGTCTGTCGTGCATATGCCGCTAATCATAGACACATAGCGACGGTGTAAGGCCGGCCGACTCGGCGGGAGAGAGAGCCTGGAAGGACGAATACAGACATTCCGAGTGAGTGGAGACTCGCGTGCTGGGGTGGTGTTGATGTCCCTCCTTCGACAATGGGTCGACTGGAGTTGCAACGCTCGTAGCTAGGTTTCCTAGAGTCAGAAGCATAGCCACGGCATGACATGACGGTTTGCAAATCATCGGGAAAACTGCCTTGTTACCGCTGTCAAGCCGGTGGCACTCTGTCGGGAATCGAGATGTGCGACGGGACGAACGATGGGGTCTTCATCCGTAACCCTTGTCGACAGCAGGCCAGACTAGACCCGGCCAGGGCATGGCATGGCATGTTTGGACCGTTGCATCGCGTGGGTAAGTGAGCAGCAAGACCTGGCATGCTGTCTAAAAAAGCTGCAGCAGAATGCTGCGTAACTCGTCTCGCTCGAGGGGAATTGCAGAGGTAGCGGGATTGAGACACGCCGGTTGATTCGTGAACCGGGGTGAGAGAAAGAAAACGTTCAGGTGCTAGTGTGGGGGGTTGAGCGGAGACCTATCGGATGGAGAGTTGCGGTGAGGCTGGCGGTATGTCCCGGTGAGGTCGAGGTGCGATTGGCTGGGACGGATGATGGATGGATGGTTGAATGAATGAATGGTCGCAGGCTTCTGATGTTTGTTCGTGGGGCGGCAAGGAAGGTGGTTGTGGCCAGCTCAAAGTCTGCAACGGTCGGTACGCATATTGGATGGATGGAGGTGAGCGAGGTCAGAGGTGAGTGGTGAGTTCGGAGACGGCAAGGTGTGGAGGCCACATTGAGGCCCGAGATTGCAGTTTGTTAGACTTGTGTGAGATAAAATTGAGTTGGAGCAACCAATGAGTGGTGCTTGAGCGGAAACATCGATTCCTAAGGTGCGAGGTTGTAAGTGTAGAGTGTGATCTGTTGACGATGTTGGGCCGTTGATGTCCGACTAAGGTGCGGATAATTAGAAGCCAAACCAGACGATTGGCTCTCTGGCGGTGGGGTCCGAGTTGACGGTCCCCGATTGTTTCCAGTTGTCAGTTGCGACATTCATTGGGCTTTTGGGCCTCGAGGTGAACGACTCAGCTACCCGATCCTGATGCTCGGTGGGCGGAGCCGTGGGAAGCGGGCGGGCGGGACGATGGCTGGCTGTTTTGAGTGCTGAAAAAGGACGCGTTGTGTGAATCCATGAGATGAGGAGGCATGATGCAGCCAGCACAGTGCAGTGCAGTTGAGTTGCAGCGCAGCACACGCAGCGGAGAGCAAATCTGCTGAGCGAGACACAGACAATTGGGAGGCAGGAGTCGGGGGCAGGGACCGGAGAGGGTCCACGTGGTGCGCATGACATGAGCTTCCTGCCATTGCTGGCCTTGATGGACCAGGACATGGAGGCAGGCAGATGCAAGACGCAGGCCAGGGCTTTTTTGCATCGTCAGAGGCGCTTGTTTTTTTCTTTCCTCCCCTCGCCGGTTGTCACGAAGTGGCCCTGCCAGTCGCACTCCGCTGTGTCCAAGAGGCACGGCACGAGATGGAAGTTGGGCTTGCCCGCAACGTCGAGGATCCAAACGATGGCTTGGACGGATCGCATAGCTCTTCGGGCCTGCCACACTTCTCCGTAGGTGGACAAATTGACAAACCCGCACATGCCAAGGGACGGGCAATGCCTAAATGCTCCTCAGCCGAGACACCGAGATCAGACGTACACACCATCTCTGGTCGGTGAGCGGGTGCCCATTGGCATTTTTGGATGTTGTTGAAGATCATCGGCCGGGCCGTGTCCGTTAAGCTGATATGATGCGACTCCATGAGATTGACGCCTTGTCGTTGGTGTAATGTACTTTGTAGGTAGGTGTCGCTGGCATCAGGCGTCTCATCTGCGAGAGTGCCCGAAACACCTGTCGACATTATGCGCATCGCTTCGCATCTCTCGGAACAAGTCGCTCTCGCTCTCGTCCATTGCCGAGTTATGTCCTCCTCTAATAAGAGAACCATCCGGATGCCGCCATGGCTGCTTGTCTCTGTCAGTTCCCAAGCGAGGCCTGCTTGTTCCGATCCATCCCATGCAGCTTCATAACAAGTAGGTGACAGGCCGGCCTTGACCCATGAGAACTTGGGGGCCACCGTTACATGTTCAAGCTGAACCGAGCGAACCAGTCGAAGGTAACCCGAAACCCCATAATTCTTTGCTCGATTCAAGCATCTCGTTAAGATCTGAAGTGGATCGCGGGGAGGAAGGGGAAAAGACACAGGACGAGACGAGACGAGACGAGACGAGAGGAAACAGAAAACGCCGAAGCATACCTTACCAAGTTGAACCAAGAAAACAAAAAGTAAGAAGGTCGGAGGAATGGCGGCGGTCTACCGGCAAGGAATGCCGCCAAAAGTCAGGATCGGTCCTGGTGAGTTCCGACTTCTCACCTGCCAAACGCGACGCTTCACCGTCGATAGAAGTCACTTCCCTGCAGAAGAGCAGCACGGTGTACATGGTCGCCTCCACTGCCCTCGTGCCATGAAAGGAAGACACCCGACTTCAGCAGGTCCAGTGGAAGGTGGAAGGAGGTACCTGCCTACCCTAGCTTACCTAGGTAGGAGACCCCGCCCGGTGCAGCGCAGCGCAGCGAGCAGGTGCAGCCCGTGGACCGTGGTCATCCCACTCAACTCACCTTGCACCTTCCCACCTTTTGCAGAATGGCGCGTGAGTGTGGATTGTGGATGAGGGAAGGTGACCACTAAACAATCACGACCGGCCACCCTAGACCCTTTCCTCCTGCCCAAGCCGCTTCTTTTTTCCCCTCCTTTCCCTCCAAGGGTTAAAAAAATTTAAACGGTGCCGGGTCAAGCGCTCCGCTGGGCCTGACAAGAGGAAGAAAGAAAGAAAGGAAGAAAGAGAGAGAGGAAGTGAGAAGGAAGGCAATGCAGCAGCGGCAGCATGTACTCGAGATACTCGGGTCGTCAATCGCAGGTGCAGCTGCGCCCTCGGCCGCGGCACGGGGCGGGTGCGGCTTCCCTTTGCAGTTGCTCTTGGGCACCTCGATCCCATGCCTTCTTACCTTGCCTTACCTTACCTACTTACCTAGGTACCTTACCACCTTACCTTAGTTGACCGTGGTGTCCTTCGTACATACAAAGTATCCCCCAACGGCAAATGCGTCCTCAGAACGGTGCAGGTGGATTGGCTAGGTTAAAGTGTAGTGCATTGCCTTGGGCTGGGCCGGGCTGCTTCTCGGGCTGGGTCGTGTAACCTTGCAACCTCTTCCTTGCCCAAAGACTTCTAGGCCGTTGCTCCCTCTCTCTATCCAGTTGCTTTTTCATCGCGAGTGTCGGTATCATTGCCTCCTCTTCATGAACATCAGTAAGCCAGTCAAAGTCCCGGCCCTTATTGCACAACTCATATTGCATCATGCCTCTTGGAACTTAGAAGCATCTGTTTGCTGTCCAGCCTGAGCAGGGAAGGAGCCCAGAGACTTAAGGTGAGGAAAACCTTACGTGAAGAAGAAAGGACGAAAGGACTAACAGACGCAATGCTGGGAAGAGGAGTCCAAGTCCCAGTCCCCATTCCGATACCCACAATCCATTGGATTACAACCCAATTGTCTGCCCTGCAACCGCAGAGTGAAAGCACGAGGACCAGGGACTCTGCGGGGAATCTGTCTGGCCCTTGGTCTCAGCAAGCTCGACGACAGTAATAAGCAACGAGCATCGCAGTAGTCGCAGAAACAACACCAACGCTTTTCCGAGCCACGAGAGACGAAAGACACAAAAGTCTGACAGAAAGTCAAGGAAAGCAACAGGACCCGACAACGGCGGATTAGTCCAAGACACGACGCAGACCCGCTCCATAAAGTCGCCATCTCTGGACACTTCCGTCGAATCATCAGCATCTCAGTCAGAAACCCAGACCCAAGAACCCAGAACCCAGGATACACAAACAACCCAGACCCCTGCCTTCACCTCTCACCCTCACTCTCACTCACAGTCTTTTGTCTCTGTTTCCCTCCCACCTGTTGCTCCCGTCGTCCATTGCCCCAGCGTGAGAGATTCACCTTTTTACCGACCCGACATCCATCTTCCTTGTCCGTGTCTGTGTCTCTCACTACCACCCAAGAGGTGCTGTGACCACACCCAATTCGCGCCCCCCGTCGTCACCCTCGTCTCCGTCCCCGTCCCGGCCTGGGCTGACCGGTACCTGGCCCGAAGTACCTATCTTCCGGGCCTTTGCTCCTCGCCATCACCACTACGGTCTACCTACTTGCCGGTGGGAACACTCTCAGCTAGTTACCTTTCTGGCGTACGATAATCCTCACTCACGTACCTTACGCGGATACTTTCTCCATTTCTCCTAGAGAAAGAAAGAGCAAGCGACAGAAAGACGGGGCCTACCTACCTTGCCTTACCTGACCTTACCTGCCCAGGGTCGCTCCTGCCTTCCTTGCCTCCTTCACCGTGGTTGGCTGGCCTGTGCTTCGTTCGCTCTTTCCCTCTCCGGTACTCGGTGCACGTCCCGGTCTTCTGTGCTGTACATCCCGGGGCAGTACCTACCTTACCTACTGGACGGATACCTTACCTTCCTCACCTAACCATCTTCGTACCTGCGGTACCTACATACCTACCCTTAAATCCTGACCGACCGACCTTATTTTTTATTCGCGGTCCTTGGCCTCGGCCCTCTTCCTCCCACCTTCACACACCTGAAGATCGAATTGAGACGGCCTTCCACCGAAACCAAATTCCCATCTTGTCTATCTTTAACTTCCACGGTCACTGCGGTGCACTCCCCTTGGTTTTTGGCCCTCAATTGCCCTCCCACGGCCTCGGCGCATTCAGTCTCTGTTGGGTTGCTCCCCGCCTCCCAGGACCCGTTTCTTTTACCCCTCACTTTTTCTCTGCTCGCGACCTCGCGTCGGTGAATCTCGGTGGGGCACATCACACAATCTGCCCGACATCGATTCACAGGGCACAAAGAAAAGCCGCGTGAGAGAGAGGAAACAGGACTACTCGCTCTGGCTGAGTGGGATAGAGAGCCGCGCCGGGGATTTACTTCTCTTGCCACCCCGTCGTCTTCTTAATTTCTTTTTTTTATCCGCCACACGCTCCTACGCCGCAACCACCGCACACCGAGAATGGGTCGAGGGTAGTTGCTGCTGTGACAAAGGGACAAGAAAACACATTTGGCAAGCATGCATCCGGCTCCGAGTCTGGTAGAAGCGCCTCCGAAGAACGGCAGTGAGGAGTCTGGAAACAGACCCCAAACCGCATCGCCTTCAATGTCGCAACATGAATTGCCCCAGTCGGCACAGACTCCGGCGCAACAACAACCGCAGCCGCAGCCGCAACCGCAGCCCTCGCCGCCGCCGCCGCCTCAACAGCAGCAGGCTCAGCAGCAGACTACTCCTCAGCAGCAGCAACCTCAACTCCCTCCGCCGACCCCAGGCCAGTCGGCCTCTCCTCCATTGAGGAAGGACACCAACTCGTCCATCTCAACTCAGGCTACCGCGGCCTCTGCTGCTAGCAACATGTCCGCGGAAACAAACAACACATCGTACAGTGCCGACACCTCTCCTAACTTAACATCCATATTCCATGTCAAGGATGGCTCCGACGTCTCTAACCGGGTCCGCGCGAGCAGGAGGCGAACCGGTCCTTTGTCCCAGCAACAGAGAGAGAAAGCCGCCCTCATTAGAAAGCTCGGCGCGTGTAATGACTGCCGCCGCAGGAGAGTTGCTGTAAGTAGTTTTACTGCTCTTCACTCTCATATCGTGTACATCGAGTTGCTCTTCCCTGCTGACAAAATGGTGCCGTTTAAGTGTCATCCCAGCCATCACAACATGACCTGGGAGGATGCCGTCCGAAAATATCACAGGTCTCACAGCCCTACCATTCAGGACATTGCTCCTTCTCTGTCTGCTCAACGACCCCTTAGTCCTGCGCCTCTCATGAATAGTGTGAAGCCGATGTATCCTCAGGACGCACAGGATATGATGGAAATCGACTCGCCGACGCCGCCAGGACAGCACCGACTGAGTGAATCTCGCATCCGCACGCCGTTGCCGTCCGGCCCGCGCCTGGACAAGCCGCCGATGCTCCCAGGCATCGAAAGCCTGAAGTCTGACTTACAGACTAACGTTTCGAGGATTCTCTCCACCCCCAGCCGTAGTCGCTACTCCAGTGCGCAGGCATTGCTGCTGTACTGGCAGGATGACCCTGATCTCAGTGTCGGAAGCTCGGTCAAAGAGCTCAGCGAAGTCCTCGACCAGTACTACCGATATACGTTTTCAATCTCCCCCATTCCGTCTTCATCCGAGGCTTGCAAAAACCCATGGAGATGGCTTTCACGGAAGATTACAGACTTTGTGGAAGATCGCGACCAGCGCGATGTCTTGAAGATTGTCTATTACAACGGCCATTCGTACCTGGATGGCAACCGGGAGATGGTTCTTGCCAGGTGAGTTCCCTGTGTGCGGGTCTTGAGTGATTGCCAACAATCTCCAGCTCCAAGGATGTGGAAAAGGCCGAGACAATCCGGTGGAGCGGCATTCAACAGGTTTTGGAAGAGGCCTGCTCAGATACCCTAATCATCATGGATGCCGCGTTCTTCCCATCTTCCAAGATGCACCGTCAACAAGGTGTCTTGGAGTTGATCGCTGCGGCAGTGTCCGAAGAACATTTCGACGCCCTCGATCGTTGCACTTTCACCAAAGTTCTCACTGAGCACCTCAAGACGCGTGCTTCCCAACGCTATGCGAATCCATTTTCGGCAGCCGAACTTCACTCAAAGCTGCTTTCGAACTACCCGTCTCTCGTCCAGGACAGAAATCCGGAAAAGGAGACCATCACCAGCTTTCCCTCGCCTCTCCACATGCAAATGTCTGGTAATGCCCGTTTACCGTCGATTCTCCTGGCTCCGCTCAATATCGGCCCTATGAGGTCGAGTCTGCCCTTCGGCACAGAGGGTCAGCAACTCGTTCTTTCGATTCGAATCGGAGATGACCCCATTGATGTTGATAATTGGACCGAGTGGTTGAGAATGATGCCAGATGGTATCAAGGATGTGAGGGTTGACGGTCCTTACCGACCGGCGAGGTAGTCTACGGACAGCAGTGACAAACCCTTCGAAAGGCACTGCTCGCTAAGCAACTTTTGCTGCCTCTTCATACGTTTACGAGGCGGTTGGTCTTGGCTATAATGACCACTGAGGCGGGCAATGGGGGTCGGTACAGCTGAGAAGATGGGAAGTTTCATCGCCTTCAGCCGCGTCTCTCCGGCACCCTTGCCGCCTATCCTCGCTCACCTCGACTTCGCGCGCTTACCTGACTATTGGCAGCTATTATGCGTAATGACTATATCATGACACGGCATCACCACCCGCTCAAGAGGTGGAGCGGACGAAGAGTGTACAAATACGCCGGAGGGGGAAGCCAACGAATCATACATCATGTCACATTTTTGCTTTGAAGTGTTTGTCTCGCAAGCGAGGAGTGCAAACGGATACGGGAGACTGGGGAGCATACAGGGTGGTGTCACGTTGGCATTCACGGCGTCAAGATGCATGGTCTTTTCCTGTCATGAAAGAAGCTTTGCATTAGTGGATATCCCCCAACTCGCTTTAAAGACCGCACTTCTCTCTTCCTCTCGTCTCCATTTTTCCCTTGCTGTCTGTCATGATGTGGTTCGTGTTGTAATGCTAATGACGGCCGTTCCAGTTTCTAAGCGTCCTAACTCCATTCAACGGAGGTTGCCTGTGACGCAAAAGTTTCATACACGAAAAGGTTGTGGTATCAAAAAAAGAAAGTTGTTTTTCCAAACGTTCACGTCTCTCAAATAGCCAAGATCATGGCCGCAGCAGCACTGACCAAACCAGCCCAGAAGCTGCCGCTCGCCTTGGTGGCAGGACTGTTGGTCTCGACGTTGCCGATGATGAAGCCGGGCTCGTAGCTCGCGTCGCGGGTGTCGAGGGTGCCGTTCCAGCAGTACTTTGTGAAGCACGAGGCGCAAGCGTCCGGGACGGTCTCCCTGTTGCGGGCCATGCTGCGCGAGAGCATCGCGCAGGCGACGCAGCGGGGCCACTCGGAGTCGAGGGTGGCGTTGCCCTGGGTGGCGGAGTCGTAGCCGTTCTGGATGATGGCGTCGCGCTGGGAGGTCTTGTAGGAGGGGTCGAAGGTGGAGACGTTGGAGTGGGCGACGTAGGGCGCGTTGGGGAGGTAGACGAGCAGCGGGGGCACGCGCTGGTTTGCGGAGAGGGTGAAGTTGGAGGCGTCGCAGCCGAAGAAGGTCGGGCGCTTGTTGAGGCCGAGGTTGATGAAGGTGTTGGCGTCCGGGACGGGCGGGAAGAGGGTGCCGTTTGCGATGGGCTCGGCGACGCGGTCGTAGGTGGCGCGGAGGGCGGTGCCGTTGGGCCAGTTGAAGTTTGTGTCGGCGGAGGAGTCGACGGCGAAGATTACGTCGACGGCGCGCTCGGGCTGGATGAGCGGGTGGAGGGGGATGTTCTGGAGGTCCTCGCCGCCGTCGACGAGGGAGAGCTGGGACTCCTTGGCGTTGACGTTGGTGGAAGGGTTCCAGCCGAAGAAGGGGTTGGGGACGTATTGGGCGATGTCGTTGTTGTCCTTGTCGAGGGCGTTGAGGATGGAGGTGAGGGCGGACTGGATGAAGTCGGGGATGCCGGTGGAGGTGAGGTTCTGGAGCATGAACTGGTTGAAGAGGGAGGAGGAGGTGCCCATGACGAAGCCGGCCTGGTCGAAGCCGCGGACGCAGGAGCCGTTGGCGGGGACGGCGCCGCCGGAAAAGTTGGAGGCGAGGAACTCGAGGGGCGCGAAGCCGAAGGCGGTGGGGTCCCAGGTGCCGAGCTCGAAGGGGTTGAACTCGTAGACGGTGGCGTTGAGGGAGATGATGCGCTCGCCGGGGGCGCGGCCGTCGGCGACGAGGATGGGGAAGGGCTGGGCGCCGGACTGGAAGTCGGAGGTGTCGGCGATGGAGGAGAAGGTGTACGAGGGTCCGCCGTCGGTGGCGTTGATGAGCTGGTACGAGAGGGCGCGGCCCCAGTAGTCGGTGATGGAGACCTCGAAGCCCTTGTCCTTGCTGTCGACCTGCTTGGCGACGGTGGCCCAGTAGTCGGCGGTGTTGAGGATAGAGATGCCGGACTCCTTGGGGCCCTGGAAGATGGAGCGGTCGAACTTCCAGACGGAGGATCCTTGCGAGCCGCGCTGCAGGTCGACTACGGAGGAGAAGTTGTTGGAGTAGAGAGAGCCGACGAGCCAGCCGCCGCCGGAGAGGCCGGCGAGGTAGGTTGCGGACTGGAGGAGGCCGCCGATGCCGCCAGCGGCGGTGGAGTTGGGGGTGCGGGAGTCGGCGGCGGCGAGGAAGCCTGCGCCGTTCATGAGGGCGCGGTAGCCGCCTCCGGAGACGGCGAGGGCAACATTGGGCAGCTGGGAGGGCGAGGAGCGGACTCGGGAGATATAGGATTGGGCGTCAAAGTTGGGGATGTTTGCGCGGGTGAGGAAGTCGAGCATGGGTTCTACGGTTGCGTTGCGGCGGAGGGGCAGCCATGATGTCTCGTTTGGTGAGAGGGTTGCGGCGGAGCGGATTGTGGGACGGGTGGACGGGCAGTCGACGATGGCCGGGGCGTAGCCGCCGGAGGGCGAGTCCGGGAGGGCGCGGGGGTCGACGGCGCCGAAGGCGAGGCCGGCTGCCATTGGCTTGGCGGGATCGAGAGCCGCTGCTGTGGCTGTCAGAGCCAGCAGGGATGGGAGCAACATTTTTGGTGAGTGTGTGAGATGATTTGCGCCTGGTGGGAAGGGGGTATCTTTGGGTTTTCGAGGACGGGTGATGAGTGAGCGTCCGTGTGAGAGCTGAAAGAAAAGAAAAAGTGAAAAGGTTGATGAGAAATAAGGCAAGTGAAGGCCCCTGCAGAAGGAAGAAGAAGGATCGAAGGCAGCGAGAATTGAGTAGGAGAAAGATGGAGATGTTCAGCAATAATAATAGATTTCAATAGTTGTCACCCCCTAGGCGCATGGTGCAGCGGCAGTGCGGTGCGGACGGCTTCGATAGACGGGGATTGTGACCCTTCGGATCCTTCCACGGACCCGTCGCGCTAAGGAGAAGGTTTTGATTTTTGGTGTCGGTCGGTATGACGTCGAATGTAGATGAGATTGAAGCTCGTGCGGTCTTCCTTGTCGGAGTGCGAGGGAGCCGCAGGTGCAAGCTCTGGGTCGGGTTTGCCTTCTGAAGCCGAGAAGAGACGAGATGGCCTTATGCTGGCCTATGCTTGGTTGCTTTCCCTCGCGCGGGCGAACGATGCGATTTGATCGGGGCCGAAGGTCCGTTTAGGTGTGTGAGTGAGCTGCTGTGGTGTTCCTTGTGGTGTGTGGATGTTGAGTGGGTGCTTTGATGAGTTGTCAAAACTCCGATGGATGAGCGGGCTAAGATGAGATTTTAAGCTCAACTGACACTCAGACTCGAGAGGGAATGACTGGCGAAGTTGAGGGAGGTTAAAATAGAGAGATTTAGTTCAAAGTGATCATCAGGGTCCTTACTTCTCTTATTGCTGGCCGTCAAGCGAGAAATAGAGAGAGTGAGACCCAATGTGTGACGGGGTAGACAGAAATGCAACTGCGGCTGCAGGGCAACCAGGCACCTCACGCGACAGTGGGCAGTGGAGTTTGCTCCTCCCAGGGGGCGATTAAGTGATTTGACCCTTCAAGTACGGTGAGAGAGGTTTCATGTGCGAACAGGCGAATGAGGGACGGGAGATGAACAGCTCGTAAAAAGCCTGTGCTGCCGTGCTGGGCGTTTTCTGGGCAGCTGAAGGGGTGAGGATGAGATGGATGGGGTACGCGGAATTGTGGCTCTGCGAGCGAATGAGAAAAAGATCCCGGATCGCCCGGGTCGGCAGGGTCTAGTAGTGATGATGTGAGGCGAGGATCTTTCTGAACAAGTCCCTTATTCGTACGTATGCAGTACGGGGGGATAAGGCTTCCTCGGTAATTTCGTTTTCGATACGGCGCCAAAAGACAAGCAAAAACGAAGGTCCACGGGAAAGGCGGCCTGGTAGAGCGGCCAAGTGGAGGAAACTAAGTTCGGACTCGTGGCAATACGCGGAATGAACGGCAAGCTGAGGCAGTTCAGACGAAGGAGGAAATCAAGGTGAAGAGACGCATTAAAAGCCGACGGCGTGTTGGGTCCGGATGATGCAAGGAGACAACAGTGTAAGAAATTAGCATCCGAAAAGGAAACAAGAGGTCACCTCTACTGGGCGGCTCTGGTGGGCGCGATGAGGTCAAGCGCCGAACCTGAAGACGGTGCTTGGTGATGGACCAGCTGGACAGCGACGGGGTTCCACGGTCTCGGGTGCGGCGTTTTATGAGACGGAACGTTGGTGAGGTTGGATGTCCTTGTGCTCGTGCCTGTCCGTGTCTTTTCTGTCTCTGTCTCTCGTTCTCTCCGCATCGATGCAACGGAGAGAACGTCCAACAGAGTTCCGCCTTCAGGTGTCATTCCCTGATCCGGCCAGGTGTGACAGGCGCCGAGCCGTGCTGCCCGCGGTTTTCGAACCTGTTCCAACACTGTCTGTCTTTCTTACCTCGGCGCGTACCCGTATTCGTGCCCTTTGCAGCGTTGCAGCGATGGACGGGTGGATGTGTTGGATAAGACGAGACATTCGTTCGACACAGCAGGGCCAAGAGCGGTGCCTGGAATCGATCTGCGGGACAACGGAGCTAGCGGGGCTGGGCGTTTTCGTCTGTTGCCTGCGCCATCCGCAAAGCTGCTGACGGTGTGTGCCGCAGCAGCAAGACGGATTGACTTGGGTTGCTGGTGGTTGGTTGATTACTCGAAAGAGAGCTCACAGCCATTGGATCACTGTGTCAGCAACCGAGTTGGGCTGTATGACCAGATTTAGAGGCTGATGGTCATATGTGAACTGCAGTCAGCAACACACGTCGTTGGATCTCGCCCGAACAGAGTTGTCAAGCGCGTGCAGGTACTGCGGTAGATGCAGGCGTGCTCTGCTACTGGAGAGAGGATGGTGGTGACCACACTTTCGCACCCTCGCCTCGCCCTATCGCCTGCATGAGCCTCCCGCGGGCGCCCCAATTGACGGGTCGATCCCGAGCCAGCTACCATCGGAGTTTTACCTTTAGGGCCGATGCCGTCAGAAGATGCGTCTGCTAGGCGAGGTGTTGGGTGGTGGGCGATGAGTATGCCTGCGTTACTGCGGCTAGGGTGTGCCTTGTTGGTAGGGGTAAGCAGGCCCCTCGAATATGGTAGGTCGAGTGCGGGGAGACGCCTTGCTTCTCGTGCTCAATTTGAGCGCAATTTGTCTTCCCGGGGGCTGGACATGGGAAGAGAGTCGTGTGAGATGCTGGTGCGATCGATTTAGACGTGTTTCAGCGTGGTCGAGAAGAGTCTGTGGAAACTCTGTCGTTGAAGAGATTCTGACGGCGTGGTGGTGGCCGTCAACTTCTGATGACGATTTCGTGATTTGCAGCAGGTTTTGGAGTCTGATGCATCGGACGGAATCTTGTCGAATGTCGAATGGATTACCCCTCCTCGCAAGTAAACAGGCAGCTTCGTCTTCGGTCGTCGACTTCGATTCAGCAGATCACTTTGATCACCTCGTGCGGCAGAGGCAAGGCCCTGGGTCCAGGCCCTGCAAACTCTCACGGCGACTCAGGCATGCGCAACCAACACACATTTTCAGATAGATAGGATCGCAAAAATGGCTTCAGCGTAGCCAACATGTGGCCTAGATGTCCATGCTGTTCACAAAGACGATGCGTGGTCTTGATTAAAGTAAACACCTCCACGATGGAGTCACGACGTCGTCGACAACCACCGATGGCCTCGGTCATGACATTGTTGATCAACATGAGGTCTGTTGTCGGGGTAAACGCGACGCAGAGGCGATGATCACCACAACGATCGCAGCGCATGACGTTGCTGGCCGGGTTTCCATGAGCTCTTCGCGTGGCTTTGAGGCATCCATGTTGACGTCTGCTGAGGTCTGTAGCAACAAAGCTGCCGTAGCTGGCGGCCGGCTGGCACTTCCCGGGTACCACCTGGCAAGGGCTCAGAAGACCCCCAATCACGGACGAGGGTTGCAGCGCTCCGAAAGTGGGCCATGTCAGTGTTGACCTGGCAACGGCAATTACGCGAAGATCCATATCAACAAAACCCTCGCCCGCTCTTCCCTGAACGGGGAGCTTCCCAATCAACATCACAGCATCATGAAATAACCGCCAGCATCCTCTTTCTAACCCACGCTTTACTAACCAACCAGCCAAACGACAACCTTCTGCACCATCTTTGCTTTTTCCACCCAACTTTCCGCACAAGATGGAGCCCCAATCACCCCCCAAGCGCATCACGCGTTCCAGAGCCGCAAAGACGGGCGAGAGCTCAACAACCACGAGAGCCACCAAGATCGTGACAGCAGCTGCCAAGGCGAAGTCGACTGCCACCGCCCCGACGCGCTCTACCTCAGCCAAGAGGAAGACCCGATCAGACGACCACGAAGATGAAGAACACAACGAGCAAACACAAGAGTCAGAACCCGCCGTGCGTGCCACCAGAGCTACGCGAGGCCGCCCCAAGAAGACCGTAGAGGAGCCCACAGCACCAGCTGCCCGAGAGCCCTCAACATCAAGTACGGCGCCCGGCAGAGCCACCCGTGCGCGAGCCACTGCACGCAAGGTCTCTGCCGCCGAGCAGCCAGCACCCAAGGAAGAGGCGCCCAAGCCCACTCGTGGCCGGCCCAGGAAGGTGGTCCAGCCTGCAGAGCAAGCCCCTGAGAAGGAGGCAGAGCCAGTAAAGAAGACGACGCGCACCCGCGCAGCACCAGTCACAGCAGCAAAGCCCGCCGTCAAGAAGACGGTAACATTCCAAGAACCCGAAAAGGAAAACATCGCTCCTGACGCAAGCAAGAAGACGGCCGACAAGTCCACAACTGCCACTGGCCTCCGGGCCAGACCGGTGCGAAAGCCTCCTGTTCCCAAAGCCCCGACGAGAGCCACCCGCAACGCTGCTGCTGCCACCACGAAGACGGAGAAGACGCCGCTCAGCCCTAAGAAGGTCACGCAGATTCCCATGTCTCAGGACTACTCCGAGGACGAGCTGGCTGGAGAGAATACGCCCCCGAGACCCATGATGAAGAGCCCTACCAAGCCTCCGGCGAGCGTCCTTGGCTCCTCCAAGAAGCTCAACTTGAAGCCTGTCGAGAAGTCGGCGGATTCCAAGGAGGACCAAGACGGCGAGGGCGCCGATTCAGAAACCCAAGAAGACGAGGTTACCAACGTGCTGGCCTCGCCTGCCAAGAGACTGCCTCCTTCTCCTTTCCGGGATACGCTGAAGTCTCCTGCTAAGCGCGTTGAGGGTGTTTCGTTGAAGCCCGCGTCCATGTCTACCGCTGAGGGCGTCGCTCCCACGCCTCTCAAGGCTTCGTTGCTTCACTCTCCCGCCAAGAGACCGCAGTCAGCCATCAAGCCGTTCGCTTTGCCGACTACGGGTCATGAGGAGAAAAACCTCTCCAACTTCAAGGCTTCCCTCCTTCAGTCGCCTGCCAAGCGACCTTTGTCTCCCATCAAGGGTCTGGCCAAGCCTCAAGAGACCATTGAGGAGATGCAGTCTCCCGCCACAAAGCCTCTGCTCCTCTCCACCCCGACTGCTCTGCCCCCTGCAAAGAGATCTTCTGAGAAGTTGATGGAGGAAGAGAATGGCCACAGCGATGACGAGGAGGAGCAACTTGACGAGGTTGCCGAGGCCATGCTCAATGAGTCCATTCACTTGGAGGAGCCTATGCAGTTCCCTGGCCGTCTGTCTGCTGTTCTTCCCAGACACGCCGACCCCGTCTTCAAGAAGGACATGCCCGCTCTTGAGGAGCCTGAGGAGGATCTGGCCCAGGCCGAGGAAGTCGATGTTGTCCAGTCCGAGGATGCTCCCGAGGAGGGAGACGACTTCGCCACTGAAGACATGCCGGAGTTCGATGGAGAGCCCATGATGCTCGACGAGGACTACTTCCAGCCCCAGGCTCAGAGCAGCCTGGCCCCTCAGCCTGCGTTTAACGTTCCCACTGGTATCTTTGGCCTTCGCCAGAAGGACATGGACCCTTACCATAGCATGGACTCGGACTCAGACGACGAGCTCGCCAACAGTCCTCGTGTCTCCGCAGTCGAGAAGTTTGTTCCTCTTACCCCCACTCCCAAGGCTGCTCGCCGAAGCAACGTCATGCCGAGAGTCTCCAACGTTGGTTTCACTCCTCTGGCCCAGAAGCTGAACGCTTGGTCCGCTGGAAGCCCGACCAAGGGCTCCAAGACGCCCGTTGCCAAGACTCCCCAGGCTTCGGCGGACTCTGCTTCCGTCTCTGGCACTCCCCGTGCGTACGACTCTCCCCTCAGAAGCACCTACTTCGAGGATGAGATGACTGTTCGTGCCGACATGGAGGCGCAGAACGAGATTGAGGCTGCCATTGAGGCTGAGATATCTGCCGCCAGCGAGGAGATCGAGTTCGACGATCTCATGGTCACCGACGAGGACATGGCTCTCGCCGCCGAGGCGAATGAGATGTCTCTGATGGAGCCGGGGCAGCTGGACGACATCGTCAACACTTCCAACAGCTTCGACGACACCCTTTCTGAGGCGAGCCAGGAGTATGGCGACGAGAACGAGATGCCTGTTGATCCCGCCATGCTGAATGGAGCCTCCGTTCCGCCTACCACCCCCAACAGAATGATCAACCGTGAATTCCACACCGTATCCAAGGTCCCTCTCAAGGCCGCTGATGAGTCGACTCCCCGTCCCAAGAAGAAGCGTGCTGCCAGCATCTCCCGACTCCCGGCCAGCCGCCCGACTCAAAATCTTAACAGGAGCGCCACTGTCATTTCCTACTCGCCCGGCAAGAACAAGTCTGAGCCACAGGAGACAGCCGAGCCCGAGTCGGCGCCTGTGACTCCGGCAAAGTCTGACATCTGGTCCTCGCTTGGAACCCCGGCTCGCACCCCTCATCGCAACCTCAGCCCTGGTCTGCTCCGCGGCGCAGTCGTCTTCGTCGACGTTCACACGACTGAGGGCGCGGATGCGAGCAGCATCTTCGTCGAGCTCCTGACCCAAATGGGAGCTCGTTGCGTCAAGACTTGGGCGTGGAACCCGAACGCGGCCGACAATTCCGACATGTCCAAGGTCGGCATCACCCATGTCGTGTTCAAGGACGGTGGCAAGCGTACCATGGAGAAGGTCAGGGAGACCAACGGCATTGTCCACTGTGTTGGTGTGTCCTGGGTGCTTGAGTAAGTTGTTCCTTATGGTTCTGCACATTATCATTACTAACTAGAACACAGCTGTGAGCGCAAGAACGAGTGGCTTCCAGAGGACGAATACTCCATCGACACTTCCCTGGTTCCCCGCGGAGGCGCCCGTCGCAGAAAGAGCATGGAGCCCACGGCCCTTGCAAACCAGAACGGCATGCTGGTTCCTTCGCCCGTCAAGGGTGGCCGCGATAACAAGACCGCGCCCAACACACCCATGAACCGACGTGACAGCACCGTCTGGATGCACACTCCTTCGGACGAGGCCGACGATGAGGAGGTCGATTGGGAGGGACTCATGTCCCCTGTTCCCGTGACTCCTGCCCCGGATGCTCTCGCCCGCTACGCGGCGAACGTTACCCCCGAGACACCCGGTGCCACTGACTACGACTCGTCTCCCACCAAGCTGCTGATGCAGACATGCCCTCCCAAGAACAACGCTTTCGCCGAGATGGGCGATGGCATTCTCAAGAGGGAGAAGGACGAGACCGTGATGCAGCGCTTGATGGCCGCCCGCAGGAAGAGTCTGCAGTTTGCTCCCAAGATCGGAAGCCCGTTGGCGAAGGCTTGGCGATGAACATTTTGAATTTTTGCGATGTCTTTTTCGGTCACGATCTGACCGCTTATTGTGCGATGGAAATTGCTTTGAAATATCATAGACGGCGTTTGGTGGATACGGATACGGACACGGAGGTATGGGAACGGTGTTCAGGATTACCGCACTGGCTTGTACATCACAATAAACGCGATCGCAGATGCATCGCCTGTTCAGAACAAACATGTTTGGAATTCTTGCCATCAATGAGCTTGATCCACGTTAGAGAGTCGTCGATTGTCAGACGTGAGAGCTACCCTGGCCCCTGTCCCGAATCTGGCAAGGTGACGCATGTCGGCCGCGCGTTCTTTTGATTGGACCAGCCCTCTCCGGAATCTTGACTCGAGCGATGATTGATAACAGATCCGTGTTCGACACTTGATACCGCAACTCCGAGCGTCCGTGTGGCGAATATGTGATTTTGTCCTCACTGTTCTTTTTTGCAATTCTTGATCCAACAGAGAGCGCTCATGTCAAGATGATATTGAAGGGGATTCTATGGAGCTGGGCGCTGTTGGCCCCATGTGTTGGCGCGGAGCAGCAGAAGCCGCTTGGCACGGGAACACCGAAACATGAACATCAGCAGCAGGATTCGTGGAGACGGGACCTCAATTTCTCATCGCCGGCGCCGCACTTATTCGCGTCGGCGTACGGGCTGCTCCAGCAGTGGAGCAACACCGTGTTCCCCAATGGCCACACGATGGCCGCGGTGGAGATCCCGGCGTTCACGCTGCTGTATCATGGGCGGATGGACGAGGAGGACACGCCGAGTCCGGAGTGGCTTGCTTTTGATATGTGAGTTTGACCTGCTTAGTTAGAATCTTTGCGCCTTTTACGGGGATGGTTCGCAAAATGCTGGAAATGTTTGAAAACGTTGTGAGACGGGGCTAACGCCGGACAGAGAAATGGCCTACGGGATCATGGGCTCAACCCGCCAGAGCTTCATGCTGAGCTACCAGACGACGCGGCCCGTCAAGGCGCTCTACTTTGACGGGGAGTCGGCGGCGCTGATGGGGCTCGGGCAGCTGGACACGCAGATGCTGCACCTGTACGGCAACGTGACCGGCCCGGATAGCGGTGGCGGGATGTGGAGGGGCCTGGAGCCGGAGTACGAGCGGGCGATGGGGCTGTGCGACTGGCTTGCGGAGCGGGGCCTCGGGGGCGTGGGCGGGTTTGAGGGGGTGGTGAGGATGAATGCGGGTTTTGAGGTTATCTGGTGCGATTTTGGGAGCGGGAGTTTGAGGTTGGTTAGTCGGGGCAATGTGACGGCGCCGCAGATGCGGGAGATTAAAACGGCGGCGGTGAATGAGGAGGAGGAAGAAGGGGGCGAGGTGAAGAGGAGTGGGAGCGTGCCGACGTCGGTGTACCCGCTTCCGCCGCAGCCTACGCGGACGGATCGGCCTGTCAGCCCGACGAAGCCTGCCGTGCCGCCGAACTGGCGCGGGATCATGGGGCCCTCCGACCGGGAGCCGTTCCTGCAGAGTCAGGGGTGGGGATGGTTTTCTTCGGGGACGTGGCATTACGGCGGCAGCGGGATGGGGCCTGGGAGGGGAGAGACGAGGGCGAAGGTTACGGCTTGCGGGATCACGAGCTGGTATTCGGGCAGGTTCTGGGGGCCGCTTGTGGAGGAGGAGGGGAAGAGGTTGAATCTGACGCGGGATGGGTTCTGGAGCGGGCTGGATGGGGGAAATAGGAGCGTTGCGATGGATGAGCTTGGGAGGAGGAGGAGGCTGCATCATCTCGAGGGCATGAGCGAGCAAGCGGCGGCGCGGATGAGAGGGGAGACGGAGGCTATGTTGAGGGATGTGTTGGACGGGGGGAGGTGCAGTGGGATGGTCTGGGTCGATGTGTTTGCGGAGATTGTGCAGAGGAATGCTGGGCATCTGATGGCGCTCGAGAAGGCGGCGAGGTGGGCGGGAGACGAGGGGAACGTCACTGAGGTGAGGGAGTGGTTGTACAAGTTGAGGGGCCAGAGCCACATGTTTCTGGTGTCATTCTTGGAGTACCCGAACGAGATTGGCAGGGGAACGTGGGACGTTCAGGGGCCGCTTTTCGGGGAGACGTACTCGAGATGTCGGTACCGGTACACGAGGCTGCTGGTTGATATTCCCATGAAGCCGTGGGAGACGGACCTCAGAGGCGCTGTCGAGGAGGTCATGGGCGGAATATGCGGCGTCTTGCTGCAAGTCGGATTCGAGGTTGAGAGGGCTTGGTACGCGCTGGAGGAGGGTGCCGGCGCGAGGCTGGTGAAGCTGGCAGAGAGATGGGAGGATAGTGTTCGGGGTCTGAGGGCCTGGGTCGGATGGGAGGGAGAATTCATCAGGTGCGACAAGGTTTGCGAGTGGGATGAGCGGTGTTACATCCCCATGTGGCCGCTTTTGAAGTCGGTCTGGGGCGGCAGACGGCCGAGGCCTCCGCCTAGGGACGGGCCTGGGAATGGAACGGAGCCGAGGCCGGGGCCGCCTCCGGGCAAAGGACGCGGGCCGGGGTATGGAGGTGGACACAGAGGCCCGGGCTATGGGATGCCGGGGCGAGGGCCCTCTTGGATGGGCGACGAGACTGACTTGTGGGCGCCCAAGTGTGTGAAGATGGACGACATCATGCCCAGGCCGAGGGCAGACTAGACTGTGGTCAGTGGTTCATTTCAGAAAGATTGGTTTCCTCCTTCGTTTGGTATAGAATCATTGCGTGGGCTGTCAACCGTATGTCTACCTCGAGAACAAACCAACGAGGTCTGCCAGAAGTTCGAGGGCATTGCAGACAAGGCGACTCTAAACATCTAAATATCCTTTACTTGGTAGCGAGCATGTTTCATTTAATGTAAATTCAAGCTTGACTTTTTGGTCATCTGATCTGGTCCGAGGTTAGCTTGCCGCTGCAAGTGACGAAGCCAAGGTTGACGTACCAAGGTATCACACGAATAATCTTGTGTCTCAATCTAGACTTTCAACTCTATAGCCTTGCCGATATTCCGTCCCAATTCCTCATTTCATGCGCTAATGTACGCCTTCATCGCCTTGACCGCATCGCCGTCGTTGGCCTTCAGCAGCTCTGTCGCCTTGGCCTTGGGGAGTTCCAGCTCGTCAACCTGCAATTGATGCGTTAGCAAAAGCCAATCTTATCTCATCCCGGGGTTTCCCCCCTCGAGAATGCGGTTCCTCTTCTGCCAAAGGTGGATCGCAAGGGCTACTGACCAGCAGCGTCACGTCGGCAGCGTCGACCTTGACGTTCTTGACCTCCTTCTTGGCGGCCGTGGCACCTCCCAGACCCTTGATGGCCTTCTGCGCAGCCTCGGCGTCAACCTTGTCCTCGGAAGCGTCGTCGCCGCGGGCATCGAGGCTCGCGAGCGCGGAAGCGGCCTTGCGGTCCTCGGCGGACTTGGCGGGCTGAACCTCCTCCTCGACGTCACCGCCGGTGGCGCCCTCGACAACGGCAGGGGGCTGCTTCTCGGACATGTTTGTAGCTATTCGGGTAATTGTTCGGTCGTCGGGTGTGCGAGGCCGTGGGGTTGGTTGGTGTGCAGTCTGATGTAGCTGTGAGGTTCGCAATCGTGGATGCACGTCCAGCAGCAGCAGCAAGTGCGAAGCTGACCTGGGTGCACAGGGCAGGCAGTTTGGAATTTGTGGTGGGGCAGTTCGAGGTGGGGGATTTGACGGGGGGAGGGGCACCGCAGAGGGGAACACTTCCAGCTTTGGCGTAGGTGTCGCCCTCACCGACGGTGAGCCATCTGAGAAGGTCCGGTAGGCTTCGGCATAGCGTTGCCCTGGGGAAATCGCAAGGTGGTGCAACTTTAAGCACTAACTTGCTAGGTTCCGCGGGCTGGACGGATGCTCTGGTTCCTGGTTTATTTTTGCATGGCGTAAATTGCCTGCCGCTATTGGCCAATTTGACTTCCGCACCGTTGCATGTTCGATTTTTCTCCCCTGTGCTGCCCATTGAGCCACATTGTTCATGTCCCTGCATTCTGCTGCCCATTGAATAAGACTGACTCACTATGCGGATGGCTCCTGCTCTCAAAAGAGTCATTCCGTCTTTGCATTGAGCTACTTCATTTCTCTGACAGCTCTACAACTCCTTCCTTCCCCTCAATCGAATCCTCCTTCTGTCGTCGAACCTCCTCTTAGCAAACGCCGTCTTCCTCATAGACCCTCACAAACACCGCCATGTCCTCCTCCGCAACCTGGTCGCCTGATTCCTGGCGGTCAAAACCTATCAAACAGTCACCCGCATACCCGGACGAGGCGGCGCTCCAGAAGTCGGTCAAGGAACTCGGCCGTCTACCTCCCATTGTTCACCCCAAGGAAATCGTCGCCCTGAAGCAGCACCTCCGCGATGTAGCTCTGGGTGAGGCCTTCCTGCTGCAGGGCGGCGACTGCGCCGAGCTCTTTGACTATTGTGAGCAGAACACCATCGAGTCAAAGATTAAGCTCCTGCTGCAGATGAGTCTGGTCCTCATTTGGGGTGCCGACAAGCGCGTCGTCCGCATTGGACGCATGGCTGGCCAGTATGCGAAGCCCAGGTCTAGTCCGACTGAGATGGTGGACGGTGTGGAGCTGCCGTCCTTCCGAGGCGACATTCTCAACGGCTTCCACGTTGATGAGCGGACCATTGATCCTCAGAGATTAGTCAAGTGAGTCCTCCTCATCATGAAAGCTTCAGGTAACTTTAACTGACCAAAATAGGGCTTACCAGTACTCATCAGCAACTCTCAATTACATCAGAGCATCTCTCTCGTCCGGTATAGCCGATCTCCACAGACCGCTCGACTGGGGCCTCGGTCACGTCCGGGACCCGGAGCTCAAGAGGAAGTACTCGGAAGCCGTCCTGTCCCTGACCGACATGCTCCGGTTCCTCCACACAATCGGCGCCGACAAGAGCGACAAGCTCGACACCGTCGACCTCTTCACCAGCCACGAGGGCTTACTTCTCGAGTACGAGCAGCCGCTGACCCGCCTGCTGGAGACGCCGGCCCCGCGCCCCACACTCAACGGCGGCGGTGCTGCCTCCGAGACCAAGAAGGAATACTACGACACCTCGGCGCACTTCCTCTGGATCGGCGACCGCACCCGTCAGATTGACGGTGCGCATGTCGAGTTCTTCAGGGGCATCGCGAACCCCATCGGCATCAAGGTTGGCCCCACCACGCCCACGGACGACTTGCTCGCTCTGCTCCGCACCCTCAACCCGGACAAGGAGCCGGGCAAGATCACCCTCATCACTCGTTATGGTGCCGCCAAGGTGCGCTCTCTTCTGCCGGCGCATATCAGGGCCGTTGAGGACAGCGAGTACCGCCGCTGTGTTGTCTGGCAATGCGACCCCATGCACGGCAACACAGTCTCGACCGGGGGCGGCATCAAGACTCGTCGGTTCCGGGACATTTTTGAGGAGCTGCAGGAGACGCTGCGGATTCACAAGGAGCAGGGAAGTTACCTAGGTGGCGTACACCTGGAGTTGACCGGTGATGCGGTCACGGAGTGTCTGGGTGGCAGTGAGGGATTGGATGAGGATGACTTGTCGACGAACTACACCAGTTTCTGCGACCCAAGACTGAACGAGAAGCAGGCGCTTGAGTTGGCGTTCTTGATCGCGGACCATTACAGAAACGAGAGAAGACCAGTCGTTTAGACGGGGGTACACATGGTTGAAGGTGGATGCATACTGGGCATACCGTGATCACTAAAAGCAATTCTTTACATGAAATTCAGCAGGTTTATGATTATTGGTACCTATGTTACTTGAATTCGTACATCGTGGTAACAAACGCAAACTCACAACACGGCTGGAGTGCTGAGACGGACAAGATGCACATCATCAGCGTCGTCCGTGCCCCGGAAAGGCCTGCCTACTGCAGACACCAAACACCCGTCAACCGAACCCGCACCGACAGTTCAGGGCGCAGAGGACCGAAGAAGTGGGCCTCAACGCTCTGCCAGCGCCGCTAAACCGTGGCCCAACAGGGAAGTTTCAAACGGATATCAGCGGGCCAACAGCTGGAGATGAGTGAGATAAGCCAATGCGCCCTGCGCTCCTTTCCCCAGTTCCGATAAGGGGAGCGGGGCTTCCCCGCGGCTCCGGCTAGAACCCCCCGTGACCGGTGTAAGTAGTACTGTAGTCCCCTTCCTCCCTTGAGGTGTCCCAATGCAATCCTCACCTTACACACCTCCCTAGTAGCTCAAGCTCTCCTCGTCTCATCTCACTCGGGAGCTAATACCAACTTCACCTCAACCTAGTGATCACCTACTCATAACCCACTTACAGCTTACAAGATGGTCTACCCATTGGACTATCTCCAACACCGCCGTGACTGGTCAGCATTGCTACCCCAATGTCTAACCCCTCAGTATACCGGGGCCACTAACACGACTCCAGCACATTCAAGCAGTCCGAACGCGCGGATAGGATCAGCCGCCTCACAGCTTACCAGGGCCCTTTCTCATCTCAAGACCGCCAGATCCTCGACAGGCCCATCGGCGAGCTCGTGCAAGATGTCCACAGGACCGTCCTGAAACCAATTGACATCCTGAAAACCTACGGCAAGGTTGCGCTCAAGGCTCATGAGCGCACAAACTGCCTCACGGAGATCATGATCTCGGACGCCGAGAAATGGGTTGAGGACGGCTCGATCAACATGAAGGGGCCCCTCGCCGGCATCCCTGTCAGTCTCAAGGACACCATCGTGGTGGGCGGCTACGACACCACCGTCGGCTTCAGCAGCTTCGTGGGGAACAAGACGCCGCTGGACGGCCCCGTTGTGCGGCTGTTGAAGGACGCCGGCGCGGTGCCGTACGTCAAGACGAATCTGCCCATCACCCTCCTCAGCTTCGAGTCCACCAACGACGTCTGGGGCCGGTGCAAGAACCCGCACAACACAAAGTACTCCCCCGGCGGCTCGACGGGAGGCGAGAGTGCGCTGCTCGCGATGGGCGGACGCATCGGCATCGGCAGCGACGTCGCCGGTAGCGTGCGCGCCCCCGCGCACTTCTCCGGCTGCTACAGCCTGCGCTGCTCGACGGGCCGCTGGCCGAAGCTGGGCTTCTGCACGAGCATGCCCGGCCAGGAGGGCGTGCCCTCGGTTTACAGCCCCATGACGCGCACCCTCGACGACCTGCGGTACTTCACCCGCGCCGTCGTCGGCATGGAGCCGTGGAAGTACGACTACAGCGTGCATCCCTTGGCGTGGCGGGACGACGTCGAGAAGGAGTACCTCGAGAAGCCCAGGCTGCGCGTGGGCGTCATGCGCACCGACGGCGTGGTCGATCCCAGCCCGGCGTGCCGCCGCGCCCTCGAGATGGTGGAGGTCGCGCTGCGCAAGGACGGCCACGAGATCGTCGAGATCAGCCCGCCGTCGCCGTACGAGGCGCTCAAGACGGCGGCGCTGGCGCTGAACGCCGACGGGTGCAAGATGTTCGACTCCTTCTTCCGCGCCGGCGAGTGGAACGACCCCGGCGCCGCGCAGATGAAGTTCCTCATGAACCTGCCCGGCCCGCTGCGGTACGCATACTACCTGTGGGTGAAGTACGTCCGCCGGGACGCCATGTGGGCGGATCTGATCCGCGACTGGCGCCCGCAGACGGCATTTGAGAACTGGAAGCTCGTCGCGCGGAGGGAGGCGCACCGGCTGGACTGGTTCAACTGGTGGAACAAGGTCGAGGTCGACTTCCTCATCACCCCGCCCAACGCGACGCCCGCTGTGCCGCATGACGGTATGAAGGATGCCTGCAGCAGCTGCGGGTACACTTTCCTCTTCAACCTGGTGAGTCTTGCATGATATTTGGTGACCGCGATTTCCACTAACGGAGTGTGTAGCTCGATTACACTGCCGGTGTCATCCCCGTGACCCACGTAGACAAGGACCTGGACCAGCTCCCTGCGGACTTCAACATCAAGAAGCTGAACGGCATCGCCCAGGGCGCGTATAAGCTGTACAACGCCAAGGACATGCACGGTCTTCCCGTTGGAGTTCAGGTCGTTGGCAGGAGGTTGGAGGAGGAGAAGGTCCTCTCCATCATGAAGAGGGTCGAGGATGCTCTGGGTGATGACAAGTACAAGCTGCTTGAGATTGACTAGGTCCGAAGAGGAGCTCCCAGTGTAGAGGGATTCTTGCGTCGGCTATGTAGCACTATGGAGTGAAAAGGACATCAATGACACCCCAACGTCTGGCCGATTTCGCGACGGATATTTAATGCAAAACGCCCCATTGGAGGCCGCTTATTCCAAGCTGAATCGTATCCCCGGATATAAGATGCCAGTTGATTGACTTTCGGGTAGTCCCTGCCGTGTAAGTGGTTTGGAGATGCGGGGCTGCGGCCGCTGAGGCTGGTCCGAGATCGGACTGCGGGGTGCCATCCACTCTGACTTCACCTCGTTTGACGCGCGCTGTTGTAAGTCCTTCAAGACAAGTACTTAAGGAGCTGGGTTCCAAACTTCGAGATTTCATGAGCCAAGCAGTTTCGATTTCATCAGAATTAGACCCAAAAACTCAATCATGGCCGCACAAAAGGAAGACAAGTGGACGACGGAGGTGAGCTCCCTTCTATCCGACCCCACCATCCAAGCACATGCGATGAACCGCTGACTTACACGTCGCAGGCGTACCAACACTCTGCCTCTTTTGTCCCGAAGCTCGCGACAAAGGTCGTCGGATGGCTCGACGTTCAGAAGGACGATGTCATCCTCGACATCGGCTGCGGTGGTGAGCCCCGTCTCTCTTCCAGTCCCATCAAGTCACACATGCTAACAAACTGTAAGACGGCGTCCTCGACGTCGAGTTCGGCAAGATCCTGGCCCAAGGCACCGGCTCCCTCCACGGCATCGACGCCTCACCCTCCATGATCTCCGCCGCCGAGAAGCTCGTCGCGGACGCCGGCCTGTCCAACTGCAAGTTCGAAGGTACCCTTCACCCGCCTTTAAAAACCCACCCAGCTCCTAACACACCCTCAGTCCTCGACGCGACCAAGATCGCAACCTCGTCCACCCCCGCACTCCAAACCCCAACCTTCACAAAAGCCTTCTCCAACGCCGCGCTGCACTGGATCCTCCGCCCGCCCGGCGCCCAGATCCCCGTCTTCACCGCCGTCCGCGACGCCCTCCTCCCCGGCGCGCCCCTCGTCCTCGAGATGGGCGGCCTCGGCTGCGTCTGCGAGATGCGCACCGCGCTGCTCATGGCCGTCTCGCGGCGCGTGGGCATCGACAAGGCGAAGGAGGTCGATCCCTGGTTCTTCCCCGACGAGGCGTGGCTGACGAACGCCCTTGAGAACGAGGTGGGCGGCTGGAAGGTCGAGAAGATTGAGCGCGAGTGGCGGCCGACGATCGCGGACAAGGGCGGTGTGGAGGGGTGGTGCCGGTTGATGGGCAAGGAGCTGCTGGACGCGGTGGAGGATGAGGAGGAGAGGGAGAAGTGCGTGAGGGAGGTGGCGGACGTGTTGGAGCATGTGTGTGCTGTGCCGGGCGGGGGGCATATGATTAGTTATGTGAGGTTGAGGTGTGTTGCGAGGAAGCTTTAGAGATTGGTTTGCGGAGATGTTGTGACGAGACATAAGGCGTCTTTTTGTAGTTTGAATTGAGATCATGAGTGGTCATAGGCCGGAGATAGATCGGGGTATTGTCTTTGTGCAAGTCGTTCGAACTGGTCAGGATAAGTCTGTTTACATGTAAAAGTTTCCCACAGACTTTTAAGCCGTAGGTCCCCTCGAAACATTCAGTTTACAAGCTATTTTGAGGTGTGCATATACGTGTTTGGTTTTCTACTTCGGCTTACTTCTTCCGTGGCAAGTGGGACATCATGGTCAAATTCAAGAGCTACCAGATAACGATCAGTACCTTGACATCTTTCAGACATCCCCAGGACCTTCTTAGTTCTTCAGGAAGTCTTTTGACACTGACCGAAATCCATAGAGGACAAGGAGTTGCGATTAGTCTTCGCGATTGAAAGTCACCAGTTATAGAGGGGTGACCACTTGTGTTTGTACATGCAGCGAAGCCAGCGCACATGTGAATGCAATATCTTACGACAATCACTCGCCTATTAATGCAGCTTTGAGATTTTGTCATTACCTGAACAATTGCGCAGAAAATCATTGCGGAGCAGGAAGAATCCAATGAAATTGAGCCAAGAAATCAGCTTTCCTATTAGCGCCAGCAGGAATTGCTGGCTCTATGTATTCGAACAGCATACGCGTGAGGTGCGCCTCTTCACTGTATCTTCACTGATGTCTGTGGTCTTCCTATTATTATTGCCCTGACTATGCGCCTGAATAGCCAGAAACCACTAACCGCGCGGATAGCGCATATGTAAGCTCCATCCACACAGTGAATATGAAGAGAACTGAAGGACGAGAGCGACGAAAACAAGGATAACAATAGAGATGAGGACGGACAGCGGCGGACGAGGACAAGGATAACAACGAAGACGAGGACAAGGACAAGGACGAGAGTTGTAATGGTGTATCGGAGGCAATGGTCAGGCCAGTCGTTCCTAGAAAATTCCATATCCCAGTTGCTAGGGGGTTGTGGTCGTCAAATTGGGCCTGTTACTCAGAGGTTCCAGTAGTCAATCTTTTGGTGCCCTGAGTACATATGCGTTTTGCCGGTCTGGAAAACGTGCCAGCTCTGCCCGAGAACCTCCTTGGTGTGGAACTCGTTGCGAACAGGAACGTCTTGCGAATTGTTAACGTCGACGCCGGCGCCATGCCGCAAGTCATGGGGTTTGAAGCGCTCTTTCAACCCGACGGCGGCGGTGAAATTTTTGATAGCCCATGAAGTCGATCCTCTGGTCGACGATTTATCTAGCTGTACCTCACACGACGTCGAAAACTGCGGGAATACTGGTCTCAGAGGATGGACCCAATCGACTAATGGTACTGTCTTAGGAAGAGTCTTGGTGCATAGTTCGTCGAAGGTTTTTGCGTCGACCGCCCCGAATCTAATAGCCATGATAATTAGATAGTTCAATGGGCAGAGGTACGGGACGGTGCAGGTTTCAAGCGTCACGACTCGCTTCCTGTCGTCGGATCGAGACTCACTGTATAAAAGTGTTAGCTCTAAATTGACAACGGCGAAGTAGGAGAACTTACTTCATCCCTTTTTGGCAGTGGATGGTGATCTGACCGTCGATCGAGATGGTGTCACCAGGCCCTCGGTGAAGAGAGAGCGACAAGTCACGCCACTGGAAGTGTTGAAACGGGGACTCTCTCTTGTCGTGAATGGCGGGAAACCCGGTTGCCAGGAATGCTTCCAAGTAACTGAAGGCGAGGTAACGGCCTTTATCAATGTCACCATCGTCCCTCTCATCGTCCCTCTCATCGTCCCTCTCATCGTCCTTCGTCATCGTCCTCCGTCATCGTCCTTCGTCATCTTCCTTCGTCATCGTCCTCCCTTGGTGGGCTACATGGATAGAAATAACGGGATGGAAGTGAATCTCAGCAGGCTTGGAAGTAAAGAATTGGGGGTTCGCGGCTCGCGCAGAAACCTTCAACAAAGTTGCAGAGGCAACTATGCTACCAATGTATTCACTAGCCAAACTTCGCAATGTGTTGCTTGAAGAGTTTTTCAAATCACAGGAGCCTCGCAGGTGATGAGTAGTAAATTTCCTAGGAAATTTAGCGTTAATATGCAACTTTGAGTAACAGACACACGACGTCTGTCCATGCTGCCTCGTTGCTCATATCGGTGTCATAGTTCAGCAAGAACACGTCGGTCTTTCAGCGAGACGAGACAGATGGCGCCTTCATGTTCTACGAGGATAAACCGACCCGGTGGTTCGAAGCCTTTAAAAGAGCGACCATTTGGAGACATCACAAGAGTTGCAGAGCAAGGAAAAATCCCACAGGGCTTCCTCCGCTTCTCTAAGAAAGGATGTTTCATTTAATAATAGTGATGGTTCTTGGCAATTATGCCCGTTTGCATCTCGTTGAGATAACCCGTCGGAGCCATTTATTGAAAGCTTCCTGCGTCCGTTTATATGGCCCACATACTCGCAGAACGATAACAAGGGGAAGGCAGCTTAGCAGCCAAACCTTCATGTTCTCATTACCAAGAGGCATGCGAGGATTTTCCAACTGTCTAGGTAGGACTAAGGAGAATACAAGCGCTTCCGCTGACGCATATTGCTGACTGACTATCGCTTTTATACCTTAGGTTATCAACCAGGAGACGAACATCCTCCTCGAGAACACACGCCTTCGCGCACGGGCGGGGCGTCGCAGACCACTCAACAGGACAAGTCGTATCCACCGTCCTCATTCCTATAAATTCTCAACGCAATGCATGTGTTCTTGCAAGAGCCAAAATAGGCCATTCCATTCGTCTCAAGCCAATGTTTGGTCCATAATGCATCACAATGGTTGTAGCTGACAAGATGTAAGCCAGCAAGCCTCACTGCAAGCCCGCAGTCCAGAGGTCTTGTTTTCGTCTGTCCGCATTTCTTCTTAGCATGTATCAGATTGAATAAGCAGACGAAAAAGATCTAATGGACTACTTGTACATACCGTCATGATCGTTTTCAACTCGGAGTGAGCAGCAAACTGTCATGTAGCCACCGGCATGCTCTACTAGACATGACACCTTGAGAGAACATTCGATATCATTCACAGGTCTTACAGCCCCTTACCATCATACGCTTTAAATACACACCAAACCTGTTAGAGGTATAGGCTGGGCTCTACCAATAAGAGAGAGCCAGCAAAGTGCCACTCTCCTAACACCAAGCTATTTCAGGTATAAAAGACACAAGAAAGCATTGATAGTAGAGCAGGCAAACACCACAAGGAGTTGTGTGACAATGAGCTGCATAGAACACGCGCAAGTCACCAGGTGCTTACTGAAGTAGTCTGCGCAGAAGAACCTCACCACTTTCAAAGGCGCCATCTATATCAGTCTTGCTATTGTTTCTCCCCTCGTCTTCATTGATCATCATTGTCCCGCATACATCATATAACTTCTGATGCGTATTCTGTTGCGCATAGTGAGATGCCTAAAGCTACTCACACGCTGCATCCTACGTCAGAAACTGCATGTCTTGCGTGACTTTCTCACCCTACCCTTTATCAGACCTAATCCGACACCAGATGGCCGCAATATAATGCTTACTGCGCTTCAATATACGTAACATCATAGAGCCATATTTTATACTTACTACTGTTTTGCAATTTCGCACGACTGCGCAGAGGGCCTTCGCCTCTTTAAAAGATCTTTCTCTGCGCAGCTAGAAAGAGACATATAGCAGTAGAAGATCAGTAGCGCGCCACTAAATGAACATCTCAGGACAGACTTGGGACTCTAGAGTAGTTAGGAAGACGTTTAAACCCCCTCGAGCACTTAGTGAAAACACCCCTTCACAGACCTCTGCTTTACTGTCCTCCCTTATCACTACCCCGCGCGCGCGTATTCACAGCCTCAGACGCAGGGGATAAGCTTGAAATGCATCTAACCTACTTTCAAGACCTGTCTTTCACATTTCTAGCAGTCCCTTAGAAGGGTGTATAAGCATTATGCATACTTACAGCGTCATTCCCTTCTCTAATTCCACCATTCAGAAAACGTCCTATAAGATTATGGGCAAAACGTGAATAACAGAGCTACTTAAAGAAATCTGGCATTCTCTTGATAAAGCCCTTTTATACCTAAAAACCAAGCTGCAGAGGAGCAAGGACATCGCTTTAATCCAACACCTTAACAGCCGCTACAGATATCTCCTCACAAAGAAGCCATCAGACATTATGTACTTAAAGCCAGCATCTTCACACATTGCTTCCTTTCTTTCTAGGCCACAATCCATCTAAACCATCTAAATCATAGTCCTCTGGCCAAATTTCCAGATTTGTTGCTGCAACGAACAGCAGATGAAATGGAAATTGCGCTTACAGCGGTCATAAACCTAAGAATGGCGAAGCTGAGGTGTGCCAGAACGACCAGCACTTGACCGATCATCTTTACACTCCACACTCCATTATCTTTCAACGCGCTCATCCTTTCCGTTTTCAATCCCCAAATACTCCACCAGAGACAGAAGCCTCCAATATTCACGTCCAAGGCACCTGCTTCATCACATTTTCTTTGACATCCACTATGGAAGCCAGCTTCAGGAGAATGCATACTTAAAGCTGAGATCTTCACACTGATTCCTTTCTTTCTGAACCACAATGTGCTTGCGTCTTGTTCATACCAGAATTGACGGAGCGTGTTTTCTTGGCACCTATGCGCAACAGACAACCACTTACTCTACTTAGCAAACAGCAAGTACCTATAATATGAGAGGCCCTTCAAACCGCACACATACTCACCATCCGTGAAGTCCCCTATCCTCAAACTATTCAGGTCCCCAAAATACTCCAAAGAAAGAACACCTCCCGGCCCCACGCCAAACCTATCTCATCAAGTCAGCATCATCAACCACCCACCTGCCCGCCAACCATGAACGCAGACGTTTCAATCATCGAAGAACTCCACAGTCAAATTGTACCACCTTCAAAATCTCCAGAAAAGCCCTCTTATGTACTCACACTGTGTCTCACCGAATCCTGAACCTGGGTACTGAGTCGCCAGTCCCGACAGTCCGGATACACACCCAAACCGGCCCCGCTCTCGGCCCGCCGATGACTTGCATCGCGTTCTTTCTGCCCACCCATCGGCCCGCGTACGGCACAGACGTCTTCCGGAGAAATACCAAACCTTATTCTGGTCGACGGGCATCCCCTACCTAAACTTCTCTGTCCGATATCGAGACACCCCTAATCAAGATTCAAGATCTCCCAGATCAGTCTCATCGACATCGGATAACACGCAAACTCTAGATTAGCATGAATCTTGGCCTCCTCAAGATTCGAAAACTGCATGCGGGCACACACCCTTAACAGACGTCATTTGCAGAATATTAACATCATCAATTGAGCGAGGCCCATGCTCGTGAGCATAAGGCGGCAGAAGATCATCACTGCTAGATAGAAGGCCCATCCCAAAATGAACGCCCGGTGCCATGTTTAAGTCCCGCCGTCTATGCCTGTTCCCGAACGGAAAAGCAAAATCGAAAAAGCGAGATATAATGTATAACCCCTGAACCCCTCGAATCCCGGAATCCCGATATTTTTTGGCACCAAATCCCGTTTATCGAAAAATAAAGATGAAAAAAAAGATGTTTCTGCCGTTGCGCCGATCGAAATGCCAAGATGCAACGTGACCTGTCGCGCGATCCGGTTCTTGCTGTGCTCTTCCGTGTGGCATCGTTTTTATATACAAGTCTGCTGTTGCCTGGGTGAAGGGGAATCGGCCCCGCTGAAGATATGAGATGGATTGAGACCTGGAACCAGAGCGCCTCGCTGTATTCGTTCGCCCGAGTCGGGCCGTAATGGGGAGGATACTGAAAAGCTCTACGATCTTCGCTTCTTTTCTTCCTTTGCCAACTTTTCGACGTTCTCTTCCGTGAGGGAGTCACCCGTATCGCCCGCAATGACTGTCTGGAATGACGCACCGCGTCGCTCAAGCTTCTTTCCACCGGCGGCATCCATCAGCTTGCCGGCCTGGGCTTGCAGAGCGAGCTCGTCCGTCTCCGATCGGCGGATCGGTTTGGAATTCACACCTGGTGAGTCGAACGGTGACGGTTCGTAGGAGTTATTCCTCGTCAAAGGCCTTGGCGTGGCCACGTCGCCCCTGTCCTCCTTTTCAGGGTCCCTGCTCTTATTTTCTGACTCCGTCTTGATGGCATTCAAGGTGTCTGTGGAGTCGCAACCATGGTCGTGTTCGACGCCTGGGATGTCTGCATTGCTGCAATGTTCAGCAGTGTCTGAGCAGTCAGACAGAGAACCATCTGAACCCCTCTGCATCGCTCCTTGCTGTCGTTTAGCCAAACTCCATCTCACCAACATTCTTTCGAGCGTCTTGCTCTTGACAGGCTTAGAAAGATAGTCATCCATGCCTGCTTTTGTGCACTTTTCCTTGTCACCTTGGATTGCCGAAGCTGTCATTGCAACGATGGGAATGTCTCGCACGTAAGCCTTGTATGGCACATGGTGTCGAAGAAGATGTGTGCACTTGTAGCCGTCGATGACGGGCATCTGCACATCCATGAGGATAATGTCCGGCTTCGGGTGCTTGCCATCCTTTGCCGCTGCCATGTATTCGAGCGCATCCTTACCGTTCCACGCCGCAGTTACCTTGAACCCAAGCTTCATGATCGTCTTGGTGGCGATTTGCTGATTGATAGCACTATGCATGGTTAGTGTGGGCCCAGATGTTTGCCAAACGGTATACTCACTTGTCTTCGACCACCAGTACATGAATCTTGGCGCGTTCAGCGGCCGGCAACATTTCCTCATCGGAAGCTGGTGGGGTTCGAACAGATAGTCGGCGGGAAGGAGACTTGTGTTTGTCGGTCAGGAATTGCGACGACTCTCCTGAAGCGGGAGGCGTGTTGATCAATTGCTCAAATTCTGAGCTGTTGCAAGAGACGCTCATCTCAGACTGCAACCGATCTGGAAGCGAACCAATCTCCACGATCGGCTTGCCGGCTTGTCGCCCCTGAGGCTTGCTGAAGGGTACCCAAAACGTTGCGACGGTTCCGTTGCCGAGCGACGATTCTAGAGTCATGTCTCCGTGCATGAGGTCGAGCAAGTTCTTGCAAATGGTGAGGCCCAGACCAGTCCCGCCGAATTTCCTAGCTGTGGATGCATCACCCTGGCTGAACGGTTGGAAGAGCTTTTTCCGAACCTCCTCTTCAATACCGATACCGCTGTCTTCGACGATGAACTTGACGATGATGTTATCCGCAGTCTCCTTCTCCTTCTGGACTGAGAATTTGACATAACCTTGGTTCGTGAACTTGATGCTGTTGGTGAGGAGGTTGGTGATGATTTGACGAACACGGCCTGGGTCGCCAATGACGACCAAGTCGTTTTCGATGTCTCTCGAGATATCCGACCTGAAGTCGAGATTCTTGCGCTCCGCAGCGAAGCTTAGCATCTTCCTGACATCTGTCACAATTACCGATAGTGAAAATTGGACCTCTTCGATGTCTAGACGTCCAGATTCAACCTTGGAAAAGTCGAGAATATCGTTGATGACAGTCAAGAGGGCATTTGCAGACCTCTGAATATTTTCAACGTACTCCATCTGCTCAGAGTCGAGTTCCATATCCCCAAGCAGTTCGGCCATTCCGATGACACCTGTGATGGGCGTCCGGATCTCGTGAGACATCTATTTAGTAGTCAGCGACTTTGCGTCATTCAACTTGATCATCACCACTCACATTAGCAAGGAACTGGCTCTTCAGTCTGTTGGCCTCCTTGGCAGCAGCTTCGTTCGCCATCGCTTGCTTCTTCTCTCGAGATTGTTCTTTAAGATCCTCCGCCTTCTCCTTCAGCTCGCTGACATCCATAATGACTCCAATGACACCCTCAACGCAGGTCTCATTCGTCACAATTCCTTCCTTTGACTTTTTCCCGAGAATCGGAAGAAATCTGGTCCGGTACCAGCGCCCATCCATTCCGTGTTCCGCCACCTCTTCTGTCTTCCCGCCGGCTATGATATCCTCAATAGGTCGGAGGAACTTCGGGCGTTCGCCGGTCTTGAGCTGGGGGTTCAAACGGTTGAAGACATCGTACATGTCTTGGCCGATGAACCAATCGGAGTTGTCATGGTTACTCTCCTCCTCGCTATCCCAGATGAGCGCTCCCTCCAACATTGTCAGTTTGCGGTTCATATCGACTGTAAAGATGGTAACTTGTGAATGAGCGAGGACACTCAAGAGCTGCTGCCGGGTTCGCCTGGCAGTCAGTTTTGCCTCGATGCCCTCATTCACGTCGGTGCAAGTTCCAAACCACTTCTCGATTTCACCCGTCTCCTTGTTCTTCAGCGGCAGAGCACGGCCCAACATCCACCTCCATTCCCCAGTTTTGCTGCGGCACCTGTACTCGGTAACATATGGATCTCCCGTCGCGAGCGAGTGCTTCCACCTTTTGACGGTTTCAGGCATATCATCTGGATGAAATGGATGCTTCCAACCAAGGCCTAATGAATCTTCCGGTGTCAGTCCCGTGTATGTGTACCACCGGGTGTTGAAGAAATCGTGATAGCCGTCAGGCCTTGTCGTCCAAACCAATTGAGGCATTGTGTCGCAGATCAACTTGAACCGCTCCTCGTCCCGTTCTCTGATCTCAGTGATTTCTTCAGTCATCTTCGTAACGTCCCGGAATGTCACCACACCAGCGAGAAATTCTCCAGTAGCATCATCCCTGATGGCCTCCCCCAAAACGTCGTAGACTATCTTCTTCCCGGTGTTATCCATCATCCCAACACGCATGTTACTGAAAGGCGTTTCAGTCCGAAGAAGTATTGAGATAGGATAGTCGCTGACATCTAGTTCCCTAGTAAAGTCTGCGTCGTACACAGTCCAGCTTGGCAGTAAGTCGAAACCGTCAGCAGACTTCTCCAAATCGCCTTCTTGGCGCAAGAGGCTGCGTGCTGCTTTATTTGGGAACGTTACACTGCCATCCTTCCACATCGCAAGAATTGGCATTGTTGTATTATCGAGAAGAGCATCCTTCATGAGAATCATCTTCTGCAAGATCGAAGGCGCACTCGCGTGGGCTGCTGCTGTTGAGGGAGGGCCCATCGGCGGAAACGGGCTTGACGACAGTGACACCGCACTAGGGCTGACACGGAATGAAGGCGAGCTCGAGTCGTGGCTGGAGCTCACGGATGGCGGGTTTGAATTTGATATAGTTTTTCGGTCTGCTTGTTCCAATATGTTCGGCCTGGCTGTGGATTTGCGACTCGGGATGAGACTTGAGGGGGGCGATTGAGAGCTCGTGAATGTGAGCGTGAAGTAAACCTGGTGCTCTTCAATCTCCCATATCGTTACAATCATCTTGGCGTATACTTGATGATCGGACGCTCCACCTTTGCTTCGTGCGTCAAAGCCAGGCTTGCCTAATTCCTTCCTGGTGATGATAACATCCACCACAGCATCCTTGACCGTTGGTGTGCTCGGGGCGTGATCTGGTGCCGGCGGGGCCAGCGAACCGGCGGTCGGGGTGGCTTCCCCACCCTGACCAAATAGGTCGGCTGCGTCCTTGGAGGTCTGCCGTGCACCCATCTCCAACACAAGAGAATCCAAGAAAGCTTCCCATCCAACCCAAACTGGACGTCCTTCTTGAATCATATCGATTCCGACCTGGGAAAGGGACTGCCCTCTTAACCGCTCCGCAATGTAAGAATGGGTGTCTTCCGATGCGTCCGACATGCCGAGCATCCTGCCCATCGCTTCGTTGGCAAGCACTACTGTCTTCAAATTGTTCAAGACCAGCAACGGTACTGGGAGGTATTGCATGGCGGAGAAAGCGAGCTGACCTGGCGTGATGAAGGGCATCGATAAACGAAACGGACTCGTCGAGTTGGATCGCTTGCCGCCGGCAGCGGCAAGGTTGAGGTTCTCGCGGAAAAAGCGACTCCTGGCACTTGTGGCACTTGTAGTGCTTGCGACGCCATCGCTTCGGTAGGAACCGACTTCAGGCTGGGATTTGGTATCGAAGTTGAAACCGCTGTCCGTACTGTTCATGCTGTTCATGCTGTCCATGCTGTCCCCAGAAGACTGCCGTGAGCCTAACTTGGGAGGTTCTTCGGGCGGATCCGAGGTTTTTGGGGGAAGAATCACGGGGCCGTTGCCTCGCGCATGGCCGCCGGCAAGGATAGGCTCGGAGGGTGGCATGTCGATGTTGGCTCGCGCATGGAATGCCGCAGGTCGTGCGTGGACCTTCCAGTCGGTGAAGGGCGTTGACAAGTCAGCAGGTCGAGAAAACAGTCGTTGCAGACGGTGATCGCAAACAGAGAACGCCGGAGGGTGGAGGAGTAACGGAGAAGCTGCGGACCAGGTCGAAGCAGCAAGTGGGTTGGTTGCTAGAGAATCGTGTGGGGAGAGAAGGCGAGGCAGAGCATGGCGCGGCGCCCTGTGTTGTGTGAGAGGGCGTGCGTTCTAGACTACCGGATTCTAGGCCGGTCTCCGGATAGGTCTTTGGTTGGGAATGTGCTCTAATTGATTGCGGTCTAGGCGTAGCGCGCGGTGGAGGGCGAAGATTGTGCGCAAGCGCTGTCTTGAGTGTGTGCGAGAGAGTGTGTCTGTTAGTCGACAAGCCTCCCGATTCCGTGTGGGACTAGCAGCTAGCAGGAACAGAGCGACAACGGCGGCTGAGGCTGTCAGAGCTGGTGAAAGCGCAAGCAGATTTCGGCGCTATTCGGCAGAGGCGAGAGGAGGCGGAGGGAGGATTTGGGCGTTGTTTGGGATGAATTCTCGAACAACTCCGGGTCGACTGCAAACGGCGGCGTCGAGGGGCGGCGGCGGAGAGATGAAAGACGGAGTGGGAGGGTGTGCTTGTGTGACGACACCGCAGCGGCAGTCGCAGGAGCAGAGCAGCAGCAGAGCAGCGGCGGCGGCAACAGCAAGACGTCGGGCTTAGTAAGGATGTCTCTGTCTCGCGGATGGGAAATCTGAAATCAGCGGATGGCGGACTGGGGTCCGGAAGTGGTGTGGTGTGGTGAGGTCGTGTTGAGGTCGAGGTTGTGCGAGAGTCGTGGTCCAGTCGCGAAGCAGCAGGAGACGCAAGACGGAAAGAAAGAAGATGCAGGCGCAGGTGCGATGACGGGCTCGGTAGGGCAGTTACCGCTCATCAGTTCCAGTTCGAGCCCCAGATGTTTAGTCGAGGTGCGCAGTAGTTCGCAGCAGTCACGGTATCTGCAGTCTAGCTTGGCGCAATGCGAAAGGGAATAAGTGGCATAAGTGGACGGACGTAATATGGGAGAGGGGAAATGGAATCGAAGGGAAGATTAGGTCCAATTGGTAGGTAGAAAAGAAGAGACACCAACCAAGACCAAGATGCTCTAGTAGTAGCAATGGGAGGTGGACTAAGCAAGACGGAGGAAGAAGATGGAAGAGATGGGATGGGGATGGATCCCGTCACTGAGGTGCTACTGCTGCTGCTGCTGAGAAAGGAAGAAGCACGAGAGGCAGGCAGAGGCAGGATCAGGTACCGTGTTCATAAGGTAAGGTAGGCACCCAGCAGGCATTGAAGGCGAGGCAGGTACAAACTGACAGTAGGTAGCGCGGTGCAAAGAGGCGGTACGGATGGACAATTAGCTAGGTAGGTAGGCACGTAGGTTCGCTGCACCACCTTACCCTACCACCTTTACCTGCCCTAGCATTGGCATCGACAGTGACAGTTGCAGCAGGCAGTCAGACTGGACGAGGATGCGGACGAGGACGAGGGATGGGACCGTCATAGTCCAAACTTTGTTTAAGTGGGAGTGCCCCCCCCGGTTAGCGGTGGTGAAGCGTCAAGACGCAGGAGAATTGGTCGAACCCCAGCCCAAAGTCTGGGGGGGCCTGTCACCGCAGCTTGGGGGTCCTGGACGCCCAGGGCAATTCTTGGGAAGGAAACATGGACGGGGGTCCTGGAAGGGGAGGGTGGAACACTGGACAGTCCAAACAGTGGAACATGGACTCGACTGGAACCTGCGCCGATTGATTTGAATCCATCCAGCAAGTCGCACTTCCGGTGGACTTGGGCTGACGCTGCGCTCGTGGCCCCAGGATGACGGGATGACGACGGGTGGGGAGAGGGGAGAGGACACAGAGGAGGAACGCTCAACACTACGAACCCAGGGAAAGGCAAAGAGAAAGGCCCTTCCATTGCCGTGTCCAGTCAGTGTTCGTTCGTGGTGGTGTAGCGCACAACATCGCCCGCCCGCTCAGTCGGTCTCCTCAGGCGGGGGAGGCAAACACTCATCGTCATTTTCACCCGAGCAGTTTCTGATGGAGGTCGGAGGGCAACTCGGGTTTTACTGGGGAGAACATGGCAGACATGTATCCCGCCAGCACGAAGACGCGGAGGCAGTACCTGCACAAGAACCAGGCATGGGTAACTTGCGTGATATTACATAAGGCATTCTTGTATCCGAGGACCGCTAATGCATCTCCCCTACAAGAATACGGGTCGTGAAGGGATGGGAAAGTGGGCAAACGTATGCAAAACTCCAGTCCGCCCTGCCATCGGGGGGATCGAATTCAATCACACGCGCTTCACCACTCCTCACTCTAGAGTCTCCGTCCTCTACACCACGCATGCTTGCCCAAGGCACCGTCCACTGCCCTGCCGTGTCTGCACACCACCACCACAACTGCCACCACCACCCTCCCTCGCATGCAGCCTGCAGAACCAGGGGCCACCCTCCATTCATACGGCGTTACAGCGGTTGACGCCCCACTGCAGACCGCTCTGTTGAGCCCTGCGCGCCCACTCCAACGCCCTGCCACCACCGTTCGGTGGGTCTGCCGTCCCTGTTCGCTGGAAAGTGTGCCCATCCATGGGCTCTCTGCGCTGGGCTGGCTGGCTGAGATGTCTGTACACGGGCTGTGCCTGCTGTAGACGCTCCTCACCACCTCACCTCCCTCCACGCCGAGCTCGCAACTCTCCCTCTTCCTCCCGTCCGCCAATCCATCATCCACGCCTTCGATCCATCTCCGCCCACCCAGAACCTCAAAATCTTCACCTCTTCGCGGGGACTTCCCTTGCTGCTTCTGTAGCTCAGGGCACCAGGCACCGTCACCATCGCCCGGGCAGGTTTCGCTATCGGTTAGGGGTCCCTCCTTTTCTCCTCATAATGGACCCAAGCTCCAACGTCCCGTCATTCCCAAGGAGTATTGTCCACGCATGCCAACAGTACCTCATCTTGCTGCCGTCTGTCGCACCCACGCATGTAGTGTACATGTCTTGCGCAGCCCCTAGATGCTCGGCTGCATCCCCATCCGCCTCGGTAGGTTGGCCCTTCCAACGCCGGCCGCCCAGCGTAACCGATGTACACCTCGCCTCATGCACTAAACCGCCTCACGCCCAATCGACTCTCAGTGGCCAATCTTTGCTGGCGACCCCTTCTGTGTGCATGGAATCATCTGGGATTTTTGCTGGGACACGCCCACAAATCTCCATTGGCGGGCTGCAAGAATAAACGACCGGCACCAGAAATCATGAGATATTCAAACCGAACGAACCCAGGAGTTGGGATGGTTTGTCTGAGGAAACCCGTCACCCCTTCTTCCTCCTCGCCTTGCGTTGAGTCCCTTGTCCACTGCAGTATGGATCCTCATCGACACCGCCCGTCATCACGATCCCCGGGAGTCCGTATTACTGCGTGTGCTGAGCGGGTACGCGAGCCTTGTGTTGGAAAAGTCCGCAGCCATGACGGCACCGGAGGATCCAGCGGACAACGCGACCCTCGGAAACGGGGCGTCTCCGGACGTGAAATTTGAGAAAAATGGGCTGCCACGCCCACCTGTCCAAACCCCGGTAACGAAAGGGTGATGGGCGCTTCTTGCAGCAATAGACCCTGACCAGGCCCAAACCGAGACAGAAACACACCAAACTCAGGCCGATCTGTCCAACAATCGGAACTTTTTCCTTTCCACGGGCGGCACATTTGCTGATCTTCTCTTTGTCTCGAATTCGACGTCCCTGGCTCCGTTCCGTGCTTGTCTTGAATCGGTAACCCCAACCGGTCAAAAGTTTTCATGCTCGTGTTTGTCGTTTGTTTGCCCAGAAGCTTATTCAGTCGGTGAGTGTCGTCTCAGGAAACGACAGAGGAAGAAGAAAACACTCTTTGTCGGGTGCGTGTACACCAATCCGTCAGAGACAGAAAGCTTAGCTTGCTGCCTTTGCCGCTGGGCCTCGATGGCGATTGTGCCAAGACTGCTGGACGACTGCCGGAGTTTGATAGAGTCAGACAAGAGCGACGGCTGAGTGGATTTGAGAGCTGCCCGTATGTACTCCCGGGCACACTAGGCATTTACCACAAGCCCCGAGTCGGGCTGGGGACTGCCAGAGAGCTTGGTAGCGAGCCTGCAAACTTGGTCTTAGCCCGCCACCCTTGTCACGAACTGCTCTATCCATACAGAAATTCACGATGGCCGATTCTCAGTGTTGGGCGCCATCAAATCCGCATAGGCGTGGGCAACTGCCGCTACGAATAAGGCCACAATGATGAATGTACCTCATCATCGACTCCAATGTCTTCGCAGCGTCGCTTATCCGGGTGATCCCGTCAGCCGGGCGTTTGACCGGCATCGTGGTGGTTGCTCCTTCAGCATCAATGCACTGGGATTCGTCTGGCATCATTCAAGGAAATGCAAGCTGTTCGGTTCGTCGTGTTTGCTGCAAATTGCATATCTGAGGTGCCCGCGTGACAACGACGGCTGCGACATGATCAGCTCTCTGTGAGTCCTTTCCAGCTTCACGCACCCACTCACTGCGAATGAATACCTGCCAGTGCTTGCCTCCTACACTGGATTCGGATAAACGCAAAAGATGGCTCTGACTATCCTCACCCAGCGTGGTTTGGTGACAAATTTGCCCTGCGTCTAGACCTCACGGCCTCTCCATCGATCGAAGATCTGCCACCCGAACAGGTCTAGCTTGAAAGCACTCAAGACGCCTAGACCGGGATGGCCACAGACCCGACCAGGGCCCTGATGGTTCTCTCCATATCGGTGCGCCATCAGTGCCACACGAGCTCCACGGAACAACGCAGATCATCTGACCCTGGCAGCCAGTCAGAGCCAATCAAGACAACGGGGAACGACTCCGTTCCGAACAGCTTTGCTGCCCGAGCGTGTCAGCAGCGACGTCATGATGCCATAAGCAGGCATTTGGGTGCACCGGTGTCGCATCAAGCAATCAGGATTGGCCCAGACCACGCCAATCCCTCGACATGTTCTCGAAAGTTGTGCGTGCGAAGCAACGCCAAGTGGCCTGTGCTGGCTTTGTTTGACATGTGCCCGGAGCGTGCCAACCGTGCCATTCGTTCCATGACTCGACTTCACATTCATCTGTCTTGCCAACAAAGCCCTAGCTCCAAGGGAGTGTTTACAACCTCCACAAGCCACCCATTATGTCATTTCGTCCGAAGTGCGTCGCAATACTCGATATCTCGCCTCAAATAAATCATACAGCATGATGTAGTGTAGGCTGCGCGGCTCTATTTAGCTTGCAAGGGTATCATCGACCATGTCGTCATTTGGACCCTGAAGGATCCAGAGGACCCCTTCTCTTCTTCTGTTTGGGGATGTCAGAGTTCGTCTCGGCCTCGCTTCTTCAGACTTCCCCGCTCTTTCAAGCGGAATTTTCCTTCATCACTCCACACGTTGAACACGTCCACCACTGTCTTTCCATGGTCGTGCCGCAAAAGGAACAATCCCAAGTCAGGGGTTTCGCCGGGGCTGATACACCGTGGTTGGCAGCAACGCCGACGCTATTGTTTCTCCTTGGCGGGCTGCGTGTAAGATCTATCGTCTCTGGCCGTGATATTCCACCCACCGTTGAGGCTACTGATGCCCGTTGACGCTCGCGCTTCTCGGCATTTGGCGTCCACACTTGGCGCTGAGGATCTTGGCCTTTTTCTGTTCCACATGCGTCGCAGCATAGGAAGTTGGCAGGATTATGTAGAGTACAGACCCCGCACGTCCAGCCCCTCTGCTGAGCTGGCAGGGGCCGTGGGGCTGCAATCACCGGCGGTCGGGTTTCGGGCCTCGGGACCGGCGGCGGAGGCGTAGGTCTGGATGCCGGCCCGGGGATCGGAGGTGGCGCGCTGTTGCTTCTCGGTTCGAAGTCTCCCATGACAGACCCACCCCCGTTGCCGGTAGGATTTTGAGCACTCGGAGGGACGTAGTAGCCTCCATAACGCTGCTTTTCCTCCTCCTGTACGAGTTCCCAGAGTGCCTGAGCGATTGCTGCTTCATTTGCAGCGTCCTCTTCGGCTTGAGTACGGAAGCCGTTTCGCGTTGCAGTCTCTGAAATTTGCTGAATCTCTCGGTCATTGTGGTTCATGTTCCCACAACCCTGTAAAGTGCTGCTTCTGCGCTCGATAGCACCAACAATCGTTCGCCGAATGTCTGATCCGGGACGAGGCCCAGTACCACCAAGGCGTTTTCCCGAATTCTTGGTCAAGGTACGACGTTTCTCGGCAGCCGCACGGGCAAGGCGGCGAGCTTCTTGCATTGGAATCCGGCCGCCGCCTCCCAAGCGTTGGCCCTCGGAGAGAAATCCTTCGCCCGTGTACCCTTTCCGTATGAGTGCCTCGTGCTCATCCCGTAGCTGGTTCCACAGGGCATGGAAATTTCCGTCGTGTGGTCCAAAAACAATGTGGGAGAGCTCGTGGAGCATGGTGTCGACAACTTGCTCTATGGGGAGAAACAAAGATCGGTCGCCAGGGTATCGTAATCGGACCAGAATTCTCTGCCCTCTGTTGACGTTGAGGCCTGCAACAGTGTTAGTTGGCGGGAAGCAACTGCAGGCAAAACCACATACCAAGCAAATTCGCCTGATCAGGGTAAAACTCTGCAAGCTCCCGCACCTTCCAACCCCTCGCCCGCATGATGGGCTTCACCAGAGAGGCAACTTTCTTGAGGATTTGGAGGGCATCGCTGGCCCGCGGAAAGTCCACCAAGTGGGAGTATGAAAGAATGAGAGCATCATGTTCAGGCATGTTGGCTGTAGTCTTGCCCGCGGCCCGGCCAAAAACGTGGTATGTCCGCAATGTTGTGTAAGCCGAAGATGGAGTGACGTCGGTGAAGGTTTTCAGGGACGCCGCCCACAGAGAAGCAGTAAAGGAGACAAGGAAAGTCAGGAAAGAGAAAACAGCAGGGGTATCGAATGGAAAGCGATGCACATCGCCGAAAGGTGTATAGAAACGCCCAGAAAGAGAGTCATTCGCATCGTAAGCAGTGGGCGACACGCACGAAGACGCGTAAGGCTTGATGCCTCTCGGTGATAAGGCGTTGGTGGCCAGCAAGGCAGTGTAGCTTGGCGGTGAATGTTGGGCAGGTGACTCGCGCTGGACGTCCAGCTCACAAAAACCCAGGCGGGGGCGGGGTGCCTAGGTGATGACTCAGCCTCAGCTGCTGCGGGCAGGAACCTTCAAGGCGGGCGGCCAGGCGGGCAGTGACATGCTCTCCCTCCCGCCTTCCGCCTTCGGGTGTTCGATTCAGCTGTCATATCTGGAAGAGGCGTTGACCTTGTCACCTTACCCATGAACCAACTTTGTCGACGAACCCTGAATCATCAAAATTCCAGTCACCATTGGCCGGCTGACCGAGCCACGCAGCGGAATGGTGGAAGCTCGGAAAACCTGATGTGGTGCAGCCAGATGTTGGACAAAACAGGGCAGAGATGTCTTGCAGAGATTAACTCGCAGCGATCTGCCGCGCCAAGTGACTACACCATCGGTTCGCTTGCGCTTACTTCAAATCCGACGACCTCCCTTCGACAACGAATTCCTTGAATGCCGACTTGGCTTCGGGAAACTGGGCTGGCGCCGGTTCAGATGACCATTTACTTAAGGACAACATTCCAGCTCGTGTCTGGATCTTTCGTGCGGCAGTCGCCGACTACGAAACTGCGTCGTGCCATCGAATAACCTCATGTCTGCCCACGTCTGCCAACTTTTCCAACCTTGGAATTTGCGCAGCTTTTTTCCAAGTTGGAGGAGGACCAAATCCCAACTGGGCATACTCGCTGAGTGGCCAAGTGGTCGTGCAAGTCAGACGAGCTGATGATATTCAGGACGGAGACGCTGTTTCAGTAATGCATGAATTCCGCCCGCATCCCGACCGGCACCCCCATTGGGCTTTCCGTTGACCGGTAACATTAAACTTTGCTCCGGCGCTGCCAATCCTGACAAGGACAAACCACAATCAAAAACGCCTATTTTTCGTCGCATCTCGCTGGCAACTTCAGATGATGGGTCTCGTCGCTGAGAAAACCGAAACGACCGGTTCACGAAGGTCGGTTACGGAGCCGGAGACGCATGCCCTCTAAGTGAACCCTCCCATGACGCCTCCCGTGACGACTCCGGAAGTTCGGCATCACGACTTGGTCAGCTTTGCGGACAGGGGTCTCATGCCCGACTCACAGTGTTTCGGAAGCCAAGCATACGGCCACCACACCGGGCCGCCATCTTCAGAAGACAGTGCCCGCGAAGAATCTATTTGAGATGGCATGCCTGATCGACTGTCGCAGGTTGTCTACGGATGCGCCTCTTCAATGGCGGTCGACCCGGGCTCCTACCAGTAAAACTCGAACCATTCTGTACCCCTGGTTCCTCGTCTCCGCAGACATGGCGGATTCTTCTTTTCTATTTGCGATTCGTAATCGCTTGGGTTGTGATCTCCCACTTGCGACTGCGCAATCGCGCATTTCGAAACGGTCTCCCCGAAGCTGATCTATGCGTGGGCAAGATGGAGGATCACACTTGGCAAAAGCTTGTGTGCATATCTTCCCTTGGCTCTCCGCAATTCAAGCATTGTCGGTTCCACGCTTCCTTCTGCTTAGACGACTTCTTCGCTTTTCGCTTGTTTCCCGTATAGAGCTCCGTGAGCCTTAATCGCCGGGCTTCATTCCTTCGCCAGGCCTTCTCTTCTCCTGGTGACCATGCGGTTCGCCAACTCGGCTGCGGTTGCAGCATTCGTTCCATTCTTTGCCCATCTTGCTGATGCGGCTCCTTCAAAGAAGTCAGATATCTCCAGGTTTGAGATTTCCACTCTAGGTGGCGGGGCTTTCCGGATAGAGCAGGTCCCCAACCCCGATTTTTACTATGGAAATCGACGAGGACCCATTGCCCTAGCCAGAGCCTATTCCAAGTTCAACCATCCTATTCCGGATGATCTTCTAGGTCTCATTGATCAGATTCTGGGAGAACTAGGCCTGTTGAACGGATCGAAAGGTGGACACAAAGGAGGGAAAGGAAAGGGAAAGGGAAGTGGAAAGGGTGGTAACAACGGCTCTGGAGGCTCAAAGGGCAACGGCACAACCACAACGCCAGGAGCTGGAGGCAATGGCACTACAGGAAATGGTTAGTTTGCAACAGCATGCCCATAAACTATGCTAATGGTCATTAGGTGGTGAGGTCGCCGCCATCCCGGCCCAGTTCGACAGTCAGTACCTTTGCCCGGTACAAATTGGCACGCCTCCTCAGACCCTGAACCTCAACTTTGACACCGGCTCTTCCGACCTGTGGGTGTTCAGTAGTGAGACACCCGCATCTCAAGTTGGCGGGCAGACGATCTACAAGATCAAGGACAGCTCAACCGCCAAGGCTGTGACTGGCGCGACATGGTCCATCTCGTATGGTGACGGCAGCTCGTCCAGTGGTTCCGTCTACACGGACAAGGTAACCATCGGTGGGGTTACAGTCGACAGCCAGGCCATCGAGTCTGCCAACACAGTCTCGGCATCCTTCACCAGCAACCAGAACCAGTCCGGACTAGTTGGTCTGGCCTTCGGAACCATTAACACGGTCACACCCACCAAGCAGAAGACATTCTTTGAGAATGCCTTGAACAACCTCGCCATGCCGCTGTTCACTGCCAACCTCAAGAAGGGCGCAGGTATTTGAAACCTCTCTAATGTCACCAAGTTTACAAACTAATCATCTTAACAGCTGGTAACTACAACTTTGGCTACATTGATACGACAGAGTTCACCGGCGACATCGCCTTCGTCCCAGCCAACACAACTCAGGGTTTCTGGCAATTCACCGCCCAAGGCTTCTCCGTCGGCTCAAACGGCAGCGCCGCAACCTCCGCGCCCCACCAAGCCATCGCCGACACGGGCACAACCCTGATGCTCCTCCCAGACAACATCGTCTCGGCGTACTACAAGAACATCGCCAGCGCCCAGTTCGACAACACCAACGGTGGCTACGTCTTCAACTGTAAGGACTCGATCCCGTCCTTCACCGTCGACATGGGCACCTACAAGGGCGTGGTGCCCGGCGAGTTCATCAAGTTCGCCCCCGTGGACGGCCAGACGATTGAGACGTCGACGACGTGCTTCGGCGGGATCCAGAGCGCGGCGACGCTGCCCTTTGCGATCTACGGAGATGTGTTCCTGAAAAGTCAGTTCGTCGTCTTTAGTTCAAAAAGCGGTACCAACGAGCTTGGATTCGCGAACAAGCCGTTGTGATAGACCATAGACCATGATATAGCAGTCGAGCAAGGCATCGCGAACAGCTGGATGCCCCGGCATAGATGGTTCTGTTTGGATGATTCATGCACCACACGTCAACGAAATGTTACGAGAGCGTTCAGGTTTGAACATAGATACAGAAATAAACATACATAATGTTGCCTTTTTTGCTCCTGCCCACCACCTCGTCGTCTCGCCGTCGTCCACCACCAGCATCGGCACTGCTACTACCGACCACAATTCCGCACAGAAGCCTTACTACGAGTTCACTCCCTAGACCATTTTTATACAGTACATATACTAGTGCTTGCTTGGACCGGGCAGCGAAATCAGCCGACCAATGCACTTGATTTCTCAGTGTGTGGCTGTGTTCCTCAAAGAATGATTACGAGGCCTGCCGCATACTCAACAAGCAGCAATGGTGGAATAATATAATTCAGGGATCAAAATCTATTTCATGTAATTCATCGTCCGTCAAACAAATCGTCTTATTCTTCATCAACAAATCTGGAATACCCAACAACTTCACAATCCCTTCGCACGCAGGACGGCTGTAGGACTTGATACCCAATAAAATCAACAGGTATCCATGGTTTGACAACGGACTCTAGTCCCCTTCCAATCGGAATCGACGTAGGCCTGAATTTGTTTGCCGAGTATGGCTTGCAAAACGGCCATCCTTCTTATGTAACAGCCTTGATCGCAGTGGACGGGAGCAGAACGTTCTCGCCAATCGAAGCACCCTAGTGACTTTCTGCTGGTATGCTTCCTTTCGTTTGCGTCAACGGTCTGTGTAGTGAAAACTCATTTGGCTTTTTAATCTGCTGTCCAAGTATTTGGATATTGATTGAGAATGCTTATACATCCCGCGGCAAAGTTGTTCGGGAAGGTGATCAATCTTCTATTGGAATCGGGACTTTCACCACAGGCCAGAGATCGTCGAACGATGCTCTCATCGCGAGGCCTTGAGCAGGGGGATGCAGGTGCCAACCATCGAGCTTTGCCTCAATTCTCTTGCCAAAACGTCCGGATGTTCCCGTTGCGTATACAAGTAAACCATTGGTACATCACGTTAATCTTCAAACAATGATATGGGCGCAGTCTGTATTCAATGTATCAATCATTCACTTTGGAGTATAGTAGAGCGGCAATCTAGTTGTGCTCTCGGAGATGGAATTCCGTTCATCAATCTCTCCTCGTGCATTCAGCCGGTTGTTCCAAAGACAGAGGTCATGCGGGATGATACATCGTCATTATGTGGCGGCAACAGGCTAGCTCAACAGCGGCCCGACACGTACGGGTTGTAGGCAAACGAATTGGCAGGAGAAGTACCTGATAATTTTTGCGTTCGCAGCAACAATCAAATCGATCTTTGATTTTGTCACATTTGGCAAATATGGGTTGGAATAAATATTCGAAGCTTGACTTGGCCCTCGGTGTCACTCCCCAGCGATATCCACCCTACAACCGGCACTCGAAGGTACTATCACATTGTCAGCATTTCCTCGAATCTTCCCAATTTGTCAGACATGTAGACTAACCAACCCATCGCTTCTTAGTCAAAGTCATAAGCTTGGCTGTTGCACTGAGCGCGCCCGTTGGCAGTGAAGTAGCCGATACACTCGGAGAGGCCGCCGGCGCTGCACTTGACGTCGTCGCCGTACCGCGCGGCGTTCTTGCAGACTTCCTCGCAGCTGTGGGCGTACGTCGAGGTCGTGCAGCAGTGGGACCCGTCCGTGAACTTGCACTGGCAATAGTCGCAGGCCTGTACCGCCAATGCCATGGCGAGAATGGTAAACACGGATGGGATGAGGCGGACCATTGCGAGCTCTTGCTCAAAATGGGATCTTTGAAGGAGGGAAGGTGGGTGATGGTGGAGACGGGCTGATTGTTGGGAAGAGGTGTGTCTGAGGTTATCTGCAGGAGCTACAGGAGTCTTTTTGGCGGCGTTGTGAATACTTCCTAATATATCCAGGTAGCAAATGCTGCTTTTCGTATTCTATACGTCGTTGTTAGCATCACGAAGTGGCGTGTCCGGTATTAGTTGCTATGTTTCTCGTTTCGAGTCATGTTGATGCTTGTCCATCTCTCGGGCTTGCCCCGTATTCTTCAACTTTTGGAAAGAGGCAGTCTTCGGCACGATGTGGGGAAGAAACAACCCCAAAAGAACAGCCGCTCGAGCACGTGGGAGAGATGTTGGTCTGTAACGACTGGAGATGAATGTCGAAGCCCGCAAGCCAACAGTTCCAGTAACGTAACAACAATGTTCATTAGGGATGGGCAGAAACGTGGTGACGGAGTCATTTGCACCTGGCACTTCGTTGGACCAAGCACGTGCCTTGAAATTGTGAGCGGCGAGAAGAATCGGCGATTTTTAACCTGCGGTTGTCCATGGAGTATGGTGTGAAGCGTCATTCCGAGCCGGCGCGGCAATGATGGCACAGATTTGAAGAATCTCTTGGATTGAATTGCATATACGAAGCTGCTGGCTTTACTCTTGCAGCCATGGAAGGTGCAGTATATCCCTGCTGGCCCTGACCTCGGCCACCTGCAACACTCCAATCTATTCTATCCTGCTGGCACATTTCCCGAAAGCCCAGATCTGCCTGCAGTGCACGCATGTCTTGATGATATAAGCTAGACGAGCCCCCTTCGCCAACCAACGCCAATGCCTGCCTGCCCCCGGTGACCGCTCTATTTCTGACTGTTCAAGAAACTGAGATACGAGTTCCATCCGATGCTGATGACGTTGACGAACAGGACCCGGTGGTGAAGCGGAACCAGCTTGAAGTTGACCATCTGCACAAAGGGCCACAGCATATAGTTGGATGTGAGCGCCGTCGTGTAGCTCTTCTCGAGCTTCTCCTGGGGAGGGACGCCCTCGAGGACGGCCATGGAGGACAGGAAGACGCCGATCATAACCGGTGCGAAGACACCTTGGTCGACACCGACGCGGGCGAGGATCTCAAGGTTCTTGTTGCGGAGGACGACGTTGTTCTGGAGGAACTTGAACCAGGTCGTGGCGGCGGGGCCGAAGATGGCTGGTGAAGTCAGCATGGGCTTGCTCATCCAGAGGTCTCGCTCAAGAGCAGGGAATCAAACTTACTTCCACCATAGAGGGCCATGCGGCCAGTGCGAGCCCACTCATGCTTCTCGAGGCCGCGCTTCTCGACGAGCTGCTGGGCGGTGAGGTCGCCGGTGGCGAAGAGGATGGCGGTGGTGATGCTCTGGGTGAGCAGCGGGCGGGCCGCAAGTCGTGCTTGATACCTGTGGGGACAGTCAGTGATGTGATTCAGCGATATCAATATTGAGATGAGGCTCACCAGCCGAGCATTGTGAAGGTCGTTGGAGATTGGTGGAAAAACCGAGCTGATTGGGCTGGATTTAGGGGTTCAATCCAGTTGAAAAGCGACGAAGAAAAAAAGACGCCTAATACAATGTGGGAACTTTGATCAGGGCCACAGAAAGAAACAGGTCGTGAGCGAGTGAATTGAGGCTGGGCGATGTGAATTGGTCGGTTGGGGAGGGTGAGAGGTGAGAGGCGCGCTTCAAGATTTGGAGGGTGCTGCCCCAGCAAGGAAGGTGGATGACGATCGGTAGCTTCTGTTTGCTGCACGTGACGGCAAAGCTCTTTCTATCTGGCTTGAATGGAATGGTGCAATCACAAGGACAGGCGAAAATCAATGGGAATCTAGAACATTTGGAAAAAGAAACGATATTGATCTGACGGTGAGGCGGGAAGCTCTGGTTTAAGCTCCTGCCCAAGACTCAGGGAATATGGGATTTATTACTCGGGGCCATCGCGATAAGGGACTTTTCCTTGCCTCGCAGCCAGATGCTGGATTGGCCACGAGTCGGGATTTCCAAAAGCAGATCTCCGCGCCGGCGCGTAATGCAATACTCGGGGTCATGTTCCATCCGGCCAGTCTTCCCCGAAGCCCCACGATGTCCATATCCACAATCTGGGGTGCAGGAATGAGGTTTGGCTCAATTATCATTCCCAAGCTTTTTGATCCCATTCAGCAGCTTGAGCTTTCTGGGTTTCCTTTGCGCGTGGTCGATAGGAAAAAGTCAATCGTGGAAACATAAATACAGCGGACGAAGAGGCCGAGATTTTCGACAGGCAAAAAGCCAACGCGACCTCGTTGTCGCTGCCAGACGCAGACGCGTCTCGGGCTCGGGGCGTTGCTGGTTTCCGCCCGCCCAGGCGATGTTGCTCGCTAGTATTTAACGAGCGATCTTTCACTTCGACGTCGTCACCTGTCGTTGTTGACCTTCGAACCACACCTGCAATCATCTGAATTTCAGCCCAATGGACTGCGTCTTCCTCATACCGCTGCGCAGGGCAACGGACACAATGAAAACGATGGATATATCAAAAATTGCACCCACGATGGCCCCGAAGGGCAATCGAGAGAGGTCGACTCCGCGATGTGCAATGCAGGCCTCCCTCTCTGCCGCCCGGATTTCTTGATCCCCAGAAACGGCCAGATAAGGTAAGTATGAAGAAAAAAAGAGAAGAAAACAAGTCTGAAAAGTTGGGAGACTGGCGAGGTTTATATAGATTTTCGCGAGTGGCCCGCAATCAGTAAATTGGTACGTACCCTGGCTGCCTGAGGTGCAGGTGAGGCCTTCCAGGTTACGCCCACCTTCTGCCTGAGGTAGGCAGGCAAGCAAGAGGCAAGAGGCAAGCGAGAGGTTACCTACGGCCGGTGGCAACAGAAGGTGCAAGAAGCTGGTGCCTGGTTTGCCATGTCAAATGACCCTAATGGCTAGATAAAGAGGGCGGCAGGAGCTTTCCTAGAGCCGGGCAGGGGTTGAAGATGGAAGGCATGTATCTCGTGATGACTTCTCAGGCTGCATGGGAAGGACGCAACGGACGGCGCACCTCCCTCAACTACTGAACTGACATCAGGAATGGCAGTCCATCTACATTACGAAAGGGGTTGCATTGAGCCATTATATCCAGGCTCGCCCGTTCGTGACATTGAGATGGGTGAACGAAATCGCCTGTAGACCACAGATGGGTATTAGCAGCTTAACGGTCCGGGCACCTCGTCGGTGGTCGTCGCCATTGCGGGCTGCGAACTCCGCGCCAGTCTCGGTGTGGCCTGTGAGCTCCGGTGGTGGGGAAGATGAGGAGAAACTCCGGACGATGGGGAGTGGTAACGTAGAACTAACAAGAACAAACCGACTTCATTCTTGGAACGATAAGTCCAGCAAAGGTGATTAGGACTCATCAGCAAATAGTAGTACGTCGACAGAATCACACTTCACACAACGTCGTTGAGCGCAACTTCTCTTATCGTCCACTACCGCGGGAGTGTCCTCGGTTGGGTTCTGACCTTCTCATCAACTCCACCATACTACCAAGCAGGGCCGGGATCCTTCGGGGGCACCCTCTGAGCCGCTGCAACGTTGCAAGCCGCACCTAGTGCATGAGTATCTACCCTGCGGCTCTTGACATCTCGGTGGTCGCATTCAGCATACTTCGTACATTTAGTCGATCAAGATTCAAGACCACCTCTTGTGTGACCTTCTAGGATCAAAGCGATATCCAACGATGACAGCCTCAAACCTGCTCGAACGCCTCAACCGCGATGGCTTCGTTATTGTTCCCTCGATTGTGTCCAAGGGACAGCTCGCAAAGCTCCGGGAGGCAACCCAAGCAGCTACGGCGTTGGCCCGGGCCGGCAAATGGCCCAATGTACGCACACTCCCGAAGCAGTTTCCGCCATGGCCGCTCGCCGGCCCCGAGCCGCCAGCGGAGGGCATCTGGGGCGTGCAGGGAATGATGCACCCGGACATGCCCAACAACGATGTCTTCATCCGAACCTATTTCTCCGATGCTGTCATTGAGCCAACCAAGCAGCTCTTGCAGTGCACTGACGATGACCTCGTCATGGAGCTTTTCAACTTGCTCATCCGGCCGGACCACGATTTCGAGCTGCGATGGCATCGAGACGACATCCCGGCGACGGCCACTGCTGACGAGGAGCTTGATCGTCTCAATAAGCCAGCCTATTCAGCGCAGTGGAACCTCGCCTTGTATGACGACGCTAGCCTTATCGTTGTGCCTGGATCACACACCAGAGCCAGGACGGACGTGGAGCGCAACGCGGATCCATACGAGAAGGAGATTCCGAACCAGCTGCTGGTGGAGCTCAAGGCGGGCGACATTGTGTTCTACAACAACAATATTCTACATCGCGGGGCTTACGTTGCTAGCAAGGAGCGAATGACACTCCATGGAAGCGCCGGTCATGTGAACGGTAGCACTCTGCGGGCGCGTAATGTATTGCAACACGGACTGAAGGGCTGGGCAGATAAGATTGACCTCGGTGTGCTGGACGAGAAGGAGCGGGCTCGGGCTGAAAACATGCGGAGAATGCTTGTCAAGCTGGGCCAGGAAGCGGGGGAGGTGGGATATTCCCTCGAGGGGTAGGAGAGATAAAGAGATAATGGATCGTCTTACAAGACAATGTGCCGAGTCCATGCAAGTAATGCTGCACTTCCAAGGACGAGAGGCTGGGTTGTGTTGGAGACTGACCAGCGGTGTGTCACAGCTAGCTGGGCGGTGACTTGGAATTGCGCGAGTGTTGGTCATGCACAATCGGCGCTTGTGATCCCTTGACCGTCTAACATGAGCCCATCCGCAACGACAGTAGAAAGAAGAGCAGGTTCGGTAAGAGGTTCTGGAACAAACACTCGCGTCATTCCTCCAGAATCAACAACCGCTGCCGTCTTCCAGACTGAACGTTGTTTCATCCCAAGCTCTACAGCAATTTACACAGCGCTTAGAAGGGCCCGGGAGAAAGGCGAATGTGGTCTGTGCGCATGTGTGATGCCTAAGTAACCAGGTATCTGTGGATGTGAGCTTTTCCCGTTCTGCGGCCAAATCCGGGTTTGCCAACCATCAACCGACTCTGTCGGCATCAGCCTCAAATCTCCTCAACCACCTCCCAAAACACCGTCACCTCCCCCGATCGCTCGATACCCGTACCACTGGCGACAATGTTGCCCTCATCGGTGCGGCGCGTGGTCGCCTCGGCCCCTCAGTCGCCCCTCGTCTCCTCCCTCAGCACCTCCGCTCCGAGAGCGGCTGCGACCTTCAACCTTCAACAGGTCCAGAGACCCGGTGGCCACCAGAGACGATGGTCCTCTTCGAGTCCCTCGAGTCCGAACAACAACGGATCCAAGGAGACACCCGCCGGCCAGAACGTCCACGCCTCGGCATCGAGCTCGAACGCCAAGGCCAGCGGCGAGAAGCGGAAACGGAAGAGCAAGGACAGCGCCAACAGAGATGCTGCGCAAAAGCTCCCCAGCGTGCCTAGCACACAACACCTGTCGCAAGAGGGTATGTCTTAAATCCGAGATGGTATCAATATGGATCACACTGACTGGTTGCCCGCAGCCCTGGGACTGTCGACCTTCTTCTCCCTCCACCGGCCGATATCAGTGACCCACAGCATGCCCAAGAGTGTCACCGAAGAGGCTTTCGCCGCCATTTTCAAGCCTCGAACCCGCGCCAACAAGACCGCCGATGTCATCAACACGCTATCAAGGACGGCCGACGATATTGAGGGCGCTATGGCGAAGATGACCGTCACAAACCAGGAGGTCGATGCGTCAGGCGAGCCTGTCCAGAAGATTGACCTCAAGCACGCCGACGGCAGCGAGTCGAGCGTCTATGTCCAGCTGAATGCCATGGCCGGACAATTCGTTCCCTTCCGCCCTCCCCCAGCGCCTCAGCAGGAGGGTGTCACCGATGCCCACGCCGAGTCCGCCGTTGAGGACGTAGTTGACGATGCCCCCCACCACCGCGTCTACAAGGCCATGTTCACGATCGAGGAGAGCACCGACGCCGACGGACAGATCCAGGTCCTTGCCCACAGCCCCAAGATTATGAACGAGGAGGCCCCGCGCTCGTTCCTCGAGCGCATGGCCCAGCGCCAGATGAGATTCGACGAGGCGCAAGGCAACGACACCATGCACGCCCTTAGTGTTAGACGTCAGCGCAAGCTCAAGATGAAGAAGCACAAGTACAAGAAGCTGATGAGGCGCACGCGCAACCTGCGTCGCAAGCTAGACAGAATATAAGCTGGTGGTGGCTGTATATACAAGCCCACGGTTTTCTTCACTTTTCTTCTTACGCATTTCGGGAAATGGGTCTCTCATAATTGGTGTTCGGCCTAGCATAAACGCTGTCTCCTTTTTCCTTGGTCATCATTACGACTACATAGAAAGCGAGAGACAGCCTTTGCATCAGATAGCAATGATCAACTGTTGCATCACTCATGACCACGCCGTGTCCCCAAGAGAGACTCAGAGCCTGCTCAACGCCAAAGACATCCTGTAACAACAAGAAGTGTATTAGTAGCTACATGAGGGAAGGAGGGAATTCACGGCTTCAAGATTCTCATGACTTGCTCCTTATCTTGAGCGATCGTACGTGACTTGGGTGGTGATCTTACCAGGCGTGGCTGGTCACACAGTAGTGGGGTGGTCCTAGCGGGAAAACTTGCTGCACCCCACCACCAGTGTCCACCAGCGAGCTGACCGCCCGGCAGAAAATGTTCTCTCCGCCAAATTTTTGGTTTTCTGCGACGCCCGTGAGTTTGCGCCTAGTACAGCAAATCCGACCTGTCCCCCTCTGCAACCTCACGCCGTCTGCAAGCTTCTCAAGATGTCGACGCGCAAGGCAGTGTAAGTTGTGAGGCTCCATATGCTTCTGCGATCAAATTGCTCACCCATTACTACAGAGATCAGCGGATTCCCGCTCTCATTCGCAATGGCATCCAGGAGAAGAAGCGCAGCTTCTTCGTGGTTGTCGGTGACCGTTCCAAGGATGTCATAGTTCACCTTCATTACATCATGTCCCAAGCGGACATCAAGCAGAACAAGTCTGTCTTGTGGGCATACAAGAACAAGCTTCTCGGCTTCACCAGGTAGAATTGCTCGACGCGCTTACAAGAAAGCCAGCTGACAAAGTTCTCGCCAGTCACCGCAAGAAGCGCGAGACCAAGATCAAGAAAGAAATCAAGCGAGGCATCCGCGAAGCCAACAACGAGGACCCCTTCGAGCTCTTCGTTTCCCTCCACAACATCCGATACGTCTACTACAAGGAGACCGAGAAGGTACTGGGAAACACCTTCGGCATGTGCATTCTGCAAGACTTCGAGGCCATGACGCCCAACATCCTCGCCAGGACGATCGAGACGGTTGAGGGAGGTGGTCTGGTGGTTCTTTTGCTCAAGGGCATGAGCAGCTTGAAGCAGCTGTACACCATGTCTATGGATATCCACTCGAGATACCGTACCGAGGCTCACGACGATGTTGTTGCCCGCTTCAACGAGCGCTTCATTCTGTCGCTGGGTAGCTGCGACTCCTGCTTGGTCATTGACGACGAGCTGAACGTCTTGCCCATTTCCGGCGGTAAGAGCGTCAAGGCTTTGCCAGCGGCGGAGAACGACCAGCCCAAGACGGCCGCACAGATGGAGCTGGAGGAGATGAAGGAGTCACTTCAAGATACCCAACCAGTCGGCTCCCTGGTTACCCTGGCAAAGACGGTCGATCAGGCCAAGGCGCTTTTGACTTTTGTGGATGCTATCGCGGAGAAAACTTTGAGGAGCACAGTGACTCTTACGGCTGCCAGAGGTCGTGGAAAGTCTGCTGCCATGGGTGTGGCTGTTGCGGCTGCTGTTGCCCACGGCTACAGCAACATCTTCATCACTTCTCCCTCACCCGAGAACTTGAAGACGCTGTTCGAGTTCGTCTTCAAGGGCTTCGATGCGCTCGGCTACGCGGACCACGCCGACTACTCGATTATCCAGTCCACGAACCCCGACTTCAACAAGGCCATTGTCAGAGTCAACATCCACCGCGCCCACCGTCAGACTATTCAGTATATTAGGCCACAGGATGCGCACGTTCTTGGCCAGGCTGAGCTCGTCGTTATCGACGAGGCCGCTGCTATCCCTCTGCCCCTGGTACGCAAGCTGATGGGTCCCTACCTCGTCTTCATGGCGTCCACCATCAACGGTTACGAAGGAACCGGTCGTTCGCTGTCCCTGAAGCTCATCAAGCAGCTGAGAGAGCAGTCAAGACCTGGGGCCAAGACCAACGGCGAGACGGAGGTTGCAGACCGGTCAACAGGCAAGGCCGCAAAGGACCAGGCCTCGAGCCTTCAGGGCAGTCGCACTCTTCGCGAAATCACTCTGTCTGAGCCCATCAGATACGCCCAGGGTGACTCAGTCGAGAAGTGGCTGAACAAGCTTCTGTGTCTGGACGCCACCCTTCCCAAGGCCAAGGCCAGCAGCCAGGGATGCCCCGACCCGTCTCAGTGCGAGCTCCTCAAGGTCAACCGGGACACCCTCTTCTCCTTCCACCCCATTCCCGAAAAGTTCTTGCAGCAGATGGTGGCGCTTTACGTTGCCAGCCATTACAAGAACTCACCTGACGACCTTCAGCTAATGAGCGACGCCCCCGCCCACGAACTCTATGTGCTTATCGCCCCGACAACAGACGGCAAGCTCCCTGAGCCGTTGTGTGTTATTCAGGTTGCGTTGGAAGGAAAGATCAGCAGGCAGAGCGTCATTAACAGCTTGAGCAGAGGACAAAGGCCTTCTGGTGACTTGATCCCCTGGCTCGTCAGTCAACAGTACCAGGATGACGAGTTCGCCTCTCTTTCCGGTGCTCGTGTCGTCAGGATAGCCACGAACCCCGAGTACGTGTCTATGGGCTACGGTACCAAGGCTCTCCAGCTTCTTACCGATTTCTACGAGCAAAAGTTCACGAACCTCTCGGAGGACGCTGATGTGGGCATGGAGGAGACGTTGACGAGAGTGACCGACGCAGAGCTGGCCAACACTTCTCTGCTCGCGGATGACATCCAAGTCAGAGACATCAAGAAACTGCCGCCCCTGTTTGCCAGATTCTCCGAGATTAGGCCTGCAGCTCTGGACTATGTCGGTGTCAGCTACGGCTTGACGCAACCTCTCCACAAGTTCTGGAAGCGCGCCAACTTTGCCCCTGTCTACCTTAGACAAACCGCCAACGACTTGACTGGCGAGCACACGTGCGTCATGCTCCGGCCTTTGGAGAGCACCGCAGACCAGACATGGCTCGGCGCCTTTGCGAGGGACTTCCAGCGTCGTTTCCAGTCTCTGCTGTCCTACCAGTTCAGAGAGTTCCAGTCCATCGTCGCGCTTAGCATTGACGAGTCCGCCAATACTGGTGCCAAGCTCGATGGCACTGAGCCCACAGCCCTGACAAAGGTGGAGCTCGACAGACTCCTGACGCCCTTCGACCTGAAGCGTCTCGAGTCGTACGCCAACAACATGCTCGACTACCACGTCATCCTTGACCTTGTCCCTACGCTTGCCGGCCTCTACTTCACCGGTAAGCTCAAGGCCAACATCAAGTTGACGGGCGTGCAACAGGCTATCCTGCTGGCCATTGGTCTGCAGCGCAAGGACATGGACGCCATCTCTCAGGAGCTGTCTCTGCCAAATTCCCAGCTGTTGGCCATGTTCATCAAGATCCTTCGCAAGGTCACGTCTCACTTCAGCACGCTCGTATCCGCCGCTGTTGAGGCCGAGCTTCCCAAGAACGCCATTGGCGTCAGCAGGGACAATGCTTCTGGAGCTCACGACGATGAAGTCGTGGACCAGAGGTTCCAGCCTCTTGAGACTTCTCTCGAGGATGAACTCGAGGAGGGAGGCGATGAGGCTCTGCAGAAGCTCCGCAAGAAGCAGCGTGAGCTCATTGACTCCCTTCCCCTTGACCAGTAAGTCTTGCATTGTCCGTGATATTACAAAGGAACCTCGGACTAACAGCCATCTAGGTACGAAGTCGACGGCGACGCTCCTGCTTGGGCGGAGGCAGAGCAGGCGGTCAAGGACGGCAAGTCTGGTGTAGTGAGCGTCAAGACTAGCAAGTCGAAGCGCAAGGCCGGGCCCACGGCGGCAGACGTCTACGAGGAGGCCTTCGGGGACAAGTCCCACAAGAAGGCGAAGAAGCACAAGAAGGACAGGAGCTGAACAGGTTGTAAAGGATGGCTAAAAGTGTAAAAGCATCATCGTTCTCAAAAGGGTTTTGCGGTATTTGTCCTACAAAAAGGGGCCCTGGAGTTCAACTGGCATCTTTCTTGTTCATATGAGAGGTTTCTTGATTTGAGTAGAACTTAATGGTATGGCCATTTGAAGAAGTACGAGTTTGATGGGTTCGGTGACTGCTGACAATGGTTTGCTGTTGAGGGGGGGTTCCAAAAAGAGAAGGCATCAGGTCGCCTTCCTTCTCTCCTACCTTTTTTCGATTTTCAACACCGCCCCTTCCCTTTCGCGATCCGATTTCTCCAGCCCATTCACCTCTCTCCGACTTTTCATCCTCCGACACACCCACCTTGTCTGAATGACCCCGATGCACACGCAAGAATATCACGACTTTACCATCATCGCCCATCAAATACAACACACTTCTATACTCGCGCATGCTGCCGTTCTGACCAAGACAATCCGACATCCCCATCCCGAACAGAGGAACAATCCACGACACCGCCAACATGTGCACCGAAACCATCGCCTTCTGTGACAAGTGCGGCTTCCACCGTCACATGCACTACCACCTGTGCGCCTCCTGGATCTGGTCCTACCGCGAAATCAAATGGGGCTTCAGAACACCCCTCGACTCCATCCCCAAGCCGCGCGACTGCCCCCATCTCGACGGCGAGGCCAAGACGGAGATCCTGCCTGGCCGCTGCCCCAACGCGCAGTGTCCCGGCCACGCCGTCAAGGCGCAGCAGGACACCGAGAACGACGCCAACGGCACGGCGGACACGAGGACCAAGGTCGAGAAGATCGAGGCGGAGAGGATCAAGCTGGGGTTTAGACGGTTCCGGCCACAGGCGTTTACGGACCCGTTGGAGGTCGGACGGCCGCACCAGCGCAAGCTGCCTGTCGTGATGCTGAATTTTAAGCCGGAGGAGGGGTCGGGATGGGGACGGGTCCGGGGCAGCGCGGCGGGTAGCGCTGCGGGGAGTGCGGCGGGGAGTGCGTCAGGGAGTGCGCAGGCGGAGGTTCATCCTGGGGCGAGACCCATTCCGAGACCGTCGACGTCTGCGCATACAAGCGCAGAAGATGTTCGGCCTCCTGTGCGGAGACGGAGGGAGTTTAATGGTCCTATGATGATGCCTCATTGACGCAACCACACGGGATAGCCTAGATGACCCGACAGCGGGCTGGGCATAACGCGATGGATAACGAAAAACGGGAGGCGTTGGTTTGATACCCATACTTGCTCAACACGTCGCAAAGTCGACATTGCTTCGGACAGCGGCCAGTTCAGCCTTTGCTTACTTACAGATCAATTCCCCGCTCTTATCTTTTCATCGCATGAATTCGTGAACCTTGACTTGACCAGGTGAAGTCCAAGGGTGGACCGTCGTGTAAGCCATCCAGGCATTGACCAATCAAACCCTCGACCCATCATTCGATCGCCCATCGAGAATGTTTCGCTGCAGCACGGTTAACTCGGCAAGGATCCTCCCCAAAACACCCAGCTGCCAACGCCAATTAAGCCTGTTTTTCGACGCTCCTCCCCCCCTGAAGAGCCAATCTCGGCAGTGGGGTGCGTGTTCTAGGCGTTCCTGGCGTTCCTGACTCTCCCCCTGTCGGCGGGCGACAAGACACTCCACAGCGCCCATCCTGTCCACTGAGGAACCTTTTTGGCTCTGGTAGGATCATGCACGTTGGGGGAGCACGTCCACCTCCGCGACCTGGGGGTTGACCTGAACTTTTTAAATTTCCCCCGTCTCCCCAAAAAAGGCGTCCTAGTAAACATTGGATCGTCCCATCTCCTCTCTTCCTCACCCTCAACTTCATCCAGCTCCATCAGGGTAGAGAGCTTGAGCCGTCAATCAACCCTGCCCGTCTTCGCTCGACGCGATACAGTCCCCTCGTTTTACGATCCACCCACGTTCATTCGTCGCGGTCACTCCCTCGTTGTGTATTTACACACGCCACTGTCGTTGCCAAGCTCTCTTCAACACCAAAGGAGACGAAAAGAAGAGCCAATCGCGAAACCCTCCCACAGGAAACAAGATGCAGCCGCTCGCCCTCGCCCTCCTCGTCGGTGGCGCCATTGCCGCCCCGGCCCCGACCCCCGCCGCACCCCTCGCTGCGCGCGCAGACGTGCTCGCTCCCACGGCCGCCTGGATCAGCGTCGCTGGCGACGGCGTGCCCAGCACCGTCACCCCCGTGCCAACAACCATCTCCGGCACCCCGACCTACGCCTCCGCGGCGCCCAACGCGCTGACCGGCAGCGTCTTCACCATCACCGACTTCAGGCTCGTCAAGGTCACCACGAGCACCGGCGCCCCGCCCGTGCCCACCGCCGACCACAAGAACGGCCAGGGGGCCTTCGCCCCCTGCAGCAACTCCGACGGCGACTTTGCGCCGTTCTGCGACCCGGCCAAGGGAAGCACGCTGTACACCGACACGACTTACTATGGTATGTGATTGTAACTCCACCAGGGAGCAACGAATGACTGACCTGTGTAGTGACCTGGGACTCCTCCGTCCTCATCAAGGGCAACCAGACCGATGTCCGCGTCAAGATCAAGGGCAAGGAGGTTAACGGCACTACGGTCGGCGACATCGTCTTCAACAAGGACACCGAATCCTCCCAGCTCGCGGCCTACGGGTACTACGCCTGGACCGTCAGCAGCGGCCTGATCCCCAAGGGCCAGGACAACGCGACCATCGAGCTGCTCATGACCTACACCATCAACGGCGTCGCGCAGACCGACATCACGGGCCCGCAGGTCCTCGTCTCCAAGCGCGCGACGTACCACCCCGAAGGCGCCAAGATCCCCAAGGGCCAGGAGCTGTACATTGCGCTGCCGACCGTGTTCGGGTTCCTCATCATCTGCCTCATCGGGGGCTGCATCTGGAACCGCAAGACGCGGACGATCGGGCTCGGCAACATCATGAGCCGCTCGAGGCACGGTTACGGCGTCGGCAAGTCGCGCGCGCAGAGGCTCGGCGCCAAGGTCAGGAAGAGCGTGTTCCGCGGCAAGGACCGCGGCATCGCGCTGCGCACGAGGGAGATTAGCCCCGATGGGTACCAGTACCGTGACGACCCGATGCCGCAGCAGCCGCAATACCAACAGCAGCAGCACACGGGCACGGGACGGCCGAGGAGGGACAGCGACGCGCTGGGCAGCCTGGCGGGCACGCCCACCTCTGACCGGTTCGACTTCCACGACACGGGCGCGCAGGGAGGCAATGCCTTCCGCGACGAGATGCGCAGGCAGGAGCGGGAGAGGTATTAGAGCTTGCGTTTCCCGGACGCGAGTGAAGTATCTTTTATGCCGAAGGATGTCATGAGTTGGGAAACGTTATATTGAATGATGTCTGGACAAGAGTATAGAATCCATGAGACGACGATTAGAGATCTCTGTGCATGTAATATGTAACAAATAATGAACTCACGAAGAGGCGGCTTCGTGCTGCGTATGAGTTATTCCACCACCTTGGTTTGAAGTTCTCGAGATTGCGAAACGAGTGCTTGGTATAGATGGGCTGGCTTGTTGCCCCTGGACCTCAGTCAGGGCGTTATCTCCAGGTTGTATACGGGGGGAAACATACATGGAAGATGTCACGAATTCATTGAAGTCATCCTAGTTCCTTCCAATTTACCTTCGCCGTGGAGGGTTTCATCGATGAGGCAGGAGCGCAGGTCGACAGAGCAGCACCCCATCCACGCTCAAGACGAAGAAAACTTCCCTCCTTTACTTTCTTTGTTTTTGCTTGCAAAAAGAGGAGCAAACAAAGAGAAGCAAGAGAAACAGAAGGGAAATGATGAGAAAAAGACAAAAAAGCTCGGGTTCGACATGGTACTATAGTCTATAGCCCTGATTCGAACCCTACGAAAAACCAACGGTTTTTACAATTCGGTCTGTCAGACCAACTCGACCAACGTTGTGGTTGAGTCTGCGGGGGACGTCTCCCCCTGACAATCGGAGGCAGAACTCACTCTCTTGTAGGGTACTCGCAGCTTCCCTTAGATGTCAGGCAGGCAGGCTCAGGCAGGCAGGCAGCTTCCAAGCAGCTTCCAGGCAGGCGCGATACCAGCTGTCACTCAATACCTTAACTGGCAACAGTTACAAGGCCTTAGGAACAGGGCTTGAGGCTTAGTTTACGGAAGGAAGTTCGTGCAGTTTGACAGGTAACTTCATCACTAACGAACCATCAATAATATCACATTTGTCCAGGTTTCACCCACGGTGCTCCTTCCCAGGCAAGTACAAACCCTCCAATTGCAGCTTCCATGCGCCCGTAATCATCCACAGAGTCTGTGAATTCGAGACAAGTATGCTGTCACATCTCTCGGAGCCGTCATCGTCTCCTGCATATTCCTTCGGGCGGAGAGGGCAAACCAGCTTATACTTTTTTCCAGATTAAAAAGCCAAGACTTCCGCGGCATACTTGTTCAACAGTTTACATCCCGCAAGGTAAGTAGTGACAGCGACGACTCAAATGCCAGGAGGCCTGTCACAACTATAGGAAAACGACTGGCACTATTTGGTTGCCCTTCTAAACAGATGGATCAGTCTCGGGGTTTATACACCCATCATCTGAGCTCCTCTTTCTCTAATCACAAGGGTTTACTTGAATTGTTCATAGAGTGACGGGCTCTAGGCACCTTTGAGCAAGTTATCCGCCGTGAACACCTTCCATACCATCAGTGATCCTGAGCAACCTGCCTGGCCTGGTCCACTATCTGGATCTGGTATAAGTAGTCGCATCATGGGAACACGAGATGGTGTCACAAACGACAATCTCGGAGGCTGTCACTGATTGCTTATGAGTCTACACCTGGCCCGCGCTGCGAATTCTCAATATCAACGTCTACATGGCAGACAGCTCATCATCTGACTAACAGTCATACTGCTACGGTCAGCGTCCCCGGAGTATACATTTCAAACCACCTCCTGAAAATGATGAACTGGAAAGATCACATCTGTGGTGACATAAATGTGAGGAAATGTCACCGAAGTTTGGTCGATCTCGGCGTGGACAACAATGACACCCGGTTTAAACCATTCCACTTCTTCAAATGGATTTTGGTGAAGTTATTGCACACCCACAAGGGAAGCATAGTATATCGAAACTACGAGCTCATGATATGGGGTCTCCGCTATTCCCCAGTCGACAGGGAGCAAATGCACGCTAGTGGTTGTCTTGTGAGGCCATCTGGGTTCCCTGCGAGCCATGTTTGCCCGTATGAGGTTATCTTGACTTTCAACGTGTGGGAACTTATACCCCCACTCAGTGTCCTTGTCTGATACGATCAAAAAGAGGCAGCAGGTGTATCATGACGGGTATGAGGACTTACTACACGGGCCGTCGTCAGCTTTCTTGGGGTGTTTCTTTTGCTTCACCTAGTGGGAATGACGAGAAGTGAAGACCATACGTGGATTTTAAGTTGGTTTTCGTACTAAGATGCTCAGAAGCAAGTCGAAGATCCAGTTATCCAGGAGATGTTGCGCAATCCTCAATGACGATTGCCTTGCAGCAAGTGCCGCTTGTCGCTGACTGCCTTCGTGTATTGCTTCCAAGGAGAATGCGTAGGGAGACACTAGATTCATGAATGAATGCAAAGTATTTCTAAGAAGAAGACGCTTAATCCTGCGTCATACCCTTTCGTCTTTCAGAACACATAGACGCACTGTTCGCGACTCGAGCTTGGCGATGCCAAGGATTTTGGACCAGACTTTGACTGATGACTGAGGGTTCATATACTCACGACCGATCAATACACTGCCCGTGTCATGACATACTTCAAGCTGTGTCTTTGAGACAGGTGAACGCGATACCCTCGTGACATCCATAACGTCCAACGCAGTCTCAGTTTCCCACAGTTATTGTCAAACCTCGCCGTTTTCTTGGACAAGCCAAACTATCAAACGATGTTGACTTCGTGATAGTGTCCCTTCAGTTCACGTTCCGTCGGTTGCCAGAAACGGCAAGTCTCCTAAGCCCCACTTGTCGCCGTGATCCGCAGCTTGCCGGAGCAGATGTGGATATCCGGACCAGGGCATGAAATGACTCCGCAACTCGCCCACAGTATCGAAAAATTCAGCAAAAATTGAAATGAGCCGGATCCAGGCTCTTTTGACTCCTCGACGGGGAATTGAACCCCGGTCCCCGGCGAATCGTTGAATGACAAGCCGATATCCTCACCACTAGACTATCGAGGATTGAGTTGATTGGTTGACGATGGAGGTCACAATGACAACCATGAAGGGTTACCGTCCTGAGCCCCACAGGTGAACTACTACAAGATTTTCACACAACATTGGAATGGTCTTGTTGTAATGCTTTCCATCAGTTCGAAAGCTCCGTTCTAATCTTCGCTGTGGCTCCTTGCCGCTTAGTGAGGTGGCCGAATGTGAGAGGCCTTCATCGTTAGTGTGGACAGCAACATGAACCGAACCTCCAGCCAGCGATGGGAATATGATCGGTGTTTCGTTTCCAACAGGATTTGGAGTCGTGTCTATGGTTTTCCGCAGACAAAGACCTCAATTTGTGTTAGCTGAGTCTTTTCAAGTTTAAGAAATTCATTCTCTAGGGACGTTGCCTCCAACATCTTCCCTGATCTCGTTCTCCGGACATTCGGTTTAAACATCGTAATGACGTCCCTGTTTCAATTGAAATGAGGCGAACCTCAACCAAAGTCTTGACAGAGGATTTAATTTCGAGGCAATGTAGTTCATACGACTTATCAAGCTCCACCAGAGTCGTGTAATTCTGAAGTTATGAAGTCATGTCCTGAATCAGTGTTGTCAAGTCGATCGCGATTGAGTTGCAAGGAGTCGTATGAAACAGCCGTTCGAGACCACGGTCGAGACTGAAGATCCCATTCTTAGAGCGCGCACCTTCGGGTAAGCGATACTTATGGTTCAGCATGGGCCAGCGCGCGGCGTAATCCATCAAGCATGGAGGTTGTCCGGCAAGCTCACCCTCGACAAATCAGACCGTCCAACGGCTCCCATCGGAAAGTTCAGAGAAGGGATATCCCCTCACGATTTGGCTGTGCTTCAAAGGCTAAAAGACAGGGCGCATTGAATACCCGCCCGTGGTGAACCTTGGGGTGGGAAGCTGGCCGTTGTCAACTGTGCATGGCCCGACTCATTCACATCGTCCAAACCGAATTCAGACTGCAGTGAAGTCGATAATTAGTTGACTTGGCAAACATTTCGACTTTGCCATGAATAACGGAGCCGCCACACCACCCCGGCGCTAGGCTGCGAATACTAGCAGGCCAGTCGCTGCGAGTTTCCCGTCTGCGAACCGCTTTAGAGCGGAGGCATGCCGTCACCTTTATGGAAACTTCAGATGAAACCAAGGTCTTGAGTTGTTCGATGATGGCTGAGCAATAAAACCAAGACGTCTTGGAGTTTGGTGTGCAGACGGACAAGTTGCCATTTCTCTCACTCCATTAGCAGTCCCGATTTCTTCCCGGTTAGCAAACATCCCCGGTGGTTTGTCGTCGTCTTCAACATGTCGTTGGATAACCTCACCTTCAAGAGTCACACCATCACGATCGCCAAAGAGGCGCCGTCGCTGATCTTGTCGCCATGGAGAGTCTTTGACAAAGTTTTCGCCTCTATTGCGGGGTATCCGGCCAGCGAGTTCGAGTACGCATACGGCAGCACGCCGCTTTCGACTTTGACGGAGACGCTGGCTATTATCGCGCTGTACTTGGTCGTCATCTTTGGCGGACGCGAGGTGATGCGGGAACGCAGGCCTATCGAACTCAATGGCCTCTTCAAGATCCACAACCTATTTCTCTCAGTTTTGAGCGCAGCATTGCTTCTCCTGATCGTCGAGCAAATCGTTCCGCAACTCTGGCGCGATGGCCTTTACCACAACATCTGTACATACGCTGGCGCCTCACAGCCGTTGGTCACTCTATACTATGTAAGCCATCACAATCCAGGTCTCGAGTCCTCGTCCCCGTCCCCTGGTTAACGTCGAACCACAGGTCAACTACCTCGTCAAGTACTACGAGCTCATCGATACCGTTTTTCTGATGGCGAAGAAGAAACCCCTCACCTTCCTTCACTGCTACCATCATCCCGCGACAGTCTTCCTCTGCTTCACCCAGCTCTACGGCAACACGCCCATCTCATGGATCCCTATCTCGTTGAATCTGCTTGTCCATGTCGTGATGTACTGGTACTACTTTCAAGCCGCCCGTGGAGTTAAGGTGTGGTGGAAAAAGTGGATTACGAAGCTGCAAATCATGCAATTCGTCCTTGATCTTGGTGAGTCGCACGTCCATGAATTCCGTAACGATAAGAGAACTCTGGTGCTGACTGTGTACTCTTCACCCAGGCTTCATCTACTTCGTCTGCTACGACCACTGGGCTGACGTCTACTACCCCTGGCTCCCACATATCGCCCGTTGCGAAGGTGAAATCACCGCGGCTGTCACCGGCTGCGTCGTCATCACCTCATATCTGTTGCTTTTCGTGGCGTTCTACATCAACACATACAGAAGTGCCAGCCGCAGCAGGGCTGCAGCACAAAAGCCCAAAGCAGGCACCAGCGAGAAGGCAGCCCTCTCGGCAGCTGCGGCGAGAGACGCGACGACACCAGTTCAGACCTGAAATGTAATTTCGATGAGCGCATGTATAAACCGGGTGATACCCATGGGAAATCCTGGCTCTGGACGGATCAGAGCTCGAGGTCGGACGAAGTTTCAAACATCAAGTTAGAGTTCTGTGGCGGGGAGAAGACGTGGGGGTGGCGGATGTGAATGGTCAATGCAGGTGGTCAACGGCTTGATGTTCAAGGCCATGCTGGACAATAAGCAATCCTGTAATATTCGTATGTTGGCTCACTAATGTCGAGTAACTTGATTCCAGTGTATTTCCATCCGAGAATTGACAGAGCCTGCCCATTTACATTTAAGAACGCCTCCATATGGTTACCTGAAGAGTCCGACGGCTCGAATCATGTCTTTTACCGTATGCGGAATGCCAAGCAAAGGCAGGGAACCGTAGTTCGACCTAATCCCAGTTCGGACGACCTCTTCCTTTGCAACTCGTCCCGTCCCCCCTCCACCCTGGCAGCAAGCTTTCGTTTCTTCCTCATTACCAAGCCAAGCAAGCAATGGCCAACCCCAGAAAGACGATGTTCTGCCAAACAATCAGCATTCACATGCGAAAACTTAGTAATGTTTGAACGAGCGACTTAAATGCAGGCAGCAGGTTCCCGCCTCATATGTCTCAGTAAGCGCTCCGGAGTGGACTCCGGCAGTCGTCCACTGGGCGGCGTGATCGACAGCAGGCATCCCCCCTGTTCTGCGTACTCTTCGCATTCTTCAACCTCTGGGGAGAAACGCGAGAATCGAGATCCTCATAGGCGCGGCCCGGATAATCGCGACATTGGGACACCGTGCCGTTCTTCGGAACGGTCACTCCCGCTCTGCGTCCGTGTGTGCAGCGCATATGCAGCCTTGGGCTTATCGTATCCTTTTTCGCGAAATGTGCCAGACAGCCACACAGCCTCACTTTTGTTTTCCCAAGCAGTATTTGAAAAGACTTCGGGTGGCACAACGGCTCTGCAGCGGAAGAGCATCATAGCATTCAGATTCTCGTCCGTTCCCTGCGACGCAAACCGGCTGTTTCCGTCGATCTTGTGCGTGCGTGCCCGTCCGGGAACCCGGTCCGAGTACACTTCCCATCGGCCTTCCGCACGGCGCCCTCGGCGTCGTCTTGTTGCCATTGCCTGGGGCGCTGGGGAAGTTTTCTTAGGTATTCCGGCCTGCATTAGACCCTGAACCGGCGCAGAGTCGAAGTGAATCCAGTGGATCTTCGGCAGAGAGCTATGATTTGTGCTCGAAGCCGAGTTGGCGCGGATCGAGCCGGCGTTTCTGGTGCCTTGTTTACATTCCTGCAGCTACCTGACTGGCAGAAATGTTTCGTTTCCCGCCAAAGAGAAAGAAAATGCATGTTTTGTGTTGTAAAAAATCTGTTGAATCATTTTTGTTCGAGCCACTCACAGCGGCTACACCCGTGTGTTTCTTTGAGAGAGATCTGAGCCTGTACTTACACATCCAAGCCTCCATCCAACCCCAGATTCCAACCATCAATCCATTCTTCTCTGTCAACAATCAAGTTTCACCTTCTTCAAATCCCAGAATAGCTCCAACTTTCTCGATGACCCCAAGGCAGCTTCCCGTCCTTCCAATTGGCCTTCCCAAAGTCCCCTTCCACCGCCGGCTCGCGCCTCTCTCGCCGAGTCACCCCTCACCATCCCTTAGCACCCCCGAGGACTCCTTTGTTCGTCCCCTCAACTCAATGACATCAACTAGTCCGTTTTCCTCCCCACTGGTTCTCGACCCTTTCCCGGAAGCATCCTCCCCCTCCATCCGCGCGTGAACGCTAAACCCAATCCCTCCATCAAATCGCCCAACTTCGTCCCCCGTTAGCTCTGCGGCCCACGTCCGCCCAATCAGAGATCACTCCGTCAGACCTTTGGGGGTCTCATCGAAAAACTACGCAGCAAAAAGAGAGACCAAAGACCGGCGCCGTCTGCAGGGTCATCCGGCCCCGGCTGGCCTGCATGCCGACCTGACTTACACACAAACCCGACCCCGGGCAAGAACCGAGACAAAAAAACAGCGATCTCGTCCCCCCGCCGGTGCTTATCTCGAAACGCCACCAATGCGATGACACCAAGTCAAACATCGTCCCGCCCAGCTGAAGATGTTCCCTTCAGTCCTCGCGCGGCGCCACCGACGATGAGGTCGTCACGGTTAGCGTCCGGACGGGCGAGACAAGGTCGATTGCCGAGTGAGATTTGTGGAGGGGGACGTGTGAGTGTGCTTGTGTGTGGAGGAGGGGAAGGGCCTCTGTTTCTTTAAGCTGGATGAGCACACCACCACGCCCACAGACCTGTCATATCACCATCTAGCACTGACATCCGTCATCCAAGTCAAAACTCGTCGGTTCGCCTCAAGTAGAAGGCTTGTCTCGTCGCAAAATTTCCTCTTGCTAGAGTGGCTGAAAGCCTCGAGACTCATCCACAATGGCCCGCGACGACGACAATAAGTCACCCGACGGGTCTCTACGGCGGCCGTCTCTGGGATCGAGAGACGAGCGTCCATCCTCGGAATTCCTGGGCGCTGAGCGCTCCCGAATCTCCATCATCGCAGAGGACTCAGACGAGCGTACCTCCCGCACCACCGGCTCATCTCCAGAACTTGACGATGCTGACGAGAAACCGTCCCGGTCATCTTCGTACTCCGACCACGACGACGATGACGACGACAACGAAGAGATTCTCCCCGAATCCCTCACGGAGGACTGGGAGGAGAAGATGTCCCGCTTCTCCCAAGCAAACACGCTCCAGGACCGACGACGTCGAGAATCAGAAACCGTCGTCGTCCTCCCCGACGACAAGGCAGATAGGAGGAAGAGCACCGCCAGCGCAACCTCGACCGCGTCCCGCTGCTCACACTGCGGACACCACCGCCGCGCCTCATCGGTCACGCTGGCGAACGCCCCAGCGGTACCGATGCGCAGGTCCTCCCTGCCGCAGCGGCACGGCTCCCTGCGGATAACACCTCGCGTGCAGCCAATGTCGCCCAAGGCGGCCGCCGCCTCGGAAGCCGCCGCTGCCGCTGGTTGTTCGGAGCAGCGTGCGTTCCCGCTGAATGTGAAGAGGGTTCCCTCGCATGCCATGTCAGACGTGCAGGTCGCGCGGCACGTGCAGAGCGATGGCAACAACTTCTCTGAGCCGCGCTCCGAGACTGCGTCCATCATCTCGTCAATCTTTGCGCCATCGCTGCGGCATCTGGCGAGCCATCCGTCTCTCAACGGCTCGTTGGGCTCGCCGGTGAGGAGAGGGTCGATCGTCACGCCTGTTGCTGAGCAGCGGCACCCGGGAAAGGCTGGAGCGAGGATTAGTCGCTTCACGCGGCCGTTTGAGCCGGACATTGACGAGGATGACGGAGAGGATTATCTGCGGCAGGTGAGGAGGTTGGAGGCGCTTAGGGCGCAGCAGAGAATCTCTCAAGTACTGGCGGCAGATATATTTTGCGAGAAGGAGGAGTGGGTTGAAGGGTGGCCGTTGGTGTTTCTGATCATCGGTATCTGCCTTGTGGTGTTCATAATCTCGGTGCACAGGACGATTATCACGACCGTAAGTTAAGTTGTTGCGTAGAAGTGTTGCGATGCTGACAAGAATAGGCTATTCCTCAAATTACCTCAGAATTCAAGTCCACGGCGGATATCGGCTGGTACGGCTCGGCATATCTTCTCACAGCATGCGCTTTCCAGCCTCTCTTTGGCAGAATCTTTGTGCTCTTCTCGGTCAAGTGGTCGTATCTCCTGGCAATGTTGATGTTTCTTGGCGGATCCCTCATATGCGCCCTGTCCCCAAGTTCCATGGTCCTCATCATAGGTCGTGCCGTGGCTGGATTCGGAAGCGCGGGAATTCTCACGGGCAGCTTCGTTGTAGTTGCAACTGCCATTCCCTCGAGACTGCGACCGGCTTACACAGCCATCGTGGGACTGATGTATGAGACGTTCCCCACCACGAGACCCAATGTTTGCTGACTTCCTGCAGGTTCGGTATTGGAACCACTGTTGGCCCTCTCCTTGGGGGTGTTTTCACTGATCTCGTCGTAAGTGACCCAATCTAATTAGTTTCCCGACATGAAACTGACAGCGCGTTAGACGTGGCGATGGAACTTCTTCGTAAATCTGCCGGTTGTAGGCGCCAACATGATCATCTTCCTCATCTTCTTTCACCCCAGACAATCCCCTCGCGTCAGGCCAAGGTTCTTCGACAGAATTCTGGAACTCGACCTCCTCGGCAACATCTTGCTTTTGGGCGCCTGCGTGATGCTGTTCATGGCCCTCGAACTCACCAACCGTGGCCAAGCATGGTCGAGCATCAAGATCATCGGTCTCTTGTCGGGATCAGGGGCCACCGCTATCGTTTTCGCAGCGTGGCAGTGGTGGAGGCAGGACGGCGCGTTGATCCCTCCGGCTATTATCACCCACCGAACAGTCGCGGCATCCTGCGTAGCGGCTTTCTCCACGTACGGCGCGCTCATGATTCATACGTATTTCCTACCGCTGTGGTTCCAGGCCATCCGCGGCGAGGACGCCATCATGTCCGGCGTAGACATGATACCCTATGTGGCGACCATCGGCATCTTCTCCCTGCTCTCGGCGGTCTTCGTATCGGTCGTCGGCTACCCTGTGCCCCCAGCCATCGTGGGTGGCATGATCGGCACAGCAGGCTGTGGCGTTCTGCGTTTGCTGTCTCAAAGCACACCGACCGCCTATTGGATAGGTTTTGAGATCCTCGTGGCTGCAGGCTTTGGCATGTCGATCCAGCAGGGCTTGACTGCTGTGCAAGCCATACTTCCTCCCGATGACATTTCTGTTGGCACTGCTGCTGTCGTCGCTTCTCAGTCCCTGGGAGGCGCCATCTTCGTCTCTGTGGGCAACACGCTCTTTCAGAATTACGTCCTGCGAGCTGCGGCTAGAAATCTGGTTCCTGGTGTCAACATTCGCGCGGTTCTTAGAGCTGGCGCCACGGCTTTCCGTACATCAGTTCCCGCAAGCGCGCTGCCCAGAATGATGACGGTTTATAATGATGCCTTGAGGGTTACTTTCACAGCGGCCATCCCGTTGGCAGGGGTAGCAGCTATTGCGGCATGCTTTATGGAGTGGAAGTCGGTCAAAGTGAAGAAGGCAGGGTAGCAGCAGATAAGTGGAGGAGGATTTGAATATGAAATGCGATTGCTCGAATGAACGTTGGAATCCGTCCTTAGCCCCTGACCCCAACAATGGCGCTTGGGGGCTGAAAATAAGCTGTGCCCTACCCGCAACATTATCGGATGTTAGAGAGACATCAACGGAAGCTTGCAGCAAGCCAGGCCACGCCACACCGCTGCATCATTTTGTTGGTTAAGTTTTCAAGGCAGAATTACAGGAGCAGATTGAGGTACCCGTCTCTTTCAATTCGCCTTGCGGGGACGAGTTGAGAGGCGCCGGTGTGCTGCTGAAACCGTCGAGCTGTCACGATCGCGATGTGATTCGTCGTATAGGCCGGCGAGCGATCAGGGATGCGAATCCCACAGCGAGAAACTCCAGTTTTGTAAGACCGCAAGGCCTAGAACCAGGGCGCGAGAGACTGGTGTTGTTTGCATTTGCGAAGGGCGGGCAGCAGGGGTAAGTTCAGCCACCAAGAAGCTGCAGCACAACGCAAAAGCAACGTCGGCGGTTCATTGCAGTGATCGGCGCGGCGCGGTACCTTTGGTATTTATCAGTGTTCGTCCCAGACCTGACTTATTCTCTTCCCCTCCCGTTCTCGTCGTCCAAATCTTTCTCCAACTGAATGTAAAAATGCATCTGTCTCGCTGGTATCTCGCAACGCTCTCAGCGGTGTCCTTGGCGGCTGGACAGACACAGACATGCTACTGGCCAAGCGGTTTGGAGGGACCTCGCCTGCAGGCCTGTCCGGTGGGCTCTGGCAACGAAGCTGCCGCATGCTGCTTCAATAGTGACTATTGCATGACCAACGGCCTCTGTCTGTCGCCAAACGAAGGAACTTGGTACCGAGGAGGATGTACGGACAAAGACTTCCGGCAGACAGGTTGTCCGAAATACTGCGATACGAGCGATATTTTGGGCGGAAGTAAGTCGATACCCTCAAGGTTCAGTCGCAACAAAGGCGCAAGCCTGCCGGATGAAGGCTGACTTGGTTTGGCAGCAACGATTCGTCGTGCGACAGTGTGGGCATGCACTTCAAGACTCTTCGCCTGCACCAGTCTCGAGAACTGCTCGAAGCAGAACTTCACTGTTGGAGCATACAGAGTGATGATGAATGCCGCCCTTTCGGCGGACCTTGCCAACAGCGCAACGACGGCAACAGGGTCTACGACCAGTGGAAGTACGGGAGCCTCAAGTACAGCCTCAGGTGATGCGACTGATTCGACATGTCCAGCCACAGAGAACAGAATCTCGACAGGGGCGGCAGTTGGCATCGGGGCGGGCATTGGTCTACCGTTGGCTATCGCGGTTGGTGCGTTGACGTTGATGCTCATGCGCGAGAAAAAGAGGTCAAGAGAAGCGCAGGCGAGTTTTCAGCAGCCTGGAAATGGCCAGCAACCCGGACTCAATCAGCCCTATACGAGCACGCCGCCGCACTGGGGTAAGCCGGAAGGTCAAAATGTCCCCGACGAGACCTCGAGGCACGCAGCGACGCACGAGTTGGCGGATACCCAAGGCAGACATGAGCTTGCCCATTGACAAAGGAGGACCCCAGGGTATTGAAGGACGAAGTAATGATGACTCGCTAAGCCAGGTCTCATCGCGGGAACATGGTCAAATCGCCTGGGAAGGTCAGCAGGAGCCGCTGGGCAAACACACCGAAGCTGGCAATCCATGCCGTGACCGCGCCGTTCCTGGCTGCCTGTTCTTGTCAAGATAAGGAGACATGAGGACCCTAACGCGTGGTCCAGCTCTGACGACCCACGTTGATGCCAACGGTGCGTTGATCGACCTGAAGCCACCGCGCGGTGCTAATGACGGGTGAGGGCCTAAAACCCAGAGAGCGGCATGCGCTCAGGTGGCATGCGACATCGGGACAAGATCTGGAAGCCGGGGTTGATCCTTTCGAGGCCGTAGGATGCGGGACGGCGGGAGATGGACACGAGCAAGTAATCAAGATTGCCAGAAGAAAGAAGGGACCCCATCAGACGAACCACTTGTGCGGCTTATGCACAAGCCGAGGGCCGTGCCGCTGCATAAGATCTATTCACGTACCGCAGTTTACATATGAGTCAACCAATCACATTTCATCGGATGGCTAAATTGTACCACGTCCCTTACCCGCCGCCAACAACTCTTCTTTCAACCATCCACCTTACAAAACATCAACTTGCATCAGCCACTTCATCGTCAGCAAACCGATTCATCGCCTGACGCGCCGCGATATTTTGCCTCTGGCGGTTCCATCATGAACATGACGCTTGTATTATAGTGGACGTCGCTCTCAATATGAGGCGGGCCCATTGAACACGTGTGGCCGAAACGTACACCAGATGGCGGACTTCGTCGGCAGGGTCTTCCTCTCCCAGCAATGGCACAGACACCATCATGAACCACGTTTCTGGTATCTCCGAACCACAGACTCGGGCATCCTCTCCTCGCATTCCTCCTGCGCTGCCTTGACACCACCACGATCCAGCCACTCAAAGCGCTGAAGGTGGCTCATGGTGCCCTTTCCAGGAAACCCCTTGCGCTAGCGCCCTCCAGGGCTGACCTCTTCTCCATTTTGGGCGGTACCAAGCTGCATGGACTCGCGCCGGCGCACCAGGTTGCGGCTCACAACGAGCGTTGTGCTCTACGCGGTGCTTCTCTTTGTCAGGCGATAGTCATCGCTGGATCAATCTCGCTCAGTCCCAATTGGGTCTGGACCCAGGCCAGATTCATGCAAAAGTAAGCACCAACATGGAAGAAGAAAGCTCCATTCAGGTTTCCACGGCGTTTGCCGTTTCTCTTTCGGCATATGCGTGACGGAACTTGCTATCCCGCGGCCATGGCATCTCCTGCGGGCGCCAGCCAAGCGGCGTTCTAGCACCTAGATGTAATTTAATTCCGCGATGCTGGGAGACGTTGGAGACAGTCTCGTCCCCGGCGACCCCTGTTTTAAGACTCATACCCAACCAAGATCTACACCTTGACACCTGAACTACTTCTCTGTTACGTCAACATCCTCAAAAGATTGTTCCTTCAGCTTTCTGCAAGTCGACCCCTTAGCTAGGTGCTCTTGGCTTGAAATCGGCATATTTCGATCGTGCCTCGTGTCAAGATTGCTTCGCGTGCAAAAAGATGGACGACCACGAGGCCCAGTACCACCAGCAGCAACTCGAATGGCATCAGAAGAAGCATGAACAACAGGTGCAACGACAGCGGCAGCTTAGGGGACCCGACGATGAGGGCCAGACACATTCCCCAACGTCATCCTCGCCGCCGCCGCCACACTCGCCCAAGTCGCTGCAGCAAACGTCTCTGACAACTCTCAAGAATGAGGACGAGAAATCTCAGAGCAAGCAACAGACCCTGCTGGACGAGCAGCCCGGACTGGAACCTGCCCCAGTACGCTGGTCCAATGCCCCGATCCCATACACACCACATGACGACGTTCAGAGTCCAGCGGGGCAGAGCTCAATTGCGAGCCCAGGGGCTTTGAGTCCTGGAGGGCAAACGCTCACTTCAGACGCGAAGTGGCTGGAGAGCCAACTCTACGCCGTGCCAGTTGAGTCAACATCACCACCACCGCCACCGCCAATAGGCAAGCGACGGATTCTCGGTCTTTCTGTGCCTGTCTTCTGGGGTCTTGTCATTGCCCTGGTGATTGTCCTGGCTGCAGGACTCGCCGGCGGCGTCGCAGGCGGTCTGATAGCCCAGAAGGCCAATGCCTCACCCGAGTAAGTCAAGTCGAACCGAGCTCGAATCTTTACCAAGCTAACCTTTCAGCAGTCCAACGTCAACCGCCGACTCCGCGTCTTCCAACCCATCGGCAACCACGACAGCCACAACCTCGGCCGCGGCCATCGCCCAAGCCTCCGGCAGCGTTCTCCCCGCCCCCTCCGACGGCGGATGCCCCAAGATCAACTCGACAACCTTCACCCCGCTCGACGCCGAGGGTGAGGCCATGGGCCTGAGCAACGGGCAGGGCCAGATCTTTCGCCAGCTGTGCGAGGTCAACTACCCCGGCGGAGCGGCCTACGGCAACCCGGGCATCTACGACATCCTCAAGGCGTACGTCTCGACGTTTGACGAGTGCATGACGTTGTGCGCGGCGCATAACCAGGCGTATTACCTCAACCTCGGCAACGGGGACGTGGCGAAGGGGGGATACTGCCGGTCTGTGGCTATGATCAAGACGCCGGGCGAGTATTGCTACTTGAAGAATGGCACGGGGGTATCGGATACTTTCGGGCATCCAAAGGACTTTGTCAGTGCAGTTGTCGTTTCTGGTCTAGATGTCTAGTGTTGGCTACTAAAGGGGTCCGGAGCGTTTCTAATGGGTTAATGCGCGGCGTTAGGGTAAAAGAAATACCATCAATTAATATCCTACTACTTATCATAATCTATCAAACCAAAATCTGTTTCTTCGCATGGATCCGAGCCAGCTCTCTTCCAGATATGCCAAGCCATGTCACGTCAGGGAACTGAGGTCATGTGTCAATCGTTTCGCGTTATCATATCTTGCTCATCTAAGTGACTGCTCCATCATTTTTCAACGCCGTAGCCTGTGTCCATGACACGAGGTCTCCCTCTTCGATCCATGCCATTGGGCTTCCGGCAGCTAGCTCACTTCTTGCTGGAACCGCCATATCCGGAAGAAGACTTGTCGCCGCTGGACGAGGTGTAGGTCGAGCCGCCCTGGCCGTCGTTGTAGTAGGTGCTGCCGTTGGGGTTGGAGTAGTAGTACGATCCGTCACTGTTTGAATCGACAGACGTCAGCAGGATACCACCGGGCCAAGACAATGCGAACTTACGAGTTGGAGTAGTGGTACGAATTCGAGTTCGAGGCGCTGCTTCCGTAGTCGCGGGCGCAGTAGTGATTACCCTATGGACCCATGAGGTCAGTCAACGTGCTCCGTGTATTCAGACAAGGTGAGGTTGAGGAGAATCGACCTGGCTGTTGGTGCCGGAGCTCTTGTACGAGTATCCCTGGTTGCTAGGCATCTTAACGGCTTCTCAGAGATTCTTGGGTCTGGAAATTTAGATGTCAGGTTAGTTTGCTTTCTGGTCAGTGGTATGTTGAGGGAAGGCCTAGAAAGTGAGCAACTAGATAGGCGGGGGAATTAAATAGGAGGTCGATCGCAAGCCATCTCACCTTCCACCTCACCCCGCATCTTAGATTGCTGAGACAGGGAAGCTTCCTGTTGCTGCAGGGGAAGCTGCAAACAAAGGGAAGCTACGTCAAATTAGGCCGTGCGCATAACCTTCTATCTTCAACTCTGAGCGAAAGAGCCAACGGCGTGCCATTTCTTTTACAAGCGAGCACTCACTTTCCAAGAAGAAAGCATATTGAGGGGGTGAAGCTCCCCTCTTCAACAAGCAGCTTGTGATAAGGGAGCTTTGGCCGCGCGACGTCTGTCAGGACCCCACCGCGCCAGGGACTTGACGCTATCGTGAGGTTTACATGGCAGGGCTATCCCAGTACGTCTTGGCAACCTCACCGAACACTGAAGCCATGGGGCAGGTTGGTATGTCGAGCTTGGGGCAGCAACATAGGTGCCGACGGAGACTTTGCATAGTCAAGCTGAGATGCCAGGCCGAGGCTCAACTTAACACCAGGACTCTTGAGTCGTGGTCGACAAGTGAGAAACTCACGGAGTCAGCTAGGCGCGTAAGCTTGCTGACTGAGTCGTACTCAAATTGGAGAGTGAGGGGTTCCGGACGAGTACCAATGTATGGACAGCCTCAGATGCTCCAACACTGACGAGCTACCAGCTACCTTCCAGCGAGAATCCGACGCAATGCCTCGAAATTGAGGACCAAATAGCTTCAAATCAAACGTAGAAATCATATTTTGCGCCTGGTATATGCGAATAAAGAAAGCAAGCAGGCAGCCCTCCCATATTGTACCGAACCCAGAAAAGAAAAGCAGGCCGACAGAAGCCACACCAGTTTCCCCCAAACCCCCATATGCATCATCATAACAATCATCCCGTTCATTGGACCGTCAAGTCATTTCATACCAACACTTGACAAACCAACAAGTCAGCATTTCAGTCGTGTCAAGCCGAGGCAAGAAAAGACAAGAGGAAGAGTAAAAGAAACCCCCACGGCGGCAAACGGAAATAGCAAACCAACGCCCCCTCCTCCCCCAATCCAAGGACCTCGCGCCCCTCCTGTGTGATCGGGCCCCCGCAAAAAAAGAAATTCTTCAAGTGACAAGGCTCCGTTAGATAAGATCTCACTTACTTCTTTCCGTATCCGGAGCACGTCCGGTACCCACTGGCCGAGGTGAACGTCGACCCGCCGTTGCCGTCATATTTTCCCCCGTTGTTGGGATTGGCGTAATGGTAAGAGCCGTTTCTGCGCGAATTTTCTGCCCATCAGTCTTGGTTCTTGCTGCTTCGTCGTCTTCCTGGCAGGAGCCGTGGGTTTGCCGTGATGAGAGGCGTTTGGAGGGGGGGGGGTAAATGAGAGCTTACATGCTGTTCGGATGGTGGTATCCGTCTTGTTTTGACGAAGAGCCGCCAGCGTCGCGGGGGATATGTTGGCTGCTCTGTGTCTCTCTTGTAAGCGAAAAGAACCTCCAGCTTCCGAAGCTTCGGCATCGCGAGATTAGAGTTTCCGAGATGAGATTTCCGTTCTTACCTGGCTGGTGCTCCCCGAACTCTTGTAAGTGTAACCCTTGTTGCTTGGCATGTTGAACTTGTGTGAATATACTTGGCGGGGAGGGCTGGCGGCGGATCTTGATCCTTCTCGAACGCAGCTTCAATTCATCCAAAAATCGGAGAATACAATTCTTCGATGGAGCTTTCGTCGAGGTTGGCGTTTGTTCACGAGACGGACAGGGGGTGAGTTTGGCGTGTGAGAGAGGGGCAAAAACAGGTGAGGAAAAGGGGGATAGTAGGACACTTTAAAAAGGCACCAGAAGCAGGCAGCTTTTAGCGGCCGGGTGGAGATGGGAAAGGTGAATTGAATGGTTCTCTCCAACCCACGACGAGTTATACACACCTACGAGAGAGTTTTACGGGCACATGGGCTGATCATGGCGATGCGTGTTTTGAAACGATACGCTTGCCTATTACCCCGCCCTTGGACGAAAGACATAGGCACATAGCACGACACGGGCGTACACACACGCGCCCGCGCACACACACATACACACACCCTTCACACACACACACGGACGACTTTTCGGGCAGAGCTGCGTGTATTCTTTTTGGCAGTCTGGCCGTCAATGCCTTGAACGGGGGTTGGGTATGGATACACCAGCAATCACAACACCACATCAACGATGGGACGACTGGGGAGGGAGGGACGCGGGGACCCAGAATGAAGCTAGCTGCCGGCAGCAAGGAACCACATCAGCAGCAGCAAGCAGCAGCAGCAGAAGCAGCCAAGCGGGCTGACGGGGGAAAGTGGGCAGGGCGAAGATGTGCGCCGCCGCCGCCTCGTGGGCCGAGCGAGGCGACAGACAAATAAGAGGCGAATGACATTCCGTAAAGCCACGCGCTGGCATTGCGTCTGGGCCTGACTTCGGGGGTATTTTTAAGCTCCATGTGGGGGTGCTGGGTGAGAGCTGCTGCTGGCTTGCTGCCCGCTGTTGCTGATGGCAGCTGGTTTTTATGGGACGAAGCGAGCAGAAAGCCGTCCGAGGGGTGGGTAGGTAAGGTAGGCAGACAGAAGCAACAGGGACGCGCAGTGTTGGTGGTGGTGGTGGCTCTCGGATGTGGGCAAGGTTGGGACGACATGGCAACTTGGATTTTACGGCGACGACGGCGGTCCAGGGGTGCGCATTGGGGGCAAGGGAGGGAGGGTCAATGGTGAACGTGGGAAAAGCTTCACTACCACCCCCCCCCCCTCCCTCCTGGTACCTGTCTGTCTGTCGCCGCCGCTGCCGATGATGGGTTCTTTGGAAACGCATGCTCCAATGGACGGCGCCCACATGCAGCGAGAACCGGGAACGCCCGGCCGGCCTTAGGTTGAAAAAATGTCTCTCGATCAGAGGTGCGGGTGGTGGGATACGCAGCTTATATCTCCGAGGTCCCGGCTTCGGTGCCTCGGACCTGGCTCCGAGCGGGTAACATCTCATCTCATCAATCTTCGGGAATCTGGATCTTGGAAGGGATCTAGAATGTCACCCCTATTCTTTCCAATCTCGGTTACGCGTGAAATCATAAAAGTCTATTTCTCCTTTTTTTACCTCCAATTTGTCTAAAATGGTCTAAGAGGCTCTAGTGGGATATGTGCAGAGAGTGGCTCTCAAAGATGATGATCAAGTCATTGCTTGTTGTCCTTGACGTCGCCGTCCTCGAGCTCGGCGATGAACTTCTCGGCGTCCAGGGCGGCCATGCAGCCGGAGCCTAAAAGCGATATCAACGTCAGCAAATCTCGGGGTTCCACAACATACGCGGCCTAACAACAGCCAATGGCTTCGTGGGGGGAAGGGACGGGAAAGCTCACCTGCACTGGTAATGGCCTGTCTGTATCTCTTGTCCTGGACGTCACCGGCGGCGAAGACACCCTCGACGCTGGTCAGGGGGGTGCCGGGCTTGGTGACGATGTAGCCCTCGGCGTCGGTCTCGAGCTGGCCCTTGACGAGGGTGGTGGCGGGCTCGTGGCCGATGGCGTAGAACAGGCCGTTGGCCTCGACCTCCTCCTCCTTGCCGGTGACGGTGTCCTTGACGACGAGGTGGCTCATGAGGCCGTCGGCGCCGCCCTTGATCTCGGAGCCGACGGAGTTCCAGCGGACGGTGACCTTGGGGTGGGCCAGCAGGCGCTTGGCCATGATCTGGGAGGCGCGGAGGACGTCGCGGCGGACGAGGACGGTGACGTGGCTGGCGTACTTTGTGAGGAACATGGCCTCCTCGGCGGCGGAGTCGCCGCCGCCGATGACGAAGAGGGGCTTGTTGCGGAAGATGGGGACGGCGCCGTCGCAGACGGCGCAGGCGGAGACGCCGTTCTGCCAGTACTTGTCCTCGCCGGGGAGGTTGAGGCGGCGGGCGGAGGCGCCGGTGGCCAGGATGATGGCGTCGGCGGTGTGGATCTCGTCGGGGGAGAACTCGGTCGAGTACTTGAAGGGGCGGGAGGAGAGGTCGAGGTTGGCGACGGTGTCGGTGATGATCTCGGTGCCGAAGCGGGCGGACTGGGCCTTCATCTTCTCCATGAGCTCGCCGCCCATGACGCCCTCGGGGAAGCCGGGGAAGTTCTCGACGTCGGTGGTGGTGGTGAGCTGGCCGCCGGCGGCGATGCCGTTGGCCATGAAGCCCTCGTAGAGGACGGGCTTGAGCTCGGCGCGCGCCAGGTAGACGGCGGCGGTGTGGGCGGCAGGGCCGGAGCCGATGACTGCGCGGAGGAGGGCATTGTCAGCTCATGGGGGCTTTGCATTGAGAGTAGCAGGCAACCAGGGAAGCAAAGAAGCCATCGTGAGTCGATGTGAGGGGGAAAGGTGAGGGGCCGTAGAGGTAACGGTAGCAGCGGTAGCGGCGGTGGTGACGACTTACTGACGACCTTGGAATGCATGCTGCGGGCTGTTGTTTTAAAATCAACGGGGTTGGCGGTGTTCTTTTTCAGGGTGGTAGTGGCTGCAGCAAAAGACAGGCCGGTCGCGCTGGAGCGAAGAAGTGTTCGTCTGAGGGTTGAAGAGAACAGTTTGGCGGTGATATGCGCGTTCGGAACACGCACTATCCTCTCCCAAATGGCGGGGTATCTTTAAAAAGGAAAAAAGAGACGCAGTGCGAAGGGGGGGTCGCCTCAGGGAGGGGCGTCCTCGGGGAGTGGAGGGGCAACGCAACGAAACACCAGGCGGGTTCTGCTTCTGCTGTCTCTCCCAATCAGCTCCTCGCAAAGCTGCAACTCGTGGCTATCGTTGACGATATCTGCTCGCTGCTACGCACTATCTACCAGAGTCAAAGACGGCGTCTGACTGGACGGCGACTGCTTCCAAGTGGGAATCGCAGCGCAAGGCTAGGACGGTTGGAGCTGTGCTGCAGTTGGATTTCTAATGGTTGCCGGGATTTGGCCCTGCGATGGTGGATTCCAGAATTTTTCGGGCGGCGGCGCGACTCAGGGTTCTCTAGCGGACGGCCACCCAGAAATGCGCAATCGGAGCGCCGGCTGTACTGGATTACTTAAGCGCCGAGTCTCCGGGCGGTCACGCCAAGTCAAACCCCACTTACCGAGGCTCGCCCGAGTGACATAACTCCGAGCGGAACGCATGCTTTTTTCGAATTCCGGTCTCGGGGCCGACTTTCCGCAAGGGTTCTCACGACGCGGTTGACGCATTTCCATCTTATCAATCAAAGATCTCTATTTGGAATTCTCGTCTTCTGACGTCAATGAAGCCTCGTCAGGTCGATGTTCTGGACTGGTCAAGGCCGTTGTCGGTGGAGCCGGATGATGCGATTCCGTGTGGTGCAACATTTGATGACTCCTCCAGCTCGTGAGCATGATTATTGAGCAATGCCAACCATTTGGAATTATCGTCCACACCGAATGAACTGCCTGATCTTCTTATGTGATGGCGACTTCTCTTATAAGGCCGTTACAACTTTGCTGTTGTCGTCGCCCCTGTTGTCGTCGTCCATCTGTGTGCGACCTTGACCGCATTCTTGTGCACGGAAAATACAGCCACACAGACACGGGAAACATGATAATTTCTTACTGAAAGTGAAGGATCACTCTTGTAAGAGTTCTGCTTGTTGTTTCACAGATTGCACTACAATCCAAACAACAGTTCGGCGTTCGGCGCGGCATTACCACCTACCTGGGCGCCTTTACCTCGCAGCCTAGACATCAAATCACAATCCTCGATAGTCTAGTGGTGAGGATATCGGCTTGTCATTTCACGATTCGCCGGGGACCGGGGTTCAATTCCCCGTCGAGGAGTCAAAAGAGTCTGAATCTAGCTCAACTCAATTTTTGCTGGTCTCTTTTTGAATGGTGTGGGCGAGTTGCGGAGTCGCGCGCTTCCCGCCCTTGTCCAGATCCACTCATGCACACTCATTTGCGTTTGCCTTACCTGAAACCCCTGTTAATGCGCGATTTATTGCCTCTCTATGCTACTTTTGCCTATTTATATATACTAATACTAAAAATATATTAATTAATATAAATTATTATATAAATTAATTGTTAATAGCTTTAGAAGAGCTTTTTTCGCTAGAATCTATATTCTGTTTTTCTTTTTATTTTTATAGAGTTAACTCTTCTTAAGTATATATATTAAAGTACTATAGGGAGCTAAAATTATTACTAAGTATATTAATTTAGGGTTTATAATATTATTATTATCTATCTAGCTAATATTATTAGTAAATTAATATATATTATTATAAGATCTAAATATAAATTAACTATTAGTATTATTAATAAGTTTCTTTTTACTATATAATACTTATAAGACTATATCTTATCTTTTAGTAGTAAAGTACTTTAAATATATTAATACTAGAGATCTTATTATTAAGCTTATTTAGTAATATAAAGTATATATAATATAGTTTTCTTATTATTTATTTTCTTTATTAGTGCTATATTTAATTAAAATTATATTAATATTATAGAGTAAATAATATTAAAGCTATTAAGTAGTAAGTAATAAGCTTAGCTAAAAGAGTTATTACTTATATACTACTTTAATAATAAGTTAATTATAAAACTTATTAAGTATAATATCTTAATAGTTTAAATTTATTATTAATAATAAGAGATATCTAGAGATATATTAAAACTATATTAACTAATAAGTTTTAAGTATTATAAGATATTACTAATCTATAAAGAAGTAATCTTTAAGCTTTTATATAATAAAACTAATTACTATTTTAATAAAGTTTAAGGTTTTCTTATAGAAGAGTTTAATTTATCTATATTTATATTAGTAATCTCTTATTATTTTAAAAAGATCTAATAGAAGAAGAAGAAGATTTAATATATTACTTAGTAATAAAACTAGAGTATTAATAGATACTATATAGTAATACTATAATTATAAAAAATACTATAGGACTATATATTATAGTACTAATATAGTACTAAAAAAAATTTATAGTATACTATATCTTTATTTAAAAAATTTATAATATAGTTTGTAGTATAAAAGTGGGTTTGTAGTAGTATAGTATAGGACTATAGACTATAGGTTAAAAAGTAGTAATTTAATTATAATTAATTAATTAATAAGAATTTAATACTAATTTTTATTTAATTAGTTATTAAATTAATAATAGATTATTATAATATAATATATATTAGTATTAATTATAAAATATAATTAATAATAAATATTATATATATATAATTATAGGTTTAATTAGTTAATATATATATCTTAATTATTTTTAATTAATAAAATAATTCTTTTATTATTATAACTAATAGAAATTTAACTATAACTATTAATATTAATATATTATATTATATATAATATTATAGCTAAAATATAGGATAATTTATAGTATATAGTATACTATATACTACTACTACAGTAGTATATAGTATAGTAGTAGTACTGAATTTTTCTTTATAGTATACTACATACTATAACTATATATAGTCCTATAGTACTGTAGTATATAGTAGTTAATGCTCTAATTATAAAGAGAGGTATATAGTACTATATCTTACTAGCTTTTACTATTAATAGTCTTCTTAATTATATTATTTATTTTAGATATATAGATACTAATAGCTTCTTATATTAGATTAAGAACTTTATATTACTAAAGATAAGGAAGTTTTTTAGCCTAAAGTTAGTCTTAGTTATAGATAATATAGTGTAGTATAACTAGAAGTAGTTAGAGGATACTTATTAATAGTATAGCGTTAAGTTACTATATTTACCTATATATTTATTAGATTTTAACTTTATTAAGATATTCTTTAGTAACCTTAAAAACTACTTATAGAGGAAGTATATAAAGTATAAATAAATTAAAGTAATAAATACTTTTTTTATAGACTTTCTTTATAACTATGCTTTTAAAGTAGCTAAGAATACTAATATTATCTTATATTACTTTTATTACTATAGTATTTATATTAAAATAAATAGAGATATTAATAGAAAAGAGAGCTTATTATAAAGTTAAGTTTATAGCTATAGTTATATTTAATTTTAATATTATTAAGAGCTTTTTTACTTAAAAGAATATAATATTAATATAAAATAAAAATAATCTAATTTTAATAGTTAGTTAGCTTTATAACGCCTTAATTATAATATATTTCTCTTTAGCTATAGTATTAGAAGTATATCTTATTTATTAAATAAATTACTACTAGTTATTAAAGTTAAGATCTTTATATTTATATAAAGAAATAAGAAAAAACCTTTTTTTACTTATTAAAACTTATTATTATTATTATTATTAAGTAATTAGGTAAGAGAAGTAATAAAAGAGTAAATATTATTAGTTACTTTAATTAGAAGGTTTTATTTAATAATATTAACTAAAAGTATTATATTATTTACTTAAAAATCTATTAGCTTTTAATATTATAAAGAGGTAGATATAAACTATAGTTAGTTATTAAATCTATAATATTTTGCTCTATTAGGAATTATTTAATTTTACTTCTAATTATCTTTATAATACTTATAGGGATATTATTCTTATTAAACTAATTAGTTAGTGCTTTTTAAAGGGATTTAAGTTAGAAATAAGTTTATAAAATAGCGTTAAGAATAATAGAAGGGGGTAGAGAACTTAGAATTTTTAGTAATTTTAACTTAAAAGTAAGGGATTAGATAGGCGTTTTTATAAGCGTTAAGCGTTATTATAGGAGGGAAAGGCTTATATAAGTAGATAGAGGCTTAGTTAGCTTATAAAAAAGAAAACTAAGTAGATAAATAAGAAATATACTTATTTTTATACTTTTTCTATTTTTTCTTAATAACTTTAGTAACTATTCTTCTAAAAGAACTTTTAGGACTCTTTAGTTTAATTTATAGAAAAAATTTATTAATTCTTATTTTTTAAAAATTAAATAAAAATAGGTATTTTTAAGCTTTTTTAAACTTAGTTAGCTTTATTTTTATTTTCTTTCTTAATTCTTATTATACTTCTTTAATTATTTAAAATAAAAATAAAGTAAAATATTATAAAAATAATATTACTAAACTTCTTTTTAGTAATTTATTTTCTCTTATAATATTATATAACTTAAAATATAAAAAGAGTAAAAAATATAGATAAAATATAAGCTAGTTAAGCTTATATTTATATATTTACTTTTATATCCTTTATAGTTATTTAGAAAATTAATATATAAGTATTTAGGTATTTTTAAGAGGTTTTTATTTAAAGTAAAGTATTTAATATAATTAATAAGTTTTCTCTTTTATTTTATTATAAAATTAGTAATTAGTATAAAGGAGTAAGTTAAGTTATTATAAGAGATTTCTTTTATAGTTATTTTATACTACTTTATTAAGCTAAAATAAGAAAAGCTTAGAAGAAGAGGTAATTTAAATATTATTATATTAGAAGAAAATTTAATTAATACTTTTTTTAACCTCTATTTTTTTAAAGTAAAGAGTAATAATTTAAATATTTAGAATTAAAGATTAATTAAACCTATAGAAATCTAAAAAACTTTAAAAAGAAAAGTATTTTATTAAGTAGAAAAGAGTAAATAAGGTTTTATATAAGTTTAGTTAAACCTCTTTATTAATTTACTATTTACTTATTTAAAATTATTATATATTATTTTATTATAAGTTACTATAATAATAATTTAAAAATAACTAAGATAAAGTAAACTTATTTTATTTTTACTTCTAAAGCTAAAGTTATAAAAGTAATAAGATTTATTTTATTTTTTTTATAAACTTTAAAAAAAATAAAATTAATTAATTTATTTTAAGAAACTTCTCTTTATTTAAACTTATTAGAAGGTTTCTAATAATATATTAATTAATAAGGGGAAATATTAAAAAGCTTAAAAACTTAAGATCTAAGTTATACTTATATATAGAAATATTAAGATTTAGTTTTCTTAAATTATAAATTACTATAAATATAAAAATATAAAAAACTAAAAAAGAAAAAAATATTATAACTATACTAATTTTTTAAAAATAAGAGAAAGAAATATTTTTCTAAGTTTAACTAAAAATATTTCTCTTTTCTAAGAATAATTTTATATTAATTTTATAGAAAGAAAGATATATATATCTTTTTTATTACTCTTCTTTTATATTTTTAAATAGTAAATAAATAACTAGAGTAAAATATTTCTTTTAAAGTTTATAGTTAGTATTATAGTTTTTTTATAAACTTTATTAAATCTTAAGTTTAATTTATAAAAAAAGAGTATTATAAAGTAAAGCTATAGAAGATATTATTAATAATAGCTAAACTTTCTTTATAAAGGGAAAGAAAAGAAAACTAAAGTATAAAATAACTTTATTATTAGGATAGTAAAAGAAAAAAGTATAATAAATATAGATATACTTTTTAGATAAAAGAGAAAGATAAAAATAGAAATAATAATAAAAATATCTTTTTCTTTTTTTATCTCTTTTCTTATTTTTTATTATTTTTTTAGATTTATATTATAAGAATCTTTTTATTACTCTTTCTATTAATAAATTATTAGCTTTATTTAAGTTTTATATAATTTTTTTACTTTAGCTTTTTTTAAGAAAACTTCTTTTTACTTTTTTTTCTATTAATTTACTTATATCTTCTTTAGAATAGTATTATTAAACTTTAAAGCTTTAAAAACTTTAACTTTAACTTAAGATAAATAACTTAAATTAGAAATAATAAATAATAAAACTAACTTAGTTATTAATAATACTTTAATAAGTCTTTTTATAAGTTTTTCTTTTTATTAATTTTAATAAGAGAGACCTTTCTTAATCTTAGATTTAGATTAAAGTTCTAAAGTAATTATAGAAACTAAAGCTTTTAAAGTAATAGTTTCTAAGAGTAGTATTTTTAATATAAATATAATACTTAGAAAGGATTTTTTAAAAAATAAAATAATATAAAGCTATTTAGACTTTATTAAATCTTATTAAAAAACCTCTAAAGTATATAGCTTAAGACTCTAAAAGTTTAAAATATTATAACTTAGAATAGCTAAAATATTATTCTTTACTAGAAATAATATTTTAAACTTTTTTAAAAGCTATAAAGTTATAGTAGAAGTAATAAGAATAACTAATATTTTAAAAATATTAAGTATTATTTTCTATATAAATATACCTTTTTAAACTAATAATTAAATAAAACTTAATAAGAAATTTAGTTATAAATAAAAATATATTTTATTTAATACTATAGAGCTATAGATAAAAATTATTAAGAACTTCTAGATAACTAAATTAATTAGATTATTTTTATAACTTTAATAATAAATAATTTAAACTATAAAGTAGTAATATAGTTTCTATAAAAGATTAATAATATTTAAACTAAAGCTATAAAATATAACCTTAATATTATAACTAATCTTTAAATTATCTAAATAACTATATTAAGATTTAATTAGTTAGTTTTAGATAGAATAGCTTTATTTATAGGAACTAATATTTATAAGTTATTTAAAAAAAGAGATTTTAATAAGTTTAAAGTTAACTTAATAAACTAACTTAGCTTTAAAGCTACTTAGAAGTAAACTTTTTAGATTATTATTTTTATTTATATTTTATTTTCTTTATTTCTAAAAATATTAAGAGAAGAAGTTCCCCCCCCTCTATAAACTAAGAGAAATAAAACTAAATTTAACTAAAGTATTAAAAACCTCTAAAGTTAGTTTTTAAATTAATAACTTTTTAACTTAATAAAAATAATAGATAACTAGAAAATCTCTACTAAAAGGATTACTTATTCTTCCCTAGTTATAAAAAACTACTATTTAGCTTTAGTTTATTCTATTAAAATTAATAAAGAAAATTTTAAGCTTTTCCCTTATAGTTTATATAGTTAGTATTAATATATAAGCTATATAGATTATAACTTTAAAGAAAGCTATTATTTTTAAAAAATAGCTAATAAAAAAAGTAGCTTAATTTAGTATTTCTAAAGATATTATTCTTATAGACTATAAAATAATAAGTTTTTTATTTTTTAGATAATTATTACTTTATTATAATAAAATAATAAATTTAACTAAGAAACTATTATTATTTATTTTAAGAATTAAAATAGCTATAAAGCTATAAAAGCTTAAACTACTAAGATTCTTAAGTAAAATATTAGCTAACTTTAGTCTATACTTATTAAAGTCCTATAAGATTATAATAACTTTAACTTAATTAAAGTTTCTTATAAGTTTATAAAAAAAGGAAGTATTATATTAAATAATAAAATATCTAATTAAGCTTTTATTTTTTAAGTTTTAGCTATTAGTAAATAGGAATATAAGGATTTAATTTAGTTTTCTTACTTATATAACTTAATATAACTTAATAGTTTAACTAAAAATAGTTTACTTAATTTTATAATATTTAAGCTTATAATTACTTAGTTAAAAATATATAAAACTAACTTATTCTTATAGAAAAAGCTAAAACTACTAAATCTTAGAAAAGTTAAGAAGAAAGCTTTAAAATCTCCTTTTAAGAAAGTCTATTTTACTATATAAGATATTAAAGATATTCTAACTATTTTAAAAAAACTTTCTTTTTTATAATCTTACTCTAAGAGTTATTTAGACTTATTAGAAAAGTTAGTTATAAAAAAGAATTTATTTTTTAACTAAAAAAAATAAGAAGAAAACTTAAATATTAAAATAGGGGAAGAAAGTTTTTTTAATTAAGCTTCTACTCTTATTAATACTTTAGAACTAAAAAGAACTATTAAAATAAAAAGAGAAGTAATACTTAGTAAAGTTATTAAGATTTCTTTTCTAAAACTTATTTTAAAACTATCTCTTCTAAAAAGTAACTTCTAGCTAACTATATTCTTTAATAATAAAAATTAGAAATCTATTAAAAATAAAGAACTTATTAATAAACTTATTTTATATAAGCTTTATAGTTTAGTTAGTCTATTAGTTAAAAAAGTTTATAAGATTTAGCTAAAGTATAGAGAAAAGTTTATTAGAAAAATATATACTTTTATAAATAATTTAAAAAGAGTTATTTATATATTTATTCCTATTAACTTTACTAACTTTATTAAAACCTTAAAAAAAAAAGCTTAATAAACTAATTAAGTTTCTAAATATAATAAAATTATTTAAACTTAAGACTATCTAAAGATCTTTTTAGTTAAAGCTATTATTTTTATAACTATAAACTAAATAGCTTCTATAATTATTATATTATAATTTATTTTAAAAATTTCTATTAGTAGTAAGTATTTTAATAATTACTTATTTATATAAAGTATAATTAATATTAATATAAAATTTAGTTTTATAAGTTATTAATATATTTTAAATTATAATATTCTAATTTTTATTACTACCTTAATAATAAGAATAATAGCTAAAGGTAACTTAAAACTATATTTTATTAAAATATACTATATACTTATTTAGATTAATAACTATAAGATTATAATAACTATAATAGTAGTAAACTTTAAAACTATTAATTATAACTTACTCTTTAGACTTCTATTTATTATTTCTATTAAGCTTATTTTTAAGTATTTAAAATACTTTATTATTATAGTAATAAAAATAAAAGATTATAGAAGTAATAAATTCTAAAAAATTAGTATTCTAGTTAGCTTTATATAATTAAATTTTTTATATTAGATTTAGTACTATTTCTTTAAATAAGAAAACTATATAAAAAATATCTATAATACTTCTAAAGCTACTAAAAACTAACTTAAAACTAATTAAAACTTTAGTAATATATATAATAAAGTTTAAATTTATTATATTAATACTATAATAGATTATAAAAAAGAGCGCCTTTTTATTTAAAAAAAGAAAGAAGTTAACTTTTTTAAATAAGAAGAAGCTATTTCTAAGACTAATTAATACTTTATTTTAATCTTATTTTTAGCTATACTTAATATATTAAGAACTATTACTAAAGTAGTAGTTACTTTAATTATAAAAACTATTTAAGCTTATTTTCTTAAGAATACTAAAAGCTAGTAGAATCTTCTTAAAGTCCTAAAAAATTAAGTATTTTTTAAGTTAATTAAGAAAGATTATAAGCTTAATTAAAGCTTTATTAATATCTATATAATATATAAATATAAAGATAAGAAAGTTTATTTAATTAATAATTTATTTTTAGATAGGTTTATTCTTAATAGTTAGAAAAATTAAAAGAAGATCTTAACTTAAGAAGTAGAGAGCTATTATTAGCTTTCTAACTCCCTTTTTACTACTTATATATATCTATAATTTATATAGTTTAACTAAAGGACTTATTTTACTTTAAAGAGGTTTTTAAAGTTTAAAGTTATATAGTTATATTTTTTACTAAGAGAGATTAAAATACTTAAATATATCTTTATAAATTAAAAAAGAGTATTAATATAGAATTTCATAAAATATAGCTATATTAACCTTTATATAGTTTTATTATAGAAGATTAAGACTATCCTATATATTACCTAGTAAGAAAAAGGAATTCCTATTCTAAAAGCTTTATAAAGTAAGGTTATTAATATACTTAGATTATAAGTTACTTAAAGAGTTTTAGAAGAATTCTATAGATTATATAAGAACTCTTAGTTTCTTATTATTAAGAAAAATAATAATATAAAGTTAATTAATTTATATATAAAACTTAATAAGATTAGTATTAGAGATACTTTTATTCCTCTAAGTACTAATAAATTCTTAGAAGACTTTACTAACTATAAAATTATAAGCTTTTTAGATTTATTTTCTAGATATAACTAAGTTTTACTTAATAAGTTAAGCTAAGACTTAACTATATTTATTATACTTTTAGAGTTATTTAGAATATATACCTTATTTTAAGAAGTAACTAATTTAGTTATTTAGTTTATAAAGGTTATAATAAGAATCCTCTATAACTTAATTTTAAGTATTTACTAACTTTTCTTTAATAATATCCCTATTAGAAAGCCTAAAATAATATATAATAATAACTATATAGTTAAGCTTTTAGAAGTATACTTATATATTTTTAAGTACTTTATAAACTTAAATATAATACTTTAGAACTTTAAGCTTATTAGTATTATAATCTCTCTTAAGAAATCTTAGATTTATTAGCTTATTATTAACTTCTTTAGTTATATAATAAGTAGTAAGGGATATAAGCTTAACTAAAATAAAGTTATTAAGATCTTTAAATAAGAAAAATATAATAATATTATAGTAATTAAAAGTCTTTTTAGTATTATTAAGTTCTATTAAGTATAAATTAAAGATTATAGAACTATTTTTATTTTACTAGTAAAGCTTCTTTAGAAAAAAATATCTTTTAAGTAAGGGCTAGAATAGTAGCTAGCTATAGAAACCCTTAAGCTTTACTTAATTAGCTTTCTATTACTTTAACCTATTAATTATAAAAAAAAAGCTAATAAAATCTATTTATTTATTAATATAAGTACTAAAGAGTAAGGAGCTATATTTAAGTAATATTATTAAGATAAAAGATATATTACTAAATATAAAAGTAGAATCTAAATAAGTATAGCTCTTAATTATAATATAGGAAAACTTAAACTTTAGTTAGTTTTATTTACTCTTAAGAAACTTAGGAACTATTTATATAGTATATAATTTACTCTTAAAACTAATATAAAAGTCCTTATAAACTAAATTAATAATATTACTTTAGATTTACTTAAAGTAGTTCTAATATAATAAATTACTTAGATTAAGATATTTAATTTTAATATTTACTATATATTTAATATAAAGAATAAGGTAGTAGATAGTTTTTTATATAAACTAATAAGGAAATCTAATATCTAAGAAGCTAAATAAGAAGAAGATCTAAATAAAATAATTAATAACTTTATTTATATATTAGAGGCTAAAGAAAATCTTAAACCTAAAGTAAATAATTTATTAAGTTTTAAATAGGTTTAGTCTTAATATTTATAATAAATTGCTAAGTATTTAACTTTATTATTATATTTAAAAACTATTTTTTAGATTAACTTTAAGAAATTTAAGTTATATATAGTAAAGTATATACTTTAAAATAGTTTTCTTTTCTAAAAAAGAATAAAGTTAAACCTTATACTAAAATAAGTAATAAATAATAAAGAAGAATAAAAGAAGTTAATCTAGTATATATATACTAAAGGAGGGTATTAAAGCTAAGATATAATATATACTAAACTTTAAGAGTAATATACTTAAGAAAATATATATTAAATAATAAGTAATAAAATTAAGAGCTATTTACTTTATATATAAGCTTAATTAAAGCGTTTTAAAAACCTTTATACTTTTTTTATACTTCTAGGAATCTTATTTTAATATATTTATATTAATATTTAGAAAATTAGTAATTACTTTTTAATTAAAGCTTATAATATACTTACTAGTTATATAGAAGCTTATTAACTTCTTAAGAATATTAATTTAAAGATAATAGCTAAGTTTATTTAGAAAGATATAATTTACTACTATAAGATTTATAGGCTTCTTATAGTTAATAGAAGACTAGAAAATAAGGGGTTTATTAAAAAGCTTAATTAAGTTTATAAGGAATAATACTTTATTATTTTAGTATATAATTTAAAAGTTAATAGACTTATTAAGAAAAGGTATTAGCCCTTTATTTATATCTTTATAACTTAGTTAGATTTTAATAGAAAGAATTAAACCTTAATATTTTATATAGCCTTTTTTACTAACTAAATATTAATTAGATCTTTTATAAGTTACTTTCTTTTTTACTTTATCTATAGTTATAACCTAATTATTCTAATTAAAACTAAAAATATTATTTAGTAAGTATTAAACTAATTAAAAGTTAGAGATATTAAAACTAAACTTTTTTTATATATATAAACTTTTAAGTAACTTAATTCTAATTAATAGATAGTTTTTAAATATATTATAAAGTAGTATTATTAAGTTACTAAGGATTATAATAAAAGAAATAAGTATAAGATATAATATAAAGAGCTATAAGTTAGAAATATTATTTTTATCTATAATATAAAGCTATTTATTAATAAAAGCTTTTCTAATAAACTTAATATATACTAGTTAAGCCCTTTTTATATTTAATAAATATCCTCTTAAATTTTATTTTATTTATTTAAAACCCTTATTAGAATCCTAATTAAGTAGATAATAGCTAGTAATTACTTAAAGAAATTTATAGTAAATAAGAATAGCTATCTAAATAATATCTCTAAAATAGAAGTCTAACTAAACTTTAAATAAGTTTTTAATAAAGTCTTTCTTATTATAAATTAACTTAATCTTAATATATTTAGCTTAATAAAGATTCTAAACCTTAATAAGTTATTTATATTAAAAAAAATAAAAATTAATAGTTTTAATATTATAAAAATATAAATTAAGTAATTATAAAAATAAAATAAAATATTATAAGCTAAAGTTAACTCTTAATAGAAAAAGAATAAAATAGTAGTAAGTATCTTTATAAAAAATAAAAAGTTTAATAGCTAGTATAAAGATATAAAAGAACTAAAGGATAGCTAAGTCTATAAAAATTATTTATTTTTATTTATTTCTAATAAGTAAAATATTATTTTATTTATTTATATTTAGTTATTTTTATATTATAATTTATATTAAGCTATATATTTATATTACTTCTTTTACTTTTAATATATATTATTATAAAAGAAGGGGGGATATATAATAATAAAAACTAATAAATACTAAAAGACTAAAAAATACTAAAAAACTTAAAAGAAATTAATATTACTTTTAAAAAATTTAAATCTAAATTAGTTTAAATATTTTACTAAAAGCTATTATTTCTAGAAACTACTCTATATTTTTATTATATATATAAAGCTTTTTTCTCTTTTTTAAGTAACTTACCTATTTAATTATAACTTAAGTTATTACTAGAATATTAATAAGTAGAGAGTCTTTCTCTTTATTAAATTTAAATTTCTTATTTAATTTATTTATATAATTAAGAAATACTTTATAATCCTCTTTAATTACTTTACTTAAGAGGAAATCTAACTAGCTATTAAGAAAAGACTTTATACCTCTATTATTTATATAAAGTATACTATTAAGAATCTTCTTTTATAGATTACCTTTCTTAATAAATCTAACTTATCCTATCTCTTTTTTATTATAGTTAGCTTTATATAAGCATAATAAGCCTTTTTTATAGTAGATATAGTTAGAATAAGTTTTCTCCTATTTAGTTTAATAAGAAATATATTCTTAAAATAGTAGAGCTATCCTAACTAGCTATTTACTCTTAGTTTATTACTTAAAGTACTTATTATATAGATAAAGGTTATAAGCGCTATATATAGATTAATAAAGTTTTAACTACCTCTAACTTATCTAACTTCTAGTATAACTAGTTTTAAGGATTAAAATAACTCTTAGCAATATAAACCTTATATATAAAAAATAGCTAGTAAAGAAATATTTCTTACTTCTTAATTAGGGTTATATATATAATAGAAAACTTTAAAAGTAACTCTTAAAACTACTTTACTATAGCTTTAATATAAGGGCTGCTGGCCTTATATTATGAAATTTGACTGGTATTGACTGCGAAAGCTAGACTGGTCCCCTCGCCTTCTGCTAACGACCTTTGGGTCATGTGACTGTAGTTCAGACTTAGACATCATCTTCGCCTCCACGCTCCTCTGACTTTAACCATTATAACGAGCCTCAACTGTCTTCCTCTAGCCGCCTCCATCTCCGTCAGTCTCCTCTATCTCTCACGCCATATTCGATCCACGCCCGTCTTCTGTTATCTCCCCCGCTGTTCGGACGTCTGCGCCTAGACAACGTCTTCCGCCCTGCCGCGCAGTCTTGATGAAGAGCCCTGCTGCGCAGTCTCAACAGCCCTGCCGCTATTAGCTATACTCTTGCTATTAGATTCGCCCTTCCTAACTTACTAACCGCTTAGGCTGCCTTAGCTATCTTAAGGAAGCTTATAAGGTATTTATAGGCGTTAGGATTATTATTAGTAGCTTTAACTATATCTATATCAATCTTAAGGCTATATAACTCTAATATATCGCACTTATTAGCTATTTTAAGTAGGTACTTCTAGGTAAATTTAAGTAGAGTTTTCTTATTAATATATAGAAGGTTACTATACTTAGAGCCCTTGATTTTATTTGCTTTAGTTTTATAGATTAAGTCGTCTAAAATAGCCTTATTTAGCCTATATATAGGTATAATAAGGGGGAAAGATATTATATAGGGTTATTATATATATAAGAGGATATGAGGAATAAGCTTAAGGCTTTATTTAAAGCAGTAGTTAAGTTCTTATACTATAGCTATAAGAACCTTTTTAGCTATAGTAGCAAAGAGTTATACTATTAAGTTTACACTCTTAAGTATAAGTTTAAGCTATCACTAGGCTCTAGCTGTGTTGCAAATAACATGCTTGCGAATGATAGCGTTGCAAATAACGCTCTCGCTAGTATATTTTGCTGCTCTACTACCTGCCTGCCTGCCTACCTGCCTGCCTGCCTGCTTGCCCTCTTCTATACAGCTAGGGATAAGTTAAGCTAAGCGTTAACAACTAGTTATACTAAGATTTATTTGTTTGCTTTATTGAGATTAGGTATAGGTTAAAGTGCTGCTATTAGGTTTTAATATTATGAAAAAAAGTATAGAGTAAACTATAATACCTACTTATATAGGTTAACTAGACTGCTAATATAGCTTTAATATAATCTTTAATATAGAGCTTATTTATAAATCTAAGCTAATATTAGATTAAACTAATAGAACTTTTAACTAAAGCTTATAAAAAAGAAAGAGAAGCTTATAGATAAGTTAGTAGTTAACTTAATTAGAGCTAGAATTAAGTTATTATAACTAAAATAGATATAATAGTTTAATATAAGTAAAACTTACTATCTTTATTAAGCTTATTAATAATAATAATAGGAATAAGAGAGAAAGGAAAAAGCTTATATAAAGTATTCTAACTAATAGTATAAAAGTAATTAAAGTTAATTTTAATATCTATAATATAAATATTATATAATTTAAAAAGGTCTAACTATTATTATAAAAAGCTTAGTTAGGCTAAGAAATATAAAAGTTAATATATTAAGAAGAAGAAAAAAAAGATTTAGTTAAATAGAAGAAATATACCTTTTTATATTTAAAAAGAAGTATAATTAATACTAAAATAGTAGTTATAATAACTAAAAAGCTTATTTATTATAGTAATTTATTAATAAGATAAAAAAGAATAACTTAAAGGATTTTTTACTATAAATCTAAGATTAACTAGTCTAAAAAGAATATATTTAATTAAGTCTTAGAAGTAAGAGTAAAATAAATATATAGATTAAAGTGCTACTATCTATAAAAGAAAGCTTATAAACTTTAAGTATTTTATAAATAGATCTTAAGAAACTTTAACTCTTCTATAGCTATATTAATCTCCTTTTTTAAAAATATATTATTATAAGCTTAACTAACTTCTTAGTAACTATATTTAACTTTTTATAAAGTACTAAATTATATATACTACTTTCCTTCTTTTATATTTACTACTTTTTTAAAAGTTTAAATTTTATCTTTAAAAACTTATTAACTACCTTAATTATTTATATAAATCTTACTTTTAGAAAACTACTTTATAAGCTTAACTAGCTCCTTTTTTATTTAAAAATTATACTTTTAAAAGGAATATTAACTATTAGTATTAAATTTACTTTAATAATATTTATAAAAGGAGGTATTTTAACTTACTAACTTTTTACTAAATAACTTTATATATCTATATATATAATAATAACCCTTCTTTAATAGATATTTTTATATTTAACTATAATACTTTAATTAAGCTTAACTATTACTTAAATATCTTAAAAATTATATTTTTTTCTTTTCTATTTATTCTTATTAACTTTTAATAAAAATTATTAATATTATAACTAATACCTTCTTATTTATTATAAATTTACTTTCTTATCTCTATCCTCTTTTTTAAAATATTTTATTATTATAATCTAAATAAATTATAATATAAGACTATTTAGCTTTATCTATAACCTCTTATACTTTTACTTCTCTTCTATAATAACTAAAAATATTAAGATATTTATTACTTCTTCTCTTCTTTTAAGCCTCTCTTATTCTCTTATTATTTATAAAATCTAGAAAAGTATTTAAAATATAAATAATATTAAAGACCTTTATAAAAACCTTTAAACTTATATCTACTTCCTTTATAAAGATTAATTAGTTAAATATATAAAAACTAAATAGGTTAAAGAAATACTTAGATTTTTAAGAGCTAAAAACCTTTTTACTTTAAATTACTACTTAAACTTAAATATTCTTAGTATAGTTAATATAATAATTAAAGAAAGCTATTATATCTTTCCTATTTATCCTAAAAATAGCTTTTTTAGTATTATATTTAATATAATTAAGCTTATTAAAGCTTTAATTAATCTATAAAATACTTTAAATATATTAAAACTTAAAACTCTTAGAAATTACTTTATACTTAGATAGATATATAGAAGTAGAAATACTATAAATATAATATTAATTAAATAATAAGGTAATATATTTAAAAAAAAATAGTAATAATTATTAGTAATATAAGTAGAGTTAAGAGACTTAAAAAAGATATTTTCCTAACTTTTATAACTTTTTAAGATTCTTTTAAAAATATAACCTTCTTAAAGCTAAATATATTAAATTAGCTTATAAACTTACTATTAGAGATATTAATAAAGAAAAATATATAAAGATCTATATAGTACTTATTTTTTAAACTAAAAATAGTAATATAAAAGTTTATAAGAAAGAATAAAACTACTTAGAAGAAAGAGATTTTATTATCTTTATTAAAACTTATAAAAGAAGTAGTTAGTTTTTAATTATAATTATTAACTAAAAAAGTAGCTTATATTTCTATTTAGATCTTACTTAGGATTTTAGATCTACTTCTAATATCTTAAGCTATTCCTAAACTATTTTCTAAAATATAATAAAACTTATTAGAAATTAATATAGAATCTATAAAGTATTAGTAGAGATATAAAACCTTATTAATTATATTACTTTTATTATCTTATACTTTTAATTTAAATTATTAAATAACTTTTAGAAATATAGCTTCTATAATACTAATTTTATTTATTATATATTTTATAAAAGAAACTATAACTTAGAAATAATTTAGTTATAATATATAGCTAAAAAAGAGATTATAAGAGATAACTACTATAAATTCCTTCTTAACTACTAAGTTTAGCTTATTATTAATAAGTTTAAATTATAAAAAAGTAATAATATTAAGAAGCTTTAACTTAAACTTAATTAAACTTTTAATAAATAAGTAAATATTATAGATATTATAGCTAGAAATAATAGAAGTTAAAGATCTACTAATTAAGCTAAAGAAAGAGTTAAAAGATTATATTTAGCTTATCCTAATTAATTTTTAGTTATTTAGGATTTAATTTAAATTATTAAAAAAGACTTAATTACCTCTTTAAATATTTATAATTTAGATAACCTTATTAGAAATAGAGACTTAAACTTTTTAACTTATTAAGATAATATTAAAAAGAGAAATTACTTTATTAAAAGTATTAAGAAGGAGTAAAATTAATAAGTTAATATAAAAAACTTTTAAAAAGGTATATATTAAGTAAAAGTTAAGAGATAAGAACTAAAGCTTAACTTATTTAAAAATACTATTAGACTAAGTAACTATATTTTAAATAACTTCTTTTTAATATAAAATAACCTAATTAAAAATATTATTTAGAAAATAAAGTTTTAAAACTTTTATTTACTCCTAATTATATTAAAAAAATACTTTTTATTTAGTATATAATATATTAAAAAGCTATAAAAAGAAAATAAAGATATTATTTATATAAAGTAAGAAATAGTTAAGAACTTAGCTTAAAGTAAAGCTAATAGTTTAAAAGCTCTAAAAACTAAGTATAACTTTAAATATATAAAGTAAAACTAATTAAATCTTTCTTTCTATAGTATATAAAAAACTTAAGAAATATATAGAAAAAAATAAGAAACTTAGAATTTTTAGTAATTTTAATTTAAAAGTAAAAGATTAAATAGGTATTTTTATAAATATTAAGTATTATTATAAGAGGGAAAAGCTTATATAAATAGATAGAAACCTAATTAGTTTATAAAAAAGAAAACTAAATAAATAAATAAAAAATATACTTATTTTTATACTTTTTTTATTTTTTTTTAATAACTTTAATAACTATCCTTCTAAAAGAGCTTTTAAGACTTTTTAACTTAGTTTATAAAAAAAATTTATTAATTCTTATTTTTTAAAAATTAAATAAAGATAAGTATTTTTAGACTTTTTTAAGCTTAGTTAGTTTTATTTTTATCCTCTTTTTTAATCCTTATTATACTTCTTTAATTATTTAAAATAAAAATAAAGTAGAATACTATAAGGATAATACTACTAAATTTCTTTTTAGTAGCTTATTTTCTCTTATAATATTATATAACCTAAAATATAAAGAGAGTAGAAAATATAGATAAAGTATAAGCTAGTTAGGCTTATATTTATATATTCACTCTTATATCCTTTATAGTTATCTAGAAAATCGATATATAAGTGTTTAGGCATTTTTAGGGGGTTTTCGCCTAGAGTAGAGTGCTTAGCACGATTAATAAGTTTTCTCCCTTGCCCTATTATAATAATATTAAGATTAATATTTTATTTAATATCTTTAGTTCTTTTTATTCTTTATAGATATTTTAGATATTTATAGAGAAGTTATAGTATAAACTTAATTTAAAGAATAAGTAGAGAGGAGGATAAAATTAGTAAATCTTACTTCTTAATATATAGTAGTATTAATAGTAGTTTTATTAATAGTAATATTAATAATAATAATTAAGTAGGAGCGTAGTAGTTATAATAAGGATAAGTTAGTAGTATGAGGTTATAGAATAGTAATAGTAATAGTATATTAACTTAGTTTATAATATAGAAGTTAGAAGAAAGTAGATTAAGTTTATTAGTACTACTTCTATTATATCTACTACTATTTATTTTTAATATAATCTTATTCTATAGCTTAGATTTACTCTTATAGAAGTAGTTATTATAGTATAAAGTTATATTAATAATTATATTCTCTAGAGGTTTATTAATAGTTATTTCTCTATTAGCTATAGCTTCTACTTAAGCTATAATATATTTCTTATAGATCTAAAAATAAATAAATAAGCTTAATAAAATAAAAAGATAACTAATATAATAGTTACTAATAATATTATTATAATTATTAAAATACTTAACTCTTAACTTATACTTATAGAGGGCTTAGATTATTTAGTATATATTTTAGGTCTTTTTCTACTTTAACTTATTAGTTAATAATAAGTTACTCTATTACTTTTATTAATATAATAGTTTATTAGTATTACTTAGCTTAATAAGAATAAGCTTAATAAAGTTATTATTTTAATATAAAGTTTATAAAGTTATACTAAGTTATAAAAGTATCTTAATAGAGTTTTAAAGTAGTATTACTTTAACTAAAAGGGTTATTTAAGTAGAACTTATATTAAATAGTATTAGAGATAACTACTAAAACTTATAATAATAATTTATAGAGATTAATATATATTAGTTAAGTAGTTTTAATATAATAAAAGTAATAATTTTAACTTATAATAACTTATTTTTCTTCTTATTATTTTTAATAGTATTACTAATCTATCTTTAGTACTTAAATAGCTATAAGTTTTAGTTATTAAGCTTTTGGTAGTTAATATAGAATATCTCTTTAGAGAATATAGTCTAATAATTTAAACTAAAGAGGAAAGTAATTTAAGTAAAGTTAAATATAAAAAAGTAATTATAATATTACGAAGTATATTTATAATAGAAGTTTCTAATTATATTATAGATAATATATTTAGTTTAGTTATCTATATTCTTTTATTTAATCTCTTTAACTTTAATATCTAGTTATATCTTAATATTATTTCTAGAAATCTTAATCTTTATATAAACTTAAAGTTTTATAAAAAGTAGTAATAATAGTAATAGTTATAATAAAAGTAGTAATAAATACTTATTAAATAAGTTATCCTCTTTAGTAGTAAGATTAATTAATAGCTTTATAGTAGTTTTAATAATAGCTTTAGTAATAATTTTAATAATAGCTTTAATATTATTAACTTTTAGCTATTATATTTCTTTAATTTTATTAGTATTATTATCTATTACTTCTAATACTAATAAATTATATTACTTATTTATAAAGTTTATTTATAGCTAAAGCTATTAAGTAATAACTTTAATTATAAGTTTATATATACTACTATTAGTATAAAACTTTCTTTTTTTTTATATTTACTCTACTTTAAGAGTTCTAATTACTACTATACCTCTTATTAATTAGGCTAGCTTTATTTCTCTTAAAGCTAGTAGAGGAGTTTACTATTTTTTTTATAGTTAATTAAAAGCTTTTTATTATAGCTATCTTATTAAAAGTAATATATTTTAAATTAGATTAAAGTTAATATAACGTAAGCTTTCTCTTATAATTTTTTTCTTAGAGAATTAAAATAAATAAGAAAGATCTTTATATTATTAATTTTATTAGTAAAAATCCTAGTTTTAGGGAGATATTCTTACTTTTATATAATACTATTAGTTTTAATAACTATACTAGTTATATAGAAGCTATATTATTATCGTCCTATTCTAGTATTATAATATTATACTTATATTATACTCTAAATAGTATTAAAAAGCCTAAATTGTGTTAAAAAGTGCGTTAATTAACGTTAGTGGTATTACTGTTAATGTAAAAAGTGGCGTAGAGGGGTAATAAATTGCGTATTAACAGGGGTTTTGGGTAAGGCAAACGTAAATGAGTGCAGATCTGGGATCACGGTGGCCAGTGGGGATCTTTGGGCCGGCCGTATCCGGTAAGAGTCTTTGCGACTAGACTTGCTAATAATTGAGCGGTCCTAAGTGAGGAGCTATGTATAAGTTTGTTGTGATGCGACTTTGTATGTCAGATATGGAGAGTCAAGATATAACTTCTGGAAAATGGGGTATTTTGCCATGGTTTGCTGCATTGTATACGAGCACAGCCCAATGGCGCTCTACCTGTGGTTGCGCAAGCCGCTTCTCATCGATCCGTGGCTGTTCAGTGTTTTAAACCCTACAACTCTACGTTTTAAAACAGCTGCGTGGTTGCCCCATCCTTGCGTAATGTCTCGCAGACGCCATGTTTGTCAACAAACAGTCAAATGATCAGATGCTCTACATGGAGTAAAACCAATCGAGTGTCCCGAGTCCTTGCGAGTGGGGAGGATCCAAGAATGGTTGTGATAATGAAGCATGAATTGCTGCCATTGGAGTAACTACACAAGCCGAGAGGTTTCCTAACCATCCAGGTTGGTAGCTGCGAAGCTCGTGAACTATTTTCTGAAAGCGGGTGGAAACCCTTCTCCCTCAAGTACATCAGAGTCGATGTACAATACACAACTCCAGTGACCTCTTTGCTCGGCAAGACTTTTGGCATCCGGGCGGATAGTGACGAAAGGACAAGAGCAGAAGATGGCGAAGTTGAAGGCAACGAAGACGGGTAGATGGCGAAGTTGAAGGCAACGAAGACGGGTAGATGACGACGACTACGATGACAACGACAATCACAATAATGATAGGGATAATATTAGATGGATCGTCTTCTGATATAGCACATAGTTTGCCGCTAGCTGTATGTGTTCCTTCGAATAGCAAAACTCCAGGATACTTCAGAGACCTAAGCACATTGCACAATGAATCATCTTGTTTAGAGTCCAGAAAGCTCAATCCATGGGAATTCACAGCCGTTCTTACACCTCGCAGTACGCAGTAGCGGCCCAGAGTCCTGGAGGGTTTCCGCACACACTCTCTCTCTTGTGATGTGCATCCAAAAGCCAGCCATAGTCCCTCCCAGTGAGGCAGATCCAGCGCACGAAATCTAGACGCGAACAAGAATCGTAAAAATGAATACAGCAGAAGAGGAGATCACTGAGACAAGTATATTCGGGGAAGGGATAGCGCGTTGCTGGCTTGCAGAAGAAACCAGATCAGACATACCACATCAATCCAGCCCAGCCATCAAATTGTCGCCACCTGCCTTAGTGATGTGCCCCTGAACAAAGCGAATCTTTTCAGAATACTGATCCATGATGGCAGGTAACAGCCCTTGAGCTCCCTTGGCAGTATCCATCCTCGGAAACGAATCCAAACCCAGTTCGACAGCTTTCCGCATTGAGTCCAGCTGGTCCTGGAGCGCTGTCAGGAGAATGTAGATGCACACTGGATTCGCGAGATTATGCACAGCTGCAATGTCAGGCACGGCGGCCGGCGTGAAGCCGAGCTCTTTCATGCTGGCGTTCGACAGCAGCGCTGGGTTGATTGCGCATACGCCAGCCTCGCCAGATACTGAGCAATCTGAGTCCGATGGCCGCTTCTTCAGAGATGGGAACGCCAGCTCAAGAATGTCGACAAAGACCTCTAGGACCAGCGTCGCCGGCGACACAACCATCATCAGGGCCGTCTCGTCTGACATGGAGTCTAGCATGGGTTTGCGGAAGGCGAATTTGGCGCCGCCCATCATCAGCCAGGCGTTGAACTTTGTCACCTTCTGGGTGATGTGCAGCATCTCCTGGATGGCGTTGGAGGCATCGGTCCCAGGCTGCCGGGAGAACACGGCGGCATGCTCCCTTCTCTTTGCGACGAGCTGCTGCTGGAACGCCGACAGCTGCTCGAGCCTCTTGAGTACGATGACTTCCGGCTTGGCGGCCTTCTTCAGCTCGTCAAAGTCATGTTGCAGGGGACAGTCTGCCGACGGGAAGCAGACGATGCCCATGTCCATGCCGTCCCATGCTTCCCAGGGGATTGGTGGTTCGTCCAACGCAGATGGCGGGACCTGGGAAACTGAATCGATAGGCTGTGATGGAGTGTCTGAGGATAAGGTCGATGGCGGTGTCAGAGTTTGCCCAGGTTCCGGACGGATCGCCGCAGGGGGCTTCTTCGGTGGTCTGCCCGTCTTCAGCGCGGGACTGAAGACGCATGCGACGCCTTCGCGGCTGCATTTCTGACATGGCCCATCGCCCTCTTCCGGACCTCGCAGACAGCGTATCTTCTTAAAATGGCACGCATCGCAGGCCTGGCGGATCCCTGTGAACGGCCCTCGATTTGATTTGGTCATCGATATAGATATAGAGAGCTGAAGTTGCGATTGTTGAGTTTGGATGACATGTTGAGAACGTGACCAGGGTTCAAGAATCCGTCTTACTGTGCCGTCTCCAGTCTTACCTCCATTGGTGAACTGTGGGAGCAGGCAGACGACGAAGGATTCAGATCCTTGACGGCGTCCGAGTAGAATCAACATGTGAACAGCTGATACCAGCTGTAGCCCTTGGCGATTCCGGTTGACGCTCAAAGCTTCTGCATGTTCATCTTACGATGTTGCTTTCTTTTTTCACCCGAGGCTGGAATTTCAGAATTCTTTTGGTATCTATGAGGAAGAGTAAGCTCGCCATAGCTGATCTGCTGTTCGTTCAGATGCAGGACTTTCATGTAACTAGGGAGTAAGCTCTGAACAAACGGGAAACAGTTATTGAGCAACCAGCTATCCCCTATACCTGGCTTTTCAAGTCACGGATCAAGAGTTGAAAAGAGTTTCGTCCATTTCACGAAGTCATCGGGCTTTTTATAATTGTTGCTATACCTCGGGAACCACCCGTTCAATATAACCATAATGGCGCGTCACGGCAAACCGAGCCCTGCTGCCTGCATGAGAATGTCACTCCACCAACCTGCCGAAACCCGCCGAGATGGTGCAACCCGCCGAGCCGCTCTAGAAAAGGGATCAATTGTCCCAATCTCCCGCCTGTCTCTCATATCCAACTAGCCCAGAACTGATGTCAAACATCAGGTCAGGAACTATGATGGCTACTACCCCAGAAACCTTCCACAAACGCAGGATCCTCCTCGTCTCAACCGTCGGCGGCTTTACCCACGCAGCTCCGGTTCTCGAACTCGGCGCGGTCCTTGCGGCACGCGGCCACGAGGTCCATTTCGGCACCAACACGGGTCAAGAACATTGGGCTTCCGCCTACCCATCCATCAGTCGCATCCATAGCTTCGGTCCCGCCCTCCCGGACGATGAGGCGGAGCAGCATTACACCCGCATGAGACAGTGGCGGCCCAGCGATGGCGTCGGCTCGATCATGCAGTCCAAGTACCTCTTCGATTCGTATTGGCCGGACACTTATTTCCACCTACGTGAGCTGGTGCTGGATCCGGATACCAGGCCAGACATGATCATCGCCGACTTCTTCGTCGATGCTGCCGCCAAAGACATGATGATCGAGCTTGGCGTGCCCATTGCCATCATGTGGCCGCAGATGCCCTACCTCCTGGCCCCAGTGAGCTATATACCCGGTCAGCCAGGCTTCCAAGTCGACTTTACACCGACGTCAGAGAGAGCATCCATCTGGTCGCGCATCAGGAACGAAATGGTACTGTTCTGGGCTCTGCCGCATATCATGGCGTGGACGCGGTGGTTCAAGAAATTGAGGAAGCGGCAGGGTGTCCATCACGCGTTGCCAGTGGCTGCAAAACCGAATCACCTCGTCTTCATCAACTCGTTCTTCGGGCTTGAGCCTCCCAAGGACTTGCCGCCTCTGATGGTTCCGGTGGGCCTGATACTCAGCGATGAGTTTGCTGGGCTCGACGGTATGTATCTGGATTTCCTCGAGTCTCACGATAAGACTGTGTACATGGCTCTTGGCACCCACATCGTCCTCCCTGACGAGGACTTGGCCAAGCTGATTCGTGGTCTCGTCATGTCATTGGATATGGGGCACATCAACGGCGTGATATGGTCTATGCCAGCAGCCGCCAAGAGACGTGCCGATACGACGGCCTCTTTTGAGAGGAAGTGTGGGTCAAGTCTGACAGTCGGGGATATTATCAACGGAAGTCACTCTGAATTTCTCGTCACAAGCTTTGCGCCGCAGCGAGCCATACTAGAGCACACCAGTACCAGGGTCTACCTCACCCACGGAGGTGGCTCCAGCGCGAACGAAGCCCTGTTCCATGGGACGCCCGTTCTTGTCATGGGCTACTTCTTCGACCAGCTCGCCAACAGCGCGCGCTTAGTCGAGGCGGGGGTCGGTCTGGCCATGGACAAGTTCGACTTCACGCCCGAGGGGATGGCCAGCCGGATTTGGACCATTGTAGTCGACCCCGAAGGCAAGATTGGCAGAAACGTCGAGCGTATGAAGAGGATTGCGCGCGTCGCTTCGCGGAGGAAGCACCTTGCTGCTGACATGGTGGAGGAGGTCATCCACGACCACGAGCTACGCTCCAGACGTGGGCAAGAACTCCGGCCTATGCATCTCCAGACCGCGGACATGCGAATGCCAATTTGGAAGGCGAGGAATTGGGACTTGTGGGCTACTTCGCTTCTGTTTGCGACGATGACTGGTACAGCCTGTTTCCTAGGTGTGAGATATATTTGGCGGCTTGACTCTAAGAGCTTCAGCCAGGTTATGGAGATGCTGCGAAAGCTCAAGGGGAGGTGATAGGATGGATACCTGGACTTGTAGCACCCAATTGATTTCATGAAACCCGATCAGCTAGACGAGGTTGGTGAGACGATCCTTCTCCTGCACAAGGCTCAACTGGCCGTTGGTCCGGCGGAATACACGTCTGACGTGTGCAATCTCTGCGTTTCGCAGGGGTATTACAAGCCATTGTTATCTGAAATGGCAGAAGTCCCATTCCGAAGTTGCCAATCATAAGCGCTAAGTATGTAAGCTTGGGATTCAGCCACACGTGTAATCCCAGCATCCAGACTGTCGGATTTTGAGCCAGGCAGCTGAATTCCCTTCATTCCAGAATTTTTCCATCTCCTTGACAAAATCGAGGGAGATCTTCCTCCACACCTCAACAACGCTGCGGTTTTGTTGAGGCATCACATTTGCGTCGACTTCTGCTATACGGTGGACAGAATCTCAGCATGGATTCGTCTAACAGCAGCAATGTGATGCTCGGAAGACCTGGTCTAGATGTCAAGACTGCGGCCACGGTTTTCGGTTTGCTTGCTCTTGTCTACTATGGCATCGAGATCTCGAAGGCGGTATGGATTGGCCTCACAGGACCGCTTAGCAAGGTTCCTGGGCCGTGGTTGAATAGATTTACCGCCGTCCCTTGGAAATTGACGGTCATCGCCGGCAAATCAGGACAAATGTGCATCGACTATCCAAAGAAGTATGGCGAAATTGTCAGAATCGGTATGCTGACTGCCTTCCCTTGGGAAACTTCACACCACTGACTCTGCCACTAGCCCCCAACGTTGTGATGATTTCCAACAAGGAGGCGGTCCACCAAATCGTCGTCGAAAAAGACCTCCGCAAGAGCGCTGCGTACGAGAAGTTCCGCCAGGATAAAGACATCGCGACGATATTCACGATACGAGACCGTACAGAGTACCGCACCCGGCGACGCCTGCTGTCCCACGGCTTTTCGGTCAGCTACATCAAAGGTCTCGAGCCGATGATGTTGAGCTGCATCAGGGATCTGGAGGAGGTGATTGATGAACGTTGTGCCGCTGCCACCGGCGGGAAGGCAGAAATCGACATCTGGCATCTCTTTGGATGCTTGACCTCTGATGTCATGAGCGAGACTTCGTTCGGGGGCTCGTTCAAACTGGTGAAGAACGGGGAGCATCCCATCCGTTTGAGGATGTCGCAGAACTTCAGACGCAACGCTGTCGTGAGAAGCCCTTTCTGAACCCGGCTCATTGAATAGCCCAACTAACCAAGTCAAGTACCAAACACTGCCATTCTTGCGTTGGATCCCCTTCCTACCGAAGTCGCAAGACCCCGAGCTCAAGAGGCTGGTCGACGAGGTCATTGCGCGAAGGAGAACTTCGCAAGACAAGATAGCCAAGCCTGATATCCTGCAGTTGCTCCTCGACACTCACGACCAGAACCCAGAAGACTTCTCAGACAAGGTAGTCATGGCAGAGATGTTTCTCTTCATGCTGGCTGGTGGCGAGACAGCGGCTACCACCCTGATCTTCGCATTCATATTCCTCTTGGACGATCCGGTCCGTTACAAAAGGCTTGTGGACGAGATCCGCCAAGTCTTCCCTGACGCAAGCTCGCCAGTGACGAATGAAATGACGGCGAATCTGCCGTTCCTCAATGCAGTTCTGAAGGAGACTTTGAGGCTCAGAGCACCAGCAGCTTCTGGTAAGATTCTCGTCTGGTGAAGGCTTGCAGTTGCTAACGTCTATGTAGGATTACAAAGACAAACGGATGAGGATATCGTTTTGGCTGGGCATCTCTTTCCCGCTGGAGTAAGTTGTCTCCCGGCCTAGCCGCTGTTGTTTGAGGTATCTAACGCGACAAAGACTGCCATTACTGCCAACACGTTCCCATTGCACTTGGACGACAGAGAATGGCCCAACGCCGAAGATTTCGTTCCCGAACGGTGGCTTTCTGATTACAAAGGCGTTCCAGCCGCCGAGAAGATGTCGTACTACCCATTCTCTGCGGCGTCCAGAAACTGCATTGGCAAACAGTGAGATCTCCCACGCCTTTCGAGTTCACCAAGAATACTAATGATCGCATCAGATTTGCGTGGAATGAGCTTCGTCTTACGATGGCTTCCCTCCTTAGGAGATATGATTTTTTCTTCGTGCCTGGCCAGTCTCGGGAGACGATGGTTCTGGTAAGCCTGCAGCTCAAGTCAAACAAGTACCTGATTGGTGTCAGGCCGAGAGCTTAGTGCAAGAAAAGGCTCTAGGCAGGAGACATAGATACTTTAGGCAGAAAGCTAGCTTGAGTTCATCCTAGAATAAACATGTCAGTGGACAAGTTCGAATATACTAGGCTTAGGTCGTTGTGTGACACTTGATCCTGAGCTTGATGATCTCGGTGAGATCGAAGGGACAAGCAGGCACCACGGCCACCCCACCAAGAAAATGGGCACGCGCATCCTAGACCACACTTACGTAATGCGGCGCGACCCCAGTCAGTCGATTACCTAATCCAGTCCAAGCTCCGAAATTCCATGCTCCGCTGGATTTTTTTTCTTGTCGTCCCTGTTCTTCCGACCATCCATCTCTCCCATCTTTCTTCCACCATGGCCACAGTCAGAGACAGCTTTCTCGACCTCGAAAAGCACCGTCTGCAACTTGAAGACAATATCGCCAAGTTGCAGAAGGCTCTGCAGCACTGGCGACAATGGGACGCGGAGTATGAGTCCTTGAAAGAGGAGATCGAGTCTGCTCCCCAACCCGCCAGCTCTGAGCACCTCGCGCGCATCCGCCGGGACTTTGAGGGCGAGGTCGTCGACAAGAAGGAGATCAACGACTTGTTTGGCAGGATCGACCTCAAGCCTGCTGAGCAGATTGTCAATCTTCTGACGCGTCGCATCGACTACGTGTCCAAGAACATCGAGACACTCGAGAAGCAACTCGAGTCTGCGGAGCAGAAGCACGCCGCCGCCAGCATTGTCAGCAACCCCGACGTGCGCGACGAAGATGGCCTGCCCATAACAGAGATCATCGAGGAGCTTGATGAGGAAGGAAACATCGTTGCTAGTCGGCTCCAGCGTCCGGGCGATTCCAGTGGGCAGATCAGGGAGATCTTGGAGAAGGCCGGCGTCAAGGATATCCCTGAGGGCAAGACTGAGGGGTCGGAAAAGGTCGAAGCGATCGTCGAGGATGTCACCGACAAGCCCGCGGAGGCTGCACCACCGAAGGAGGCATCTGTTCCTGCTGTCGAGCCGCCCCAGTCTGATCAGAAGGTTGACGATATCGTCCCGGTCAAGAAGACTGTCTCCTTCTCAGAAGACACCAAGCCGGCTTCAGAGCCTCAGATTTCCAGAAACGCCCAGCGCGTCGAAGAAATCATGAAGACGGCCAAGGACCAGGAGGAGATCAGCCGGCAGCCACCTGTCGTTCCCGAGGGCGAGACTGAGGAAGACGCACTCCTCCGTCGAGAGATGCTCAAGTACGGCATGGAGGAGGTCGGGGCTGTCGTCGCCGAGCTGACGCTCGAGGAAGGCTCTGGCGATGACGACGATGATTGGGAGTACGACTACTCTGACCTCGACGAGGACGAGGAAGAGGACAAGTACGGACGTTCCACCAGCAGTGTCCTCGACGACGGCTACCACCAGCGGATGCTGGAGCTCGAGAAGCGACTTGGTGTCAAGTCTCGCTTTACGGAGAAGGCCGAGGAAGAGGCGAATGATTCCGACAACGAGGATAAGCAAGGCATCGGTCGCATCGTCATCAAGCGTGGCGAGCAGGCCAAGGCTTCGGAACCTCCCAAGTCTACGCCTTCTCCGGTCGCCTCCAGCCTACGGACCTCTTCGCCGATCGAGTCTGACAGCAAGAAAAGCGTTCGTTTCGCTCAAAACCTCGACATCGCTCCCGAGACGACGCCGGCAACATCGACGCCAGCTGTCGCTCCCGAGGCTCCCACAGAACCCATCGTCGAGCCTCTTAGCGACATTGTTGAGCGTTCTGGCCCTGCGCAGCAAACAGAAGTCAAGTCTACACGCAAGGCTTCACGCTTCAAAAAGCAAAGAGCAGCCCCAACCGTCGTTGACGACGACGCTGTCCCCAAGGGTCCAATGGATGTACCTGTCCGTTTCCGCGACCAGGACCGACCCACTGCCCCTACCGGCCCAGAAGGCAAGACGCTCGCCGATGCCATCGTGGAGAATGAGGCCAATCCAATGGATGACGACGCCTTTGGGGATGACTTCATCGACCAAGACGTTGCCGACGAGTACCATCGCAAGCGGAGAAACTTCATCCAGAAACAGGGTGGTTTCTTGCAGGAAGACACCTCTGTGATCCGGCCACTGGACGAAGCCGACGGCGGTCAGCGTATCAGCAAGTTCAAGGCTGCTCGTCTTTCCAAGCAGTAGACGGCCGGATCTCAACCCAATAGGTACGTGGTGATATTTTCTTCACTCAACACCCTTCCCAAATGATGATTTAGACTTCAAAAATACAGTTATCCCTGTCCGAGATACAAAATATGTGTGGATGTAATCTACCTTCTGATTTGGCATCTTTTCTTTGCTCATGACTGGACTCGTCTTCGGGAAGACTTGACTGACTCAATTCTCAGATACTCAACCAAGTGAATAACTTCAAAGATCACACGCCCATCCCATACATCATCCCAGGTAAGACGATCTTCTTCGCTTCAACCCCTCATCCCAAATGATGAATTAGACATCAAAAATACAGTTATCCCTGTCCGAGATACCAAAATACGTGTGGATGTATTCTACTTTCTGAAACCACTTTTACTTTCCAATGTTGTTTGCATCAGTCCGTCCGGAATATTCGCTAATCAACATCCCAGATGCCGTGTCAAGTGATTCGTGCGCCGAGGCTGGTCCATGCCCTCTTGTCTGCTTGCTTTTCCAACGCCATCCGTCAGGACATGCGAGGGTGTTTAGAGCGGATAGAAATTGGATTCATAGACCCAATATCGGGTCTCATGTCGGCGAACCTGTGCTCCAAGGATTCCCGACGTGCTTTTGCTATCAACCTCTTTGTTGTTGTCAACCACTAATCTGTCCAGTTTTGCTTCTTCACAGTGCATGGTCATTTTCCTCTTCCAGGGACGCGTTGTAGCGACGGACCGCTTATTAATCTGACAATTGATGGGCTGCAGCATTCAATCTGCTTCGCCATTACTAGCGGATCCAAGAGGAATGTCACGACACATGGGCTCTCTGACGCCATAACCGTTTGCTTCTGCTCTCCCATGGTTTCGGCGATTCGTTTCACCCCTGACATTTTCTCGTCCCGTAAACTAGTTCGTATTGAATACACTTTCAATTCACCAACGCCTATGTATCATGTGTGTGCGTGCCCCCTTGTGTACCTGTCTTAGTTATTGCCCTCTCCTACATCATGGCTCGTCTAGCTGATCTTGGCGTTGCTGAAGTCCATCTCCGGGTGCTCGGACTGGAACTTCTTGAGGATGTCGAGCTTCTTCTGCTCGTCGGAGGTCGGCAGGCCCATCTCCTTCTGGCGCTGGTCCCACATCATCTTCTCGACCATGCCGCGCGTCTCGCCGTCGAGGTCCGACAGCTTGCTCGTGTCGGGCTGAATCTTGGACACGTCGATCTTGGGCGCGTCCTTGACCACGTGCGGCCACCACTCCATCTTGTTCACCTTGTCCAGGTGGATCTCGACCGTCTTGGTGCCGTCCGCGGCCGAGGCCAGCGTCCAGGTCGAGTCGTCGACGATGATTGCGTGCGGGAGCTCGCCCTGCGCCCTTCCGTGTCAGTTTCTTATCCTCTGCAGTGATGGTGTGCCTCCCGTGGGGTAGTACATACCTTGATGATCGGGTCCTGGCCCTTCACGCCGGCGGAGATTGTGTTCTTCTTCAGGTCGATGACGAGGTCCCTGCTCTTGTAGTTGCCCGGCACGCTGAAGGTGACGTCGACGTCGGCGATGGTCTGCTGCCACTTGTACGGCAGCGCGGCCTGCTCCTCGGCCTCCTTGGCGCGGGCGGCGGCCTCCTCGGCGGGGGTGGGTTCTGTGTGGTTTTGCGCGTGGTCAGTTTCTGAGTGTACTTTGTGGTATCTTGCGTCGCCTTTCTTCTTCTCCAATATGCAAGAGGGGGTGAGCACATACCAGGTTTGTCGGCCATGGTTGCGGTTTTGCGGTACACAGAATGATGGCAAAAGTTGAAGAAGACCCTGGAAAGGCTGACGGAATGCTTGGAGGGGTAGCTTAGCTGCTGCACCACCATCAACCCCCCATACTACGCCCCCCGGACCGTGCGTTTTCGATCGGGGAGCTCTGGCCAATAAGCTTCGCTTAATAAACGTTTCCTTTCCCAATCAGCCTCGCCGTCAACTTTACAAGGCACCACCGCCGATCTGGGCGAATCTCAATTGTGAACTTCGTTCCTTTCAGGCAGGCAGGCGCGGTGCTTGATCTCTTCAACCCCCAAACCTCATCGCAACCGCGACCTCCCTCGATTCGCAGTCCTCCAACAAACATCTCAATGCCGACCTGAGCCACCACGTCCATCGAACCTTCCCATCCAGACCCGACGGGACGAAACGAAACCCCATCCACGAGCATTCACGCCAACCAACAAACCCAACCATGTCCGCCGCCCGCGCCCCCAACGGCGGCGCCGTGCAGACCGACGACTCAGTCTGCCCCGTCTGCAAAACCATGCGCTACCTCAACAAAGACCTCGAGTTCCTCATCAACCCGGAGTGCTACCACCCCATGTGCGCCAACTGCGTCGCCCGCATCTTCTCCGACGGGCCCAACCAGTGCCCCTACGCCGGCTGCCACAAGACGCTGCGCAAGAAGGGCTTCAAGTCCGCCTACTTCGGCGACCTCGCCGTCGAGCGCGAGGTCGACATCCGCCGCCGCGTCGCCGCCGTGCTCAACAAGGTCGAGGACGACTTCGAGACCCTCGCAGACTACAACGGCTACCTCGAGTGGGTCGAGACGCTCACCTTCGACATCATCTCCGGGACCGACGCGGAAAAGAAGGCCGCCGAGGCAAGGCTCATCGAGTGGGAGCAGGCGCACCGCGCCGAGATCGAGCGCAACCGCCGGCTGGCCAAGGAGTCCGAGGCGGAGCGCGTGGCGCGCTTCGAGGCCGAGAAGGACGAGGCGCGACGCCGCCGCGCGGAGGCCATGGAGGAGGACAAGGCCGAGAAGAAGAAGGAGCAGCGCATGCGCGAGGAGATGCTCGACGGCCTTGCCTCCGGCGACGTCGGCGAGGCCAAGCAGACGCTCAACCGCATCCTGCTCAAGAAGCGCGGCCAGGGCCGGATGGCCGCCGCCGCCAGCTCCCTCGCCGACGCCACCGGCAGCTCCGCGCCGGGCCTGTCCATCCGCGGCCTGAAGAAGGAGAAGAAGCGCGTTGTGGAGGAGAACAAGCCCTACGACCCCTTTGGCGGGTTGCGCCTCGACATGGAGCGGTATGCACTTGGCCCGCTGGACGAGTACCGCAACCCCTGGGTCGACGACGCGCGCAAGAAGGACGAGATTGTGGTTGGCGGGTACAGTGCGGAGGAGTACCTGGGCCGGGCCATGTTCGAGGCGTTCTCGGGGTTGGCTGTGTTTATTGACGACGAGAAGGGGCCGGAGAAGGTCGCTACGGCGGAAGCTGCGGCAGCGGCCGCTACGGGGGTGACAAGTCAGAGGATGGAAGTGGATGACGTTTTCTAGTTTTCATTGTTTATCGCGATATTTTGGGCAGGCATAGCGATGGCGTTTGGCGGGTACTTGGACAGGATTACTAGATGGCGGTGACACAAAACAGTACATGCGAAGCAGAGATTCAAAAAGAGTCCTGAGGGAGACAACTCCCCCTTATGCAAAAATTACTTTCTAAAGTCTGCTTACTAGATAATACATTTTTCAAGCTCAGGCTTCGATGATAATGTCCGGTTTCTGACAGTAACTTCATCCGTTGCCGAGCTTTGTTTTTCGCAAGCCGTCTAAGCACCCTCCCTCCGTAGTACAAGCAAACCCAGAACAACGCCTCGCTTGAGATGAGAAACTAGAGAAGGAAATTGCCCCGTCGCATAAAATGATGCTCGCGGCGCCATCTTTGAAACAGTCGGTATTATGTCTGCCAGGGACTTTGCTGAATAGGTCGCGGGAAAACGGGCACAGTATCCAGAGAATCCAGCCCTCCGCCCATGGCCTGCTGGTTGTGCTGCCAGCCCATGCCTGTCTGGTGGTTCACAAAGGCACCCTGGCGGAAAGGGTTCGTGGTCCCTGTTGGTTGTGGAACGAGCGCACCAGAGCTGGTAGCGGGCCTTTGCTGCTGCATTTGCTGCCCGGTGAAGTTCTTGGCGAACGGGTTGGTGCCAGTCATCATCGGCTGCAGAGGTGCAATGGTCGGGAGTTGCGTCGTCGACTGGCTCGGCTGAGAGCCAAATGGAGAGTTATTAGGCGCAGGCGCGGTCGGGAATGGTTGTTGCGCTTGAGGCGAAGATCTCGCAAAAGGGTTGGTAGATTGCCTGTTGAGATTGGGCTGAGGGCTGGCTGGGCTCGAGAACCCGGTATTAGTAGACATGCCCGTTTGCTGGGCCATCAACATAGACGCCCGGAATGGATTCGTCATCTGCTGAGCCGAGTTGGGACTAAGCATGCCGGTCGCACCAGTAGGGAAGCTAGCCACGGAGTCCTGCGGTATGGCACCAAGAGTACCAGGCTGGAAAGGCTGTTGCGGTTGAGGGGTGAAGCCGCCGAATCCAGCCCCAGTAAAGGCGGGTTGCAATGGTTGTGGTGCTTGCTGTTGGGGCTGCTGTTGAGGCTGGCCGAAGGGGTTTGTGCTCTGTTGTTGCTGCTGCTGCGGTTGCTGCTGGTACGGATTGGTCCCAAATCCTGTCGGCTGAGGTGCGAATCCGTTCTGCGGCTGCTGCGCTCCAAACCCATTCTGCTGGAAGCCTGTAGGTTGCGGTTGGAACTGGCCGTTGGGGGCAAAGCCAGTCTGCATAGGCATCTGCTGCTGTTGCTGATGTTGCTGCTGGTTCGGCGCCATCGTCGTTTGGTTCTGTTCAATCGATTCGAAGAAATCAATAAGATCTGGCGCAGGTCCCTTGGCGGTCTCAGTCTTCGGCTGTGAAAATCCGTTGGTGCTCGGGAACGGGTTGTTCGCTGCTGGCGCGGGTTTGGAATCGAACACAGCACCCGCTGACTTCATGATCGCTCCTCCCCCCTTCTTCTTGGCCTGCTGCTCAGCGATGTACTGCCTTCTGTTGACCTCAAAGTCGGGGTCGTGCAGGTACTCCTCGAGTTGTCGACCCAAGTTGACGGGCGCGTGCTTCAGCTTAGGAACTTCGACGCGGGTCTGGTGCTCAAATTGCCGTGCGACGCTCAGGTATTGCACTACGAAATCCGTCTGCTTGGTGAAGTTGCGGTAGATGGCCATGGCTCGCTCGGCGTCGACCTTTGACATTTCGAAGAAGTTGCCTGGCTAGTTAGCAAGTATACAATGTGCGCGAACCTCAAGACCTACCTAGGATGTTAATCATTCCCTGGTTCAGAGCCTGGAAGAGAGCCAAAAGGTCAAGCACCAGTAGTCTGAACACGGTGACTGTGATTTCGTTCTCGATTTCGCCTTCGAGTACCTGCTCAACGTCAATACCCGAACCCAGCCATCTCCAACCACGTAAGACTCACATCGCATTTCAGCAGGGCTGTGATTTGGGTTTGGAGGATTTCCGTCTCCCTCAGCAGGCCTTTTTCGACTGTAAGCTTCTCCAACCTCGATTCTTTGGTCCGGACCCAGTCGCATTTCGTTTCGCGAAACGCCTTTGCTCGGGAGCTCAGGTAGCTGGCGTAATGCCGAATGTTCCGACCCTGTGTCTGGGCTATTATGCGTTGTTAGCACCGCATCCACCGTCTTCATCGACAGCCTCAATATCTACATACCGTCCGTAAAGCTGCTGATAGCAAGCGTGTTGGGGTGCCTCGCGAGGAATGACAGTGTGACATCGGGTGAGCCTTCACGGATCATCAGGTGAACGGTGATTAAGCTCTTGAAGACGACGGTCCATGTCGAGTCTCGCAAACGGAACTGCAGGGCGCGAAAGACCTCCCCAACGCCAGCCTCGCCAGCATGTGTCGCTACGAGGATGTGTTCGATGTATTTGGTCTTGGGTGGCGCGGCCTAGAGGCAATAAAGTCAGCATCGTCATGATCGGGCGAGGCGCGAAGAGCTAGCGGCGTGGAATGACCGTCGCCGCCTCCCTTAACCAACCTTGATCTTGGTGGCCCCCTTGACCGATTTCTCGAAGGAGCTTGACATTTTGTCGGTCGGATCGAAGTGGTTGTTCGTCGCTGTCGGGGACTCGTGGCAGCCGGTGAGCTTGGCGACGAAGGGAAAGCTGAGTTGAGGGTTGCGATCGGACGAAAGTCGCGAAAAAGGAAAACCGTCGAAAGAGAACGGCCGTCACGGGCCTCGACGGGGTATCTCGAGCGGGTTAATTGCTCCTTTACAGGAAGATGGATTATCGCGAGGTCTGCGCTTCTTAGAGATGCAGACGGGGTCGTGGTCGACGGGCGGGAGAAGTATCGGTGACGGGGCGCGACGGAGGCGGGTTGCAGGCCAGGGAAACCCTCAGCTGGGCGAAATTGGGCCCTGGCAAGCTTCAATGCAGGACGAGTGGTTCGGGCTCCGGGGTAGGACCAACGGCCATGACAGGGCGTTTGAATATCGGAAAGGGACCGCGGAGATGGTGATTAAGGATACAAATTTGGCGATGCAGTTGTCGAGATATGGCGGCGCGCCTGATGGAGCGGAGCGTGAGCGAGGAGCTAACGTTGGGTATTCGGGAAATGAGGGCGGGCAGCGTCAGTATCGACGTTGGCCACGTTTGGTCGGGAAGTGGTGGGTTTGGGTGGAGGAGGACGGGCCACGGTCTTGAATTGGGAAAGACGACGGCCGTCGGTTGGTCGGGCTGCTACGTAACCTGGGCTGTGAGCCTGTGAGGGACGGGGGGGAGGTGCAAGTGCGTGTTCAAGTCCAGAGGTCAGGTCCAGGTCAGGTCCAGGTGCGGTGCGCCTAGCGGCCGCGGCCTCTGATTCCTGGGCAGCCCTTCTGCTTTCCCGTCTGCATCGCTACGCCACCGACACTAGGACGAGTCTTGGTCCCGTCGTCACCTTTCCTTTTCCTACCTGTCTTCCACTTAGGTATCTTCACTCGAGTCGCCTGAAGATGTAGATGTCCTTTTCGACTCTACCCAACACCTCTGTCGTGGCAGCAGCTGTACCACACGATGGACCGTAGACCTTAGGGGTATCTACCATCCATAGTACAACAAAGCACGTACCCGATTATGCCGGTAGCAGTGGTAGGGAACCCTGTCCACGAGTGCCTGTTTTGCGGGCTCGTGATGCTGGCAGTCGGCACCTGTCGCCGTGGCATTCCAACGACATGGAGGGAAGAGGACTTGCGGTGCATGTAAGGTAGTGAGGTAAAGTACCTTACCTCAGGTTAGGTACGGTAAGGTCAGGTCAGGTACGCCATCGGTGGTCCTGGCGTTGCGCTGCGCTGCACTGCGACCTCAACTGCGACACACACCAAGCATCTCCCGCCGCTGAAGAGATTCTCTACCAGTGCGGCGTCCTCTTTAGCGCCGCCTGAGTGTGTGAGGTGGGCCTCAGGACGACCCCGAAGTCCCGTCAAGGCGGCCCCCCATCTAATGGTAACACCTTACTGACACGGACGAACACTGGCAGCTCCGACCTGCCGGGGTGCAGGTTGTTTTTTGGGGGGAGAAGTACGGATCGAAAGAGTGTGGGTGGAGATGCAATTGATGCTGTTGCTTGCTTGCTTCTGCCGTTCACAGCTGGTTTCTTCTTCCGATCGGTGTGTCTCGCCCTTCAAATGCCCAGGAAAACACGACCCGAACCGTATCCAGTACCTACCAATCCGAGGATTTGACAGCACATCAGTCAGCCGCCAATGCGAACGCTCCCTCGCCAATGAACCAACCACGCTCAAAACAATACAGCAGCCAAGGCAGGTACGGATACATCAGCGAGCCCCTCACGCTCGGCAGTGCAACAACTCCAACGCCATCCAACGGCACCATGGCCGTTGAAACACCATCAAGAAACATGGGGTTCGCTGGCCACCTCTTCACATGTACCGCATCTTACTTCTCCCCAACATCGGTCTTATTTGTTTGATTCATAAAAGTCTGGGATATTGCTGGCCACCCGCACAGGGCGTCCTCCCCGTCAGTGTGTATGCACCGGCGAGGTCAAATTGCTACTGTACACTGAATGCTCGACTCGTATTTCGCTCCCTCGCTGGCTTTCCCAGTCTCGACTTGCCGTCATCCGTGCCTCCCACACCCAAGCCAACGCAGCTCTCCAACAAGAGTAAGCTCCGTCGGCAACGACTGCGAAAGGTAGGAACATCCGATGTGTCGCAAACTGAGCCAATCGACCATCTCCGGCCGATGTACGGCGGGAAAAACGTAAAGACGCGCCCGACCGCAACTGTGCCCATCACCAGTCAGTGAACACACACGGGACCTGAGGCGCCACTTGGCGCTGACAGGTCTGTCGGTTACTGCTGCGTGCCAAAAGCCCCCAGAACCCTCGTAGAATCTTCCATTTCGATAAAAATCAGAGTTGCCTTTCATCGCGTCCGATGTTGTAACAAGGTCGTGTCGAACGCCTAGATCATGGCCCCCACCGCCCTCGACACCTTTGCCCTGAAGCCGCCCGAAGGGGAGAGCTTGGATGCCTCGGACAGCGGAAGCTGCATCATATTAAACACGCGCGGCTTTCATCACCTGCAGAATCGTTGTCAGTAAAGTTTCTCGATGCGGTGTGTGCGGTGCGGCGCGATACCGGGGGGCGGACCAAACATACACTTTTTTGAAATGGAAGAATCATAAAGAGGAAAAGAAGAGATTTTTTGGAGCTCGACGCGAGATTTTTTATACGGAGAGCCTGCCCCGCGCTAATCACTTTTTTTGGTGGGGACCTGCCTCCTGCCTGAGGTGCAACACAGCTGAGCTGCCAAGGTGAAGGTGCCCTGCAGCGCGATTGCCCCCCTGGCGCGCATTGGCTGCGAAAATGTCGGATGGGCGGGTTCAGTGGGCTGAGCTGCGATAGCTTCTCATGAATATTCAACGTCAAATCTGACCCGCCAAGGATATTCACCCGCCATGTTGCGCCATTGAGATTTTTCAGTACTGGACTACTAGTCGCAAATACATCTCAATCTTGAAATCATTGTCAGCGACTCTCGTTATACCGCTGGACGCCTTCATAGCCCTTTAAAATGCTTCGACAGTGCTGTCGGATGAGAGGCCTGGCCAGCCTGCATCCTCGCATATCGCAGTCGCAGTCTGTAACTCGAGGGCTAGTATTGATCTCAAAACAGCCATGTTGCTCTTCGATTTCCTCCTCTCAGCAAACTCGCTGTGGATCAACAGCCAGTCCAAAGGCCGACGATGTTCACACGGCCCTCTCAGAGAACTTCAAGACTTGCTGTAAGCGGGAATGCCAATCGATATAGAGGTTCTATGGCTGATATTGGACTACCCAGTTGCCACCCCTGACATGTCCGAGCCTGAGACTTGGGGTCATGTCGGAGCCAAAATCACCATCAGCGGTTACATCAGTAAACTTCGAAAGGTCAGCAGAAATTTGGCCTTCGCCAGCTTAGAACGCAATGGTCGGCGGATAGGTCAGATCGCCGCCAAAGGGCAGGAGGAGGTTGATAAGTTGAGCAAGATACGCCCTTTTAGTGCAGTCCTTGCTTCGGGCACTGTCACTGAGGCTTCTACCACGTCGCATTTTGAGATGGATTTGGAGTCGATAAAACATCTTGGCTACTTCCCGCCTGAAATCATCATCGGCCCAGACACGCTTTTCCCACCAGAGAAGCGCCACCTGCAATTGCGCTTCCACAAGGACCTGCGCGAGAGATTGCGCTTCCGTGCTCAGCTCAAATCAACTCTGGCACAAGCTATGGTGGATCGGGACTACATGGACGTGGAAACCCCAGTCTTGTTCAAATCGACATCTGAAGGTGCCAGAGAATTCATCGTGCCAACGCGGAAGGTCGGGCATGCGTATGCTCTGCCACAAAGTCCACAGCAATATAAGCAGGTCTTGATGGCATCTGGCATGTCTGGCTACTACCAATTTGCGCGATGTTTCCGCGACGAAGATCATCGTGCTGACCGGCAGCCCGAGTTCACCCAGGTTTGCATAATCCTCTCAAGTTCAAAAGCTGCGCGACTGACATGCTGTACAGCTTGACATGGAGAAGGCCTTCGCCACGGGAAAGCACATTATGGAAGACGTCGAGTACGTCGTTGGAAGAGCCTGGGAGGCCATGCGAGAGCAATATGTCATGGAGATTGGGAAGAAGGGTTTCTCACCAGTCAAAAAGGCATCCCTCCAGGTAGGCAGATCACGTCTCACACGAAAGCTATTCAAAGACTAAGATGGTCAGGATTGGAAGCAGAGCGTCCAAGACAGTGCAAAGGACGACTCTCAAACACCACTCTACCAAGAATACCCTGTCATTCCGACGCCGTTCATAAGGATGAAGTACACGGACTGTATGGATCTCTACGGATCCGACAAGCCAGACTTGCGCATACCGAACAGGGTCAGTCTCAACGCTTGCTTGCCTATCTTTGACTGACACCATTCAGATATGCCGCGTCGATGAGCACCTCGACCGACACTTCATCAGCATGATCAGCGACCTCAAAGACCCCGCTGTCGAAACATGGAAGTTCAGCCCCCGGGACGACGCTGACAAGTACGACGTGTCAAAGGCCCTGCTGAAATTCATGGGTGAACTGCCCGCGAGTCTTTCCAAAAACCCAGACGGCGGGCCGGTGGCCCTAGTGTTTGACAGCAGCAAGCCTCTGAACGGGTTCTCCTCCCTTGGGCCGGCAGGCATCGACAGCATTCTGCCCCATGTTCCGGAGGATTCGGGCTTCTCCGACTTGCAAAATGGCGACGTTGTCTTCTTCCAAGCGTGCAAGAAGGGGCCTCGCGGGGGCGGCTCAACCAAGCTTGGCGAGATTAGAATCGCATTCTACCACGAGGCTGTCAGGACCGGACTCATCGACCGCGACGACTCCTTCAAGTTTCTCTGGGTCACCGACTTCCCAATGTTCACCCTCACGGAGGAGGGTGACGTCGGTGGGCAGGGCGGCGCGGCAGGCTTCTCCGCCACCCACCATCCGTTCACGGCGCCGCACTCAGAGGAGGATTTCGAGCTACTCTTCACTGATCCGATCATGGCCAAGGCAGATCACTACGACCTCGTGCTCAACGGCGTCGAGCTCGGCGGCGGCAGCAGACGTATCCACGTCGCCCAGATCCAAAAGTTCATCTTTGAAGAGATCCTGAAGATGGATAAGAAAAAGGTCAAGGAGTTTTCGCATCTGCTGAAAGCCCTCGGCTCTGGGTGTCCGCCGCACGCCGGCTTCGCCATCGGGTTCGACCGCTTCGTGGCTGTCTTGAGCGGCGCGTCGTCTGTTAGGGATGTCATTGCATTCCCCAAGAACAACAACGGCGTTGACGAGTTCGCGGGCGGCCCCAGCAAGATGACGAAGGAGCAGTTGGAAACTTACAAATTGCGCATTGTAAAAGAAATGCGGTGAAGAATACCTGGAATGGTAGAAATTGAGCCAGTTTCGAAGCATCAGTCGTAGTGACCTCCAAGTGGATTGTGGACGAAGGATACATACAGGCTTATCCGGGTTTGGAAAACTTATGAACTAGACCGCATCGCCGGTCAGTGTGTATCACCAATTCTATGGCGTGGTGTGTTGTGATTATTCAAAGTAGAGTACGATAAAGCGTTTATCGCACAATATGACCAGTTACTTCACTCAACAACACGTCATCCAGAGGCTCAATAGAATATGTTGAATCGTTTCATTTGATGGACAACGCTCCTAATAACACAATCTCGGGAACCTTTCGTCCACTTTTCCAGCCTCAATATAACCTAACTAGATACTGTTCACGACCTCTTCCACTGCCCCGCATCCTCCGCACCCTTGCCCACTGAGTTCAAAGCATTCTGCAGCCCGCCGCCGAGGTTGCCCAGCCCGTCGCCGATGGGCCGCCCGGCGCTGCCGCCCGCGCTCGTGATAGTGTCCCCGACACCCTTGGTCGCGGCGCCCGTGACGTTGCCGACGGTGCGCGTGACGCCGCCGACGGTGTTGCCCAGCGTCGAGGTGACGAACTTGGCGGCGCCCGTGACGCCGTTGTTCTGGTCGTTGTTTCCGACGGGCATCCTGAGGTGATGATGGTCTGTGGAGTTGTAGTGCGGCGTGTGGTGGCTCTTCTTGTTTGATGATGAACCTGTCCAGGAGGATGAGGACGAGGACGAGTTCGAGTTGGATGTGAGTTTGTTGAGTATGGGGACGTTTGCAAGTTTGCTGTCGTTCTTACTGTTCGTCATTTAGCTCGATGGCCCGTTGGGGGTCTTTTGATTAACTAGTGTAAGCGGGATGATGGGCGCTGCTGGAGGACAGGGGAGATATGCATGATGACGGAAGTGGCTTGATGGGTGGATTTATATACTCGTCTGTACTGCGGCGTTTTGGTAATATCTGAGCTGATGGGCAGCATGCGATGGCAGGCAGGAGAGAGAGTGAGAGAGCTCTTGCCCGCAGCGGTGACGTCACAAGTCGAGACGGGAAGACCCCTGTCGCGCGCGCGCGTCCGGTCTGGAGGAGGTGTGGCTGATCGCACCTATCAAAGCCTCATCTGCAGTGTTTCTGAAAGAGGGGGAAAGGGATCCCTGGGGGGCGGGAGGTTTCTTGACATCACTGCGCTGCACGCATTGCATTATTGTTTGAAACAGAGGCACTGTAGTCTGCTGGTTTTTTTGGCTTTTGCATCCTCTGTTCGATTTTGGGGCTGACGACATTGCGTGTGCTAGCCTGTTGGAGAAGGTTGCCGAAGGCCCGTGGGATTTCGGTTTGCCTGGAGCTTCCTGGTGGGATGTAGGAAGCTCATGTTTGGATGATGATGAGTAGGTGCAGAGGAAGGTGTTTGGGCGATGTTCAGGTCGACGCGTGAGGCTGTGTTGGACACCATCTCTGAAGAAACTGTGATGGCGGGAATCGGTTCTTGACGACAGAATCATGTTGAGGCTGGTAGGTATGGTTTGCAAAAGAGAACCACATCCATATTATTGACTGCATCACGTCACTATCCGGGCCAACGATGCCCGTGACGGCGGTATGAAAGCCTGCCGAATGTTGCGCCCTCCGCGGTTGTTTCGTCAGAACGGAGGATGCTCTTCTCCTCAGATCGGAGCACCAGCAACGCCCGAGATCCCAAACGGCTTCCGAGTGCCTTAGGAGCGGTGCTGACTGGGGCCCCTTCCCTGTCTTCCGGCGGCACCAAAACCGCGCGATCCCCGCAACGGGCCCGATCGGGTCCCACTTTTTGGATCCGGGATAATGGTGGCCAGCCCGGTATCACGAAGCTGACTGTCCTTGTCCCATGGTAGGTATTTTAGAATCGTAGAAATGAGGAGAACCTCAGAGTAAAAGAGAATATTTCCCCTGCAAGGATTGCCCTTTGAGACCCAGGAGGGAAGGAACCTTAACGGCAGCTACCCAGCACTCAGACGGCGCCGCCACAACCCGCCAGAGCCAACGCCGTCGGGACGATCTCTGGCATGTCGCGGCGCCTCCATTGTTTAATTCCACATTTTTGAATAGTCATCATGTATCTCTTGAGGATTTGTTTGATATGGTACATGAAGCTCAGTACTGCCTCATCTTGTGTCTCGCCTCTCAATTACGCCTCTATCAACACGCTGTGCAACTTGCAGGTGGCTGAACCGGTATTCAACGGGCGAAGACCAAACGAAAGGCAACAGCGCGGATGAAAAGGATGTGAACCGGTGCAAATTAATCGGTCCGAAAGTTCAAAAATGGTGATCTTCTCGGTCTGGTTTGATTAAGTTTCTCCCTCTCCAAGAGTCATTGCATGTTGGACTACGTATATAAGACTGCATAACACGCAAAAATGTTCCCAAGTCTCCCACCCTTCCCACCTCTACCCTACAACTATTCCTCAGCAGATTCGATTTCAGTCAGTCCTTACCACCACCACCAACGACAATGCATTTCCAACTCTTCGCCATCTCCGCTTTCCTAGCCACGGCCCTTGGCCTGCCTTTTCCGCCCGCCGGCGGCCTGATCAACATCTCACCGGCCACCAACGTCGACCTCTCCAACCCCGTCTCGTGCGTCGGCATCGCAAACTGCAATGGTGGCCTCGGGAAACCCTCGTCTGGGTCATCCGGGTCGCCCCTCGCTTAAGGGGCAATGGGCGGCAATACGCTTGTTCATCGAAGCGGAACCTGGTTGGGGACAGCCAAGAGTGGTTCTGGCGAGAATACGGACCGCAAGACATGAACCTCTTTGAGAATCGACGGTTTTGGAAGAGGTATTATTGTGTCGTTTCCGCTGCTGACGGTGCTATGGTGTTCTACGCAAGGAGGTGGTTGATTCTGTCGTGGCTTTGCCACTCGAGGAAACCAAGCGGAGGGTGTCCCTTTCTCAACACGAGGTTTTAATTTGTTGTTATTACATTCGATTCGAATATTTAGTTAAATCCGGTTCGCAATTTCAAGAAACCTGTTAGCGAGAGATGAGAGAACATTCAGGCCGCCGTGTTGATACTTCTCATCCTCGCGCCACCGCCGTCATTTACGTGTTGGAGCCATCGAAAGCTATCCTACGATGTTCCAGTTCTCGCATTCTCGCCATTAATACCGACAGCGAATTGTGTGCTTCAGTATGATTCTCCATCGAGGCCCTTAGCTGCCATATACGAATCAGTGTGTGTGTAGTGAGCATGACGGGAGCCCCTGGTTTCATGGATATCCGGTTTCTGGTCAATCCCAATCATCCAGCATCAAAGAGGGATCCATACTCAAGTCTTTGGCCTAACAAAAGGCAAATAAATGGCATCAAGACAGAGTCACGGAGGGTCAAAAGCGGATGAACCGATGTATATGTGGGATATGATGGCGAGACGGTGTCGTTCAGCGCTGCTTTTACCACGGCTACGAGTCTGCAGGCTTTCTGAGACAAGTGACCCTCATTGTAGAAGACACAATGAAGATGACTTATCCAATTTGTTTCTCAATTGATTCGTAGCTTATGGGACATGTAGTCCTGATGCTGGTCATGCAAGTATTTGGCAATCAGATGTCGTTGAACAGAAGTCTGATGAATCGTGGTACACTGAGAATCTTCGCGATCTTCAAATGACCTCGACCTGTCCCCCCATTGTGCCGTGTTACAAGAAGGTGGCTTTCCTCCGCTGCCTCAGTGACCTTTGCCAAATGCTCACTCTACTGTCACCTTCTCCCGTGGTGTCCTCTATCCCGCCGGCTCTCGTGATACCATCATGCCTGCTATGCGGAGAAGTACATAACATACCGAAGCAGCACCGGCGGTGGAAGCTACTGACCAGTAATGGGATTGGGCATCGGAAAGATGATGCTGGCTAAGTGTCCTCGTAGTCGAAAGGTTCTTGCATATTGAAGATACCCCCTCATCGCGGTTTCAGCGAAGATTCTCCAGAATTGACCAATGAGAACTTCACGGGTCAAAAGATGTAGTCAGGATAAGCAAGACCACTTACACATCGTCGGGGGTTTCTTCGGTGATCGACAAACCCCATGGGACGGATCGGAGCCGCGCCGTAGGCCACTGCACGAACTCCGCAAGACTCCGCACGCAGCTGTACCCCAACACCCAACACGCTGCACATGCGCATGCCGTCATGGCCCGCATTCTTCTTAGCTCCCTTGCTTCAGCTGCACGGAACAAAGCTCGCGGTAAATCAGAGCTTCCCCAGAAGCTGTAGCTCCAACCCCGGACGCTCCTCTCGCCTCAAACCATCAAACCACCTCCTCTCTAGTCTGTGCGGGGAAAGCTCTAGCTACACCGCAGTCAGGCCGCTCAATGCCACGCCGGTGATGCGATCTTTTCTCCTCGTAGGACAACTGACAGTTTCCCGTTGGTCATCACCAATCTCCTCTGCAGCAGCTACAACTCCACGACAAAATGGCAGTGAACGACTGGCTCGATTGGGGCGATTGGAAGGGTATAAGAGGGGAGGAGATGGCGGCCTTCTGTGCATCGTTGATATGGTGGATCGCGGCGCTCGTCGTTCTTTCGCAGTGCATCCGGATGATCAGCTCGCGACAGACCGGACCGATATTGAACGAGAAAGGCGCGACGATAGTGAAAGAGCAGAAGCGCAGCATGTTCCTCCGCCTACCCATCATCCTCACGGCCGTGGCCGTTCTCGGGCTCTGCGCAGTCGTCAGAGTGGCAGACGTCGGGCACCAGTTTGGACGCCAGCTTACGTCGTACACGGCAACGACCACGACCAGCAGCAACGATGCCCAGTTCACAGTGGCCATGGACTCAGACGTCGGCGCTGACCTCATCCCCAACATTTTCGACCCAGAGGCGGTGGACCCCCAGAGTGTCTGCCCCGGTTACACGGCATCCAATGTTCAAGAGACTTCTTACGGATTCACAGCAGATCTCGACCTCGCCGGGAAGGCTTGCAACGTCTACGGCAACGAGATTGAGGCTCTGAAGCTTGTCGTTGAGTACCAGGCGGCAGACCGGCTTCATGTAGAGATACTGCCGAGACATATCGGCAAGGACAACTACACGTGGTTCATCCTCCCTGAGGAACTGATTCCGAAACCTGAAAATGACGGGAAGACTCAGTCGACTGGTTCGGACAGCGACCTGGAGTTCAAGTGGGCCAACGCGCCGACTTTTGGCTTCAATGTGACAAGGAAGAGCACTGGAGATGTCCTCTTTACCACCGTGGGGACCAAGCTGGTCTTCGAAGACCAGTTCTTTGAGTTTGCTTCACCTCTTCCGAAGAATTACAATCTTTATGGACTTGGTGAGGTCATCCACGGCTTTCGATTGAACAGAAATTTGACTAGTAAGATGGCTCATCCGAATCTTAGAACTTCTTTAGCTCACAATGTTAGGGACTATCTATGCTGCTGACATTGGCGACCCCATTGATGGAAATATCTACGGATCACACCCTATCTACCTAGACACCCGATACTACAAAGCCAATGCTGATTCCGATCAGCTCGTCTACGTTGCCGAGCCCACGGACAAGACTGCTAATTACAAACCGTTTACTCATGGCGTCTTTATGAGAAATGCTCATGGTCAGGAAATCCTGCTTCGAGAGTCTAACATTACCTGGAGAGCGCTTGGTGGAACAATTGACCTCTACTTCTACGCTGGTCCCACGGCAGACTCTGTCATTACCTCGTACCAAAAGAGTGCCGTCGGACTCCCCGCCATGCAGCAATACTGGACCCTGGGCTTTCATCAATGCAGATGGGGCTACACCAGTTGGGACAACCTTCAGGAGGTAATCGACGACTTTGCAAAGTTTGAGATTCCACTTGAAACGATCTGGGGTGAGCGTTGCGTTGCGAAGGCATAACATAGCCGTGTGCTGACCTACCATCAGCCGATATCGATTACATGAACCAGTACCGTGATTTCGAAAACGATAAGAACAATTGGACCTACGAAGACGGCGAGAAGTTTCTCGACAAACTCCACAAGAAAGGACAACACTTCGTGCCGATTGTCGACTCAGCAATTTACTCGCCAAACCCCGAGAAGGAAGATGACGCCTACCCAACCTATGACCGCGGCCTTTCCTCAGACGCCTTTGTTCTCAACCCAGACGGCTCACTCTATGTCGGAGCTGTGTGGCCTGGCTACACAGTCTTCCCTGACTGGGTCGGTGCCGTGCTCGGTAAGAGCAAGACGTTCGCTTGGTGGAAGACGGAGCTCGAGACCTGGTTCAAGAAGGTTGCCTTCGATGGCATCTGGATTGACATGTCCGAAGTAGCTTCGTTCTGCGTGGGCAGCTGCGGAAGCAAGAACCTCACCCAGAACCCTGCCCATGTCCCGTTCCAGCTTCCAGGAGAACCCGGCAACGAAGACTACTCCTACCCCGAAGGCTTCGAGAAGACCAATGCCACCGAAGCAGCGTCCGTCTCTGCGCTCTCAGCTTCAGCCGAGGCTGACAAATCCACCGCCGTCAACGACGCGGACCCAACCTCCACGACGACCTCTTACCTTCGGACCACTCCCACTCCCGGTGTCCGCAACGTCAACCACCCCCCGTACGTGATCGACCACATCCACGGCGACCTCGCCGTGCACGCCGTCTCCCCCAATGCAACGCACCACGGCGGCTCCGAAGAGTACGACTTCCACAACCTCTTCGGCCACCAGATCCTCAACGCCACCTACCACGCCCTTCTCTCTGTCTTCCCGGGCAAGCGCCCCTTCATCATCGGCCGCTCGACCTTTGCCGGGTCGGGCAAGTGGGCCGGGCACTGGGGCGGCGATAACTACTCGCTCTGGGCGTACATGTTTTTCTCGATCCCGCAGGCGCTGAGCTTCAGCATCTTCGGGTTCCCCATGTTCGGCGTCGACACGTGCGGCTTCGCGGGCAACGCCGACATGGAGCTGTGCGCGCGCTGGATGCAGCTGAGCGCCTTCTTCCCGTTCTACAGGAACCACAACGCCATCGCGGGCATACCGCAGGAGCCGTACCGCTGGAGCACCGTGGCGGACGCGTCCAAGAGCGCCATGGCCATTCGCTATGCGCTTCTGCCGTACATGTATACTGCCTTTTACAGGGCGCATACCCTGGGTGATACGGTGATGAAGGCGCTTGTGTGGGAGTTTGCGGACGAGCCGTGGCTGGCGGATGCGGATAGACAGTTCCTGCTTGGGCAGGCTGTGCTTGTTACGCCCTGTCTTGTGCAGGGGGCGACCACGGTTGATGGCGTCTTCCCCGGTGTTGGCAAGGGCACCGTCTGGTATGACTGGTACAACCAATCCGCCATCACTGGAGTCACTTCTGGGCAAAACGTCACCATCGACGCGCCGCTTGGGCATATTCCTGTGTACCTCCGCGGCGGGTACGTCATCCCGACTCAGAAGCCTGGCAAGACGACGACCGAGAGCAGGGCCAACCCGTGGGGGCTCTTGGTTGCGCTTGACAGCGGGGGCGGCGCGCAGGGTAATCTTTACGTGGACGATGGCGAGAGCTTGGAGCAGGAGGCTACTCTGACTGTAGAGGTATGTTCTTGAGCTCGCTTTGGTGAAATTGGAAGCTAACAGACGTATAGCTCACCGCCTTGGACGGTGTTCTCAAGGCCAGTCCCTCCGGAGAGTACAAGGACGCCAACCCTCTCGGCAACGTCACAATCATGGGAGTCAAGCGGGACGTTTCGGCCGTGACTCTAAATGATCAGGTTCTTAAGAGTGAGAACTGGTCGTTAGACACGGCTTCTCGTGCTCTCAAGATTCACGGATTGCAGTCTTTGACTTCGAAGGGGGCATGGAATTCCGAGTGGACATTGACCTGGGCTTGATAGAACGTTGGAGCATCATGGGCTTTGGTCGCAACCCCGTGAATAGCATGTTGGCAGCATCATAGATTCAGACAATCCATCAGATCTTTTCGAGGTTCAATCTAGTGCACGTTTTATTGCTTTCAGGGGCCGAAGACGCCCCCAGAAATCTGAACTAACCCTCGGCTGGCTCGACCTTCATACTCGACGAACCAATCGGTTTCATTCCCGTCTCCAATTTAATCGAGGGACAGTTTTGGAAGCAAGGTATCTATGTAAGCGATGTGGCCGGAAAAGAGCCACCCGTCAAAGGAGTTCGAGCAGCAACGTAGACGTAGAACGGTGAGAGATAGACAGAAGAGTGGCCGTTGGGTGATTCTGAGTTGCGGTATGACGACAAACATGCCGTCTCTTACACGATACACAGCATGGGTGAGGAACATGCTTCATGGTCAACAGCTATGAGGTTAACCAAATGAGGCAATCCGTTTTACGTTCGAAATCAATTGCCCAGCATCTGCCCCAGCCCCGTGTATATTAAAGCCGTTGAGGCTGACCAGGCGTTGTTTAATCTGTTTTATCTCAGCATACAAGGCGCAGGCATCCTGTTGGCTGAGCTGAAAGCGTCGGGGTGCCGTGTCTACGCATCGAGCGAAGTTCAACCTGTAACTCTTCAATCACCCTCATGAAGCCAGCCCTACGAAAGGTTGAAGGATTCTCTCGTGTTCATTTCTCGCACGGCTCTTCGCTCCTGTCACGCACTGCGCTACGTACCAGCCAGCAAACGCTGCCCGGATCAGAGCTCAATCAGTGCTTCATGTCGGCTAGATTGTGGCTGAGTCTAACATATATGTAATCGGCTTTGCTGTTTCCTTCTTCTGGTTGGCGAAGCGCGAAAACCAAAAACTTGTTCAAAACGCTCGAGGAGTCGTAATAGACAACACCAGATTGGGTTCTGAGCGTTGACATCGATTGCGGCGTAAAACCGCTTGTATGTCCCTTGTGGAAAACAGCAGTATCTTCGAACCTGGAGCCAAGAAGCGTCCTTGCTTTTCCATGACTACCCTTTTCCAGATCTCGGCCCCATTCGAGAACATGATGTCGTACGTTGCCTAGAGAGGAGGTCTCTCAGCACCTAAGCTGTCTCTGCCGGAGGCTGCAGAAGCCTTTGCTATGTTCGAGATGAAATTCGGGAGCCGTGGAGTTTCTAAGATACTGTTGTCATTTCGAGTAACGCAAGACGCTCCTTATCACTATTGATCCGGCGGATGCAGCGGCGGTTTGACAGGGAGTCAGACAACGCCCAAGACCGATCGGCTGGCTGGACTCGAACGTCACTGAATCGGACAGCACCAACGGCATAAGCGTAAAAGCGAGTTTTTTTCGGTGAACCTGCCATGCATTGATACAGGGTTTTGCATGCGCCCATTTACAAATCTGGGGTTCGTCGCATGTTCTCATGCGGCAACGTAGCAACCCCACCTAAGGTCCACACAACTTAGGCAGACTTCTGGTCTCAGGAGTCATCAGCTGGGTATGTGGCGCAATGGCTAGCGTGCGGTCTTCCGGTACTCATTACCAAGTTGGCCGTGGTTGCAGGTTCGAGTCCTGTCATACTCGTTTTCTTTTGTTTTTTGCGTTCATTTAGGAGTGGAATGAACATTCATTGTGGAAGATTTGTTTGACGTGGTCGCAGAGGTTGAGATAATTCAGGGTGTTGGGAGACCTTCAAATACATGTTGTCATAAGATATTTCATGCACAATTGCGCCGACCTGCGCTCTTCTCAATCCGCGGTGTAGTCTGTTTAAAACCATTGCAATTGCAACCCTTCAATTCCAGGCCCATCAATTTTGTCAAAGAACTCCATGATTCATAAACTTTTGGTATCATTGAGCCAAGCGCAGTCGCAAACCGGGCCACGCAGGAAAGCCGTAAAAATGCTCTATAGTACACACCGTCTCCCACATACTTCTCCTATCATCAAACCAAGCGCCGCTCCTCTTAGTGACCACCACGTCCTCGGAACCTCCTGTTCCCGCGATCGCGCCACTTGCCTCCTCCGCGGCCGTGCCTTCGGTCCCCGTGGCCGCGGTCCTCGTGCATATCCCGCATGCGCTGCTCCCTCTGCACCGGCACGGCCTCGCCGTCCTCGCGCTCGCCGTCCTTCTTCTCGTCCTCGCCCTCGACCTTGACGCTCGGCTTCTCCAGGTCCGTCCTCCAGCGCGGGTGGGCGCCGAACTTGCACCCGGGGCCCTCGGGGCAGAAGCCGACGAGGTAGTAGACGCACAGCTTCCGGCGGACGTGTTTCTTGCTGCAGCGCGGGCCCAGCGGGCAGAAGCCCTTGTCGTAGTGCGGGCACGGCGGCAGCTTCGACTGCGGGTCGATGTGCAGGTACAGGCACTCCTCGCCGTTGGAGCAGTAGCCGTTGCGCATGAAGAAGTTGCACTCGGGCATCTTGCGCAGGTTGTACTCGTGCAGGAACTCGCAGCTCTCGCCCTTCTTGCAGAGGCCGCGCAGCCAGTGCTTGCAGACCAGCGAGGGCCCGCCGCCGCCGCCGCCGGAGTTATTGTTGGAGGAGGATGGCGAGGAGGCGTGGCGGTCTGGGCAGGAGGCCCCGAGGGGGCAGTGGCCCGCGAGGAAGGGCTTGCATTGCGGGCGGTCGGAGGAGAGCTCGTGGCGGTAGGTCTGGCGGAGGAAGGGGGTGAAGGAGAAGGTCGTCGCTTGCGGGGCGTGAGTGAGGATCTGGGTTGCCTCCGGGCGGGCTACGACTGCCATTTTTGGGGAAGGTGGAGGAGCTCCAGAGAGCTGTCGGGTGAAGCGGGTGAGGTTGTCGCTGGTTTTTGATATGGGAGATGCGATCGGTTTGGTTTGTTGATGTCGCGTGGTGGTTTTGTAAGGCTGTTGCGCGAAGTTCGGGGTCGCGGTGATCGGATGCGCGAATAGCTTCGGGGGGCGCAATGATACAAGTGCACGATTCAAAACGGCCTCGCCCTGTTTGCCTGCGGTTTTGAGTTGTTTGGAATAGTTATGGAAGGGTGAAGCTCGCGATGCGCAGGCGGGATTACCTTAGCTCTGAGATCCGCCGACTGCCCCGTCTGGTTAGTCAGCAACCGCTGCTTGAGCTGCTGTGGGGCTCATTCTTAGCTCCGGGCAGTGATAAGTAAAGTGCTTCACAGTTGAGAGGACGCTACGTTTTTCACTGCGCAGGGGCAAGTGGACGCAGAGAAACCAGCGTAGTTACTTCACATAGCCTCATATATCAAATTATTATTTCTCTGGGCATCGATCAAGATTTTACGACGCCACAGTCGAAGCTCCGAACAACCAATAGGCTTCTCGGTGGAATACGGAAGCATTACATCGAACACTTTCAGAACCTCGTACAACATGTGGTGCGCAACATGCCCGTAGCTTGGTCAAACTTACGCCTCCAGTATCGCCAACAATTGAGTGATGATGACAGCGCAACCCACCACATCGGAAGGGAAGCTACAGCACGTGGGTTTTCCGAGAGACCCGCAGCCAATTCATCAGACTTTCTGAGCATACCAGAAGAACATGTTATAGTAGCGATGCTTGCTATCGTCCTCCAAATCTTCCCAGACGGTTTTGCACCAGGCATCGGACTGCGACTTTGAGATGCCCATAGCCTCGAATGGTTTGCCTGTGAAGGCCGTTGCCGCCCACTTGACAGCAAGTTTCGAGTAGTAGCCAATCAATCGCTGGGTGTTGTCCTTTGGCCAGGTACCAATTGGGATTTTCATGATTTGGCACTGGACGTTTCTGAAGCCAGCGGCCTCGAGGTGAGGACCCAAGTCCCGTGCTTTGTGCAAGTCCAGACCAAGACTCTGAAAGGCTTGGACGACGAGCTCGTAAAACGTCTTGAGCTTGTCGTCACTCGTCATAGTGCCGTCGTCGGAATGGATCTGCCCATGCAGCTCTTGGAACTCAATCCAACCCCCGGACTTCATGTTTCTGAGTGCATCAGTAATATTTTCTCCAGCGCCGCGTCTGGATCAGACTTACTGGTGAGCGTCTACCAGGACCTTGTCTAGCTTCCGGAGAATTGGAGCCATGGATCGGAAATGCACAAAGTCGAAATCTCTCCCGTTCACCCAGTCATCCTCGGCGTCGTCGACGAAAAACTTCACATTGCCGGGTGTCCACTCCGGCTGTATGGGAGACAGGTCGATGCCTACGACAGACGCGCCAGGATAACGATCGGCAACTTTGAATATCTTGATCAGTCTTGGCTCACGCGTGGGAAACAGTCAACATACTGTCGATTGCCCAAGCACCTGATTTCAAACTGTTAGAGAGAAAGAACAAAAGGGTCGGTGTTACCAAGGGACCACTGTACCGGTGCCCGTTCCAATGTCTATGATTTTCTGAGGATTACGACCGAGAGGTGCGAGAAATAGTCTGCCATTCTGGTTACAAATCAGACTTGGACGGAAGCGTCACTACATAGCGTCACGAGGTGTTTGAGCGAACTCACGAGAAGCTCCAGCATCAAAACATGCTTGATATTCTCCCGACCCTGCTCTGTCTGATCGTTGGGCATTGGATAGCGGCCATGGCGATACCTATGGTACCGGCGCCCGTTCTCGTCGTACTCATGGGCAAAGATGCTGGCAGTGATGGAGCGCGAGCCGACAGAGGAAGCGTCCCACTCAACGGGGTCAAACTCACTGGTGTCGACGGGCTCGTCGGCAGCTTCGATGGTACCAGCGGGGTGCAGAGGAGCTTGTACGTCAGACATGCTTGCAGGTGCCACCTAGGTCGGTAGGTAGGTACGCAGGCGATTTGTTCTCGAAGGTGGATGGTGGTGGTGCCAAAGCGAGGGCATCCTAGTTCTACGCGAGGTGAGTTTACTGTAGCGCGGAAACCCACTTGGAGCCAATGAGGGTATACTGGACCATGGCTGTCGGGTCTTTCACCAAGATCGGCGCTGCACTAGGTGGAACTTTCCCACGATGACTTTACTTTCTGTCGCGAATGGGGCGGGCTGGTGCAAAAGCATGCAATAACCTCTCGCGGTGAGAATGAGGGATTGCGAGAGAAGAGAGGAGAGAGTGCTGCATGGAGGACGGAGGTCTGGCTCTGTTGGCTCTCCCACGAAAAGCGGGCCCTCACATAATTGTAAGTAATCCATGAAGCAAACACTCTTGCAAGATTGGTTGGTGAACCAAGTGTAAACAGGGATTGGGCTCCGCTTTCTCAAGCGATGTTGGAGGAGCGTCTTGTCGAGTGTGGTAGATTGCAGCCTGCTGGTAACGTTTGGCGAGAATAAGCACCGAGCAGTAGAGGAGGAGGCTGGGAGGCTGTATCACGACAATGGGGGCTTGGTTCCTGTAGATCAGGGCTGCTTTTTGCTTCTCCGCGCGGAGAGCGCCAATGGTTGATGCCATGTCTTGAACAAGGTCATTTTTGTTCTCTGAAGCTGGGGCACAGTCATCATGATCCAACATGCGCCCAGGATGAGCGTGTGATGTTGTGTTTGCCGCTGCATATGTGCACGGGTCCAATGCTGGGAGGGAGAAAACTTGACAGGGCCGATCCTCGCCAAGGCAGCATCCCACGACGGGTCGGAGGGGTTGGCCGCGGGAAGTCCCTGAACGACCCCTCCCGTTCTTCGGCCGGGCCGTAGGTAGGTACGTGGGTGACGGGGAGGGGCCAGGACGGCGAGGAACCACGGGCAGGGAAAGTGGGATGGATGTCTGTGAGGACGGGCCGCAACATACACAGGTGCCTACAATAGGTAATTGACTGCGATCTCGCTACTATGGAGAGAGATTTAGCGTTTTGCGTGCCTTGGGAATCATTACCTACCTCGACTTACCTTAGTAGGTAATTACCTCCACTGAATCTAAATCATTTGACTTGGAAGGCACGGTTTTACAACCACTTTCCCAAAAGTAAGGTACCTTAGGCAAGGCAGTTGCGTTCTCAATAAGACCGTCTTACCTTCCATCAGTAAGGTACGTAGGTAGGCTTCTCCTTCACAGTGTTCAATCCTTCCATTCCTTTTGCCTTTCCTCTAACAGAAAGGGTATTCCCATCCACTCCTTCTATCCTCGGTTTGCGGGCACACTGGAGGAAAGAAGGAGCCCTCGCGCTTGCCTTAGTGTGGCAGGGGACTTGCAGAAAATGGAAGATGGCTCAGTTGGGCAGGAAAGGACCCACGTTCTTTTGGCATTTCCACCTCAGGGTTCATTCAGTTCCGTTGACAGTGAACACTACAGCACCTAGCTCGCCAAGGCTGCAGAATGACATGCACTTCCACTTCTTCTTCTTCTTTTCTTTTTCCCTTCCATTGCATCTGGGGCCGTCTTCGGCTTCTTCAACCCACCACCACGCAGCTGCTCCTCCCCTCAGATGCCGTCCACGTCTCCGCTCCGTTGATGGGTCTCTTCTTTCATACCGTGTCCGACTTTTTTTCTCCTCAACGAGACTGACCCCGCACTTCTCGACCGGAGTTTGTTTGCTTCATCAAGGCACAAATCCGACTAACGGCTGCCGACCCAAGTCACCAACGCCTATTGCTCTCCCGCCAATCTCACGCCCGTTCCTTCATCTCTTCTTCGCGCGACGTGGCTGTTCTAGCGCGTTTCTCCCACGTTTCTCGACCTCCCAAGCAGTCCAAAGACTGCCGTCGCCTTGTACCTAGGAAAAAGTCAATTCTATTTTCAAGCATCGCGACCCCCTCCAAAACGTTGCAACACTCGCTCCGGTGCGGAAGCCAGAGAAGTCAGGAGGATGCCATGCCATGCGTATCGACCCTGACTGACTAGACTTTGCTGGGGTTTTTCCACTTAGCCATCGCCTGCGCCCAATCATCGGAACCGACTACTGCAAGTTACTTACATACGGAGCACGCCCGCATATCTTCGTACGTACAGCCTACAGAATTGGCAGGGTGCGGCGTGCCCACGCGGGATGGGATGGATGCCCACGGACACACCACGGAGCCATAGAGCCCATCATCGCTCGAGTATTCTCTCTCGGCTTGACATCGTTGATCGACCTGCCTTAGTCAGTATGGGACACCCATGGATCTTCTCTCTTTCTCGTGGGCCGATGCGACCGAGACGGCGAGGCGAAAAAAAAACACCCGCTCTGCCTCCACGTATCCAGAGACAAGAGATGGCCCAACATATCGCGGGACAACTCAGCTTCTCAACGAACAATGCGCCAACAATACTACAATGCATACTCACCGTCACGCCACGCAGACCGACAGCTATTCATCAATACCCAACTCGACGGCCCTCGGTCAATGACCTCATGCTCCCAAATCGTCGGATTTCCCAGACCTCAGGGCCGCTTCATGTACAACTATGTGCTGCCAGCGTGGCATGCAGTCACCTGCAACCATCTCCTCCACTCGACCCTCTGTGTCAGTCGGCTGTTTCCATCGTTTGGGTGGGCCCCCGCGCAGCCAAGCTGCCGCTACATGTCTGCTCACTGGACAGTTCCCTGCCACTGAGTCGCATGGCTATGCTACTGGTCAACCCTACGACTGAGACGGCCGTCTATATCTCGTCCACGTACGGATACCTTGTTTGGACTCGCTCGACATATTTTGCCCAGCCCGGCTTGTTCTGCGCTCGACTTCACCGCCTGAAGACAATGCTCCTTGCGTGTCCGTGTGTGATTCACTAGTTTCCCCCAGTTTCCCAGCGCATCAGCTGGGATCTACCCGTTCCAAAGCACCAGATACTGCTGTGCCGCTCAAAGGGTGGACGGATGAGGGTCTCAGTGCATGTCACTCGCCTATCGATCCACAATTTTCACGTCAGTGTGATGAGCACTGTCTGTAACGTTCAACTCAAATTGGCTGCAAAGTACAACAGCCGCTTGCTCAACCGACAAGCTACAGCTGATCCCACGAGGTTGGGAATGCAAACGACAACACAACCAACAGCGTTCGAATACCAGACCAAGCCCGCATTCGCCAGCGCAGAGCTGAAGGTTGCTTTAGAGTTTGGCAATGCAGTGCAGAATTCCTGCTTCTCGGGCTGTTGTGTCGTCCCATCTTAGCCTGGAAGGAACCTCGTGGATTCTCCAGGTACGCTTTCTTTTCCCACGACGCCTAGCGCTGACCATTAGCGATGACTTCAAACCAACTGCTGGAGGTCAGACCGCCGCGGCCGCGAATTCTCACCCGGCGGATCTTCTATTCAACTTCCCCGTCGAGAAGGGGACGTGCTTGTCAAGAGCCCAAAGCCACAAGCACCTTTCAGAGAACCATCATTTCCCACCGTCGCATTGTGGCTGGTTTGATGTATACCGAGCCTTGTAGGTCTGCATCCCTCGAACATGATTCACCTGCTCCTTTCATCCTCGGATCGTCATAACACGAGGAGACAGGTCGCTGCAAAACTGCTCCTGCCAAATATCTGGGAGACCGGTCCGACTCTTTTGACGCACGCGTGCTGAAGTTGGTCAATTATCTTGGTTCAAGGCCAATTGGACGACCTTCATCGGAGCAAACAGGCCCTTTTGCGTCGGACTTGACTGGCTGACGTCTAATGAACAACAGACACTGTATGTACCAAGGGTGCCGTTGCAGTACAGACCACGGCGCTTCGTCCAGGATAATTCGTCTCTTGCAGCCGCAGACCCAACAGGCTCATTGACATTGGTCGGTGAACAACATACACGAGATGCGGCTGGCAATCACAGTGTCCACGTCTTGAAGCAGCATCACCAGCACATATCGACACAAACAAGAACACTGGCCAGAGAATGAATGCCTGCTCCCTGCCTACCTCGTCGCGAAGACCTGCATGCACGGCCGGCCAGGCGTGGAGAAATCATTCGGAAGATGCAGAAAAAAGGTGGACGAACAAAAGAAAAGGAAGAGGAGCAAAAGTAGCGGTGCGGCGTGCAGGGATCATTCCTGTTCCCTGCAACCCTGATCGTCAACTGCCGCCAAGGGTCGGCGGTCGTCGCCGACGGCTGGATTCAGACAGAGAAGCTGAGAACAGACTCGCGCCGAACTAACTAGCTCACGGGCAGCAGAATCAGGATGGGCAAGCTAGGCAATCAAAATAACGGCACCAGAAGGACGACCACGCCCGACCACGAGGCCTTGTAATCTTGTTGCGGCCCTTCTCCCATTATTTTGCCCATCCTGCTCTATTTGTAGCCTGTCTGTGTCTCCCCGGTTTCCGAATCTCTGTCTGGTACACGCCAGCTCGGTGGCACAGGCACAGTGGCACTCTCGTTGCTCGTCCTACGCCTTTCCCGCACATCCTTCTCTATCCTCTTTTCGAGATCTCTCATATATGACTTGACAAAAGTCTCAATACCATCACTCCACCCCTGCAAGCGCAGCGCAACCGCATCTTCTGGAGGCGCACCCCCCCATGATTCTTCTTCCACCCCCAGCCCAATTATGTCATGCATCATGGCATCGATGGTATCCTGGACCCTCTTGTAATTTTGATACCCGTCGTCTCCACCGCCTCGGACAAGACCTTAAGTGTATGCTACCCTACCCACGTTCGCTCACCGTCGCATCTTCTTGTCTCTGCTGCACTGTGGTGTCTAGCCAAATATATAGGACAACCTCGATGCTGTTTGGGGCCACAGAGGTTCGCGCTTGCTGCCTGACCGACCAGCTCATTGCTCCAGCATGCAGCTTTGGGTCCAAGTCCTTTCCTTCATATACTGTCCTTACCACCATCCCCTTCTCGCACTATAACTCTGAGTTGCTTCTCTTCTGTTCCAACTTTTCAGATTGTACGCCATCACGCGCCACTTCATGGCAACGAGAGTCAGAATGAGTTCCTCATCGTCGTCGCGCAAGTCGCGCAGAACGACTAGCATCTCGAACGTCATGTACACCAACGCCGTCTACTTCCCCAACGAACGGATCTACCAAGGGGATACGCCTGGCGCGATGAACTACGGGTGTATCAACCACGTGTATTACGCCTTTGCAAATGTGTCGCCGGACGGCGGTGTCTTTGTGAGTCTCTCAAATTTCAGCTCGCATCACGACCGGGCTGACCAGCGGACTGTAGCTCAGCGACGAGTGGGCCGATGCCCGCGCACCAGTCGATGGCGTGCAAGGCGGTCTAGGATCTCTAATGCACCTAAAGCAGAAACATCCGCACTTGCAGGTTGTCTTATCCATCGGCGGCGGTAGTTCAGCAGCAGTCTTCCCCTCGGTCGCCGCGAATACGTTGTACAGAGACAACTTTGCTCGGTCCGCGAGAGGTTTGGTGGACGCATCTGGCTTGGACGGCATCGATAGTAAGTTCTGCCTATTTCTGCAGCATGGGAGGCGAAGCTCACCACCCCTCGCCAGTCGTCTGGGAGTATCCTTGCGATCCCCAACAAGGCCACCACTTTCTCGCCTTGATAGCAGCCGTTCGCCTTCATATGCCGGAAAGCCACTACCTCCTCACCGCCGCTTTGCCAGCAGGGAGGGCGGTCCTTCAGTACATCGACTTGCGACGGACGGCCGACTACCTCGACTTCATCAACCTGATGGCTTATGACTTTTCAGGCTCGTGGACACATCGGAGTGGCCACCACGCTCAACTCTACGCACTGAGCAAGGATGAGAGCTCGGGAGCCTCGGCGGTGCAGTATCTCGTCTCTCAGGGGTTTCCCTCGCAGAAGATCCTCCTCGGCATCCCTCTCTACGGACGCAGCTTCCTGCACGCCGCCGGACCGGGACAGAAGTTCAAGGGGGTTGGCGGGGATAACGGCACGTTCGACTACAACCAGCTGCCGCGCCGCGGGACGAAGGAGGTGTTGGACAAGAAGCACATTGCAGCTCAATGCGTGGGGGCCGACGGCGGTTTCGTGACGTACGACAACCCCGACACGGTAAAAATGAAGGCGGCTTTCTGCAAATCAAAGAGCTTGGGGGTAATGTGCCTGACCGTAAACTGCAATAAAGGTTACAAAGTCGCTGACAGCATTCGACAGGGGCTCTTTTACTGGAGCGGACCATTAGATGCCAAGGACAGCTCCCGCAGTCTCATCGCGACTGGTTTCAGGGCTCTGCACAGCTCCTGATCGGGGAGACGTTATCATCTGAGAGTGGCGATCCTACCCTGGATATGACGCCCACGAACGACGGTCTTTTTTTTTTCCGCTCTGTATTTCATCTGCATCTCTCCAGCAACAGCAACAGTTCTGCCGACGGACATGCGCATCGGCAATCATCGGCCTGGCGGGCCGAAGCTTCTACGGACGACGAAATCTGCATTTGCATGGCGTATGAAAGGGACCAGCAGCAGCATCTGGCGAAGGCGATTTGGCGTTCACTGTCCGAATTTGGGGGCTTTTTTTTTTCTTTCTTTCTTCTTCTGCATCTTTTGACGTTTCCATTTTTCTCCAATCACGGTCGTCCTTGTTCTATTTCATGTTTTGTTTTTCTGGATTCCCCAGCATTTTCCCCGGGTGGCACGACTGACGCTTTCTTTTTTTTTTTTTTTTTTTTTACGAGGGTGCGGAGGCGGGGACGGGAAGGGGGACCGGAAAGAAGAGGAGGATACCAAAAAAAGAATCTCGGACGGCTGATGATATCCCGCATGGACGCACGAAGATTGGAACAAGGGGCGGTGTAGCGGAAACATTGTTTTGGGCATGGCATCATTGGACTGACTGACTTGACTGCTGTCTGTCTCTCTGTGTATGTGTGTGTCTGTGTATTTCAAATTGGTCGAAAGCTCGGGGAAACAATTGTCTTTGATCATGACTCACAATATAGAACGGGAGGGAGCGGGGGATTGGCTGCGGCGGGGGGAGGGGCGTTATTTTGGATTTTTGTACCGTTGGGCGCTTTGTAGACCGCCCTTTTTCTCAATATATTCCCTCGAAAAAGAGAGGCGCTTTCTCGTCGAACATTGTAACTTGGGTTTCACAATTTGACTGCCTGTCTCTGCGGTTCCTCCATCGTGAGATTTTATTTTTTGTGTGTGGTGGGTGACTGGGGCGGGAACACACAGCACTGCACTGCACCACAGTTGGATGTGGGGTTCTGTTGTCAGTATCTCCGGTGTGGTGCTGTGCTGCTGGGTAAAGTGAGGTAACCCACGCAGATCCCGCGGAGCTGTAGCTAGACGAGGGGCAGACAGGCAGGCTGGGACAGAGGCCTGGGTGGTACGGTGGTGTGGGGGGAGGGGGGGGGGGGGGGGGGGGGGGGTTAAAGGTAGACTGGCAGGGCTCGGAGTAAGCTCCGGGATACGGGAGCGGTTCGATTTGGTGGGTGATTTACATAGGCATACAATTTGAGGGGTGGTGGTGGTGGTTGCTGATGATGATGATGATCATTTGGAATCGGGGTCGGGTGGTTGGTACTGCACTGCAGGCCGACCTTGATTTCGCTCTTGTCTTTTGTCTGGGCGGCCAATGGGATGGAAGATGAGTGGATGTGAAATGTACGGATTTGGCATTGCGATTGTGTATGTATCTTTTTTTGGAATAGAAAGAGACAGAGACACTGTTTAGCATGGGATTGTGAATGTTTGTTTGGGGACAATGCGGTTGTTTTTGCCCTGTCACGAGTGTGTGGTGGTGTGGTGTGGTGGGTTGGGTGTAGATCGGCCCTGCAGTTGGGGATTTTAGGGGAGGTGATTCCTTGTTTTTTTCCTGGTGCGGGATCTGGTTAGGCAGGCAGGCGGATAGGTTTACACTGGAGGCAGGGCCTTGCATTGTGTTTCTTTGGGGGCGGTAAAAACGGTGATGGGCCATGTACAGCTGAACAAGGTATGCCGATGCGCACGCCAGGTTGATCTTTCCCTGGGGTGTGGTGTGTGTGTGTGTTGTTCCGGCTTGGTGTGATTCAGTTCAGTCGGGATTTTGGAATGGGTGTTGGATGTATTGCATGTCGATCGGGGATGGGGGGACTGATTGGGCTGGGGGTCGAGGATGGGGGTGTGAGGTTTGTTCCGCTTGCTGGGGTTACATTTTGGGGTGTTATTGTTGATTATGTCCATGCGATTCAATGTGTTTGCGGATGGAATGGGGGTTGTGGTTCACTTTGTGATTTTGAGTGGGTGTGATGGTGGTAGTGGTGTTGGCTGTTTTGAGGGCGTATTGGATGGGTTGTCACCACAGGCTAGAGCATGATGATGGTGTGCGGCGCACGTGGGAGCATGTCACGGGAACGAAAGTCTGGAAAAGGTTGGCTGTCGGTGAATGATGGGTGAGTTGATTACATTACCTGAGGTGAGATGAGGTGAGATGATCCGGGGGGTTGCGGTGAAAGACCTTCCGTCCGGGTCTCTGGGGAGCATTCTAGACTCATGCGGGTACGACGACGACGATGACGATGCCAGGGCCTTTCCCATGTCGGTGTGTTTGGCATCCGCTTCTTAGACTGGATTGCGAAAGCAAAAGCAAGTAATGAATCCGGCTAGTCTTCCATGTTAGTGCCTTCTTCCGCCTCACATTTCGCCCGGTCCTGCGGGAGGATCAGGGGACGGAGCGGTTTTGAGGCCCCAATATAGAACCCGCACTGGAGGAGACGACGCCGTACTATTTTTTTTGAGGCGGTCGTCTTTTGCTCCTCCGAGGCCATCAAGCGGCGCTAGGGCCGCGGTTTGGGCGGCCTACGCCGTTTAGCACGGGGGGCCGGAGGGCAGACAATGACTCGGGTTGCGCGTCGGGCGTGCTCCCACGTGGCGGGCGGGCCGCTTGGGCCGTTTCTGGCAGCGATGCGTTTGTTCGCGATTGCGACGGCGTCGCTCGGATTTTGGGGGTTTGTCGGAGGAAGGGAGGTGAAGAATGCGGTGTGTTGGGAGCGGTGGTCGGCCGGCGGCCGATGTTGTCGTGCTCGGGGTGGGGATGCCGATGTGCGGGCTGTTCGAGTGGAGGTGGAGAGGTGACATGACTCGGCTATCGGATTTTGGAGGGGGGTACGGATACGATGCGATGACACGGAGGGGTAAAATTATGTCATTGGTGCTTGTTGAAGAATGCTTATTTGGATGTTGATTTGGTGTACGTAAGATGGGTTAAATCGTTAGGCAGGTGCTTGTTGGTGGTCGATAGGTGAAGGAAGGTATTAGACAGGGTATGCTACAGGGGGCAGGGGCTGGTGTTGTTGGTGGGTGGGTTTGTCTGTTGAAGAATCAAGGCGGGTGGCGGGGACTGAGGGCGCATGTGCTGTAAGCTCACATGTGAGGATTGACAGGACCTGGGACCGCGGTGCTGACTGTGTTCTTACGTTCTCCGCGGGAAGTTGGTGATCGGAGGGTCGGATCGGGGCGATGACGGTCACCGGCTGGAAGAGACTGATGTTTGCAAGATGAGGATGACTTGGCGGCAATTATTTTGTGACGAGTCGTGAAGAGACGGTCAGAAGGCACCTCGAGTAGATGGATAGATGGGTCTGGGCCGGAATCATCGGGTGAGAGTGATGCGATACTATCGACGGGCTTACGAGTCGTGAACCTAGATGTCTTGTCGTTCGTGTTTTGAGCATCGGCAGTGGTCCGAGTCAACTGGTGGCAGGGTCGGGTAGAGCGTGATGGTGTCCATCTGCCGTCCGATGATGAAGGATTTGGTTGGTTCGTGCCCAGCTGCCACGGCAGGCTCGCAAACTATCGAGCATTATGCGCTGGTCCGGTGTTTTGGATGGTGCTCGAAAGGTCGGGATATCCAGGCGAGACGAGAACTGATGGAAGGCTAGCTTATCTGATGGAATTGATTACTGAGTAAGTTGGGGGTGGGAGGGAAAGGTGTTGCGATTCGTGCTGTGTGGTGTCGTCGCGCTGCAATATGTTAGTCCTTAGTTTGCATGAGGCAGGCTGGTTCGTATGCTGGCGAATGAGGTACTATCGTGCTATAGTGGACGATAAATAGTCTGGCCTTAGTTCGATGGTTCTGGTGTCAGCTGCTTGGCAAGGTGAAGTTGGAGGTTCGTGGTTGTAGGTGGTTTGAGGGTCAAGTGGCAAAGTCGATATATTTTGGCTGTCATTGCTGTTGGTGGTGACGGCATGTCGATGATGCTCTTGCCATTTCGCTGACGCCTACAGGATTATCACCTGCCTCCTTGGGATTCTCGTACCCATCTGCAAAGAGCTTACCTTGCAGGAACTTCACCAACTGATACCAGAGCTAAACGGAAGAAGGAGCCAAAGAACCTCATCACTTTTGATAGTTCAATTGAGACTCGCAAGCGCGATGTTACACGAAGAAGTCGCCGGCTGCGATTGATTGGATCATGTACCCGATGTGTCGCGCTTCGGGCAAGGTCATTTCTCAATTCACTGGGTAAGAATACTGAGATGTGACGACCACCATGTTGAGGGGTCGTTTAGTGGTGGTCAATCTGACGGTCCTAATTGGATTGTTGTGGACTGTGCGAACGCGAATGTCGTGCCTCTCTGTAGGTATTCGGCCGTCTCTAGCAAAGGACCATGTCGCCTAGGATCATGCCCTGCAAAGAAGAACTGAATCCATGTGAGCGTGATTGACCTGCCATGGACTGAAAGCGCCAATGACCCCTGAGCTGCGACCATAACGCAGCCTCGCATCATTCCAACGACGATGCGCATGCATGATGGAGAATTGTTTGCAAGACGTCGTCCTAAGGTTGTTTCGATGAATCCAATCTTCCCCAGACTTTCGAGGTGGGACGATCCGAAAAAAGAAGCACCGGAGCCGGCTTCGAGAAGCTCGTAGGGCGTCCGGCATGACTGCCGATTGGCCAGGCGGGTCCTGTCGCAGAATCCCTGCATCCCGTCTTGACACGTGACGACATCGAGACACGGAGCTCCTTCCAACCTGGCTTCAGGGATTCCGTCAGCTGCAACGATCCGCAATCCTCTGAGCGCAAGAACGCCGTGCAAACCCGCCAGCTCTGCTCATCGTCTCCGCCACCATGAACGGGACTTCAATCGCCGACAAAACATCACTCGATGCAGGTAAACTCCCCAATTGACGGCCCCTGCCAGACTGCAATCTCACCCTCAAGACAGCCGACTACGACCCCATCGACCACCTGAACCACCTCTTCGCGCACCCCTCGACAGTCACCACCATCGGCCGCGTCTCCGACACGCTGCAAGTCCACAAGAATGATCTTGCCGTCGAAATCTCCGAGCTCGAGGTCGCCCAGGCCTACGGACCCGACTCCAGCCTCGAGCGCATGCAATCCGCCCAGGCCGAACTGGCCCAGCTCTTCCGCAAGATCGAGACGGTGCGGTCGCGCGCCATCCAGACCGAGCAGAACATCACCTCCATGACGGCCGATATCAAGCGACTGGACGGCACGAAGCGGAACCTCACCTTGAGCATGACGGCTCTGAAACGGCTTCAGATGCTGACGACCGCATACGAGCAACTACGCGGCCTGGCCAAGACGAGACAATACAGGGAATGCGCGAGTCTCCTGCAGGCTGTGCTGCAGCTTATGAAGCACTTCAACAGCTACAGGAGTATCGAGCAGATTGCCACCCTCAGCAGAGGCGTCTCGGAACTGCAGCGGGAGCTGCTGGAACAGGTCTGCGAGGACTTTGAGATCGCATTCGCCAAGGGGGAGGTCGCTCAGCGGAGGGGCACCCTGGTCGAGGCTTGTTTGGTGATGGATGCCTTGGGCGATATGGCGCGGTCGCGGTTGATGAACTGGTACGTCAATACGGAGCTGCGCGAGTACCGCCAGGTGTTCAGGGGCAATGACGAAGCTGGAAACCTCGACAACATCGGTCGGCGATATGCGTGGTTCAAGCGCATGCTGAAGACGCACGAAGAGGAGCACGCTGTGATATTCCCGCCCCACTGGCGCGCAAATGAGATGCTCGCCATGGCCTTCTGCGACGGAACGAGAGACGACTTCAAGGGGATCCTCGAGAGGAGCATGCGGAAGACAGATGGGCAGAAGATTGACGTCAACCTGCTGCTCAGCTGCCTCCAAGAGACACTAGACTTTGAACAGGGATTGGAGAAGCGCTTTGCCGGTGATCCAAGAGCCAGTATCGATACGCTGAGCTCGGCTGATGACAGGGCGTCAAACTTCCACGGCTCCATCTCTGCTGCCTTCGAGCCTTACTTGAGCTTGTGGGTCGAATCTCAAGACAAGCAGCTTGCAGTCATGATACCGAAATACCGCACTGTGCCCCTTATTCCCGAAGACGAAGAGTTCTCTCGGCAAGCTGTCATGGCGTCTGCGATTGAGCTCTTCCACTTCTACAGGCTAACCCTGTCGCAATGTGCCAAGCTATCAACGAGCGACAGGTTGCTTGACTTGGCCAAGACTCTAGCTAAATACCTGGACGAGTATGCACAGCAAGTTCTTCTGCACATTCTGCAAAGGGCAGGTCCCCAGGGGCCACCAATCCAAGACGTCATTCTGGTTCTAAACACCGCCGACTTTTGGTCGACAAACACGACACAGTTGGAGGAGAGCATCAAGAAGCGCATCGACAACAACCTAGCCGACAAGGTCGACTTTTCGTCCCAGGCTGACGCTTTCCTTGGCGTCGCCAGTGCTGCCGTCTTGACGCTTGTCCGCAACGTCGAGATTGCCTGCGAGGGCGCCTGGCGCGAGATGAGAAACACCAACTGGAGCACCATGGACAGTGTGGGCGATCAAAGCTCATATGTTGGTGAGCTGCTGTCATCAGTGAACGGAAAGACTGAAGAGATTCTCGCCATCGTGGAAAAGGGGCAGTACGCGAGAGCGTTCTGCGACAACCTGGTCGACCACCTCGTTACCGCCTACATTAGCAACATTGTCCAATGTCGGCCTGTTTCCGAAGTTGGCGCTGAACAGGTGAGATCACTGCCTTCAACACCAGTATTCGTCACTAACACATGCTAGATGCTCCTCGACAAGTACGTCTTGACTAAAGCGTTCGAAAACCTCTTGTCGTTCCACAACAAGGATACCGGACCGCACACCGCGCCAGCAGGCTACGTCAAACGCGTCAACCAGACCATGAACCGCATCGACCCGCTCCTCAAGACCCTGCAGGTCCGCCCGTCGCCCCCAGAAGGTCTGGTGCAGGCCTACCTCATCCACATTGGCGACCGCTCCGACACCAACTTCAAAAAGATCCTCGAGCTCAAGGGCGTGCGCAAGGGAGACCAGGGTCACCTCGTCGAGCTCTTCGCCATGCACCGTGAGGGCAACCTCAGCGACAAGCTCGTCGCGCAGAGCCCGCTGCTCACGCCGCTCATGGCGACGACGGGGCTCGGCAGCTCGGGGCTGGGGGTCATCGGCGGCGCCGGGGCGGGCGCCAGCGCGTTGGGGCTGACGAGCGCTGCGGGCAGCAGCGTCATACCCGGGCTGCAGACCAAGTTCGACGCGACGTCGCTGGGCGAGAAGTTGCTCAGCGCGACGAGGGATCTAGGGCAGGGCGCGGGCGGGCCGGCGACGATGAATGAGAACTTGAAGAACTTTGGCAAGTTCTTTAGGAGGGATATCGGCGGATTCGGGGCAAGGTTTGGAAAGAGGGATGGTAGTGCTGATGATGCGCAGCGGTGAAAGGTGCATGGGGTTTGAATATAGAACGAATAGATGGGTATTCGCGGCGCCTGCTCGTGGTGCATTCGTGAAGATGTCTTCAGGCTCCATTTGGACTGGAATATAAAACCAATGGTTGATTATTTCTGGACTATGGCCGACAGATTAAAGTCTTGGAGCTTTTCTACCAGGATGAATAGACGGCGAATAGACGGCCATGGCTTCGTTTGCTGGCGAGTCCTGCTGCTGCTGGCTTTCCTGGGTCGGTTGGGTTGTCTGCGATGGGATTCGTCTCGTCTCCGTCGGTGTCCGCTGAATAATCCGTAGAAAGTGACTGGGGACAGGCAGTGATGGCTGTAGCTAAGATTGAGGATCTCGGATGGAGTGTTGTGGTGAGGTTGCGGCTGGTTGTGCCATGAACAAGCGTTGGTTAAGACCAGTTGCATTGCAACAACAGCATCAGGGCCATTGGGTCTTTGCTATCTTGTTTGTTGGTATCGATGCTAGGGGGGCTTATATACGTTTTGGGTTGATGCCTGACTGTAGGGAGGGTTCCGGCATCAGTAGCTAATCGGGAGTCTTGAGGACGATCTGGAATGGTTGTAGGTTGCTACTCAAGCGACGCTGTTCCAACTCCTGTGAATTTAGTACTTAAGAAGGTGCTGCTCGTTGAACATAGGTCTCCCCACCGCAATGATCCACCAGGTTGTGTCTGATATCATGAAACTCACAGCCAGGTACTGAATGCCGAAATCTCAGCCGATAACGAAGGCCTCCTTGTAACATCGGCGTTTCTGTAGATGTAGCACCTTATTCCCCTGTACAATGAGTATGAATACTTCCGCACTACCGAAGCAGGACAGAGACAATATGCGGTGAAGGCGGTTGAGTCCCCTAAGCAGGGCGGCCAATATGTAATTATGCGTGGCTTGAGAATCAAATACTTTACGCGAGTCTACAGCCGTGATAGAAAATGACGACTATGGTTTCGATACAATGCATTGTTTCTTGGTCCTTCCTTTGCAAGCTTGGCTTGCGAGATCTAAAATATATAGTCTAGATAGTGCTTGGCGCAAGAAACAGGATGGGTATCACTGCGCCCTCCGTATGAGGAGCATGTGAAGTCATTTAAGGAGACTGGTTATAAGAGTTCTTGGACTTCCAACAGTAAATTAAACCGCTTCAAGGCAAGAACATTGCATGTATCCTGATGAGAAACGGGTTACATCGCTATCCCATCGATCTCATCTTCATATGTTAATAATATCATCGTGGTTTGTTTTCGTCATGTCTCGTCATTGCGGCTAACAATTCCCGTCGCAAAGGTATCCGGTCTCAGTCCTAATGCAAGAGGTCGGTGCCCCTCCGTTGTGTTGGTGATCGAAACGTCTATGTCCAAAAGCTTTTAGAAGGGAATGATTGTAGATGGATACGGCTACTACTACGCAGTCCTACTATTTGGCGAAAGTACTGACCGTCTCACGGAAATGACAAGAGATTTATAGTAAGGCTATTATATTAACCCTCAAGCATATTCTAACAAACGCTAGGCAAGAGGAAATGTAGTAGAGCTACTGTCTTGACTAAGGATTATCTGCATGAGACCGGCGACCCTGAGGGAAGCCTCTCTTTCATCCACTCACTCAGACTCGTCTTCCACCTCTCATCTTCTCTACCAGCCACGACGGCCTCCACGTTTGGCGTATCAGTATGCTTTCTTCCGTCAAACAGCGCATCAATCTCTTCAAGGGTCTTTCCCAGGACCTCTACCCAATACCACCAGATGAAGGCGAAGAAGAGCACATTCCATCCAGCGTTCATGATATACACCCAGTAACCTACAGCGTCGATGGCAATAGGATAGGCGAAGTTGCCGGCTATGCCAACAGCGCAGATAATGAAGCTGAACATGCTCATGCCCTTGGCCCTGATACGGAAATATAGCATTTGAGCCGGCATCAGAAAGAGAATGGGGATCCATCCGAAGGCGTACGATATCGAGAACAGAAATACCGCAAAAACCGTCGCCCATATTCCGGGGGTATACGTGGTGTCACCGTAAAACTTGGTCAGGACGCCTAGCAAGACGAGGGCAACGGTTACTCCCGCCGTGCTGATCATTGCGGCCGACTTTGCCCCCTTCTTGTCTGTGTAGTAGCTTCCGCAAATTGATACAACCAGAGATGCGCCATTCAGCCCAACATTCTGTGTTCGTCAGAATTTCCAGTCAAAGACTTTCGGTTTGTGAGCGCACCTACCACGAGTAGCTGGGTCCCTTCGTCACTGACGCCGGCATGACTCAACATCTTGCCGACGTTGTACATGAAAACAATATTGCCCGTCAGCATGGATATCACCGCGCAAGATGCTGTAATAATGAGTCTCTTCCTCGCCCCGCGGTTACGGACCGCCTCCTTGCAGGTCATAGGATCCCGCTCATACCCGATCGTCTCGCAAATCTGCCGGAACTGCAGCCGGACCAGCTCATCCGCCGTGTCTCCTCCAGCGTTCACCTGCGCGAGAACCATTATCGCGTCGTAGGCGCGTCCCTGATCGACCAGCCAGCGCGGGCTCTCCGGCAGCCACGGCAGCAAGGAAATGCAGAGCAGCCCCCACGCCCCTTGCACCAGACTCGGCAGCCTCCACGCCCAGCTGCTGCTGATCTTGAACGATCCGTACGTCACGCCCGCGGCTGTCAGAGCGCCGATGTAGAAGCAGTCGTCGAAGAGGGCGAGGCCCCACGCGCGCTGGTCCCATGGGAGTGTCTCGGCGAGGTATGCGGAGCCGGATATTACGGAGGCGGTGGTACCGAAGCCGATGATGACTCGGGCGGTGCAGAACATGGCGATGTGCTGTGAGCTGGCTTGCAATATGGCTGCGAAGACTGTAATCATGGCGGACCAAAATAGGCCGAACCGTCGGCTGTAAGTATCTGTCACCCATCCCCAGCAAAGACACTCCGCCCAGTTAGCCTTCGTAGTCTTAAAGAATCTAAGCCTCCATACACGAGAGCCGAGAGAAATATGTTCTCATCTTGTTGTCTTTGCAGGCTGAGGTCGACTTACAGATAAGCATCCTCCGATATAATTAGTGGCGATGTTCAACGAGCGAGTGGCGGTGGTCAGCTTGAAATAGTCGCTATACTGCGGCAGGATATTCATGCCGCCCATCATCGCCCCGTCGTAACCTTGCATCTACGAAATTGTGAGAACATGGCGACGGATAATCATCGTTTTGGATTTCTCCTCACAGCAGCTGTGACCAATACGCAGGCCAGCAGCAGGTATGTCATTCCCGGCTTCGATTTCGGTTGCCATGTCGGCGCCTGGAAAGGGAGAATGCTTCCTTTCACGAAGAACTGGCGAAACGGCAGCGGCATGCCTCTGACGGCAACGCACGAGATGGTGTTTGGTTATGCTAGTGGCCGGGGCATGCTACTTCAGGAAGCTTGCCTATCTCAGAGTTGATCGCGTTTGTCCAAATATCAATCACATGGAGGAGGGGGAGAGGTTGTGCAAATGTATGCATGTATACTTCTGGAAGCAGAATGACTCGTGGTCCACGAACACCAGCCATTTTGACTTCGTGAACCCCCTCACCATGGAACCTTGAGCTTGCGACACCCAAGATGAGATTGAAACAGAAAGGAACAACATAAAGGCCCCGTCGAAAGTTTGCATCGGTATTTCCCTTCCAAAAACGGCATGGCTCCGACCGAGATTAGCATGACATCCGGGAATAGCGCTGGCAGCCAGATAACGGAGTCGTACTTCCGCCTAGTTAGTATCCCGAATGACAACTTTGAAATCCTTCCCGGATTTTGACTTTGGGTCCAGGCTCCCAGATAGACTTTTGTTTCCGAGTTCCCCATTTGAGGATGCTGGCATCGCCCCGGCTGGGTAACAGCTTCAAGAAATCATGAAAGAGGGCAAATCAAGGAGGCCCCAGGCTTTCTAGGGCGGAAGATGGTGATGGACGCACTTATCGATTCCTTCCAGAACCTGATTGCTTATTCACTTGTGAAGTTGGGTTTACTGGTCCTCTGATGTAGACCGAAAGCGAGAAAGTGAGCATACGCCTTCGCAACATGTAAGGCTGCATCTCTACATGATAAATATGTGGTCTTGAGCACATTCGGTCTTCTCAGAAATACATCGCGTGTAATTGCTATTTGGTTTCGGGAGTCCGTGTCCCTTTTGAAATCCTACGCTTTCGGGATTTGCGTCCTTTGAATGAAGTCTATTTCTCATTCTTCTACCACGCTCGCATGGGTATACCTCGAGATTCAATGACGGACGATGACTCGAGACGGTAGGCGGCTTCATGGTTGGTCACTAGGACTTGAAGACAGCTAGATTTTGTCGAGGCACGTCAGCTCATCTAGTTTATCTGGGATTTTCTTACATTGCCTGTTGTCTCTATCTCGATGGAATTGAGGTATGCGCATAGTATAACCTTCTCGCAGAAGTACATCGCCCAAGCCACAAGCATGATCGATCATCACTTGAAAGGGGCTACCTTCATAATGCCCCCTTTAGCAAAGCTGTTTCGTAGCAAATGAGATCTTTGCTAGCATCGTGTCTTTTCGAAATAAGTATTTTCGGCAATGGTACGCATAAAATACTGCCTTCGCGCTTGCTTATTTGTAGCGATCCTGCCAGCCCCCTTCTCCATCAGTCGCTCCATTGGTAGCTGTCACTTTTATTGAAGTATTCCAACACGTATACGGCCAAATCGCAAGGCAATAATTCCATCAATTCGAGAGCCCGCCGTCCTCAAACATGTCACTCGCTCCAGATCAAGCATTTGAACATAGAGTTCAGTGGATCATCATGGTGTGGCGATCCTTGGGTGAGATCAGAGTCAAGAGTTTCCGGTCAGTCCATCGTTTATACATCAGAAATTCGGCTTCGGAACTAGAGCTTGCTTGTCATCATGTATTTGAATAAGCTACTTCGACTCTATGAACCAGGGGAAACCAACAATAGCAGCATGGTGCTTCTGTTCTTGTTTGGCAGGCTTATACACTCTGGAATGTTGCAACAAAAACCTTCTTTGAGGATAATCATCGCTTCTTGAATTCTATGAATGTCATCCTTCTTGATCCGTCATTTTCTTGGACGTATGTGATGTCTTCGAGCATAGTAATGCAATATTAACAACGAGCTGGCTTGAATCCATGCATCTCACTAATTTCTGCCGCCTAAGTGGCAACCCAAAAAGTATCAAAGAATCATCTTGACCATGGGCGCCGATTGGGCAAGGGAACGAATTCATCATTCCCTTTGGATTCCCAAGACTTGCGTGGATTGGGGGTTGATACTTACAAGTGCGTACTCAGCTGGTACATAACTTTATACCAAAAATCCCTCGGGGCAGCTGGCGCAGAAAATTCAGCATGAGATCGATTGCTTCCGGTCAGTCCATCTTAAACAAACGAGTCAACAGGCTTTTCAACTGAAGCGCGCCTCATGCTACCGCTGTGCGTCTACAAATGGCTCGTAACGCATGGAGCAGGTAAAAACCATCAACCAAGGCCGCGGATCTCATAACTGTACCACCCGAGGGGATGACATACGGCGCGCTCCAAGGGGCATAACTCGGAAGAGGAGGTCTAAAAGTTACCTAGAGTCCGGAGACAGTTAAGAATCCATCTCTTCCAAGAAAATCGTAGTAACCACGAATGAAGGCGGAGCACCAATTGTCAATCATTTCGAGGTCTGCTCCTCTGAAATGCCGCAACTGGAATTCTCAGTGATGATGGAAGTTCTAGGGTGTCTTAATCACAGTACACCGCATCTAACTGTAAGCTTTGTTCACTATTAGCTCTCATTTTCTTCCTTGTATACGATGTTTGGAGTGTAATACTGTGACATCTACAACGAGATGTCCTAAGCTCATGGCTCTCATCTCTGCTGTCAGCATCCTGATTAGGGCACGATCTAAAACCGAACATTCTCCCAGAACACTGGACTCAGGCATGGTAAGAGGAGTTGATTGCCGTCGAGTTCCCAGGAACAAAGAAGGTCTCAATATATGTGTCCAGTGGCCAAACACATGTACCGTTGTCGGACAATGGATGGTCGAGACATCTATATATATACATTCAGGGCTTCTAACTCACTAAGCAGCAGCCAATTAAAGAGAAGAGTTGCGTCTCCCAGCAATTCCGCGACACTTAAGATGCTCTCGTACTGGCTTTCTTTGCCAACCCAGCACCTGCTACACCCATCGACGCCGATTCTTGACTTTTCCCCCGTTTTCAGGGAGTCATGTCTAATACGTGAGCGACTATAGCGGCACAAGAACTAGGCTGTTGATGTAGGAGTCGTATCGACGGACGTTCGGCTTTGGGCTAGTGAGCTGCAGATAGGTCCCTGAAACCAGACGGATGCTGACAATGATCATTTCCGCCGGAGGTCGCCGATAGATACCATAACCAAAAGCCTTTAAAAAAGGCCTGCGTCTGCCTTTTAGGCCACCATAGCATCAAGGCCAAGCATTCCCTCATTGAACCGAATATTTCCGGCCACAGATGAGGGCTGTCATGACGGTCACTACGATTCTCAGTCTTGGCAATCGAGACCTGACTAGCTGATCTCTCTTCGGTGCATCCTTTGGGCTGCGGGCATGGTCCATGTCGTAACTCTCTTTCGGCAAAGTCGCGAGGCTGAACATATTGAATACCCTGCAAGTACTAGAGCCATTCGGTCTGTTGGGGAAGATGCAGACCATGTCATGAAAGCGAACGAGAATAGCTCAAGAACTGTGAGAACTACGAAACCTCTCGTGATCTCTTTGGCAGTATGGGAAAATACTCCGCACATTCTTGGCCCGTCGCTTCGAAGAAAGTTCGTCCGCCATGCCGTGCTTTTTATGTGCTGCCCTCGTAGAACGCTTCACCGCGATCCCTGTCGTTAAGGCACACTTCCTCAGGCACATGTACTTAATGATGTAAAACCATGCTGAGAAGAAGCCACGAGCCAGAATTGAATGAAATTGCCGGCCAATTTGGTGAGACCCACAGGCGGGATATCAGGACTGGTCCATGGTGACGTTCTGGAAGGTTGGGATTACAAACCATCCATCTCCATCACCATTTGTCTCCGCGTATTCCCCTGTACTATTCCAAGGCTAACAGAACTCGGAAGTCGATGTGCTTTCCCTGCGAAAGGTATGGGCAAAGTATGATTTGCCGTGTAGTAGAATGAAAAGACGTAGAATAGTAAGCTCTGCTCCTACCCAAGAGCAGATCGAAATCCTCCGATTCTTGTCTCGTTGTAACGGCCTTCAAACTTCCAGGGTCTTCTTATACGATTCTTCACCACGTTGATCTCCCTGGGGGAATGCTCCAAGGCACCTAACAACTTTGAAACCTGTCTATCTATGTCCTGAGTGAAGTCAGTGCAGTGAAGTTTCAATTTCTTTTTCTGTATAAAAAGGATACGAAATCCAGAAACATGAGACACGGGCCAAGCTTGCGATTTTCGGTCCAAACCTGTTTCCTTACGAGGGCCTATAGACGTGGCAATATCGTTCAGACTGAGGCAAACTCGATTGTCATCATCGTGGAAACTTAGCAGTCCCTCCGTCTCTCTTCTTTTTGGTCTCTTCTTCCATGTTACAGTGGAGTATTACTTCAGCATCTATTAATCGGTAAAACTCGTCGCCAGCATAGCTAACAGATGTCCAATCATGCGCATGAGAACGGGTCGACGCGAAGACAACAGAATCACCAACCCTCCTAGCCAGTATATGTGGCCTCTCAGCTGAACCAACGGCATGCCTTAGGATATATACACGTTCATCGTTCAACTTTAGATGAGGTCGTCGAGAGCCACATGCACAGAAAAGTATGTCATGTAAGTTCTCACTATTGGCCAGGAAGACACTAAACCGGCTTAGTGAATTCGCTGAAGATCCTTGGATAGTTACTGTATCGTTGGTAGTGATAGGAATTCATAATCGTGTTGATGCCACACCCATCATGGTTCCCGAAGCCTATCTCTCAGCGAATAAGTCTTGGGTCGTATTGCATCAGATACAGTCAAGACAACAGGAACGCCGACCTGGATGTCAAGACAGCGAAGATGAGCCAGATGAGATCAAGCACTCTCATCCTTTGACCATGCTCCTCGGAGGGAAGAATTGCATTCATTCACAAGCAACGACGAAGATATGCTGATCACATTTGCTCAGTCATAATACTCTGCACCAATCCATCCATATAAATACCGCGATCGCGCATGATTTGGAACAGCCAACATCTGCTTGCAGACGCACGATGCCCCTTTCAGCCTCTGAAGAAATCCAGATCCTGCAGTCCGCAAGACGTGGCCGTGGCAGACGCGAGACAGCTCACGCCAGTCTCCACTCCATGGCATCATTTTGCTTGGACACGTCATTTCAGCATGCGCAAATTCGCCTGAAAAGCACGTTGAATCTCAACTAGTGAAGGATTTCGCAGCTGAAAATAGCGTGCGAGTCACGATTGGTCTGCAAGAAGCCGTTTCGTGGCTAGAATGGCAAAGAATTGTTCCTGAAATTTGACGGGGCTTACTTCTCGCGGCTCGGATTGGCGATGAACCCCACAATCGGTCGCGCGGGTCTGCAAGTTCACACCGAGAAGCCTCATCAGGTCAGGTACACCGAGCAGGTGTGAGAGGCACCCAGTTCGGTTTCAGTGATTCTCAATCGGTGCTCGAAGAAGCCGATGCTGGCAGCAGGAGGCTTAGATGTATACACATATTCAAAAGAAATATTTCCGGCCATGTAGACTTCTCCATTGCTATCATGACTATTCTATAATTCCCAAACATCAATCGTGATACTGTTTTCCTTACGAGCGGGGTTCGTTATTCATATCCTTTGTGTGTGCAAAATATACTTTGAGAGTGGCGTTCAGACGCGAACCGGCGAAAGTCATGGGAATGCCGATATAAACAAATCCCTCCTCTCACCAGAGAGAAGTTGATGCTATCATGCCCGCCTAAACAGCCGTGCGCTCCGACTTCCACACGTTGCTCTGCGCGTCCTCGGGAACGGCGATGAAGTCCTGGCTGTCGCCGCCGCTGCTGGTGTCGCTGCCGTCCAACGAGCCGTCGTATGAACTCGTCTGCCACGCGGACAGCTCGTCCACGCGGCGGATGCCCATCATCCACGAGACCAGACCGCGCGGCACCCAGCGGCCGACGAAGCCGTAGACGTTGGCGCCGAGACCGACGCGCACGGTGCTGCTGGTGATGGAGCCGTCGATGACGTCGAAGACGGCGTTGTGCAGGTGGCGCAGGTTGCTGCCCTTGAGCCCGCGGATGCGGCCGGCCGAGATGGCGGAGGTGCTCTGGACGACGAAGTTGCGGCCGTAGGCGTGGCGCGCGTTGTCAGGCCACATGAGGGTCTCGGTGGCTTCGGCGTCGATGCCCGGGGCGCCACCGTCCATGAGCGCCCGCTGGGAGGGGTGGGCGCCCTTGGAGGGCTGGAAGCCGGAGAAGTCGAAGGTGCCGAGCTGGACGTGGGTGACGGGGATGCCGAGGGGTCGCAGCTCGGCGGTCAGGACCTCGGTGAAGGCGGAGAGGGCGGAGGAGACGGTGGCCTCGGGCGCGTGGAAGGGCGGGTTGATGGAGGAGATGATGGACGGGGTGAAGACCAGGACCTTGGGCGGGGTCCACTTCTCGCCCGGGGGGCACAGGCGGCTCGTGAGGAGGGGTAGGAAGGCCTGGATCGTGAGGATGGGGTGCAGGAGGTGGGTGTTGAAGAGGTCGGCAAAGCTCGACGGCGGGATGGTCGCGATCGGCGAGGTCTGGTAGTTTAGGGAGGGGATGAGGATGACGGATTTGAGCTGGAGGAAGTTTGATTTCGTGTTGGGCGCGGGAGTGTGGGGGGAATGCAGGTACTGGGCGAAGCTGTCGATAGCCGCACCGGCTCTGGGAGGCTGCTGCCCGTTAGCACCCGAAGAGTGTCACAAAGACGAGCAAACTTACATCAGTTGTGTCGATAGTGAGGGGCAGGATATCCGGCCTCTTCAGGTTTTGCACCATATGCTCGTCCTCCTCGGCATTGCACACGATGTAGACGATAAAGCCTCTGCGCTCGAAGTCCAGAGATAACGACCTCGTCAAGGGCAGCGATGGCGAGCCGGCAATAACGACGACCTCTTGCCTGCCTCCATTTCTCGCACGCTTCGCACGTCGTACCTTGCGGTTGTATCTTCTGTTGTACTGCTGGTATGAGACCACACCAATGACGGCGACAAAGGCACCGGTCAAGATCTTGTGCTTCGATACCCAATCCGTCACCTTTTCAAATCGGGTGAGGGCTATCACTTCGATCGGGCTGCTGTGGACGGGGGGTTGCGGACGCAGAGCATCGGGGACCCATTCTGCCGTTGCGAGCGTCTCCTTCAGGGCATCGGCGGCCTTCTCAACGTGAGGGTTGACGATGCTGGCGAAGTCGTCGGTGTATTTGCGAATGTGGTTGGGCAGCGAGGACAGCTGGAGAGCGACGATGGCGTCAGTAACGGGGATCTAGATGATTGCTCGTGTGATCACAAGCTCGAGCGGATTGCTACTCACGACGTCCAGGAACTGCTGGTCGTCCGCCGACATTTTGGGCGGCGTCTGGTCACGATGTACCGGGGGGGCCACTGGAAGCGAGATTTCGGTCGGAGGGGTTGGGTATGAAGGAAGCTTCGTATCTGGCGGTGAAAGTCTTTCTCTTTTTGAGATAGCTGGGGGATATGTCGGCGGATGGAGCTTTTTCCTCGCGGGCCGGCAAAAAAAATGGTCAAGGGTGTTCGACTGGACTGTTCGTTCCGCGTAGATGGTGGGGAAGCCTCCGCTGCCCAAGGTGGAGTTTCACTGGCCGCCTGCCTCAGTCGACTGAGGAGGCCCTCAGTGCCCGCTCACCGAGGGGTCCGGGCTTGACCCGGGCGCCGGAGCTGATTGGTCGGCCGAGTTCAGCGCAGAAGCCCCTCCTACGTGCTATGTAAGGTTTGTTTTGTTTCTCCGAATTCAACGTCACCACCCTTTCCGGCGCATGAACCTCCCATTTCCTAAGCCCATGCTCGACTCCACGAGGCCCCTTTTGAGCCGTCTTCGTGCACGGCTGTCAAGGGCGGCCAGATGACAGGAGGACAGGAAGCCTTGACCAGGTGCCTGACTTCGTATATCCATCAGCTGAAAGCATCGATGTTGCAACGGGCATTGTTCAGTTCTGATTGACGTTAATTAAATGCGTTGCTGCTTGACAACATGATATCGCACGGAATCTCCCCAGGGCGACTGTGTGGTCAAATATTCCCGCTGAAGATGCGATTGTTGGAGAAGACGATGTATTGGCTTTGCTTCCGCGTCGTATCCCATCCCAGTGCCACAAGAGGGTCGTATAAAGCCCACCGTTTCACAAAACTCCTTCATATCTCCCTTCGGTCCTTGAATACTGGCTGAAACATTTCACATCTAGCTCCGTCTGAAGTCTCGACGTTGAGAATAGTCCCTTCTCGACTGAATTTCGCCATTCCGGGCCAACGGCGGCCCGAGTTGGGCTTCCCGTACCTGCTTTCTCGCTCCTCGATGATCACCAATCTGGTGTATCTGTAAAGTTGCCCAATATGAGCGATGATAGTTTGAGGGGTTCGATCGGCTCTGGCTCTTTCGATTTCTTTTTGGTGACCGGGTCACTGATCTCGTCGCCTGATTGGCGAGAGCACGTTGTTCATTGATTTCTTGTTACACGATATATGCATTCCGAAAGCCCGGAGTGGACGGTGTCGACGAAGTAATGTTTCTTGACTCGGTTGACTTTGGTTTCAGCAATCATTGTCCACGTTGGATAATGGAGGAGCGTTGACTAAAGAGATCCCGCTCCAGACCTTCCAGTCTTTCAGCCTACTTCTGTGACATGAACGGACCCACGAGCCAAGAAAATGGTTTTCCATTGTCATGGACTGTTCACGAACAAGATCTCTTTTTACTACTGTTGGATGTTTCTGTATGATTTCAGGGTACGGTCGACGACACCCGAGGCGCCTTCCGTCTTCAAGGTTGTTGCTGTATGAGCCAGCCTGAGAAAGCAAATCTTCGGTATAGAAAAGGACACTCACGACGCTGATAAAGGTCAAAGGAAGGCATCTTTGACTGCCGCTGTATGACGGAGACCTGGTGCGGAGCGTCGGTCATAAAGGAAGAGACGAAACGAAAATGGAAGGGGGAGCCTTCGAGTTACACATGAAGTTCTCAACAAAGCTTGAGCGTGGTTATCACGAGAGCCCCTTATCCGAGTTATTCTAGGTAAGGTCCTTTGAGTCCTCCTCGCGCTGGCTTGATCCAATGACGCGGGGAGACCAATGTCTGGAGCGCTGGAGGCAAGAGGTTCTCACCTGCCCGCACCTTCCTTCTCTACCTCTACGATCTGCTGCCTGAGGAAGCCCGCCCGCCCACATCCTGCTTCAACAAAATTGTCACCGTCCCTTCCATCAACAGCCCGTGGTCTAGTGGGGTTACTAGGCACATCAATTGATGCGAGTTCTCGAACGTCCCACGCCAAGGGTGCGCAAGTTCGAATCCCACTCTGGTCAACCATTAGTGGGGTTCTTGCTCTGCCGCCGTTAGAAAAATCCATAGCATCGTTACACCTGAGGCTGGTAAGAGTCTCCTATGGATTTTCATAGGACCCTTCTGGGTCCGAACTTTTTGATTTTTTGTTGATTTTAATTGTGTGACTTTTGAGGTGACGATGTGCGTGAGAGCCGTCGGCTAGGGGTGAGTCCAGCCATGTGACAATTTTTGATTATGCATGCTCCTTCTATCTGAGTGTAGCAGCGAGCGTTTAGATCTGAGATCGCCCTGAATTTTGTGAGCAGGATGTTTCTTGTGAAAATGTGCGATACCTCAGTTGCTGTCGCTAGCGACAGGGGAGCTGTGAATGTCATCCTCGTCACGAAGGCGAAAATTATCCTAGTAGTAATGTGTTCACGACCTATAAAACCCTTCAACACCTGCCATGATTCCTAATGCTGAAACAAGAATCGTTGCTTCGAACCCATTCATGAGCTTCCCAGAGTTCCTCACAACGTCTCCATATCCCAGAAGGGGAACATTGGCAACTCCTCGTGGCCCAATTCCGCACATTCACAAGGAGCTTCACAGCTTTCCGCCGGCATTGCTGGTGGATGTATATGAGGACAAATAGTTAGAGACAGCTTGGGCATGCCTCATCACTCGTTACTGGCGCACTCATTGTACCTTGACAATACCACGAACAAGCTCGGCCTGATAAGTGTGGGATCGGGCCAGCACGTTTCCAAAAAGGATGGACCATCACGATTGCGCTCCCAGAAACAGATCTCTGGCATAGTGCAAATCTTTATATAGCTATGACTTTCGGCCTCCAGATACGGCGTACTCCGATATCCCCCGGTATGGTGTCGCGACACTGACCCACGCGCCGAACAGGGTGAGGTAAGGCCGCCATCACCAAGGAGCCTCTCGCCGCATACCTTACAAAGCTTTTAACGGTTTGACGACTGGTCTCTTTCAAATGCCAATCGTCATTCTTTCCATCAAGTATGGTCATTTGTTTGACATGGCCCCTCCCTCAAGTCATGTGTCCGCTTCACCCATTTTCCTCGAGGGCATCAGATTCACAAAGCCTGATTCACAAAGCCTAACTCCGAAAGAGTGCCTCCACCGTCCGGTTCCGTTGGTTTACATCCGTTAGTCTGGTATACTCAGGCGATGCGCATTCGAAATCCTTCTTCGATTGTTGCTTTTCGCCTCACAGAGCATCATAGGTTCAGTCTCACTGGTTGCAGAGTTCAGCTTCACCTTCGCCTATACAGGCAGAAAGGCAACGCTATCTGTCAAGAGCAAGCAGAATTTGTCCAGAAGAAAAGGGAAATTTCAAAGATCCACGCAGGTTATATACACACTCATATCACGACGAGTGCCGTAGCAACAATTCAGAACAGCTCTACACACGCCGAGCGTGATTAAGACAGCGAGTGACAAGACAGCGGGTGAGCTTCGGAATATAAGTAAGAAGAGGGAAAGAACTCCAGCTCTGGTCTCAATCCAAATACGCCATAGCTGAGGGGCGAGAACAATGTTTCGTGTGGTGGCACACTTCAACTGTAAATTAGCTCGCAGGGAAAGAAGAGGCCAACAAACAAGATTTGAACACAGAAGATTGACAACATACATCATGACGATTTCCCTGCCTTGTTATCGCTCGAGTATGCGCAAAGAATACAACCAAGCCCCATACGTCGCGCTACTCTGCCTCAAATCGGGTCCCGGGACATACAAGACTGTGCCTCGTCGTCATTCGGCTAAGAGGAAGCAGACTCCAACTTGGTGGAAAGCATTCATTGGTTTCAAGATCTTTTTCATGTGAACCGGTATCAACCCCTTTTCAGCTACTCAAAAGCACTACCGAGAAAGGCTTTTGGAAATTTCTACCGCAAATCTATATAATATAGCGTCTCGCATCATATCTTGGACGAGAGAAACCGCAAGCGCACAATCAACAGAGACTTCTCTCATGGTGGGGTCAAAGATTATCTCAACTCCACCGCGATGATGGGCTGGCGGGTCGGGGCATCTCTGCACACATGCCGCAGACATCTACGCGTGCCTTGCCCTTCATGGTACCGACGTATACACGAGAAAAGACATAGGCAATCGACGACGAGAAAGACTGAAGATAAAGATGTAGCAACACACGTAGAGCATATAACGGAAAGGTCAAGTGGATGGTTTTGTCAAGCCTGTAACGAGGACCATCTCACGCTACGTCAAAAGACCTCCTCAACTACCAGGCTCACTGCCTTCGCTATCTCAGTCTATCCTAGCTGACGTCTTTCATATAATGGACGAGACAGAAGTATTAGACCCTCAACTCGACCAAAAGCCGTGAGCTTGGAACCACATCCTAGAAACCGCCGACCACAATGCACTCCTGAAACGGGGGGTAACACATTTCCCCTGGATCAGATCAGGGGGGGTTAGGGATATAAAACGGTTGGCCAGATTCACTCTTGACTGGTTCCCTAGGCAATTCTTCCTAGTGGAACCAGTTTGAACCTAATAGCTTCAAATAATCGTACATACGCCGATGAAATGTCGGCCCCAAAGCTCAACAGCAGTCGCTCGCGAGTTTCCGAGAGCCTCTAGCCTCGTATAGCCCAGGAAACAACACACAGCCACATACTCTAAGAGCAACACAGACCAGCGGGGAGGGAACGAGAAAACGGAAAGAACATCCAACGCAATCTTAGAGACACGACTCTGGATTGGCCAGGCGGCGTCGGGTTTAAGGCACACTTGGTCGAGTAACAAGCGGATGTCCCCCAATCCATTGTCCTTCTGATGGTTGCCACCATGCATAAGGACCTTTTGATGCCGTGGTGTCATCACTGCCTTCATCTGAGCGTACTCAGCACGGCTAACTTGCTGAATATCTAAAGGAAAGAATGTGACACCAAGGAATAGAGATCTCTCATATAAGAAGAAGTTTCGCTATTTACAGGCTGCCAGGTGAGTTCAAACCAATGAGCAAGACGAAAACAGTTTGTCTGATTGTTGTGGTTCTTGTTGCCATCCATCCTCGTAGGTACTCGAAGGAGGTAGCAATGGCGAATGAGAAGGAGCTGGTTGCAATCCCAAACATAGTCTTCCTCTCGCCTCATCGTCAATTGAATATTCATTTTGAATCAATGCACGCCGGCAACACATAGACATCTCCTTCTTCACCGCTTCCGACATCTCTCTGGTGTCTCCGGCTGCGTCCCATCGCACGGGATGGGATTGAATCATCTCCCCATCTGATTGCAAAGAATGCAGCACTCAATAACATTTGGGATATTCTTATTCGCTACGATCTACCGCCGCTCTTATAAGAAAGGCTCTACCGTGAACATACCTGCTCTTCGTACGCCTGGTACAAACCACCCGACTCCAAGGTAACGAATTCCCCCCCAGCCGAAAGGGTCTTCTGCCACCCACTTGTTCCGGTAATGGTTAATACTTGAACACCAATAGAGCTCAAGCATTTATCCGTGGAAGAAAGCCCACCGGTTGAAATTCAAGTCTGAAGGTTTTCTCCTCGGCCTTGATGTTTTCCCAGACACACGTGAGTCAAATCGAGTAAGAAAAGGAAGGTGTCGTGATGACCAATTACGTTCCGAAAAACAGGCAACATCAAGTAGACAGAAAACCGGCATCTCTATAGATTTCAAAATCCGATGCCTTATTCCAACCAAAGAGCCGCAAACCCCTCAAATCACAAAACCACGCCAACCGCAACTCCCATCCATCCATCAGCCACACCACCATCTACCGAAACCCCAAAACCCTCCGCATCAAGATCCAATTCCCCCAAAATCTCGATCCCGAAAAGACCGTCATCTTCATCGCTACATCCCAGTTTCCAACGTGCGCTGTCGAAAACCCTCACCAGGACACCCCCCTCAACCCCCATACGGCGCAATCCCAACCAAAACCCCTCAAGGAAGACCCCTTCGTGCCCCCATCAAGGTTGCCGTGAGTTGGAGACGGAGGGCTATAGCATGAAGACGCATCTCATAAGATCAGACGAACCATCACCTCTGATCCCGTGCATCCCATCTCGGGACGCGTCGTCCAAACATCGAATATCCCCGTCCACCTTTGCCTCCAAAAACGGCCTCTCCCATTCACCCAATTCGCTTTGACCCCCCATTAAACCAAACCCACCGCCCCCATCATCCATATCCCTCTTCCTGGCTTCACCGCATAAGCAAGCCAAATGTCCACCTCACCACAAGTGACTCACCGACAAACACACACACATATACCCAACCACCTCCAAACCCACAAAGGGAGCACCAACACACCTCACCTAACCTCACCGGCCAGATCCAGCCGCAAAGTCCCCTCCCTACATGAACCACAACCCCTCGCCACGGCCAACGCATCCGCATAACCTTCAATGCATCAATGCCAATCCCCAGTGCCGGTACACTCCTCCCGCGTCCCCCGTCCATCATCTCCGCCCTTCCAGCCCCACGTCCATGCGAACCCATCGTGGGCTCCAACGCACGAAAAGCCCACTCACTTCACTTACCAAACTTCACGCAACTCCCTTCCTAAACCCCCCAAAAAGATGCCCATCCATCAAAAAGGAACAATTCACCAACCACCAGCCGCATAAACCAGCACTCTCCCATCCCTCCCCCAGCCCAGCCCAGTCCAGCCCCACCAACACCACACCCCAGTCATCCCATTCCCCCCTAATCCCAATCCCGTCTAGGTTACCCTCCCCCACCCTTGCAACTACCCCACCATCATCCCATCGCATCCCAGCTTTTCCATCCCTCTCACAAGCTCAGACGAAAAACCGCCGTAAGGATCAATCCCTCACCCCGTCCACAATCCCATCTGCCAAAATTCAAGGACGAAAGAAAAATCCAGATTGGTAAGAACAGACATGAACTGCGCGTAGCATAGTGAACGTAACACAAGAGAAGACGATACATCATATCCCCCAATCGGTCCCATTTCCTGCACCCATCCGTCCCCCCCCCCCCCGCGCCCGCGGCAATGCAACCACAGCCTATGATTAGACACCATGCCCAGGACCAGGACCCCATGCTCGCGTAACCCTCGACCGTCATTTCCCATGTGGACTTTTGGGCCACCAAGACGATCACTTCCCTTGTGCGCACGACACCGACACCGCCAGAAGCCAATGGCCCGCAGACGAAAAGTCATCACGTAAATCACGGTGAGGCAAGGAATCACGGCGGAGAAAAGACAGGTTTGAGTCGGTGCAGAGAATTTTTACTCTTTTTTTGTGCCTTTGTACAACTACCTTACACAGGGAGGGAGTGCAAATGCGGGTATACGAAAGTCTCGAGGGCTCTCACCCCGGCTGGTCCCAGGACGGCGTAATTACTGTCGTCCCAAACCGTCCCCAATTCATCCAGAAATTCATCCTCCTGCGATGAGATGGAGAAACTGTCCCAGCCTCTCTCCAGAAAAACAAGTGAACCCAATCCGCCCCTGAAAACTCGTGTCCATTGGCGGCCCAATTAGGGGATATCTGGCCTCCAACGGAGTAAAGAGCGCGAGGCAGACCGATCCAACATCTCGGAAATGGTGTTCCCCCAGTCGCGAAAAGTACCGGCCAAGAGGTTCGTGTGTGTATCGTCCCATCTTTGAACCGGGCCCAAGGCACCCTTCTCTCCCATGCGGTCGAAAAAGTCGCCCAAGGCCTCGCGTTCCGTCGAAAATAAAAACCACCTCACTTTTTTTGCCCCCGTCGAGAAGTTTCTTCCGGTCGAGTCTCTTCCCGAGACCTCTGCAATCTGACCTTCGTTCTTGACCATCCTTTCGCATCATTGAAGGTCGGGTGTCGAATCTCTCGTCTCCCAAGACTACCTCCAACTGCAAACGGAGACTGCTGCTTCCCAATCCTTCACCCTTCCTGGGGTGACCTTCTCGCGAACGTAAAACTCTTCGGGTGTTGTGTAATAAAAAATCCGCTGAATGCTGGAAAAAAAAAACTTCTTCGGGGGTTGGGTATGATCCGTATTCCTTTTTTTGGGACACTTCTGCTGAGTGAAAAATGGACTTTGTTGCAAAAAAGAAAAAAAAATCAAATCGCTCGATGCCATGACGTGCTGAAAGAAAAAACCATTCTGAATGCCGCATGCAAACAATCTTTTTTCCTTTTTTCACTTCCTGGACACGCTTAATGCCCTGCCACGGGTGTAATGAGGGGAAAGCTTCGATTGCCCGTATCGTAGCGTTGGACGCTGGTGGGTATCCGCTTGGGACTGGTGCAAGCACAAGTCCCGATCAAACTCGAAATCGGGTTAGGCCATGTTGTGACCTGTTGTGTTTTGAATAAACGGGGCGTATTGCTGTTGTACTTGTTGTTGGGCAAATGCCGCCGTATTCGGTTGAGGGGTGGGGGTGACCGGGCATCTAGGAGGCATCGCGTAGGCGTCCTTCTGGACAGCTGCATAGGCGGCGCCGTCAGGAGTGATGGGCGGGGTCATGTAGCCGTCGGCGACTCCTTGGACGGCTCCATGGCCTTTGTGCGGGGTGCTGTAGATGCTGGCCTGTTTTGTTGACTCAGAAGGCGGACTCGGAGGGCCAGACTGGGCGCGGGCGATGTTGGCCTGGTGAGCCATGAAGGACGCCAGCTTCTTGGAGACGCCGGAGAGGTGAGGCGAGGAGTACTTTCTTGCCAGAGCGACGGAGGGGCTGTGGAGGTGCTGGGACAGAGTCAGGAGGGTGACGTTCTCAACGTGGTCCCACTCTCCGTCGTTGACCTCGGGCTCGCCGAGGATCGCTCTCGCCAGAGCCAAAGAGGAACGAGCCATGATGGAGGGCTTGGTGGACACGAAGTCGCGGTGGTACAGGGCGATCTCGCAGATGTAGGCAGCCATGTGCTCGACCTCAACCTTGTCATGCTCCTCGGCGACGATGAGCTGGGTGAAGAAGTCGACGGTGGGGTGGCCGATGGTCCACTCGAGGGTGTTGAGGACGTGCATCTCCATCTGGGTGAACATGCCAGCATCGTAGAGGCCGCAGCACATGTTGTTAAGCTCGTGGATCTGGGGCACACGGTCCTTCTTATCTCCGTACTTGGCAGCGATCAACAGAGCAGCACATCCAACAAGTTGGTAATGTTGCTTGTAAACCACACGCTTGGAGCAGTAACGGTCGAGCAGGTTGACGGTGAGGAAGAGAGTCTCGGGGAGGAGGGCGAAGGCGGCGTGGGCCTCGATGAGGAAGTCGATGAGGTAGGGTCTCATGTACCATTGAATCTCACGCTGCATGTCGATGAGGTTGGCGTCGGGCATCGTCTCATCCTGGGCCATTGTCAGCAACAGAACCCATTGATTGGGGTCCGCCTCGTCTTACCTCCATGTGCCTCATGTGCTTCATGATGTCCTCCAAGTACTCGTCACCGGCAATGCGGGAAAGCTCGCTGGCGATAATCTCCTGCCGTTGCCTGGCAATCATCTTGGCAGCATCGCGGGTTCCCATCCGTGGCCTTTCGGCTTGCTCGTTGCCCTCTGTGAAGTAGGTGGGATCGGCCTGCTGTTGTTGTTGCTGGTAGTACGCCATTATGAATCGAGAAGTGAGTCGAGGGCGGTTATAAGGGGGTTGGAGGATGACGGGGTCGAAGTTCCGATTTGGGAAAGAGTGACTATTAAGTTCTCCAGGAAGCTTTTTTGGTGGTCGGAGATACGGAAACGAGCAAAAAAAAGAAAAAACTCAAAAGTCGGCTGCGCAGGGAAAGAGTGTGGAATGATGCGACCGAAGGATTAGAATATTAGTATTAGAAGGAGCGTGGTGAAGATGAACAGGGTCCGGCAAAAGAGTGACTGTGGCTGGAAGTGAAGCCGAAATGATGCGAGACCGAGTTCCTGCGTACGGGATGACGGACGGAAAAGTGGCCGGGTGACTGGCCGTTTAAAGAAGAGGTCGACTGGAGGGCTCTAGAAAACAGGTAATTCTTGGTTAGCCCGGTGGTTCCTTTGGACGATTTCAGGCGCTCAAGAGAGCCTAGAGCAGCGGATGTTGTGAGACAGGCAGCTATCGTTGACTGGTGACGGGCGCAGTCCAGGCGGTTGCGGGCTGTTAAATTCGCAGCTGGCGATCCAAAGGGCAGATCTCGGCCAAAAGCCCGCGAGCGCTGATTCGATAATTGCGTGGTGGAGACGGATTGGCACGACGGGAGATGGAGGCATCGACCAGATTGGCGAGTTTTGTCTGGGGCTAGGCGGGAGAGGATTGAAGGGGAGGAAGGGGGCGACGAGAGGGCAGGTTGAGGAACTGGGGGGAAACAGGTGCTCAGTGTGATGGCGAGGCTTACCGCCACAGTGGGAAGATGGAGGTTGTCGAGACAAGAGGAAATGAGACAATTCCTGAGGGTTGGACGGGGGAGCTACGAGCGAACGTGTCCCACGAGCGATCCTCTCCTCGGAAGGTTGGTGTATGAATGTGGGGAGCTTTCTCCGTGGGTCAAAAAATGGGATAGTAGCGGTAAGGGAGAGGCAGAAGGGTAAGTAGAGTTCAGAACCGGTTCGTCCGACTCATCGGAGAAAGGAAAGGGTGCTCGGTGCTAGATAGGAAGAAGCTTGGGCAGGGTTTTGGAGATGGAGACGAGAGTTCATCCCGTCATCAGACCAGGCCGTAGTCGTCGTCGAGTCGTTCATCCAGAGTCCACATTGCATTCATGTCAAGTCGCGAAATTGCAGCATTCACCAAAACGTACCTTCACAAATGATGCCCAAAGGACAAAAAGAGAAAACGTCTCCTATAATCCTGACGGGATCATGTAAGATGACTTTCGTTGACGGTTGACAACTCGTGAGAGGTGTGGTGTGTTTTCCGTGAGCGACGATTGGGCCAGGTGACGAAGCGAATCGTATCTGGCAGCTTCTGCGGAGCTTGGGGACCTTCAATTCCTTGATCACAGGGGATCAGAGATGGAATGAGGGCGGATGGGGAGGCCGGCGGAACGAGAGGGAGCAGTCGTCGGAGGGCCGATGAGAGTCGTGTCGTTGTCGGGCCTGAGTCGAGTTCCTCGGGTCGAGAGCGAGGAATTCTTCAGGGGGTGTCTGGTCGCAGCGCAGATGGGCGTGGGACTGGTGTCGAGTGACGGGCGAGGCGAAGGGGCGGAACGGGAGGGACGTCGGTGGATTGGGATGCAAAAAAAGAAGTGTAGAAAATACCAGTCAAGGCCTTCTGCACTATTGATTTCTCTTTCTGTCTTCAATCCAGTCTCTTGCTCTTGCGTTTCGTCTTGCGGACTTCTTTGCAGAATTGCAGCTCCAAGCGGTTGGTCGTCAAGTGAACCCTTTTGAATGACCTTGGCGGAGGAGAGCGGAGGCGGGATGGGGGGGGGATTGCGTGTAGGAGGAGCTGGTCGTCCTAACTGCTGGTTGGTTGGGTTGGGGTACTTGTTCTCGTCGGAGAAGAAGCACTCGATTGGTGGTGTTGAAGGGAGAGGTTGATGTGGTGATGTCGAACCTTCTTTTTTGGAGGGAGGACAGTCGCCAGATTAAGTCTCTCCTTCCTTCCTCTTTTTTCCTATTCTCTGGGAGGGGGGGATTGAGTTAGAGAATGGAAAGACCCTTTAGACGTTTTCGGCGAGTAAAGAGGTCAGGAAGGGTTGGCTTCGGAGAGGGAATGAATGGATGGGGAGAGTCGAAGGGGAGGAAGGAAGGGGGGAGGAGAGGGTAGGTAAAGGGTTGGAGAGCGGAGGAGGAGATGAAAAAGGATTGGAAGAGAACGAAGGTGTTTTAACCAAGCACCGCACCACCGACGCTCAGCGAGGAGGAGGAGTACCTTACTACGTGGGTACGGGTGTGTGTGTGAGAGAGAGAGCCCGCCGGTAAGAGAGAGAGAGAGAGAGAGAGAGGGACGAGTCTGTCCCCCCAGTCCCAGTTCAGTTCCCAGTCTGCAGTCTCCAGTGTAAGGCAAGGTCCCCCCCTTCCTCGGTTCCAATAAAAAGGTACTTGCAGCTTTGGCCTTTTTGGTCTAGGAGAGAGTGGAAGGAGTGACCTGGAGAGGTACCTTTTCTGTGACTTGCGTGGGAAAGAGTGGAAGGAGAGAGAGGGGGGGAAGGGGAGGGGAGGGGGTGTACCGTGTGGTGCTTTCCTGGGCTGGGCTGGCAAGTGCAAGTGCAAGTGCAGGTGCGGGTGCAAGGTGGATGGATGGTGGACAGGAAGGACAGGACAGGCAAGGGCAGAGCAGGGACAAGGGACAAGCTCGAACCAGGCTTGAGCCGGGCGGCGGGCATGGGGGATGGGGCTTGGAGCAATGCTGCTGGGGACTGGCAGCTGGCAATTGGGCGGCCGGCGACGCGGACGCGACCCAGGGTGCCAGGGTGCTTGAGAACCTGTAGAGGAAAAGGGTACGTACCAGATGTGCTGAAGCAGCTGCTAACAGTGCTGCAGCTTCAGTGAGTGCGCTGAGTGGACGGCCAAGCTGCTGCCGCACTTTACTTGCAGAGGCGGCCCTCTTTTCCTTGCAGATGTGCCCTGCAAGTGCAGCAGGAGCGACAGAAGCAGGCTGAGTGAGCGATGTGATGCGAGTGAGATGGACGGGAGATTCGCAGTTTCGCCCTCTTTTTTTTTCGAGAACTTGTTCCAGTGGGATTGTTCTGCAGTCTTCGGATGCCAGCGAACGAGGCAGACAGGCAGTGAGCAGACTTCGCGGACAGCAGCAGGCAAGCACTTCTCAATATCAGTACTCACACACACACACAATTGATTGTCTGCCCTAGCTAGCGAAATGTCGGTTTCCAGCTGTCGCCGTCCAGTGTCCAGTATGAGTGCGAAAGCAGCAGCAGCTAAGATAATGCCTGTCGAGCGCGCGCCGAGAGTGGATGGCGGACTTGCAGGGTGGGACCTTACAGCAGACGTGAGCCGGCCGTCGATTGGCTGCGGCTGGTGAAGTGCTATTGCGCAAGTACGTTAGGAGGTACGGAACCGTTTGGCACCGTGGACCTGACGCCGGAGGCAGACAGGACAAGGCAGGAGCAGGAGCCAGCAGATGCACCCCCCCAAGACGCCTGAGGAGACTGACTGCAACAGCTCTTACGACACAATGACCGCTTTTGCGCAGCAGCCCGACACAGTGCCTTGTTCTTGGATAGGTATCCGTACTGCACTATTCGAATCGATGGGCCGTTGTGCCTTGTGCCTGTTGGAATTGTATCTGTGCCTAGCCTCGATATGCCACGCCGCAGATGATGCCACCCGTGTAGCTACCTACGTCGGCAGGACTCGCAGATTGATAAATGTCTTTGTGTGTATCACTGGCAGTAGCGTGTTCCACCGCCAGGGTCAAAAGGAAAAGGAAGACGGGATACCTATGGTACGTAGAGCTTCAGAAGTAAGCAAAATCCCCTAGATGGCGTCCGATTTAGCGGACCACGGAGGCGTCAGACTCTGTGGCTAAACGGCGGGCCGGCTGCGAGAAAGAATGACGAGACACGAGGCGAGACGTCGAACGGGATCACCGGCGTGGAGCGGGGGGTATGAGAGACTGCTGAGAGTGGCCCAACGACGACACCTCCAGTGGAACCCGATGCGCCAACAGCCTGCAAAAGTGCTGCTGTCAGCGTCGACGACGGCGGCGACGACGAAGCCTGGGGCCGGTCGTCGTCGAAAGTGTGTGAAAGAAAAACGATGGTGGCTGGGCTGAGCGTTTCCTTTCCGACCCCCGGCTCTAACTGATGTTGCTGATGGTTGCTTGATTGCCCTTTGTCGCGGATGGTTTTAGCGGTTCGTCGACGAGACGGTTCGTTCGTTCGTTCTTTTTGCCCAGGGGCTCTGCGTCTGCGGCCTTCTGGTTGGTTGGCTGTCAGGACTTGGCCAAGGCAGGGGACGCGGCCGGAGAGTCGCACTGGCGAGTAATGATTGGCGGGGTGCCTGTCCGATATATGCTGACTGATCTGATGAACAAAGGCAGGCGGCTTATGCTCGCTTCAAGGAATGCATGTATTCGTACAGAATATGTAAGATGCTCCCGAGCTGGTGGTAGTAGTGTGCAAATGCTGTGTGGATTTGAGCAATGGTGGAGATTCTGCGTCCTGGGTGGTGGTGGTAAGAGTGGTCAAGGTCCAGGGCGGCCGGTTTTGCGTGTAATGGTCGTGTTTGTGTGCAAGGTTGGAGGAAGGTGTAATAAGAAGCGTGAGCGTGAGCGTGTGCGTGTGGTGGTCGCGGTTTGGGTGGTGTTCGGAGTCTGGAGCAGGGATTGACGGGAAGCCAGGCGCCAGCTGGGATTGGTCACGACGCGGTGCAGGGGGTGGTTCTTGGTGTGTATGTGTGTGTGTGTGCGCCTTGTCCTTCTGGAAGAAGCGTGAGGTTCCTCTGTAGTGGATATCGGGGGACCGTGGACGTGGATCTTGGGGCAGTTTGGCGACATTAAGTGATGGATGACGATGATGCAGATTTGGTCTCCGTACGAGGTGCCTCCTCTCCTCCGTGGGCGTGCGTTTAATCGTGGAGAATATGCAGAGTAGAGCGGGAGGGACGACACACAGTCATGTAACTGTGGCTTGGATATTGGGGGGGCATGCAGAGAATATCCCAATGAAATGACATAAGCAGACGGATATGACGGTGGAGAGTGTGCTCAGTATTCAACGGCGAGCGACATTGGATGCATTTCCCGTCTCCTTGGCCTGATTCTTCCCACGGCGCCCTCCACCGATTGATATATGCGTAAACCGTCATCGCAATTCACCACTGTCTGATAGCATCGCCATCGAGAAGGGCGGGCAGGCAGGCAGGCGGTCGTGGTCGAGGAGGCCCGTATTATTGTTATTTGTTATTCGCAATTTCGACTTCGCCCGTAGGTCTTGTGTGTGTTTGTTTGTTGTTATCCCATCCGTCAGTGAACGACCTGAACGTCTTGGGGCATAAGAAAAAAGGTCGATGCCGTCCGGGCCTCTCCGGGACGGGCCTCCACCCAGGACGCAAATCCGAGAGCTGCAATTGGGCCGACCGTCTGCAGGTGTCGCGTCCCGTCAGCAGCGGCGCACCGACCGTCATCCATTCAGCGGCCGTCCTTCTAGAAGCTCCAGCGTCCCCTGCACAAGCCACAGGATGCTCCTCCACTGACAGAGAGCACTGGGAGAGGATAGCAAACGGTGGGCGGGGCCCCACCCCTTGCGGCCCTCGGGCCACTGAGCGTGCTTCAACGACAGATGCCTCGTCGCCAACCAGACAAGCAGTTGTGCAGCTATCCAATACCTGTGCAAGCTTGTTTCTTGCATGAAAAATGCGAGATGCAGGTCTCCATCGAGGCCGCCCACAAAGAAGACCGACTACCTGCACCTCGTGGAGCCTGAGGATTGAACCTGAGGACAAGCTTCGTCCGTCACTTTCATCATCAAATAAAATAAAAAACAGCCTACAAACGCAAAATGACGGGATCGTCACTCGCGCAGGGGCAAGAGTCAAGAGCCCAACGCCCGTGACCTGCAACCGGGCCCCCGTCCCCATGCTACTTTACTACTTTGCGTGCCAATACTGCATGCGTCCATCAAAACTTCCAGAAACTCAACATCACACACGCAAACGCGAAAACCACACGTCCCTCGGACACCTTTACCAAACGAGCCCGTCGTAAATGGGGTGGAGGGTCATGCGTGTTCTCCTGCGCATGTGGTAAAAATGGTACCTTCCGTGCGCCGCCCACACTTACCGCAGGCGCAGGCCAGGCGGCGCAGAGCCGACCGTACCACCACCACCACACCGGCTCGGCTTCAGATTGAACAGTGAACGGCCACCACGGCTCCTTTTCTGAAGTTGCAATTGCTGGAGCCTAGGGAAATCCTGCTTCAGATACCAGCGACGGCGTAGGCTTGGCGGGGCCAAGTGTCCGGTATCATCGCTATGGATCGTCATCTCATCATCAAACAGCCCGACAACCATCAGATCTTTCCGGCAAACGCACGGCCTGCCAAAAGAAAAAGTGAGCCGTTCGATTTTCCAGTTTCGGCGAGCGCGTTGAGGTCGCGTTGAAACCCAATCGAGTCGAGTGCAGTCGTAATAGTTCGCCTCTTCAATACCATCCGTACTTGTCTGTAACTTCAGCCCCTCCAAGCCGGACGCATCGGAAAGGGGATTGTGTGGCTTTGGCATTGGCATTGGCATTCGAGGATTTGAGGATTTCGAGGATTCGCAGGGTTGTGTGGAGTCGATTGTCATGCCAGATGCCGGAAAGACTCTCAATAGTTTCCATCTGTAAGGCGTCCCTTAAACCTGAACATTCAGTGGTTAAGCGAAATCTGACTTGCGCAAGTCCTGGCGTGTATCCTTTCCAAACCGTATTCGAAAGTCAATTGGGCCAGCCTGAGTAAATTGGCCCTGCAAGACCTACGCCAGATCATCGTCCCCCATCGCGCCTCGCGAAACAAGAAAGCACGCAACACCCAGGAACCAACTGAAATTCCCCAAACCTGGCTGGCTCGTTGCCCTTCCCCTCACATGCACAGTACTTGCGTATGCAATGCAAACAACCAGAGACCATCTCGCATTGGACAAGGAATCTCCAATGCCGCAACTCCTCCCAAGAGAAAAAATGAGGACATGGACCACCAGCCAGCCAGCTTGCCCAGTCGGCAACCCTATCCCCGGTCCGTACATAAGAATCACGACCGGCTGGGCCGCTTACGTCGGAGTGGATTCCATCGTCCACCGGTCCCCAATTGCAATCGACAATGCCCTTCCCAGAGGTACCCATCCAAGTACCTCGCATGACCTCGCAAGGCATGACTTGGGCCGGTGTCCACCCGCGCTAGGTACTTTTCGGGTACCTTCTCCTTTTCTGTGTCTGTTCCCTTTCCCATCGGTGATGAACGATTCCAGCGTCTCTTGAATTAGAGGCGAGGCAATTAAGATATGCGGAGGCCCAGATCGTGATCCCTTTTCTCATGTCTCCAAGATGAGTTTGTTCAATGCTGGCACGTTAGGGGGCAGCGGCTCAAGCGAAGACTAATTCCAGCGGGCATATCAAAATAGCACACTCAAATGCCTGCAACTCCATAGGGCAAAGACAATTTTTCCCAACCCAAGGAGAGAACCCCCCAGCATGAAAACGCCAAACGGTCGTCAACCATTCCTTTTGGCAAATCGTATCTCTCTACCGGCACCATCCACAAGTCCACACTGAGGAGCCTCTCATCCCGTCAAATGACATCCCAGTCAGCCTTCACTGAATCCAAGATGCTCATCACCCCCAAAGTTCCAGGAGCCAGCCGGGAACGGTCGTCAATCTGCCCACCCTCCCTCGTCCAATCACTGGCCCCCTAATGCCTGAACGCTCGACCATCTCCGACATCCCGGTCCCGAGCACGAGGGCGACCGAACCGAACCCGGAACGCCGTTTCCCACGGACGCGCGACGGGACCAATCACAAGACACCAACACGAACTTGAATTGCAGAGTAATCCCCCCCAAACCGCGACGTTCATTAAAAAGGAAAGGAGGAACCACTTCCCACACACGACATTGCCTATTCGTGTATGTGCGCATGTCTCCTTTCTGTTTAACCTCACTTCTTGTAAACGCATTCGTATGTAATATTCGCAATACCACGGAAATCCCGTCATGCAGATCCAATCCAGTCCCCAATCGCTAATTGTGCCTGTCCTGTCCCCCCTTTCCCCTTAAACGTTCAGACCCGGAGGCCGGTGCCAGTGCCTGCTTCAAGCGAGATGGAACTGCACTGCTACAGCTCGAGCCAACCCTACCTGGCCCAGCATCACCGGAAAAAGAAAAGAGTGAAGTGATGCAAAAATGCGCATGTAACTGAGGATCCCTCTCCTCGCCGCCCACCCAAGGAAAAAAAAAAAAAAAAGGCGTTCATTCACCAGACAACAACGACGCAATCCAAGTCTCTGAAATTCCCCCGTGTTCCATACGTGCCTCCTTAGCGCCAAGCCGATCGATCCATTCCCCGAGGGAAGCAGGCAAAAAAAACCAAGTAATTTTCGCACAACTGCGAAGAAGCCCACTTGGCCTGCATCGTATCCCAGTTCTCCGCGTCAAGATCGCGGGAGTGTATTTTTTCTTACACCACCTGAGGGGTTAACTTACGGGTAACACGATACTACAAAACTACTCATTCACCCGCATATGCGTACTTTTCACACAAACGTCACCTCAACCCATCAAACCCTCCCGTCCCTCCCTCTAACCCAAACTCCCCAACTGCCCCATCGCCGCCAAGACGCGCAAGTAAAGTGAACCTCTTCATAGCCGCATGGCTCAGCTCCCTCGAACGACGATAGTCCGCCCCGCCCCGGCCCAACCGACAGTAACCCCAACGCCACCTGCCTATGCCGTTTTCAATCGCCTGGATATCCGGCACGCATCGTCAGGCACACACACACACACACACACACATACACACATACATACACACACTTACTTGCACACGCCCTCGTCGATCCGCCGCCGCGCCACACAAGCGCCAGCAGGAAAAGAAGATCGCGATCGGTTGGCTCGCTCCCTCCCCTTTCACGCGCGTGTCCGTTCCATTAGAAGCAGACCATTCCGCACGTCAGACGCGCCAGCAAACGATCCCTCCCCCCCCCCCCCTTCTAGTGTACCCAAAACCTAACGGGCTCGCGCTCCCCCTGAAGCCTGAAGCAAGCCACATCTATCATCGCGAACCAGAGAATCCTCCTCCCCCAAAAATACACGCGCACATCATCCGCCAGGAACACGCAGCGGGAAAAGCCACCGCAGACTAATCCCATAGCTTCCGTCCGTTCTTGCCATCTAGTTCGACTGTTTTTAATCATCTAGCCTGATCCATTTAGCTGCTGCCTTGGACGCCGTGTCCCGCGTGGGGGGGAAGCTGCTCACTCCAGTATCGGTGTCCTCCCTCCACCCGTTCTGCCACCGCACCCTGCGCCGTGCATCACCACCGTCAAACTCCTCTGCAGTAGTGACCATCTTCCCGTAGCCGCGCAAGACACAAACCGCTCATAGCTCCAAAAAGCCTACAAGACCCATTGAAGAAAAAAGAAAAGACGTCCCCTACAAACGCACCAGAATGCCCCAATGACCACGCGCGCGGGATTTGCGTCGTCGTCGCCTTACGGACACCACCACACCCCGGTCACCGCTTCAAGTCTCAGAGCTGAGACCTGCCTGCCTTCTTTGCTTTCTGCAGCCCGCGCATCGGCAGCACGATCCATTTTCGGGGCATGATGTCCCATCGAGATTCAAAATCTCATCCACAGGAGAAAAAAAAGAAAAGAGTACCATCATCCGCTGGCGCGTATCAAGTATTGAATGTCTCACAAGAGAAAAGTGCAACACTGCAAAGACCACCTCGGTCATCCGATTTAAACGCCCCCGTTCGGCTCCGCGCATGCATATCCCGTCATCCCATCTCACCAGATAAATCCAATTGACACTCTCAAAACGTCGCTGCCGCCTAACCTACGACGGCGGTTACAGACGAGGCATTGAGATTGATGTAGGCGTCTAAGCAAGCAACCGCATCAAACGCCATTGCCGCGTTTACGGTCGCCTCATGAACCCATGCGCAATATGCCGTCTTCTCGTTCCCAATCCTTAGCCTCGTACCTCTCTCCCTTGAGAATATGCTGTTTGAGGAGTAAAGACACAGCGGCGCTTGTCAAAACCATACTGAAGCATTCCTCCCTCACACAACCATGCGATGATCGAAAGTAGAGAGTATCGCCTCCGAGTGCGGGTATATACTCCGTCCCAGCTAAAAGGAGGCGGCGGTAATCCATCGTCTTGCACCCCAGCGGGAGCAAAACCACCAGCCTAAAACGGTTACAGACCGTACCTAGAAGGGGGGCGAGGGGACGTGCTCCGGGCAGTCTTCTCTCGACCACCAAAGTACAGAAAATAGAATTCCCACCGCAAACCCCCAGTTACCAATGCCGCATCAACTCGTCATCAACCGGTCCGAGATTCCCATGTATTGTATCGATGCCATCGGTAACGAATGCAACGGCAATTATCGAGACATTCTCTGGGAAATGACCCCTGTCCGGAGGCTCGCCCAAACCAACACGGCAAACCCATACCCCTGACCCGCGGTTCCGTCCCACCGGCGCCGACAAACTGGGAAAGAAAAGGAGGGGCGGGGGGCCGCCGGGGTGGGAAGTTCATTTGCACATCTGCGCCTCTCCCGACTCAGACCACGTTTTGGTTTTCTTTGAATGGAACAACTCGCACTCGAATCTCAAATCTCTCTTCAACGACTCAAGCAACTGCTTATTTAGTCGGGTTGACGTAGTCGTAGTCAATCGGACAACTCTGATTCAAAGCGTTTCGAGAAACACTAACCTTCCTTCCTTCCATTCCCGCTTTGTCCTTGGCTAGAGCGCTTGTCAAATGAAAGAAAACCCTTTCCCACCTGATACATCAGACGAACAAAGGTCAGTGCTCCAGCCCACATGACCTTCCCACGGACAAAAAAGGACGCTGAAAGGATTGGATTTTCCATTCTTGGTCGAATTAATGGGAAGAGGCGCTTGCGTTGGAGAATAAGGTAGTCCCGTCTAGGCCACTTTACGCGGTTGGTCCTTTATGAACCCCTCAACGCGGTCGCGCCGTCCTAGACAGAAGTTCCTGTAATTGTCATCAAATGTTGGGAACAGACGTAATACTCCCCGGATTTGCCCCTGCCCCTACTCAGTCCATCTAGAATGCAAAGGCTCCCCGGAGTCATGTCCGTCCACAGCCTCAAGATACCCTGTGCCATCGCCACAGCGGCAAATATCGAAGGCTCGCCATCGTTAAGCCTCACCATGCCTCCTCGCCCTTCCCCGGATCTGGCCCCACCCGGTGGCATCCATCCCACGGCCTCCAAAACCGGTCGCTGCCCGTCCTGGCCTCGGCCCTTTGACCGCGGAGGCTTCAAGCTTGCTTCGACCGCCAATGGAGCCGTCACACCCACCAAGCTTTCGAAACCCCGTCTCGCTGTGAACCTGCTTTGCTGCCTACCTTCTGACAACGCAGCAGCTGCAGTTGCAGTGACAGTTGCAGGAGCCAAAGCAGGCTCGACATAAACTTGGTCGGCAGGCCGGCTGGCTGGTGGTTGCAGGGAGGTTGGACGAGTAAGAAGCGCGCCTGCTCCAAATCCCCCAGAGACCTCATCCTTGAAGGCTTGCGTGCTTTTACTTAGTACCACTCATTTACCCCTCACCCCGTTCGCTGTCATACGAAAATCGACGTCTTCCACCACCTCTACCACACCTTCAGATAACCCTGGCAGATGGCTACCACCTCTACTAAGTAAGTTAGCAGCGCTACTCAAAGTATGGCCGGCCCCCTACCCCCGCCTTCAGCTCAGGAACGTCGCGAACCAGCGCCGACCGTCGTACACCACCATTTCAGACGGCCCAAACTGAAAACCAAAAACCTCCCCAAAAATCAAGGAACGTGCAATTATTTCCCCGAGCCAGCTGCCAACTGGCAAGGTAGCACCCAACCACCAGCACCACGCCCGCGCAGCTGATAAGCCCAGCGAAGCGTCAATTGGACCACGAACCTCCATTGCTCGTAGACCGGATTCTAAGAATCCCACTCGCTTGCGAACCGCGAAAAAGAAGTGTCAAGATACGCTGGTCCAGCTGCGTCCCCAGCTGCGTCCGGCCATGCTCTGCCGTTCCCCCACCCCACGCCATTTCTCGTCCCCCTCCATGCCCTTCCCCTCGCGCCATTCGGTAGCCCGGGAAGGCCCTTGTCCGGGGATTCCAGCGAGCCCGGGTTTGCGGAGATAGTAGATAGGCAGTCGTGAGCCCGTACACCTCGTCGCATGCGGCTAAAGCAAGGCAGGAGGGAGATGTGGTGGTGTTGATTGTGGATTTTGGCGCCAGATGTCGGCATCATCTCTTTCTACACTCGACGCCCTTCTCCCGGGGGGTGTGCGCCGGCTCGTTCGAGGTTTCGATGGGTCCCCGCATCTGCATCCCCAGATTGGAGAACCCGACGACGACGCGCGCGCACGATACGCGACTGGCGACTCTTCAGCGACGCCCCTCTCTCACACACGCGACGGGCGACGGGCGGCGATCCTCGGCACGACGACCGGAGCGCCGGGTCCGTGGAACCTCGACCCCTCCCCTCCCCAAAGACGGTGACGCTGCCGTGCTGCCAATCATCTATCTGGAGGGACCAATTGGGCAACGGTAAATCAAGCAATATGCCTCCTGCACGTCTTCAGCTAAATTAGGCCAGCTGGAGATGTGCGAAAGAGCGTCAAGGCACGCAATCGAACCGCCGGGCGTATCATTATTGGTCAGCAGGTGCCGTTATCTTTGGTCCAACGGCCGGAGTTGGTCCAAGCCATGATCTGCAGCATGCAAGAGCGCGTTGCGTGTCTCCGAAGACTCGCACCGACATTGGTTTCGAACCGTCGACGTGGCTCGGCGGAACAGACCGTGTTCCCCAGCCCCAGAAGGCGAGAGGTTGAAAGAAAAATTCGACCTCGCATAAACCTCTCAACTTGACTCCATTCGCGTCGTCAATTTTTTTTTTTTTTTTTTTCCTCTCTCTTTCGCGTGACTGGGGCTGGATTCTCTCCATTTCTGCATGCAGGATGTAGGTACATGTAGGACCAAAGTGGTTGCATGCGTCTCGTCCTCGATGGCGGTGACGTTTTGCCAACCAACGTACGTCTGTCTTTTCGTACTCCACGCCCTCGTGCAAACTGTGGAGCGTGTTGGAGATTTCAACGCGTTCTGCCACACCAGCGACGCTTGTCCGGGAGCGTTTCCTCTAAAAGCTCCCCCCGCAGTGGAGACTGTTCGATATCCATCATGAACTGCAAGTTTTTGAAGCCTCAAACCGGGGCGTTGGACCCGTTTGAGAAGGCCTGGACCCTGAATTTAGGAAGCCCCCTCGAAGCTTAGGTAGTGGTCTCATTGTTGTCTGTTTGAAGCACCAAGTGTCTTGTACGTTGGTCGTTAATCTGAGGTGGTAACTGTATAGCAGTTGTGGCGTTAAAATTGTATATTGAACCTTCGACTTCAGCCACACATGCCTTGCCGCAGAGATAATGACCGGCTTGGAGGACGTGGCATCACAGAGTCGTCGGCTCTTAGGCGACAATGCGTTCAGAATTTTCCTCATGCAGGCCATCGAAGCCATTTGTCGTCGATATTGCCATCACCGCCAGTCGCTGTCCGCCTGCACCTCGTCGGCGACCGCAGAAAGAATCTGATCACGACTCCGTTTTTTCAGCCACCCCTCCAGCCCCTCTCATGAGAGCCGTATGCCGCACGATTTCTCCCTCTCTGACGGGTTGTATCCGCAAGCCTCGGCGGTGATCACGGCGCCAGCAAGCAGTCCCCGGCCTCGATCAACCAAAGTCAGACGTTGGCCCAGAAGCTGCTGCAAGTAACGGCGCGGGGCTTGGCCAAGATGACTCGTTGGAATGACCTCACGCGAGCGCGTGCGTCGTGACCCGAAGCTTCGGAGGTGGCCAGAATGGACCACACAGCTTGCTGCTGGTGCTGCTGCTGCTGCAGCTATCTGCACGACGCCAAAAATTGGGAACCACAGCCCGTCCCCGTCGTCGAGAAACCCTTGTCGGCCCCGCGATTTCGTACCCGGTCTGCCGCTTCGTGACACCATTTAGCTTTTTTCTTGCTCGCCATCTGCCTCGATGTGATTTGTCAATGGCTTTGACGGCCCGCGGCAGCTGCGGCTCAAGTGCATCGTGAAGCTCCAATATCAAAAAAAAATTCTTCACTTTTGCTCCTCTTCCTCGACCCATCAGGTAATTCGTCTCAACGGCAACGCGTGCAGAATTTTTTTGCAGAGCCTCCGCACCAAGTCCCTTAATGCCAAGACTGTGGTTTTTTCTCTTCCCCTCTCTTACCGCATCTGCAGTGTTTTGACCGCCGTTGTGACTGCCGTTGGGGGCCCGAGGCTCCTCCGTGAGATCCTCCCCAACCCCCCGGACCCAAATGTCGCCGCAACGTTGTCCACTCAGCCGTTGAGCATCAAAAGACTCTGATGGCTAGAACGTAGCGGTCTGTCCGTGGGGACTCGCACCGACAAACTATTGATGCAGCGGTATGCGTGAGGCGGTTTGCCTGTGCACTGCAGGGTCTGCGGGGAGAATGGTGGCGATGGTTGGTGTTTGCGGACGTCACTCGGTGTCTGACTAAGGCATGCGAATGTCGCCTGGGTTGAGTCAATGCCAGCCGCTGTCTAGGCCAAAGTGCAACCCCATGACGTTTGGCAGACTGCATTGAACCCCCTGATAGACAGTTGGCTTAGCCAAACCTAGCAGGTGCATCAAATTTTCGACATGTCCCTTGATAAGTGGTTGGATTGGCACCTTAGGCGTCGTTGCGAGCATTTGACCGCTCTTGTCGCCAGCGGTACTGAGCGGCAGAGCAGAGACACAGCTTGGTTGCCGCAAGGCGAACATTTGGTGGCGGCACGGCTCAGCAGGCCGGAATTGCGGTTTTGCTTCTCCCAACAACCGACTTTCCAGCGGTCAGTCGGCAAGCCTCCATTGGCGCGCAAATTCTCGGCCGGGGGAGTACGGCGGGCTTGCCTAGGTGCTTGCCTTGTCTCAGACCCTGACGGGCCATTCCACCCGAGAGGAAAGGGATCGCTGACATTCTTGAGGGGGCGTTGCCAGATGTCGTCGTACACGGCATGGTATGAAATCAATAGTCTCAACAGACACGGCAAATTTGGAGCTTCGCTTCACGAATAGACGTGACGGGGTTGGCTCGATGGTTTTTTTGGAGTGACCTTTTGCTCCGGTTGAGCACCCACAGAGGAGCTCGGAGATGGGGTCTCGGGGACGGCGAGGCGTACGAAACGAGGAATTGGCAGATTGTGAATGAATGCAGGGGGATGAGGGCCCTCGTGGAGTCGTCTAGAAGGTTTTTGGAAGGCAAGAGAGATGCTTGCAAGTTGCAAGTGGTCGCAGCTGCCAAACGGGACGACCCCACATGACTGTGATCGGGTGCTCCACCACCGTCCCGACGCGGTGCATCTTCAGCCACAGGCCGGCGCCCCGGCACGGAAAGGGGCCCCACCAAGCTGCACAACCAGAACAACCCGCACAAAAGACACGAGGCTGATGACGCTAAGGAAGGTTGAAAATTCCGATCCCGTCTCCAGTTCCACCCAATCGGCCGAGCCCCCCTTGTCCCGACCGGGATTAGCGCCAGATCTTATGCACGCCGTGTGCTTGCCATGCGCGATCCTAGCATGTTCCGCCTTAGTAATGCAAACCTTATCCTCTGCATTGGTACAGTGTCTCGTGTGTCTCTTTCGTTGTGAAAAGTGAAGGTGCACCGGAGGAGACATCGTCAGTTGGGAAGCTCTGGTTGAAGAGCTTTCTACCAGCAACAGGCAACTTCCCTACAACTCACTGCAAGCAACCGGCCACCTTCCAGCACACGGACGTCTGTCTTTCTCGAGACGCGGAAGCTGCCATCACGTCGGGTCGGAACTCGTACGGTGGAATGGGCGCCCTGCAGTTCATCCCAAGACACTGACGGTTTCTGTCTCCTGTCGCCAGTCGCCCCAACCCCTTTGCACTGCTGCAGACCCTGTCCCAGCAAAACGCCTCCTCTTCTGGAGCTCTGACGACGATGTTCTCCCCAGTGCCAGCCAAGCAGCTTTTCCCTGACTTCCGGACCCTTTTTGCAACCCCGTCCGCAACAAATCGGGTTGACCCGTTACGAAGAGATTTTTGCACCTCAATCTTTTCCCCTTGCCGCTGCACCGTCTGTCACAATATCCCGCCCAGCCGTATCTGCAAGGGTTCACGTCCAGCACATGGCCTGGCCCTGCGAAAAAGAAAGATTTCCCGAGAACGAAACCTCCAGCTCGGGCCCCCGAACCCTTAAGATGGCCGCTATTACTGCCATTGCCATCACATCACACCTGCGAATACGCCGCCCGACGGACCAGCGACCCGGGTGGGCCTGGAGTGCTGTCCGCGAACACAGAACTCCGGTATCTGCATTAGGGGTTTGATTGTGCTTCCAATGAAGCCAATTGAACCCTGAATAACGGCACAGAGGCCATATGTTGGCGTTGCGCTGGAACGCCATATATTGCATGCCCGCTGCCGTTGAACCTCAGGCAAAGGCTATATCGGTCATGGCCATCGACAGGAGCGGCCAACGTCCAAAGCGTTGGGCCGCCGTTGACGGAACCGAGGGAATAGCCGCACACAGGCCACCTGCCATCCCATCATTTCCTCAGCGGCGTTTGTCGCCCAATTGCCAATTGACAGAGCGTCCGTTGCCAAAGCACACATTTCGTTCGGGGCTCACGGTGTCTGCAATTCCGCCAAAAATGGGAAGAGCAGCGCGAAACCGGACCATCAGGCACTCTATATCGAATCATGCCGTAGCACCGCTCTCACTCACGCGAGCCTATGGTGTGAGGCCGTGTAAACTCAATTCGCCTGCCAGTTGGTTCCAATGGCAACCGTCGCCCTCGCCAATGCAACTCTTCCATGCCTTGTCTGTGTTTCATGACTGGCCTTTTCCAGGAAACGATTTCGCCGCTGCAACTGCGCAGCTACACAACGTCGTATCTACGCCCGGTTCGTGCCCGCGGGGAAGCTGAAAGCGTCTCGTCGGTAGGTTCGCGTCAACAGCCGCCGCGATCTATGAAGACCTGCCACTTGAACCATCGCCGTTTGTTTCGACGCGCTCTGTCTGAGCTCTGAAGAATGGCGAGTCAAACACTTGTTGCACTCTAGAATTTCAACATGGCCGTCGAGCACGGCTGGATTTCAAACGAAGCTAAGAAGGCCACATCATATTGTCTAAGACAGGGCACGGCAACGTGATTACGATACAGCAACGAATATTCCAAGTAAGGCAGATCTGGTAGCACCGTCGCGTGGCATCTGCAATGATCATCAATCATCAACTCTACTTCAGGCACAAACAACGCGCTACACAACTGCTAGAGGCCCAGATCGCGGCCCAAAGGCAACCCCTGGTGGTTCTCCAAATGCCCCGAATCAGACACGCCGTCAGCCGCTCGGACACCTATCAAAGTAACTTTCTGGACGGGTTAGGCCTGTATCCCCTCGCCTGTCGCTAGCCAATCGACCTAGCAACATCAACCGCAGCATCCCATCGCCGATGGATGATCAGTCAATGTTGCGACATTCAAATTCGTGATTGCTGACGAACCGCGCCATATCATCTTGGCCACACAGGAACTGCAGCTTTCAAGGTCTCGGAGCCCTGGATCTTACCTCAGCTCGGGCCGCGGATATCACAGATTGGCTGCGCGGAAGCGTTGCCTTTGGCGAGCTGCAGAAGCCTGGCCGCAAAGTTCGTGTCTTGACGCGAAGCTGCATACCTTCAGCCCACGTCTTGCCTAGCTTCCGAAGTTTTGAAGAAGCCATGCCAAGCGAACCTGAGCGGTTCACGCAGCCGGCTGTCTACCTATTGGTTTTATTCCAAGGATAGGAATGGCATTGGAGAACCTGCGGCTTGTCGTCGGGGAGAACAGCTCGGTCGTGGAAACGCCATGCCGACCGAACGCAATTGATGGACCTGCCAACCATGGGATTTCATTGGAGCTTTTTCGGAGCTTCTTGGAGCTGTTCCCCAGGATCAGGGTGCATCGAGGCTTTACTAGGAGAGCTGCGCCTACTGCTCAGCAGGCGAGGTGCGCTTCCGATTCCTTGTCGAACGAGCGATGTTCTCAACCGGCGCCGTTGCCCTTGTCAGCCGTGGCGTGGCGTTCCCTACTATAATTCCAGGCCGATATTGGGGAAGGCCATCTATCGCGGCTTCTCATTCACCACGGAAACGGTAGATGAGGTCTGCACCGTGCTCACGTCGTCCCATCTACGGTTACCGAACGGGCAAACGATCGGCGCCTCGCTCAATTTCAGCCTTGAGCGTCCAGCCACCTCACTTTTTGACGGGCGGATGTCCGCGAGCTTGATAGCCATCATCAATTCTTGACACCTGGCCGATGCTTTTCTCAATGTCCCAGTCTGGCGACAAACATGTCGTCATTAAAGAACCCACGAAACGGATCGTCACTGCGGACGCCCGAGCAACAGACACATGCTGCCGTCCTAGAGATATACGGCAGTGGATTCTTGTGGAACAGAGGAGATTTTGCCAATCTGGCAGAAACATTCGAGGGCGCTTGAATCGTGGATACGGGCGCCATCTCGGATTCCAGCACAAGTTCGTCAGCGCCGTGCCACTCGCTACGGGTCGGCGCAGGAAAAAAGAACCCCTATGCTCGTCATCATGACTTACGGGTTGAGAAATCTGCTGCCCCGGTCCTTACGCTCCCCACAGAAGCTATCACGAACTGGCCTGAGCACCCACCGAATGCCCTCAGCAACCGGCTTCTCGGATTTCCTCGGCTTGTGGTATTGTTCTGGGAATCAATTGAGGCTCATTTGGAGATCCAAAGCCCTCGTCTGCCCACTGGAAACATGATTGAAGGAATCTTGCCTGTTGGCTCCATATCTTCATGATTGTTTCCCCAGGGCCCGAATCCTGCAGCAGCGGACGACCCACCGCACCCCGACACATCCCCCACAGACGGGACACCGGATGCGCCGACCGGCCTGCCTATTCCGGGTCCTCGTAGAGGGTGTCAGCCGGGCCTGTTACACCATTGCGCAGTCTTTTGCCGGGGCCAGCGCCTGGGCGAATTTGCCTCGGCGGCTGCAACGGAGCAATCAGCAGGGCAAGTGTGCATTTGCGGCACTTGGGATTGCAGCTGAATGCCTCAAAAGGGCACAAGATGCGCAGGAGTTCGTCGCCTCCAGCCAGGATCGGCTCTAGAGCACGGGTTGCGACGCTGACGCCGGCCAGCAGATCGCGTCTTGCACGCGTTATTTCTAGATCATTGCTGGAATAACGGCGTGTTTCGAAATACAAACATGACGGCGCTGGCGAGAGGTCCTATCATCGTCCCCATCCGTGCCAGGTCAATCACTTCACCCACCAGTCGCTCACCGGACGGCCGACGTCCCAGCGTCTGGAAGCAAGACATCCTGATGCCATCCCGCACAGACATGGATGATGGAACATGGCTCGGGCATGTTTGCTGAAGCAGGCTACCCTTAGGGGGCTGGTTGGTTGGGGTTCCGCAGTTGTCGTCGAGATTGGTGATATTAGCGCAGCAGCGCCGACCGAGACATGAACATCCCATCAGACGTGTTGATAATAGCTGACCGACATATCGCGTCCTGGACGTGCGTTGCGTCCGTTCGTCCTGACTCCTAACATCAACTCCACGCTGCGTCGCAAACATCGCGACATCAACAACCGAGAGACACACAAGCACATGCTTCTGCTGCAAGCAGGCAGGTTTGATTGTCATGTCTGCCAGTTGTCCAATATTGCCAGGGGTCTCCCCTCGAGATCTCGGATGGAAATTGGAACTAGTTGGACAACCACCACAATACATTCCTCAATTGAGTTGCACGCCAACCCAACCGCAGCCACTCAAAGGACGTCTTCGACGAGGGCGAACGAAGCATGATACTACCAAAGCACCAACAAGCGTGCAAATTCAACGAATAATAAACCACTTTACGCGTTACCTCGTTTCCTCCACGCGACAGACACGGCTGCCCCCCAAACCGGTCAGCACCGGTGGCCTCTGCGGCTGGATTGGGCAGATTTGCACTCTCGCATCTGCAAGCCACAGACGCACACCCGGTTTCCCCCACCGTAAGCCTGCACCTGCACGCAAAACAAGATTTCGCGCGCGAACAGCTTGCCTCCTCTCGTTGCGAGATACGGCCCATTTCAAGCAGGTAAATGCGAGTCCTCCACCTGTTGTGTCAAGACCTTGGAAACCCGTGGGCCAATTGGCTCCCTGGGGCCCGTCGCAATCGCGCGTGGCCGTCTCAATCTCCTGCAAACCACGAGGCAGCTCTCCGCCCTAATTCTCCGATTGCGCGATGCCTTACGGCCGTCGAACAAGGGGGAACATCTGTCGCTATTTCGGCGCTGTGCCTGACAACCAAGGCGCATGGGACGGGGACGATTGAGATTGAAGCGGAGTGACAGAGTGGATTGGACGTTGTGAAAGAGGCCATTGATAGCCTTATCACCAGGGCGTCTGCTGCAACGACTCAGGAGCAGAACGTGTGATCAAAAGACCGAAACCTTCGTATTCAACTCTCCAGCCAACAGCGAAAGAGCGCAAGTGGGCTTTTCGCCTCTTTCAACGACTCGGCCGTTGCTTTCCTCCCCGGTAGATCACGATGGGCATGAACAGGTGCATTAAAGGTCACAGTCGCCATGGCCAGCCGAAGACGCCCCCAGCCCTCTGTTTTTTTTTTTGGGGTGGTCTCGGCAGCGATTGCATCGGCGGTCGAATCGGGTTTTCATCTCCGCTCCCGCCTACTTCTGAGTCGCTCTAAAATCCCAGGAAAGGCTTCCGCGGGTGCCACGCATCTGGGCACACGGCGCGCCGGCAACAGGCTGGTTCTGCCTTGGGAGAATTGGATGTATTCAAGAAAAAGCAAAGTTGCTTCTCGACTTTTTTCTTGCGTCGCTGCGAGGCGCAACGTCTATTTTTCTTCCGCCTTCCCATTCCCCCTTACTGAGGCGGGTAATCCGGCACTCTTCCAAGGTCGGGGTTGACGTTTGCACATCATCATTCTACTGTTCTCGCTGGGCTGCGAATAATAACGTAAGGGGAACGTGGACCAGGTTTAATATGTCAAGGCCTTTTGAATTTTGTGGTTTTATCTCCTGACATGCATTAGAGGGGGGCAAACGGGCTAGAATGCTCTCTGTGCTGGCTGGATTGGGACCGGATTGCAACGCATCGTCGCGATGTCCGACTCGTGTTGCCGTCCCACCGCCTGTGCTTTGCTCCGGGGCTGGCTGGCTGGCCTTTTTTTAAACAATTTCACCACGTCAAATGCCATGTCGGTCTGGAGGATAGGCGAGATGACGGAATGCCTATTTGGGGACCCCCCTGGGAAGGGAAAGGGCGGATGCTGCCGAGATTTGCATGTGCGAGGTCCCAGGGGGTTGGAATGGTCCGGGGCGGTGGGTTGGGTAGGGCACATCACGCTTTGAATGTTTGGAGATGCGGTCTGAGGGGAGGGTGAGGTGTTGATTTAGGATTAGTACATCGAGAGAGTTGACGAGTTGTGTGATGTATGAGGTTGGGTGGTGAGGTTGCTTGACTCGGTAGCTGATGACAAGAGGGATACGATCATGGCGAGCTGAGCACGATGCCGTCACTTGAAAACATATATGATAATATAGTGACCGAAATGGTGATAAATGGAGAGCGATGAACTTTGGTGCTGGAAAGGCCAATGACTGCTTTGCCGGGCAATGCTCACAAAGGAGTTCCTCAGAGCTCTTCCTCCGGGTTTTCTTCTGCTCTTCTCAGGAAGCTGCCTCCGTCCCTCGTTGCCTTCTTGTCATATCTCTCGCAACCTCGTTATCGGTCATCTCTGTCGCTGCTCGTGTATTAGAACTTTCCAAAGGCAATAAGGTCGTTGATTTGTTAGTGGTATGTTCATGTACACAGCACTCCTCCCCCCCTGCCTCGATTATCATATAGCTGAGGTTAAGAGGTCGTTGAGGCGGGGATTCGACAAGCATTCTTGTCTGCCTCTTGCCTCGAGATCTGATACCAGGTACGTTGGTTATATAGGTCTTTGGGAAACTGGTAAAGGGGGGCTCTGGGTTCTGGTCCGACTTGAGAGAGGTTTAAAGATGTCCACATGAGAGGACAATGCTGAGAGGGCAATGAGAGCTGTGGGGATTTAGGACTTGGACTTGGAAGGGGCTCATGCATGTGACGTGAAGGATGGGAATATGCGTCGTACAATATAGCATGCCGGCAGAAGGGGAGTATGTATTTGGTATTCGAGGATTCTCTGCTCATACGTCAACGAAGACGGGGGAGGGAAGGGGCAATGAACGGGGTAATGGTCTTTTCTGTAATCTTCTTCGAGTTTTCTGTTCATATGGGCACATTGAGCACGGGAGACTTTGATGTTTTGAAAATCACGGCTGAGAATATGCTGGCCTATGTCATGGCCTTGGCATTGAATCATCAGACGAGTAGGATCCGATGACTCTTTAAGTACGCGAAAACAGCGCCGCGTATCCGCTGTCAGCTACCACTTGTAAGAGACTCTGCTTATTAGATACGGGTATAAGACACAAGACCTGATTCTCGCAGCTATTGACGGGAGAGAAAGACGCTCTAGCTCTTAACCTGGAGACCCCTCCCCAATCTTGCAAGCCCGACTGGACCACCTTGCGAAATTGCAAGGTATCAGCCCATGTCGACATGAAGACAAGAGCTCTACGAAGTACACGCCGTTTTATGTAAGTGCGTTGTCGCGGAACGACGATTCGTCCCCACGGCAGAACAATCAACAGGCACCGTAACCATAGCGATCATGATCCCTGAGATGGAGAAGTTGAGCCTGTCGCGCAACGTAATGTTATCCAACCATAGACAAGTCTGCCTTACCGTATTCAAACACCGCCGTTAGTTTACGTGCGGTATTCATGAAGAATAATCTGATGAAGGCTGTGGACGCTGGCATGCTGTGGGCGCGGCGGTTGAGAGAGACTGTGTATACTGACCGCAGTACGCTGGCGTAAGTTGGTCAGACGCCTCGTGTCTCTTGCACATCCTCCTAATTGATACTCAAACAATCAATTTGCTGGCTCGTTTGCTTTATCGAGGAACTTGAAAGATAGATTTATATACTGGCTGAGTGCCCTGCTCCTGCTAGGTATTGTTTTAGATTTCATTCTGAGCCTTCCCTGACCCTAGTTAGAATTACGTACAGAGACTCTGGCCACTGATGCCGCCTTAAATATTAGAGCTTGTCACCTAGCATTACTTGATACGCAATGATCAATTCTTCCACGTCTTTTTGGTCTGGATTTTGAAGCAATGTCGCGGGAGATGTCTCTTGTTGGAGTTTGACAGGCTCTCTCAAGCCAAGACTGCGTAGGCAGTTACCGTCGGAAATCACATTTTGTGAGAAAGGAATAAGAGGATGAGAGGTAGCAGAGATGACTAACGATAGGTTCTCACTGTCAGTAGAGGCTTTGCGGCGAGGCATTCCGGCCATTGGTTCCCCATTCGGATGGCACCACCCAGCTCCTGCCCAGAAGATGTGGTTTCAGCTAATAGCTTTGAATATCACCACCAACAACGGAATTTTTGGGTGGTGGTTGAGAAACAGGTGGTCTGGGAAGGGTTTCCTTAAACAGAGGCGTACACAATTGTCTCGTCAAAGCAGAAAAAGGCTCATGCCACCCTTTGCAGAGACGGTTCTGCGCCAAGTTGAAATAAAGGTCTAGTTCTGAACTTGGCTGGTAGCAGAGGCCCATTGTGACCGCACTGTCAGGCTTCTCAAACCTGCACCCGCATCAGCTAGAGAAGGAAATGCACTCTTGAAGCTGGCTCAAGATGGGCTTTGGTGACTCGCAATCATATCCTGTTGCTCCCCTACCTGCTGATTGTTGAAACTATGTGGACACAGCTGCCCCCGTAAATGTTAAAAGTTAGCCCATACCACAGAAGAATTATTCCGTAAACAAGTGGAGGGTTGTCTCCATATTTGTCGAAGAAAAACACAATGACTTGTTGGTGTCAACCTGTGTGAGTTCCTGAGAGGAAACCCCAGACGAGCCCCTATCTCGAACCATCATATCTCCTCATGTCTAAGCGCTGACTGGAGTGGTTGTCGTCCTCATATTATTCGCGCTGGAAAGAACGCAGGCGATGAGATGATGTTGTTGAGGAATTGCAAAAAAAGGGGAGTAGCGTCGAAACTTTTCAGTGAACTTTCCAAATGCTTTGTTCCATAGCGTATTAACTCCAAGCATGGGAGAAGACATGATTGTGTATGTTGCCAACAACTCCTCTTACATAGCCTTACATTTATAGCCTTGAGGTAGAGGTAACGCTAATGTAAAACCGTCCTAGACTTTGTACATAGACACAATGCGCCCCTTGCCACAACTGTACTTAAAACAGAGGAATCTTTCTTCTATGGAGAGTTCCATCAGCGCGAACAAATGCACTGTTTGCATGATATTTGTTTGAACAAATGACGTTCTCATTTCTTACCGCAACCCCTGGGGCCAGTTTCAAGCTCGCCAGACTGAGACGGAGACAGCCAGGGAGCTGTTTACTACACCACCTTCGCTTGATCCTTCTCACTGTCCACTATTTATTCTGCGTCAGGTCATCATGTGTTTATCAAAGTATTGAAGAGGGACGAAGCAGCGACGAGGAATAGGATAAAGGAAAGGAACCCATGAGAGTTATGTAACGACTGAACCCAAGATGAGCTAGCACTCTTACCTAAAATTCTAAAGACAACGCCACAGCATTTGGTTCCTTCATCATGAGATAGTGGTAGCTTCTTTTAAATACATGTTTCGGTAGTGACAGCGGCATGATGTAAGATGAAGAGCTCACCATCGTCTGAGTTGTTGCAGACAACGCCCCTAAGACGAATGATTAGTAGGCTCTTGGCATCTGGGAGCCAATGCGGAGAGGGACGTCGAACCGTACTGCTGATGAATTCCAGCGAGTTTGCTGACTTACAAAGCATTCCATTCTGTTCTCGTGATAGCGGGTTGATAGTCAAACAATTATGCGGATACTTCTAGATCTGTGTTACAGAGCGAGAGAAATCTAACCGTAGTTTGGGAAACACAAGTCATGAACGATGCAAAACCTAGCAATGCCCGCCCGTCAAGGACAACGCCGATGGTGTACGCCGTGACGCACAGCAGACGCCACATAATCTTACAGTATGACAACATTGAAACGACCACCTCTATCCGTTCTGATGTGCCGAGCCCATCATGGCCGCGCCCCAATCCCCAACACCGTCCATCCAAGAAAAGGGGCCTATGTTGTCAAAGGCACCCGCCATGGGATTCCCGCCGCCCCAGCTGTCTTCAAAGATACCCAGGTCCCTCTCAGAGCCCACAGACGGCACAGCAGCCTTCTCGACAGCCGCGCCGTCAATGAGGCCTTGCATATCATCCTGGCCCACCGCCGCCGCAACACCTTCATATACCTCCTCTTCTTCCTCCTCTTCTCCAGCCGACTCGTCCTCCTCTTCCTCCTCCTCGGCCACCATGGCCGCCCACTGCTCAATCTTCAACTGCGCAATCCTCAGCTTCGCGGCGGTGAGAGACCAGATGTTGTGCCCTACCCCGGGCGGATCCTCACTGTGCACCGCGAGCGACGCGCTCGCCTGCTCCATGGCGCTGCCCATCTGGCCGAGGATGCCGGGCACATCGAGGCTGAGCGCGGGCTGCGTCGCAAGCTGGATTTTAAGCGTCGCGATGGCCTGCGCCAGCTGGCTCTCCGTCGACGCGGCCGAGGACAGCGAGGAGGTGCCCGTCAGCGTCGAGCTTGTGGTGCCGGGCGTGGTGGCGGAGTCGAGCGGCGAGGGGTTGTTGTAGTTGCCCGACGGGTCCTGGGGCGGGTCCGGGGCAGGGGCGGATGCGGTGGCGCGCGGGCGGCGCAGGTCGCCGATGAGGAGGAGCTTGGCCCAGCGGCCGAGGATGGTGATGGCGTGGATGACGTTGAGGGAGACGGGGAGGGTGATGTAGGGGTAGGAGGGGATGGGCTGGCTGAGCCACTCGTCGAACCAGGCGCGGAGGGCGGCGTTGGATTGGTAGAAGGAGTCGAGAGGGGAGGGCGTGCCGGCGGCGATGGAGGATTTGGAGAGGGATGAGAGGAGGGCGGCGTCGAGTTTCGGGGGCTCGTGGATGCGGAGGCGGACGGTGTTTATGGTTAGACGCATGAGTTCTGTTTTTTTCGTTAGAGGAGTTGAGGAAAGGACACTTCAAGGGGCTGCGGGATGGAACGTACTATCTTCTTGTAATCTTAGCGACATGCTCTTGACGAGGTTGTTTAGCTCTGCATCAAAGGCGGAGGCGTATGCCGCAAAGGGGGCTCTGGGTACTATTTCCGGTTCTTCTTCGTCTTCGTCATTGCGTTGAGATAAGCTTATGATCTTGCTGGAGAGGATCTGTATCCTGATGAGGTAGGCTAGATACGTGTCCGAGTCGTATTCCTGTGACATCTCGAGCTCGCGAAGACATCGCCGCATGTATGGCGTGAACTTCATAGCCTCAATCTGCCCCATGCCGATGGATATCCTGCAGATAGGTCAGCAACACATGAGAAAACGAACAGAAGACCAGGGGGTCGCCGACTCACGTGGAGCTCAAGTACCACACCGCAAGCAGCAACCTCTTCTGCTCGTTCGTCCTCTCCCTCACCTCCCCGAGATTCTCGACCAGCAGCTTCGTGCGCTCCTGGTACCCCGGGCTGCGCGTGAGCCCCAGCTCGGCGGCCTGCGTCACGGCGAGCGCGACGAGGTTCTGCATCTGGGCGTGGACGAAGCAGTGGTGGTGGTGCCAGCCGAGCATGACGACGAGCCCGGCGAGGAGGTCGAGCGAGCGCTCGGAGCGGAGGATCATGGCGTCGGCGACGTGTGCCTTGAGGCGGTACATCTGGCCCTGCATGGAGCGCAGGCTGCGGACGGAGGCGACCATGCGGATGCAGGACATGGTAAAAGGCCGGGTCGCGGCTAGGTCGGCGGGGGCGGTGCCGTGGGGTATCACGACGAAGGGGTACGCCGGGGTGAGGGAGTCTTGGTAGATGGAGAGGAGGGTCGCATCCGAGTCGAGCGGGCCCGGGACCTGGCCTGGCGGCGGGCGGCAGATGCATGTCGAGGGGCCGAAGGAGTTGTATGATGGGGGAATGGTGATGTAGGTGCTCCTGGATGGGGTGCTTGCGTATGTCTCTGGGGACCTTCCCGAGGTGGTGGCTTGTGATGCTGGCGAGGTCTGTTTTGTGTTAGTTGGATGATGTGGTCTAATGTTGAGAAATGCTTTACTTACTTCATCGATGGACAGCCTGTTGGTCGTTGCGGTGATGTCGTTGGACCCCTGCAATGCTCTGATGAGGCTGTTCAGACGCTCTTCTAGTTGTGCCGTTTTTCTTGTGACCGATGTTAGCCGAGCCATCACATCATGAATATATCTTGATGCAACTCAAGAGGGACATCAAAAACACGAGAGAGGTAGATGAAGAAGACAAGGGGGTGTACTCACGATGGCTTATTCTCTCTCCTCTTACGCGGCCCTCGTATCTTCTCAGTGCACTCCTTGCCCAGCCTTCGACACCTTTGAACCGACATATTGAGCCATGTACACAAAAGCCACGAAGGAGGATGCACAACATGACGTACCTCTCACACTTGGGATCCGTCGAGCCAGCCGGGCGGAGGCACTTTGCTTTGGCTACCGCACACTGGGCACACGCCGCACCCCATTTTGCAGGGGGTTCGGGACGGTGAGGGCGGCTGATGGATGGCGGCGGCGGCACGGCGTTTGTAGGCGTTGTCCAAGACAACGACATTGCTACCGTGGTGCGCAAATGAAAATGAGGGGTTTTTGGCTCTTTCTCTCGAGAACCAAATCAGGTTCCTTCCTCCTGAGCTACGATCTTGGTTTGCAGTGGATCGGGTTTGCTTTGCTTGCTTGCGAACGGCGGGCAGGAGCGGCGTTTACAAAGTTGCCTGTCGATCATGAAAAAGGAAAGGCGGGCCGGCGTTTATATACAGGGCTTTACAAAGGTCCGAGCACGGAGAGAGCAGCAGCAGTAGGTAGCTGTCTTCAAACCTACGCCTCAGCATTGTCTTTCATAAAGAAGAGCACGTTTGCCCCCTCCTCGAATATGACGACCCTACTGAAGATCCCTAGACGTTACTGAAACTCTAAAACACAAAAGAGGGCAAGTCGTTCATGGGGACTCGTCAGGATAAGAGGCATTGTTGAGTTTGGATTCATGGACCTTGAGTGTTGGTTAGTAACCAGCCCGCTGCGGGTGGGCGGCTGTCCGGAGTTTACTGTAATTCTCCGCCCCGATCGCTGGCTGCCGATTGGGGCCCTTGCGAGCGGCACGCTGAGCTGATGCTTGCACTTGGCTGCTGGAACGCTAACACGGTAAAGGCGGATATCTGTTGACCAAATTTCGTACTCAAGCATTAGATTCCCCAAAGAACAAACGAATCAACGCTATTCCCGCCGGTTTCAAATTTGGGCTTGACTCTGCCGCCTTCAGTGCATTGCCCCTCTGAGCCCGTTGCCTCCGGTGGCCGCCCCACACAATCCCGGCGTTCCTACCGGCGCTCCTACCGGCGCTCCTACCGGCCGTTCGGGCTGACATCCGCTTGAAACCCGCCCCTACGTCTTCCAGTGTCATTCATCTTTCCTCGTGGCAATAGTTTGGTTCAATGTTAAGTAGATGAGAGAAATTCAATTCTTAAAGATTCATGAGTCGGGTTCTTGTTGGTTTTAGAAAAGGATTCGAGGTTGACGGACGCTCCCTCAATGTAGTTCAATAACAACCTACACCACAATCCTCAGACTAGAGTACTAAGCTAATGAGCATGAGAGCTGCAAATAAAATACAATCAATGTTACTGTTGCATGTCTATGATTTAGAAAGTGCCTATTCAGAGAACTATACAATTATGAAATCGGGTCCAACTCAAATTTGAAGCTCCTTCTGAATTTGAACTTGCACACCCTGCCCTTCAAAAACCTCGTCGCCAACATCATAAGTCAACATCTTCTGCCCCATGCCCAACTTACTCAGTCCAGCCGTGTTATAAACCCACAACCCGCCCGATAGAACCATCTCGTTCAGCCTCAACCGCCACGGCTCCTTCTTCTTGCGGATCTGGCCCCGGCTCTCCGTCGTCTTGAGCATCTGCTCCGTCCGCACCTTCCTTTTCTGCTCAAACTGCCGCAGCCCGTCCTCGAGCGACGCACCCGGACAGCTGCCCAGCATCTTGGAAAACAGGAAAATGTCCTCCAGCGCCATGGACACGCCCTGGCTCGCGTGCGGCGGCATCGCGTGCGCCGCGTCCCCAATGATCAGGCACCGCCCGCGCGACCACGGCCGGCCCGTGGGCACCTTGTAGATCGGGTAGAACTTGACCACCTCCGTCTTGTGGATGATGTCGCGCACCGTCCGCGGCCACTCGGCGTTGGAGTCGCCCAGCAGACCCAGCAGCGTCGCCTTGAACCCCTCGACCTCCTTCTTGCCGCGGGTCTCCCAGCCGTCGCGCACGTCGCCGAACGAGGGGAGCGGCACCTCGCGCGAGAAGAACCAGTACAGCACGTCGCGAGCGGGCGTCGTGGGCGTGATGGCGAGGAGGCCGTCTGAGGTGAGCGTAGCGTTGAGGTCCGTCATGGAGGCCGCGGCCGGGGAGAGGGAGGCGGTCGGGAGGAGGGAGAAGACGTTGGAGATGCCGGTGTACTCGGGCGTGCACTCCGGGTCGACGTAGAGCTTGCGCACGCTGGAGTGGATGCCGTCGCAGCCGATGAGGAAGTCCGATGTGTCTGAGGTGCCGTCGTCGAACGAGGCCGTCACGCGCTCGTCGTGCTCCTGGATCCCGGTCAGGTACTTGCTGTAGTGGACTTGGATGCCTGCGGCGTCTGCGGCTTTGAGGAACACGTCCATGATGTCGGTTCGGCGGACGCGGAGGTAGCTGAAGCCGGTGCGCTCTTGGCTCCACGAGACCATGTCCATCTTGCCGAGGACGCCGCCTTTGGACGAGTGCAGGAAGGTGCTGGCGGTCTCGGCGCCTTTTGCTGCCACCTGGTCGTAGAGGCCGAGGCGGTCAAGTAGGCGCAGGCCGTTGGAGGGGATGCCGATTGCGCCGCCGAGGGTGCTTGGCTGCGGGCGGATTTCGTAGACTGTGCATTTAATTTGGTGGTCTCGTTGGAGGAGGAGGGCTGTTGCAAGGCCTGCTGGGCCGGCGCCGATGATGGTAACCTGAAAACAACGTTATGAGAAATGTGTAACATGTTGTGTTGGTTGAGAGATGCCGCGTACCTTTTTGATTGACTCCATCGCAAGGGCTTGTCTGATTGAGGGATTGAAAATGATCTTGCTTGACATTTGTCTTTGTTGGGGATGCTACTTGTCTTGAAAAGGAATCTCTTGCTGGAGGTCGCAAAGGCACATCTTATAGCATCATCTTCGAAACAGGAGGCCTCGTGATGTGTGAAATCGGCCATCTCAACCGTCGCTTACACGGCGTGTCGGCGTCTCAAAGAGGCAACTTCCACTCCCGTCCACGCCACCATCTCACCGAGTAGGTCGGCGGTCCGCGTCGCCGGTGGAATCGGCACGGCATCCAACTTGTCACCTATACCGACATTACTTCTTCACTCATTCAAAACCACCAACAAGGCCTCCCTCGCATTCGCAGCATGAGACGGAATGGGCACGGCCAGTGATCGGTCCATTGGACCCACTTCTGCGGCCGGCCGGTCGGAGCTTAGTGGGGGTGGGGCCATCATTTCGCCGTCGGCGATTTCGCTATTCTCCGGCCTCGTCGATCCCCCCAAGACTCTCGCACTTCGACACAATCAGAGGGAATTATTGAAAATCAAACTTTGCCAACCACGGCCGTAATAACCGAACGCTAATCACAAAATCTACTATCTTCCTCTAGAGGCCATGATCCACCTCGTCAGACAACTTCACCCGCTTCACCCTCTGACTCGTCAACCCCCTGGGCTCAATAACATGCTTCGTCCGAACCCCATCCCCGTCCACGACCATGACCTCGCTCTTTCCCTTCCACCCTTTCTCCTCAACATCAACCATGCGCAACATCCCCTCGTAGCCCTCATGCGCCATCCTCAATAACGCAGGCCGTCCGCCGTCCTCCTGCCCAAAAACACCTTCCCACAACCCCCTCGGCTGCCCCGGATCGCAAACCCGATTTGAACCCGGCGCCCAGCGCATCTGACCAGGCATGCGGTGCGCGCCCAGCACGTCGCGCCGGTCCTCGCCCAGCCACAGCGCCCTCAGGCTCGGCGTCGCCTGCACGTAGCAGCACTTCACCGGCAGCAGCCCCGACAGCCGGCCGTAGTCCCTGCCCTCGGCCTCGTCGATGATGGCCGTCGCGCTCTGCAGCCACGTCGTCTCCCCGTCCATGGTCACCGCGCACGCGTCCTGCGGGCCCCGCGGCGCGGAGAACTTGGTGTTGCTCGTGCTCGCGGGCTTCACCATGACGGGCACGATGCCGCCGAGCGCTTTCTCTTCGGCCGGCCAGACGGGGGATGTGGCGGAGACGAGCGGCTCGCAGGTGAGTGTGTCCGCGACGGAGACCTGCATCTCGTAAAGCCAGGTGCGGAGAAGGTCGGGCCCGGCGGTCTCGACGCTGATGCAGGAGACGGCGGCGTAGGATTTGCGCTCGATGCCGAGGGCGGCGGCGTCGCGGCTGTGGAGCATCGGCAGCGTCGCGCCGGTGTCGAGGAGCATGCGGAAGTGCAGCGTCGCCTCTGTGGGGTCGGGCGTCATGTGCGGGTGCCGCGAGGGCCGGCATCTTCGGAGGGTTGACGGCGGGAGCGGGTTCGGGTTGGGCTTTTCCCGGGGGAGAGGGTTGGCTGGGTCGAGTGGGCTTTCCTCTTTCTCGACAGGGGACGTGGGGACGGGCCATCTCACGTCTTGAGGAGACTGGCCGCGGCGGCGCTTGCGGGATGGAGGGCCGGGGTGGTAGACGAGGTTGCGCATGCGACGGAAGGACATTGTCACGCTGTAGTGGCCCATGTCGTACGTCGTGTCCGTCTCGGGGACCCAGGTGCCGCGGCTGGCGGAGAAGAGCGGCGCGGCGGCTCGGGCGAGGGGCGGCTCGAACCAGAGCCAGCCCTCGCCGTGCATGCGCGCGTAGCGGTCGAGGCGGTCGGCGCGGTCGGCGGTGAAGGAGGTGTATGTCGGGGCGAAGTCGACGAGGTGGCCGGCGTAGATGATGGCCCAGTTGGAGGAGTAGGGGATGCGGGAGGTGCGGTAGAGGGAGATTGCAGCGGATATGTTTGCGTGTTCGGGGGGAAAGGTAGACTCTTCCAAGGCGGCTTCGAGGGTCTGGGTGCGAGATGCGATGCTGGTCTGTTTGTGGTCTTGGAGGGAGTTCAGGGGCGTTTCTACGTCCTCAGTGACGGAGGACTGGAGTGCGGCGAGTTGGGTGCGGGCTTGAGTTAGGGATTCGAGGACGGAAGGGGCGCCGTCGGGGGTTGACGAGAGGGTTTGGTTGTAGATTGCTTCCCATTGAGTGACCAGACGTGATGCCGCTTCGATCGCCGTGAGATTCTTGCCTAGGGGCGCGCCGATGACGAGGGATGGCGCATCAGATGGAGTTAAAGTTGACGTCCGGAGGCGTCGGCGCCAGTTGGCCTCAATATCCTGCGTTTCTTGCTCGATGCGGGCTTGCTCTATGAGTCGGAGCTCGTTCTCTTTGGCCGCATCGTAGTCCAGCGTTGGGGAATTGTCATCGCTGGCAGAACTGACGTCGTCGTCTTGTGTTCGATCTGCGACATCAGCTCCTGCAGCTTCTTGACCTTGGTGTGGAATCAAGTCATCAGTCTCATCCGGATTCTCGACATGAGCACCGCGCTCACTCTCCGAGTCGTCGATAGGCATCGCTCCGCCGTTATGGTTCTCGTACGATGCTAACGTCTCTGAAGCCTAGACGGCAAAGATCCAGCAGCAAGCCCATAGTCTTTTTCGAAAGATCTTTCGCATCTGTACATGTATCTGCCTTAAGAAGTCTAAAAATCCTTCGTGTCTCGCAGATACATTGCAGATGAGACTGCAAAGTTCAACCGCAAAATTGCGACCGCCACTCATCGCAGAATCCAGCCTCGAAACACCACCCACCACCTGCGACAACAAAGCTCAACCGTTGCGCTCAATGTAAACGACTCTGACAAAGGGACCTGCCGAAATTAGAAGCTGAGAGCTCAAAGACCACCCCGAAAGCGGCAATCAGCTTGCCCTGCTCTGCCCTGGCAAACACATTGTCCGCATTGGCCGTTTATCCCTTTTCTCAGTCTCTCCCATTGGACCCTTTGTCACAACCCATGTCGTAAATGCCCACGGTGACTCTTTCTTCGGACTTTTGTGACACTTTAGCATGAATGTCTCAATGAAAATTTCAGTCTTATTCTTTCCCGCTCCTTTGGGATGGTTACCTTCCTTGGACTTCTTTCGGCCGTCGTGGCGGTTCTTTTCAAAACGGCCATGTCTCGCATCTCGGAAAGACGATTGTGAGAATTCCTCCTTCATCTCTGTCTTTCAATCTCCTCAGTTCTCTTTTGTGAAAGAAAGGCGTTGAGTTGCTTTTCCGTACTCTCTGTGATTTCTCCCATAGAGAGATGATTCTGGTCCTGAGCCACTTGGTCCTCTTGTTGATATCACCTTTCCGCCGCGGCCTGAGCTTCCCCCTTTCCTCCCGGCCCGTCACATCGGACCTGTCACTTGACACCTTTGCTCTTGGAGAGTTGACAGAGTGCCGCAGCGAGCGCCGCAACACACCGCCGTCATGGCCCAAGAAAGGATGCGTAAGTCTTCGCGATGCCTGTCCCCAAACTGGGAACCAAGTCTCTGACTGGCAAACAACAGCCGAGCTGACCGAGCTCATCCGCAAAATCTACCACCGCTTCCCCTCCGAGACGTGGGAGCGCACCCGCACCCTGCTCGACCACCACCCGCCGCACCACCTCTTCGCGCACGTCGAGGACCTCGTCGCCACGCGCGCCGTCGACCACGTCCTGCGCTCCGACGCCGCCTTCCACCGCCTCGCCGCCGACTTCTACGGCCCGCGGCACCCCTGGCTGCGCGACGCGGACCTCGGCCAGGCGCGCTGGGAGGAGTACGGCGAGTTCACGGCCCGCTGCGCCGCGGCCGAGGTGCAGGCGCAGACGCAACAGCAGGACCCGGCTGCGGCGAGGAGGGCGCTGTTGCTGCGAAAGATTAGAGAGGGCGGCGACGTGGAGCGCTGGCGGCGGGTGCTTGGGCTTGAAGATGCCGTGTTTTCTGAACAGGAGATCCGCGGGAACGACACGGAAGGGCCTGCCTTTGGGAGGGGCGAGGTAAGGGTGGCGAGGGGGGTGGAGGTCGGCGCGTGTATTGACGGGCCTGGGGGCGAGTATGGCCCGGAGACGTGGGTGCGCGCGGAGGAGGAGGAGAGGGTTGCGCATGTGGGCGTGCCGAAGGCGCCTGGCGAGGGCGGGGAGGCGCCGCGGAACCCGTTTACGACGGAGTGGGTGCCGAGGGCGACGCCTGGCGGGGAGAAGTTCCCGGAGACGTTTGATCCGTTATATACGAGCAACCAGTTCATCCGGCGGTCGAAAAAGTACGAGCATCCCAAGATGCCGGTGCAGGATGAGGACGAGGAGATGGCTGGGGAGGAGGATCCCGAAGCGATGGCGGCGCAGGCGGGTGTCACGACTTTTACGAAGCTGAGGAGGGGGGATTCTTCGACCGTGACGCAGACTTTGTCCCTTCCGGTACGTGCAAATCTTTGGCGGGTTTTGTGATGATGCTGACCATGTCTCAGGGGCAACCTCCAAGGAGTGGCACGCAGACTAACACCGGCGATGTGGGTAACATCCAGCTCTTCGGCGGACTCACCGTGCCGTCGTCGCCAGCGAGGCCACTCATCCCCGGCTTCACCATCAGCACCAGAACAGATAACCCGCAGACGTCCCAGCCGGCGATGCACCCGTCCATCGTCGTCACCGACACATCCTCCGCAGGCCACACCGTGCCCCTCTTCGGACGCATATCAACCACCACAGAGCACACTCAGGCTTCTCTACCACAAACACCACGCATCCACACGCCCTGGCGCCAGGAACTGCCTCCTCCCCCCATCCCAGAAGATGAGCTTCCGTCCCCCGCCGAGGACGTCGAGATGGCCGACTCCGACTCCGACGCCGTCTCCATCGTCTCCTCCATCGACCCAACCTCCACAACCTGGCTCGAGGACTTCCTCCGCGCCGAGCCCAGCGTGCCCGCCTCCGACCTCGAGATGATGGCCTACCGCGGCTGGCGCATCCACTCCCCGCGCATCCAGCTCATCCGCATCAAGAACTTCCTCGCCGACGAGGACGTCGACCGCACCATCGGCTGGGCCACCAAGTTCGCCGAGATCGTCCTCTTCCTGCAGCACTGCATGCGCCTGCCCGACGCAGCGCACAAGAGCTGGTGGGACGACCTCCGCGAGGCCCTCAAGATGGCGCACACGCACCAGCTCTTCGAGCAGCACCACTACGGCGCGCAGCGGCTCGTCGTCGACTTCCCCGAGATGAGCGCCGCCAGCACGCGTCTGCCGCAGGTCCACGGCGGGCGTGGCGTCGTCGTCGAGGAGCCCCCGCAGGAGCCGGTGCGCCCGCGGTATCTCCTCCACCGCGTGCCTGAGTCATTGCATGATGTGGATTACCAGATCCCCGCGCCGCTGCTGCGCAACACCTTTCTGACGTGGTTCCGCGAGGACGGCAACTTGGTGTGGATGAGCACTGGCAACGGCAACCCCGGCTCCGGGGACCGCGGGAAGAGGTTCGGGTACGAGCCCGATTTCAACATGGCGCTGACCGAAGACGCGTGGTTCGGGAAGTGCCTCGCCGGCGGCGCCGAAACGACGGCCGCGAGCCTGCGCGGCGAGGCGAACTTTTACATCCTGTCTGACGAGCACGTGCCCGGCGAGGTCGAGGAGGTTACCGTCAATGGCACCGCGCATAAGGTGACGCCGCTGTTCCCCGAGGGCGAGACGCAGCAGCGCTTCGCACGGTACCGCGGCGCCAAGCGCGCGGCGCTGCAGCTGTGTCTGACGCACTTTGACAGCGTCGAGAACGTGGCGATCCAGGGGCCGTTCCGCAAGCTTGTCATGCCGCTCACGAAGCGGCAGAAGGCGGCGGCAAGGGAGGCCGCGGGCGAGGGGATCGTGTACAAGCCGCACGCGCTCGAGGCGCCGCCCGAGGGGGCCAAGGTGGACCCGCTGGGGCTGACGTTCTGGCACCAGAAGATGCGGGAGAGCCACTACACGAGGGCGAGGGCGACGCGGGACCAGACGGAGGAGGCGCACCGGCGGTTTCTGCGGGAGATTGGCGCCGGCGGGGAGGGGGATGATATCGTGCTCCCGCCGCGGAACTACCTCGGTCCGCTGACGGGGATGAGCTATCTCACCGAGGGGGAAACGGAGAAGCTCGAGAGGATGAAGATGCTGAACGGGCTGCGGGATAACCTGCAGCGGGCGTACAATCGGGCGCCGCGAGAGATGCTGCAGGGGGTGCTGAAGAATATTGAGTATGGGTTTGCCGGGGGCGAGTCGTGGGACGTGCGGGACGAGCTGCGCGAGCATAGACAGAGGCACGGCAAGTATCTCCGGCTGAGCGGCGCGGAGCTGTTCTGGATGGAGTGGATGTGCGAGCCGTCGACGAACGTGATGGCGCAGCGGGGCGGGGAGCTGCCGGCGCTCGGGAGGGAGTTTGAGGTGTTTGTGGCGAGGATGGAGGGGTTGCTTGGGGATATGGACATGGGGAGTCTGCTTGCGAAGGCGGAGGACAAGGTCGACGTGGGACGCGTGACGGAGGCGTTGAATGTGGGCTTGAGGGAGGGCGATTACGAGTTGAAGGAGGGTGTTGTTGGGAGGTTTTGCAAGGTGCTTTCCGAGCATGGACGCCTTGGGTGAGTCTCCCCCCTTGATATCGTAACCTCATCACTAACACCCCGCAGATACGAAGCCGACAACGGAGCCATCACCATCTCCCGGCCGCACTGCGACTGGCACCCGGAACACCGCGTCTACTGGCCCACGGGCTCCGACCCCTGGGACCCGCAGAACAACTTCTTCCACCGGACCAACCTGCCGGACCCAACCGCCCGCTGGAGCTGGCAAACCGCCTTCGACAACATCAAGCTCGTCGACGCCACGCGGGGCGTGACCAAGACCATGCTCTGGGCGCTCGCGTACCGCGTCGGCGTCGAGCTCGACGGCCTCGTGCGCGACCTGCGCCAGGTCCGCGAGCAGCTGCGCGACCCGGCGGCGTGGGACCGCCGTGCGGTCGGGCTGCAGGACGTCGCGGGCCAGTGGCGCAACCACTTTGAGCGGCACGGAAGGGTGGAGGAGGACGGGCTGGGGCCGCCGGTGTCGTATGTGAGTGTGGTGCGGGCGGGCGACCCGGCGAAGTGGAAGCCAGGCATGACGGAGCCGGAGGCGTACGAGGTTGTGAGGAAGGGGATCATTGACGAGTTGTCCGAGGGGAGGAGCACGCTGTGGCCGTCGCGTCCGCGTTTCTCGAAGAAGTTTGAGGGGGGGAAGGAGGTGGAGGTCGCGACGCTGCACCGGGACCGGGTGTGGGACTGGGCGGCGCCCGAGGTCGCGGGGCGGAAGGGGCGGTTCTTCTCGGTGAACCGATGGCCGGTGCATCTGCAGAGCGAGAGGACGCAGGAGAAGATCAGGAACAGCAAGGAGGATGCGGAAAGGGCGCGAGAGAAGGAGCAGGAGGCCATCAGGGAGAGGTTAGCGAGGCTGGAGGAGGAGAGCCGGCCGACGGAGGCGGAACTGCGGCAGCGGGAGGTTGACAGGATGCTCTCTGTGCCGTACCACGAGGGAGACAACCGCACGGAGTTCTTCCCTTCGGCGGAGTACTGGGGCGGCGACACGCGGTTGCAGAGGAGGGCTGTGGAGGCGCATGTGAGGGGGTTGATTGCCGGTAAGTCTGCTTCGTTACGTCGGTGATATGCTTGGATGCTGACGGGATATGCAGAGGAGATGGGTCCGAATGATGGACGGGCGCCGCGTGGACAGGTCCAGCAAGGCTCGGGAATCGCGTCCTTGAGCAGGATCAGCTTGCCGGAGGTCAACTCGCCAGACGTCCCGCACAGCGTGCCCGGTTTCCTAGCGAGGGGCTGGAGTCCGTTTGGGAGTACAGTGCCGCAGCCGCGGAACGAGCCCGCCACGCAAGATACTGAGCGGATGAGTGATACCTCGTCACTAGTCTATTCGCATGAGGACGGCGAGCCGGAAGAGGTTCAACGGCGGGTGCACTTTGAGGATGAGGGTTGAGCAGGGAAAGTGAAGGGGATTCGGCGTTAGTCTGGGCAGGCATTGGTCATTTTTGTGGATTTTGCTTTAGACAAGAGATGTATTCGTGCCAGCATAGACTTGACATGTGTAGTGAAGTTTCTGAGTGAATGGCACGGCGTTTTTCTTCAAGCTCCATCAAATGTGGTCTTGATTTGCAGCACATGAGTGATGCCATCGAACGTGGAGCTCCGTTGTGCCCGCTCACTCGAGCTCGTAGGCAAGAAGGTTTGATTGTTTTTGATTGTTGCTTTCGGACACATCCCGTTCTCAGCCGCCCTTCACTCGAAGAGCAGGCCGCGATGTGTCACTGTAGAGTCCAAGGAGCCGTGTCCGCACTCCAGATAGCCAAACCTCAAAATAGGACCTTGCCGGCCGGGGCTCCTGATCGTCGGCGTGTCACAGGCTCGGTCCAGTCCTGCGTCGGTCGTCCTACACATCAGCATCTCAGTACCGCATCACCACGATTCCAAGCCATTGAGTTCCATGCCCATAATATTAACGTGAAAACAACCCGAAAAAAAGACCACCGTCTGCAGTCGAAGTTTTGATCTTTATTTTCAGATCCGAGCTAGCTTGCCCATAAAGCCTTAATGTTCATCATGCCCTGGCCAACCCAACGATGCAGTATAACGGCAACGCGCAACTCCATTTGAGAGAGAATTTTCCCAGAAGCCACCACAGGGTTTTCGTAACATGATATCCTTTCCCTGCCGGCGCCTCAAATCTGTGTTCTTCTTCCTCCCGCTTTCACCTCATCATTACCAGACTTCCTGTTGGGAGAAATCTAGTAGCGCTTGCCCTCGCGCAGAGTGTCGGCGTACTCCTCGAGCGGGGATCTGATGAGCTTGGTCTCCTTCCACAGGTTGGGGGTGAGGAAGCCGTAGGTGTTGGAGACGGCGACGAAGGTGGCCTTGAGGGTGTTCTCGAGGGTCTTGGTGGAACCGGCGGAGGAGGTGTAGGCGTCCTCGACACCAGCAAGCTGGAGGAGACGCTTGACGGCGGGGGAGGCGACGAGGCCGGTACCGCGGGGGGCGGGGATGAGCTGTGGTTGTGCGCATTAGCAACCAACTTCTGATTTTCCTTCTTTTCCGTCTTCCACCAAAAACCACGACGCAGCGAGCGGGATATACATACACGGACGGTGACGGAACCGCACTTGCCAGACTCCTTGGTGGGCAGGGAGTGGGGCAGACCGAGGTTGGTACCCCAGTATCCGCGACGGACGGGGATGACGCTCAACTTGGCGATGATGATGGCGGCACGGATGGCGGTAGCGACTTCCTTGGAGGTCTTGATGCCGAGACCGACGTGGCCCTCGGAGTCACCGATAAGGACGATGGCCTTGAAACGCGTGCGCTGACCGGCACGGGTCTGCTTCTGGACGGGCTTGATCTGCAATTGGGGAAAAAGAACCACAGGTTAGCATATTGTCCCTCTGTTTTCCCTTTCTCAACTCAATTGCAACAAGAACGACCCCGTCGTATCCGTAGACCTAGACGAATTGCAACCCCTTCCCCAAGATCTCCAATTGCGCATTGTCGGGCAAAAAGTCGGTTTGCGATAATTTTCGATCTCGGGGGATTTGAAGTAATTCGTCGTAGGTCTTTCGGTCTTCGGGTTGTTGTTGTAGCAATTTTGCGTTGTGTTGTGTGCGCGCACCTTCATGACCTCATCCTTGAGCTTGGGCAGGAAGAAGTCGACAATCTGGTACTCCTTGATGGGCAGGGAGTGCAGGTAGATCTCCTCCATGCTGTTGATCTTGCCGGCCTTCACGAGACGGCCGAGCTTGGTGACGGGCTGCCACTCCTTCTCCTCGCTCTTTCCGCCGCGGCGGCCGCGACCACGACCACGTCCACGGCCACGGTCACCACCGCGGGATCCGAAACCACCGCCACGGGGGGCGCTTGCACCACGGTCAGCCATAATTGTCGATGTGAGGTGAGGGGAGGGTTGCAGAGGAAAAGAAGTTGCTGCTGCGGTTAGTGGTGGTTGATGGGGGGGAAGTTATTTCGAGATTCGTTCACCCACGACTTTTTTTGCGGGGGTCTGTGGTGGCTGTCAGGGCCGGACTAGGACATTATTTTTGCAGTTGTGCACCGGCCTTTTTCGGAAGGCGGGCTTTGGCGAGCCCTAACGGACCTGAGGAGGAAAGAGGTGGCCTGAGCTCCGAGGCAGACTTTTCGACGTGCTCGGTGAGCAGGGTGGGGGTCCTGGGTTCCGCGGGACAGCTCACCGAGCGCAGACCGAAATCATATCATCCGGCTCCACTATTGGCGCATGGTGGGTGAAATTCCCCAAAGTCGCAGACTCAATGCGCTCCAACCACACTCCACTGATAAACCAGGGTCGATCAATGCCTTGGGTAAGCAAATCGTGACCCAAACCGAACCCCGCGCGTTTGCAATTTCATGTGAGTCACTGTCCAGTTCATGTTGCAGTCGTCGTCGCGGCGCAAAAGCTCCCAAATGCAATGTCCCAGGGTTGTCATCATTATCGTGGGCCGCCTATGTACACCAGCCTTTGTCACCGCCGATCCCCGCCTCCATTGCTTGTGCTCTCTTCCAAACGACGAAAAATTTGGGCTTACGAACCTCCCCCATGCGCAATGCAAACTCCATGAGCTGTGAGCCGGATATCGTACATGAGAAAAACTAGAAAAACCAGAAGTGGGGTTGGGAGGGTATCGCAACTAGAAGCAACTTGCGCTGCAAAGCCACCGGATGTGTGTGCGGGTGTAGAGTTATTTGTTTAAGCTGGAAATTCGTATGAAATACTCGTAGATGTGGAGTTGAGGGTTTTAATATGGACTCATTAGCAGTGCGGTTCTCTCCCATTCTTTTACTCGTCCTTCCGGATGAGCGAGTCGGAGGGCTTGACCCGTTGCGCCCATTCGCTATGATATGTTAGTTGGTGAGACGATTTCTCTGATGGTGAATAAACTCACGTCCAGCTTCCGTCATATACTCTGCGCTTCTCAGGGGAACCCCATCCGGCCTCCTCCATGGCAGTCTCAATGACACAGGCAGTCACGCCGGTGCCGCAGCTCGAGACGATGGGCTTCTCAGGGTTGACGCCTTTCTCCTTAAAAATCTGCTTCAGCTTCTCGGCCGGGTAGAAGGCCTTGGTCTCGGGGTCGAGCACGGCGTTGAAGGGGATGTTGATCGAGCCGGGCATGTGGCCTGACGACAGTCCCTCTCGCGGCTCGGGGTCCTTTCCGGTGAAACGTCCCGGCGACCGCGCATCGATAACCTGCACGCCCTCGGCGCCCTCCTTGTTGTGATCCAGCGCAATCTCGCGCACCTCCTCGAACTCGGCGACCTTGCTCTCGTCCAGCTTGGGGATCGGGTAGGGACAGCACTCGACGCTGTACAGCTCGCCGGACTCGGTGGGCAGCTCCTGGTCAACCCACAGCTTGAAGTTGTTGAGGAGGTGGACCTTGGGGTGGCCAAAGATCTTGAGGGTCCAGCCGACGCGCGGGGCGCTGAAGATGCCGAGCTCCTTGCTGTCGTAGACGACGACGGTGTCCTCCTTGCGGATGCCGAGCTCGCTCATGGCGGCGGCGAAGTCCTTTGCGGAGGGCAGCATGTGTGGGTAGGGGCTGCGGCGGTCGATGACCTTGTCGAGGTCGAAGAAGCGTGCCTTGGGGATGCGCTGCTGGCGGAAGACCTCGATGCCGGTGCGTCCGTCGTTGGGCAGGAACCAGGAGGCGCAGAGGGGGATGACGCGGGGCTCCGGGCTAATCTTGGAGGGCGGGTTCTTCTTGAGGGCCTCGTCGAGCTCCTTGGGGGTGACGAGGTAGGAGGAGAAGGAGCGGCGCAGGGCGAAGGCGGCGAGAGGGCGGGCGCATTGCCATTGCGGCAGCTTCGCGGCGGTGCGCGACGACCGGAAGATGGCGACGGTGGCCATCGTGTGTGTGTGTGGTGTGTGGTGGTTTTCCTGCTCTTAGGAGTTCTGAATCAGCTGGGTTGGGTGGTGAGCGATGTCAGATGGAGGTCGGTCGGGAGAGGACGGGACGGACGACGACGATGACTGCGGCGGCGGACGGGGGATCGGGTCGTTTATCGGTCGATGACAACGGCAGCAGGGCGGGCAGCCCGGAACGCAGGGCCCTCAGAGGGTGGCAGGAGAGAGAGAAGAAAAATCACGAAGGCCAAAGCCGCAGAGGCATTGCATGTGGTTGGTTTGCGTGCGGGGTTCGGAGAGGGGAAGCTACGAATGAGGCTTGACCTTTTTTTTCTAAGGCGGTTGGCAGTATAGGTAGTGAAAGACGTAAGTGGAGGAATTTGCGGTGGTGGGTGATGGTGGTGTTGTTTGGGCGGGAGGCCGGTGACCGGTGGTGGGCAAGTTTTTTGGAGAAGGGCGACGGCGGCTGGTGTCGTTATGAACGTCGACCAGTTGGCAACAAATTTGGGAGTCGCAATGGAAAGCGGGAGACAGCAACTGTCCGGTAAAATCTGAGTGACCACCACACCTACAAAGGTAGCGCCAACTGGTTGGTTCCAGTTTCCATCGCGCCTCCTCCGCGGGCAATCATTGGGCGGGTCCAGTCCAGTTCAGCGTCAATGGGAATTTACACGACGTGGACAGCCCAGGGCATGTTCCCTGGCTGCGCCTGCCCTCTGAACTTCTCAAGAGATAAGCGGAAGGTGGTCGGGGTCCGCTTCGGTGACTGGCCGGCGACTTGAGCGTCCGTCGTTGGCTGACAATGGCCACTGCCAGACTGCCCACGCTTTTTGCTTGACCAGTGGAGCAGACTAATAACCTGGAAGGTAAGGTAGCACGCCAACGGTCCACCAGCAATCAGTCGCTGCTGTGTAGTGTTCATGGGCTGGGCACGCGAACGCTCAATGCGGGGAGCTTGGGCCATGTCGCCATCTTTTTTCGACGTGATTGACTGGCTTGGGGGGAGCCCTGCTGTTGCCCCGCAGACGCTGCTGGAGTAAGAGTGTCCCGCGGCGCAACTTCAACAAACAAGAGCCGGTTGCATGTCAGCAACACAGGCTGCTTCGGCTCGACTTACCTAACATCCGCCAACTTGTGTGTCAACATTGATGCCAACCTCTTGCAAACACAAAGGACAAAAGCAACTACCAGGATCCATATTGCATAAAAAACCAGCATCATGAAGGTCAAGATTACCCGCTGGAATACCGTCGCGACGTGGCGGTGGGATATCCCCGAGGACGACGTCTGCGGCATCTGCCAAGTCCACTTTGACGGCACATGCCCAACATGCAAATACCCTGGCGATGACTGCAGTCTCTGTGAGATTTCCCCTACTCATATGACTTATTTCCATTACTGACCACATCCAGTGTCTGGCAAGTGCGGCCACAACTTCCACATGGTGAGTCAATCTCCGTCAGCTATACGGTGCCATCCTTCTAATATAACATACAGCACTGCATCATGGAGTGGATCAAGCAAGACTCAGCCAAGGGCCAATGCCCCATGTGTCGTCAGAGTAAGTTCCTCGTCAACCCTCCTAGACGGCGTGCATCGCTGACATGCTCCAGAATTCGAGTGGGAGAACCAGGTCCCCGAGGTTGGAGTCGAGCGATAGTCTCCGTATTGATTTCTTCCTGGCGTTTTGGCGTTTCGTTCTGCGCGAGAAAGTAGAGATACCCAAGTCTGGCGACAAAGAGGGTTGTTTTGCATCAACATAAAGGCTTCGGTATGAAGCAATGCCATAGCAGAAAACCCTGTCAGATTCACCTGGTTTTGGTAATGAACGAGTGGGCGAGAACAAAAGTATTGATTGAGATTGAAACTGCTACAGAGTCTTGATTATCCCTCTTGATTCATTAACCTTATGGTCTTGTTCCTTTACCTCTGTGCCCGGCCTTGATGAGACTGAGGAATACTTTAGCTTCGACAACAGTATGGCCACAAGATTTGAACTTTCCAAAGTTAACAGCCATGAAGTAACTGAATCAAATTTCTTTCGTTCCGGAAATATTCCCAAACTTTTTCTAGGTTCGTTGACACTTCCTCCAATCTCCAAGCTCAGAGGGAGGTCGTCGTTGGCTGCATCACATGCAAGATCACGACCCCTACTCGCAGTCACGTGGTGATAAGCGATAAGAGACATTACCCCAGATCGACCTCACTCCACCATGCCGCCCTACAGCAGCTCCAACTTCCGTCCCTCCCTGGACCCCATCGCCGAGTCCTGCTCCCTCCACCTTGACAAGGGAAAAGATGCCAACCGGCGCATCGCGCCCCAATCCGACGACGCACCAGATTACCCCCGCAACTGCCGCTGCCGACACAACAACAACAACAACAACACCACACACAAGATCAAATCCTACGCGACATCAGCAGACTTGCACCGTCTCATGATGGCCGACGTCCCGAGCCCCGAGGTCGCCGACCAACAGCACCCAGTTCCCGCCGCTCCCGGCGCTGCCTCACTATCATCATCGCAGACCCAAAAGACGACCGACGCCAAACCTGCGCCCGCGGTAGAAACCGTCGTCACAGACACCGACGCCGACCCGCAGCAGCAACAGCAGCAGCCCGCAGAAGACCACCAACCCTCCGACGCCCACCCCGCGACCCAGAAGCTCGACCCGGCCGGCTTCTTCACCCTCGTCTCGAACGCCAGCACGAACACGACGCACCACCCGACCGTGCGGTATATCTTCGCCGACGACGATCCGGACGTGCTCACCTCCGCGCTCGCGGCGCAGCATGCCGCGAACCAGGCCTCGTCCGCGGCCTCATCAGCAGCAGCGGCGCCGAGCAACCGCGCGATTCTCTTAGATGTCATCCCTGGCGAGGATGGGCGGTGGACTGTGGCTTCGGCTGCGAGTTTGAGCGCGGATTTTGCGGTGACGCAGGCGAGTATTGAGAGGCAGGAGGGGGAGAAGGAGGGGGGCGGGATGGTGTTGAAGATTGATGGTGTCGAGGGCGAGGGGAGCGGCGGTGGTGGAGGGGGGGATAAGGCGGAGAGTCTGCCGAGTTCGAATAGTGCGGTGGCCAAGTCTGGCGGGGAGGAGTACGGGCCTTTGTTGGAGGATTTCGAGAGGAAGATGAGTGTGTTGAGGAAGGTTGTCAAGGCTGGGGAGGGGAGGGCTGAGAAGGCGCGGGAGACGAAGGGTGCTGGCGAGGAGGGGAAGGGGGATGAGCAGGAGTGAAGGCTTCAATGAGGTTTTGGGCCTGCGTTGTTACGTTTATTGGAAGCGCCCTATGGAAAGGGCTGAGGTTCGCGCAGCTTGTGACGAGGTAGGCTACTCCATGAGGCGGGATGTTGACGGTCACTGACAGCTTCGCAGACGTGTTTGGACGAGAGATGTGTCCGTGATGCTGCATCAAAACTGTGGATGGATGTGTATGAGTAACGAATCATGAATTACGACTGGGGCAAGGCATTATAGACGCTACTACACAGCCGGACGCATGGCTTGTGGTTATCCTAATCGGTAGAAGGGACTTCGCGGTCCAGTTTTCGGCTCAGGTTGGAAGAATAGAACAAGTTTTGACAATACGCGGGTGTCGTCGATGATTGAGTATTGGCCGGCTTCGTCTTCCGAATTGATGTCTTCCCACGGCGCCTCTTGAGCAGCCAGAGTACTGGTACCTGATCAGTGTATCGTCAGAGACAAGAGACGTATTTAAGAGGGGACTTCCTCTATCCACCTAGGTATGGGAAACCAAGATGGTGCACCCCCTAGGAAGCTGTCCTGGACTTCTCTGGTAAAAGAGGAAGCTTTCTTTAGGTCCAGGGGCTGGTCATCCTTGCCTATGAGTTCGCAATTGCCTTCCATGCCCGCTTCGGCGCCGTCCTTCATTACCATCTCCATCTGAAGCAAAACAAACAATGGGCAGAAATTAAAAAATGTCAAGTGATGCTTGAGTGGGAAACTAACGACTCTCTCCTTCTCAGCACCTTGGCTTTGCAGCTTTCTGAGAGTTGTGGTGAAAAGCGACGTTATTTGGTGGCCAGAAGCGCATCCCGTGCAATCGGTTGTGTGCGCGGACGGAACTCTGCCTCAAAGAAGCTTCTTTTGCTTTAAGTATACAGGCGCGGCACTTGACATTCGCTCGCATTAATACTGTGAAGTTATAAAAGCACATTGTGTGGCACGTAGCGTAAGTCATAAGACCACAAATGTGCTTTGCTGAGGATTGTGGTGATTTTTCTCTTAGATGATGAAGTCAAAGAGTCACTATGAGATACTCTTGCATAACGTGGGTTCTTTTGTAGCATTGCAGAACACCACCTGTCATTATTCCAACGGGACAATGGGAATATCGCAAGGATGACAAATATAGAAGATGATGTGTGGGTATGACGACAGCTGTGATGCCAAGATGGCCAATTCCACTCGGCTTTTCCATTTGCACAAGCCCACCGAACTATGCATCTGCGTCATTCACATCAGCACATATTTGCCGTCTGCGGAAATCGAAAACAAAATGGCAAACCTCGCTTTATATAATTATGTTTCCGTAATCGCAGCTGCTCCCGCAAGGGGACATCTGTACTTGCCCTCCAGAGTTGCACTTTGTGGGCTTATCGCGCGTCTGAACAGGACGAGGGAAGACGAACTTCAGCTATATACATTCTCTTGTTTTGTTACGCAGACAGAAAGACGACAGGATGCGATTTGCGCCTTTAGGTTTTGCAGCCAGTGTTTAAGCCATGGACAGTTTAGAATTTGTGTTTCTCAAGTGATGAGAAGGTATCGTAGTAATACCGAGCAGTGGTTTGAACGCTATCTCTGGTTATACATTGCTGTCTTTCGTCTCGTATTCCCCTATGAAAACGACCTCTCATCTTCTCTGCGGATGAGACTTTTCCCAAAGGGACGCCGCTGAGTTCCCACAGGGAGCAGCTCCGCTCAGAGCATCACTTATAATGCGGGATAGATGACATAAACCACCACTACATTGTTGATCGGGTCAATTGAGGTGATATTCAAGGCGCTTTCTTATAGTAAATTGCTTGTCTATGTGTGAACTGGATTTGGATTCACTGAGTCTGAGAAAGACAACCAACGGTTCAAGAATGCTCAACATGCTGAGGTTCGTCTGCATATAATATCAATCATCAGGATCTAGCGAGTAGTAAGCATGCAACGCAATCAGTTGTGGTGTTGATAGAAAGTGCTAGGTACTCAATGGTCAATACGACGAGCTGTATGGAGGTTTCCATCAGCTGAAACGAGCCACAAGAAGTCTGACAGCTGCCGCGCTCGCAGCATACTGAATTTGAACCGTCTTGTCAGAGTATTCTTCGTAAATACGAACAGTACGAGAGAAGTGATTGAGGAAAGAAGAAGTGTTCACCATTTCCAAGCGATGTGATGTGCCTAAACTAAACTTCGCCATCTGCGTGTGTTGACGGTATTAATCATGTGGTTGTCGCAAAGAACTGCATTGTTCACCCTGGAGGAAGCTTTATCATTCAGGAATGACGATAATTTATAGAGCCGTCTACTCCACAGAGCCCTTGTGTTCAGGTTGACATGCGCCAGCACGTTTTGTCTGGGTAAGTGATGGATTGGCTCGCATGACAGGCCGGGCCGAGATCGGTTTAAAACCAAGTAACTCTTCGTTACCAGCAGTTGCCACAAATTAGGGTCGGATGTCAGACTCTGCGAATGACTAGTCAGCTTGTTCGATTCGTCGGAACTTGCAGAAACGAAAGCTACGCTTTGGTGCGTTTTGAAGGACGTCTGGAACCAGCCTTCTGAGGTATTCCATCGTGAATAGCTGCCCGATGACAGGCCAAAACAGGAACACGAAGAGCAAATAAGAGGCCGACAGCTCTGTTTCGCCAAGGCAACCGAGAGTCTTAGACTGGCCCGGACGACGCAGGCAGACCTAAGAATGAGGCAGGAATCATATGTCTCGCCTTTTTGGAAGGAACTATTTGTTCTCTAACATCTGTGAGACCATATGGACAACAGCGAATGGATATATGTTGGGCATTGCCGGCGGAGTTCGATGTGATGCCTTCCTGTATAAAGCCAAGCTGCGTCAGCACGTCTACCCCTCAAAACCAGTGTAGACTTCTCTGCTCTCTGAGCTGTAGAGCCGTTCTGATGGCTGGTATATTTACGATTCGTAATACCATTGGTATTGGCGGCTTGGGACTTCGAGCTGCCGAGGAACACTGGTTGATGTTATCCATCCTTTCTTTGGGGGTATTCATGTATAAACTTGAGGTCGATGACAGGGTGGACTAGATATGAAACACACCTGACATAATTAAGTTTGTAACTTCGCGCTCACAGCGAAACGTCTTAAAATCCCTTGAGAACTTAGCTATAGGCAACCTTTTGTGAAGAGAGATGGTTGTGATGCGGAACATCTGCGGTGCGAAACTTCTTGCTGCTCGTTTCTATGGATATATATTAGATTAGATAGAGGGTGTGATTGAGCAGCACTGTGATCTGTGGCGCGGGAGGCTCGATGTTTGTCTGATGGAAGCTTCATTGAGTCCTGAATTATTTACTTATTTAGAACACCCAACGGTCTCATGTATAAACAACAGCTTCGTTACGTCTGCTTCGCATTCTTGCCAAGCAATGAGTCTCAAATACACTCCCACGATTCATGTGAACCCACTATAAGGTCTACCTATTCCTTATGTATTCTGATGGCATGCCAGATTTCTTGGCCTCTCCTGAAGGACAGGTGAATAGAATAAGACCAGGACGATAGAGGACGATGAGGATGGATGAATGATGGTTTCAAGAGTTAGTCTTCCAACCAGGTCCCTCCCATCGACCCCTCTTTTCTTCTGTAATAGACAGAAGTAACCGTCAACGCAAGTCACAAGTGGCGAAAGCTTCAATTGGTGCGGCGTCAAACTTGAACATTAATGATATGGAGCTTTTTTTATAGGTAAGTGAGGCGAAGATGGCAACCGGAGTTGCGATGTGCAAAAAGCCCTCGAATGCCTCTTGGTCTGTCTCATGACCGCAAACTTCGGGTTTACCTTAAAACAGAGCAAGTATGAGATCGTACCTGAATATTTCAACTACCACAGTGGGCGCAAGATGTGCTTCAAACACCACAGTTAGACTTTAACGATGGATGTGGAAGCTCTGGCTAAGGCGCTCCATCGACATACCCAAGGAATATGACGTGATACGGATGATGTTAGTTCACCATTCACCTCCTGTCCCTCATCGTTTCTCAGAGTTTAGTTGTATGGATATATAGACGTTACAATCCACTGACAACCTTTCCCCTGAAACAAGCAACTGCGTGACGGAAATGTATACGGCATCAAGGGCCCCGTGTCAATTCCATGGTTCATTTATCTGCAGGAAGCGAGCAGCATCCACAGGTTTCAACCATTTTATTGGAGTGTGCCTGTCTTCATCACGATATGAGGATTAACATAATATGCCCTCTATCTTTGGTCCGTATGTTATGGACGAGGCAACGCGTTTAAGAAATCTGCATGAGAGATAGATGCCATAGAGGAGGAACAAAGTAGACTTCGATTGGAAGTATATCCAACCTGTCTGAAAGGCAGGGTGAATCTTCAGAAAAAAGTCAAGCAAAGCCTAAGTGCCTTTTCCTATGTCACAGCATTTCAAATGGAGCACGACGCGAACAGTCATGTCTTCAAGGAGAAGATTTGAGGTGTCAAGTGCACTCAAGTCCTGAGAATTTCTCAAACATTTGTCAAAATAGAAACGTCTGAGAAGACTGAACAGTTCTGGAGAGATAATCGGTGATTGATAGCAAGCCGCTGCATAAAGTTTGGCGATAGGGATGGAAAATTGGTGGTCCAATCGTTTCCATGAGAGCCTCAGGATCTTTGGAGTAATCAGCATCCAAGGCTCAAACGCCCAATAACACGCGATAACTTAACATTGGATGTCTGCGCTTGTTTCTTTTGTCATTCATACAAGGGTTCTCCTTAAAGAATAAGCAGATAAAAATGCCTGTGGGCTTATTCTCGGACAGAAGGCAGGATTGGACGAGGAGCATTGCTCCCATGGTCACCTGCACTCATGCATGCGCATATATACTGCGCCGCAAAACAACTGTACATATCATATGTTTCGAATTCCAAGGGGGGAGGGGGGATCTTGTGTGACTTGCTTCCGCGGTTGCGTGGTCACTCAGCTGGCTTCGTGGAGCACAACCAGCTACCTTAGGTATCTACTTATAGTTCAGAAGTTAATGCAAGCTTAGTCCATCTAATACAAACATTATTTCGTCATGAAGAATTCATCTCTGGCGCTTCCAGAACTCCATGAAACTCTTTGCCTTGCGACGAAGTTCAGCGTCTAACGGCTTTGTCGGTTTCGAATGCCCGACCACTGACAAGACTCCAGGTTGACTAGCGATTTGGGGGCTGCCCGCATTGCCAGCGATACCCGGTTTGGCATTGGGTATATTTTCTGCTCTTCTCTTGGGGCCATGGCAAATGTCGACTGCCCTGGTGGTATCTCGATGTCGTCGATACTCAGTCCAGACCAAGCTTCTTTCTTCATACGCCTCTGCCCAACGCCAGATGTCGTCGTCGTACTCATCGTCGGAAACCTCATTATTCTCATCCAGTTCATCTTTCCATTCACCAGGCACAGTGCTTGAAGGAGGCTGGCAAGCTCTGTCTTGTGGTTCCACCAATTTCCAGAAGTCCCCCGCAAACCCGTTCGGTTCGTCCACCCATATCAAGGACCAGTGTTGCGGAAGATCACCGTAGACAATCCCGGCTAGTCTGATGCGGTGTAGTTGCCTGCGTGAAGTCCAGGCGATGAACCTCTGATGGAGAAAACTGTTGTTCTCCTGGTAAAGACGATACTCTTCGCGCCCATAGAGAAGAAGGTTGACACCGCTAGATTTTAGCGTTTTTAGCCAGCTTGTCAGCAGCCTGGGAATTGAATCGTCAGATACATCGCCCAGGCATGCGTCGAATGCACTCTGCAAGAAGCTGATGAACGGTGTTTGATGCATCGGTACCAACTGAAATGGAGCAATATTCTCCACGAAGTGGAGGCTGCATGTGTCCATTTGGACTGCACTTCTCAATACACCGTGCCAAAAGCCTTCTTCCGACGCCTTTTCGGACCGAGTTTTCTGGTCGCATGAAGATCTGCCGATCCGGAACGCAACTGAATGAATGATGGAGCACTTCTCTTCTCGTGATAGCTCTAAAATGGTGCCTTCTGCCATCTCAGCTTCTGGCAACAAGTCGATGAAAAGCTCGACTGAACAGTTGTAGAAGACTGACTGAGCTGCCAGCCGAGCGCACATTAGGCGTTGAGATAGCTCAAGAGAGTGGTATCTAGGCGCGAATTGGCGTCTAAAGCCTTGCACAAACAACGACGACCAAGCTTGCGTAATCACAAATACGAGTGTTTCGTGTGTCTCGAGATAATTTTCGACCTTGCTAGGCTCAGAACTTTTGTTCTCACCTGCGAAAGATCTCAGAATTCGGAGGTAGTTGTCTGCGTACTTTTCTCCCATCGTACAGAGACATGCGAATGCCCATGGAGTACTTCGGGTTCCGTTGTCAATATCATTCCAGACTTACACAAGGATTGTTGCTTACCGTCTCATATCCTTGGCCATGACTTTTACTGAGCTCATTGCACGGGGGTCGGACAATAGCTTGCACATCCGAACAGACCCCAGTCTAGCCGCAAGCTTCTTTCAATGTCAGCTTCTTGGACTTCTCTTGCGGATCAACTCCCTACTTACGTGTAGCAATGACCAGCCGTTTCGCTGCCAAAGGCTTATCCCTTTGACCGAGTAAACAGACAGAAGTGCCTCAAGGTCGTCATCTGATACAGCGCGATAGGTTTCATCGTCCCACCAATCTACTGGAAAGCTGAATCTGACACTCAGCTCCGGGAATTCTCCTTGGTTATCAGCTTTGAATTCTACGACTCGCCCATCGAACAACCACTCGGGAAAGCGGCACTGTCTATGTGCGCCGACAGTATTCTGAACCAGCCAAACCAAATGCGATGTTAGAAACAAACGATCAGCACCCGAAAGACGAAGTTGTGGTGGCGAACGATAGCCTTTCGAGACGAAGATAATGTCATTCCAGTATTCTTGGAGGATTGAAAAGAAATCCTTCCAAAGTTGGGACTTAGAGTTGGAACCCTGTAATAACTTCTCCATTTGACAGAGATGAAGTTCCATGTTGGTGATTTTGTATTCGATATGCATTCTCAGCCTGGCAGTTATAACGACATTATAGTCATGCATGTCGTACTTCCCAGGCTGTTTTTGTGACGGAGACCTTCGCGCCCTCTGAAGATTGCTTTTGTTGTGGACACATTTGGATATCATCCTTCCGCTACATCTGCGTGCTGGTCCGTCTAGAAACGGTGCGTTTCCAGCCAAATCAGGCGTAGCTGTCTGAAGCGAGGCCTCAATGAATTTGTCGTTCGAGTCGGGAACTCTTTCGGTGAGTCTTTTGGGTCCAGCCCCCACCGAACTTGCATATATTAATGTTCAGTCGTAAAATGAAATGACAGGATCTTGACTCACAAGTTATAAACATTCAAAAGACCTTGAAGTGTTGAAAATGCTCGATGTAGTCTCTTGTCAAGAGCATCCAAAGGTCCCGTGCTTGAGAGGGTCTTCTTCATCAACTTTATCTTCTGCCACCGACCTTTGGAACGGTCAACATCTTCCTGGAGTGTCTCGACAAAGCGGGCGAGGGAATCTAGCGCAGAGCGACATCGCCCACAAGCAGCCCTCAATTTGAGATCTTCAAGAAGTTGTTGATGAACTGAACTCGAGGATGCCCGGATCTGCTTCTCGATTTGGCGCATCATGCTCCTCCAGAACTCCATTTCCTCGACCAAATCTTTGAGGCGCTCAGGAACATCTTGAAGGTCCTCCCAAAGTTTCTTGAGCTTCATGGAGGATATGCCAATCTTGGCGGTGATCTCCGCGATGGCGATGACGCTTGCTGCGAGACCTACAGCCTCAGCCATGTTGAATGAGCTTGCGGGCGCCGCGTTCGATACAAGTGGCGTCCCGGGGCGACAGAGAACAGCATTGAGGTGATACCGAAACAGAGATACTCGAAAGGAGAGGGGAACAAGGCAGTAATCCCGCGCTGTTGATGTTTGTGGCTGTGTTCTGGTTGGGATGGCCTGTACGCGGTGTGCCTCGAGAACGGCTGTTGGTCGAGTAGCCGCCCTGTCTGCCTTACATACCTACACCGCTGCGGCACAGCAATCGCCTTACTCCGACACCCCTCGTCGAATCATATCCGTATTATAGAATAGGGCTTGCTCCAAGGCGCTTTGTTTGTGAATGGACTCTTACTGCGGAAGCTTCTAACAGCAAATGTTGGCGATATTTCCATGGTATCGTGCACAATGCTGTATACTGTACCCTGTTGAGCAGACGACTCTAGACTGAGACTAAGGTCGCCCTCATGATGAACGTCAAATTTGGAAGCGCGACAGTCCTGGACTTCAGATCATCAGACACAGGGTAACCATCTGTATTGATATCGTTTCATTTTCCTGGCTCGGGGTATTTCCTGAATATTAAGAGCCGACACTCCCAAGACCTCGTAACCAGTACTCAAAACCCAGTGGCTATCCTGCCCCGTGAGCCCCAGCCCAGTCCCCGACCCTTGAACGCCGTGCTCAGCTGATTTTCCAACATAGTAGACAAGCTCCTCTAACTCCATGCATGGCCCTTCTGAGAAAGCAGGGTATCCAGTGATCTGCTTCGTGTATCGTGCTCTAGCGCAGCGTTAAAAAATCAAAACTTTTTTTGGTTTGTAGTGTGCTGATGTGTATCCGTGGGTTATCCCACCGGATGTCGAGGTCTCTCTGTGTCCTCGGAAATGGTGTCTCGTGGATGGTGAGAGCCGGATAGACATGCCGAGAGCAATGCGTTTTCCGGCTGGACGGTTGAGGCAGCTGATAATGGCTTCATCAAAGCCCTGTTGCAGACCCAAAAAAGGATCCGCGTATTCCTCCCAAGCCACCTTTCCAGCCGATAAAAGCCCAGCGAGAATTTCCGCGCGCGTGGCCGATGGGGGGCGGGGCGTGGCGTTCGTCGCACATCGACACGTCCGCCCGTCGTCTCATCCGAAAAGCCTCAACCCCGCGTCCGACCGTCGCCGGGGTCCACCAGCTCGAGCGCGCAACGCAACGCCGTCGTTCGAATCGTCAGGATCCACACATCACGTTATACGTGCAGCGATCGGAGTCCGTGATTCTTTTTTGTGTGTGTTTGCTGTCCCTGTCAGCTCCTCCGTGCGGTTCTGACATTTCGCGCGTTGTTGTCCGTTCACTTGGTGCCCAAATCGGGAAACCCGCTCGCCTGCAACACGTCGTCCTGTTGCCACCCCGACCCGATCTTCGCTACCGACGCCGGCAGGGTCGGGTCCTGTTCGCAGTTCGTCCCGTCCCAGATGCGCGTGCTGAAGCCGCCTGCCCAGGGCGCCGTGATATCGGGCAGCGCGAGGGGCTTGCCGGGGTGCGAGAAGCCCTTCTGTGAGGAGTCGTCGTCTTCGTCGTCGTCGGAGTCGTCTATCAGGATCTGGGAGTTAAAAATCTCCAGGTCTGGGGGCGGCTGCTGGGAGCTGCTCGTCGCCGCGGGGACGATTGGGTTGGCGGTGCTGCCGCCCGGGGGCACGCGCTCGATCTCCACCACGACCTCCCGCGTCCTATAGATCGCCATCTTGGGCTGCTGGCCGCCCTCGAGATCCGCGGTTCCAATGGATTCTCGCCGGGAGCCGGGGGCGGTGCTGACTGCTGCGGTGTTGGTGCCGCGCGTTGGGTTGGAGTTGAGTTCGGTGGGGTTTGCGGGGCGACCAGCGGGTGTGTTGCGGTTGTAGTTTGGTAGTTGGAGGGAGTACTCTGAGGGATGCCATGAGTTGCGGTCGCCGTTCCAGTCTGCGGCGGAGAGAATGCCCATGTCGCGTTTGCGGGCGACCTTGCCGATGAGTTCGGCCATTGACATTTCGATTTTGAGTTTGACCATGTAGGCCAAGGGGTGGAATTGCATATAGCTGGGTGATATTAGGATCACGAAAGCACGAAAGAGTAGCAGTCAGATGCTGCTGACTGGATGCACTTACACGAAGGTGTTGTTCAGACTCATCATGGCAATGATGAGCACATCCATGCTCAACGAGAACCCGATAATGAACATGTTGAACCTGGTCAAACGCTTATACTTGGTCAAGCCGTGCATGACCAAGTTCTTCTGCACGATGCGAACGAAATAGACGTTGAGCGCGCCGTCGACGATGAGGTAGATGACCTTCTCGCACCGGTCCCACCAGTCGTTGATCTCGACATAGCGATCCGAGACCTGCAGGCGGGCCGGGATCCAGATGTTGTAGACGGAAATATTGATCGCGGTGATGAGGACCGCCACGCCGACCTTGACGCGCCATGCCAGTTTCCTATTGGTGAGGAGGATAGCGCAGCGGTTGATGATGATTTGAAGTAAGAACTGGACTTGCAGCGCCCATGTTGTCAAGATGGTGAAGTAGAATGCAAAGCTAGAGACGCGCCATGTTTAGTATCTGCTGCGCCGGGCGGGCATGTTGAAAAGTTGGCCTACCTTGGTGGAATGATGCCCTTGAGATGCAACCAGCAGATGACGCTGAATATCGAGCACACCAGGATCTCTAGCCAAATCATCCAAATGTACGGATTGCGCAAGATGCGGTCGCCCTGCCGCCTATACATCGCCGTAGTCTGCCGAACCGCCGTCCACGTCGTGAGCCAGCCGAACCCGAGGGTGAAGCCCCAGGCCAGCGAGGCGATGACCATGTCATCTTGGGTGACCTCTTCGAGCTTGAAGTGCGGGGAGAGGAGATTGCTCATGATGAACCAGCCAGGACATCATAGCAGGTGTGCCTGAACATCCAACAATTGAATTGATATATGGGGGGTTCCTTTAATCCATGAGATGAAGATGCTTCATTCCGAACAACAAATCAAAGTTAGCAAAAATTGAGAATTATCAGCAAAACGAAAGAAACTGTCTTCAGAAGAGAGACTGTATTGGTTTGTTGTTGTTGTGTGGAAAGGGGTTAAAGTGAGAAAAGAGTGAGGCGAGAACACACACCATACCATTTACTTACAAGTGGCATGGTCCACGACGTCATCCGCAAGACCCGACCTGGACAAAATGCCTCGGGTCTTCCGATCTCTTGGGCAAAGGAGAAAAAAAAATTGCGATTGGGGGGCACACAAATCGAAATCCGAGAACGCAGGAAGCGCGAGCACGGGAGAAGGGATGGGGTAACAGAGTGCCTGATGCGCAGGCAGGACTCGCAGGTGCTTTTGAGGTAGAGTCTTGGCTAGAGAGGATTAGCGTTGCGGCGGTTGGACCTTTCGAACGTCGCGTTTCATAGAACGAGTCATGGCACGGGCACACACTCTCAGTCACACACACACAGCACACACACACCATTGGAACGGTGCGGATGGCGTTCGCCGTTCTGCTGGTGGTGGCTCTAATCCAGCCCGCCATTCCAGCAGCTGCAGCGTAGCGCGGCGCTAGTCTTGGAAAACCTGGTTTCTTTTCTTCGCGCAGAAGGAATTTCCAGCCTTCTGCCGCAGGTTCCAACTCCACACTGGAAGCAAACGGCGGCTTCATCCTTACTGCAGCGAGGCCAGGAAGGGTTAGGCGGTGCCAACGATGCGTGCTTGTCCTGTAGCTCCGGCTAGCCCGACGGGAGATGAAGATGAGAGGAAGGTTTGACCGTTTGGCCTAGAGGAGAGTGTACAAAGATACGTCTCTCCTTTTTAGCCTCAGGGTATTCCCCCTAACAACGACAATAAAGCGAGGCATGTGAGAAATTGGTGCCAAAATCATCCAGGGTGCCCCTTTTCTTCATTCCTAGCAAGATGGCCCATGCTTGATGGTGCACAACGTGGGAGAGCAGAACTCTGCCGATTCTTTTCACTGAGGGTATCCAAAAGGCAAAGATTGAACGACATGGAAGAAGAGGAGAGAGGAAAACAGACATACCCCGGCAAGATCGGCCGTGTGGTGGGAAGCGGTGAGGGCGCCGCGGGGGAGAGCGATGTGCGCAGCGCCCAGGCTGGCAATGTGTCAACGCCCGCCAAAAGTCTCTCGCATGCGGCATTAGGGCAATTCCCTAATAAGCTTTTTCGGCCATGAAGACTTCGGATTCGTAGGAAATGGTCTTGGGCAGAAAGGCTTGGCGTCTAATCCCAGACTAGAATCGCGCCGCTCGGGGACTTCCCCCCTTCCAATGACACCAATCGACGTAGCCAGGGAAGAGAGGGAATACCTTGGCAACCAACTTGGTTGTTGTCCCCCCATCTAACCCCGGAGAGGATATGTAATATTACCAACGACTCGGTATATCGCACTTTGGAAAGAAGCGAGACGACAACAGTCAGTCACTCCGGGATCGCCCCAAGCCGGCCCCTCCCGGAACATAGTCCGCAGCCAACAGAGTTTCGTGAGCACGTGGCACGTGCATCCAAGAGGGTGGGAGAGAGGTCCGCAGTAATTTGCAGAGACACGAGTCTAGATCTGTTGCTTGGAAGAAGCCTGGAGATGGCGGAGGTGAGTGGGAGTCCTTCCGGCTATATTCCGAGATCTTAATTGCATGGTCTCCATAAGCTTCGTGTGAAACGTCGGCCAAGAATGGAGTCGACGGACCGTCCCTGATGAATTGTCTATCTTCATCGATCTGAAGAAACGACGTTCCCGGCGGAAAGAAAGCAAACTGTGTGCTACGCCTTTGTCAGATCTGCGTTCGTGAACTAGATGGCGATCAATCGCTTGCCAGATCGTCGCGAAACCGCAGCGTGGTGCGCCTCATCTCACATACGAAGCATTGGTGCGTAAGGAAATGCCTATTTTCAGGACAACTTTGAGATGCGTGGCTGGCTCAGCCCGAGTCTAGGCCACGAAATCCGTGCGCTCATAGTAGCCGCCGACTCCTTGTGTCAGTCCCTTCGAGTAATGGGTACGCAGTTTTGCTCGCGACAGACAGATCGGATGGCGCTTCTTTTCTTGCCTGCAGCAGGCTCTTTGGGCAGTAGTTTCCGACGGACGGCACACAAGCGAATATGTGATCAAACGCGCGTTTCCTCGGCAGTCACCTCTTGCCTTGGAGAAGTGCTAAGATGCCGACATGGCGACGTCGTAACGTAAGCGTGTTCTGGAAGCGTTCCATCTAGATACGTAGCCAGGAACAACATCTTCTTGACTAGACGTGCAGAATACTTGGCGAGATTAGCTATGCACCAAACATTTCGGCAAGCGAGCCGCTTGCTGCTTTCGTCAATGAGGCCGTATGAGTCGCGCGCCGCGATATCCCACAGCCTGCAGCGGGAGATTTATCGGTTTGACGATGTGAACAACCGCTCGAGTCATCGACTTTCCGGAACGAGCGAGCGTATTCCAACGACGGCCGGTTGACGATGCGGCAATCGAGCGCGGCTAGTTCTTTCAAGAAGCCTCGGCATAGAAACATGGGAATGGCTGAGTGTTGAAGCTTTAGGACGGCGCTTTCGCCGGCAGCCACCGCGAACAGATTGCCCCTGACCAGTACGGGCGGCCCGCAACTCTTTCTCGAGCACCAGGTTTCACGATGATGGCTAGCTCTACATCGCGCCCTTTTTGCCCAGGACGTGCCGCCGCGCTTCGGGTCCGAACGCAGCTGAGGTGAGCAGAAAATTTCCGTTGACAGGCTTAGACAGACGGAGTTTGCAGCGAGACGTGGGTGAATTCTCATAGGTGCAGCGTGCAGCAGTATGCCGGGTTCTTGGTGTGCGGCAATAGTAGCGCGTCCAAGACCATCTTTCGATCAAGCTTCGATGTGGAGAAGACGGATATCGGGCGATACTTCGGTGTCTGCTGGTCGAGAGGGTGGTGAGCTTTGTCCCCCCTCCTCCCGCCGGCGTTGACATTTCTTCTGCCCAACATTCCTCGCAAACCTTCCAATCCAGAGGAAGCTTCGAAAGCTTGTAGCGTCTTGCTGTCGGCATGCTGCAGGCTATCTCTCAGCATCTGCACAGAACGAGTCATTTGACCGAACTCACCACTAGACGCCCAGGACATAGCGTTTAGCAGCTCACCAGTCTAGATCAGACGGACGCGATGTCCAGAAGGTTTTCAGGGCTTCGAAATCTCTGATAGACCTCGGCGACCGCGGCGACTGCTGCGCCATCCCCTTGGGAGAGCTTGTCGGGGTGCGTTCCGAACCGCGAAGGCCCAAATCCCACGGGAACCCATGCTGGTGATTTTGAGTATTCTGCCCGCAGTCGGCCCCAGAAGTATGTGCCTAGATCAATAGCAGCAATGCCAAATCTCAAGTTAGTGCGGTTGCTGCGTATGTCTTCCCTGCACATCCGTTATTTCCGGAGAAACTGCGAGAGATTGCAACGCAGATACAGAGGTCGATGCACGCATGTCGTTGGATGACACGAATGAAGATGAGATTGGCTCAAAGGAACATGTGGTATTGCTGCAGCGAAGCGACAGCGACGTCACGTGACCGGAGTCGCGCCAAACGCGACGTTCCGTCGCCACTTTCAACTCTTCTCCGCCGCCAGAACACTCGGCGGTGCTTCGGAGTGCACATCAGCTCAGTTGGGCTTTGACGCTCATGTTCCATCCCATCACGTCCTCGGATGCTAGCTTCGAACAGATGACTCCCTCAAATTATGCCGTATGGCCTATCTCCCACATTACGTACGACGAGCTTCAAAACACATGCCTATGTACATCAGCGTCCAGTCAAGATGATCAGCTGCAAATACCATAGCCAGATTGGCAGCCTTCGCCGCAGTGAAACGCCGAATTGCCGCAGAATCCCCATTGGCTGCAGCATTGGTAGTCACCGTTGCCTCTGCAGGTCGATCCTCCCGCACCGCAAGAACCATCGGTAGATACGGGCAGTCCCGACACGCTATCGGTGCCGACATTGCCGGTACCACAAGTGCCGAATTCTGGCTGACAGCCAGTTCCGCAATAATCCAGGCCAGATCCGCAATATCCGTACATGCTGCAGCAGTTGCCGGCTCCGCATGATCCTACGTTTACTCCGCAAGCTCCGCCCCCGGGTGACGGGGTGATGGGTGGATCCGGCGCGGGCGCCGGAGCGGGATCAGGAGTGCTGCCGGTTCCACATGTGCCGAAGTCAGACTGGCATCCCGTTCCGCAGTGGTCCGTCGACGTCCCGCAGTATCCGTACTGGCTACAGCAATATCCAGTGCCGCAGGATCCAATCCCGGCTCCGCATCCTCCCGTGCCAGGATTTGGCAGCGTTGGACTCTCTGGGTTAGTTGGTGCCGGGTTTGTCTGCATTATGAGTTATCAACTGGCAATTTCTTCTTGGCTCGAACACTTACATCGCAAGTTGTCAATGACGGGTTCACGGCGGCCTCCACCAGCCAGTCTTTCATAGTCGCTTGGAAAGATTTGCCGTTGTAGGGGTTTGCGTCGCCTCTAGTTGCTTCCCAGACAGCAACACCTCCAAAGGATGACCGGCAGTAGTACGCATCGATCAGGTTTCTAGCCTGCTCGTGTGTAATGTAGTTGCCCTCACTAGCAGCATCCGGTGAAGCTGGCAGGGTGATGTACAACTTGGCAGCGCTACTGGCTGTAGTCGACAGCCACTGAGCCCAAGTGTCGTAGGTGAATCCCGCCTGTTGTGTGGCCTGGCCAGGAGTGTATGACGGGTTGCTAGCCGTCCAAGTCGCCGCCGAGCACGCCGGAGTGTTGTAAAATTGGACGAAGATCATGTCGAACGGAATGGCAGTAATCATGTCGCCCATGTTGGCATCAGGGACAATGCACTGAGGTGCTCCAGTGAGATAGTACGGCTTCGATGCCGTCGGGAAGAAGGAACGCAAGAGAGTGAGCATCGCAATGTAGCCCTCCGAGTTGTCTATGGGACGATTATCAGCCTTCATCCTGTAGGGACAAATACGGGAGAAGGCGACACTTACCAGTTGATGGCCACTCAATGTCCATATCAAAGCCATCCACTTCAACTGCCTGCCCGGCGTTGTCAAATGGACGGGGACCTGTCCAATCAGCGCTCTGGGGACCAAACATCTTCCAGAGGTATGTCGCCAGGACTTCACCCTCGTTTCTGCCCGTGAGTTGGTAGTTCGTGACACCACCTCCCAAAGAGAGGATGATCTTCTTGCCGTACTGCTGCTGGCAAACGGGGATTTGGGCGTTCAGTGTCGGGCAGTTGGACTGCAACTGATCCTTCGAGGGGTCGTTCACACCATTCCATCCGGGACCTGGGTAGACCTCCCCACCGCACCGGTTGCCAAAGTTCGTACCCGGGTAACCATTTGCTTGCGCCGGAAAGAGGTGGACGAAAGACAGAACGATAACATCAATCTCGGGTTGCTGGCACTGCTCTATCAGGTCGCCCTGATTAGGTCCTTGCCCCTGTGTAGAAGTCAGCCTGAGAGTCCACTCAATATGGAGTGAAGAAACCCACATAATAGACAACCACGTTGTTCTTGGAATTCGGATCGAAGCCCGAGCATCGCGAGACCACGCCGCTTAGGAACGTGAGGAAGAGAAGAAAACGCATTGCGAACTGCGTCTTTCCTGGCACCGGAGAGTAAATAGCAGAGAAATGAGGCGACGATCGCATTTGACGATCCCACAGACCGGCCGGGGTCAAACGATGATGAAGAGATGCGCGTCAAATAGCAGAAGTTTGATGAAATCGAAGCGTCCGATCCCTCAGTGACGCAGAAGAAAAGTAGCCCAGAGGAACAACGAAGAAGAAAGAAAGCTCGATGATGAAATCTTTCCCCGGCTCCTCCTTCCTCTCAAGTCGGACCCTCTTTCTCTAAATACCAAATGGAAGTCGCGCTCCCACCGCACTTGCCGAGAGGAAAGAGCACCCCTCCATCGCGACTGCACCTTCTCCTGCGGTCCTGGCATTGGCGGCGCAGCCTGAGAAAAGAAATGCTGCAGAAATATTTCTCCCTCGACAAGCTAGAACTAGCAGTTTCCAAGATTCTGGGTCTGAGACGGCGGCTCTGCCAACTCGACTATTCCGAACAGCGTGCCCCTCCTCCGGTTTCCCAGGGCGAGAAAGGCCCCTTGACTCAGCCCGCCACCAAAGCCGACTAAAGGGCGACATCTCTTCGGGAGGTTGGTGTCTTCAGGATTGACGCGTTGGCAGTTTACCAGGAGAATCTCAAGAATCTTGGGATTGAATGCAGTTGGTGTAAGCAATATGAGCCTTTACAAACCGCAATCACTTGAAGTAAATTGTAAGTCCACCGGCCGTGGGTTCGGCGTCGTTGGTGGGGCCATGCCACCGAAACCGCCGAACAGCCCCACCGAACCGCCGACCGAACTTTCCAAACAGCCGGGCCGGATGTGCGCATTAAAAGCCACAAAGTTCCCGGCTGCACTTAGCTTTTCCTCCCTCCTGGTCTCAGTATTGTCTGTAACATGTCAACCATGAGCGACCTTCCCCAAACGATGCGCTCCCTTGTGGCGCTTCAGCACTGCACCCCCGCCGGCTTCGAGGTGGCCGAAGTGCCCCTCCCGACAATCACGAATCCTACGGAGGTAATAATTCGGGTGCATGCCGGAGCGATTATGAAGGGCGATTGCCAACGGGCTGTGGGGTCTCGGATCGTTGCATCGCGGAAAGAGACGTTTGTGCCACCTACCCACTGCGAATCATTTTCATCAAGGAATAACTAACCATCCTCTAGATTCCCTGTAAAACTCGGATGTGAAGGTGCTGGCATCATCGTCGCAATTGGAACAGAAGTCAAGCGCTTCAAGGTCGGCGATGCAGTCTACGGACATGGCGTCGTCCGCCCTGCCTTCAGCAATCCGGATCCAGGTTTCTGCTCCGAATATGGAATCACACAGGAGAGGCTGCTTCTCCCAAAACCGCCGCAGATAAGCTTTGAAGAAGCTGCCGCACTTCCTGGGTACACTGTGACGGCGTACCAAACCATCAAGCGCGGTCTTGAACTAGCCGGTTGGGAGAGCTTAGAAGGGAAGACTGTGTACGTCCCAGCTGCCTTAAGCGGAGGTGGCTTCAGCGGGATCCAAGTGGCCAAAAACGTGTTTGGTGCAGCCAAAATCATCTCCACAGTCTCGACACCAAAGCTGAAGCTTGTTGAAGAGTATCTTCCCGGGATGGTGGACCAACTTATCGACTACAAGACGACGAACTTGACAGACGTCATTCCCAAGGGCAGTGTGGATTTCATGTTCAACACGCAATGGGACAGCATGAACCCAGCGATACCCCTCCTCAACCCCAAGACAGGCGTCATCATGTCCATTGCCTCGATTCCTCCATCACCTTTGGTGAGGGAGATCATGGGACCTGGCATGGTTCCGCTTTGGCTGGCTTGGATGTTGGACCTGGTGCAGTGGTGGTACGCTTTCAAGTTCAGAGGGACGAACATCCAACACGAATTCGTGTCAGGTAATCCAGAGATCAGAGAAGATTTAGAGAGAGCAGGTGAGATGATCGCTACTGGCAAGGTGAAAGCAGTCTTTCGTACGGTGGATCTATCTGACATCGAGTCTATCCGGGAAGAATGCGTAAAGGTCGATACAGGGAAAGGCGGCCTTGGTAGACTGTTGATCAGAGTGAAGGAATGATCCCCGCTTTACTGCCGTGTCACCCATCTAGACAAGTCCCTTCACAATAGCGATAGAGCTGGTATAAATGTCCAGCACCCTAGCCTTAATACCATCTTCAGCACCTGCGGTAATCGCATCCGCTCTCGCGGTCCAGACAATCTCAGTGTTGTTGTTCCCGATGTCATTCAACTCAATCGTGCCCTGGATGTTGACCGCAGGCAAGTCAGGAGCTTCATAAAGCGTATAAGCCAGGGAGTGTTTGTCAGCATCAACCCAGTCCAGCCTCTCACGAGCAAATTGACCAGCCAGAGTGATGTCCCGGACAGCGCCGGGCCCAAAACCAGTGAGCTCATTGAAGGTGACGTTCTTCATGTACAGCTGGGCGGCGCCGAAGGCTGAGTAGATTCCCCAAATAGTCCCGACGGAGGCGTTGAAGGTGTCGGTGACCTGCCCAACGAAGATCTTGGATTCGTTTCGAGAGGTAAGAGGAGATGACGAAGCGACTAAGACTGTTAGTTCCATCATCCTCAATGATTATAGAGAAGACATACCTCCACAGAGGAGCGCGAGGGGCGCCGCGACGAGAGAGATGAACTTCATGTTGTGTTGTTGAACAAAGAGCGAACGTTTGTTGGTTGCTGACCTGCTTGTGATGCTTTCAAACCCCGTCTATGGCCTCATGTATTCATCTCTTATACCCCTTTGAAGCGTCTAAGATAGTAGACGACATCAGTCGGCGCCGAGTTACACTCCAGGCGCCGATGATCCATTTGTCAACGGCCGAAGGACAGAGCGATTTGTCCGAACCTCCAATGCAACCCTTGACATTAATGAGTTCCCAGCGATCGCTATGGGTCATTCAACAGAGGTGCCCCATTTGACGGCGAATCCAGGCGTTGAGAGCCGAACTAGTTCATCCCGCCGGCCAGTTGTACGAATCAAGTCCTCCGTCTTTGGGGCCGTTCATCCCATAAGGTCCTCTGTGCTCTTGGCGTAACTTAATCCATTTTATCCCTGGATTTGACTGAACCACAATACCTCATGTAGTCTGTTCAAGGACTTTGGGTGCGCTCAATTCCCGGCGATCGATGACTCAACTGACAACGGCACTCCGTCGTTGCTGTTCGTCGGAAAAAGTTGAGAGCGTATCGCTGTTGTATTCAAATAAGTCACAACCAACTTTACGATGATGCTTTTTTGATCGTTCATGAATTTCTTGGGTGGTTTGATTTCGTAAGACAGCCACAAAACAACCTACGACGGCGACCATGGTCCGAGCGATCCCGGGGCCGGCGGGCGAGTGGAGACGTGTCGGGTCCGGACGCGGCGGGGGTATTGACGCCGGCGGTCAGAAAACAAGCGATCAAGATGATCAAGATCGAGCCATTGCCCCTCAAATTCCACCGTGTGTGAAACAAGAAACATCCAAGACCAAAAAAGTGGCGTTCGCGATGATGTGCATAAAATTCCAGCGCGACTTCAGCCCTTCCAGCCCTTGTCGAGGAAGCCACTGTGGGCCCATTAAACACCCAGCGGGTCCTGTCGCGACCGCAACGCGAAAGCAGGACGCGCCGCGCCAGGCCTGTCGCACCAGACCGTCCAATGCGCATTTCATTTCTTAGCGCCGTGAATCTCACCCACCCTGTCCGTCCCAAACATTCCCACGGCTGATAGACACACAAACATCGTCAATCCATCTTCACTGTAATTGCGCCGCAGTGTTTACCGATTCCGCCACTCTTGCCAGCATCACACGAGCATCTCCATCTTCCAAGTCTACTCAAATCGACACAATGGCCCTCAAGCGCAAGCGCTCCGCCTCTGAGCTTGTCACGCTCTTCAACTCCCCCGCCCGCTCCGACTCCAGCGTCGAGTCCTTCGACTTCCCGATTTCTCCCAGCCTGGCCTTCCCTCGCGCATTCGCGACTCCGTCACATCTCGACAGCCGAACGAGGAAACGCTTCCGCGACAATCGACCTTCCCAGAAGGAGGTTCATCGTGAGTAGAGTCAATGATGTTGTTACCACCAAATCATGCGCTAACGATCGATCGCAACACAGAACGCACACTCCAGATGCTATACTCCGCCCAACAACAAGATCAAAGCATGGAAACCGAGCTTTCATCATCGCCTGCTCCTGCTCCCGCCATCGCACGTAACACACAAAAGTCTCTCCACAGCTTCTGGAACATTAAGTCCCCGCAACCTCCCGTGTCAAGGACAGCCAGCCCACCGGTCCACCAGAGAGCGTTGAACCCCACGAGCTGCGAGGACTGTGGTGCCGGTCTTGGTTCAGCGGATGCCGACGGCATGGACATCGACGGGTGCGAAGGAGACAACGCTTGCGGCGCCTGTGGAAAGCATGTCTGCTCGCAATGCTCTATCACGAACCTTGGAGAGCAGAGAAGATGTTTACACTGTTCTGGCAGCAAGTCCTGGGTGACGGGGAGCACGCCTGCTTGGGCTACATCATCGATGCGAATGTTTTGAGCGGTTGTTTATTGAATCTAGGGCTGGATTGCTTTGCAAGGCATGGCGTTGTGGATGACAGGCTGCTTATGATTCGGCGTTTAGTATATACATCACATGATACCGGAGGATACCACTACTGGAGAAATACGAGAAGCATTGCATTCAACCTCTGGCCTGAAGGGAAGCTCACACAACAGCTTGGCACCACTCGGCAAGCCCAGTGACCGCGAAATGCAAGGAGCGCACAATTGCAGGTAGCCTTGTACAGCCGCCGACATGAGGCGCAGGGCATTGCCTCCAGATGCTGAATGGTCAGAAACTCCCTGCTCCGCGGCCAGTCTCAGATGTGCTGACACCCAACCCCACCCTACTGAGTTGGATATGAAATCAGGCTGCGGCTCTCCCCCCATGGATATCCCCGTCGAGACCCAAGACCTTTCCGAAATCTCTCTTCTGCCTGCTTTCATCCTCAGCCCAGTCTATTCAGCGCCATGGCGGAAGGCTTGGGTCTTGCCGCCAGCATCATAGCTGTTGCCGACCTGACTGGAAAGACAATCGCCCTCACGATTAAGCTCAAAGCGCTCTGGGAAGAAGTCAAAGATATCCCAGTCACCCTTCTCGAGAAGGCGGAGCATCTCCAACATCTCGAAGAGCTTCTCGACCTAGCAGAACAAGATGCCGCAGAAGATACTACGCCAACTGCTATTTGGAACGCAATCAACAGAGCTCGCTCGGCTAGAGACGATGTCCAGAACACGATCGACGCATACACAGAAGAACTCGCTAACAAGCGGCGTTTCAAGCGCAGAATTGTCGCTGCCAAGATCGTCATCCAGAAAGATAGCCTCAGAACGGTAGAAGAAAAGCTTGACAGGGCTTTAGAACTCTACAAGCTTGCTAATAACGTTGTTTACGGGTAAATTTACTTGCGCAGATGCTTGCTAAGAATCAGAGCCTAATATTGCTTTGTTAGCCGATACAACAGATTGATTTACAAACAACTTGTCGAGTCAACGAGTACCATGGTCATCTCCACACCCTGCCAGAGCCCTATCATCGATTCAGCCGTCTCCCAAGGCTATATTTCGAACCAGATTGTTACAGTCAAGGCTGCTAAGCCAAGGAAGAACACCATTTTTGAGGGTTCTTCAGCACTGGGCCGGCTATGTTTCGGCTACTGTGACGAAACCTACAGCTTCTCTGTGAGAGTACCGGACTGGTTGGGTGGGAAGGTTTACTCTGCCATGGTTCAAAGAAGCATTGCAGGCTGGCAATCCTTCCTTTCAGTGTATCCCACTATATACCGTTTTGAAGATGAAGTCTTCGATATATTACAGGAAGACGACATCAGTGCTTTGCAAAAATATCTTTGCGAAAACAACCTCACGCCATTCGTCCATAACAGTTACGGTTTTAACTTGCTCCACGTCAGTATAATCATCTCTCCCTGTGGTTTTCTACTTTTTCTGAGACTGCATGCTGATTGTGTCATGAACAGTTTGCTTTAACAGACGAGTCTGTTGAGACAGCAAAGTGGCTCTTGAGCTGTGGCCTGCAACCAGGCTCATTCGATGAATGCGAAGCTGGCTATGTTGTCTCAATGGCAGAGTATGTGCAAGAATATAACTTCTGCTTGCTGAATAGCTATTTGCTAACTGCCCCAAAAGGTCACCTGTCGAGTTTTATATAGCGACTTTTGATTCAAAGAAGCGAAGTCATCAAGTTGAGATCCTCAAGCTTTGTCAGGATTATATGCCCGACAAGGTTGATTCATATGATCTGATTTGGGGTACAATGATCTCGGACAGATCATATGAGGATTTCACAGCATTACAAATGGTGATAGAACCCCGCTATTCCGCTTTTGATCTCTTCACGAGATATACACACGCATGCGATGGCGTAAAATTCAGCGATTGGAGTTGGCACGAAGTAAAAAAGGTTTTACCCGAAGCCGAGACCCTCACCAAACACCTCATCGAAATCTGCAGAAGTTACAAGTGGGAATTAGGGCTTTCAGTAACAGCAGCAACAGGTCTGTCCAGAGATCTCCGAAGACTCCACGACAGAAGGTCGATTTCGCCAGTGAACTGCAGCTTCTATCGAGTTCTGGGCGATATCGTCAGGGTGGACCCGGAAGACATCACATTTGCTTTTGAAAACACTTGGCTTGACATGCCTGGAACTACGCCATTGTACGTATTTCTCCAGGAACTCCTGAATTCCTGGAATCCTCCCGAAGTCCTTGATCAGCTTCTTCAGTCAGCAATCACACATTGGGCGACCATTCTCTACGGCAGCGGCGTTGATCTCTTGGATTATGGTTGTAAAATGAGAGACATCTGCCAAAAGCGTGTCTGGTGCGTATCAGGAGAGACCATTTCGCGTGCCGACTCAGAAAATAGTTACATGATTGGGATCCCTTACACCTGCTCGTTTCTCGGTATCACATACAGCTCATTGCCCTCGCAGTGGAGCCTATGGTGGGCTCCGAATCTGAACGATTACGCGGCAGACTTTTGGAATTTGGTGGAAAATCCAGGTTCAACTCCCTCTGGTTTCAACGTCCCGGGAGGTTGGGCAGATGATTTGGACGACGAGAATGGCGGTCAGGATGAGGAGAAAGTCCCGTTCATTTGGTCGGAATATCGCAAGATCAGGCCTCCAATTTGATTTTTATCATTCCTATTTATACGACGTCAGATGCCCGGTTTTGGTTTGTGGGACAGTCTAGTCTTCAGGTTGAGCTTCACGGACAGGTGCAGTGCGGCGAACAACCTACGAATTCGATTTCAGGTGGACTGAATCTTCGCATTCGTTCCGAAAAAGCACACACCTCTCCAAGGTAGCAACTTGGTCATTTCTCTTACCTGTGTGGTTCTCAATACATAAGCCTTTCTTCGTCTTGTCCATCGGCGTGGCGAAGCCGCGAGCTTGTTCCACCAGCATTTCGTACTTTCAGCTAACCGGGCGGATCACCAGTATTCGTCCGAAGAGCAAAAGCCTTTCGTAGCTGAAAGTGATTAAAGCGACATTCACCGGCAAATCTCAACTAATTCAAGCGATGATTGAATGCCGAGATTTGGGGAAGATGTGACTCGTCGTCTAACTGAGCTGGTGAAGGCGCTTGGAGACAAGGGTTCTGGAGAGACGTCTGGACTAGACGAAGTATCGGAAACAGCAAGACCCCAATCCGGATGGCATGCGCCTGAACCGAGGAACAGTGAAATGTTATTGGAACTTGAAGCATGGTCGGCTATCACTGGCAATGGGAACGGCCTCGAATTGAGATGTAAGTCAGGAGTCTTACCAGTGATCGCCCATTCGGAGCCTGCTAAACCGACACCCATTAAACCACTTCTTCTTAAGCTAGGCATATTCCACAGATGGGCAGGCAACTGGTTCCGCTCCGGCTGAGCGGCCATGCAACCGCGCAAAGCCAGTGACAGAAGACTCCTTCCCCTCGAAGTCGACATCCTTGATTTCCGCAGCTGTTTTTTCGGCGCAGTCTACTTGCATATGCATGAGTACCAGATGACCATGGGGGCGATGGTCCTAAGCCAATACTGCGCCTGCTGACATGCAGCCCTGCCCAGCATGGAGGTGTGGCAGATCAGGCTATGGGCATACCCGTACGACCCGTAACATCGATCAAGTTGGGCGATTTCTCCCTCTTCATCCCACTCGAATCGCATCACCACTCAACCGTGCATCGACTTTACCAGGACTCTACTATCGCCATGGCAGAAGCTCTCGGTACTGCGGCCAGCGTGATTGCCGTGATCGACCTGGCGGGCAAAGCCGTCACCCTGACCTTCAAGCTCAAATGTCTCTGGGACGAAGTTAAAGACGTGCCAGCCGCTCTTCTGGAGAAAGCGGAAGAGCTCCAATATCTCGAAGAAATTCTCCGCGATGATGAGATCCACGCTGCTAACAACCCGCTGCCGACCCCGGCATGGAATGATAACATCATGCAGAAGGCCATGGGAAGGGCTCGCGCTGCGATGGAAGATCTACAAATGACTCTAGATGCGTATAATCGCAGTCTTGAGGACAAACGACGACATAGGCGAAAGTTCGCAGCCGCTAGAGTTGTCCTTCACAAGGAGAGTCTGGTAGCGATGGAACGGAAACTTGACAATGCTCTGCGACTTTACAGAATGGCTGAGAGCCGTTACATCTTGTGAGACCCTTGCAAATGATTTTTACTCCGCCGACGCTGACTTTGGACACTTATTTAGCAAGACATGTGCTTCTATCAATGCCCAACGACTTCTCCCGCCCCTGCAGGCGTCCGACACGGTCGAAACTCAATCGGATAATCTGTCGAACTCAGGAGATGATACGTTTGAGTGTCTTAGACTTAGAAAGTCGCATCTTGCAAAACAGTCCATGCCAGACTTTGCGGCGATCTCCAAAGGCACCACCCTCCTCGGCAGACTTCTGTTTGGTCTCGGTTACCAAGCCTGTCACATTTCCATTCGCACCCCAAATTGGCTCGGAAATACTGTGTACTCTGTGATGGCCCAGCAGAGTGTGTCAGGTTGGCAGTTGAACTTATCATCTTACGCGATAGTGGATGAAATCCCAGATGGCGTTACAAAAGCCGTGGAGAATGATGATGTTATCGACTTGCAGAGACGTCTTCGTGAAGCAAACTTGACGCCGTATGCCCATGAACAAGGTGGCTGGAACCTACTAATGGTAAGTATACCAGAAGGCTTGCTATCCCCTCCAAGAACCAAATCCTCTGCTTTGACAGGTCCGCTCACCAAAAACCACTTGCAAGCATGCTGTAGAATGGGGCGCTGTCGAGATATCACGATGGCTTTTGCACGCCGGTCTATACCCTGGATCCTTCGGTGAATGGTCAGAGACACCGAATAGCAAGATTTCAGTAACGTACAACGCCAGGTGAGTCACAAAAGATCCCAACCCCTGCAACTATGAATCTTGATAGGCTGACGGGATTTGAAGGACCCCACTAGAATGGCTGCTGTTTGATCCCTGGCATTCCGACATACTCGAACGTAATGTCCAAATCTTAAGGATTCTTATGGACTACACGCCAGACATCGCTGAAGAGGACGATGAAATATGGACCCTGATAGTGGTGGACAGAACCTTTGAGCAGTATCGCCAGATTCAAAGGATCATGAGTCCTGAACTGCCCTCAGCACCGCTTCCATCTAGGCTGTGGCATTGCTGGAAATTGTTGTTGGAGAGGCACTGTACTTTCGAAGATGTTTTGTGCCTACTACCAGAAGTTGGATCTGTCAGCCCTGAGTTGATCGATTCTTTCTGGATCATGTCAGAAGAGTCCCTCACTCTTTCGCACCTGGTTGGTCTTGGAGTAGGCTGGGAGCTTTTGGAATCAAACGGCGAACTATCCCATCTCGCAACGGAAGACAGTTACCATCACGTTCTTGGTGAAATTGCAAAATTCAAACCGGGAGATTTGTCAGAGAAGTCAAAGAAGACAAGTAAGAAGGAGACATCGCTTGTCCAGATGCTCTGGATCATAATGACCGAGTTTCATTCACATTCTCCTCAGATCTTTGACTGCATCTTGCAGTTAGCTATCAGGTCCTGGGTAAAGATTTTGTACGGCAATGGGGTCAACCTTTTGGAGTATGGCCACAGAGAAAGGTGCTCCGGCTTTCATGAACGAGAGGGAAGAATCCCGTGGAGGGATCAGGAGGCGGGTCATCGGTATACCTACTTCAGAATTGTTGGGATCACGTACGGGGCGTTACCTGAGCAGTGGAAAGTATGGTGGTCCGTCTATGGCCTGGAATATGCCGGGGAATTTTGGCACATGGCTGAAGATCCGGTTCTGCGCATCCCAGGGGGTTGGAAGGATGATTTTGAGTCTCCTGAGGAGGTTAAAGAAGTGGACCTCGTCCCATGGGATGACGAAGAGATGGAGCACTGGATTGTTTGGTCTGAATACCGCAAAATCAGACCTCCCTGCTAGGAAGTTTTCTTTCGTGTCCGAGCGGGCATGGTCACATATAACTTCAGGGTTTTTTTTTTTTTTTTTTTTTTTTTTTTTTTTTTTTTTTTGAATACTCGCATGTTGCTACTGAGATAGCCGTTATAAACTGAGGCATCTTGCCATTGCAAGAACAAATAGATGACAAAAGCTGCATTCTGAACTGGATCTAACCTGTGTGGTGCATCGGCAAATATAAAGAGACGTCAGGCAGGGTAATTATCATGGGCTACGTCATGTAGTAGGGAACTCCAGAAGCATAAGAGGAGACTAGACTCAGTCATTCACATGGTTCTGATATACGTTGGGTGCCATGAAAAGTAAGACCACAATTTTCCGACAGCTTCTAACTCTGAAAGACTAGCAGACACACAAGCGACCAACCTCACATTTTGCCGTCTTCAGATCCAGGTCAAGGTGAAAAGGGGCCAGACTGCTGTCGTGTAGACTTACAGCATCGGGAAAGCTGACAATGTAGCTATCGAGAGCATTTAACCGTGGGTCCTGTCTCTGCAGCTGCTGGCGATTGAATCCCGTCAAGGTCAAGCGCATGCTTGGTTTTGAGACAGAATGCGCACACATCAACAATTGGCTCTGTGCCTTCTGGCAGAACTCCATGCTAGATCCCCAAGAAGTTGCGGAGGGGTGCGCTGGACATCGGACTCATCCCGCCTCTGAATCTGGACCTTTGAATCTGGAGTGCTCAACTTTCACGAAGTTCCATGAAATCCAACCTCTTCTCCTCTGCCTCAGAAGAATAATCCCTGTGAATAAACTATCAGAAATGACCACTGCGCGGGACAAAAGACACACCATTCCTCAAAGCACCCAACCACCCAACAATACCCACAAGCATGAGACCAAAGAGCCTCCCATCCAGACTTCTCCCACATTTCGTTACCTAGAACCCCCAAGAAGGCATTCGATCGCAGCCCCCTGCCGGCCATTGCGCGGTCAAACAATTCCAAACACCATCAAGAGCCCCTTAAATAGATTCACACCAGCCTTGGGACATGCTGCGCAGTGCGCAACTAACATTATAAAAGAAAATCACCCTGACCATAAAGAGTCCTTCGTTTTCCAAGAAGCCACAAATGTGGTGTGGCAGAACCTTCCCATTGTTTACACCTTACTGCCAATGCTGTGAACATACTGCCATCACCTCGCCTCCCCAGCTAACCTCTCACCTCTCAAACCCACCTCACTCCCACGTATCCATACAAATACCCACAAACCTCCAAACCCGCGTGACGGACACCAGAAACCATCACAATCCCAACACCTCACTGCTGCCTCACTCTCGCACCCCACATATTAAGTCCATTCATCCCGCCAAAACACGACAAAGGACCTTCCATAACCATGGGAACAGGGCGCCCATTGCCGACTGGCTCAGGGAGGTGCATTGTTAGAGAACCAAACATTCTGGAACTCCGCGTGCCTTTTTAAAGCAGTCTTCCGCCCCAAAGACCCCAAAACCACCCCTAGTAAGTGCCTTGCCGTGACATAGATTGAGGGCTATGACAAAGGCCTCCCGCCCCAGGCGCAATCTCTCTGGCCATGCCTTTCATAGACACCACTCATCTGCAGACATACCGAGGCCTGATATTTCCAAGCTGGACACCTCATCACTCTTCACTCACAAGCGAAGACCCTTCCGTCATATTAATAATGTCAATTCGGAACCAGACTATATTTACTCAACATGCCAACGCCCAGAATGCAACAAAGCAAAGAATTTTCGCGCCAAAACAACTACCACGCTCCCTCTCCTTCATAGAAGGAGCATGTTGAATCCAAAAGACGCGACGCACTTTCACAGACAGCAAGAAAAAGTCCAACATGGCAAACAGTAAAAGAAAGTCTGGTTACGGGTGGGTATACAAAGAAACACCCTATACGAAATAATCCTTCTTTTGTTTTGCTTCCTCACACAGGGAAAATATCAAAATCCCCAAGGCCTGGGTTTCCCGGGATCCCTTCCCCCAATCATCATGTGCTCTCTTCCCTTTCCTTGGTTTTGTTATTCCACCCAAACCGGAAGAGAGACGTATGTGTGTGTGTACTGCTGCAGAAGTAAAAAAGAAGTTTTTGCCTTCCCTTTGATCCAGTCCGTCTATAAAAAGGCGAGTAACTCTTATGGTGGTAAACGGTTATGAGAAATCGATCCAGACGTCAAGTCGGAGGGACGGGTTATACGGAGTAAGGAGACATGGCGACCCCGCGGGGAGGCCGGTTAAAGGTGGTATGGAGGTATATTTTGTACAGTGTCGGAGAGGTAGGGTGTGACGTCTAGTTGCGGACGGCGGGCATGTCCCACTTTCCGCCAACACGGGGAACGACAGCGGCGTCTTGTACGGCGTCGGGGCTCCACGTGGCGCCCGGTGTGACGATTCGGCGCATGATACGGCTGATCTTTTGCGGGTGGACGGAGCTGACGTCGACGGGTACGCTGTTGGAGAAGGCGGGGAGGGAGCCGAGTTCGAGTGAACGCCTGCGGGCGCCAGCGGCGGGGGCGGCAGCGGTCTGGCCGGGCTTGATGACAGCGAAGTAGATGGCGACGACGGCGGCGATAATGGCGATGATGAGGACTGGGCTGAGTTAGTGGCAAATTGGAGCATAGCCTCGCTGGAGCACTTACCGCAGATACCCAGGCACCACCACTTCTTCTTGCGGGTCTTGCGGGCGGTGTTCACGGCCACGCCAATCTCCTGGTTACCCTTGTCGAGGTTCTCGACGACCTCCTCGCCCTTCTGCTCGATCTGCGTAACGGCGGCCTCCTGCTGGACGACGAGGACATCCATGTCCTGGAAGAGCTGAGCCAGCTCGACCATCTGCTGCTCAATCTTCTGCAGGGCAGCCTGGCGGTCCTGGACGGCAGACAGCACGGCGTTGGCCTGCTGTTGGCGACCGGACTGCATGACGGCCTGCTGGAAAATCTGGGCACCGGCGCCGGCATCCTCCACAGCCTCACGGACCTCGCGCTCGTCGGCGTCGGGGCGCACAATGCGGTACTGACGGGCCATCTGGTCCTGGGTGCGCTTGCGGAACTGCGACTCGACCTGCTGGTACTGCTGGATGGCGCCCTTCAGGCGGCGGTCGACGCGGCCGACCTGCGGCGAGTTCTTGGGCGTCTGGCCTTCGGGGGTGGACTTGACCTGGCGGACGCGGTCTGTGAGGGAGCGGTACTGGGTCATCGTCTCGGAGGAGAGGGCGTCGAGCTGGCGGGCGGTGGCGGAGTTCGCGGAGGTGTCTGCGTCGGTGAGTGTGCGCTCTTGCAGCATGCGGAGCTGGTTGAGGTTCTGCTCGATCTGGTCGATGCCTTGGTCGATGGATCGGCACTCGTTCAGGATCGCGTTAGGGTCGGAGGACTGGCCGAAGCCACCGGCGTTTTGGGCGAGGGATTCCATTTCGACGTTCGTTCCTGCGAAGGACGCGTGTGAGCGATGCGAGTGAGGACGACCGTCGCGGTCTTGGAGCATACCGTATTGGTCCCTACCCATTTGTGGTCCGTTGTTATATCTGGATCCTCCGTAGGGAGACGGCCCTGAGCCGAAGGATTGCTGGGGAGGGCCTCTCATGGGGGCGCCGTAGGCTCCGCGTCCTGAAGGGGAGTCATCGCGCTGGTCAAAGGGGTTTTGACGACCACCGTATCTGTCATTAGTTGAGTCTGTTAGTCTACCGCGGGAGAGGTCGTATTCGTCGTCGTGGGCGCCGTCGGCTCCTGAAGACAGAGAAACATACCCGTACTGTGCCATGATGTTAGTTTCGGCTTCGGACACCGGTGGAGGACTGGATTAGGAGAGGTAGGGAGGTGAGGTCGAGAGAAACGCGGTAGAGTGATGAAAAGCAAGCAACACCATACAAATGCAACGCAACCAGGCTGAAGCAAGAATGAATGATGTGCAGAAAAAGGTTGGTGATCGATCCAAAGTCAAAATGATTGTGCTTGGGGGGTTTGGGTTGGGTTGCGATTGCGGAAAAGGGAGCGACCGGGTGGAGGACATTCGACTTCGAGAAGGGGGGAAGAAAGGCCAGAACATGTGCCTTGTGGCTCTGGGGGGTTTGACACAGCGCGACACACAGAGAGTCAGGCCAATGGCAGAGAAAGGCACGACGCAATGCAACGTCGGTAGGGCAGGGCAGTGGGTGCAATGGGTGCAATGGGTGCAAAGGGACTGGGAGAGAACAGGAACAGGCCGGCGGTCGAAACGCCGGAAGTGCGAGGGTTGGGGTGAAACACTGACACTCATGGCTGCTTCTGCGAAGCGCGTAGGCTTCTTCCTTGCGCGACGACGGGGCGATTTTTCAAAGAGGATTGATTTCTCGCAGTCGAGGTGTCGTCGGTCGCGCGACGCAAAGGAGAGAAGCTGGATCGATCAATGCCTTTTTTTGTCTTTTTAATTCTTTGATAGGTAGGTAGGCAAAGCAGGCAGGCAGTATCGATAAGGTGGTAGAAGCAATTGAGTACGGGTAGAATGGGCTGTTTCCAAGGAGGGAGATGAGACGGATTTTGTCGACAGATGGAATGTTGCAGTGTCCAAGAGTGACAGCGTAACGGCAGCGACAGCGATGAGAAGACGAGAAAAGGTCTTGGTGTCTCTTTTTGGTGGTGGATGTGGATAAAAAAGAGAGGAACCAGGAGACAGGGAAAGCGACGCTGGGCCGGGGGTGGCTCTCTTTCTCTCTCTGTCTGGGTGGATTGTTCAGGGGACGAAGCGAGACGAGGCGAGGAGGTGCGAATGGGCCGGGCCACCTTTGGATTAGATTCCACGTTGGATTGATTGACTGATGGTAGTGCACTGCTGCTGCTGCTGCTTGCTGCTTGGCTATTGCTGCTGGGTTCAGTGCTGGTGCGCGGGAGGTGTGGCTTGAGGCGCTTCTTTGTAGCAGAAATTCGAATTGTCTGTGAGCAGCTTGGAAGGGGGGCCCTGGCTGCGGAATGATCGCCGTTTAGGTAGCGAGAGATGATGGAGGGTCCGTGTTGATTATGAGAGGCAGCCGTTGCAGATGGCTGGTTTATTTTTGTTCGTATTTCGTCGTCGTCCTTTTCTGACTGATGGCCGTCGTCGTGAGTAAGACTTTTGCTGTAGTCTGCTGGATGTTGTATGTTTTGTATGCAAGGTACTTGTTGCTGTTCGTAGTCGAGTAACTTTTGATGGTTCGAGATACTTGGCACCTACTAAGGTCCAAAGTGGTGACAGTGACAGGGGCAATGCAACACACGCAAGGGAAAGGGGCGCGGCTGCGTGCTGCGTGCTGCGAGCTGCGTGCGGCGTGCAGGAACTCCTCCCAAGAGCGAGGACGGTCCCAGACTCCCAGTGGGTGGTGTCTCGACTCAAGGCACTTGCAACGCCTCTGATTGGTCGACGGGCGGGGCGATGAATGGACCCTGAAGCTTGGACTCCCCTACTTGGACTACGGGAGTTGTTACTTCGTCGACTCGCTGCTCTTTTTCGGGTGTGGTGTAACACGCCCGAGGCGAATAAACTTGAGGCGCCGCGCGGGAGATGCGAGGACGAGGGCCCGATCAGTTAATGCGCCAGCTCCAAAAAAGCGATTATTGGTGACGTCGGGCGACGGTTGCTGACTGAATTTCCCCCTCCTTTTCTCTGTTAATGAATGAGGTGAGGCCTGAGCAACTTTTGGCTTTTGGTGCTCCGTTATGCCTAAGCTGCTTGCTTGCTTTTCTGGCTGTACCTATTGCTCGCTGACTGACCGTTCGTGCCAAGTAACTCCAGAAGGCTAACGCTGCTTGAGGTGCTGATTGACCAATGCACAGCCTGCCAAAGGTTGCTGAACTTGCGGCTTCGAGCGGTCTCGTGACGACACTGCGCCGGCAAAGTATCAATGGGCAACGGGGGGAGGAGGCAACTTTGAGTCTGCTGCTGCAGGGATGTCGTCGACGGCCCAAGTCGTGAGCGAATCGAATCGCGTCCCGTCTGGCCGCTTCTGCGTCGCAGCGTCTTTTTTTACCGGCCAACGAAAGGCCGCTGCTGAGGGTGCTGTTGAAACCCAAGCACTTTTTGCACGCAGATTGCTGTCCAATCAGGTCTCCTGACAATACTGGTTCGTTTCGCTGGATTCCTTTTTGTTTCCTGCGCTGCTGGCGTGCGGATGGTGGTGCACTGCGTGTTCGTGTTGGCCCGCAGTGGTGATGCCTGGCTTCAATGCCTTCGGTGGTGTGTGTGTGTGTGGACGGGTCGGGTCGATCAATGCCCACGACGGTCGTTGTGAGCGAGTCGAATCAACCACCTTCACCTGTCTCTGAGACGTTGACTTTTTTGCTTTTCCAATCGATTGATTGGACCGTGTTTCTTTTCCAGTGACAGTCGAATGGTGGTGGTAACAATGTGTTTCGGCGATGGGCGGGCCCCAGAAAACAAGCAACACCAAGAAACCGGGGGCAGTGGTGATGCTGGAACTGAAGACTGGGTGATCGAGAAATACTTCGAGGGAAAACTTGGGAAAAGGAATAAAAACCAAGAAGACCCCGTCAGCAATCCAGAAAATGGGAACGCCGCCTCTTAAACCATCCACACACACCATCTCATCTACAGCTCCTCCTCCTCCCCCCAAAGAAGGAAAAGGAAAAATCAGGCTGGGCCAGAACGGAACAAAAAGACCAACCCAAATTAACACAATCCAGTCAAGAGAATCCTTCCGGCCACTGTGCTGCAGCAGACTGCAGCATGCTTCCTACACCTACCATCACACCCCGCTCTTCAGCTTACGGTCTCGGAAAACCACCAAAAGAGCTAAGGCTACACGAGAAAAAGAGGCTTGCCATCTGCATGTGTTGTCTCCCCCCTTCTCGCTTCACCTCACCCCTCCAGCGCCCTCCCAAAGTTCCGTCCGTCTCCGTGGACATGTGTCTGTCTGGTCTGTACGGCTGAGCTTAGCCTCACCCTCACCCAAGACTTCAAGCCAAGCTGGGCATCAGCTTTCTCCGAAAAAAAGGTGCGGTAAACTCTGGGGTTTCCCCATCATCCGTTATCCAATGTTTCTTCCGCATGGAGAGCAACGATGATGTAGCCAGCTCCCAAGCAGAAACCCCGACGTCAGGAACACCACAGAAAAAACACCCCCGGCAAGCTCACCTTCCTTCGCCTACTTTTAGACTCGGTCTGCTGCAAGCCGTAAGCCCATCGGTCCCCATCGTCAGCAGGCTGGGCGGGTTCGAACTTGCCCGCGAACGGCTAAAGCCCACCCGACCAGCTAGTCCTCAGCCCCGTCGCCGATGAACTTGACCCCCCGCCATTCCGGGGGTGTATCCGTACGTGCAAAATGCAGGTGCCTAACAGCTTTGCTTACTATGGAGCTTTCCATCAAATCCACAGCCGCACGAAGAGGCGCGGGTTAACAAGCTCAGCTCGCCATGGACATCATTACCAGAAAACCAAAAGTCCTACGGAGTTTTTACCACCCAACGGACACAGCCTTCCACACCGTCCCATTTACATCGACCGGCCGGCTACCAATCCCGCCTCACACCAGCGCCTTCCGCCGGGACGAAGCACTTCCTCCCAGGTGCTCCCTAGGAAGTGCACCATGAATCCGCTGCAGTCCGGCCACAAGCGGCGGTCCAGATCCTTGGCCCGAAGAACTCTGAATTGTGCCCCCTTCAGAAGACTGGGAATATCCCATTTGGACACTCGGCGCGCCAAAGTCAATGCTGAATTCTTCTCAGGAAGGGAAAAAAAAGAAGAAATCTTGTTCGCTGTCGGCGTTGGCATCGCCACGACGCGCGGGGTACGCTAGTATCTCCGAGGAGGGGAAGCAAGTCTGCCTTCCCATCCCCTCATCTGCCTCGATGAAGCTTTTGATCACAAGTTCCATTGCTCTCAGCCTGTCCACAAAGTATCCCGAGAAAGACTTAGACAAAGCCCGCAACGCTTAGCCTTATCAAGCCCCTAAGACCGCTGCTGACTACACCACATCCCCCTCCAACCCTTAGCGTAGGGAGAAAAGGCAAGTAGAACAGTTCCATAGGGCTGTGCAGTATTCTCCCACCAGGACCTTCCCTCCCACACCCGTGAAAAGATCTGAGTTGCTTCGTCATCCCGAACGGGACAGCCAACGGCCCTTCCCCTCCCCCGGCTGCATAGTACGGAACATCGGCTTGAACAAGATCAGACCCGAGCGGCGCCGTCGCGTTCATGCGAGCCGGGCGGCAGCCGTTTTACTTATACCACCCCAGATCTGGCCTTTCGTCTCTTTTGGGCCGTGTGCGACGGTTGTGGCGTCTTTGACCTCTGTGTTGACTTTGGGATGAAATGTCGACAGTGGTTTTGGTCGTGGGATTGTGAGCCCACGTGCCTACCAAGTTGTGAAGTGTGTCTGTGGTATGGAAAGCTGAGGCTGCTTTCGGGGGTCTGACGCTATCGTGCTCTCAGAACTGGTTTGCGCTCACGAATTCGGCTGAAAAGCTCTGGCGAGCTCGAGTTGTCGAACACGAGAAGACATGTTACCGATGAACAAGAAACCGGAGAAACTCTCTCAATCTTTTATTATCTGTTCTGAAAGAACTCGATGCTGCATAAGTGCACAAACTCCACCATCGCATTACACAGGGCCAAAAAGCTTGTCTCTTCAACTCCTCTGCATGTCATGCTCTCCCTGCCATATCGTCGGTTTGAAACCCGTGTCTAAGCCACCTCAGAAAACTCCTTCATGCCACACACAACCCGTCCCCAACCTATTGAACACCAAAACCCCGGAAAACTCCTCATTACTCAGCAAGCCACCTCTCGCGATACTCCCCATCCCTCATACCACAGCATACGCCGAGACATAACTCACGCTCGAGTCGCTCGGCTCCGTCACCATGCTGCTCCGCTGGTACTGCACAAACTTGAACACCGGGTGCCCCTCGCCGAGCTCCTCCAGCGCAGCCATGGTCACCCCGATCGGGTGCCGCCCGCAGACCGTGTTCTTCGTCTGCTTCAAGTTATCGTAGAAGTTGCTGTGCTTCCCCGTCTTGATCGCCTCGATGGCCAGGTCGTCCACCATCTTGATCGTCTCGTGGATCGGCGGGCCCGCCGGCGCGCTGTACCCGCGCAGTCGCTGCATGCCCTCCACCGTGCCGTCGGGCGAGTACACCGTGTAGTCGAAGTGGCTGCCCCAATGGCAAAAGTCCGAGCTCACAATGAATGCGTTCTCCGGGTCCTTGAGGTACGGCGCGAGCCACTTCCCGACCTCCTTCTCCTCGGCCTTGTTGTTGTCGCCGACGAGGATCGGGACGACGGGCGGGAAGTTGTCGGGCGAGCCAAAGGTCTGCTCAAGGCGCAGCCAGAGGTAGGGCAGGTGCATCTCGAGCGAGTGCTCCTTGTCGTCGTTGTTGCCGGGAATCGGCGGGACGTCGTGGGCCTTGCTGATCTCGGCGACGATGGCTTCGTCGACTTTGAGCTTGCCCCAGGGCGTGCCGTAGTTCTGGTACTCGGTGACGGCGCAGCCGCGGAGGTAGAAGGTGTGCGAGGGCCCGAGGAGGAAGACGCGCTTCGCCTTGGAGAGGTCGAGGGCCTTGTAGGCCCAGGCTGCCGTCGGGCCTGAGTAGTCGTAGCCGGCGTGTCTGTGGATGGCGAAGCGCCGTTAATATGAAGGGCTACCTTGCTGGAAAGTGACCAGACGAAGCTTACGGTGCGATGATGACTCTGGCGCCCGGGACAGGCAAGCCGTTGCCGTCAATCTGGTCCGGGACGCGGGCGAGGTACTCTTCGAGCTGTGACCTGAGGACCGTCGGGTCTCCGGCGTACCACGAGCCTGCCTTTCCGGGTCGGCGTGTGTCTCTGGGCGCCATGATGTAATGATCACGGAGTGCAGTTGCTGAAGCTGTTTCTCAGAGAATCTTTGACGAGGATCTGTTGAAAAAAGAGCTCGGAAACCAGTGCAAATTGTAGAATGACAAAAGATGGAATGATGTACGCAAGTAGGTCTGGAGCTTCCTGGCGTGATAGGTAAGGGCCCCCTCTGCCCCGCACTCTGCTGCTGCTTGAAAGCTTCGGGCGGGAGAGCTCCGGAGGGGCCGGCGAGGGGTAATCTGCCCCACTCCAACCACACGATCCCGGGAATGCCCCTTAGCGCCGAACAGGTGCTCCACACGGCCGGGGCCGAGATGAGCCTTCGATGCGTTGGTGACATTCTCCTCCTGCAAGCGCCCGGTATGCTGATTGAAGACTCTGTGTGAAGGCGTGAAGGCTAAAAAAACCTGAAAAGTTGGCTCCATTGAAGCCAATCCTCACGAGTCAACCCACGACCCAGGCATGACCTCCCTTGGCCGCTCCACACCCGCCCAGAACTCGGCGGCAAACACCTCAAACTCAGGCGCCCACCACAGCCGCCACTGCCTCAGCTGCGGGCCGTAGTCGAGGCCGACGATGCGGACCGGCAGCCAATACAAGTCGCTCCTCGGATGATCGAGGTCCACCGCCTGCATCCAGGCCTCCCGCATCCTCAGCGGGGCGCGGACGTGTTTTCGCGAGGCGAGGATGGCGTCAGCGTCGAAGGCGCCTTTGACCTGCGGCGCGGTGAACTTGAGTTTGAGCGCTTCGCCTCTGCCGTATTGTAGCAGGTCGATGCCGGCACCCTCCAAATCTCGCAGCCACTGCCGTATGATGCAATGGAATATGGTGTCCCACTTTGGGTATGGTATGTCGGGCGATATGCGGCATAGAGCGCCGCCGATGAGAGAGACTAGAGGTGTTCCTGTCCAGACAGGGACGCGATACCAGTCCCATGGCACGACAGTCTCCACGCTGTGAAGGTCCTGTAGTCTTGCAGTTTTGATGGTGTCAACAACGGCGTAGCTCCAGCCATCATGGTATGACTTCATTCGAATCATGGAGGGCATCCTCCTAGAAGCGTCCTCATCATCTGAGCATTCGTCTTCATCCAGATCCCGGCTCAGCCGCGGGTCAAATTGCATCTCATCAGCAAACCGCTTTCCTAGTGCCAAAGCAGCGGAATGTACCAGTGAGAACCCTGCTCCAGTAGACTCCCGCACATCTTCTTGCACAAAATGTCCGTCTTGTCGAATCAGAGCCCGGTACACCTTGACGTCTTGCGTCGTGAACGCCCCAAGACGAAGCGCCTCAGCCCGCTCTCGCAATGGCATGTCATAGTAGTCCGGTAGGAAGTGGCGTCGGAAGACGCGGAGCCAGTCGTCGCCGTAGGAGCACTCCGTCTCGAACTCGAACATGCGCTCGATGCCGAGGGTCTCGATCTTGTCGCTGCGGGACTGGAATAGAGAGACAAGGGCTCGGTGCTTGGGGTCGTCTTGCGCTGCGAGGTTCTTGCGGGACATGACGAGGGTGCTCAAGGGACTCCTTGGGATGGATCAGATGCTGGAATTTTGTGAATGACATTGGTATGTGGCTTACTCTGAAGTAGCGTCTTTGTCATCGATGAAGTTCTCGAGGCCTAGATCGAGCAGTGTCTTGCAGGTTTCGACCTGCTCCGAGGATGTTGCGTACTGCGAATGGTGAGCTGGGCTGGCCGAAAGCAGACATGCCGTGGACTTACGTATAAGAGTGACGCGCCCTGCTCGTCTCTATCAAGCGGGGACGCTTCTCCCTTACTAAACATGCCCATCATGGCATTCACGTCGCCTTCATTGACGACGGAGAAGATGGCACTTCGCTGCGACCGCACACTAAACGACCGCAGACTTTGCTGCCAACCGCCTGCGATGCTCCAACAGAGCTGGACCTCCCACACAGCTCGAGATATCCAGGCTGGAAGCTGCACGGCAACATTCCACTCATTTCGTTCTTTAGATGCTTTGGTCGCAAGCTTTCCTGTCGCCGTGGGTCTATACGAAGGCAGCCTGACGCCCTTCCAGGTAGACTCGGACCTAACGATGACATACTCTGTTGTTGGTCGCTTGTTGACTTGCTGATCTTCGAGCGTCGAAAGCTGTCTGGTGATGCTCGCAAGCTGAGTTGACACGTCAAAGGAGATCCTCCTTGCTATCCTGTCTTCCGAGAGTTGGTGTAACACTTTCTGCTCACTGACGACTTTCGCGGCCGTCTTCTCGGCGATCCGCTCCTGGGAAGCTTGCATTATCGCCCTGATCGCATCAGTAAAGGCACAGCTATTCAGATCTGTGCGATACAGAGCTTACCTGTCGTAACACCCAACGCACATCAAAACCATCCCAATCGCCGAGTCAAGCCTCCTCTCAAGCTTCTCCAGATCATCGCTCCGCAGCGCAGCCCACGCCAACCCCACCTTCCTACGCGCTCTACTCCTACGACTACCCGACGTCTTCCCATGTTGTTCTATACTGGCTTCGAGCTTTTTGATGAGCCCTGCGAGGGCGTCATGGGCTTTCTTCGCGTATGTGATGCAAGACTTCGCGTGCTGTGCCGAGAGGAGGTCCATGTCGGGATCATCTTGACAGCGACGAAGCAGGTCTTGGAGGACGGGCCCGAGGGCTTCGAGTCGATCGACTATATCTTGGAGGTCGGCCGGGATGTCTTCGATTTCGTGCCACAGGCGGACGGCTTTGACGACGCCGAGGCAGAGTTGGCCGAGGGCGATGCCGCTTGCTGCGGCGCCGATGGCTTCCATGTTGGAGTCGAGAAGGATTCAAATGTTTTTCATGGAAGCTTGATTACAACATTTCATGAAGACATGTTCGAAGTTGCGTGTGCAGGATTGATGGTCACACAGAAGAAATCCAAACCCCATGAGCGGGAGGCCGTCGCTTTGAGTAATCAGAGAACCATCTGCGGCCGCCGATGGCCGTATGTCTCGAAGATCAAGGATTTATTTCGTACAGCCCCGATATAGCCACATCATAGCATCGCATTGGGGGCGGGACGGGCCTGTCCCGCGGGCGGCAAAGATGCAGCTTTTGACAGGGGTCTGTCGCCAGTCCCGGTGAACGCGTTGAGTTGAGCCACGGGCGCGACCCAACCAACATGATTTTGCAGTACTATTTGATCACTTGAAACTTAGCACTGAGTCATCATGTACCAAGTAATGCAAAGTCTAAAGGTGGACAATGTCAGGGTTGTTTGGATTCAGTCTCGTCGAAAAGCCTTCGGGTGGGTGAAGGCTCCCTCTAAATCATCTTCGTAGAAATGTTGGTGATAAGATGTGTGGTAAACTTAAATGTGAGAGTCTTCTTTAGTCTCTTGCGTGTGGTTGTTCTTAGCAGCTAAAGGCGCTAAAGACCTGATGTGGTGTTTCCCATCACGCGTGGTACTCATCTCTATCGTCGTATTCACTAGGAGTATCCTCAATATGATGAATGAAGGAGTCCAACCTTAAAGGCTCTCTGGAGGCTGAAATCCTCTTGTCTGGGCGCAAAAGCATTTGATAATGCATCCTTTTAAGTCATCTAAGTCCATCCTGAGTTCATCAGGGGCGGCTGAGCGATTGAGCGCCTTCATTTGCTTGCCTCTTAATCAAAGATAGGATTCCTATTATATACCTCCGGACTTGGCGGAGTCTGGTTTGTGGATGAGGGCTAGTTGAAGCTGTGCCGCTCAGCTAAGATGCTGCTTTTAATATTGATGGGTACGCTGTGAAGATGACATGGCTTGGAAATTATGGTGGCCTCAAGGGAGAACATCCGGTTCTAAGGTATGGATACAGTAGAACTATCGTTCACTCTCATCTGCTATTGGTGAGGAGCCAAATGGGCGTTATGGACTGAGGTTGCGAGACACGAACCTCCGCTCACTAGTGACTGGAAATCTAGATCTCAAGAGCTCAACTTCACTATCTGCCCAGGACCAGGTTCGTACGCTATGCTCTCCCGAGACTGATCAATCAGCATATGAAAACAGCGAACCATGTTAGACCCATGCCCATACCGGCATGTCAAAGCCACACTTCCAGACGACTTCATTGGCTAGTCATGAGGAAGGAATAATACTTCACTGCAATTTTAGTCTATCTGCAGAGTGTGAGAATGAATGGCTAGGTGTAAAAACTCACCACCGTCATAGTATTCAGAGTCCTGTTGGCACGCTGAAGACTTGAGATTGTGCTTTAATACGTCAAGAAGGAGTAGGAGCAGTACTTTGCTGCAATTCAGTAAGGATTTGTTCGTTTCCATCTGGTCGCATGGCCCCCATTTGGCATCTAAACAATCCGCCGCTTCGACCCCCGGCCCCCGGAAATACATATCAATGGCAGCTGTTCACAAATTTAAGATGAAGAACTTCGGTCCTAAGCTTTATCTTATTCGCCTAGATTCACACGCTGCGTTCTCTCAGCATTGAGTGGGCGAGCATGTGACAGGTCGCCCTCCCAAATGGGTTGCAGTGCATCCCGACGCCTTATGAAAATTTCATTGCAACTTAAACTCACCCCAAGGGAATGAAATCGTTCGCCCTACCGGGTGGCTTGGGTCACGGGCAGGTCTAGTTAGCTGCCATACTGAAATATCACTGCAATTTGAACCCATCGTAAGGGCATTAAGTTGGGTGGCTGAGAACTCGGCGATTCACCTGCCGTGGTATCCATCCAGAGGAGTGAAAGGGAGAAAGACCTGGCAGTCTCAAAACGCAAAGACGAGCGTTTGTGATCGAACCTCTATCGCAAGTTTCAACGCAGAAGGCATTTGAATGAGTTACCGGGTACACCCCAGGCCCCGTCTTCAACCATCCTGAACTGGTACCCAGATCGCGAGGTCATGGAAGGCTGATATGGGAAGGGGTCCTGAAGACTTCTTACCTACACGATCAACGAGTGCATATAGAACAAACCATAGGGAACAGATCAAACTGGCTGTCTCTAGCCTCGATGAACATAGTGTTCATGATGAACCTATCAATCGACCAGGCTCTCTGAAATGAGACGAGCTGAGCTGAGCCCCTGCCAAGGGAACAGCCTCTTGCCAAGATCACGTGTAGGGAGTAGATAAGCGTATAGGCAGGCTGGCCTTCGCATTCTCGGACTGAACCAACTCCCACGTCAGCAGCCATTAATGATCCAGCGTGATGTTTCGGTGCAGGGCAATCATCAAAACATCCATAAGGAGAACCTCCCTCCGTAGAAGCCGCTTTTGGGTCACCATGTAATGCACATGATCAATACCTGCGCCCGGCCACTGTTGACAATTTCGGATTCCTCGTTCTATGCGTGCGAGACTTTAGGGTCTCGATCCGCAAAGCATGCGATTATCACAAAGGGCATAGGAGAGATGGATTTCCGAGGTGATATAAATGCCGTGTCAATCGTTTCCTGATTGTGTTCCTATTAAGAATTCCATCATGATCGTGTTTGACAAGCAACTTAACCAGACTTGAACCATGCGCCAAGTGCTCATTCTCTCATCCTTGGCGCTTGTCGCCGAGGCGCAAAAGGTGGGCGACCTCCAGCAGGAGATCCATCCCAAGCTCTCCTGGAAGCAATGTACCAGCTCCACCTGCGACATAGTCCAAGGTGAGATCACCATCGACGCAGAATACCGCTGGATCCACGTCGTCGATGACTGGCATAGCTGCTTCGAACGCCAGGAGTGGCAGACGGACTACTGCAACTCGACGCAATCGTGCACTGAGCGCTGTGCCGTCGATGGCGCCTACTACCCCGGCTATGGCATCGCCACCAACGGCGATTCGCTCTCCCAGCAGTACGAGACGCCGATCGATTTCAGCAAGAGCCGAAACTCTAGGGTGTTCTTGATGGAGGAGGGCGGGGATAAGTATCAGACGTTCTCGCTGCTTGGGAACGAGCTGGCGTTCGATGTTGACTTAGGGACGGTGCCGTGCGGGTTGAATGGGGCGTTGACGTTTTTGGCCATGGAAGCTGACGGGGGGCTGGAGAGATATGAGGGGAATGAGGCGGGTGCGAGGTATGGAACAGGGTACTGTGATGCGTCTTGTACGAGATCGTTGAGGTTCGTCGGTGGCGAGGTGAGTCACCCCGGTCTTTGCTTGTGAAAAGCACGACTTACAATGACGTGTTCTCCAGGCCAACTTTGACGGTTGGCATCCTTCCGCTTGGGACCCCCTCCGAGGCGAGGGCAACCGCGGCGCATGCTGTCCCGAGTTTGATGTCTGGTAAGAGCCCTGGATCGTGATCTGACTTGGCTCATCGTCGTAGGAACTCCAATTCCAGAGCTTTCCAAACGTCGTCCAAGATTTGCAGCCGCATAAACTCCTATTCCATTTGTGAAAGCGAGGCTTGTGGCGGGGACCGCCTGCGGCAGTGCGACAGTGATGGCTGCGATTATAACCCGTACAGGCTTGGTGTCACGGACTTTTATGGGATCGGAGGGGACGTGGATACGTCGAAGAAGTTCACGTATGAACTCTTTATGCCATTCTCTCACTGAAAAGTATGTCTAAGCTGACGCTTCTTCAGAGTTGTCACTCAATTCGCGGCGGACAAGATCACCAAGTTCTTCATCCAGGACGGCAAGAGAATCGATGCTCCATCCCCGGCTCTGCCGAAATTTCCTGATGTCAATGGATTGAGTAAGGACTATTGCCGGATCAAGGCAGTGGAATTTAGTGAACCGGATATCTTTGAGGCTCTTGGAGGCGTGGCCCGCCAGAACGACATCCTACGCCGGCCTATGGTGATGGCTCTGTCCATCCAGGATGATGTACGAAGCCTTCTTCCTTCTTTCCAAAATTCGAGTTTGGAGCTGAACTGATGTGGCATCGTCCAGTACTATGCTTGGAACCTTTGGCTCGATTCCACCTACCCCGTCGACATAGGCAATAATCCTGGCGGAACTCGGGGTCCCTGTCCATGGCAGGAGAATGACCCGAATGACTTGGACACCCAGTGGACTTGGTCCAAAGCGTAAGAGTTGCCCATGTTTACTAGATGCCCAAAACCTTGGCTGATCTCGGTGTAGCAAGATCGCGTGGTCCAATATCCGCTTCGGACCCATTGGATCTACCGTCGATATCTGATGGTGTACTATATGGGACGGGAACCTTTTCCATGACGATAGAATCAGTAGAACAAGACGTGGGTATGATCAACGCTACCGAGGTCGATTTCACATGAATTTTCAGCACAGTCATCATCTCGAACAACCATCATTTAGACCTAGACAGTCTTTACCTCAACTCCTTCGCATCAACCCAGTTCCCATGCAGCCCTGCTCTCAGCCTCATAGGCACTTTCACCACTGCCGCCGCCTCCGTGAACTTCCGCGTATCAATAACGTGCAACTCACTAGACATGGTCTTGTAATTATTGACCAGCACCACCAGAAACCCATCTCCCTCAGCTGCATCCTCCCCTCTTGGCACAAACACCGGCTCCTGAACCATGTGCGTAGAGCCAGGGTAATACACCTCCAACTTCCCCGTCTCGTGGTCCAAGTGGCCCAGCGCGTTGTACAGCGGGTGTCCGCCGCCGAGCACGGGCATGATGGCCGCAAAGTCGGTGCCCAGCGACGGGTCCATCATGTCGAACCAGCTGTGCCGGTGCGCCTTGGTCGCGAAGCGGTCGTCGATGCGCGGGAACTCCATGTCGTGCTTGAGGATCACCGTCGGCTTCGGCAGGTCGAGCGAGTGCTCCGTGGCCGTGGGGTCGAACTCGAAGCGGACGTACTCGGCGTGGATGTCGTGCGGGTCCGGGGCGTTGCCCTCGGCGTCGGGCCACCAGAAGAAGACGTTCTTGTCGGTGAGCGGGAGGTCGAAGACGATTTTGCCGGCGGGGGTTTCGTAGGCGTTTGTGGTGTGGCCTGGGAAGGCGTTTGGTGCGCGGAACCACTGGTAGTAGTTAGTCAGTCTGTCAAGTGGCAGCAATAGGAGTGATTCGTGTTTACCTTGACATCGCTGCCTTTGGCTCCACGTCGGGGCAGGACGCCGATGTAGATGGGGACGTTCGAGTCCCATTGCCAGTGCTCGCCTCCGGCTTTTAGTCTCTCAATGTCGCATATCTGGGGAATGATCGGGAAGAGGACCTGCGGGGATTAGCAAAACACATCCCGACATGGCAAGATGATGGGCTTCACCATACCCAGTTATCCGTTACTGCGAAATCATGGATCATTCCGACGACCGGCGCCACCAGCCACACTGTCTGATTGAACTTGCCATTGGCGTCAATACTGAAGTAACACACGTCGGGTGTTCCATCACCCTTGGCCTCGTAACCGAAGCACACGAGCTCGCCCGTTACAGGGTCCAGCTTGGGGTGTGCGGTGAAGGTCAGACTCGGCAACTGGCCGTCAAAGTCACAGAGGCCTTTAGTCTCGAGGGTAACGGGGTCCATGAGATAGGGTGCAGCATCCTCTTTGATGGCGAGGAGGGACTTGTTGAAGTAGTAGACGTTGGTGTTGGCCGTTGTGCGAACTTTGAACTCTACTGCGTCGGTGTATTTGTTACGGTATTTTCCTGATGAGTAGTTTTTTGTGTCAATGACATTCAGCCCATCTCAATGAAAATGCAAACAGGCAAGACATCAGATTTACCTGCTAGCGCTCGATTCGCTTCTCGTTCTCGCACGAACTTCTCCGTCCTGACGTATTTTTGTTGGAAGTCAACGTTACCATTGTGGAAGCGGAACGCTGACACATTTCCGTCACCATTAAACCACTAAGCAAAAGCGCACAACAAATCAGCAACAATACTCACTAAAGAAAAAAACCGCCATTCAATAAAACTTACAGGATCATTCTCAATAAAAGGAGGAAACTGCGGGTCCGGCATGACGCGGTAGAAAGTGCCGTCCAGCTCGGTTGGCACAGTCCCGGCAATCTCGAGGTTGCGGACCTCGCCCTCGAACCGGCACGGCTTCATGAAGCCCGAGAACTGGGGCCGATCGGAGAAATGTTTGGCGGGTGGGGCCGTGGCAGCCGCCATCGAAGCACGGAAGTGGCCGGCCATGTTTTTTTTTTTTTTTTCCTGGTCTGTCTGGCGCTGCAGCAATACACGAAATGGGTAGCTATCGCAATGCAACGTAGCGAGAGCGAGAGCGGAAAAACGACGAGGTGTGGGTGGGAAAGACTGGTAGGTGTCCAAAGCTCCTTATCAACATCCGGGGGGTGGTCGGTTGTGTTTGCTTTGCCTTCGTCTCGAGGGAGGTGATTTTTTAGGTTTGATTCCGTTGAGGAGAGAAAGTCTAGCTTTTTAAAGTATTCGCCTCCCGTTTGAGTCGTTCTCACAGTCCGGGGTACGGGCAATTTTCTGGGCGAAGGCACCGCCGCGGGTACTCCCCGCGTTGCATGCTGTGGTGGACATGCCGGGACCCCACACTCCCCGCCGGCGGCGGCTAGCCCCGCGAAGAAACATTGTGCCAAACTACATCGGTCAGGACTTGCGATTTTCTTGCCCGCGTATGACGGCTCCCAGCGAATTTTGGATTACGGATGACGGGATTCGGCAGAGTCTAACGGCAACTCTGCCTGTCTCTTTCCCTCTGCACATGCTTTTTTGCCATCTCATTGCATTGAGTGATCTGCGTCGCTGAGACCACCGGATCGTCCCATGATTCAGTTGCCGGAGACCGACACCGACCCGAGCTAACTACGAGAGACTCGGCTGTGCTGAGAATGGAGCTATGGAAGTGAGGTCGACGGTGATGCCCAGACTTGCTTGACCATTGAGTGAGATGCCATTGGTTCATCTGGGAGAACGGTGACCAGGGCCGATTCCTATCTCCCCGGCCCGGCCGTGTAAAGTCCGCGGGACCCACATATGTCAGCGGCCCGGCGGACATCTACGGCCGTGCAAGGCCGATGGCAGTGATATAAAAGTCGGGACCAAGCACCAGACTACATTGTGCTTCTGTTTTATATTTCATAATTGGATCATCTGTGACTTTTTGACGGCGGCAGCTTTGTAATAGGACTAAGGAGCACACTATGGTCTGTACTTGACATGTTGGATGTTCAGAAGGCAGTCCGTCAGAAATACCTGTTTTTTGAACTGTGTCATCATCGTGACTGAACTGGTCGCAGATTTGAGGAGAATGGTACTGATGTATTACCTGATACAAACATATGTGAGATGGCACTGTGATAATGTGTCACTTTGCTTTACCAACGTCCTCACCGCATATAAACCACGCAAGGCCACAGCACTGAGAGCAACTCATCAATTTAAAGATCGGTTCCGGAAATATTTGTGAATACGACATGCTGCGGTCATAATGATCTGACATAGTGACTTGGAAAGAAAAGAAATCGGTAAGAGAGAGCAAATCCTAACAAGGATTTTAACAATGCAAATTAATTCATTTGAATATTGCATACAGAAACACCATGACAGCGAACCAAGATGTTAAAGCCGTCTGTTGCCGCATTGACGTATTACATGATGTTAAGTTCTAATACTAAATGACCATTGATTAAGTCAATCTAGAACACCGAATACATGGTACACGTACATCTAATGTGTAATGCTGCTCGCATCACACAATTTGAGGTAAACATCTCAGCTACAAGAGCCAGAACATCCTACAACCAACACAACACCAAGGCCCTGAAAATACCCACACAAAGATGACGAACACCATCCTCTCTATTCGTACGATCAGAGCCCAGCCGTGGAGGTCCCCCAAAGACAGAAACTCTGACATCCACAGCCCACCCCTTTCTTCTGCCCATCCTCATCAACCCTAACCCCCAGCCGAGAAACGCCAAAACGCCAGACATCCAGGAACAACTTCGCAAAAGCCCCATAGAAAGCTTAACCCGACAAGCTTCAAAACACGTGTGCCCGTCTTACGCCCTCTCTGCGTTAACGCCACCAACCACGTAACCACATCCAGCACATCCTCATTTCCCTGCCCACCCCGGGCCAGGCTTCGTATTTGGGTCAGGCGGGACGGGGGCAAGGAAAATACAACCTTACACACCTTTTGCTCTTCGTCTAGTGTAGTTTTTTGGTCTCGGGTACCTGATTGCACCATCAACCGAACGATCTAACATCGGACCAACCCCATTTTCTCTCTCTATCCTGGCACAACACGTCTGCCTACCTATCCGTGCCGTCACCGAGAGAGAGAGAGAGAACACGCGCGGGCGCGCGCGCGTATGAACCCACATCACGACCACCACCCCGGCCCCTTCATTTTACTGTACCACACTCTTGGGTTTTGGTTTGCCCAAAAACGCCACGGATAGACAAGCACACAAGCCACATTGGAAACCCAGCTCCAGCTAGCGCATCTCCCGTTCGGCAAACCACGCTGCAAAGCTCCACCCCGAGGGAAGAAAAAAGGTCCCCCCAGCTCCAGTATCCCCCACATTCCGACCCAGTTCCTCGTCATCCTCCCTTTCCCGATTGAGTATTCCCGTGGGCTCCCTTTCCTTTTTTTTTTCTCTTTAATATCGAGGAAAGGGTAGATAACATATGATCGACGCAGAAACCGCGTGGCATTTTTTTTTGTCCCTTCGGACAAGTTTGCGAACCCGAGGTCCAGAATTATCCCGACTGGGGCAACTCCTGCTCTGTACAAAGTTTCGGATCCGAGTATAACACGTGACACAGATCGAGATATCCGCGCGGGAATTCAATACCATCGGCGCCTGTGTTTCCTTTCCGCTTTCCCTGCCGTGCAAAATTGCCGCTGGCCGTAAACCACCACCGTGACTTCCACCGCAAGCTTCACGCTTGGCTGTTCATCTCCCAAATCATGCCAATAAAGCCACCCACCACTAGTTCAACACTTTAAACCAAACCTTCTCATGGTGATGGATAGTTAAAGCAACAGGAACGAACACCTACCTCCTGTGAAATCTATCCGAACCACAACCTCAGACACACAACCTCCCCTCGATACCCCACACACACACTCTCTCTCTTACATGGCAGCAGCATATGTGCATATGCAGCTTTTGCACTGCCGGATTGCCAAGCCGCCATCCGGCGCCGACTTTCCATCAATCTTTGTCGCATTTTGGGCTGTTCCCTCTGCCTTACTGGCCTACCTCACCTCCGCCGGCGAACGGCGGCGGCGGCTGTCCTCCTCCCTTCCTTGCCCGCCCTGCTGACTACATCCTGACCGAAGAAACAACGCCCTCACCCCCGATTCCCGCCTTTCATCTCCTAGCCCTGCGCCCATCGAAAACCTCCCTCCATCCCTCCCACAACACGTGCCTCCGCCAAGACCGCCTGCTCATGACATGAAATGATGCTCACCGAGCTTGCGCAATCCCATCAATTAACGTGCCCACAATCTCAAAGGCCAAGACCTAACCACCTAGCCTCCTGTCTACCAACGTTGTGCACCATTCATTACCTTGCCGCACATCTCCCATCGTAACACGTAGGGCCGTCACAGCCAAGAACCCTCCCTCCCCCTCCGCCCGGCCAAGCCCGGCCGTTCCTCACCTCCTGCACGGCACGCAGCAAAAAAAAAAGACCACCAAAACCGTCGTCGCAGCTATTTGAGAAACCAAGAAGATCCCTAAACCAGGGGATGGGGGGAGGGCCACCCGCGCCAAGCGAGCCAACAGCAGCAGCCGGCCAAGACGTCCTAATCCCAAGAATAAACGGGCAAAGGCGGCCACGGTCCACGGAGCGTCAAACATTGGATGAAAACAAGAATTAACCGGGGCGCCTATCCGTCGCCTTCTGGGCTTCAAACCCGTCTTGGCTCGTTTTGCGCGCTGACTAACGAAACATGGAATCCACACTTGCCCCCTCCCCGACGCAGTACAGCTGGAGCGGAGATCGTCAGCACGTCAAGCGGTTTGCTCACCGACAGATTGACTCAATCATCACCAGATAGTGCAGTGCAATGATGTAACAGTTGAAAACGTTGGGTTGATTTTTGATTTTTGCTTCTAATCCTGCGGACATGGCTTGTTCAAGCTCGCGGTCCGAAGCCTCCCATCTTCTCGCCCGTCTCAATGGAGCAGGCGGAGAATACAAAGAATCTTTTTAAACTTCTTCGACTCATCAACTCCATTCGGCCAGATACAAAGTCCATCTGGTGCCCATCGTCGCTCATGAAAAGATTCGAAGATGCAAGACAAGCCAGCACACGTGTAGCTCCCTGAACGCCCCTAGGAGGAGCTCGGCGTCGTTGTTTGGGCGAGCCAGTACTGTCCGCGGCTCCAACCCTCGATCGCCGGCTCTCTCGCCTTCCCTCTGACCCCGTGACGCGCGGGGTTGGTTGTATATAAAATGACCAGGCAAGCCCTGCCTTTCCCATGGTTGCGCCTTGTGCCGCCAGCTTCCAGCGAACATCCAAGTGGATTTTTGAACAAAGAAAAAAAGAAGTGAAACAAGTAAATGATTTGGTAGTAGATACAGTCCGTACTCCGAACCCGAGAGACCCAGGGGGTATCGATAGGTTGAAAGTGACAGTGGAGTTTCGACGGAGGCGTTTGTGGTTTGGTACGTAGGCACGGAGCGCCAGTCTATAATGCGTTTTTTTCGATGTATCGAATTTAGGTAGATTAGACATAGAAAATATTATCATTGTCCTGATTGTTGGTAATGCACATTCGTGCAACGCGCCGCTCACCATCGTGGGCGAACGGCGGACGACCATGAGGCCGAGAGGTGAAGGACCCGGCACCCGCTGGGTATCTTGAAAAAAGTAGCGGATATTGCCAGGTCGCAGAAGAATTGGCCTCAGGTCGGCGAGACTTAGGTCGCATTCAGCCGCCGGTAGATCAAGTAGTGTTCGCAGACAATAGTGCTAACACTTCAGTGGTGTTGGTTCGGGTTGTGCGGGGGGAATTGGTTATTCCTCGCGCGGGCTTGGGCCGCAAGGTATTCGGCAGATCCCGTCGTCTGGCGACCAGGTTGCTCAGCGGGAAGCTTGGTGTCCTCGCGCCTCTGCTGAGGCTGCGCGATAGGGACGTTGGTCGAAGGGCTGGGCATGCCAGGAACGAGGTCGGTGACGGCCTGGGCGATGGACTTGATGACGTATCCACGGAGCTCGCGATCTTCCCTGCTGTCCTCCTTCTCGAGTCTGAATCGCTCATCCTTGCCCATGTTCTGGCGGCGGATATTCCTGATCTCTTGCAGGATGTAAAGAAGGACCTCCTCAGGGCACCTGTTCCTCTCAGAGGCGTGTTCGGTCTTGCGGACGTAGCGTCTGGTGACATCGGTGGCACCGTCGATTGAAAAGGCGATGCAGTACGACATCTTCTTGCCCCATCCGTCGGTGTAGAGTCTCGGGTTGTCCCAGGCTTCCTCGCAGGCGTCGACGTGAACCCATCGCTTCTGGTGCTCCGAGTAGACCTCGGTCCAGACGTGATCCTCGGCGTTCCATACCCAGCGGACTCTGCCTCCGACGGCACGGCAGAGCATGCTAAAGCAGTTGGCCCACTCGCCGACACGGCCGCGGCGGGTCTGCAGTAACCTCCATACATCACCGTACCTCGGGAAGCGTTCGTAAGCACCGCATTCGCCAGCAGAGCAGCGGTAGAGTTCGACTCGGAGTGCGCCGCAGGCACTCTCATCGGGGGTCGGCGCGGTCATGCCTTGGGCGATAGTAGGCGACATGCAGACGGGGCAAGGGGGGTTGTTGACCCATGTGAAGAATGATCGCTTGAACCATCTAGCGAGGAATTAGAATAGAACGGATGGATCCGTGTGAATCAACTTACCTCAGAAGTGCCCGGATAACGCAGTCTTGGTAACCCCAGGTAGCCTTGCGTCCATCACCCATACTCATGGCCTCGGCCTGCATCACTTGGCACTCCTCCTCGGCTTCACCGTAAATCCGATCGAGCGGTATGCACTGCAGGGCCTCATCCAACAAACCGGGGTTCTCGTACTTGGTAGGGGTCAGAGACAGGCTGATGAGGAGGTTGCGGAACTTTTGAGAATCGCGATCGCCAGCGGCGGGAGGAGTAGGGACGATAGGGAGATGGCGGATGGAAGAGTAAGCAGGTGGTGTTGGTGTCATGGATCCAGTGTTGCTGTGGGAAGTTGAGGGTCTGCCGGGAGAAGCGAGACCTCGGAGGTTGGCGCTGCTCGCAGATTCTCTAGGCTGGGGAGTGCCTTGACGAGAAGAGCGGAAGTCGTTCATTCGCTTGTCGCGGAGGAGAGACTCGAACTTTACTCTCAAATCCCGAGCCCACTCCTCGCCGTAGTCCTCGCCGTTGCCGTTGGGCGGGCCAGGCGGGTATCCGTTTCCAGCCATTTTGAAGTTGTTGTCGGTGGTAGGTAAAAGTAAGTGTCGAGAGTGTCGAAGGGAGGATTGGATGGAGGAGAGTCTTCGACAGAACTCTCCCAAAAGGTCGTCAAAGACGAATTGGGTGGTGTCAGATCAGGGCGGCGAGTGAGTTGGCTAAAAGAGTGGATGTAGTGGGAATCGCCGGCGAAGAGACCACGGTCGTCGTCGTCAGCGCAGGTTGTCGTGTGAATGATTCGTAACGTCGTCGGAGTCGAGTGCCACTGTCAAGCTGGAGCTGTTCCCTTTTGCTGTGGTGTTTGGTTTCCTCCTTCTTGAGTCCGAGTGTGGTGCTAGTTCGTTGCGTCCCGGCTCGGCAGCGTTCGAGAGTAGTCCTAGCCCAGAAATTGGCGACTTTTGATCGGTCGGTCGGAGAGGCGATGGCCGTCTTTTGTCTGGCTGGCGGGCACCGGAGTCGAAGTCGAAGTCGAAGCGATCGTGACCGGTCTCGCGAGAGGTGATCTCGAGAAACAGAATCGGGTGCTTGTCGTTCGGTAGAAATCGAAATCGGGTTTTCGTAGGGCGACGAAGTGCGGTGTTGAGAGGAAGGGATGAGATGGGGGGGGATGGGGGTGTTGAAAGGGTTGGTAGCGGGCGGAGAGGAGGGTGCAATTGGGGGGAGTGAGAGTGGATAACGGGCCAGGGCCCAGGGGGGACTGAATAAAGAGCGTACGCAGCAGTTGACGGGAGACTCTAATTGGTACTGCCACAGCGTGACTGCGCTGCGTGCTGCGTATGCGTAAGTGCGAGCAAAAGTGAGCGAGAGGGGGGGGGCGGACGGAGTCGTGGACATGGGGGAAGAACGACGACGACACTGAAAGCCTCGACGGGAGAGATGGTGGACGGGGGGGAGGGGGGTGGGAGGGCCAGCGGGAGGAGTGCGAAGCGTAAGGTCGCATACGCACGCTGCTCTCTGGCTGGCTCCTCATGGGCGGTTTACGCGTAAGCTGTGTGGCACCGGCCAATGACAGACGCCAGACTGCTGGTGAGTGGGGTCCGCTCAATCCGCCCCGGCACGTACCACGACCCGAGTGCCCCCCCAAGTAGAGGCAAGCGTGCCGGGGAAGGAGGTATCTGCGTACAGGTACTTGCCCCCAGCACCCGTGCCTTCCCTGCAACTTTTTGGAGGTGCCCGTAGGGAAGGAGCAGCGCCTTCCATTGTGACTGAGGAGACTCAGGTGCCTGCCAACTGGAGATGTGGTGGACAGCGGGCAACGACAACGAACACAGAGTCAGACACACGCAGCGGAAAGAAAGCCCACGATCTGCCTCCCGAGGTGATCAATATCCAGACAGAAGACAGCCAAATTGGACAGGGTCACGAAGAGCAACCCACAGTCGACAATCCACCGTCCACCACAGCCCGCAGTCCACTTCTCGCAGGGCTGGCTGGTGATGCCGGGCATCAGAGTGTACTGCGTAGTACATACGAGGTTCAGTTCGCAGGCATGTATTCCATCCCATCCCATCCCATCCCGAGCAAACCAACCGACGGACGGCTTACGGATGCGCCAAGTGACGAATGCTCTTATCGATAAATCCCGTCGCCTCCCACTTACCAGACGCGCCAGGCCGAGAAGAGACGTTTGGAGGGGCCCCAGGTAATGAGGCAGTCCTTTTTTCTTGCGCAGCCGCCCACAGGAGCAACGCAATCTTGGCAGAGCCCAGGCAACGGCAACGCAATCCTCCCGGTGACGAGGCCGGGACGGACACTACCTTACGGATACACTCTGAGGTGTTTCTGCTCCAGTGCTCCTCCTGCTGAGCTGATTGTGTTGTCGCCGACTCGCCGCCGCCGGAGGAGATCCGCGCAACGCAGACGCAAGACGCAGGCAGCATGTACGTACGGATGCTGAATCGAAATGAGATTGCGACTCTATCTTCCCCATACAAGACGAATCACTTGCGAGACCGAATGAGGCTGAGAATTGCGACGACGATGGCAATATCGAGTCCTGTCTTGGCATCGTGTCTTTGTCGTGATGGATGATCAGCTGTTCTGCTCCAGGAACGGGTTGTGGGCAGTTTGATGAGGACGCATTCTCATGATGAGCAGCAGCAGCAGTGCCAGCAACAAACATCACCAACACCAGCATACAAGCACCATCACCAACAACACCAGCACCACCAAACATCTTCAACACTGTACCTACTGTGTGTTCAGCGCACCCACGCCATATGGGAGCAGCAGCAGCATGTACCGGTACCTCGACCATGTACCTAATTAAAGGCGCTGTCACTGGCCAGAGCAAGATCCCCCCCTCCTCCCCTCACACACTTTTCCCGCTGGAGTCGCCGTGTGTATGGAAAATAAGGGCGATGACGAGGCGTGGCTGAGGCCTATTTCGTCTATTTCCAGCGGCAGCCAGCGGCAGCCCAGGCCACCTGCAGCGGTTTTAGCCTTTTGGATTGGCTCCATCCGTCCCAGATCTGTGGCTCAGCTGGCCCCGGCGCCTCACCTCAGCCCTCACCTGTCCTCCCTCCCTGGTCTAAGGCACCTCCCACAGAGTGTCGTCCCGTACGAACTGAGCGCGGGAGACGGTGCTGGTGTGCTGGGTGCTGGGCGTGCTGGGGGAGCTTCCCATCCATTCTGTAACTGGGTCGAGAACCTTGGGGAGGGAAGAGGCCTACGGATGAGCCCAGCTCCGGCACCAGGCGCCTGCCGGCCGTGACCGATTACGACAGCACCGGCTGCCACTGTCCGTTTTGCAGTGCAGCAGTTGTCATGCAGCAGCAGCAGCATCTCCTTCCTGCTGCTGCTGACGTTGCTGCTGCCGCACCTCTTGGCATTGCTCTTGCCTCCTGTTCCTGCTCTGGCTGTCTTTGTTTCGCAGCTGCCCTTTCCCATCTTTTGCATTGTGGCAACATCAAGCGAGGCAGAAACAGAAACAGCAGCAGCAGCGACGGACACCTGACACTAACAATTTCTCTCTTCGCAGTACGTACGGTACCAGAGGTAGACAGACGAAGGGTTTCTTCCATTTCCACTCTAGCCTCCCTCCTGAGGCTCAGGCTCCCTTTCGCCGCTGCACATCATTGCCGTTTATCCCAGCATTCCCGTCCGCAATCTGCGCAAATACGCAACCACAACCATCCCGACCACGGTGCCCACGGCACCTTTGTCCGCTCCGCCAACGAGCCCCATCAGATCAAGCCACAGCTGGCTTTCTCGCTGTGCCTCTCTCCCTCTTTCGCACCCTCACGGACCACACGGCCTTTCGAGATCGTCGAGTGTTAGCAGCTGCGGCGACAGTACCTATCGCTAGAACGGATGCTTGTGGCCAGCACGACATCGCAAGCGCAAGCGCCCACGAGGATCGCCGTGTGAGACCAGCCGCTCATCAAACTAGCAGCCACTCCAGATCCCCTCCAAAAACGGTCCAAAATGCATCTCTTAGCATTCCGTGATAAGGGACGTTTTGCTCCTTCCGCCCCCTTAGTGGCTGTCGCTGCGACTGCACCTCTTCCAATACCACCACTACCACACCACCTCGCTTCTTTCGCGTCTCGTCGGCCTTTGGACCCCTAAAACTCTGTCCCTGGTCTAACAACTCCTGCGCAATCTTGGGACTCTCTGCTGCCCTGCATTCGCCTGTGGCTAGTGTCCTCCGGAAACCGCTAGGCCGCCAGCTCCGGCACCGCGTCCACACAGTAGAGGACATCCAAGGAGAGACACGACGACGACGACTCAATTCAGTCCCTCCCACCAAAACTTACGTGACCACATCCCATTGTACAAAAAAAGCTTACACGTAGTGCGACATCTCTATTTCACACTCTCTTTTGCTTGCGCCATCTCCCATTGGCCATCCGTTCTCATCGGCAAAGGCGCGGCAGGGGCTTGACGGCCATCTGCACTCAACTTCAGTCAGGTACACACTCAAAAACGAGTCAAAGTACTCAGGTACTCCCAGTCTTCGAAACCCCCCGGACTCAAGGTCCTGCCTCTTTCGCCTCCCACTCAGCCTCGTTTTCCCCTTCCCGGTCCTGGTCTCTTCCGGTCCGCCCACGCTCATCCAACAGTTCCATTTTAGCTGCACTCGTTTCCCCGATCCCCGCATCGCGCGCTGCGATAATCGCCAGATACCCTTGGCCACTCGACTGCCAGTTCGTCAAAGTCGCGGCTGACGAGGTACAGTCCGCGAAACCTGGCCCAGCTGGCAGCTTGGTAGCCTCATCCGCCAAAGCATGAGACTGTCCCCGGTCCATCCATGGGACAAACTGGCACTCAGTAATAATGTTCGAATACAACACACACCGACAAGCACCTCTGGAGCTTCTTCTGCGGGCCATTTCTTCCCGAAATCTTCTAGCGGTCGCCCTGAACCATGAGTGATAAGCTCTCCAATCCAAAGAGATCCTCACCCGATCGAGGTCTGATCGCACGTCAAGCCTTGTGTTACGTTACGTGGACTTGCGTCAACGGTGGGCTCGTCAAATCGTTCTCGCAAAGTCAAATGCCCGTCGCGTCTGCCCTTACTTACACTGCTCCGATGCCTGAGTCTGCGCACTTTCAACCTCAGGCTTGCGGCTGTACGCCAGTCGGAGTGATTGGGTTTGATGAGATGAACCGAGCAGTTGGTTTTTCTCAGACGGTCTCTGACGAGGGCAATAATCCTCCGGCACCATGATGACGAGTCAGCGGCCGAAAACTAGAGCACGAGTCCAAGTCGGCTCAAGAGGGCCTGGCCGCGCGCCGTAGCCACTGGCGCTATCAACCGCCATTCTAACACAATCTGGCCGCCGTCAATCCATCACCAGTTCTTGGCAATCTCACAACTCGACATGTTGAATCCATCACGAACGACAAGGGTCTATCTTGCAGGCCGGTTCCTGGCGATTTGAAATCTCAATACAGTTCCTGGGACTCTTCTCCAGGACTCCCCACAGCCTGGAACAGAGGCCCTGATCGGCGACCACGATGCTTTTCGCGGGCGACCCAAATTGGGTGCAGGTTGGATGTGTCAACACCCCTGGTGTGGGCCTTAGCGGCTCAGTGACGCGTCATCCACCTTGTCTCACGTCGGTTCTCCCAATGGTGGCTTGCGTGTTGTTCCAAACCCGTTGCCACCCCACTTCACACCGCACTCCTTCTCGTCTCGAACTGCCACAAAGGCGTAGCGAGCGACTTGTCGAATCTCCATTCTCGCCTTATTCACGAATTAGAGAGCAAAGGTGTTGCTTGATTGGCCAGGGGCCAGAAATGCCCAAGCTTCATGCTGCTCAGAAACCTCTCATTCCATCAGTCCACGTCGGCTGTCGGCAGACTTGCCAAGGGGCCCTGCATCGAACCGGCCAATAGTGCCTCTCCCACCTCCCGTCTGCAGAGGGCGGCATCTTCGACTTCAAATTGTGTTGAAAGGAACAATAGCAGGATGCAGTTGGTGACGAGGACTGTATGGTGGAAACGAAACAGCAGAGTGGTGGGAACGACAAGTGAGGGTTGGTGTTGGGCGGTCTGAAGGTGGCCCACGATGGGACGAACGACCCAAAACCACCTCACTCCCGTCCACCATGGTCCCCCAACCCTACGGAGATGCAGGCATTGCATGGAAAGACACCTAGTCCGTCCAGGTCGGCATAGCCCGATTGATCCAGGTACAGATTGCACTCTCTTTCACTTCCCTGGGAATCACGAGCCGGACTCCGAGTTACGCGAACTTCTAAATGAGAAGGACGTCAATTTCTGTCCGTCGCCTGGATGCGGTTTTGTCGCGAGTGCCAAGAGGCCGACTCATGTCCATAAAGACGTGTCGTCTATCCAGAAGCTCAGGATGTCAGCCAGATTGGACTCCGCCCCGGGCTGCGTATTCTACTGACTTCTTGGCCCCCATTTCGCCCCTTCTTCTCATCTGTGAAACCGGGAGGTCACGATTCAAACATCGAGATGACGAACGCTCATCCCAACTTCTCCTTCCGTTCTTTGTTTTCACGATGTTGTCACAAACCGCCCACAAAGGAGTACCCGCCCCCAAGTTTCCGGGCACGCTTTGGTGTTGGATGGTACGGTAACCGCGCTGGCGTCTCACAGCCTTTCGGTCTGCCCCCAGTCACGGGATCATGTCTAGCGACATTGCCCATTCTACCTACCGAGGGGGAAAAGGAAACGGCGAAACCTTGCGGCCGTCGATCTCGTTGTCCTCGGCCCCAGCCTTTCGGGGCTGGCTTGCGTGGTCTGACCCGGCCGGTTCGTTTGTCGTCGGTTTGTGTGCGAAGGAGGACGGAAGGGAGGGGGGTGCTCCAGAGAAAGCCCGAGGCGGGACGCGCGTACCCTAGACCCTTCCCTTCCTATCCATCCTTGCAGATCAGACATTGGACCACAGCGAGAGAGACACAACAGTCTGCTAGTCGTCGACTACCTTGCTCTATCCGTGTTAGCCTCGTCGATACCCGCTCCCGGCGGTCTTTTCTTCGCTTCGCTCGTTGGCGAGAATATTAAGGTATCGGTTCACAAGGGAAGATGGTCGGTCTTTCGAGGACAAGCCAGCATGGCAACATGGGCAAAAGACTTGACTCCCTGCCCATGTCCCTGGTTCCCCTTCGTCTGGTTCTTCAGATATCTGGTCTTCTCAAAGCGTGACTAAGCTGGTCATCTTCTTTGAACGGATACATCCCGGTGGGAGGACGCGGCGGTGCCGGTGCCTCGGACTCGCTACGTACTAAGTACAGGCAGACGTACGGGTTGAGTACGACCCCCACACTGGCCGCGACGCCAAGCGGATATTTGATTCCGTTTTCTGAGTACGCTCGTCCGTATAGTGAAAGACTGATCATCGGATTATGGATTTCACCGCGTAGACGGCAGCATGGGCACCTGACTCTCTACCCGTCTGTCGTCTGTATCCAACGGTGTGAACTTTTTGAGATGATGGATGACGCAGCATCAGAGGCCGGAATCGTGGGGGAGGGGGAAAGCGGATTTTGTTTCCTCGCTACGGACGGCAATGACGATGTTCAGACCAATGTATCGAGATCCCGGCACAACACGGGGTTCCCGGGCGTTGCAAGCCTTGTTTAACTCAAGCTGTCAGAGTGTCGAATGTGGATGACAAGGTGCCGGGAAGAGGGAGCTTGTCGACACCGACAAGGACGCGGCGTCAAGGTTGGAGAAAGGCGAGGTTGAAGCTTAAACTCGTAAGCTCCCCTTGATAGTCCGTATGGATTACGCCGCCTCCGGTGCCCATGGCCTACGTGTTGGTCCTTGGCCGGAGCCAGACATGGGATGATTATCTTTTCGACTGCCCAGGCTCATCACAGTGAACACGAGTTTCGCCATCTACGGCGGGATATCGTGCCGATCTAGCGGGATGGACACACCGAGGCAGGCGCCGTACGCGCGAGCAGCTTGTCAGCCTGGCTCTTTTCCCGCGGCCAATGCCTGGAGACGACTTGTCATCGGGCTTCGCCCGGGGGAGATGGGGACAAGCCCGGGTGATGGGGGTTTACGCAGGGCTTGGCCTCCCCCCCCTCTGTCCCATCTGTCTGTGGACGCCGGGACGGCGAGACAAGCTTTTGCTCTTGTTGCGTTCGCCGCGGTGCGGTCAGGCTTAGGCGAGCGTCACTGGTGTCTTACGGAAGGGTTTGTGCAATAGGTTCGTGGCCAACGTTGGATTCCGAATCAGACATGTCTCCCACTTGGAGTTTTGTCGTCCGTCTGCGCCCATCTTCCGGACGGGAAATGGCACACATCTCACGAGAACTTCGCACTCGGTCTCAGCGGCCTGAACACGAGGAGACGGACAATCTTGTTGAGAATGTTTCAAAATAAGGGAACTTTTCTCTAATGCCATTACCCTGATATCTATGAGAACGACTAACAGACCCAGATGAGATCATACGGGGGGTTGGTTGGGCCACCTACAGAGCAGGCAGGCTGATGGAGCCAAGCACACAAATCCTTTTGGCCCTGCCCCCCCTTTCACCGCCAAGACCGCAAGACTACGCGGCCTCCTTTTAGGATTTTCCATGCCTCGTACTCTGTACCTCTTTTTCTCTTACATCTCCCACTCTTTTTCTTTTCTTGCATATTTACTCCCAAAGTGAGGAAAAACTCCCTTGTCCATGATGACTAACCAATTTTGACGACATTTGTAGCTGTGTGTCTCTCGGTCTACAGAAGGATATTGGTAGACAACCGTATGATACAGCAACGAGACGGACTAGATACGTAAAAGTAAACGAAGAAACATGAGTAATTGTAACGGTGATCCTTTATCTTTCCCTCCTGTTTTCCTATGCCTGATTTTCCTTTCTTTTCTTTTTCACCTTCGCCCTTTGGCGGTGAGGAGAGAGGGACAGCCCAACCCGTTCAGATGGGTGTGTGAGAGATAGACAAACACGCACCAAAGGAGGAGGACAGGGTGGCGCCGAAGTTGACCGAGATTTGGTGTGGGCTTCGATCTGGCCATTCATCCTGCGCGACTGACCTGACCTGACCTGCCTTGCTACGTCCACAGCTTTGGGGGCTCGTACTCGCTCGGCAACCTGAACTAAGGCCCCCCCTCTCTCCCTCCATCCTCTCCCTCCTCCTCGGAGGTCCTGTCTTCCCAGCTGTGCCTATGACGCTGCCCGGGAAATGAGCGCCCCGCTGAGATGTGTGCGCACGAGGGGGGGTTGGTTGGTCGGCCAGAGGGGCAGGGCAGAGCGTGTCAGACACACACTCTCTCACCTCTCCCATTCGTCGGCGCCAAAGTACCTCTCGGGCAGATCCACCTCCCACAGCGGCCGCTCGACGAGGACGGCCTCCAGCGCCGCGGCGCCGGTGCCGGAGAGCGGCGCTATGCCCAGGATGGGTCGGTACTTGTACGTGTGCCACCAGCGGGTCTTGCCAGCGCCATCCTCGGCCTGGGTCTCCTCCTGCCGACCGCGGAGCGTGGCGAGGCTGGACTCGGGCTCTTCCGAGTCGGAACCCGCGGGGGCGTCGTCGGCGGAGTCCGCGTCGGAGTCGACGTCCATCGCGTCCGCAGGGGCGCGGGACTCGATGTCGTCCTGCCATTCCTTGGTGCCCTTGGCCGCAACGAAGCGGTCGACCTGCGCGGGGACGATGGCGCCGATGGACATTTTGGAGCCGGCGCCGGAGTCGGGGCCCTTGCGCTTGCGCTTGGTGCCCGCGGCGTGCGCGTGGACGACGACGGCGGTTTCCGGGTCGGCGACGGCGGCGGGGGCGGAGAGGTCCTGGGAAAGGTCGAGCATGAAGAGGAAGTTGATGCCGTAGATCCAGACGCGCGGGCCCTGCCAGAGGGCGCCCTTGGCGAGGTCGCGCGTCTCGCGGATGGTCGCGGGCAGGCGGGAGACGGGGTTGCGGCGCGACCAGGCGTTGAGGGAGCCGGCGGCGGGGTTGAAGATGAGGATGTGCCAGGCGGTTGTGACGGCGGCGAGGGTGTACTCTGGGGTGTTGTTGGGGGTGGTTGCGAGGTCCGGGGAGAAGGAGAGGACGACGGGGGTGGCGGGGAGTTTGGGGAGTAGGGAGGCGGTTGGGTTGCGGATCCAGCGCTCCGTGGCGTCGGCGGGAGCATCGTCGGAGTCGCTGTCGGAGGCGGAGTCTTCCTCGTCGTCGTCTTCAGCGCGGGGGGACGGGGTGCCGAAGACCCAGGTGTCGATGTAGCCGGCCAGGTCGGCGGCGGCGAGCATGCGGCTGTCCGGGGAGAAGGCGAGGTGCGCGATGGTCCTCTCGTAGCTGCCGAGGCCGCCGTGGGACTGGTGCTTGGGGACGTTGCGGCGGAGGCGAGCGACGGCGCGGGGCTTCTCGATGGCCACGGCGCCGGTGTCGGCGTCGCGGGTGATGCGCGCGACGAGGACCTTGGAGCCGTCCTGGGCTGCGGCGAGCCAGGCGCCGTCCGGGGAGAGGATGACCTTGCTGGCGCCGTTGGAGGCGAAGGAGGCCGGGACGGGGATGGTGGAGACGGCGACGTCGGAGGGCTTGGTGGGGTTGCCGTCGTGGCGGAGGTGGAAGGCCTTGAGGGCGGTCGGGGTGGCGACGGCGCAGAGGGAGCCGTCGGGGGTGATGGCGGCGGAGGAGATGGAAGAGTCGCCGTTGACGAGGATGGTCTTGAGCAGCTTGCGGTTGGCGTCGAGGTCCTTTTCCTTGTCGGCGGGGGCGACGCCGTCGCCAAAGAGGCTGTCGAAGGAGTTTTGCAGCTTCCAGACCTCGACCTGGTTGTCCCACCAGTTGATGAGCAGGCGGGCGTCGGGCGCGCTGGCGAGGGGGGGCGTCTGGGGGAGGTGGGGGAGGGTTCTGTGGTTCTCGCGGCCGAGTTCCTTGAGCGGGAGGACGACGGGGGAGGCGTCGGGGCCTTTGGGGGTTTAGTTAGTGGTTTTGAATGGAATCTGTGACGTGAATGCGAAAGCTTACCTCCTGTGACGACGATGCTTACGCTCCTGCTCTCGAACGAGGCCATGGCCTTGACGTCGTGCTCGTGGTATTTCCTGCTCCAGACCTTACCCCATCGGGCGCCGTTGCCGGAGGTCTTCTTGTAGAGCACTGTGCGGCGGTCCATGCCGCCGCTCATGATGGCGGAGCCGTCGGCGCTGGTGGCGAGGCTGAGGGCGTCCTGGCGGTGGCCCTGGATGCGCTGCGCCTGGGTGTACGTCTTGCCGTCCCAGATGCAGACCTGGCCGGCCGAATCAGCCGACACGATGTCGCCCGAGGGCAGCGTCTTGACGCTCCAGACGATGATGTCGGCGCGCTCCCTGGCGCCGGCGTCCTTGCGGTCCTTCTCGGGGCCGATGGTCATCTTGCTGAGGCAGGAGCCGCGCTTGATGTCGTAGACGCGGAGGGTGGAGTCGGAGCAGCCGACGACGAAGGTGTGGCGCGACTGGAAGGCGATGCTGACCATCTGGACCTTCTTGGTGGGGGACTTGACGAGGATGCGCTGGAAGCGCAGCTCGCCGTCCTCGACGGAGTAGAGGGCGAGGACGCCGTCGATGGTGCCGGCGACGAGGCGGGTGACGGGGTCGGAGGGCGAGGCCGGGGGCTGGGCGGCGAGGCACCAGATGTCGCCGTGCTGGCCGGAGGCGTGGCGCAAGGGGCGGCCGGTCTCGAGGTTCCATTCGGTGACGGCGGAGGTGTAGCCGATGCTGAAGAGGCGCGCGCGGCCTGGGATCGTGGCGGCGCCCGGGGCGGAGGGGGTGTCGTCGGGGTCGGTCACCCAGACAAGGCCGTCGACGGAGCGGTCTGCGCCGGAGCGGAGGACGGTCTCCTGGAGCCAGGCGCCGTTGAGAGGGTTCCAAATCTCGATGTCGCCATTCGCGCGGCCGACGGCGAGGCGGGAGAGGGCGGAGTGCTGCTTCGTGCGGGCGGAGGGGTGGGAGAAGGCGAGGGCGTTGATGGCGGAGGGAGGGTACGCGATGAAGCGGCAGCGGTGGAGGTCCATCGTGGTGTGTGGTTTGGCCTCCTGGCCGGGGCGACGAGGATTAGAGAGGGTATCAATTGAGCTCGATCGAGGGTATGGGTTGCCCGTAGAGAGTGAGGCAGCGGTTCGTCGTCGTCGTGGGGGTTTGTTGAGGCTGGCGATGTTTTGGTCTTTTCGCAGCTCTGCCTCGTCGCTGGTCTGGGGAAAAAAAATAAAAAAAATTACGGCTGCCAAAATTTTGTCGGCGTTCGGAGCGATGAAAAATAATTAAGGTGTGGTCTGTGCACAGGGTGCCCCTCCACCCCGCCGGCGGGAGGCCATCTGAGAGGATGAGACCGTGAGAGGGCCAAGCAACGGCCAAGCAGGGACTTGGCTGATTCCCTGTGTGCCTGGGTGATTGCGTGCATTACTGCGGCTGTTCTTCATTCAAACGGACGATGTTTTGGTGGTGGGCTCCGTCGGGTGTTTCTGTTTGTTGGTTTAAGTCTTATCAGCAACGGGACTGAGCATGATAGCATACGGCGCATAGTGTTCTCTCTCATTGCAAACACAAGAGGTGACAGTGCCGCGCGTCATTGGGCTTCCACCAGTTGACGGTTGCCAATTGGACCCTTCTGCAGCGGTCAACGTCTTAGGTCATTATGTAAGTTGCCTAGGTTAGTTCTGAAAGCGACCTGCGGGCTGACTGTGTCAACGACTGGAATGCAGGCCCGGTGGAAAGCGCCGAACTTGTCAGTGAATGCGGCCACCTCCGCAACTTGGGGTGAGTTGTAAGAATGCAAAAGTACCTCTTTGTTATATCTATCTTCACAGACTTGCCTCAACGAATTAAACCGTAGACTCTCAAGGTAGTGAGGAAAGGCTTACTGGAAACATTGGATTCAAAACAACGAGCTTCAGAATTACATCAGCGTGTCTCCATACAACTCTCAAAACCAACCACAAAAAAAAGGGCGATTCATGCCCCCCTCCGCCCCTCATTCCGCTGTCTGAATCTCAACTGCGACACCTAAAAGTCGCATTGAAACTTCACAACCCCTGCCAACCCGCCCGCCGCCTTATCAATCAGCAAGCTTAGCTAGGGATAACTGCCTTGGCTAGCTTCTCTCGCGGTTGCAGCTTTCCCAGCTCAGGCTTGCCGAGTCCCGCCGATTCGTCATCCTCCCGCCAAACCAAACACGCTGAGCCGCCGGTGCAGCGTGTGCTACCCCTCCCCCTCCTCACCACCCCTCCACCCTCCACCCCCTCCGAGCTTTGTCACGATCGCGCGCCGCTCGTCACACCCGGAGTCCGACCTCGCCTGCAGATTCTTCTCCGATTGCATAGCGCGCAAACTTCAACTTTTTCTCTCGTCGCATCCCCTTGGTGACAACGAATTGACCAACGAACCTTCTGCACGCCAAACCTGCGCCACGGCTGTGAACAACCAGCGACCATGGATTTCAACAGCTCCTCGCCCTTCCCCGAGGGCGTCATATCCTTCCTGGATACCGACCTGTACAAGCTGACGATGCAATGCGCCGTCTTCAAGTACTTCAAAGACGTCCCCGTCACCTACGCCTTCACAAACCGCACACCTGAGAAGAAGCTGTCGAGAGCCGCCTTCAACTGGCTGCAGGAGCAAATCCGAAGTGAGTAACTCCCCTGCCCCTCCATCATGATGCGCGATTGAGCATTTGACTCACCACACGCGCAACACCAGAGCTCGGCAACATCTCCCTCTCCGACGAAGAGTACCGCTTCCTCAAGACCCACTGCACCTACCTGACCGACGAGTACGTCAACTTCCTCAAGGAGTTCCGCCTGCACCCGAGCAAGCAGGCCATCGCGACTTTCCACCCCGTCGGCGAGGACACGGGCGCCGACTCCGACATTGGCGACCTGCACGTCGAGATCAAGGGCGCGTGGCTCGAGACGATCCTCTACGAGATCCCACTGCTGGCCCTCACCTCCGAGGCCTACTTCCGCTTCATGGACACCGACTGGAGCTACGAGGGCCAGGAGGAGCAGGCTTTCGACAAGGGCATGCGCCTGCTCGAGGCCGGCTGCACCTTCTCCGAGTTCGGCACCCGCCGCCGCCGCGACTACCACACCCAGGCCCTCGTCTTCCGCGGCCTCGTCAAGGCGAGCAAGGAGGGCGAGAAGAAGGGCCTACCGGGCAAGCTGACGGGCACGAGCAACGTCCACCTGGCGATGCGCTTCGGCATCCCGCCCGTGGGCACCGTCGCGCACGAGTGGTTCATGGGCATCGCCGCCATCCACGACGACTACCGCGCCGCGACGGAGCTGGCGCTGCGCTACTGGGTCGGCTGCTTCGGGGGCAAGCTTGGCATCGCGCTGACGGATACGTTCGGCACGCAGGAGTTCCTGCGCTCCTTCAGCCAGCCGGTGCATGCGCTGGACGGGGAGGACGACAGCCAGTTCAAGAAGGCGGACGGCACGCTGCAGACGTACGCGGAGCTGTTCCAGGGCGTCAGGCAGGACTCGGGCGACCCGGCGGACTACGTCAAGATGCTGCGGCAGTACTACGACAGCCAGGGCATCACGGAGAAGAAGACGATGGTGTTTTCCGACTCGTTGGATATCGACAAGTGTCTGCAGTACAAGGCCATTTCCGAGGCGGCGGGCTTCACGCCGACGTTTGGCGTGGGCACGTTTCTTACTAATGACTTCAAGCACCTCAAGACGGGCACCAAGTCTGTGCCGCTGAATATTGTGATTAAGCTGAGCTCTGCGAATGGGAAGCCGGCCATCAAGATTAGGTAGGTGCTTTCGGAAAGGGAAGAGCTTTGGGTTGATGCTGATGAGTCTCGCAGTGACAACATCGGAAAGAACACCGGTGACAAGGACACCGTGCAAAAGGTCAAGAGCCAGATTGGCTACGTCGAGAAGGACTGGCAGGGCGGCGACGAGACGCAGAGATGGGGCAAGGAAGAGAAGGCATAGACGTCACGGAAGGTGCGGTTTTCTTTGGGGTAGAGCGCGTCTGGCGACAGATCTGGGGAAGCCGACACAGAGACCAGAAGACAAGAGAGAGAGAAAGCGCGCTTGAGAGACTTTATCAAGACTATGGGAGGCATTCAATGTTGGCATTGGCGCAGCATCGATTTTAACGACAGTTTTTAGACAGTGAGAATTTCACGAAATTTTGGACAAGGCGTTGGTCGAGCAAGGCTTGTTGCTCAATGGATGCCGATAATCGTATTCCCTTGTACGATTCCAAGGTTGGTTTGGATTCAGTGAGTGGTCTTCAAATTCATCATCTGCAGAGCCAGCTGAGGAGACATAGGAGAGCTGATATTAGCAGGCGGCACGGATGAGAGCTTGCAGCACCACGCAGTCATGGCCTTCATTCCGGCGACTCGAGTCAATAAACGAGGCAACATGAAAGCAGGCGGTACTGCTTCTTACGAAGAAAAAGAATGGCAAGTGTGCGGAGGAGTTGCTACCCAAGGAGCTATCTAGATGACATCAAGCAGGTGCAATTGCAGGCTTGACTACCTCCCCAGCTTCATGGCAATAGGTACAGCCTCCATCTCCTTCCCTTGGCCGCAACACCTCCTTCCTTTACCTAGCCATCCCAGGAGAGAGCAGCGCCTCCTTCCCATCACGTCACGGACAGCTCCCCTGACTCCATGACGCCTTCCTGCAATCTTTCTTACCCTCCTTGATGGGAAACTACCAGGTTCGGTCATGACAGAGTATATCATCTGTCTGCCTCTCCACCCCCCCGACGTCTCCTCTTCTTCTTCTCCCACCAACATCACCACACAACCTCCTCACATCCCACTCTCGCTACAATTTTGGCTCGTTTTCTTGGAACCCGGTTTTGGAACCTTCATTCCCACTGGCAGTCCTCATCAAAACAAATCTCGTCATTTCACTCATTCCATTCGTGCTTCGATAGCCCCCATCGCCCATCATGTGGCCCACCTGTCCTTCGGGACCAACGCCTCGACAGAGGCAGACGACAGTCGTCATCAGTCTGATCGTCCTGGCTCTCCTCACAGCCTTTGCCGTTACCCAGGCGGTCCAGCCAATTCTGGAGGAAGACCACTCCAACCTCGTCGCCAAAAGCAATCCAGATCTTGAACGCAGACAATTCTTTGGCATCGACTCCCTTCCAGGTAGCATCTTTCGTCCACCTGCTCCAGCTCCCAATCAAGACCAGTCAGCCATCACCACTCCTTTTCCTGCAGCTGGCAACAATCAACCACAAGGCCCTTTCGGTACTCTTGGTGGCGTCGTCGGCGGCGCTTTCAGCCATGTCACAAGCCACGCTGGTGGGATCATCGCAACCCTGACTGCTAGGCGCGCAGGAGGCGGTGCACCTGCCGCAGCTTCAACAGTCAATATCGGCGATGTTGTTGGCACCTTCATCGACGGAACACCAGTCCAGAGTTTGGTGAATGCAGCTGCCAGCGTCGGCGGCAGTGTAGCCCCAGTCGTTCCGTCAATTCTGTCCGGCATTACAGGAGCACCTGATTCTGCCTCATCCTCAGCTGGTGGCCAACTGCCGGTCTCCATTCCTGGCATGACCGAGGCTCCTGTTGGTGGAAATCTTCCCATCATCACGGACACGCTTGCACAACCGGTTGGCGCCGCGACATCTCTCCTGAACAACCCACCTACCTCACTGCCATCGGCTGTCGCTGCTGTGACAGATTCTGGGAATATCATGACTTCTATGGTCCCTATCGGCAGCTCCGATCCCCTTAGCAACCCCGTCATCCCGGATTTGAGCAGCAACTTGGGTGCGGCCACAGTCATCTTACCTGAGTCTTCGACACTTCCTACGAATCTCGGTGGGCTCAACGCGCCACAGCTTCCTGACGACTCCACCGCGTTATCAAGTGTTTTAGCTTCCGTCTCTGAAGCTGTCAGTGAGGCCACAACTGCGATTCCTATCGTGGGAGACGCTCCAAGCCCGGTCACGACTCTGGGAGATGCAACAGAGTCTGAGCTGTGCACTGTCGTCAACATCGCCAAGGGTATTCCAACATTTCTTGCCGTCCCTTGCTCTGATGTTCCTTCGAGGTCGTCCAGAGTTTCTGCGTCAGACGCGATGCCGGCAAGTGGAAGTGCCATTGGTTCAGTCACATCAGTCCCGTCTGCTTCATCTGCCTCTCAGTGGGCGAATGGCAACGCAGGCAGTGCTTCTCCATCATCTATAGCTGCCGGAGCTACCTCTCAAGGTCCTTCAATGACAGCAAGCTCTGCTGGACAACAGTCGTCCACTGCTTCGTCTGCTGCTTCGTCTGCTGCTTCGTCTGCTGCTTCGTCTGCTGCCTCGTCTGCTGCCTCGTCTGTTGCCCCTTCTGCTGCCCCTTCTGCTACCCCGTCTTCCGGTGGTCAGTCATCACCCGTATCTCCTTCAGCTGGCAATGGCCAGTCTTCGCCGGCTTCTCCATCCTCTGCCGGAGGTGGAAGTCCTGCACCCACGGCATCAGCATCTCGCCCTGAGACTTCAAGCCCGAGCAACGGCCAACCTCAGAACACCGATCGAGGAGGTCAACCACCCGCACCATCGGGCAGTCCGGCGACACCGCCTGCACCTGGTAAGTTGCCATCACACAAAGGTGACTAACAAAGCTGACATGATTTCCCAGCCAATTCTGCTTCTGCAAACCCTGACCAGTCGGATGGAGCTGCTCCCGCTCCTGCCCCTGCGTCTCCTTCAGCACCTGCAGCGAGCCCTTCAATCACCGCCACCGCTGAGACTTCACCGGCCGCTTCACAAGCCCCTTCGCAGGCTCATGCTGCGACGCCAGGTGGAGGCAATAACTCTGGGGCATCTCCAACGAGTCAATCCGGCGGCATCTTTTCTGCTGAAGAACCAGAAGCCCCCGCACCATCGGAAACCGTTCCGCCATCCACCCCAGTCATCCCCATTTCCGACTGTCCTGCAGTGGTTCAATGTCCAGCTTGTCCGGCGTCTCCCTCCACGCCACCCTCTGGTTCTTGTCCTTGTCCCGGAAGGGGTTACTCATGCTCGGAATGCCTTGACGGCTGGTTCTGCCCCCCTCAGGAGACGCCAATGGTACCTGCTCCGTGCGGCATGGGCTGGCCTTGCTATCACTGCAAAGGCGGCTGGTACTGTGCCCCTTCGGATGCAGGCGTGGGATCCGGAGGCACCAACGGGCCGGCCAATGTGGTCATCACCACCGTGACTGCTTTTGTCCTTCCTGGACCTACTGCAGCTCCCGGAGATGCCGGCAACGGCTCTGGCAACGGCTCCAACAATGGTAACGGCAACGGTTCTGGAAACGGTGCCGGTAACGGCTCCAATGGCGATGGGGCTTCATCAACTCCCTGCTCCACGGCAAAAGATTCTCAGCAGACGGACAACTCTGGAAACGGAGATGGCAACAGTAGCCCAGCAAGCAACCCCAATGATGGCTCTGCCAACGGCAATGGAAGTCCCAATAATGGCGACACAGGCAACGGGAAGCCTCCCGGCGACGGTTCCGGTAACGGCAATGGCGCTGCTTCGACACCCTGCTCTACGGCGAACGGAGGTCAGCCAACGGACAGTGGATCTGCCAATGGCGCAGGCCCGGGCAACCCACCAGCCAACGACCCCAACAATGGTTCTGGCAATGGCTCGGGTGGGAACAATGGAGGCTCTGGTAACGGAGATCCCGCTGCTACACCCGCGAATGCTGGTCCTGCCAACGCCGCAACAACGCCGTGCACAACTTCCAATGGTGGTCAACCTACCGGTGGTGCTGGGGCTGGAGCACCTCCGAGTAGCGCATCTCCTACTGATCCCAACAACGATTCCGGCGCGGGTAATGGCTCAGGGAATGGCTCTGGCAACGGCTCGCCTGACACTGCTGGCAATGCTGCACCGGCCGACTCCCCTGATGGAAATGGAGCGTCTCCTGCACAATCTCCTCCCAATCCCACCGCCAGCTCTGGAGGCAACGCTGGCAATGGTGGCTCTCCTGCAGATGGTTCCGGCAATGACAAAGGAGACTCTGGTGACGGGAAACCTCTGTCTGATTACGGCGCCTCGCCGGCAAACCCTGCTAACGATAACCCCAACAAGGGAGCAGGCGCAGGTTCTGGTTCAGGAGCACCGACTGGCAATGGAACACCAACCAACACGGGTCCTACTTCATCGGCATCAACTGGCAACGGAGGTGCGGGTGCGGGTGCTGGAGATCCCAACGCAGGTTCGGGCAACGCCGCTCCCAACAATGCTGCACCCAAAGCTGCCTCGGACTGTTCTGGTTGGAAGCTTCTTGGCTGTTTCAAGGATTCCAACATCCGAACACTCGACGGCGACCCATCAGACTACTTTGCTGGTAGCATGTCCAACGAGAAGTGCATTGCGCACTGCACTTCCATGGGCTTCAAGCTTGCTGGTACAGAGTACGGAACGGAGTGCTGGTGTGGCAACATGTTCCAAATCGCAGAGCGACTTCCGAGAGAGCAGTGCAACAAGCCTTGCGACGGTCTGTCTACAGACATTTGCGGAGGTGACTGGGCCGCCACCGTGTACAGTGCCGATGGTCAAGCTCTGAGTATGCCATCTGATGACGACGCTGGCTCCGGCTCCGGCGGCAGTGGTTCTGGAGGCGATGGTGGCGCTGGCGACCCGAATGCCGGGAATCCCTCATCTCCGCCTCAAGGCAACCCACCCGCGGGGACTCCTGCCAATACACCGGCACCCGCGAGCACCCCCGCGCCCGCGAACAGTCCCGCGCCTGCAGCCCAATCTCCTTCCCAGAGTCAACCAGCACCAGCTCCCGCAGGTAACCCATCAGCTGCAGTGACACCTCCACCAACGCCCACTCCCCCTGGATTATCACAGGCAGAGTTGGAGGCTCTGCTTCAGAGCATCATCAACTCCTTGCCAAAAGGAAGCCCCGATGGTGGATACGGCAGCGGTCTGGGAGCAAGGGACTCTGGGGCTGGTGGCAACAACGCGCCCGCAGGCACTGACAACGGCAACGTTGATGGCGGTCTTCCCGATCTTGGACCGCTCATGGGGCCTGGCCCGGTCGTTCCTCCTGAGGGGCTCACTGGATATGGCTCTGCGAAGAAGAGCGCGGCCAACCGGTACATGAAGCGCAGCAGGGTCATAGGACGCCGTGCGGTCGCGGATCATGATGCTGACTGTAATGACGATGTCGATGGACACAGCGGAGGCTGCGCTGGTGCGAAGGCCTAGAGTCTTATGTTATCACAACGTTATTGACATGTATGAATTATGGACATTGACGGGGTGTTCTTTTGGCAAGAGAGAAGTGTAGAGTTTATGGGATCAGGACGAACATACCGTACCGCTTGAGCTCAAATAATGTAATTGATTGTTACTCCAGTCTCATTCATAGCTGTCTCATCATCGCTGTCCCATGGCCATCAGTTGCATTCTTCTTTGGTGTCTTGAGTGATGATCTCTCTCCACCTTATTTGGCTGGGTCTATCGACTTGTCCTTGCTTTCTCTAGGTGTTGGTCGAGTAAACCATCTTGGACGTAGTGGTAGTAAAACACAGCAACTTCATTCGTCGCGTCCCTGAGGCCTGAACCAATATTTTCGAATGCAATCTCACCACTACAGACAACACGTTTTTGAGCGGTATAACCCGGGTTGTCGATTTCAGCAAATAGCTCCTTTTGAGGCAACCAACTGATGAGGAGATAGCTGCCATAGCGGCCCTCATCGGTCCTTCTCATCGGCATGGCGAAACGATCCCGAGTTAGCGCCGGCTCCCAAGACGCGATCTCAACGTCGTCATCTTCGTCCACCTCGAACCTCTTGATCGCTAGGATCATTCGCGAGTAATAGCTATCCATAAAGCGCTCAGGCAGGAACCACGAGACCAACTCGGCCTTGTCGGCCATGGCCATACGACTCTCAACCTCCCGCTCGTAGTGAGCGACGCACGCCTCTGCGCGTTCTTGATTTGATGCAGTCTCTGGCAGGGGGAAGGTGACGACTTCGATCCGGTCTGGCGTGTCGCGGGACTTGTCGAAGCGGCGGCACATGGTGGTGCGGTCGAATAAGGCGCGCGCGAGGCGGGCGCTGCGGGGTGGCCGGGCGGTGGGTGTTGTGTCGTAGACGACGCAGCCGAAGGCGGGACGGAGGGGGCGGAGGGCGGGCTCTGTCTCGGGGGTTGATTCTGGGACTGCGTAGGCGGCGAAGGTTGGGTGGGCGGAGTGGCTGGGCGCGGGCTGGACGATTGTTTTCTGGGGTGGTAGGGTGTAGCATCCTGGGCGCGGGCTGTCGTCTTCCTCGTCGTCTGCGGACAGTGGGGGCGGTTTCCAGCCGTCGTTGCGGCGGATGTTGCGGTTGCAGATTAGGCACATAGTTGAAGTTAGATGTAACTGTGAGAAGTTGGGGGTTGGTTTTTGCTTGTTGGTGCTGTTATTTTGTGGTGAAGGAGTTTTTGTTTTCCTCGTTGGTTGGTGGTGTCAATTTATAGGCAGAGGAAACGTGTTGACGGAGTGATGGGTCTCTCTTCGCGTTGCTCTGAACGGGGACCAATGGACTGATCCACTTCCACGCATGCTGCTGCCTAGAAGTGGAAGAATATCTGAACAGGCTTGAAGTCTGCTACAGAGTCTTGGGCAGTTCCACAACGTTGACACTTGCAGATGGCAGGCATCAAGAGTACCTAGTAGTCCGAAATTGAAAGACGATTCGCGGATTTCACCGTGCTCACACTGGATCGCTTGATCTTGCGAGGGCGGCCAGTCATTTGACCTGGATGATAGAATGACTTATAAAGGGTTCAAGTATGTAAGCTTGTTCGACATTTGCTCTTGTCGTGAAGTAATAGTCACTTGTAAACGAATAACATAGTGCCGTTCGACGTTGTGATCCTTTCAACCCTCAATAAACCTATAGCAATATGATTGTCGGCTCAACCACTGGATAATTGAATAGGCCTATGAAGCATAACGGAAAAAAATGAATGGTATCAGAGTAGTGATAAGCCCCGAATTAATAGTGCGGGAAGTTCTGGCGTGAGGAATTTTGACTTATTTCTCATATTTGTAGGGTATCAATCAGATGTACGTATGCTAAAACAAATCAGAGTGAGCTCCGTATAATTTTTTATTTGATCCAGGCGTAGGTAACAATAAGTACGTGCTGATTAGTGCTGGGAGAGTGATTCGGAAGGTTGCCAACTGTACATATGACTTGAGAGATTTTGTTGGTCGAAACTGAGAATTCAGTCAATCTATGTGATCTTTGAGGTGTGGCTGCATGCGTTGAGGCGAAACAGACTTCATCCTTGAGATGTTGATGTAGGTCGCGGATTGCTTCTCGGCTCCTCGAGACAAAATGTTGTTTCAGACCTTTTTGTCGGCGAGTCCATCTCGTACATCTCCATTCCCTCAAGCCCGCTTCGGTAAATTAATTGTGCCACACAGGGCGAGAGATCGCAAGGCGCAACTGCAGTTGAGGATGCGAAGATGAGTTACTGGAATGCGTCTCTCTACGTCATGTGTATGCTCACTGGCGCTACCATAAATACGCTGATCCTTTCTTGCTCCTTCGCCTCGTCCTTGCTTCTGCGTTCTCCAACCTTAGCGCTGTATACCACGAGGTGTGTGCATACAATGGGCCATTCAATCCGGCGATCATGAAGGCAGTAGTAGAGTCTGAGGGTGTGAAAACCCGCATCGATAATGGGCGTTTCGGCAAGCGGCATGTGTACATCTTCACGGTATCGCGCATAGCACACCATGGCTTCACAGTCACAGGCGAGAAGGGCTGGAACAAGGAAATCACTTTCTCCGGGCTCAGACCCGTTACCGCGGGCCCTTGAGCTTGGTTGGCAGTGCCTCTGCGAGCATGGGAGGAGCAGAGTTGACGGCTATAATACAGCACATGGCATAGTATCCGCGTACCGGCTGCATGCGATTCGGGCTATGGAAGCAGGTGGGGAAAGTGAGCCATTATCAAATAGTAATCCATTCTGCAGCGGCGAGTCTGAGGATGTTGAATATGAGGAGTTGAATGTAATTGAGGTGAACGAAATAGTAGTATGTCAAATTCTGGATTTGCGGCCGTGCAGTTGCAATGCGGGAAAGCCTGAGACTGAGGAGGGTGGAGGCTCTTCTTATGTTGTGTCTAAAGCTATTGCTCAAGGAGGATGAAGACGCCCATGTCCTGATGCCTTTTCATAACAAAGAGCACAGATGGCTGTTTACTGCTTACTCTGGCCGCCTCGTCTCTTTTCCCGAGACCGTCGTCATGGGCCATTGATTATGCAGCAGGGAAAGATTCAATGTATTGAGTAGTAATGTAAATCTGGCAGATTGAAGAATTACTCAGGACCACGCAACCAATGGCGAGATTGATGGTATCTCTTGAGTGTCAACAGACGAAAGGTACTCATTCACTTTAAACCAAGATGACTGGAACCTTATCCCAGCAGAACGAGACAATTCCCGAAAGCAAACCAATCCAAATCTCAATCCCTCGTCTAACACCAGTGATAACTTACAGCTCGTCGCCATTTATACCAACCCAATTGTCAGTAATGATTACAGTCGTGCGGGCATTATCCATCGGAATCGGTCTCATGGACAAAGTAAATACCGAGCTTGAGAGAAGAAGGTGATAGTTAGAACGTACTCAAGTATCGAGTCGGTGTCTCTGCCGTTACAACATCAAGAACAAATGGGTTCACATGTGTGAGGGAAACTTACTCAGGCAAAGTCGACGTTGTGGCAGGCACAGTGGCAGAATCGGTGACGGCAGGGTCAGAGCCAGACGTGGTTCCGGGGTTGGAGATACACACAACATCACCAACATAGCGACCCACGTTTTGGCACGAGCTCCCGAGTTCTGCGTTCCAGGACACAATCTGGGCCCACGTAACTTTCGCAGTATTGGCGATGGTGGTGCAGGTGTCGCCGGTTTTGATGATATAAGGTTCGCAGGTGAGGGCCGTGGGAATACACAAGGAGGTTCCAGCGACGGTGGGGAAATTGCCGCACCTGGTGATCAGGTTGTTTGCCATCAGCAGCTGAGCAGTGTTGATGCGCTGCTCCTTTGAGACCGATTGACATGTGTCTCCTTCCCTGATGGTGTATATCTTGCCGGCACACGCGGCCGCTGCCGTAGAAGTTGGAACTGGTGCAGTGCCGCGGGAAATCCAGGCAGGGGTTGCGAGGGGCGGAGGCGTCACAGCTACGGTCGTCTTGCAAGACGAGGCGATCTGGCTGAGCCCGCTGGCCAGGTCAACATTAGACGCCAAAGGCATCTCGAGCTGTGTTTTGATGACGGACAGTGCGCACTCATTACACATAATGCTTGGGTCGCTTGAGGCGGTTCTCAGTTGATTCTCTGGGTTGACGCCGGCCAGTTTGCCCAAGGCCAGGTTGCAATTTTGTCCGGCGCTGGTATGCCAGGTGCGGTCAGCCTCATTGTTACTTTTAGTGGTTCAGTCGTACGTACGCGTTGGATGCACAAAGCACGTTGAAGCGCTCCCAGACCAGCTCGGCCGTATAGCCGGCGTGGTAACTGAATCCGTCAGGACCGTCATATCGACTGGTACTGCAGCCGGCCTTCACCTGCTCAATATAACTGTCCAGAGATGCTCTGCAGTCTGACGTGCAGAGTGAGTCAATGGTTGTCTCGTCGTAAAAGTTGTTGATCTCCGTCGCCCACGTCAAAGACAGGTCGCAGTTGAGCGCCTGGTTGAGGACTCTGACGCAAGTATCGGTATAACCTTCTGTGCCTTGAGGGACGGTTGGGAGGCGAACATCTGCAACGACTTGGTAGTCGGCACAAATAGAAGCCCAGACGGCCACAAACGCAGACTTAGTAACGAGGTTCATGTTTCTGGTTTACCGGCTTGGAGGTAGATTCGATGCTGGTTCAACGGCGTGAGGATGAAGAATGAAGGTGCGGCATTGAGGACACAGGCGGAATGAGCTTAAGCTGGAGCATCCTCTTCTTAGGCAGCAGCATCAACACGAGATGGTCTCATGCTCCTCCCTTCGCTTGTAGTCACAGGCTGCGTCTCAAACCAGGGTGTTTTGCTGCAGACATGGGGGCGACTGGGGCCCGTTCAAGAGCTTGTTGGCGCTAAACTTCTGACTGTGGGACTATCCACAATACCCAACGAGGTTATTGAATCGCGCCGAGATGACACCGCCGTCGGCAACGCTAGTTCCTGGGCAAAATGCTCCAATGCATAGGTTGGCGCTGCAACGTCCAAAAAGCTTAGCCTAACGTTCTCGGTTCTCGGAGAATTTCCAACTGAATTGCTATCACTCTTCTTTCTCATGTTTCTTTATCATAGGCTCTTTCCCTCTCTTCATGTCTGTTGCAAACAGTGATTTTTGCGACACACAAAAAAGCCGGAACGGCTCGGACGCTAAGCTCACAAAGATCCTTGCAATAAAGTACATGGAGCGCCGGATGTTGGTACCGGCGACCGGAGGCTGCGACTGGCAAGGGTCATTTTACGAATGGACACCTCTTGATCATTTGATTCCCCATATTATAAAATAACATGTTCGCATCTAAGACCGAGCTCGCGCTTAAGGCGGATAAGGGTGGCCTCTGCCCTGAGTCTAGATGTTGACTCGAACAACAGCCATCTAACCAGATGTGGCAGTTGCCGTTACTGATTAGACAACAGCGGCCTGTGTTTCCGTCTTTCGTAGTCGGAACTCACATTTGGTTGGTACTATGTGGGTTCTAAGACGTTCTGAAAGTTCAGGTGGATGCAATGTAACCTCGTTCCAACAGACAAGCCCACGATGAGATGCCCACTTCCGAAGAAGGCAATTTGAGACTCAGCCAGCAATGTCGACGGTAACGGCGGCCATAGGTAGCGTGAACAAAACTCCAATATACAGGCCATACCTCGATTGCGTCGTGAAGTCCTTGGTCATGCATCTCTGTTCAACTCACGCTCTTTACCTCCGGCATCGTGCCTGAATTTTCACTCATTTACTCCCTCCGTGGCGACGCTCGCCGTGCGGAGAAGCCGCTCTTTTGAATCTTTCCTTTATCTTTCACATTCGTTTATCGCGTTCTCTGTAGCAGAAGGCAGTGATCATCTTGAGCTACAATCATGCTGTTTCTTGCAACGCTCCTGTTGGCAGTACTTCTTGCTGCCAGAAGTGTCGAGAGCAAGTCAGTCTTTGCCCATTTTATGGTTGGCAATACGGAAACGTTTGACGTTGCCAAATGGGAAGACAACATTGCCCTTGCACAACAAGCACACATCGATGCTTTCGCTCTCAACATTGCACATGGCTGGAAGTTCAACGATCAGCAAATCGCCAATGCTTTCAGTGCCGCCAGCTCTAAAGGCTTCAAGCTTTTCTTTTCCTTTGACTATGCCGGTGGTGATGTTCCTTGGCCAATGGCTGAAGTCAAGGCCCTTATCCAAAAATACGGCTCCTCCTCGGCTCACTTTCAGTACAACGGGAAGGCGTTCGTCTCAACATTGAGGGCCCTGATAACGCCGACGACTGGAAGAGCATCAAGGCCGATACGGGCTGCTTTTTCATCCCGGACTGGTCTTCACTGGGCGCAACGCCTGCCGTCAAGGCTGGAGATGGCGTGGCGGATGGTCTTTTCAACTGGGCCGCATGGCCCTACGGTGAGCGCAACATGACGACTTATATCGATGCGTCGTACCATCAGCTGCTTGGGGGCAAGCCATACATGATGCCAGTATCCCCTTGGTTCTTCACCAATCTGCCAGGCTACAGCAAGAACTGGCTGTGGAAGAGCGGTGACCTGTGGTACGAGCGCTGGAAACAGGTAGTCTCTATGGACTTCGAGCCCGAGTTCTTGGAGATCATCAGCTGGAACGACTATGGCGAGTCACACTACATCGGCCCCCTCGACGACTCCCAGTACGAGGCCTTCGACGTGGGTGATGCCCCGTACAACTACGTCAAGAATATGCCCCACGATGGCTGGCGAGAGCACTTGCCCTATCTCATTGACTTATACAAGACCGGCACTGCTTCCTTCACAAAGGAGAGCATGGTCACCTGGTTCCGAACGTCGCTGAGCGACACCTGTGCCGACGGAGGCACCACTGGTAACACAGCCTCCCAGCTCCAGCTTGAGTACCATGCGCGTGACCTGACGCCAGACCGCATCTATTTCTCCGCCCTCCTAGCCAGTCCGGCTGAGCTCAAAGTCTCATTTGGAGGCAGAGACTACTCTGTCACGAATTGGGACTACACTCCTGACGGGGGCGTGGGAGTCTATCACTGCAGTATCCCCGTGTTTGGAGCTGGCGGTGCATGGCATGCGCAAGTCGTCAGGAGCGGCAGTACCATTATCGACTACGCGGTGCCGCAAGGCATCTCGGGAGACTGTCCTAATGGCGTCACCAATTGGAATCCATGGGTCGGATCAGCCTCGAGCTCAGGTTCTGTTTCCGGAAAACCTCCGCGTGACCTGTCCGAACAAGTCTGTATTGCAGGCTGGGGCGAGGGCAACTTCAACGACCTTTGCAAGTTCACTTGCAAGTACGGCTACTGCCCTTCGAGCGCCTGTATCTGTACCAACATGGGGAAGGCTATTGAGAAGCCCAAGTCAACAGGAGTCTTGGGCTACCCCGGAAATGGCGACGCGAACTACGGTGGTCTCTGTACCTTTGCCTGCAACCTGGGATACTGCCCGTCGACAGCCTGTTCCACGGAAAAGCAACGCGACTACGTGCCAGCCACATCGCCCTTCAACCCAAACACGTGCGTAACTGGCGGCGGACACGGCAGCTTTTCTCGCATCTGCAATTGGGCATGCCACTATGGCTTCTGTCCCATCTTCTCCTGCTTCTGCACCATGGAGGGTCCCCTCAACTTACCACCCCCTGTGGTCAAGGTCAGCGGCGTCAAGTCCAACCTGGGCAACGACAACGGCCTCTGCGCTTTCACGTGCTCGCACGGCTACTGTCCCTCCCCAGAATGCAGCTCAGATAGCTCTGATGGATCTGATGGGAGCAACGGCAGCGGTAGTGCGATGGACATCATAGTGGGATACTTCCAGGCAGACAGCATCTCGCGACGGGGCTGCGCCCAGCGACCAGCCAGCTTCGTACCGACAGACTCGGTCAGTCACGTCAATGCTGCGTTTGCCTGGATCGAGTCCGCCACATTCGCCTTGATTCCGGACGCCAACACCGGTGCAGACCAGCTCAAACAGTTGGCAGCTCTCAAGGGTCAAGCAACCGGGCTGCACGTCTGGTTGACCCTCGGAGGCTACGACTTCTCAACCGGATCTAGAAGGGCGTCCGACACGCAGGGAATCTTCAGCGACATGGTCAGCACTCGTGAGAACCGTCAGAAGTTCTTAGTCAACTTGGCGTCTTTCCTCCGGCAATACGGCTTCGATGGCGTCGACGTCGACTGGCAGTGGCCCCAGGCCGGTGATGATGCAACAAACTACGCAATTCTGTTACATGAGATGCGAGAATACTTTGATACGCAGTCCACTGGCTCCACGGCATGGGGGATATCGTGCACCCTGCCGGTTGACTCTTCCATCCTAGGACGCTTCGATTTAGCGTCCATAGCCGCGTCGACCAGCTGGATCAACCTCGTTGCCTACGATCTGGAGAGTACAGACAAGAGCACTACTCGGGCCATGTCCGACAAGAGTGTCATTGATACGGCACTCAACTTCCTCACGAATGCCGGGGTACCACACACTCAGATCAACCTCGGCATTGGCTTCTTTGGCCGGACTTACACCCTCTCCGACAAGTCTTGCACCGAGCCTGGTTGTGCTGCTTCTGGCTTTGGAGTTGCGGGGAAGTGCACTGGACAGCCTGGTTTCCTGTCTTATGATGAGATCTCAAGTGAACTTGCCATTGACGATGTTGTGGTGGACGACAAGACTGGCATCAACTATCTCAGGTACGTCGGCTGGCATCACGACCTCTTCATTCATCAACTGTGGTTGTCATATGTGTATACTGACGATTAATGTAGTTATGGCGATAGTCAGTGGATCTCCTTTGAAGATCGCGACTCCATCATTGAGAAGGTCAAGTATGCTAAGAGCAAAGGCCTTCTTGGTGTTGCTGTCTGGGCTATCGATCTGGACAATGATGATCACTCCCTCCTCAACGCCACTCTTTACCCGGGCGGCCTCGGAAGCCTCTCATTGACAACCGGCACCAACCACGACGACTCATCCAACTACACCAACGTAGAGATCAGTGCCTGCGCCTGGTCTGACTGTACAACGTCAACCATCCCGCATTGCCCTGCTGGCAAGCAGCTTCTAAACATTGACCGCTGCAGCGTGGAGCCAGGATCGGGAGCAAAACGTTACAAGGGCCTTTGCTGTCCTCTGGGCCAAACACCCGACTTCAAAACCTGCGGGTGGAATCGGCTCGACGGCGGCGATTGCGGGGGAGGATGTGAGACCAACCAGGTCTCCATCGCTTCGGACAAGTGGTTCATCAATAAGAAGGGCGTAGAAAACTACTGTTTCTATGGCACGGCCACCTTCTGCTGCGATGCGGTAGAAACGGGCGAGAACGTTTGCGCCTGGGAGGACACCTGTTTCAACGTCGGCTCCAACGGTCTTCCAACATCGAGCAATGTTTGTTCAAAGGGCCGCAAATTCGTCACGTATGCCAAAGACGCCCCGGGTCACGGATCTTGCCAAGGAGACGCCAAGGTCAACTCGTGGAAGGCCTACTGCTGCGACCAGGACGTTAATACATCTTCCTTTGGATGGTCTGGCATTGGAGGCTTTGACGACGACGGGTCAAAGTGCAACTCCGCGAAAACCTGCCCTTTAGGCAAGACCGCCGTCGCCACATCGAGTCTCGGCGGCGGCGCAGACTGCACCTACAGCGAGCTGTCCGGTTCCATTTTCATCAACCCTGCGCTCCCCCACAGGGTCCAGCGCACGCTTTGCGCCGACCCCAACGCACTGAGGCGGCAGATCAAGACACTCCCCGTCCCGGTGGAGAATATCTTCCCTCACCCCGGCCCGTCGACCGACAAGCAAACATGGGATGTCAAGCTGGACCCGACCATGGGCGGAGCGGATCCCACCCCGGAGGAGAGCACCAACGCAGACAAGAACTCATTTGGCTGGTACATCATGTCGGGCCCTGAAGATGAGCTTACGTCTTTGAACAAGCGAGACGGGTCTCACTGGGAGCTTTTCGAATGCGAGGCAGGGGCTCTGCATGAGAAGCGACAGACTGTCCGGGCAGTGTGCACTGACAACTCTGATGAAAGCAACTGCGGCCTCATCCACAAGGGCCGGGGAGTGGCCGAGACGGTGGTGGAGATGCCGGAGGGTTGCGGTCCCGGGAGATACGCCATGGCTGTCTCTCTGACACGGTCTGACAACCAAACGCTGCCTCATCGCCTGGTCAAGAGGAACCCAGAACTGATCAACGCCCACGTTTACGACTTTGTCTTTGACTACGACTTTTCTCCTCTACGGAAACGCGCCCAGGGATCCAACGTGCTGTTACGCATCGACTACAGCGATGACCCGGGGTATTGGAGCGAGATCGTCGCCGCGGCGCCGACCAAGCTGAAGCGATCCAGGCGTGAGATAGAGGAAGAGGTTCACCGCGATCACGATGGCTCGTACAAGAAGTACATGTACCACCTGTGGTCGATCGACAAGCGGTCTACGCCGCAAGACGAGCTGCATGACCTCCACGCGCGCTGGTTTTCAAAGTCGGGGGCGATCAAGGACTGGATGGACCGACTCCGCAACGTCGACAAGGAGTACGAGCTGGTCAGACACCGAGTCAACGAGTTGATTCGCTGGGACCTCTACGATGAGTCAATATCTTGCAACATCAAAGGCGTCGACACGGTGGGCTACTTCAAGGCATGGGCCGACTTGAACGTCAACATCGAGACGTCGGCTCTCGTGACCCTGATCGGAAACATGGGCGACCTCAGCACTTTCGAAGAATCACACGTGCTGTTCCGCAACAGCGGCTCCGTCAAGGCTTCGTTCAACCTCGAGGCGCTGATGACCATGCATTTCCTCACGGGCCAGGTCGAGCTCTTCGGCCTGCAGAACTTCGGGGCCACCTTCAGCGTTCCTGGGATCGTGACGATCGGTCCCAATTTCCGAGTCCTCGGCCAGCTTCAGGGCACCGCCACGATGCACGGCCAAGCCCGCGTCGACCTCACCCTCGCCGAGTGGGACTTCACCCAACAGTTCCCTGACGCGAACGGCGCGGCGGACGACGTCCTCACGACAGACGCCAAGCCCAACTCAGCCGGAGTGGTGTCAGCAGACCCTACTCAGACATTGCAGGCACCCAAGTTCTACTACGATGTCTCTGCCAGCGGCGAGCTTGGTCTGATGGTGACGCCCAAAGTCACTCTTGGCATTGTCTTCAATGATGACTCCATTGCGGACGCGTCCGTGAGTAACCGGATCTATTGCTGATAGAACACTCTAGGCTTTTGCTAACCGTGTTGTTAGATCGACTTTGGCGTCAACGGTGCTGTCACCTTGTACGGCTCAGCTGGTTCGAATCCGAACACCGCTTGGGAATATTGTTATGGTGTCAACGCCCAAGCTGAGGTGTTTGCAGAAGTGTCGGCCCCGTAAGTATTTCCATGGTCCCCAGGCTGCCAATGGATACTAAAACTTTGGTTTTCAGGTCTCTGTTTGGAGTTAACCTCAACCGACATTACAGTATTTGGACGACTGGAACGGTACGTTGCTTCATTTCTTTCCAGGATATCGCTACCCAGAAGCTTTTATCTCTGTGGGCTCACCAACTTCATCCATGTCATTCCTGTTGTCAGCCCTGTCATTGTGCTTGATGTCCATCATCTTTGGCTGTAATCTTCGGTCGTCGTCTCTGGCGCTTGCTCTCAGTTCTCATTCTCATCTTCGTCCCCTTCATCATCGTTCTCAGTCCTGCCAGGTTGTCGTGTCTACTGGTCGCCATCTAGATTGTTGCTTTCAAGCCCTTGCTATGGCGTTCTGTACAGCTCTTCGAGAACAAAACTAATACTTTCGATAGTTTCCTGTCGTTGAGAAGACATGCGCTGCCGCGTCTTCGCTCACAGAAACACAGCCAAGCAAGAGGTCTACCAAGCTGGTGAAGAGAGACAACTTGATTGGATCCCTGATTTGCCCCGCAGAGTCCACGGCAGACGCTCCCAATATCGGCACCTGCCCAGCATGTGGCATGAGCGGTGGAGAATCTCGAGTCAGAAAGAGGTATGGTTACATCTTCCAGGAGAGGGCCGATGCATGCCCGCTTCCGAGTGCCAATACCTGCTCGTGGGGCACCGTCTCTGCGCGCTCGACACCGGACGATGAGACCAGCCCGTTCCTGGTCGGGCGGCAGAGTCAGACGATTCCGAAGACGGGAAAGGTCAAGTTCGGCCGCAACTACAATGACATCACCGTGAACTTTGGGTCGTATTTGTTCTGCAAGTACGCCCAACAGAGCAACTTCATCCTCAGGAACCTCGTCGCAATTACTCCCGATGAGGTTTGCAACCCTACCATTACGTTGCAGGACGACGCCATGGTGACGGCCCTGTACTCGAGTATCACCTTTGAAACGGAACACGTCTACGAGGCGCAGATGTTGGTCGACTTTTATCAGTGGCTCGGACGGGGCGCCGGCACGACGGTAGGCACCTACTCGATGGCCGAGCCGGCATGGGTGGCCGAGGTGATACTCGGGGAGCTCATGGCGGGCTACGGCACTGGCCAAATTTGGCAAGGCTTCGACGTCAGGGCACTTGGGCTCTTTGGGAACCCTGTGCTTTCTACGGTGCACGGCATTATAGCGCAAGGATTCGGCCGGTCAGACGTCAGGGCAAACAGGTTCCCCAGGGACCGCAGCGAGAGCCTTCTCACGTTGACGCAATATGAGGTGAACCAATATAAGGGAATATGGATGGGTGGCAACTTCCCCAACCCCAAGCTTGGCGCGGGCCTTGAAGTCGATGACCGGCTAAAGATCCGCAACGCCATAGCCACCTTCACGTACCTCAACTTCGTGCCACCCGGCGCACTGACAGGCCAGAAGTACACAAAGGTCGAGGCCATCTGGAATAAATGGATGCGCGTCTCCAACTGGATTGACCTCGTGTTCTATCATTTCGACCTGCAGTTTACTGCCGCAGGAGGTTGGGCTACGTGGCCCGGCCACCCCGTCAACAGTGCTGGCGGGAACCCCTCGATACGCGCCTTATACGCGCGCTTCGTTGAAGATAGACTGACATCCATTGAAGCAAATGCGGCCGCCTTCCTCTCGAGCGTCGAGAGGGGCTACCCTGCTGCGTGGTCTTCCATTAACTCTCAAGGCCAGCGCGTTTGGAGGGATGTTGATACCGGTGAAGCATGGTATAACACAGCCTTTAATCCACGCTGGAACGGCTGGGCTACAGCTGCGAAGGCTAGATTTCCGAGGGTCGCATCAACCCCCGGATGGTCTATCTACGGCGCTACAGGCCATTCAGGTATGATGGTGGATGGACAGGGGAATTTCGTGACTAATATTCCGGCTCCGGATCGCATATAAGTTCTATTACTGTTTTATCTGTCACAAGAGAAGTTTCTACGCGGATAGGAGTCTGTATAATATCTTTTGTCCTCATCTTCCTCATCGTTCTCATCATCCATGTCGTAACCCTTGCCCGCATCGTCATTATTGACTCCCAATATTACTGAGTGAATGAGTAAATAATAAACCGAGGAGTGGAAACGCTTGACGATGCAAACTGGTCATGTATTGAAAGCACCATAATCAATCTCGTCTGGCCATCTCTAGCTGTAGGTCGAGTACGCCATCGGGTATAAAGTGGTTGTAGAAGACTTCAACCGCATCCACTAACTCCATACAGATATTCCCAAAAATCTCAAACCCATAGCAGGGGGTGATCATCTCTTTATCCATATCCGGGTTATAATCTCGACCCGTGCGTGAACGCCATAGCTCCTTACGGGGCTGCCAGTCGATGCAAAGGAAACTGCCAGAGCGGCTCGCCTCAGGATTCATACAAGCTTCACACTCGATAGCGTATTCTTCGTTGCTTATCGATTCCTCCCAGGACGCTACCTCGACTTCGTCGTCATTATCGTTTTCTTCCAAGCGGTTGATAGCAAGGATCCTCCGCGCGTAAGTTCTATCCATAATTCGCTCCGGCAGAAACCAGGAGACCGCCTCGGGCTCGTGAGGTATTAAGAAACGGCTCCGGATCTCCTCCTCGTGGTGGCGGATACAAGCCTCCGCGCGCTCAGCATCTGTGGACGACTGGGGCAGGGCTAGGGTGACGACCTCCACCCGGTCCGGTCTGTGGTTTCGTTTGCGACGATACCAGTAAGTGCGGTCAAATACGGCGCGTGCGAGCCGGGCACTGCGGGTAGGGCGAGCGGTGTGCGTCGTGTCGTAGATGACGATACCGAACGGGGGACGCAGAGGCCGGACTGCAGCTTCAAAGTCTTCTGGTTTCAAGTCTTCTGGGGTGTCTTTAAAAACTTCGTATGCGGCGAAGGTCGGGGCGCCATCATGGCTGGGCGCAGACTGGACGATGGTCTTTGATGGATTTGGCGGATGAAAATATCCTGCTTCCGTTGCCGTTTCCACCAGGTCTTCGTCGCGGATATGCTGCTGGGCCTCCTCCTGCCTGCTCGAAGGAATGCGGGGACAAACTCTGCACATCGTAATGCTGGTTCTTGATGAGTGAAGAGTTTAAATCAAGATTTCATCTTGTTTTTTCTGTTGTTGTTTTTGGAAAGTTTTCATAGAGGAAATGGTGGGTGTGGTAACCAACACATGCATACCTAGGTACTTACCTAAGGTAGGTATGGAAGACTCAATTGGCCGCGCCGCAACTATGTTTCCACTTTTGCAACAGTGGATTGGTGCGCTCACAGGTGCAATTCGAATTCCACGCCGAAGACTGTCCACCGCCAGAGGTATCGGTGCCGGACGCTCCGGCTCTCGGTTCGTCACGTAAGACGCACTTTTTATAGGCGCGTCCCCGCAAAACTCGATTTCGTTAAGTCTCAACGAAGGGTTTCTTATCTCAGCGCCGTCTTCGGTGTGTGCAATACCGAGAGAGCGATTCAAAAAGCCCTGAACCAGATCAAGTGATTTAGAAAAGCTGGAAAAGGGCTTTGTCACACTGCAAAATTTATGAATTTATACTTATTCAGTGAGGAACGACTCATCCCTGCTTCGCCAGTTACAGCCGTAATATAAGGAACGATCCCGGATGATACCTCATAGATAGCTGTTTTGGGCTCTCGCCTTTAGCATCTCTCTCTACCAAATTGATCTATAAAATTCGACGACATTCGTACGATTGGTTTTCCTTGTGTTTATCTGCGCGCCCCGCTAGATCACACTAAATTCATGAAGCCACGAGATACAACATCACATTTAAATTATGACATGGATGGCCATGATCGCCATTGATTGGATAATTTGGGCCACGCATGGGAATTTGTGGCGATGCGTCTTACGTGCTGTTACTGGGGGTCCTGATTGGGCTATCTGGCAAAATGCCTAATGAACGCTTGGAAACAGTGGCTAAAACATGACCAATCCTCGCTGTGTCACACTCTGGCTGACGTTGAGTCTGAATGAGGAGGGGCGTTTTTGTTCCTCGGCACCCCTCATGCTTCACATTTGAGCAACCCGCCTCCGACTGGAAGTCTTATTCAAACTGACGGTCAAGAGGTCAAACACGCGGTCGAATTAGGTTTTTCACTTAGGTACGGACCAATGGTGATATCTTGAAGAACTTTTAAATATATGAAGGCCATGACAGGCGCACATGTTCTGATTCGATTCAGCCCAAAGACTTCTTGCAGTCAAAGCCTCGCTTTGTTTTCAGTGGCTCATGACGGCTCATCTCCTCAACGACTGAGACATGGTCTTTTTCCAAGCCACCAGAGATACAAGGCTTACACCTAAATCACGCGCTTCAAGTGTCGTTTTCAGTGCTGCGGAGTCTGAGGCCCTCTTCCCACCGGCCGCCCCCAGCCGTTTGAAAAAAGACCATATCTCAGTCGTTGGCGACATCAGCGCAGGCTTGCACAGCTTTCAATCTGCAGTTCCCATAGGCTCGCCTTCCCCCCATGTGATTCCAGCCCTAATGGGTGCCGCCTAACTCGCCGACCAAATTGAATGCTGAAATCTTTCGCTTTCCGCAGTCGACCTTTGGACTCTTTCCTTCAGCATTGCAATGGATCCTTTGAACGCAGTCAGCCTGGCGGCTAGCATCCTTCAGTTTGTTGAATTCACGGCGAAACTAGTGAACGATGGCCGACAGATTCACGATTTTGCGCAAGGTGCTACACTTGAAAACTACGACCTCGAGGCTGTGATACAGAGCCTTGTTTTGCTTACTCGACAAATATCTCAAACACTTTCGATGACCCATCGGTTGGTCACCATGGTCCAATCGTCGATCCCGACGCACCGACTGAACAGAATCTCAACGATCTCGGTGCGTCCTGCGAGGATGTTGCCAAAGAGCTACTCGATGCGCTGGAGCATCTAAAGGCGCCCGTCAATAGAAACAGGTGGACAAGCATTGTCGATGCCCTGAAAACAGTTTGGGCAAGAGGCAAGATCCAGGGGCTGCGTAATCGCCTTGACCAGTACCGTTTCGGAATTAATACTGCGCTTCTTGTGTAGCTGAGGTTAGTTTCCCGTCATTTGTGCTCCTTTAGAGTGATTGCTAATAGTCGTCGACAACAGGGATCGCATGTCGAAGATCACGACCGACCTGGAGAAGTTGCGATGCGGGGACGAAATGGCAAGGCTGAAGGCAGACGTGCTTGGAGCAATCCAGGGAGCCAGAGCGGAGGTTACTCCAGGAAGTGACGACTCGAACGTAGAAATTATGAGAAGCCTGTGGAGAATGACCGCCAAAGAGAAACAACTGTTCATACAAGACCGTTTGCTCGAACAACTCTCTTTCCAGGACCAACCCGAACGCGAACACAGAATTGCCGAAGCACATGCCAAAACGTTTCGCTGGATTTGGACTGATCCTACAGGCCAACCCGATAAGCCATGGTCCCATTTCGTTGCGTGGCTGGAAGGAGACGATGACAGGCTTTATTGGATGACCGGCAAAGCTGGCTCTGGGAAGTCGACAATGATGAAATATGTTGTTCACCAACGACAGTGCGAGGAATCACTGCAAAGATGGTCCGGCAAAATGCCTCTGATCGTGAAAAGGTTCTACTTGTGGAACTCAGGATCGCAAGACCAAATGTCACAGGAGGGTTTGATTCGCGCAATTCTTTATGACTCTCTCTCTCAACATCCCGAGTTTATCCCCAAGGTCCTCCCAAAACGATGGCAACGCTCTCAGCTATTTGGGTCTGATCTACGCGATTGGGATACCGTCGAACTTGAAAAGGCCTTCGAATCTTTGGCAGAAGCTGCAGATGGCAGCTTTAAGCTTTGTCTCTTTGTGGATGGACTTGACGAGTTTGATGGCGAGCACGATTTACTGATTCGTCTTTTCCGAATGGCGATCTCGTTTCCAAACGTCAAAGCATGCCTTTCAAGCCGCCCATGGCCTGTTTTTGAAGAAGCATTCCAACAGGAACCAAGCCTTAGACTTGAAGACATTACGTTCCCGGACATTGTGGCCTACGTTACCGATCACCTCACAGCGAATTCCGGCTATGCGTCTTTGAAACGAAGAGAGCCCGAGTTCTCTTCTACACTGATCCAAAACATTGCCAAAAAGTCTTCTGGCCTATTTCTGTGGATCAAGCTGGTAGTCAAGTCCTTATTGGCTGGGTTATCGAACAGAGATCGCGTATCCGACCTCCAGCGAAGGCTAGACGAACTTCCAGGGGATTTGGAAGACTTTTACCAGAAGATCTTCGACAGCATCGAGCCACGATATGTTAAACGTGCAAGCCAACTATTTCGCCTCGTTGAAACTTCAAAAGGAAAGTTGACTTCACTGGGCCTCTCTTTCATAGACGAGGATGATTCAACAATACTTCGACTTACGACGGAAGCCGCTGTCTTACCTTTGAGTGATCAAGAGAGCCTTGATCGGTATGAAGATACCAGGAGGTTGCTAAACGGTCGTTGCAAAGGGTTTTTGGAAGTCCCAAACATCGAATACGACGATAACGCACATGACGCAAGTGAATCCTATAGAAGGAGCGAAACTGAATCCGACAGAGAAAACAAAAGTGGAACGTACACATCGTACCTCTTCCCCTCACTACACCGAAGCCTAATGAATGGGAACCTCCAACCCCCACTACACCCAAGCCGAATGAATGACCTCCACCCCCCACCACACCCAAGCCGAACGAATGGGAGATCCAATAACAATATGGAAACTGCAGCAAAAGAAGTCGAAAACCCTCCGCCTGAACTTCGGAGGGTGACATATCTTCATCGTACGGTCAGGGACTTCCTACAGAGCCAACATATTAGACGCGTCATCTCCAGAAACTCAGTTGACTTTGATCCAAATGTCTCACTATTTTGTGCAAGTTTGATGATGGTCAAGACATGGAAACTGCCATGCCAACGTTGGAGCCAGTTGCAAACACTTGGGACAGACGCGTTGTTGTATGCAGCAGCAGCGGAAATTCCACCCGACACTAAGGCTGTTGCTCTGGACGAACTCGACAAATCAATGCAGTACCATCACCGAAATAATGCCAGACACATCTTTGGGGCCAGCTGCGATGATAATGGTAACTGGGCTGCGGTATGTGCTTCTGGTGTAGACTCCACTCCGTGTCAAACGTTTTTGGAGCTAGCTGCCTCTTATAGTCTCCATGACTTTATCAGCCTGAAGATATCCGGCCATGTGGATATCTTTGCAGACCATGCTGATGTTCCCTTACTCTATAGAGTGATATCTCAGTATCAAAAGTATCCGTCATTCCAGGAACCATCCTTTTCTGCAGAATGGGAACCAGTCCCAGACGTGAAAATAATACAAGAACTGCTCCGGCGTGGGATGGATCCCAATTTCAAAGTGTCCGACCAGACTATATGGGGCTGTGCACTACAACACTGCATCGAATTGTCTTGCAAGCAATATGAATGGGACACAAAATACGTGGAGCAAGAGTTGAGACCACGCTTGCAATACTGGGTCCAAATCGTGGAGGCTTTCATTGATTTTGGAGCAGATCCACGAATGAACCGCAACTCGCAACGTGGAACATGTATTAGAGAAGCATTTGAAGCGCTGCTGCATCGGGAAGCTCGTCGTTTGGACAAGAAAATGTCAAGAAACAAACATCGCTGGTCTTCTGCTGGCAAGTTCTTACTTCCGCCACAAGCATCAACAAAGCAGCCTCTACACCTGTCATATCCACTCCCACTTTTGAATAGTATGTGGAAGGTGTCGGATCCGGGATCATTTTGGCCGGAAAGATGGAGAGGCGGGACAGCCAAAAAGGACATCGGGACTTTACGGGCAATCGAGAGCGTCGAGAGACACATGAGCCACGACGCACCTCGGCACTCAGATGAAAGCGAAAACGGCGGAGCATCGTACACACCAAGATGGGTTGATTTTGAATAGCTACTAGTAAATGGACTGCACTTAGGGAGGAATTGATGCGCTGCAGAATCTGGAAACCTCCAATAGTCAACGAATCTTTTTTTCTTTCTTTTTTTTTTTTTTTTTTTTTTTTTTTTAGTTTACTTTACTCCGTCAATTTATCATCCTGTCCATGGCAAATGACCGCGCCCGCAGCCGGTCCAGTGTTCGGTCCAACGCCAGATCTTTGCCTTATCCAGCAGCCAACCAACTTAAACTAACGACCTACTGCAACAGTTGATTCCGATGGGCATTCTCAAGTCATCAAGCACTCAAGAGCATTGCTTCCAGGGCTCTCAGTCGGCCGTGTCTACTGTTTTCTCCTTGTGTCGCCCTCGGTCTGGGAAAATGCTGAGATCTGCGTTGTCGTTCAGAATCTTCTACGCGAAGGAATTTAACGGATCAACACAACCTTCCGTTGCCCAGGGTATGGCCGATTCTGCATATCAGTCCACAGACAATACCAGAGTAAATAGAGGCTAATCCAAGTGCTCTCGTTTCTTCATAATGTGTCTCATGATTTTTGTCTGCAGCAGTTGTCGACGTGCGGCTACAGTAGCAGAACCGAAAGCGGGCAACCGATTCTCTGCCTGTGAATGTCGAGGTCTGTCGAGGCCCCGACGTTGCGCGCTATGTACGCAACATGATTGGCTCGAGTCATGGTACGTAGGATTTCAGAGCAATCTACTGAGTACTTCACGATGCGCTCCGTACGGTTGTTGTCTTAGCAAGTGTTGTTGTCTATTCTTGGCAGTAATTAATATCATCCTGCTTTGATTGACAGCAAGGACTGTGATTAAGGCTCAAATCGTAAGAGTAACGGCATTGATAACTCTGCGCTTCCTGTCACCTATTTTCGTCGCTGTAAGTACCTTTGTCACTTGCATTCCATCATTAATCCAAGATTATGACAACAGACCAACTCGTCTCAGGGGTTTCTCGATGTGAATTAGATTAGTATCATGCCAGACAAGGGGCTGTTGATACTAGACTTCAAGTCAGAGCTTTGGTTCTATCTCACTCTCTTTATGCGCTGTCGTCGTCATCATGTCAGCATACCTGGCATGGGCTTGGCGACATATACGTAGCAGCTTGCCAGGAAACTCTGGTCTGGTAGCATCAGTCATCAGAGATGCGGGCCTCCCCAAAGGTGTTCCATGTTAAATCTCTTCATCGCTTGCTTTTGGGTTGCACTTTTAAAAGCTACGTTGATAGCCTTTCATCTGAGGTTCTTCTTGCAGATTGCTCTTCTTATGGGTCTTGACATGTCATACCTAATGCCTCGTACCCCTTTCTAACGGGCCAAGCGTGCTGGTTTTTCCATTCCTCTAGCACACCCAATAGAGCGGCTCTCTCCCATGGATCATTGAAGTAGTCGCCATAAAGCATAATACCCATGCCAGCGGTAGTCAGATTCGGTGGTGCTCTCAAGTGGTGTAGGGCGAGACCACACAGCTCGAGGATCATCGCTCGGACTTGATGCTCTGCGTCCCGTTGTAGCCTTCGGTTCGAACCTTGTCCACTGCAACGAAGCGCTCTAATTAGCTTCGATTTCGTGAACCAAAAAATAACGGCGACTGGGAACACATCCATGGATACTCTGAGAAGACAAACGGGACTTGGGGATGGGCGCGTACTGCAAACTAGGATCCTCGGCAACCAGGATCATCCTTCCCAAGATAAAATGTTGTAGAGCGGTTACCTCGATGTCGGAGCCGTACCAGACCAGCGGGAAGATCTCACCTCTGGATCGATCGGCCGGCCGCTGTATGATGGGTGTAAACTGGCGCGCGGCTTCGATGATTAAGCCCTCTTCCTCATTTCTAAGCCTTTCTACACATAGGCAAAACAAAGGACAATCAGCATTGACTCAATGGTGATTTCGATGACAAACAGAAGAACTTACCCCATTCAGCGCCTAGTCTTTCTCCCATCTTCCACTTTGCAACCTCGGACATGAACCAAATGAGCCTATTTGCGAAGCTTGCCTCTCTCTCGAGATCCGGCGGTCGAGCGGTGATCTGCGGTGAGCGTTCCAGTGTCAAGGCGAAGTAGATCTCTTGTCTGACCGCTACCCAGTACACCGCGCTCAGCAGCCCAGACCATTTCGATGGTGCAGCTCGCAAGATCGCCTTCGTGATATCAAGAAAGTTGACATTGCCAATCCCGTTCCCAAAATCAGAGCTCGTCGCGCTCTGTGCTTCTTCAGGATCCATCTCCTCAAACTGGCGCAGAATTAGCGCAGCCGCGGCCAGATTCTCTCTATACTCCTCGTCCTGCGTCCGCGAGACCTCATGCAGGGCAGGTATACACCGCAGCATGTACTCGATCGCGCTCTGCGGCGTCAGGTCTGGCAGGAGCTGGTTCTGGTACACGATAACCCCGCCGGGCTCCGTGCGGAATCGGGGGTGCCGGCAGAGGTGCCGCGCGGCGACGGCGAGGGTGGCGTCGCGTAGGGGCTGGCACGCGCGCGCGCGGCGGGTGACGATGAGCTGGAAGTGCCGCTCTTCGTCACAGAGATCGAACTACACCAGACGGTTAATACGTTGGACTTCCCACGGTACAGGCGTGTCTGAAAGCACGTAACCCATTGAGAGAGCTCCTCCGTGAAGTAACGCAGGAGGCAGGCTTCTTGGATGCCGTCGCTCGGCGGGTGGGTGTGCAGGCCGCCAACGGGGTCGTGTTCGCTGGGTTGATGGTAGCTGTCTGCTGACGGGGAGAACTGCTCGACGGTGACGGAGGGACCAGTGGCGTGTGGACTGGGAACATGTGGTTCCTCGTTCAGACGGATTCTGCCAGTGGGCAGAGCTGTCGTCGACCATGGGGATGCACCCGATGTGCCGGAGCCCGATGGCGATGCTGGGAGGAATTGGCCTCCATCATGAGGAACAGTCTCGGTTCTTCTTCTCTTAGTGGGAGTTGGTAGGCGTTGTGATTGGATATCGTCCAGTCTCCTTTCGTGATTCAATACATCAGGTGTTTCTGAGAGGTTGCGGACGGCTTCGTGGAGGGCGGTGTTCACAGCTATGCGATCGGGGAGAGATGTAGTGTTACTGATGGGAGACTCATTGTTGGTATCCTGAGCCTGTGGGCCCCCGCCTGTCTTGTTGTTGCGGCTATCAAAACGGACTTCGTGAGAGCGTCAGCCGACTCATTGGCGAAGACAAGCAAAGGGGGAGAATGACTCACATGCTTTCGGTTTGCTGTTCACCCACCGCTGCTCCCGAGAGAAGGCACCGTCGTAGTTGGCCGTCGAGCCCTGCCGGAAAGAAGGCCTTCGTTGGGGGCGAACACACTCAACACCACGCTTCTCACATCGACTACAGCGGGGCTGCTGGTCGTCGCCTGCATGTTGAACGAACCAAAGTCAGAATTGGAAACCTGCATAGCTCGATGGCACCGAACAAACGCCAAGAATCTTCAGCCGGAATCAAGACCGAGAATCCTATCGGCATTCGGTCGGTCTTCATCCGGGAAGAGCCTCCTCCATCCCAAGGAAACGGGCCTCAAACTCACACTTCTCATGTCTCTCTGCACACCTTTGACGTCAGACTAGTGGAACCTGTCAAATGGTCACGCGCGACCAGGCCAAATCCAAGCGCGAAGAGGGACGCACGTACCTTTGCATCTTGCGCAAGGCTTCGTACCGCTTGGCATCTCCTGTGGGGTGAGCGGGATCCGTGGCCCTCACGCTGCGGCTGCTGCTGTTGTTGCGGCTGCTGCTGCTGACGCGGTATGCTGGCGACGGCGACGTGAGCAGCAGGATTACTCCGTCGAACTCGCTTTGGAAAGTCTCGCCTACGCCGTCGTCGCTGGCCCGTGTTCGGCGAGGAGGTGGAGGTCGATAAGGGTGGCGGGAGCTGGGATAGGCGGACGAGCGAGGAGGAGGAGAGGAAGCGGAGCAGCCTCATCGGCGAAGCTTGCTCAAAGAGGGAATTCCAAAAGAAAGAAGAAAGCAAGGGCTAATATGTGGGGAAGATGGTTCGCTGTTCGCCGATGGTTCCGCGTCCCCGTTGAAACGTGGCTGGGCGAAGCTCAGATTGTGAAAACGTGCATTAAGCGCCCAGAAAGAGAAGAAAACAACTCGTTGTAACGCTTCACAGAATAGGACCAACCCGTCTTATGTGTCCAATTTACCCCGCACTCCAAAGCTGTCTTCCCCCGCAAAACCAACCGCCGGCCTTACTACATAGTGTGTTCATTCAAATCTGGGGCAGCTGATGGGAATTACTGTATTCGGTAGGTGGCGCCGATGGTAGATCCCGAGCGTGTTGTTTCGAAAGCGGTTTGGCCAGCTTTGCGAAACTCCAGACCGCCGAAAGACAGGATGGCATTCGGCATCTTTGGGTGACGGAGTTCAGACCGGCTTGATCTTGTGGTCTGCAGCTGTTTTCAACCTGCCAAAAGATACCGGGAAGGGAAGGAGCCGCCGATGTTAAAAGAGACCCTTCATCGCTCATGGTCTTTGACTTGAAGGAGCTCTGTACTGCGCTGTCATTCTCCTACATCATCATAGACGTCTCTGCGCCATTCTGAAGCTTCTACAGCATCAATTGAACTCTGGAAGACTCAATCTTGTTCTGGAAATCTTTTAGGTTCTCTTCAAGCCACAAAATCTCACAAAAATGTCCGGAGAGAAGCTCAGCGTTGCCGTCGCCGGCCTTGGTCGCATGGGTATGTCTCGCCCCGCATTCCCCCGAGCCCGTGAGCTCAAAGGAGCTACCACAGCTTCGGCGAGGCGGAAGCTCATGGGCTCAGATCGAGCTGATGTGAGCTGTTGTCGCTAACACCGGTCAACAGGATTGCGACACGCCAGACACTTTGCGACCCTGACACCCAAGGCCAACCTCATCGCCGTCAGCTCACCGGTGCAAGCCGAGCTCGATGCCGCCATCGCAGAGTTCGGTCCTTTGAGGACGTACCTTGACTACGATGAGATGCTTCGCAAGGAGTCGACGCTGCAGGCCGTCATCGTTGCGAGCGCGACCACTGTGCATGCCGAGCAGGCCATCAAGGCCATTGAGAAGGGCCTGCACGTCCTGTGCGAAAAGCCCCTTAGCACAAACGTCGATATCGTATGTTCATCTTCCCATTCACCATCGTTATCCATGTGATATGAGCTCCGCGTTGCTGACCATCGACGTTACAGTCGCAATCCGTCGTTGACGCCTACGAGAAGTCGCTTGTCAAGAACCCCAACCAAAAGGTCATTTGCGGATTCTCCCGTAGATTCGATGCCTCCTACCGCGACGCCTACCAGAGAGTTGCCCGCGGTGATGTAGGCACACCATCCGTCTTCCGCTCCCAGACCTGCGACAAGCTCGACCCCTCAGGCTTCTTTGTTGACTACGCCGAGTTCAGTGGTGGTATCTTCGTCGACTGCTCCATCCACGACATTGACCTGGCCTTGTGGTTCTTTGGCGAAGACAGCGTCGTCAAGAGCGTTTCCGCCATTGGCATCACTGCCGTGCAAGAGGGTCTGAGGAAGCACAACGACAGAGACAACGCCGTTGCAGTTGTCGAGTTCTACGTAAGCAGCCTACCTTACACAGTTTTCTACACTTGTAGATCACCAGCTAATACTATGCGAAAAATAGGGCGGCAAGATCGCGCAGCTCTTCTGCTCCCGCATGATGGCCGCCGGCCAGGAGGACACGACCGAGATCTTTGGCACAAGCGGCAAGATCGCCGTCAACACGCAGCCGCAGCTCAACCTCGTCAACCTGTACGAGCCCACGGGCATCCGCCGCGAGATCCCGCCCGATTACTACGGCCGCTTCCGCGAGGCCTTCATCACCGAGGCCAACGAGTTCACCGCGTGCTGCCTGAACAACACCGCGCCGCCGATGAAGCTCGTCGGCGCCGTCAATGCCGTCAAGATCGGCTGCGCGCTGCAGGAGAGTCTGATCACGGGCAAGAAGATTGACTTTGACGAGTCGGGCAGGCGTATCGAGAGTGCGCGCTTGTAGATGGTTTATATGTGCAGTCAAGCAGGTGGCAGGCGCGTGGATGATAACTCATGATTGGGGAAAATATTTACGATGATGAAATTTTAGAGATCACCCCTGGTTCTCTGCATGTTCTAGATGCGTGGGGGTTTTCCGATGTAGTCACGAGGCTCTTTGTAGACACGTTAGAATAGGGAAAACAACGTGTTTCGTCGTCATAATCTGCCCCTGTCACGATGGTCCGGACAGTTTCCGTGGTCACATGGCACATGTCTGATCCAAACGAGCGCCCGGTCGTTCATTTCTTTCTTCTTCGCTGCTGTTCCTGCGCGTTCTATTCGCAGCGGTGCAATCTTATCGCAGCTGGGTCCGCTCGTTAATGACGTAGGCGCCAGGTCCCCGGTCGAATTGACTGCGGTGACACGGGTCAAGACGGGGTCACTAAAAGATGAGGCTTAGATGGGTCGGCGCAAATGATCCCATCGCCGACGCACGCCCTGGTCAGTTGCGATGCCGTCGTTGTGGCCCCATCATTCAACAGATCACTCAGCCAATTGTGTGTATCATGTAAGTCAGACGATGTTATTTTTTGGTTCTTTTGCTGACTGTTCATCCCCCTGTTCCGCAAAGGGTAAATCGGGAAATTACCTATTCGGGAGGGCGGTTTACGCGGGCGGGATCGGAGGAGGGATTGTCCTTGGCTGGGGACTCGTTCCTGAATCTGTGGAATTCCCTGATTAGCTTGTGCATTGCGATGGGGACTTGCAATGGGGGAAAATACTCCTAGCAAAACTGCATATCACTTCTCCAGCTGATCGCGTCTGAAGTTGACCGCGGATGACCTCTTCTGCTGCCAATTGTCAATGGGATTTCCCTTCCTTTTGTGTAAAGGGAGTACTTTGAAGATGCCTGTCGTCGGGCCTTGAATCCCGCGGGTTATGCCAATCAATGCCTAGATCGGGACACCACGCACAAGCGAATCCCGAGGGTTATGAGCTTGGCCTTGGGGGGTCTGGCTGCGCTGCTCACATAATGTGACAATTGAACCTCCGGAATCTCTACGCCGGCACGGGACTCCATCCCGATTCACCCCGGCCCAGACATCGGTCAAGAATAACGAAGATGGGGCCTATGTCGTCATAGCAGATTCATAAAGATACGACAATCGTCAGCCCCAGAAACCAGATTTCCCCAGGCTTTTTCGGGGCGCGATTGATTCAACAACCACGCACAGCGCGGGCTATCTTTGATCCTCCCCTTGTTCCGCCGAGTGAGCGCTGCGCCCAGAGCATCCCCAAGGCCAACCAACCACATGCCCTTGTCCGGGTCCTCGGCGTCTCAGAAGTTCAGTGGGAAAATGGCTAAGAATGGCCGCTAGTGTGACAATGGACCGGGGTATAGACAGAAAAGCGCAGGCCTTCGCCGATGGGTTCCCAAAGAGGAATCACGTCGGCTACAAGTCCGCTGTCATGACGCCCAGCCGCAGCTAAACTCGCCGGTGGGCAGCCCAGCCCAACCAGCCAACCAGACACCCCTGTTATGGTGGCCTCGCTTTAACCCTCTCTGCTCACCACGTTCAGACCGAAGACTCGTGCTCTGCTCTCGTTCCCTTTTCCCGTAGTAATGTCTCTTTCGCCGATGGTTGGCGAAGGTTTTGGTTGGTCTCCACACTTTGGTGTCTTCCCCGTGGGGGAGGATGCAGTCGACAAGGACCGTGTTCCACTCTGCCGGTGGGGAGGGTTAATGCTGGTGCCCGTCCGTCCATACGTAGTGTACTCTTCGCCGGGAAATGACAGAAGCATGGCACGAACTGCCTTCGCGCCCTCACTTGCGTTGCCCCCCTAGTCTGTAAACGGATGGGTCCTGTCTGTAGCCCAGAAATCCTGTTCTTGGTATCCCCCTCTTGGGTGTCCATTTGACTACTCAACACCAAGTCTAGAACACAACTATATATGAGAGCCGCTCTTCTTCGTCTCACCTGACATTTGGGTTTCGTCTCATTCTAAGCACGCTCCCTCTCCCCCATCCATTCCTTCAACCTTGAGCACAACCTCCTGTGGTGTAACCCTATCGACACCATCCCATCCTGATCATCACCACCATACACACCCCTCAAGTGCCACGACATCGACGACGATCATGTCGACCAGCCCAGATTCACAGACCCTTAAAAAGGTCAAGAGCATGGACAACGCCCACGGCGAGCACGTCGAGGACTTCATCGACACCGTCGAGATCAGCCTCACCCCCGCCGAGGATGTCTCATACGGCCGGGGCGGCGTCCGCGGCCTCTTCGACTCGCCCTTCGTCGGCGGCGCCGCCCTGCTGGCCTCTCTCGGAGGCTTCAGCTTTGGCTACGACCAGGGCGTCATCTCCATCATCAACGTGATGGAGCAGTTTCACGCAGTCTTCCCTGATGCCGCTACACCATTTGGCAAGGGCTTCATGACTGGCATGCTCGAGTTCGGCGCCTTCCTCGGATGTCTCTTCATGCCCACCCTCGCCGATAAGATCTCTCGTAAGAGGGCCTTGACTGTTGTCGTGGCTATCTTCAACATCGGAGCCATCATGCAGACCGCGGCCCCGTCATATGGTGTCCTGGTCGCCGGCCGAACAATCGGTGGCATTGGTGTCGGAACTCTGGCTATGGTGAGTTGAGCTCCTGAATTAAACCACCAAAACCACTCATCGTGAGATTCAACGACACACAAGGCTAACACTTTACTCAACAGGGCTCACCAATCTACATCTCCGAAATCGCCCCACCAAACCTACGAGGCACCCTCCTCGTCCTCGAGTCCATCTCCATCGTCGCCGGCGTCGTCATCAGCTTCTTCATCACCTACGGCACCCGCCACATGGCCGGTGAAGTCTCCTTCCGCCTGCCCCTCGGTCTGCAGATGGTCTGCTCCACCCTCCTCGGCATCGGCATCCACTTCTACCCCTACTCCCCGCGTTGGCTCGCCCTCGTCAACCGACCTCAGGAGGCTCTGCAGTCCCTCACCCGTCTCCGCCGCCTCCCTGCCGACGACCACCGCGTCCAGGCCGAGCACCGTGGCATCATCTCCGAAGTCGAGGTCCAGAAGATCATGCAGGAGCGCAATCACCCGGGCAAGAGCTTCCTCGCTCTCGAGTTTGCTGGCTGGTGCGATCTCTTCAGCAAGAAGTTGTGGCGCCGCACTGCCGTTGCCGTCGGTATTGCCTTCTTCCAGCAGTTTAGGTATGCAAGACAGACATTGCGAACCAGCTTTCCTTACTAACAGATATCCTAGCGGCATCAACGCCTTCATCTACTACGCACCCACCCTCTTCCAGTCGCTAGGCCAGTCTGAGGAGATGTCTCTCATCATGTCCGGCGTCTTCAACATCCTCCAGCTCGTCGCCGTCGCCGCCTGCTTCTTCATCATCGACAAGGTCGGCCGCCGCCCGCTGGCCATCTTCGGCGGCATCGGCGGCGGCACCGCCTGGGCCATCATGGCCATCCTCACGGGCGTCTACTCCAAGGACTGGGCCGCCAACCCGGCCGCCGGCTGGGGCGCCGTCGCCATGGCCTTCCTCTTCGTGCTCCTCTACGGCATCTCCTACTCGCCGCTCGGCTGGATCCTCGCCGCCGAGGTGTACCCCAACTCGCACCGCTCCAAGGGCGTCGCGCTCGGCACCGCGACCGTCTGGCTGTGCAACTTCATCGTCGGCGTCGCGACCCCGCCCATGATCGACCAGCTCGGCTTCGGCACGTACGTCTTCTTCGGCGCGTGGTGCTTCCTCGCCTCCGTGTGGGCGTTCTACCTGGTCCCGGAGACCAAGGGCAAGACGCTCGAGCAGATGGACGAGGTGTTCCACGACACGTCCGCGCAGGAGGAGAAGGAGATCATCAGGCAGCAGATTGCGGCGCGGCACGGGCAGACGCTGGGCGCGGGAGGCATGGAGAGCACCAAGCTCAACGTTTGAGTCATTTAGAGCGATTATCATTATCAGGACATGTGTGCGGGATGGATGTTTTCAGGGGTTGGCGTTGGTGTTTGATTACAGAGTACGGCTTGTACCAATAGCGATGGCATGATCACGGGATATGAATCAAAGATACCACTTTTACAAAGGAACATCTATCTTCAAGATTGTGAATTTCGATGATACCACGTGTGCTTGACTCGATGCAGGTCATTCGGGATGAACTTGAGTGCATGCACGCATCTCGCATTCCCCGGACATACGGATGTCCATTGCTACTCGACCAACTGAAGCGGCCAGCCGTGACAAGGTGCCTTACGGAGATATTACTTATCCGTCCGTATGCAGGCCCAGCTGTCAAGTTAAGACGAATCTACCACGTAGAGGCCGATAGAATGGAAAAGGAGGGGGGCTGAAAGAACCCGAGTCAGTTGATTGCAGACTTTGGGAGGCTTTCCATGTGCCGTGTCCTGTGGCCCATGGCAAGCAAGGGCTTAGGACACGAGCGTAGCCAACAAGACTCTACGGAATTACAACGCCAAGGGCTAAACATACGCAACAGCCCCAGTACAGCGCTCCCCAGGCGCCGCTTACAACGCGCCAGTCGTCATTGGTAAAAACTGAAACGCTGCAGCTGAGGCGACTTTGGGTCCAGCATGTGGCCTCTTAGCTGAATTTCCTCTTTCGGTAGGCGTCGCCGATGGCGGGGCGGCCGGATCGACGCGCCCGCCCGCTCCCCATCTTCCCCTCATCTCCTCCACACGACAACTCTCCATCAATGCAATATCAACGCGGGGCGAGTGCGGGCGCGCCGAGTAATGGCCGAAGGAACCCCAAAGACTTACACGCGTATGCCTCCCCTGATTCCCCAGATAACCCGCAAAATCTTGTCAGACGTGACATTCTTCACGGCCTAAGCATGGGGTGGGAGATAAGATGACATTTTTGCGGGGGTAGACTTTGCGTGATGTCTTACCTGGGGTGCTCGAGGTGCTGCGAGGGATTCGACTAGCGGAACAAGTTGCTACACTTGGTTCTCCCTCCAGAGTCATCTTAGCAAAATGAAAGAGAAAGATCCATCGATCGAATATCGTGCTTCTCGGACTTGCCGCAGCTTGCCTCCATCGCTCCATCGCAGGGTCAGACCTTACGAGACGCTGATGTGCTGAAGCTGTGAACGGACCCAGCGTTGTTGCACACAATCATCGAAGTGGTCATGGTCTCTCTTGTCCTCATCTTACGCACTCTACGCTCTAGACGATCAGGGCATTGTATGGCACCGAAGTCGAAAATCTCCAGGTCCTTGTGGCCATCGAGGCCGGGAAGGGTTTCTTGCGCGGAAAGCCATTGAGCAGCAGCGAGCAGGAGTTGAGCGAGAAATCACAGACGCCTAGGTCTCCGTTGGCTTTATGATTGCGAAAGGCTAACCAATGATGCTTGTGTAGTTCACCAGAGTTGTCGAAGCCAAATACGCTCCTGCCACGGTTCAAAATGATGGCCGATTTGTTCGACGGCGATGCAACAATCGAAATCTCCGACGCGAAGGCCACCCGCAGCCACTTCACGGCGGGCGAAACATTTGTGCTGGCATAGAAGTTGGGCATTCGAACTCAGCAGCCAGAGAGGTGGCAGCGGTTTGAGGATGCTTCTACGTTTGAGGCAGATAAACTTGCTCGTCGAGAGGAGCGTCGAGGTCGTGCAGGGCTCTGCACTATGCGCTGTTGACAGGAGGCTCGGCTGTTCACCAAGCCGTCACAACATATTCAAAAATTTCCGGAATTGTTGCGATTCAGGAGGGGGCTGAACTGAGTGCATCTCAGTCGGCTTAGCCACCAATCAGGCGCAAAGGCGCAGAAGTATTGGGTCTGGGTGTAGGAGACACGGCGCCGTGCCGCATCTGTGCCGCATCCGTGCCGACAGCGGCCCCACCCTCACGGTCCCGGCCGAGAATGGATCCCACCCTCCCGAGAGTCGGTACCTGCGTCTGGCGAGCCGTTTCGGCAACAGCCGGGGCCGCTTCCATCGGTGCAAGGGCTGAGGGCAAGCGGAAAGCAGACCCGGCGCCGATTTGCTGCTCCACACGGCATGAACGGCAGACTCCACCAAACCCGCAAAGATTTTGCCGACCGGGGGCCAAAGCAGGATTGGATGCCATGCAACCGCAAAAGCAAGTTTTTTTTGGGTTACCCGACCAACCCTATCATCAGCGACGCAGAAAGCCTTTCTCGCCCTGCATGCATGCACACGCGCTCGCGGTGCTCTGTACTCGCATCCCGTCGGTACGTAGTTAGCCGGCTTTCGCTCACTGCACTGCCCGACACCGCCGCTGGGAGCCGGTCAGGCAGCTGAATCCCAAGCCTAGGGAGAGAAAAAGTCTCAGATGACAGGCCGTCTATCCTTTTTCCCAGGGGAACAAAACCGGTGATTGGCGGTGCCGTCTCTTGGCCTCCATACTCGACACGAGCCGGCGCAGTCCACGGGGGCCGAACTGGCTGATCAAATGGACGACAAAGACCTGGCAAGCGGTGGGATAGACATGGCCCTTCTATTCGTACCAAGAGACTAGAAAAGCCGGTGGTGGCACGGCGACGTACCCCGGTTGCCGGGCAGCCGTGGCTGTGTCAACTTACCACCACCAAAAAAACGACGCGGTGGCACCGTTGGCAGGCCTCTCTAGACGCGGCGTCCCCACAACACGCCATTACGGGGGATCGACTGACACGCTAAAACCCCGAAGCTCCCAATCACCAACGCCGATATTAATAGGTAAAGGAGGGAAAATTGGGGCTGCGGAACGGCTTGAGGCTTGAAGGCTTGTGGGCTTGCCGGGGAAGCGGCTTTCACACGTCAGACTGGAGACAGGAGGATCCAACAGGAGCTCGACGGCTTTTCGTGTTGATCAAAATAATGGGGAACTAAATAAGGGGATGTGCTATGCGAACGGACTCGCCTGACCAGGGTGAAACTTGGTGAAAAGAAACGAAGAAGAAAAGAAGAGCCCTTTCAATCAAAACCGCCGTCATCCCCTCTGCGTCGCCCGCACTGATCTCCTCCTCTCATCACACACTCACTCATAATCCACAGTCGCTGTTCAGCTTCAAGCGCCCTCTCAACACTATAACCTCAACATCACGAGTCCAATAATCTAATCAACCAAACCAAACCGCCCAAAATGTCCACCTCCGCCGTCGCAACCGCCACCTCCTCCGGCGCCGCCGCGACCTCCACAGCGATCTGCTCCTCCAACCTCTTCAACACCCCCACCCAGGACTCCAATTGCGCGATGCCCTACGGCGGCAACCACACCGACATCATGAAGGCCTGCTGCAAGGACGCCGACATCGTCAGCTACTACGACAACTGCGGCATCTACTGCCTCGCCATCGACCAGACCGTCGCCGAACTCACAAAGTGCCTCTTCGACAACGGCGCCCCCGACACCGGCGTCTTCTGCCGCGGCAACGTAAGCTCCTCCGCCACTGCCACCGGCAACTCGGACCCCCCGGCCTCCGCCGGCGCCAGCATCGTCGCGAGCGGCGGCGGCAGCAGGGCGAGCCCGAGTGGCAGCGGCTCCAGCAGCAGCTCCAGCAGCTCTGCGAACGCTGCGCCCGGGGTGTATGCCCCCGCTGGCGTGAGCACGCTTGGCATGACCATCGGCGCCCTGCTGCTCTCTGCTGCTACCTTTGGCGCTCTGCAAATTTGAGATGGTCTGCGATGGGGTTCTTGGGAGGTGCCTGGGGTTATGGCCCATAGGCGTGGGACAAAATTGCATGCATGGTCATGCACACGGCCGATTTAATGATTCAATCACGACGCTCCTTTCATCACCACAGTATTTGTGAGGGTCCTTCTTCCCTTCTAACTTTTTTCTTCGCAGTTTCCCGCCTAGAGGTATGCTCTTTTCGTCACTATATAACTTTAACGGGGAAATATTCGAAGGCTAGGATAGTTCAGAATTTCCCCGTTAGAGCTATACAGTAGTTAAAAAGGTATACCTCTAGGCGGCAAACTGCGAAGGAGAAAAGTTAGAAGGGGAGAAGGATTCATCACCACATCGGTCGGATGCGGGTAATATTTGGAAACTGGGACTCTGGCAGGAGAAAAAGCATTGCGATATCCATTCTGGTTAGGCATTAGTATTTGGTCTCTATGTACTTCGACTAGATAATTCAATTACAAAGAAGCATTCAGTGTCAAGTCAGGCTGCCTGCGAGTATTGCTTTTCATTTCACATTGTACTGCCTCTTATGCAAATCCAGTCGGGAAACTTTGGGCGCCAAAGAGACGTACGGATATTCGCGGCTCAATAATGATCAACTCTCTCCCGAGACTCGGCAGCCTCACATTTGTCATTCACTACCACCGTTGTCGGATGAGGGCCTTGTTTTAATTGTCGATATCCTCCAACTGCATCAAACCATGATCGATAAGGGATGTCTTTAGAAGTCTTCAACTCCTCATGTGGTGGTGCAAGCCACCAATCTGCGGTCGCCATCGGGACAGGTATTGTTTCGTCTGGCATTTGCTGGGAATCGGCAGTCAAGAGTTCCATCGACATCGGATTGGGCGTTTTACCAATAATGAGCGCTGATAATGGCTTGCTTCCTAACACCATTCAATGTCGCTCACTGCCGATTGTTCAGAGTACTGAAGTCGGATTGACGGTACAGCATGAAACTAAGTGGACAGCTTCCCGATGTGTTGTTCAGCAAAAGATGGGTTTGACTTGTCTTCAAGAAAAACAGCGCCTCGAATTTGATTTTGATGATGGAAAGTACAGTCAATTGATTTGGCAATCACACTTGAGACATTTCCAACTCTCATGCAGAATATCTCCTACGTCACCGTCTTCTGCGGCATTCAATCACCCTGAAGAACAACAAGTGTAACGTTAGAATCACAAATCATCGTAACTTGCACGACAGATTTCCCAGCCATACCCGAAGGGTGAACCTCCGCTACTCAGTGTTACAGGAAGAGGTTCAACAGTTGAAGACCTGAAGAGAGAAACTCAGGAGTGGTGTCGAAGCCGAATTTCAATGAGCCTCTTGTCATTGAAATCAATGCATATTGTTCGTTCAGACATAGCAGATTATGAGATACCAAGAAGCGAAGGTTGTTTACCATGGCTATGTGTAATCGAGGAGTTCTCAAGACGTATCATTCCCGAATGAATCCAAAGATTTCAGAAATTTCGGCAGCCATCTCTATTCTCTTTATAAATGGGTGTGTGAAGGAGCAATCCTAGTGCGAGTCACGCCTCGGCATCTGAGCCCAGACCTCTCGCTATCATGGTGAAGTCCCCAATTGTCTCCATCAGCCTGATGAGTGGCGACTGCTTAAGTTACTGACGCAGCCAATCCCATCCAAATTGTTGCGTCGATACTAGGAAACAGCCGGTAATATATACCGAATCAACACGAGTCTTGTCGAAGAACGACGTTCCAGTCGGTAGGGTGGAATGCTTGACCACTGAGTGGATCTCCCCTGCACACCTCAAGCACACGTGATGCACCGTCGGCGATGGAGGAGTACGACGAAAGCGTCTTCTGGCTTCGCGCCTATTTATCTCAAAGCGTCAGTAATCATTTTTGGCCATGTTGTATTTGTTGGACTTGGAGCTTACGTCGTTACACCACCAGATTGCAGCTCTCCAGGAACAGCTGACGCGGCCGCAGTTCCCAGGACCAGCGCCATTCGAGGGCCGTCCTCCGACGCCCCGAAGATAGCCAATTCCGGCGAAGAATCTGTCACGCTCAGCGGCGCCAAAGTTGCCGCAGAAAACCTGGGTGCCTGAAAAGTCGGTTCGCTTTTGCAAGGCTGCGGACTGCTCAATGGTCGAGTTGAGGAATTCCTCGTAGTCGGGGTTGATCTCATGAAGCTTGTCGACGACTTCTTCGACCGTGCCGTTCAGAACGATGGTCGGGCCACCTGGGGTAGCCTGGACCTCCCATTCTGGGACGTAGACTTGATATCCGGGGATAGGAGCTTCGAGGACTGATGCCTAGATAGTCCGTGGTCAGTGCGAATTCCGAAGCGTTTGAGTAGATAATACCCACCTCAACGGCCAGAAAGGCAGGCAACAACGCAGTCAGATGGAAGGCGCGCATATTGAAAAGTTCTACGAAGAGTAGTAAAGAAGATAGACGAGGACGGAGTGAAACTGAACTGAATGTCTTGCAGTTGGAACAGAGAAGTTGGCTTTCAGGGAAAATGGCCCCTTATTTATAATTGATTACAGGTTGACCATACGAGCACAGAACCTGTCTTTACATGTGTCTTCGTCGTTCAGCCTGCCGATATCTTTGCCCGGGCAAGAAGGCAAGGTCGCTTCGGCCGGGAACTGCCCCCATGTCCTGCATCATGGCCTTGCGCCGCAATATTGCACTCGGGCGTCGGCTCGGGCCCACCTCAACTGCAAAGGTGAATGGACAGTTTCGTGGGCAATGATGAGGCCACGATAAAGTGTGGATTGGCGGCGGGGACATTTGCCATCAATGGAAAGGCGTATTGCTTTGACAAGACTTCTGAATACTGACTAAATTGGGGACTTAATCCAAAGTATGTTCGGTTTTGGTTGTCTATCACACTAGCTGGGCGAACAAACCTATGTCCATGGATGGCGCAGTGATCACATTATTGCATGAAATTGCAGAAGAAGACGTAAGCGTTCAATCATGTGTAGACATGTGAGGGAGCTTCATAAACCACCCTGTGAGAGAATGCACAGTAGCAAATATACAGCAAGAGCACATCCGGGAGTGATTTGTGCATTGAGAGGATCACAAAGTAGGGTACTCATGTGTCCATCCACATTGGACGACAAAAGAAATCGATCAACACAGGAAACAAATTCTTGGTTGCCAACGGCGTTAAGACAAACTTCGAGAAGACTTTACCATTAGACTGTAGCAGAAACGTAGTTCTCATTGATGAATATACCATAAATATTTTGTATTAATGCTTATCGGAAGTGACTAACATTGGGCATTATCTTCATACTAGACTCCTTATTTTGTCGTCCTCTACATGGAGACCTGGGCTTCTGCACACCAATCACAGCGGGGGTGCGTTCGGGTCCTCCATACATTGATCGATCCGCATAATCTGCTTACCGGTAGCCTTGGCCTGCTTGATGAACTCGGGGAAGTACTCCACCGTCGAGTTGTACGAAAAGTGCATGACCACCAAGTTGCCCCCCTTTGCGACATCAGAGTTGAATGCGTCCACCTGCTTCTCAGGCGTGCTTGTCTCAGCCCACAGCCAATCCTGGACATCAACGCTCCAGTTAATTAGATAGGCGGGTCTATCTGATCCCGAGGCAGCTGCCCAGCGCTGACGCATACGCGCGCCTTCCACGCCGTAAGGTGGGCGGAAGTAGTTGGATTTCTCGCCGAAGATGTTGTTCATCACTCTGTAGTCCTCGTTGTATTCCCAGTCAATGGCAGCGTTACTTGGAAGCTCTTCCATTCTCGGGTGCGTGTAGGAATGCAGCGCAATCTGGTGTCCCTCGCTTTTCAGTTGCTTGTAGAGGGTGGCCATGCCAGTGGAGTCGTCTTCGAGCACCGCGCCGAGAGCGAAAAAGGTCACCTTGATGCCCGCGTCGCGAATGATCTGCGCCAGCCTGGCAGAGTACCTCGGATTCCCGTCATCGATGCCAAATGCAAAAGAGTTGGGCCTTGTGCAGGAAAAGACGAGCGTGCCCGAAGGAAGCTTCGAAGGTATGCTCACGCCCGAGGGGATGGAAGGGACAATCTCGACCTTGGTTAGGACAAAGGACTCAGTGCTGTACACACTCCGGATGGCAACGCTGCTGACACGCTGCAGGTTGATGTTGAAATGCGAAATAGGAATGTAAATATCGCTACCAGTCGCGTACCGGCTGGCTTCGAGACTATCCCTCGTCTCGGGATATGGTGCCACACCTGAGTTGCATTGAGAGTTGTGCTGCTGCAGCGCGACTGAGAATTTCGTGTGGCCCGAGTACGCAATGTGCAAGTAAGAGCCGCTGTAGCCGCGCAAGTCTCGACAACCGTTGCTGAGCAGTGACGTGAAGGCGTAATCGGAGGCTGGAGCACTGATAGTGAGACGGCTGGAGCCCCAGGAGAGGTTCATGTCCTCGCCACCGTGCCAGAAACCAAGTGAGTTCGTGCTCGAGCTGCTGAAGGTGTCGATGACGAGTGCAGAGGCGGTTGCAGCTGGTGCCGGGACAGTCGATGTTGGTCCTGCTGGGCTAGTGGCCGTGGGAACGACCCAACCACTCGGGGTACTCCCGCAATAGAGTGATAGTGGACCTAAGGTGATCGCGTTGCTGGGCGCCGAGAGGACGATTGATCTCAGCTTGCTCAAGTTGAGCCCGCTGAATTTAGAGAAGGGGAAACTGTAAAGCTTCTCTGTTCCGTCAAAGGTCCAACCCAATTGAGCTGTCGTTTGAATAGATGTTGCTGTAATCGCACCGTCGCAAGTCGTCTTGGACGTCAACTCGATTTTGAACGTCGTGCCGGCGGACGCTTTGATCCAGACCGATACACCGCCGTACGTTGTAGCATCTACACATCCGACTTGCGAAAAGAAGTACGCATCGGTAGACTTTGGCGTCAGAGTGATGCGGTTGTTGCTGACGACTCTGGACTGCATGGTATCATCGTCACCTGTCGGCAGCAGGAGGGCGTTGTACCCGAGGAAGTCAAGGCGCGACTGCGATGCCCAATCGTCCACCAGAAGCGGCGCACATGAAGCGGTCGATATAGCGGTGGATCGAGTCGATGTAGAAGTGACTTGGGCGGGCGTAGAGGCTAGGACATATGATCAACATGAGAAACACGAGAACTGAGTTGGCTCGTACTCACTGGTCAAGGTTGTTGGCGTCTGGCCGCAAACGAACGAAACCTTGTCAAGTTGCCATTGCTCCGTAGACGAAAATGACTCGATGACAATAGAGACAGCCGCGTTGAGGTTCGCTCCAGTAAAGCTACTCAAAGGGATGCGCAGCGTCTGCCATCCGCCAGTAAGACTCGTGACACGATAAGATGTCTTCGTGTTAGTCGTTGCCGAGCAGCTAGTAGCCGTTGAGAGCTGGACTGTGAACGCCGCGCCCGCAACCGGTGCCTTGATCTCAAGCTGCGCATGCGAGTACGAGTCGGTCTGCAGCGCCTGGCAAGGGAACGTTTCGTAGTAGTAAGCTCCGCTCTGGGGTGTGAAGCTCAGGATACCATCAGACGCGGAGATGCTGGCCATGCTACCATCGTCTATTGAGGTCAGTGAGTCGCTGAGCTCGAAAAATAGTCCGCGTACTCACCTGACGTCCACGAGCCGAGATTGTTTCGGTTTGTCGTCAACGAGTTGGACAAATCATCCACCAGGAGGTCAGCAGTACACGCAGCAGCGGCAGCCATTGCGCCGCATGCCGCCGCCAACAGAGATTGCGCCTTGAAGTGCACCATTTTGGCTAGTTGAGGCTCTGGTTGTGCGGATGATTGACTTGGCAAGCCCAAAAATCACGCCGACCGACGGGAACCGTTCATCCTATATGTGAGTGAGATCACGACATGTTTACCTGGAAAATAGAGATTTGCGCCATACTCTTGGCAATGGAACGACGTGGGCGTCGCTAATGCAGTCCCCTCGGAGCCGCTAGAAAACATCGACATACAATACTGGGGCCGCTGCAACGGCAATTGGCCTCCTGGCTCCTTCCGCACTTGGCGTTCGTCAAAGGTTGCCTTTGGGTCGATTCAGCTCAAGCCAAGATCTCGTGTTCAGTCCGATGTCACCTTAGCGCAAAGGGGCGAGCATGCTGACATCAGCCACAACGCTGCACGTATAAGACGAGAAGTAATCCGAGTGGCATTTCCCCGCGATATTTCAATAGTTCCTGCAGGCCAAGCGTGAGCTAGCTGAGCAGGAATGCAACATTGGGTCCTCTCTTGTAAGCATGCCACGTTTGTGGCCCTTCGTTGTTTACTCGACTACGAGCCTCTTAGATCTCCATGATGCGACGCGTGGGCTTTTGTCGCGAAAAGAATACTATAAGCATCGCTTGGCAATTGCCCCTTGTGCCACGACAGATTTAGTCCCTTAAAACACTACATGCATATCAAAGCTAGAAGTTGCTCAGCCTCCATGAAACGCCCAAGGCGAAAACTGCTCGCCAGTTGAAACGAAAGCTTCTATAGGTCGGCTTTAATTATCGTTGTCGCACCTTGATTTGATGAAGTGAAAGGTAGTAGTCAAATTAGAACTGCTCGGCAGTAATTAGGTCTCATCATAACAAAACATGCCCTTCATGGTGCGGCGCACAGGAGCAAAAGAGCTGCCAAAGCCGATCACGGAGGGTGAATTACTGCAAGATCCTTATTCGACCGTCATCGGTCAGGCTTGGGCAGATACTACGCTGGAATCAAAAACTTCATTGTAAACCTCTAAAGGCTCATACTAATTGGAGTGATGAATTTTAGAAAATTATTGAGGCTGATGACCTTTCTCAGCCCGAAGACATGAAGCGGGACATCGCGCAGAGAACGGTGCTGTAAACTAGACATACGAGCTCGAGTGACATTTTAAATCCTTGACTTGATACTCAATCTTTTGAAACAGTTCAAACAATGCTTTCAACTTGCGCGAACCTACTTCAGCCTGACTTTGCTTTCAACTTGCAACGGATACTGGAGACAGGGGACGCAAGAAATTACAAACAAAAATGATGAAGCTCGGGTAACGTATCCGTGATTGAATCAAGCTTATGTAAGAAGAAAAGTCTTCATCTTCCAAAAGAGCAGCAGAGGCAACGAGTTTAGGCTGGAGCGCTGCTTCCGAGGTCATCTCGCTTAAGGGCTGTGCCGCAGGTTGGACAAGAGGGGGCTTTTCTAAAATTTTAGTTGAGTTTAGTTTCCAGAGAGGTCTCATCAATGGCACTTGGGTGTTCTAAATCCAGTTTGGTGCTGATATTGCGCCCGAACCGCGGTTTCTTGAGCCGAACCGACGCGACTATTAACCTGTCGCGAAAAGCTTCGACACCGCTGAGCCACCGAAGGCGTTCACATTGAGCTGGCAATCCGAATCGCAGTTGGTTATTTCATGCGTCACGAGGCATTTAGAACCAACACAGCCCTGTGGTGTTGGCATGTTTAGTGCGGCACAGCGGCTAGCGGCCCGACTGAGCAAGGGTCCTTCGCCCGGGATGCGTCTCTTTTTCCCCTTGGGCGAGGGCACATTCACACGAGCTGGGCTCCGCGATAAGATTGGCTTGATTGTTGCCAAGCTTTTGGTTGCCGCGAGCCCGGTTCGTTCTTTAATTTTCATGCTTAAATCTACAGCTTAAAAAGACACTGTCCTGCTTCCCTCCCGAGAAACATTTACCCGCTCTTCTCGACATCTCTGTGTTTATTCAAACACTCACAGAAACTCAGAGAGCACCGACGATTCCACACCCAATTCACCCAGCATGCCGTCAGCTACCTCTACACAGCTTTCTCAATATGTGTTCAGCAATGCTGGACCCATGACCACTGTTTGGACGCCGCCTACATCGTGTGCCACGCCGTCGCCCCAACTCTACATCGCATACAACGAATCTGGCATTGTGTTTCCCCAATGGGCTCAAAAATGCGAAATCCACGATTTTGGAGACTGCTACCCTTCCGGAAAGGCCATAGACTCTGCATGGTCTTCGGCCTCCAGCGCCAGCGCCAACGACATCGCCAACGCAGGGACCATCTATTACTTTTCACCAGCAAGCGCTTGCCCCCAGGGTTACACGACCGCCGGCGTGGCCGCCAAGAACGGTGCTGGAGATGTCAGCTCCTCTGGTGCATTCGTACCTCCAGTCGTCACCGATCCTGTGTTCAGAGATAATTTCCTGTCATGGAACCCGCCAAACAATGTCTTGATGGAGGCTCTAGAGGATGGAGAGACGGCTGTTGTATGCTGCCCCGAGTAAGTCCTCTCCTCTCTGTCTGTGGTTAAAAGCGCCATCTTGATCATCTAACACCAAGCAAAGGGGATATACAGCAGATGTAGCAGGCGGAGTCAAATGCTACTCCAATGCGCCTTCGTCACTCTTTGGAGATCCGATGACGGGATGCAATTACATGGTGACGGACACCGGAGACCAATATTACACATTTGCGAACGCCACGTTCACTTACAACAACACGGTTGTTACCACCGAGGTTGTTACTTACACTGGAACACAGCCGCCGGAGGCTAGTTACCCTACTACCACAACGACTATCGACAGTGACCAGGCGGACATGTACGAGCCTGTCGCAGCAAGAGAAGGTGTTACGTTGGTGTACAGAGCGTCTGATGTTACGGGCGCTACGGCAGGCAGTGGTGCGGCTGGCCCCACGGAGACAAGCTCGAGTAGTGCCGCTGGCTTGAGAGTCATGGCCTCTGGTGGAAGGGTGGGAATGGTTGCCGTTGCTTGGACATTCGCCGCCATCGCGGGTGTGATGTTGGGCATGTCTTAGTGAGGTGCTGGTAAATCTTTGATGTCGCACTTGTGGAGATACCCCCAATGATTTACGATAGCTAGGCAACAATCATGTATAAATATCATATCGCGTCTCTTCATTTCCTACAATAATATTACGCTATTTCCATGGTATCTACAAGCCCAGGAGCTCGTTAAGGTCAACAACGCTAATGCTGACCTGGTTGGTGCTGCTGGGAGGCAGTCTTCCACCACCAATGATCGCAAGCTGGCTGCCATCTCCGAGGATCTCAAGAGCTCGCGAGTAAGCGTTAGGCTGGGGAACAGCATACTCGACCCAAGCACTGGCGTCGCCAAGCTTTTGGTTGACGAAGATGTTGGACTGGCTACCGGCGCTAAGGATGATGGTGCCGTTCTCGCCGCCGAGAGGGGTCCAGACGACGTAGGGAGAGCTGACGGGGCGGGTGCCGGCGCTTGAGACCAGGGAGATGCCCGGGGCCGCGAGAATGTTGAGGGGATCCTTGGTCAAGCGGTAGTGCACGCGGCAGCCATCGGTACCGCAGACCTCGTAGGCGAAGATGAAGTCGTCGTTGGGGAGCTTGGTGATGACGGGCATGCCGGGGCGCGCCTCGTAGGCATTGGGATCGTTGACATCATCGACGGGGTCGCTCCAGGACTTGAGGTCCGAGGTAACCTGGTGGGAAAGTTTCTGGCCGTACTTGGGGTCGCGCTGGTCGGCGTAGTAGATGATGAGCTCGCCGTTGTGAAGGCTGTGTAAGCAGTGCGGTTAGCGAATGCTTTCACGATAGGATGTCAGTGGCTTGTTGCTTACAGGAAATGAGGCTCCCAGACAGGAGTCAGGCCGTTGTTGGGGAGGGCCTCGCCACCGCTGGCAACGCTGCTCAGGAACTCCCAGTTGGCGCCACCATCAGTGCTGACGTAGACATCGATCTTGGTCAGGCTGAGGTCAGTGGGGATGCTGTTACCAGCGAGCAGGATCGTGCCAGCAGGGTAACCAGCAAAGGCCTCAGGGAGCTCGTAGAGGAAGGGCTGGTAGCGAAGACCCCAGCCATTAACAGTATCTTGGACGCGTCCGATCTCCGACCAGCTGTTACCGCCGTCGGAAGAGCGCCAGATGGGGAAATAGACGATCGGAGGCTCCGGAGAGTAGTTCTCCCAAGTGGCGATCAGGTCACCCGAGCTCAGCTGGATAGTGCGAGCATACAGAACGCGAGGGTCAACCCAACCGGCATCGGTCGGCGGGGAGAAGATGACCTTGTTCGAGACGGTACCGGTGGCCTGGCGAGGCTCGACAGGAGTAGGGAGGGGGCTTGCTGCGACTTGAAGGGACAGGAGACTGGCGATGCCAGCGACGGCGGCACTGAAGAACCTCATTTTCTTAGGACGGAGAGGATTGACCGGGCTGATCTTGAGGAAATGGGAGGACCGACGGGTAGAAGTCAAGTTCCTTGCAAGGGGAAGAGAACTCATAGCTTCCGCACAGCGGGGTAGCTTATATATCTCGCCATTGAAGCTCGAGAGGGGTCGGTTCTCATCGTCACGCCAAGGAAGCATCAATCAAGAACATCATCACCAGCTCAGCTTGCGTGGAGGCAAGCTTGATTCGTGACTCGTAAACATCTGATTGGAATCCACCCCCAAGCCGGTAGAGTGGCCCTGTTGGGGATAGCTGGCGGGATGTGCAGGTACGACACTGTGATCATTGGCGCGTCTGGGGTACTGTGTTTTCGCGCAACTGACAATGTGACCTCATACTGCGTGGAAGAAAAGCCGTTGGGTCGGCGATAGCTCGACCGAGAGCAATGTTACCCTCCCCGCGTTTATGGATAAGTGCCGTCGAGATCTGGGGTTGAGGTGGGGATGAACCTAGTCAAGGTTCAGTACTGCCTGCCGAAACCAAGGATGCGCACCAATGAGGCTTCGTGAATCTCTCGGAGCGAACCGGGGATCGTCCAACCCAAAGGGTTCACGTGCTATTTGACAGCTTGAATTTCGGGTTCTACGAGCTTACAAAATGGAGTTTATTGCCAAGAGACATGGATTTAGCTTGGTCATTGCAAATTGACGATGGGTCTGTGAATGACACAATCGGTCTCCGCCTTGGTAGAAAGTGTCTGCGCCACGGGCGCCTAAATTCGGGTGTGATTCGTCGGCCGAGGTTCGAATTTCAGGACGATGAATCGAATGATCCCGCTTCGGGCCGAGACGACAAAGTTGCTGATCGTCGAACAACCATGTGGCTCGGTGGCATTGATCTTGGTGATCGGCGCACTTTGTGAGTACAATGCTCATTGATCGCGACAAAGATAATGACATTTACTTCGGAAAACATGATAAGATATCTACAAGAAGCTGGAAAAGTAACGCTCTCAATCACCAAGAGAATTGCTCGTCAGGCTGCGCTGGTAAACGACACAACTCGAACAGAGCCCCCCAAAGCCTTCGTAGCATAGTTGAAGATTCCGTACCGGTAACCCATGAAGAATTGCCAATCGTTGTGAAGAGAAAATGACGACCCTAGAGTCGTAAAGGTCTGACCGTCAATGCTGTAGCTAAACACGGCATTGCCAGCTGCGCCAGGCCGAATGTCTGCCTTCATTCTTAGATAGACTTCCTTCGAGCTGCTCAGCGTGATGCTTTGCCGCTGCACCACCGTGCCGGTGGAAGACGTCGTCCAATCCGAGTTCATGTTGATACCGCCCATGAGAATGATGTTGTACGCGTTACCGGAACGCTCGACTCCGATCAACGAGGACTGGTCGCGCAGTGCTGCGAGGCCGGTGCGGTCGCCGTCAGCCATGTTGGCGACATTGAGACGGACTGTGCCAGTCCCAATGGGGCCTCGAATGCGATGGCTGAGGGTGTTGCGGGCTTGATACAGATCGGACGTGACGGAAACAGTACGCAGAGTTAGTCCATTGTTTACAGTGAAGCCATTTGTGTCAGGGTTGTGGTTCCATTCCCATTCGGGACGAAGGGTCGTTCCAGTGAATGAGTCTGTGCCAAGGGAGCTTTGGACGTCGACCTTTGCGAGCGGATAAGGGTAGTTTCCCCACTGTCCGTTTACTAGTGTCAAAGACGGGAACCCATCACTACCCCAGGTGATCGGGGCAAGAACTGGGAAGCGACCGCCAGGATATCCATCGATGAAGCCCATGTAGTACCAGTTTCCGTTGGGTGTATCGACTAAGCTGCCTTGCTGAGGTGAGCCAGCACTAGGCACGGCAGTAAGGCGAAGCTTGTCCGCAAGCACCTTGACCGTGTACGGACCCCACGGGCTGGATGACTTGAGCACATATTGTCCGTCGGCTGGCCGGGTGAGGAAAATGTAGTAGTTGCCGTTTCGCTTGTACATGCGAGAGCCTTCCAAAGTACCAATGCTGCTGGGAGTATTGTATACAACCTGGGAACGGACCTCAGAAAGACCGTCGGCTGAGAGCTGGGCGACCAAAATAGCAGTGTTTCCGTAAGCCACGTAAGGAGTGTCATTGTCATCGAACATGAGACCAACGTCGTAGTAGCATTTGTTGATCGTGCCTGCTCTGGTCCAGGGGCCGGCCGGGTTCGAAGCCGTGTAGATGTAAGTCTTGGAGAATTCGATGCAAGCAACGAAATACCACAGACCGTTGCTGGCGCGATGACGAAGGGAGGAAGCCCAGATGCCTTTGATGTAAGCTCTCTGACCATCGACTAGGTTGTATTTGGTGCCCCAGTCGAGGGTAGGCACCGAGTGGCTGAAGTACTCCCAGTTGACCAAGTCTTTGGATCGCAAGACAGGAGCACCTGGCGAATAGTGCATCGTTGAGGCCGTCATGTAGAAAGTATCGCCAACTCGATGGACCTCGTTGTCTGCGAGATCCTCCCAGATTACCGGATTGGTGAAGGTCTGCGCCAGGGCACAGAGTGCCATGGCAAACACCGACAAAAGCTTGCAAGACCTCATCTTGGAGTGGTGGAGGGAGAAGGTGCCCAGAGACGAGTCGGTCTGATAGAGGCAGAGTCCGAGAGCCACGTTTGTGATCTGGGGCATCCTCTCTTTTTATGTAGTAATTCTTGGCTGTGTTCATCTTGTCAGCTTCTTCGGATTTTTTGCGTCCCATGCGAGGCCATCGGACTCTGCACCGGCATCATTGGGCCGCGAGGTCGGCAACTCAGGTGCCGTCAACGGACAATCAATTAACCTGAAGAACGCCATAAAAGGAGAAACGGGGCTATTTGCCGTGAATTTTACATACAAATACCACCAATTGAGAATGCTGCAATCGGACACTGGTGTGTGATGTCTCGTCGTTGTTCTTTCCAATTCAGCCCAGAAGAGGGGTTTTGCGAGTCATCTCGTGACAGTGATCGACACAGGAAAAAAGCGCTTCAATCATACTCTAGCGGTTCAAATAGGGGCGCTCTCTCTAGCTCATGTTACACATTTACCCGCCAACAGAGTGACATCGGTAACGCCTCAGCTCTTTTCTATAGGAACCCTCTCCACTTTCAAATACAGTCAGAGCTGTCGCAAAGTTGGCCAGTTGCTATTTAGTGTGTCATAGCCTAAAAGGGAAGGGCCTGGTATATGTACAGTTTAAGGTGGCTCACGATGAGACAGTAGGGACCCCATTATAAATTTTGGTATTACAAGCCACTATATGTAACCTTCCATAGCTCAGAACTATTGGATTGCTGGCCTACCGGCCTATCAGTATGGTGATGTTCTGTGGACTTGACGTTAAAGATCAATTATCGTGTAATCGGGTGTGATTTTGAACAACCTTTGATGCAATATTATCCGCGACTTAAGCGAGTCATGGGCGTGCTACGATCCCGCATAGTGTGACCAAGCGTATTGAGTGAGCGTCCGGTATTTTGGTGTAGCCCAGCTGGGGCACGTGCAATAGTCCAAATCGGTGCAATCAAGAACTAATCATGGCCGTATCCGCAGTTTCGAAAGCCTAGTAGGAAGCTTCTTCACTCCAATCTCACTTATGGTAGAAACACTGCCTTTTACCCAGCACCGCAGTTAGGTATACGTGACGAAGTCCTAACAGGATGCAGGTTATTTCATAGACGAGGCAGCTGTTTGGTCGACTCTCGTACAGCGTCACCCTCGGCCATCCCGAGAAGCTTAGCGGTCACTAATAACGTCACAGCCTGCAGACAACGGTAACAGTCTCACTCTGTACCGCAACAAAGCCGTTACGGTATTCGCGAGACCAAAGTTCAAACTGCATGTAGGGTAACATGATCTGGCCGTGTTCTTGTCAAACGATAACATGAACATATAAGAGCCGAAAGTCTCGTCCATCGTCACTGACTTTCATAAAATTCAGAGACTAAACTTCTCAGCTATACTCCATCCCAAGCCACCTTCGGTTCCAATCACAAAATGAAGTGCATTGCTTGTCTCATGGTACTTCGTGCTGTTGGTTCCGCCGCACCTGCAGACGAGCAAAGTCAAACTTCAACATTCGACAAAATTGACGGCTTCTATGCTGGGCCAGGGCCGAAATCTTCATCTACAAGCTACAACTTCGAAGTCGGTATCGTTACCGGAAGCGGCGCCATGATCAACCAAGCATCCTGCAGCTCCAGCAGTGCAGACAATTACCGTAGCCCTTCGATACCGGCCACTTAGACGGGATGGTGCACTGATGGCTACTACAACTTTACTTTCGTCTCGGGAAGAGACCAAGACACGCGTGGATACCATCTCAACCTCACGGATTCACTCGGCGAGCGCGGGACTAAGCTCTATCCGCAGTCGCTCGTCTATCGCGTGCAGAACTGGGCGGACCCCGACCATCCCGACCCGTTCCCCAACTATGCGCTCCGCGCCACAAATACGAGTTATGCCCCACGGTGCATGCACTTTGCTGCGTCATTTTAGCCTGTGACATCGCAGAACGATCTGAAAGTTGCGAGACACGGTGGAAAACCTGGTGGAAAATCTCGGGCTTCGGAGTGCTTCTTCTTGTCTTGGTTCTTTTTTGTCTTTTTTCCATTGAACCAGAGGTTGCGATTGGAGCTGGAAAGTACTTCTATGGGAAGCAGTACATCATGGTCTTTAATCTGGCTGCATCAGTGCTACCTTCAGCTTACATGTATTACGTCTGTAAGCTACAATTAGACCGTGGCCGGGAGGAGAAAAATCCACCATTGGATAGTTTCGTCACACACAAAAGAGTATGTTATAAACTTGTCGTAAGGGAAATTTCATGAAAGCTTCCCCTTCGCGAAGCCAATGACGAATAGACTAACCAGATCTTACAAATTACTATCTACTCTCTAGAAGGCCATATGTACAGGTATTGTCAATATGATACATGGCATTTCATACCCCAGCTCGATCATTTCTATATCCATGGTCATGACCCATCAACGTCCTTTGTTTTCACCTGCGTCTTAGAAGACTTAAGCATCGGTCAGGACGACGTAGAAGCCAAGAGGGCAGCCGTCGTTGCTCTGTTGGAAAGAGAAGACGGTGTCGGGAGAGCAAAGGCTGCCAGAGACAGTAACAGTGCCGGGAACGTTGGCGGGAATGCCACAAGGGGCGCTGTTGACGATCTGAGATTGTGATGTCAGCTTATGAGCCATTTTGTACGACTGTGCAGAACTTACGTAGCTGTGACCAGGGGTCATGATGGGGGGAGGGTTGGGAGGGCTCGGGCCAGGCGCAGGCTGCTTGTTGTAGGAAGTGACTCCGGCCACGGCACCGACGCCGATGGCGTAACCAGTGAACTGGAATGTACCCGGGCCGTGGAAGAGGTACTTTCCGAGAGCCTGCTGGTCATAGGAGGGGAAGTCGAAGACGAGGTTGCAGACCTTGCCCTGGGTCTGAGCAACAGGCAAGTCGAGGTTGAAGACGGTGCAGACGTCGTTGGGGGTCACAATCGCCATCTTGGTGGCGGGGAAGGCAACGCTTGGGAGGTTCTTGGAAATGGGAACTAGCAGGCTGGTGTTCACGTAGGACTTGCCGAGGGTGCCATCGGGCTGGGCGGTGTTGGTCGGGCAGGTCTTGCCTCTCTTGCTTCCGTAGTTGTCAGCGCCAGGAGCAGCAGCCACGGAGAGGGCGAAGGCCAGGGCAGTGGTGATGGTGGAAGTCTTCATGTTGAAGTTGGGAGTGAGCTGCCAGGCTGGAATAAAAGCCTTAAGACCTGAGGCTGACGTGTGAATTTATAAGATTGGAGAAGAGAAGTCGAAGAAGTGTGTTGCTGGAGATGATCTGGAGTCGGGTGGGTGGTTCCTGTCTCTTTATATACAGCAATTGTTGTGAGGGTTTATCGCAGCCTAGATGTATAGCTCAGATGCGGCCTCGGATCACGGCTACTGCAGCTTATTGCCGAACAGGATGGCAGATTCTCTTGCGGCTGAGAAAGTTGCGTGTTGAGCTTTCTTCGGAGGACGCATCGCTTTGAATAAAAAGGCTCCCAACCCCACGGTAACGGTTGCTGTGCCCCAGCGTTGGAGCGGCAGATGACTTCGTTCTAGAGCGAAGGAGCAGCGCTCCGACTACGCAAACTGGTTAAACGAAAAATATTAGTCCATGCACGTTGGTGGTAGTTGCCGCGCTCTGGCAATTTCGGGGAAGTCTTCGCTCGACGCGGTCAGATTTTAGACCTGGGGTCGCGGGTCTTCGCCCTAGCCCGCAAAATCAAGCGTCGGCCGGCATATTCAGCTTGATGTCAGCTCGACTACCAAGCGCGAAAAACGTGGCGCACAACGGTGCCAATAGTCAGGCACCAGACCAGAAGCAAAAAAGAAAAATGGCGCGGAGATCCTCGTATGCCAACGCTGTGACTCGGAGCCGATTGCCGGTTGGTTTTGGTCACCTTTCGGCCTGAGCAGTTACAAACTCAAGATTCGTTGATAATGCGAGGGCGAAGGTCGCCTGATGGGAATCAACAGCCGCAACGGACTACCCCAACCCTTGATTGCATAGATTGCTTCAAGGATGAGGTTGTGAGCAATTCGTACCCTTGCTGCATTTTCTTGACTTTGACGAATCCCATCCTGTGTTCCTGCGTCCCCGGCGCTGGGTTTCCAATATTGTGTAGCATAAACGCAACGCAGATGTAGGTAAGCGGCTTATGTGAGCTGCAAGCTACCCAAAGAAATACGAAGTATCTCTCATCTTCACTAAAATGGCTTGCCGTTGGTCTCTGTGAGTAAGATGCGCGAAACCGTTGCGAACCGCTGCATGTTACTGTCTGGTTGGTTGGCAGTCTAAATATTGGTGCCGATCAACTGCAGTGCTGATCGTCATCCAGGGATTTAGACATTCATGGATGCCTTTGACGTCCGGCACTATGCTCTCTAGCGCCGCTTATCATTCAGGGGTCGCGAATCGCGATGGATCAGGCGGACTACAAAGAAAGACGCTTTTCACGACCAATCGGGTCACCCATTTTCACCACGCTAAATCTCACTCCAGGTGTCCTGAGGGGATGTCTTAGTAGACATCTAGTTAACACTGACGCGGGTGCTTTGTGCAGTGATGCCGCCTTGGCGCTAAGTCTCTTACTGGCACTAAAGAATCTGATTGAGCATCCCCAGAAAAAGCGCCTGCAATGACGGATACTTGCTTCAAGTTGGTATATGATACATACATCCGCGAATGGTTTCAGCACTACGGGTATGTCGAACAAGACTGGGTGACTTCAACTGGCTGATGCCGGCCGCCGCCCGGTCCGTCAAATCAGTGCCGCCCACGACGACCAAGGACCCACTCAGCTTCCGGGAACAGTCGAGGGCCCGGGCACTACGGCGGAGAGTGTCCCGACGAATTCCATGGTTACCACGCGCAACACGAAGGTTTCGAGCTTGACAGTCTGCGAATTCTGCCTTTAGAACCAAGTCTCAGCGTAAGCAATCTTTTCACGAGACAACTCTCCAAACATCGATGGCTACCGTCACAGGCCTCGCAACATCATGCTGAGGTCTGCACCACCCTCAGTCTTCCCAGCACTAGCTTTGAGCTCCTCCATATCCCAGTTGGCGAAGACGAATTTCCCATTCAGGAAGGCCGCTTCTTGGCTGGCAGTCCAGACGAGAAAGTCTGCGGGAAGAGAAACTAAAACGTGTCAGCGTCAGCGATGGGAAGCTCCTTCAATTCAGTCGACACGTACTGTCCTCATACGGAAATTTGAGTACTGCCTCCTCAAGCTCTTCAGCCATCGGAGTCTGGATTATACCTGGGTGCACCGAAATGACTCGCAACTTGTCCTTGTTCTCCGAAGCCAGGTACTCTGCTAGCTTCAAAGAGGATATCTTGCTTGCTACGTACCCGCCCATGCCCGGTAGCGGAGGCATGATGCTCCCGGCAGTGTTGAGGACGATAATGACTGGTTGAGATGGGCCCTCTTGATCCGAAGTGATAACAGCCAACATAGCCTGAGCTAAGGTCGGTAAGCCTTTGATGTTTACTTCGAATGCTCTCCAGAGGTCGTCGAGGGGCACTGTTGCCAGAGGGCCCAGGGGTGGGGGGGCTCCAGCTGCGTGTATGACGATGTCGATGCGTCCGTACTTGGAAACGATCTGGCTCAGCGTAGATTTCACAAGTTGTTCGTCGCAGACATCAACAGCAAAACAGGCTGTCCCCGTGTCGAGGCCTTTCTCATGAATGGACTTGGCAACCTGCTCAAGCAACTCCACTCGGCGGCTGGGCAGAATCAAGGCTTTTGCTCCGGCTGTAGCGAAGGACGACGAAGCGGCGTTTCCAATTCCAGATCCGGCTCCAGTTATGAGGACGACTTTGCCGGCGGCGGAGATCGACGGATTCGTAGCAGAAATTGCCTCGTAGCTTGCGCTGTGGGTAGTCGGAGTGTTAAAATATCGACTCAAGGTACTGATTGATGATGGTAAATGTGATTTGATGTGATTAGAGTAATTCATTCAGATATTTGGGAGACGGTAGCTAGATCTTTCTAGGAACATAGGTAGCCCGACAAGTTTCTGTTTTGCACACAAAGCCACAGAATTCACGATTGGTCCCCGTTCGATTTTCAGCTCATGAAGGACTCCAGGTGGAGTGACAGTATCCTCAGTGCAGATGGAGATAGATTGTTATCATAAGCGCGCGGGAAGGAATTGATATTCGCTGTGTTTGTAATCGTTTGCAGCTGTTCTTACAGACGGGATGACGCCGATTTGCAATCGTCGAAGGTTCACGGACTCAGTGTTTCCTAATACGGCATTTCCTGAAAGAGAAGAATTACGTCCGTTTCTTTTGAGTGGGCCACTGCACTGATCACAGCTGCCGACAGCGCCGAATATCCTCAGTCGTATGTAATCCCCGTTGAGATCCTTCGCAGATTCTTGCTTTTCTGATTACTGATGCCCGAAAAAAACAATTTGCATACTCTTCTCAAGTTTAGCGGTGCACGCTCCCGGCTCTCTGTCTCGGCACCCCATGCTTGCTCTCGCTGACACGTCTTTCCAAGCCCCATTCCTCCTCCCGAGAACCTTCAGGGAGGCCAGGCTTGCCACCTAAACTCGCCAGCACCATCTTATTTGTTGCTGTGAAATCATCCAGTATCTGCAACTCTTTCTGGGTGAACCATCGCGGCACTAACACAACTCTCATGGGGATGAGCAGGATGATCAGAACCGGGAAGCCTATTGCTGCAAGGGTGTGCGAGATGGCTACACACGCCGCAACATCCGCGAATTGTAGGATGATGTAAAGCCAAATCTTGCGACGGCGCACTTGTAGCAACAGCTCGTCGCGTTGAATGAACCGTTTCTCGGAGTGGAGGAACACGAATTTCTGCAAGATGGAGTTTGACTCAATTGATCCCCACTGATACTCGTTAGTTATCAACTAAAGACGTCGAACGCTACCATGAACTTACACCGACCACGAAAAATACACCAGCGAATACCGCGGCCGGCATTGTGTGAAGAACGACAAGAAGAGGCCCGGTCATCGTTCCAATCAGGGCAAGCCCCATCAACAGGTGCGACAATCGCTGCTCGACGACATGAGTTGCGCTGACAATTGGACGGCGGATCTCAGTGTCCTCCCCCTCTGATGTTGGGATGATCTTAAGGCTTGTCTTGTAGACTGTCAATGAGTCTGTGTGAACTGGAGCTTGGGGAACAAGGCCATTCGGCATCGGGAGCCCAAGGATGCCTGCAACGAAAGTAGTGCAGCCGAGAAGGAAGAAATCCCAATGAAACCCGCCAGGTTTCTGAAGTGGGTATTGGCGAGCTTGTGCCGTAATACTGCTGACATTCTGTGAAGTGGTTAGTATGGTCTTTTCGACATCCCGGGTCGCAACTTACATGGTCGTAGTAGAAGAGCAACATGGTCAGGAAACCAAAAGGCATGGCAACAAACACCCACTTGACATCGAGATTCCAGAAGTCGATAAGCCAGTTTCGGGGCTGTGTGGGATGAAACGCTGTTTCTATGGGAACTCTCATAATGTGTGCGTCCTTCAAAGGTCCTGGAATGTGGGAAAAGCCGACCCAGAAAACCGTAGCAAACTGTGGGAATGAACGTTAGGCAATCATTCAGTTAGGTGAAAGACAATTTGAAGACGGCTTACGACATAGGCATAGTCTGCGAGAATGCCTCGAAAGCCCGCTCTCCAGAGAGTGCTAGAGCCAAGCTTTTCTAGCGCGTAGACCGTTCCGAAATAGAGTATGGCAATCAAGCAGGCCAAGTACCCAGCAGCACTGCCCTCAGTAGTGAACTCATTGACTAGTTCCTCAACTCCTTTGACTATAATGATGTGAATAAAGGGTGCCATGGAAAGCAAAGGTGATGACTTACTGATATAGATGATTCCCACGTACAAGCCAAAGGATTCGCTAGAAAAGTCCGTCACGTAGCGCATGTAGTCGCATCCGTTGAAGACTGCAACTAGCCAGTGGAAGATTGCAGCCCAAATTCCTGTCCAAGCCATGAATTGTGGGTAGATAGAAACGTCATAAATCTTGATGATGTCGTAGATCGTGAAGTTGAAGAGAGAGATAAGGCCGGTGACGCCAACTATCGTCAGGGGCTGGGCGCTGAGTGTGCCGAAGACGACGGCGGCAAGTGCTGAGGAGAAGAGCGCTTCGTTGACACCGAAGAATTCGCCAGTTCTTCGGTACATGTCGAGAGTGTATGCAATCGCTGGAAGCAAGCTGGACCGGTTAGCTATATTTCGATATAGGAATAGTTGGAAAGCGTCATCTTACTTCACGAAGTACATCCGGATTGTGCTTGCGACTGTGCGATATGTCCATGCGTCGGTAATATCGCTCCAGTAGTACGGCAACCTTCGCTTGATATCATGGTAGATACCTCGTCCGGGACGAAGCACCCTCCAGCGTCGCCATCCCTTCTCATCTTCATAGGAGTAGGACATCTTCGTCTCAACTGGCTGCAATTGCGTATCGCTGGAGCCGCTGGACTCTGGTTCTGTTGCCATGATGAAATGTGTGGCGGAGTAGTGGGATGGACGGGAGAATGTAAGAGCGCCAAGCGTTAGGGGTGCAAAAGAAATAGGATGAAGGGACGCTGCGGCCTCAATGAGAAGTCCTGGATGGTTAGATCTTAGACAGTCACCTCTTACGTATGAGACAGGAAGCTTGTATTATACAACATGCAAGAGTCAGGCCCAGGCCAGAATCTTCCCAAAGAAAGCACGACTGCAGGGGCAAAGGGTGCGCCGCCGTCTACCTAGGGTAGGAGCGGTACTAGGACCGTTGCCCGGCGTGACGTCACAGAATCAAATGTTTCGGCTCCATTCGCAGCATCCGGTATGGAGGCTACCATTGCTTTCGGTATGTGTACCGTCCCGACAAGATATCTGGCTGAACATGCGAAAGCTGATGCTCCAGAAACGGCCGACTATCTATGAGAACCATCTCCATCACCCATATACACGGCTGTTCTTGAGGCTCCTCGTTCCTCTGCGATCATCCTGTTCGTCGCTAGTCTTCTTCGCTGTAGATGAGATCCGAAAATGCCCGTTCCCTTCAGATCACGCATCATTTGACGCACTCTGCCAAGGGGCGACAGTGCCAAGACTCAGCAGGTCTTCGGGCGGGCAGAACCCAGCCAGTTGCGAAGTAGAATTGAGGGGGAATGTACGATTTCGTCCGTATTTGCGGCACTAGCGCTGGACTAATCTTCAGTTTTCTGCCCGGGCAGCATAGACTTAAACGAACCACAGTAGCACAGTGGCAGGTCCGTCATCCTCTGGCTCCCGTGCCCCAATCCCCGCCTACGTAGTGTTCAGCACATCGCTCTAGGGATTTTTCTATTACACTTGGGGCAGACGAATGATACAATGGGAATTGGGGGACTATGATGCTTCATTCCGCCGCAAATTGGAATCCTTTTGCCGGCACAGCGGTCTCCTAACCCTTTGCCAGTCAAGAAACAAGAGGTAAATCATCGTCTGTTGAGTCGCTCAGAGCGTTCCAGGGCAGCGGGAGGCATTGCAAAATTTCAACAGTTGTGGGATACGTGCTATTCTGAATGGAGAACATGCTCTTTCGTCGACACACTCAAGCGATCAGGCGATTGTGATTGACGTGACATTCGCCTCCTGTTCCAACTCAACATAAATATCTCGGCACAACACTTTAATTCAAGACTGCTTGCGATGAACGCTTGGCTTCCGCACATGTGACAGCCCGACCTTCATTCCACTTTCATATCTCCGAACTGTCGTTCAGTGGCGTGGAGATGAGAGTCGACTTGTGTGTTAAGTTTCCCCCTGGACGAGGCTGGTTCCATCCTGGAGAAGAGGTGGAGGGAACGATCGATGTTCATGTGCAAGACTCGGTGGCTATTGCCTCTATCATGGTCTCACTTCAAGGTATTTAGTGATATTGTCGATGCCGGTGGCTCCAGCTGCTAATGGAAATGTCTCTAGGCAGGCTAGACATCAGATGTGCCGCTGTATTGACACCAGATTCCTCCACCAAGATGCCGCAATCGAACACAACACAACAGTCACGCAAGGCAAGTACTCTGAAGCACACAGCGCATGGGCTCGCCGCCTGACAATTGGCGGGAGCAGATTTTCAAGCGGTCGTCACAGATCGTCCAGGCCGCGGGAACTCTCAAGGAGGGGAAGCATTGCTTCCCCCTGTCACTTTGTTTTCCGCATTCCACAGCTGACCCCCACTGCGAAACTATTTGCCTCCCACCGTCCACAGGGATCAACACTGCCGGCCTGAAAGTTACCGTCGCCTACGTATTGAAAGTGAAAATTCAACGACAAGGGATTCTTCGTTTCAACACTGTCAAGAAAACAGAACTACTCTTCCGGCCCCTGCCTCAATTTCGAGTTATTTCGCCGACCATCGGTGATTGCTCATGCACTGCTTCCATCGCAGCCGAGGAACTGGAAACTCCGCAGCCGCTGGCGCAGGTCCGGAGTACCCTGCCGGCATACAGCCCTTCCCTGCAGCTGAAGATGACTATTCCGGCGCCGCCGGTGCTAAATCCCCACAAGCCCCTAGCGTTGGCTCTGGAGGTTTTGGTTCACCCTGACTTGATGCAGAGGCTGGGGCCAATCTCGTTGCGAAATCTAGTGCTGCGCCTTCGCACTACTACAACAGTATGTGTGGGCCAGGGCTCGCGAGAGGACGTCAGGTATGATCCCATTTGCGGCATTGTGGGCGATATTCCAATTGCTCCTGCGGAAGGGCAAAATGGTTTTGCTCTCGATCCCGGCATTTGGAAGAGCCACGTCGTCCCACTCGTTTCACCAACCTTTGGATCTTCCTTACTTTCAATCAGGCATGCGTTGGAGGTTATCTGTGGGTTTTCCACAGGTACACACAAGAGGATTCAGGTATGCCACCAAAGCAAAAAAAGACATAGATATGAACTGACTGTGAAGGTACAAGTGCTTGCGAACGGGCGTTGAGGTAATCATCGCGGATGCAGAGTTCAACGACCCACCACCGGCTTATGCCATGATCAATGGTACTGAGGAACTGGCCTGCTCCTCCAGTGACGACTTGTAAAATTGAATTTTCAATCGAGTTCATACTTTAGCTGAAATATCAACAAAAGTCACTCTCCATGACCCTCGATGAAAATTGTTTATCTTTCCAGCGACTAGAGATCACTTGCTGCAGCGAAAGGAAACGTTTTGGTCTACTATAGTGATCAACTACTCAAGCTTTCTATAAGCAATCATGGAAGCACCCGTTATGCACTATGAACTCTTAAGGGCTTTTGACAGCTCTCTTGCGCCAAAAGTCTGCAACCTCGTAGTCGAGCTTTCTCTGCGTAGGCCCAGCAGCCCAACCACTTGTCCTCAACTCGGCAACCCGGAGCCACGGAGGCATGGCCTCCTCTCGATTGCCGACCCCAGCAAAGTGAACAAGGAAATCTCCGGGCCTTGCATGATACGCCTCCAATTTGACCTGCTCATCTGCTGTGAAGTCCCTCTGTGGACCAGGGTAAGCATTGAACCACCACTGAGGTACCCACGTCACATTGTGTCGGAACTTTTCTTCTTGAAGGAGGAGCTCCATGGCACTTTGCTCCGTAAATTTCAGCTCCACGTCCGGCTTGTAGTGTCGGTAAGATAAGATCGAGTCGAAGAGGTCAACGCTCCACCTGTTGACCCTCAGTAGGAACACCCCGTTGTTCAAACCGTTCCAGTCCGTCGTCGCAAGGAGGTGAATGTTGCCTTTGGGGAACTTGTCTCGCTTGGTGATGTATGCCGGGTCGGGTCCGTTCGCGGCCCATCCAGGAGCAGGGGGCAGGAAACTTGCTGGAGACCGGCAGTTGTCCAGGACGATGGTGTCGCGGTCGACCCACATCAACCATTCCAGTCTCTCTTCTTTGGGTTTCGCGAGCTCGTCGAGAAGGATCGAAAGAATGAAGGCAGGTTTGTTCCATAGATCGTCGACGATGTTTTCGCAGAGGACATGAACATCGGTGCCGTGGATTATGCTGTGGACCAGATGGGTCCGTAAGGCTCGTTGATAGTGGTGCTGGGGCTCGCCGAATTGAGCGGTGACTGTTGCAATCCGTGGATTCTCACGATCCATCTCTGCAGAGTTATTCTTGCAATATTGAATGCTTGTTGACACGTCCTCGGATAGAGAATCATGAATGAACGGAAAACAGTCGTCGTCTCCATGGCAGTGTAAGTGAGAATGTGAAGGCTCCGTCCTGCGATGAGGCAGTCTGGTCAGGTAAGGATAGTACATGCAAAACAACTGTATTGTAACAACCAGTTGAAAGATAATGAACAAAGCCTTTGATGACGGGGAGGCTGTTGGGAATTTCATGATTCGGACGTTGAAGATTGACAGCACAGAGGTTGGACGAATGTTGGCATAGACTTCAGCAAAGTTTATGGAAAGTAATCGCACTTTATCCGAATGTCCCACGGCTTTCCCTCATTTCCATTGCGTATGTTGTGACAAGGTTTCGAGACATTGCTTGGCAAGTCTGCGTCAACGTCGTCCTGCTACTGCTCTTGGCCCTTGGCATTGCATTGGCACCCATGAATACGACCAGCCGATCCCACCGCCACGGGACATCAAAGCGGCTCATCCCAGGGCTGAGCAGCTGGTTTAATTCTGCCCTGGCAGTGAGTTTTTGCTTGGCCTTATCCCTTGGGAAAGCCCCTTATGTTTGGGGCTCGTTGGTCGATGGGTGGTGATTGGCGGCGTGGATGCTGTGATGGAGCCTGCGGGAGCTCAGCAATCAGGGTCTGAGAACAAAAGTCGATATAGAGAGGCAGGTTCAGTTTGATTTCCAACGACAAAAAAGTGAAGTCTTGCTTGTTATGACGATTCTCTTTCCCACGTCACGCAAACCGAGTTGTTTTCAAAGCATCGTCAAACTCTCGGACGGCTTCCGGCACACGGCCTTTCAGAAAGACAAGAGGGGAACATCGCCTCGCAGTAATTGATATTGCAGTACCCACATAACGGTTTTCCTGCTTCTGAGTAATGTACGGTTGAGTGAATGATACTATCTTTTCACGTGTATCTTTGCACATGTAGAATAATATTTAGTCGTTAGGCATGGAGGTTTCGCTTGCACAACGAACTTGTTAATGAGACGTACGACTTTCTGGAAGTCAGGGCAACGAGGCAGATGCTGCAATGAGCTAAGGGCGCGAACCGGACTTCCAGATATCATCACCTTCCATAGCCAATTAATTATCCACAAAGAAGAAGAACGGCTTTTGTTCTTTTAACTTTGGCTAAAATCAAGACGCCAGCAGACTACCATGGTTCGTCTATTCGATAAATGGGATCGGGTATCCCATTTTGTGCAGAAATCATCCCGAATAAAAGATGTCGGGTCTCAAGCGTTTAATCGCCAGTATGAAGTAGGAGGTTTATGAGAAGCCGTCAACGGAAAGTTCTGCGTGGAAATATGGTCAGAGATCAGAAGACGACAACCGCAACGAAAAGTGATTACATGAAAGCATGAGTCTCGATATGTAGATAATGAATTGAAACTTAAGATCATTGGTTAACTTGCACGTCAGACATTAGATTCATGGAGAGACGCATTTGAATAAACTCCCCACTCCCCTAGCTCGAAGTCTTGCTTTAAATGCTTGCTGAAGACCTACTCTGGAGAGATGCGTCACATCGAAAACCCAAAGGTTTGTACTATTGCGACGATTGAATGATGAATGTGCAAACCCGATGATTACTTGGTTTAAAGCGAAACCAGGCGGATAGGAGAATCAGGGCCGAGGCAAGACCGGACAAAGATTGCCGAAAGTCGGCATGGGGCCGGCAGCGAAGAACCGCGGACATACTGTCTGTGCAACGATAAATCTTCATACCGACGCAAGGTATTCAAGCAGCGAATTGGGACATAGAAAGTACCATTGCAAATACCCGAGCTATCGGCTAGTTCAAGGCGCGGGCAACTCGCCCGACTGTCGGCTGTAGCCTACCATGCGGTAACATTACCTAGGATTGATTTAGCAGGTCAACTCAACTACATCCAGTTTGCGGGGCAACAGGGGATTATCTACGAATACAGTATCGTTGCCAAGACGCATCAACCCCATATGCCAAGAACCCCATTGATACGATATCGGAGTGTAACAATTGATCATGAGCGACTCAAGTTGTAACATAAATTTCATACTGTTATTCGGGCTGTTGATTATTGCATCTTTTACGATCATGCCTTTTCTCTCTACTTGGAAACTGGCACCGGTAGCTTGGATATCGTGACAATGCAGTCTTTACTGAAATACACAATCGCCTTTCTCGCGTCAAGCACTCTCCTACACACATGCGTCAATTGCCAAGAGCTAGCGGATCAAGTCTTTGCTGCCATTGACGCCCGAAATGATGGTCTGAGAACCCTTAATACGGAGGTGAGACAACGATGGTCAATAGACTATGATTTTGACGAGACTTCTTCGGTCCGTGTTTTCTAACAGAATTATAAAGATTTGGGAGAATCCGGAGCTCGGATACCAAGAAGTCCACGCACATCAGGTTCTCACCGACTACCTCGAAGAGCAGGGATTCAAAGTCACTCGCAGCGCCTACAACTTGAGCACCGCCTTTAGGGCCGAGTTCTCCAACGGTGAAGGTCGTGCTGTGTCGTTCAACTCTGAGTTTGATGCTCTCCCTGGTTTGGGACACGCTTGCGGGCATAATCTCATTGCCACCGTTGGTGTTGCCGCGGCAATCGGCGTGAAAGATGCACTTGAGAACGGGAGCGTGAAAGGCTCAGTGGTGTGAGTCCGCTTGCCATCCAATCGATGCAGCGAATTGACAAAGATTTTGCAGCCTTCTAGGAACTCCTGCGGAAGAAGGGGGTGGTGGCAAGGTGAAGATGCTTGAGGCTGGTGCATACGACGGCCTTGATTGCAGCCTGATGGCTCATCCCGGAAACTCCGACTACGCTGCTTGGGGCAGAACCCTGGCGTCTTGGCGAGGCAACGTCTCTTGGACCGGAGGCAAGTTACCGCTATATTGAGCTCTTCTTGATCAACTTTCGCTTACCGTGCCGCGATGATAGTTGCTGCACATGCGGCCGCAGCCCCGTGGGCTGGTCAGAATGCTCTGGACGGCTTCGTTGCTGCTTATCAGATGGCCGGGCTGTTCCGCCAGCAACTTCAACCTTCTGACAGAATCCATCATGTTGTCACAAAGGGATGGTCCGTGGCAAATATCATCCCGGACTACGTTGAAAGTCAGTGGGGTGTGAGAGGAAACACCAGGTATGTTCACCATCACGTGTCCATCTCTCTGGAGGTTGCAGTAGACTGACTGTCAGACCACGACGTGATGTCGTCCTCGACCAGGTTCAGTCTATCCTGTACGCGTCCGGCAACGGGACGAACACTACTGTGGAGATCACTCCATTCCAAGACTACTGGGACCAGAACCCCAGTTTTCAACTTGCAAGCACTTTCTACCAACACCAGATGAAGTACCTTGACCCGGCCAATGACCCGAAGACGGCCAACTTCACCGTATCCTCCCCTGAAGACTCACGTCGAGATGGAGGGGCCTCCGCGTCCTCTGACCAGGTACGTTCATATAACGCATGTGTTGAATGAGACATCTTCTGAACTGCGGCATACAGGGCAACGTGTCTTGGTTTCTTCCGGCTATTCAAGTTGGCTTCCCCGTTGGTGGAGGTGCTCCCGTACATAACGCTGGCTTCCGAGAGCTCGCCGGAACGGTACGTTTTTGTCTTTGTTGAGAAACAGCATGTGTGAGATCGCTGATCAAGATTCAGGACTTTGCCCACGAATCAGCCATCCAGACTGCCAAGATTCTAGCACTGACCGGTCTCGAGGTGTTGCAGAATGAGACGTATGCTGAGACCATGTGGGAGGAGTGGAGAGCTATGATAGAAGAGGTGTCGATCTCCGTATAGATAATAACAAGCTTACATAGGATGGAAGTAACAGCGCGTGCTGTAATGCTCATGTTGACCGAGGCATCCTCAAGGAGGGAGAGGACATAATGACTTAGTAACAATACGTCGAGGGAGAGCTTTGACGAATTTCGAGAACACTGGCAGCGATCATTTCAGTCATGCACTTTCTCTTATGCCGTTCTCGGCGATGCCGGCGTAGCTTTTCTATGACCATCATCTCGCACCACAAATCAATCAAAAGCGATTCGCGTTGCAATCCTCCACCAGAGTCCATATTCTCACTCGCGTGGTCAAGGCTCCGCATGTTTCTACGCTACTCCCTCCTCGCTTCCCAATGCAATTAACCCATGAGTCACGGTTGCGTTCTCCCAACCAACCTGACTGATCTCGGCAATGTTGATGCGGTATGCGACTCCGTCGGGTCTGCGTGCAACTTGCAATGCAACCCGCTTCTTCTCAAACTCTGGAGGCGCTGTGTTTTCTGCGATGACTACAAATTCGTACTCTTCGCTCTTACTTGCACCAGCAGCAAAGCTTTCTTTGCATCGGCCAGTTTCGCCCACTTTTTTGCCATCAGAGTCAATGATGTGCTGGACATAGTATGCGTGCTGGTTTCTCTCAAGCGGGTTCCAGCCAGGCTGCCAGAGGTCTGACTTGATGGGCCCCGTCACTCGAAAACGCGCCGAGTCGGCCCAGAAAAATAGAATCTGATCTTCCGGTGTTTTATCGAGTACCTCAGTCGTCAAAGCAGGGTAGTGATCCTTGACCATGTTGAGAGAAACTGCAGAGCTTCCTCTTGCGACAGGTGGGTTTTTAGGATTATCCAAGAACAAGAGACGTACTTGAACTAGTCTCAATGGTCCGCGTTTCAGAATGTAGCAAGAAATGACGGGATCCAGCCTTTTTTTTCGTCAGTGATTTTAACCATTGATTTTCCTGGCAGAGCTTACCCGGCTTCAACATGGCGATCTTCAATTGTCAGCCCTATAGGGCCTTTCCAGCCAATCCAACTCCAGCTGGGGAATGGGACCTTCTTCTTAAGAGATGTTGTCGGTAGAGTAGTCAGGGCTGAACGCCTTCTCACCCCCTCCAAGTTTGGTTCCCAGCATAAGCCGAGTTCGAATCTTGAAGTCGGCAGGCCCCATAAGAATTGCTCTCCTGAAATCTCTTGTGCCTGTTGAATGATAGCCGAGAAGGCATTGTAAGCATCGCCTTCCCCAGTGAGCTCTCTGTTCGAATAGTCACGTGCGAGACGATGCAGCTTGTGCCACATTTGATCACCATCCATCTCAGACGCGTACCGGTCTCTGTATGCCGAATTAAGATAGGATTCGGAACCTGACAAGTTGAACCACGAAACAACTGCAGAAGCCTCCGAGTTGGTCTCCTCGCTCCAGTGTGACTCGCAACAAGCCCAGGTGATTTGCTCGTCAAGGAACGTTATGCTCCTTCGTGAGAGGGCTCGTTCTTGCAATGTCCACCCTCTAGAGGACCACGTCGTCTCCGAGTTGAAGTTTGAAAATCGGCTCGATGTATGGCTCAATGTAGACAACAGGGATATCTCCTCCTCGGACGTTGATGTTCGTATTGTGATTTCCTTCTGCATTTGCTTTCGGTCGGTTGAAATGCCAGGTAAACCGGCATGAGAGTCTTTGCCGCTCGCAGCAATGATGGTGAGCAGGGCATTGGCGTATATGTCCGCCATTTTGCCGATCTGCACTGCTTTGTCGTCATCGCTATCCTGAATGATACAGAGAGCGTCTACCCATATGAACCGAGTCCCCATGTCTTTCGTGAACTTGCAGGCGTCCTCAATGGTTTGAGAGAGGTTGCCTTTTAGCGAGTCCTTTTTTAGTAGGTTCTCGCGATTCGCCTTGAACTACATCTTTTTCTGGGGGGTTTTTCCCCACACGTAGCTCAAAGTCATGTAGTTCAGACTTTTGAGCTGTACGTTTCTGCGTTCCACAATTGCCATTGTTTCTACATCTATGAGGCGAAACAGTGACATATAACCAGAAATATTTGCAACATATAGTTTTGCGAAGAGATTGCGCCAAAGTCTTGCGATTCCGAGACAAAAGACAAACAAAAGGCTTCGATTTCAGGTCAGTCTTTGATGAAAACTTGCGCAGTAACTTAACGCACTAACCTGGAGCCTACATCTCCGTCTCGATCTTCCACTTGTACAGAACCACACGATGAGGTATGGGTTTCCTTGCAATGTTTAACCCATTGAATCGGAAGACGCATGTCCACCTTAGATAGCCTCTTTCTCCCCGCGAAAAGGATGTCGCCAGGGTTATGAGGGCCTCCAAAGAAGGTTTCCACTTTGAAGGAATCCTGCGATCTTGCGGCGTCATACGTCTGAAAGCAGTGAAATATCCGCTTCCAAGACGCCTTCTTGAAGCCCACGCGTCCAGGGTTTAGTCCGTTTGTGCTGTTCTCGTCGAAAGGAATGAAGTAAATCGCCAGACGTCTCATGATGAACTCCGGATTCGCCTCTCCGGGCTGAGCTCCTTCCCAAGCAGTAGCCTTCGGAGGTTGTAAGGCCCCGGCAATGTCACATGTAGCATAGCACAAAGGATCCTTCAAGCCAACAGCCTCTAATTTTGTCATCTCATCTTCATACTGAATAAGAACATCTTTTACAGCTTTGCAAAAGACACAGGTGTCCGCCGAGGCACGGATTCGGTCCGTGCGACCCAAGGTCCAACTCGGGTCACCATCGATGGGTTGGCCAAACTTGAGAGGGAATCGGTCCTCAGAAGGCCTTTCACCAGCGTTAAGAGAGTCGATCTCGGCTGCAGTAGGATTGCGGAGATAGCTAAAGTCGATGAGAGAGCAGTACTCGCAAAGCTTAGTGACAGAAGCCATCTTGGCTGGAGTAGGTACTTTAGAAGCGGTAGGCAAATTCATTGAGATTGTTTCCCTTGTGCGGAGAAAGCTGCAAAAGTAATCAGGCTCGAAGGCAAGCAGGCTACGAGCGATAAATGGGTCAGGTAACCAAGTTCCACGAATCATTATCTCATTGGTGATCTGAAGTGGGCACATGAAGGCATTCACTTGGCACGCAGCCTGATTTGTCGCCTGTGTAACGTTGGATGCACCAGGAAAACCAATCGGAAGCTCAGGAGTATAGTCATCAAATGCTCCATTGTTTCTCAGAGTATGTAACTGAAGGCGAGAACAAATTAACTACATGAATCCACCCAGATGAGCCCTTCAGCGAGGCACACAAGTACCGTCAACCTCGCGCCTCCCATCAGGTCACCACACCCCCTCTGATCTCGTAAAATTCGTAAGTCGCAAAGACTTAGCCGACGGTGCAGCCACCGAGGCGAACGCTCTCAGCGTACATCTCGTAGGTGTCGGCGTTGGCGGCAGCCCTAGTAGCAGACAGGGCCTGGGCAGCGACGTAACCGTAGCCGTAGTCGCCGGTGCCGTACAAGTGGGTCATCTCGTGGAGCATGCTGCCGGCGCGGTCGTAGTCGTCGCCGGAGCACTGAGAGGCAAGCTCGGGGAAGCCCCAGAAGCCGTTGTTGGGGCAGGGGACGATGACGTTGTCGTCGGGGACGGTGTACAGCAGGGCGGAGCCGTCGGTGCAGTCGCTGTAGGTGTCCGTGCAGGAGATCTTGGGGGAGGTGGTCTGGACGCCGGCAACGTCGTTGTAGATGGTCTGGACCTTGGAGACGACGGAGGTGGACTTGAACCAGGTGGTGTAGTAGTAGGAGGAGGTGCCAGCAGCGGTGGAGGCGGCCTTGGCCATGGAGATGGCGTTGCTGACGCTGGTCTTCAGAGCGGAAGTCTGAGAGGCGGAGCAGGAGGAGTAGGTGATGGAGCGCTTCTCGACGCGGGAGCGGGTGGGGCTGTTGCGGCGGGAGATGTGCTGCTCGGCGACAACGGCCTGGTCAGGAGTGACCGCGACCTCGCCGGAGGTGACATCGTCGCAAGAGGCGAGGCTCTTGAAGTCGGCAGGAGCCTCGGCGCCAGTGGCGTAGCGGAAGCCCTGGATGGCGGTGATCTTGGCCTCGTCGATGCCCTCGAGCTTGTAGCTCTTGGCGGCGTTGACGGAGACGGTGACAGTCTCGCCAGCATCGATCTTCTGGAAAGCGCTGGCGTCAAGGCCCTGGCGCTTGTAGTTGACGTAGATGCCCTGGAAGGGGAGAGCATTGCCCTCTGCGTCAAGTTAGTTCCTGTTCTGGGTGTAGCTCTGCCCATCGCCGGATCGGAGGTGTAAACATACCGGCATCGGTCACAAGGAGATCCTTGGTGGCATGGTCGCTGAAGACCGTGTTGCCCTTGAAGACCTGGAGAGTCTCGGAGCCGGTGTTGGTGACAGCGACGCTGACAACGTGGGCATCAGAGTTGGAGATCTGGACCGAGAGGGGGCAGGTGGCCGAGGCGGCACCAGCCAGGAGGGCGACGGAGAGGGCTTTGGCAACCATGTTAATCGATGGACTGGAGTGTCGAGCAGTGGCTGAAGAGACAGGAAAGGAACACAATGTTAAGCGAACACTTCTTCGCTATATATACTCGATGTTCCCCATTCTTGGCATTCTCAACAGCCGTTCACGAACATGGGCGCAGATAAGGCATACCGGAGGCATTGCCACGTCAAGGAGGTGAATCCACGTTGAAAATCATCATGGTGCAGCTTCTCGGCCGTTGAGAATCGTAAGGCCGATGCAATCTAAGCTTGTTTTGGAAGGAGACGAATCAAGGGTACCCTCATGCAAGACATATGGGCCAAGCATGAGTTTATTCAAGAAAAGCTTCGGAAAGTCCAGCCAGGACGAGGAGGTGCGGACGCACGGTGGGTAGCATACATGGGACAGGCAATCAAGCAAATCAGTGGGGTGGGTAGCGATGGATCTTGTGATGTCGGCATGTGGGCGGGGAGAAGAGACGGGAGCACGGGAAGAGGAGCAATTGGGTGTTTATGTTGTGGTTCCACGCTTTCCGCTAAGCAAGTTAGGAAGGCTCATTGCGGCGGTTCATCTCAAAAATGGTAGGTGCCATGGGGTAATATCCAGGGGCAGGGAGCCAGGGACCAGCGGTCGAATCATTAGCATGGATTACATATAAGATATACAAAAACAGGCGCAGTATTGGGGTTCTGCGGCGATGTCCGTTATCAGTGCGCTTGATTCAAGGTTATTTTTTCAGTGTTCCCGTCAAAAGCTACGTAAAGTTAATCGCGGTAGCTCCCGACGCGGAGCCGGGAATAGCGACGAGATGCCGAGGCAACGAACTGCTCGGATATGCCCCATTTGTGTGGATGTTATAGCCCTGGTTTGTGTTTTGCCAGTACAACATTTAGTCTTCTCCGTTGGCTTGTTTTCGCAGGCAAAGAATGCATTGAACAGAACAGTAACATGTAATTTGGACGAATGGGGTAAATGATGAACGTATCTTCATGATGGGCTGCAATTGCCGAGCGGTAAAATGGGATGAACCTCGGCCATCAATGGCCATCAATGATCCTAGTCAAATGAGGGGACTGGCCAGAAGTGAAAACACAGCCGGCGAAGGTCCACTTGAGCGATGTTTTTAGCAGTTCGGAAACGGCCGATCATACCAGAAAGGAAACTGAGATGGGGTAGAAGCGAGGGCCTGAGGATCATGCCATGTCGGCGCTTGGCCGTCACCGACTCAGGAAGCTTGTCTATCATAACACTGATTGCACTAAATAGTGAACATCCCCACCATTTTCAACTGCTGATCCGCTCATGTTGCTCGTCCTAGCATCAAGTTTGGAGCCAACGACTCAGAAAATCCATCTTCATTTGTTCCGAGACTGAAAAGCCACGATGTGTATTGTACGAAGGAGAGAAACGTTCAAACGACGTTCAATTTAGGTCCGCATGCTGTATTGTGGGTTGAACATGGCAGTCCAGCCAAGGGCGGCCAAGATTCTTGGCTGGCGGGATGTGATCGCCAAGGGTCTTGGCCAGATGCGTCAATCGTCTTGGCCGCATGACCCCCGGTTCGCTGGAACATTTGCGAGAGAAGTAGCACAGAAAACAGGATTTGAAATGCCGAATGGCCGACAATGACTATTTCCAGACTGTCTTGCTGTGCTTTTCATCGTTTCACAGGCGTGGAGGACCCAGCAGCAATTTGCGACCGCAAATATATTGCTTCACGTCAAGACTGAAATCAATCTGTTGCGATCAATTTGATGCGATTGAGATACAATTGCCAGAGATTTCCAAAAGCGGCTCTTGTGTGAGCGCATGAATGTCAAGTTTCTTACACAAGGTCTACATCTGTCGTCGCATTAAGACTCTTACCAATTCAAATGAAGGTCCTCCAAATTCAGTTCATCGTGAGGGGTCACACGCATGTCACATGTACAAGAAACATAACAATAATTGTTCTTTGCCAGGAGACAAGATATACACTAAGTATCCAACCGGTACACATGAAAGGCTTACAGCTCCCAGCTTTGCTTAACAAGGTTCCATGTTTCATCTCTCGCGTATACGAGAGAGGACGAGCGTGCCAACTCGTTTTTCAATCTCAGCATTTCGATTTTGTGATATAGGTAGAGTGTCAACACCAGAATTAGCTGCCTTCTGTACTGCTACTTTACAACCGGTCTGCTGTTGATTTCTTAAGCTGGAGACAGCATAATGATCAATTACCTATTTCTTGAAACGGCGTTTGCTCCAGTAGCTCACTTCCAGTCATTACGCGGTTATTTAAGAAACAGTCGCATGCCTATTGGCCTATCACTAGGGCATTTCCAATTGAATGCACCCACAAGCCTTGGTCTAAATCTGAAGTATTGGTCTTCAGTGTAGGGTGTTGTTGCTATTTAAACGTTACTTCACCCTTCTCATAGTCACAAATTATTACCTAAATGTGGCAAACCCATCTCAAAGTTGACAATTGCAGGAACATATTATTCTATTTGTCTGTTGACTCAGTTTAAATGACTTCTAGTACTTGTTTAACCATGGCGATTGCCTTCTCTTCCTCTAGACGTCTAGCAACAAGTTGTAAGCTAATAGGCATTCCATGGACGTCATTCGGGTCGTCTGAGACAGCAGTTAGCGATGATAGATGGGGCTGTTTTGTTATGACACTCACATTCTGCATGAACTGCTTCGCAGACTGGCCCCAAAGGCGTCTCTGCCGAGCTGGGTGCGTCCACACTCTTGTCCGCAGACAAACCAGTAGGGAAAGACACGCAAGAATAATCGAGGACGTTGTAGACACCGGTGTATCCCACTGCATCATTGTTAGCGCCTTCTCCTCTCTTCTAGTCAAAGGATACAACTCACCATGCTTGAACGTGCCGTTCTTGACACTTGTAAACGGCGTTGTAGGGCACAAGATAGCGTCAATACCCGCCGCAACCCAACGATCAAGGTACCTCTTCTGGAACGCCGTCCTCTGCAGGTGCAGCTGCCACATTTCATATGTGCCGAGCTCCTTCGCCTTGGAGTAGGCCGCCATCTCAGGCCTCCACGGCTCTTCCGTCTTGTCCAACTCCTTCTTGATGGAAATACCGCCGTCCGCGACGAACATGCGGTCAAGCAGACTCAGGCCCTCCTTTTGGTCCTTCGGGTCCCACTCAACGATCCCGTGGCCTGCCGCCTTTAGCTTTTCGACGGTCTCGCGGAGGGCGCGTGCGACGGGAGGAGTCGGCCTGACCATGCCGTCGTTCCACATGACGGCAATCTTGAGCTTGCTGGGGAGTTCGACTTCCCTCCACGCGATGGGTACACATCGGGGATCATATTGCCACGTTTGGCGGTTGACGACGGTCTTACTGTAGAGCTCGAGATCGGTGATGGTTCGGGTCATCGGGCCGTTGACGGACTGGACTGCTTCTTGGCCGCCCATGCCGGATCGGCAGCCGAGAGTGGGGAAGCGGCCGAAGGAGGGGCGGAGGGTGAAGATGCCGGTGCACGCGGCCGGAATGCGCAGGGAGCCACCTGGGAAATGCTGGTTAGCAATTACAACGAAGAAAATTGTCGCTAAAGTTGTCGGGATGTACCAATATCGGTGCCGATGCCCCATGGGCTGCCCTTCATCACGATCAGAGCAGACTCTCCGCCAGAACTTCCACCGCTAGTGAGATTCCTGTTCCTCGGGTTGACCGTTCTTCCAAAAACATTGTTGACCGACTCGGCAATCATCATCGCGGTAGGAACGTTCGTCTTGACGTAGAACACGGCACCAGCCTCTTCCAACAGTGTCGCCAGCGCAGCATCGTACTCGGCCGGGCTACCCACGTGTGAGGCAATTCCTACAGTGGCGTCCAGGCCCTTCAGGTTGAAGTTGTCTTTGAGCGAGATCGGCAATCCATGGAAAGGTCCTACTGGTTTGCCGGTGCGCTCCAAATGCTCGTCGAGGGCCTGCGCCGTTGCGAAGGCACGGTCAAAGCATGTTTCAGAGAGGCAGTTTGTCTTTTGAACGAGAATGTCAGCGCCAGTTAATTCTATGTCCACACACGCAATCTCAGACTCACCAGTTGATGCGCCGCCGCAGCGCGCTTGCAAAAAGCCTTGGTGACGTCGATAGACTTCAGTTCTCCAGACGCAAGCTTCGGAAGAAGCTCAGCGGCGTTGAGTTCGGTGATGGCCAGCTCTTTCGGGGTGAACCAGCCCGATGTCTCAGGCCAGCCCGTGACGTCCTCCTGGGACTCTGGAGGGAGCAGGCTCTGCGGGATGCGCCATTCTGAAGGGATCGATGATGCGAGGGCCTCGCGCTTCTTGGCACCGGCCAATTCCCAGGGAGCGGAACCTTCCGTTTTAAGACTGCCCATGATGTCGTATTAAATTCGGGAACGATTTTCCGTATCGCAGCGCGCAAGTTCGAGTGTGCAAGACAGTTCACGATAAGAGAGATTCTTCAGCGCGCGCACCAAGACACGTCCAAGTTGTTAAATACAAGCGCGCGCGGCTACCGGGGGCATAAGGATCCTCCTCATGGCGCAATACAGCACCGGTCATCGGTGATGGACTCGGGACGCATCGTCCGAGATCGTGCATCTTGCGAGGGGAAACGACTAGAGCGCGAGCTAACAGTGCTAGAACGGCGCCGCGGAGACTGTGAGGGGGGGCAGGGGATCCATTTCACGATTTGGGGTCGATCGCTGAGGGTGGGTGTCTCGGCAAGATAAGACGGCGGCCCGGGAAACTCAGCTCTGAGCACCCGTCCCTTCTTGTCTGTTGCTTCCAAGCTGCCGGGGTATCGTTATCCAGTCCCGGCAGTGATAAAGCTGCATATTTATCGATCACAGGAACGATGGAGATGCGGAGACTCGTATGATGCATGAAACCCCGTGGGCAAATGCAGGCCGATACAGGTGTCTGGGCGCAGAAGACTGCGGAGCTGGTCGCGCTAAAGATGAGTCCCAAGCCGTCCCTCGGCCGGTTTGCAACCGTCAAAGATGATTTCGTTGAAGAAGCGTGCCAAATACGGACGGCGGCGTCCGTTGGTTTTCTTGCCGCGAATGGCTGAGTCAATGACGTACCTTGGCGCTACAGGGAAGAGACAAACAGACACCACGGGCGGGAAAGATTTAGGCGTCGTTAGTGCACCGGATGAATACCCCGAGCCGACAAGGGATCGTCCAGCGAGTATCCCCGCATCTTGCGATGTCTTAAAAGGGACGTGGTCAAGATGTTTCTCGCGGCATACAAGATTGTTAAGAGAATATTGTCTCTTCAACGTACGAAGCACAAGCAGAGACGCGCTGTATCGAGCGCAAAGTGGGACGCGTCTAGCGATTCCGACTAGCCCTAATTCTCTCAACTCAATTCACGATTGATATCGCCGAGCGCCGATGACTCCAAACTCTGTCCTGAAATAATCGCCAGCCTCAATCGCCCCTCAACCGCGCGTCAAACTGGTCACAGGGCTGAGAAATTTGGGGGTTGGCTGCAACGCGTATCAGGCGTGATTGAGCTTCACACATCGAGAGGCGCAACAACTTCAAGGGCCGCCTCGGACAGGGACCCCGAGAGCCGGGAGGTAAGCTTATCGCTCCTTTCTGGTTGGTGTTGAGACGATCGCACCCTGATGGGAGCAGTCAGTGATAACGAGTCTTGGAAGCCTTCACAGTGCCGCAGATTGGCCGAATCACAACGCTTTGCGACGGAGCCGACACGGTCGGCAATCAGAACAACCTCCGACGCGGACATGCGATAAGACGCCGTGAATAACGTAAGAAAGGGCCGCCGACATTCGTCTAAACGGTACTGCTCCCGCCGATTCTGCCGGGGCACCCATTACGAATCCAGCGAGAAGGTCGTTTCTGGGATTGTTGGGCCACCAGAGCAAGACCCTGGCCCCCTATCGCTTGGCTTTGCTGCCTTATCTTGACCCTATCATCGCGACAACGATAAGTCCAGGGCCCGGTTAAGGGAGCTCTGATAGTAGGAAAGGCGACGTGACTCGGTGAGCTCATAAGAAGCCGAGACTGTTTCTTCGGTATTGCTGCAACCTCTTGAGTGAAAGGAATGCCTGGCTTTCCGACTCCAAACTTCTTCGTAATTGGTCTATGAGATCAGAGACTCTGGAAGGTCGTCAGGATGGCCCTCGATAAGATTCGCCAGTATTTGCATGTCGAATACCAGCCCGGCGAACGCAAGCTCATTCAGAAGGTGCGCTCCTGTGTTGATTGCAGATCGTAACATGCCCGCTGATTGGATCGTAGATTGACTTCTTCATTCTCACATTCTGTTGTTTGAGCTACTTGGTCAACTACGTAAGTCTCACACATCTTCAACTTGAGGAATTAGTTTCTTACAATAGCGCAGCTTGACCGAACAAACCTGAACAATGCCTACGTCTCTGGTATGAAAGAAGAGCTCGGCTTCGTTGGCGACCAGCTCAACCAGATCAACACCTGCTTCACAGTAGGGTATGTTGTCAACATCGCCCAATTGCCCAGAGCTATTACTGACATCTGCACAGCTATGTCATTGGTCAAATTCCCTCCAACCTCTCTCTTCACTATGTAAAACCGCGATTCTGGTTCCCGCTCATGATGATCATCTGGGGCGGCCTGACCATGTGCACCGCCAGTGTGCACAGCCCCAAGGCCATCATGGCTATCAGATTCTTCCAGGGAGTCGCCGAAGCATCAACCTTCGTCGGCACGCACTACATCCTCGGCGCATGGTACACAGAGCGCGAGCTCGGCAAGCGAAGCGGCATCTTTACCGCGTCCGGTCTCGCGGGAACTTTCTTCGGCGGCTTCATCCAGACCGGCATCCACAGCAGCATGGACGGCCTCCACGGACTGAGCGGATGGCGCTGGCTCTTCATCATCGACGGACTGATGACCATCCCCGTCGCCATCTACGGCTTTATCTTCTTCCCCGACACGCCGCATACGACTAAAGCGTTCTATCTCACCGAGGAAGAGCGCAAGCTGGCTGCGTCCCGCGTGCCTGAGATCCAGGAGAAGTCGCCGCTCACCTTCCGCTTCGCCAAGAAGGTGCTGACCTCGTGGTACTGGTGGGGTTTCGTCATGCTCTGGATCATCGCCGGAGAGACTGAGTCCTTCAGCACCAACTCGCTCCTGGGATTGTATATGAAGAGCCACCCGACGAACAAGTACACCATCCCCCAGCTCAACAACTACCCCACGGGTGTACCGGCCGTCGGTATCGTCTCAACCCTATTCTGGGCAACCCTCACCGATTTCCTGGGAGGAAAGCGATACCTCGTCGCCTACTTCATCGGCCTCACGGGCGTCGTGACTTCCATCATGATCCTCGTCGCCGCCAAGGACCCCACCAGCGCCAAGTCCACCTCTGTTGTCTTCGGTGCCTACTACTGGGCCGGTGCCGTGTACGCCTGCCAAGCAACCTTTTTCGCATGGTGCAACGACGCGATGAGATACGAGGAAGGCGTCTTCCGCGGCGTGGTGCTGGCCGGTATGAATTTGGGCAGCAACGCAATCAACGCGTGGTGGAGCATCGTTTTCTACGGCGCATCGATGGCGCCGTGGTTCACCGTAAGTCGATTCCCGCCCGCAGGTGTCAAAAGTCACATGTCATGAGGCCAGGCTAACAAGCGAGTTGCAGAGGGGCATGTGGGCCATGATCGCCAGCTCCATTGCTCTGATCGTCTGGACCACCGGACTCACCTATCTGACGCACAAAGAGGATCAGCGGAGAGTTTTGCATGCCCAGGAAGCGGAGGCAGGGTCCGTTACCAAGGGGACGGATGGGAAGGATGATGATAACGTTTAATGATAATAGATGGGATGGAGATTCGGTAGTGCGGAGAACTTCTCGAAGACTATGGTTTCATAGCAACATGAACACAGTACAATTTATTGCATTTGATGCAGAGGGCATTGGAAATATCCATTGAAAGATACTGTGGTTCAAGATGATGAGCAACGAAGACACGATCAAGTCTCATGGCCTTGAGGTATCGTCGATTTTCGAGTTGGACGGTTCTCGTAAGGATCAGCGTCACTCAAGGCTTTACCACCGCAGCTGCGCCCGTAAGAGAGATCATCGAAAACCGACCATCACAATCATGCTGGGTTGCCCGAGTATTTAGAAGAATTGGCGGGATTCGGCAGAGCCTACCTCCGTCATGTTGGCCCGGGTGTAGAGCGATCCTCGCGCCTTATCATCTCCGCGAAGGAACGGCAGCGCCCTGGTGACACGAATAGCGGGATACGGGCTTGGCCAGCTCATCTTTCGATGCCGAGGCCGGGAGTGGGGGCTCCACCGCATAAGCTCGCGGGTGCCGAGGCCGGTTCCATAAGAACGGGCCTGCCCCACCAGATGCCGAGGATGCGGACTTAGCGCGGAATTGTGGCTTTGCCTAGAGCGGTCGAATTCCGCTCAGAATATCGAGCTGGTAATGAAGCATCAAACATCAGAAATGCTTCAAGACTTTAAACGAAACATTTTTCAGGCTCAGGACGAATAGGAAACTTACTGAAATTCATCCTTGACTGCCAAACATTGATTTTGGCGCTCTCTGATCAAATGTGATGATCACATCAATTCTTCAAGCCTCACGCGGAATTGAAGAATTCAGGTGGGCCCGCTAGACGGCGATGCCGACCCCGGTGATCGGCACCAAAATCCCGACAATGGGCCCAAGTTCCAATTTCCCAAACAACTGCGTCATCCGTCTGAACTGTGTTCTCGACTCACGACACGCCACCAACCGCGGTTCCCATGGGGGCTGCCTTTGACCCTGCGTCCGCGCGACCCACGGCATCCAAGATAACGGGACGCCGACCCCGGCTGGCCCGGCACCGTCGGAGAGATGACGAACTTGGCCCGCCGAAAAGTTCGACGGAGGGTTCTAGTCGACTTCCAAGGCATGAGTATAAAAATCTCCCAATTCTTGGCCCTCTCGTATCATAGAGCACTCCAATACTGAACGATATTACCGCATCTGGAAACAATTGATACCCTTTGATCTTTACAACCAAGTATAATCACACTCACATCAATGTCTTCATTACCACCAAACTACGGCGAGCGCCCGGTCGCGGTGCTCGGTGGAGGTGTTCTTGGTCGCCGCATTGCTACCACCTGGGCATCCGGCGGGTACAACGTCCAAGTCCGCGAACCCGACGTCAAGCAACACCAGCCCTGCCTGGACTACGTCAAGCAGAACGTCGACAGCTACCCGGCATCAGGCACAAAACGACCCGGCACAGTCCAATGTTTCCAAGACCTCGAGACCGCCGTCAAAAACGCCTGGCTCGTGATCGAGGCCGTACCCGAGAGGATCGAGATCAAGATCGACACATTTGCTGAGCTTGAGGCCAAGGCACCCGCAGACGCCATCCTGGCGAGCAATTCGTCTTCATACCGCTCCTCGGAGATGCTCGACAAGGTCAAGGATGAGACTAAGACGCGCATCATGAACACACATTACTACATGCCCCCTGGAAACATGGTCGTGGAGCTGATGACTTGCGGACACACCAACCCCGACATTTTCCCGTTCATGACGGACAGGCAGAAGGAGGTCGGCACGAGGCCGTTTACTGCGAGAAAGGAGTCGACTGGCTTCATCTTCAACCGTCTGTGGGCTGCGATCAAGCGCGAGACTCTGTCTATTCTGGCTGAGGGTGTTTCGAGCCCCGAGGAGATTGATGCTCTCTTCGTTGAGCTAGGCAAGCGTGGCGTGGGACCTTGCGTGATGATGGATGGTAAGCTCGCCCGATCCTGACTTAAGTTTCCGTGCCAAGTACTAACACTCTAACAGAGGTCGGCCTCGACACCGTCGCCTTCATCGAAAAGCACTACGTAAAAGAGCGCGGCCTCTCCCCCGAAAACACCGTTGACTTCCTCGAGCGCGAGTATCTCTCCAAGGGCAGACTCGGCACCAAGTCCACCAAGGGCGGTCTCTACCCCCACCTCCCCAAGATCGTCGCCCTCGACCTTGGCCTGGGCCGCTCCAACAACCAAGCAACTTCCGGCCAAGTCATCCAGCTCTCGTCGAAGGGCAAGCTCGAGAAGGTGCTCGTCGATCGCCAACACGTTCCCGATGGCATCGACATCGATGAGGAGACGAAGCGCATGTTCTGGACTTGCATGGGCACTCCCGGCGAGCAGGACGGTGCTGTCTACTCTGCCAATCTTGACGGAACCGATGTTCAGTCCTTGTTCGTGCCGGGCGTCATCAACACGCCCAAGCAGCTCGTGGTGGAGCCTGAGTCGAGGAAGATCTACTTTAGCGATCGTGAGGGTATGAGAGTGTACCGATCCAACCTCGACGGCAGCGAGCTGGAGACCCTGATTGCTTCTGGAAATGACCCTGAGGACGTCAAGTCGTGGTGCGTCGGCATCTCCGTCGCTCCCAAGCTTGGCAAGTTCTACTGGACTCAGAAGGGCGCACCCAAGTCTGGCCAAGGCCGCATCTTCTGCGCCAACATCCAGATGCCCAAGGGAAAGACTGCCGAGACGAGAGACGACATTGAGTGCTTCCTCGACAAGTTGCCGGAATGCATTGACATCGAAGTCGACGAGGACACGAACACCATCTTCTGGACCGACCGTGGTGAAATCCCCAAGGGCAACACCCTCAACAGGGCTCACATTGATCCCAAGACTGGTCTGTTGGCGGCATCCGGATCCGAGAGATTCGAGATCCTGGTCAGGCATCTCAACGAGGCTATCGGTGTGAAGCTTGACAAGGAGAATGGCCACGTCTACTTCGGTGACCTGGGTGGAAGCATCTACCGCAGCAACTTTGACGGAACGGAGAAGAAGAAGCTCTTCTACGATGAGGACCGGGCCATTTCTGGCATTGCGCTCCTGCGCGACTAGACGTACCGGGAGGTGACATGCATTATGGCTGTTAATGATGGGCATCGGGGTTGATTAGCGAATTGTTTGCATACCCTAGACATAGACTCTTTAGACTAGAGACGGTTGAGACGCATCGCGATTCTTCAACCTGTAGACTAATCACATATCAATTGCTTGGAAGCTTCATTTCTATCATGACTCTATCGTGTATATGCATCCCTCATCTATGACTGGGCTGGTGCCTCCGCAGCCACCGCGTAGCTGACCTTTGACTTGCCCTTACTCCTGGAGATCTTCCTCACCGTCGTATCACCACACAAGTCCGTTGTATCGACATGCGTTCCTCCGCAAGGATATACCTCCGCGCCCACAATCTCAACAACCCTGAACTTCTCCCCAGGCGGCGCCAGACTCCTGTCCGGGATAAGCCTCTCCAGTCCGCGCTTCTTGAAGTCCTCCTCATCCCAAAAGTCAACCTTGACCGGCATCTTCGCATCCAAAAACTCATTAACCTTCTTCTGGATCGAGTCCTTGTGCTTCCCATCAATCAGCCCCTGGAACTCGCAATTCGCCGAGTCCGGAAAATGCGACGCCTTCAGCTCATCGAACCCCTCAACCTCCTTCTCCAGCAGATGCCGCACCGCCGCGCCGAGGACGTGGCCAGCAGTGTGGTACCGCGAGTACAGCAGCCTCTTCTCGACGTCAATCGCCTGCTCCACCTCGTCGCCCTCCTTGAACATCGCGTTCGCGCCGCTGAAACGCCCGAAATGCAGCACCTGGCCGTCGCGCACGCCGTCCATGCGCACCGAGTTGACCGAAAATGACGCGCCTGACGATGTCGTCATGGAGCCGACATCGGAGGGCTGGCCGCCGCCTTGGGGGTGGAAGATGGTCTGCTCCGTTACGACGACGTGGTCTTGGTCGCTGCCATCTTTGAAGAGCTGGCGGTTGGATTCTTCGAGGTCGGCGAAGGGGCGGATCGCGGTGACGATTGTCTTGAGGGTGTGGAGTTTGGCGTTGTGCTGGAAGGCCAGGTAGGTGCGGGCGGCTGCGGCCATTGTGACTGATGACGTCCACGGAAATTGCCCTGAGTAAAAGATTGATGGTCTCCGAATTAAAATGCGATGAGTATTACGCTCGACTTATGAATATCATGAAATTTGGCTTGATGTTCTGTTTCATTCTAAGATCTTCCAGCCAATTGACATGAAGGGCGCGCCGTAGTTGAGGAAATGTGGTCCGAAGGGAGCTTAAAGTGGGTCTCGGGATTTGCGCCCAGGGAGACTGACGCTGGTCATGGGCAAATAATTAAGCGATGCGAATACGCGGCAATCTTTGAGTGAGCAGAGATTTTTTCCCATCTAGGCCACAATATCAACTCAGAACATTTTTTTTTTCGAAGTCCAAATTTGGACTTAGATATCATTAGTAGTAGGTTGTTAGGTCAACAGTTCTGTTGAACAACAGTACACTTCATTGAATAGCGAGAACGAACTTAGCAATGGGTGCGCAGGGGACCAAGCAAAAGTGCCTTTCAGGTTACAGTGAGCGCTAAAGTGAGTAAGACGAACACCAAAAGTGTATTGTATCACTAATACTACTTTGGTAGCTAGCGAGGGCAAGTTCACGACCCGTAACTGGTGCGACGAGAATAACGCGCCTACGAATCTCGGTACTCAAACTTGCTGCTTCACAAACATTCACGGATCTTATTCTCCTGTGAATCGGAACCGGTGCCAGGTGTCAGCGGGCTCAATTTCAGCGCTGTTGTCTCCAGCCAAGTACCTCTTGCCAAATCAACAAGATTGGGTACAATGCCCAGTTCAGTATGGAGATTTTAAACACCAGCAATGATCTAAATATATGAGGCCTAAATAGCTTATCCGGGCAGGATCATGCCGTATGTGTGTGTATGTACGAAATCTCTATCCTCTACTGCGTCTTCTTAATCAGGTCCCACTGACCTAAGCGTTCCTCGTGAAGTCCAACCCTAACGGCTCCTCCCTGCACGTTCTCAGAGAAGCATTTCTCTATTTCAGCTCCTTCGACCATGCCCCCTTCATCTTCAAAGATGGAGGCCACCAAGCCGTCGATACTCAATCCACCAGCCACAGCTGCAACGTTATCGGAATTAGACGCCAACGCCATGCAGCCCAGAAGAAGACCAAATATGGCAAAGATAATGTTTAGCACAACAATGCCTAATAGAGGAGCTCGCGGGACACGTGTAAGAATGGCAGACCGTATGGTCGACTCGGCAAGGTTTGGACGACCCTCGTAAACAGGAGCTAGGATGGACACGGCTACGCGTGAGAACTGCGTACCCCAATTTGAGGCTATTTCAGCAGAGCTATTGCCTATGATTGCTATGTCGGTGCCTTGGGTGATCATGATAGAAGGCGTACCCGGCGCTGGGATGACGCTGTTGTATAGCCACGCGACAGACCCATTGGCAAGTGAGGTGGAAACGTGCGAGAGAGATCCGTTGAATGAGGTATACTTCACGTCGTATGTAGCTACTTGGCAGCGCAAAATAAAGGCAGCGCCGCCATGTACCGGGATTGTTATCTCTGGATCATTGGGAATGTTTGAACTTTTGACTCCGAAGTCAAGGCGGAATGCCACAGCCATGTACCAGCTACTTGGCAGATTATGTCCGGGAGAAACAGAAATATCGCTGCGATCCTCTTGTGAGCTATAATTGTTATATGGCTGGGTGAAGTTGTCATCCAGGAAGTCAGCTCCAAAGACGAGGTGTTCATCATTCGCCTTCCATGAGGTCGCAGTTGAGTTGAGCGTTATACTCTGAAGATCACCGTAGAATCCAGAGCTGCAATTGTACGGAGTGGCAGCTCCTATGGGAGCGCTCAGCTGACACAACTGGCTGATAGGCTTGCAGGAAGTTTGGACGCCAATGGTACTAGCGGTATATTCCAGCTCGTTCGATATTGAACCTGTAGCTGGGCCAAGAAAGATGAGGCTTGCATCTGATCCATCCGAGGCCGGCGTGGTGAAGTTCAACAGGCTATGTTGTGTCGATCTATCGCTAAATACCGATGTAGTTTCTGACGAGTCTTCTAGGCCTTGTCCAGTGACGGCTCGCACGTAAGTGCAAGGGTACTCATGGAAGTCGTCGAGCGAAGTGCATCGGCTAGATAAGCCTCGGCTGAATGACTGCTGCACGGCGTCTGAAGTCGAGTTTCTCATATGGAGTACAGCCTAAAACGGGTTCACATCGTCAGAAATTCCGTACTTTACATCATGAAGTCCCGTCGACTTACTTCAGTCGTAAAATGGAGCAAAGAATCAAGTCCGAAAATTGCCAAGCTGTCGGAGGAAGAGTATCAGCCTGACATCCGAAAGCGCTTGAAATGACCAGCAAAGTGTGTCTTACTCACCCGAGGAGTTGAAATATTATCAGAACGGCGCCGGTTGATTTGATTAATGAAGCAAACTTATGCTTGCTTGTCCACCCGTACTTCGCGTACTTCCAAAGATGCCCAAGTGAGCCAGTCGACAGACCGATTAGGAGTACCAGTTGATAAGGTGTCGGTAATCGAGCCATCTCGTTTGTAGACGATCTTTTGAGCAATATCTTGGCCGTTCTGAAGAGATAGAGACCCATCACAATACTAGCTAGCCGGGGCGCAACGCTGCTACTCCATGAAGAGACAAAGATCAGCCGAGCAGCAGGAAAGTCTACTATATAGTAGCCTAAAGCAACAGCATCATCGCTCGTTGAATCAACGGTTTCGATCCAATTCTTGATAAGAATGCCCAGAAGCACAGCTGAAAAGCCAAGCATCGGGAGGCTAGATAGTGCGGCATAGAAGACGATCCATTTGGCAGCGTCAAAGCTTCCCTTTTCGCGAGGCTTGTTGATGAAGGCAACATCTTGATCGTGGTTGTCCTTTGTCGGCCGTAAGTCGGTGGTCTCTTGCTCGTGACGAATCGCTGCCTCGGCAGCTTCGTCTTCTGATATGTCTGATACAGCATGATGCTCGCTGGGCCCAGAGATGAAGTCAACGCCTTGATCGTGGTTGTTTCTTGTCGGCAGTAAGTCGGGGGTCTGTTGCTCTTGACGATTCACTGTCGAGGCAGTTTCGTCTTCTGATATATCGGATACAGCATGATACATACTGGGCAATGCATCACCTGAGTCTCTTGGGCGTGGACTTTCCATGATACGTCTTGATTTGGCGGAAGACGCTAAAAATAGCGAGAAGTCATAGAGCAACAGAGGTAGAGCTCCATACAGGGGTGGGTCTCTGGGATGATGGCTGTTTTAAATGCCGAGTCAACCACTTCTGACATCTCGTGGCGAATGGCGAAGTGTGAGCCAAAAGTAACCAAAAGCTGAGTGCGGCTGAGCTCATGCATGTTTAGGACTGCGCCATGGTTTCGGAAGGTCATGACAGGTCGGAAGCCTCGAAATGTCATTCTGCTTCGCACCCATTTGCTGTTACACTGGCTGCTGTAGAGGAAGCCGTCAGCCCGATGCAGGGCACTAAGGTGCCTGTAACTCTAGGGTTGAGGCACTAAAGAGGGGTGTTTTAATGGATGGCAGCAGTCATGCATAATGCCTGCCAATGGATCTGATGAGATCCTGGCTTTATGGGGGCGGAGCCGCACCTTCTGTAGATCATGGCATGCCAATAACACCCGGTAGCTGACATGTTTTGTTCTCAGTGATAACCAGTAGTCGCCGATCGGTTATCTCTCAACAACCAATTATAGTTCCTTGTCCGTCCAGAAACGAATCAAATTGTCAATGACTCCCGGCTAGCATCACTTTGGTTGAAAACGCCTGTTCTACTCTTTCCGCCTCGCTTAGCTTCTGACCACCCTCCCCTCATTGTTGTTGCTGACCAGGCGTCATTAGCTCTTGGCTCACAATCAGGCAGCCAATCCGATCCAGAGTCCCCGTCCGTGGTCGCAAGAGACTCACGATCATGCAGGACACCTGTAACCCTTCTCTCGTCTTTCAAAGTCTTTCTCAGTGGTCGCCTGATCGATATCTTCATGTGGAGCCACCGCACCTTGTCTCCAGGCTGCTTATTGTTGGACCTAGCCCGCCCGATGGATTTACTACAAGCTGCCTCTGTGTCGATCTTCGCTTACGACAGGCAACTATGAAGACGCCCGTTATGCTGCTTGGCAACTCAACCATGCAAACCATTTGCACTCGGCCTCAATGTCGTTGGGAAACCTTGCCCAAGCCTTCAACTTCGACAGGCTATCATGAGCCATCTCTAACATCGATGGCGAAGCTTACCAGAAAATCATTGACGAGGGGCGTGATACCCGCGAAAAACGGCGTGTCATTCGATACGTGAAAAGTTCCTTCCTCGCACCAGACCTCGATCTATGCGGGACCGACTACGACCTTGTCGCGTAGGCGCATGGCTTGGCAAGCAACCGGAACCAAGGACATTTAACCCTGGAAGAAAAACCTTAGAAAAAAAACAACGATATGCCACAAGAGGTTGATGTTACATACGGGACATTGATGGACAACCTCGCGAAGCAAGCCAATATGCAATCCATTGGATGTATGCTGCTTCGCCAACAATCAACAAAGTCGAAGTGCAGGGCAACTGACAAAGTTGGCAACGGTGGCGGTCCCTTTTCCTGCGGTCTCTGCCACCTTCTCCGTGGGTGGCGACTTTACCGCAGCGCAGAGACTTTTTGGACTCTGCTGGGCCATCATCCTGTCAGTGACTGGACATATTATGTTCTGAATCATCTTTTTGGTCAAAATATCTCAGTACCGGAAACCAGCCGGGAAGCGTTTGTCACTTTTAGAGACCCCCCTAAAACCCCTTGACAACTCATTAACATTGATGTGACTACTTCTTCTGGTCAAGTCCTTGCCAGGGCAGACGTGCGTTCCCGAGCGAAGCCACGTCCCCCGATTCCTCCGTAATAATGCTGACAGACTGGGTCTTTAGTATGTGCTGGCGGCCGCTGTCATCGGAACTGCGGTCACCCAAGACCGTGGCTTCGAGGACGCTGTCTCCCTGATATCTACTGTTCTTGGTCCCACTGCGCTCGGAAGAGTTCCAGTGTTTGTTGTCGCAGTTTTCGAGCTGATACGATGGCGTGAATTGATTGCTCTTGTAGGCTGAATTCCCTCTGCTTGACCGCAGCGCAGTGACGACTTTGGAAACCAGAGGCCGCAGTCCCGCTAATGACCCGGCCACCAGGCCCAGGTTGTACTCAATGGCCATCCAATACAATGAACTCGCTCCCGCGTCTGTGGAGTAGAATCGTTAGCAACTCGTCAAAGTCTAGCGAAAGCCAAGTCTTCGAACTTACAAGTTGTGTCTGAGGATCCAGACTTATAGAACTGTATGCTTTCGAACCTGATGGCGGGCGCTATGCAGGCTACTAAGCCGCTTCCAAAGACCAACAAGAGAGCCGTCTTCTTGGCAGAGCCAATGTGAAGTTTCACCAACGCAGGGAATGGAAGGAGGAATATGATAATGTCACAGGCAAAAAGTGTGGCGGCCTGGTACATGAAGATTCCATAGGTAACATCCGTGGAGAAGCAGTATTTTGCCCTGTCGGGCGACATGAGGAACTCCAGTTGATACGCATATTTGGGCGGGGTGCACTGAAACGCTCCAACGATCGAGCCCGATATCGTAAAGAGCACAAGGAATATCATCAAGCCGAGCGTCGTGTGTTGAATATAGGCTAATAGAGAATATCAGATCAGCAGGAAACGGGAAGAGAGATGTTACTAGAGCATAGAACCTACGTGTTGGGAACACCCGCCGCAGTAACAAAAGGATGCTGGACTTGACGGCTAGAGAAACAAACAAGTATATGCAAATGCATATGTAGTACAACTGAATGTCGTATTAGAAGCAGTCCCAGTTGATAAGCCTTGAAGGGGAATGAATACCAAGAACCACATCTCCAAATGCTCTTGCGAAACATGTTGAATATGTTTCCCGACGCCGTAGTGCACGATAGCCAGCCCAACGCCGTTGAACATGGTGACAGAGATCTAGTCCAATCATTAGCACTCGCGTTCTTGAGGGACGGTAGCCTTGACAAGATAACCCACCAAACCAACGAGGCAGGCCCAATCGTCAATTCCAAAGGCATTGATCACATATTTACGAACGTAAAGCTTTCAGGGCACCAACTGTCAGCAGTTTTCATGACTCCCGCACTTTTGATTACATACCCTCGTGCTGCAAACCAAGATTGCTAAAACACCTGTTGATATGATGGTCCCATACGATACAGCGATCTCATACTTCTCATCAGCGCCAAGCTCCGAGCTTCCAGTGTTTGACATCTCTAGGTTACGGGAAGTGAGGCCCGCGATAAATCGGCTGAGGGGAGCGTGTGGTCAGTGACAGAGCAACAAGTGCCAAGAGGGGGTTGAAAACACGGAGCCTGCATAACTCCGGTTGACTCCGACTATATATGAGTTGGCGACAATTTCTGCCAGAACTTACGAATCCTTCAGGGGCTCTCCACCGTCTGTCTGCAAATGCCGAACATGGGGAATGAACCCTTGATGCTGCTGTACTAGGTAGTAAGCGAGCGATCGGCCACGAGGAGATGGACTCATTGATACGGCCCTGCAGACTGACGGGGCGGTCGCTATCGCTACCAGACCTGACTCGCCTCTTTCTTTGGTATTCAGAAGTAACTGGTTGGTTTGGCTTGCGCACCAACACACGACAGAGGAGTTCCACATTTCGCCCTACTTTTTTGACTTTGAGTACGAGATGATCATGTTGCCGGAAACGCCCCCCGGCATGGCCTCCCTTGGCAGCAGTAAACTTGCCAACGGCTCCCGCGACGATCAATCCCACACTCCGTGAGGATTTAACGGCAGCGCCGATATGCGTGATCATTGACGGGGCCTAATGGGGGCTCATTCCGCGCTGCATCAGTGTTTTCTGGAATGCTCTAGGATGGCGCCGCTGCGACTTCTCAATACGTGGGAGATTTTCAACTACATGGCGTGACCTTACAACGCACGTGTCGTATTAAGTCTTTTCCCTGTATTGATGCGCTCCACCCCGAACTTGTGTGCCTGGCCAGGCCCAGGACCCAAAGTAGATAGAGAAGATCCACAACCGTTAACGGTTCAGGCGGTGTGTGCCGCCCAAGTACAGAGTACGTACCGCCTTACTAGGGCCTGCTCCCTGCAGCAGTGCATATAAGTGTGGAGGGTCTTGTAGCCAAGTTGTTGGACAACAGCTCCAGACAGCACGGTGAATATCTCTGACAGAATGGTTACCGACGATATGGCAGACTCGGCACAAAGGTTCCAGGTTATCATCGCTGGTGGTAGCTTGGTGGGCCTGACCACTGCACTGGTTTTGGAGAAGGCCGGGATTTCTTACGTCCTGTTGGAGAAGCGTGAAATCGCTCCGCATTTAGGAGCATCCATTTCCATTCACCCGCATACCCAGCGGGTGATGGAGCAGTTGGGGGTATGGCCTGAAATCAGAGCAGGCGTACTACCCCTTGAGAACAGGCAACATTATGATGAGAACGGTGTCTTGTTCGAGGACTCTTCGATATTGCAGGAGATATCCAAGCAGTAAGTCAGATGCACATGCTCTATAGGATATGTGGCTGAAGCAAAGCAACACCAGGTGTCATGGCCGGTGTACAGCATTCATGGAACGCAAGTTCTGGCTTAGCTGTATCTATAACACCATCAAGGACAAGTCTCGCATTCGCACAAACTCCGGAGTGGCCTCGTTCGTCGAGTCCGCAGAAGGCGTAGAAGTGACGACGGAGAGCGGCGAGATACTGAAGGGGGACATCTTGCTAGGCGCCGACGGTGTCCATAGCCATGTCCGGAGTCTCCTAGCAGAAAAGCTCGACAGCACTGATGCCGCCGCCGCACAAAAGATGCGGGAATGCTACGTCAGCACCTATCACGCCATCTTTGCTACCTCAAGGAACATGAACGCAAAGGGAGAACTGTTTCTTCCGGAGCGCATGGTCCACAACGTCTACTATCCCGGCTTCTCTGGCGTTTCTGCTGCCGGTGTTCGCGATCTGGTGTTTTGGTTTCTATTCGTCAAAAGTGACAAAGTTACCAAGACCCCGAACACCCCGCGCTTCACCGACGAGCAAACACTGGCCACAATTGAGAAGTATGGAGACCGCAACCTCGGCCCTGGATACACCTTCAAGGACCTGTGGGACACCCGAGTCAAAGCGAACATGGTGGCGCTCGAAGAGGGAGTGCTTCAGACAAGATGGAATTCCGGTGGCAGGGTTGTCCTGTTGGGGGACGCAGTGCACAAGGCGACAGTCAACCCGGGACTAGGGGGCAATCTCGCAGTGGAGGGCGTTGTGCACCTTATGAACGAGCTCGTGCCACTCTTGCGCAGATGCGAGGAGGATGGCATGCGAAAGCCGACTACCACCGAACTGGCCGCCACGTTCGACGAGTACGAGAAGAAGCAGCGGCCGCATGCCGACCTCATCGTGAATGCTTCTGGCTACATCACGCGCTATGAGGCTATGGACACATGGTGGCTCAATGCCCTCCGTCGCGTCTCCCCTTGGGTCAGTGATGGTATGAAGGCGAGTGGGTTTGCTCGATACATTAATGAAGGGCCGTGGTTGAATTTCCTGCCCACCCAAGACGAGCAACTGGGAGCTGGTGAAGGGGGTCTGTGACCTACGGTGGATAAACAGTTCACCCCACGTTACGTTCCTCAAGGGTGCTCATAAGTTGCTATGGACCCGGTGGATTCTGCATGGTGCTCGGGCGCAGCTTTTGGGGGCGAAAGATAGTCTTGACGGATATTAGAAATGGGAGTTTTTTGATTTCCCTGACGAGGTTGGAAGAAAGCTCGAGTCAGTTGCCATGAGGGAGATGGGCTTCTGGTGGGCGACCATGATTGTCGCTCACGGGAGGATTGACTTTTGATCGGCATTCAATATCTGTTGAGCCCATGGAATGGTCCGTTTGAACACGGTTGTAATTTCATCCCAAGACGGATCCTTCCGTCAAAGTATGTTGTGGTATCAAAAAGTCGAAACTCACTTCGGAATGCATCCCCGCGGCGGGAAACGCTCAATTCTTGGAATGATTATCAACCAATCAGTCACTTTTCCAAATCTCAAGCTATCCGCGATGTATTCCGGGCACATTCGGGTGCTAGGACGAGACCATTGGAGTACTCGTCGCCCCGTGGATGCCCATCTTGCCTCCTAATGACCTTCCGGGAGAGGCCACTGGCCACTTATGGTATTTGCTGTGTCATTTTAGGCAATAGGGCCATTTCACCTGACCTAGGTCGCCTGCGGCCCAGTCACCTGGGCCCATGCTGGTGGTGAGGGTTTCCAGACCAGCGTCGTATGATCGGGGGTTCCCAAAGAACCGCTTTCGATTGCTGTATCCAGTACTTCTGGAACTTAGGTTGTGTCCGTGGGATAGGGAATCTCCTCACAACGGTGTAGAGGAGCACCGTCTTTTGATTGATTGGGCTACCGCCAGGATACCCAGGTCACGAGTAATGAAACAGGATGAAGACGACGAAACGCGTTGGCTGCTAGACAAATCGGGTGTAGCCATGGACGGCCCGCGACGTAAGAAACCTTGTCTGACAGCCCAGGGGGACCCGGTTTGTGCCGAACCGAGATTCTGTACGGGGCAACCCTACCAGGGCCGGTGGCCGCTCTCGGCCTGGACTCAAAAAGCAGAAGATGAAAGCGGTGTCTAAGAGGAAGACAAGGAAGGATAGGAGGACCCGCCTGCGATGGCACACTGTCCACCTCACCCGGCCATGGGTTCTAGTCATCAGATTCCAGCAGACTCCATGACAGCGGACATCAGGAAAGTGCCGACAACGAGAAACCGAGTCAGCTTTCAACCACAAGAAATTCCCCGAGCCACGTGCCGAATGGACTAATTCGTACCCAGCGGTGTAGGGAGGGACTGCACCGTATTTGCCAGGTCAAATTTCCCTCTGCCCAAAACGTATGCAAGTGAACAACCCCTTGGCGGGAATCTTGCGTGTTTATATACTTCTAGCAATATCCCGCTGTAAGTGAGTAGCATCAATTTGCAACATTTGGTATCGTCATTCCTTCTCGCCTTGTTTGCCAACTTAATCGTCGCTCATTTTCCGCTTGATATCCTGTAAAAAATGAAGACCTCAACTTTCGTTAGCCTTCTGCTCGGCTCCTCAACTGTCGTCAGTGCAACGCCGGGACATAACCGGCCTAGACGGGAGAAAGGACTCGAGGAATACGCCGCTGTCACCTTACTCGACACCGCTTGCGAGACGGAGTTCCACCCTGACCAACTCGACATTGCCTGGGTCGAACTCATTGCGTCAAACACGATCCTACGAGTGAATCTGACCAGCGGCGAGCAAACAAGATTCCCACTGAATAACCCTGTGGGACTTCCCAGTGGCATGGAGTTCCTGGCGGACGGTAACCTGTGGTTTTCCGAAGTCGTTGGCAACAGCATGGTGAAGTTGGACCCGAAGGATGGCAGCATGACCGAATACCCCTTCCCTTGGACCAACATCTCCGTCCTTGACAATCTTCCTGCCGGAATCCGCGTCACCATCGACGTCGCCGGCGGCCGCGACCGTGGAGCGTGGTTCACGTCCGTCGGCCTCAACGCCATTGGCCGGTTCGACATTGACACCCACGAGTACGACTTGTACCCGCTGCCAAACCCCCTTTCAGCCCCTCTTATCATCCAAGCTGGCCCGGGCAACACCATGGTCTTCTCGGAAATCCTAGGCAACAGGGTCGGCACCATTGACGTGAACACCAAGGAGATCAAGGAGTACGAAATCCCAACACCGCTGTCTCTGGTCCAAGGTGTCGCGACGGACAAGAACGGCCTCATCTGGTGGACGGGAACGGGCGGTGGAAACTTTGGAACCATCGATGTCACAACGGGCGAGGTGACTGAGATGTTCATCGCCGACATCCGCGCTGCGGGCAACTCCACTGTTGTTGAGAATGGTCTTATTAGCATCGGTTCCTCCGGAGCACTGGCGTTGCCTGGTCCGATCCGTGTCGGTAACGATGGCAAGGTCTACTTTGTAGAGGGTAACTTGGTCTTCCTTGGAAACCGCGTTGCGCAGTACGACCCCGAGACTCAGCAGCTCGTGGAGTACGTCACTCCCACTAGCGTCAGTGCCCCGTGTGATCTTAACAACCAGCAACCGGACGCCATTTACTTTGCAGAGTTTACCGGCGCCCATCTGGGTCGGGTGAACTACTAAGGGAGTGGAAGCTGAACAAGCCAGGGAAAGCGCCAACGGCCTAGGATGACGGGTTCCAAGAATTAGAAAATTGTTGGAATGGAGGATGGAGCGATACGATGTTATTCTGTATTTATGTTTATATTTTACTCTTTACCAAATTTTGTTCATAGTCAATTATATAACCCCGCGACGACCTGATTCGCTGGGGCGTAATTCTTTTCTTCACATTCAGCAAGCTGCGGCGGGCCCTGTGAGGTGAAGTTCCAGTATTCTACCAGGGAAGTACCGATAAACCACCAGTTACCTGCCTAGGTATGTACAGGATAACCCTTTGTCTTATTTCTGACCTTCATACTCGTGCGATGTTGATGGGCCACCGTAAACCACATTGTTGCGTATAAAGCGAAGGAAAAGTAAGAAGGGAAGAAGGTTTATTGGATATATTTGCTGTTAATTGAAGCTTGCATGAGTAGACCATAGATGCAACACAGTACTTCTGAGACATTCCTTGCATCAGGATTTGGCGTCAGACTGCGCAACAATCGAGTCATGCCCTAACTACTGGGCTCTAGTTCAAATAGCACCAGCAGTCCATTCATGCCCAACAGTAAGATTTCGATTTTACCAATAGCTACTGACTAGGTCACTGACAAAGATAATTATAGCTAATACAGATTACCGGACGAATGACTAGACCATTGACCGGAAGACCCTGAGATACAGAGAGGACTTCGAAAGAACAACCAATTGCGTGAATGATTGGCGTACACTTGTCTCTGATCAGAACAGAACAGCACGATGTAGATTCAGGCACCCGTGGGCACGACATGCTCACCGCGACATACCTCGAGTTCCTATGCACCGCTTGCCAGCCACAGCGTTCGTGTCGGCGATCAAGTCAACTGCATAGCCCAATACTTCCGCCTGTATAACCAGAACACAAGGCAGCATGACGCACCAAGGTCAATCCTAAGTCTCTTTGAGGACTTGGGAAAGTTAGAAGGGAAGAAAGACTCGTCCATAGAAAAGGAGCCTGAAACGCTACAAGTTCGCATGGACAGGTCTTCCATGAACCTCTCAGAAAATCTAAAGAATTCTCGAGTTAATCGTTGCGACAAGTCTTCAAAGCAGCAAAACTATAACTGCAAGATCCTGTGCCGCACGTGGATTGGGCCTGGGTCATGATTAGCAGATGTAGCCGTTGGAGCCTGCTGCAGGGGTGGTCCATAAGCGGGACTTTGTCGAAGTGACTTGCTATACAAACCCCGCCGCCCACACGCTTCTCTGTGGCGTGTTTTTCCCTCTCTTAACAACGTCTTGACAGGCTTAATTACGCGCTAGACATTGCGACAAGTCAAGAAATCATTTTCGGTCTCTCGATCAGACAGATTTAATCTTTCTTAGACCAATATGTCGACTTTCGAGGGGGAAGCACTTATTCCTAGTCACGACGCACTCTGCGCTGCTCACCAACCTCCAAAGCTTTCTTCTGAGGCCCGCCGACTCTTCTGGAATATTGACGGCCCGCTTGAATCCGCCGTCCACATTATGGCAACCGAAAGGGACACGAGCTCTCTGGAGTCCTACTTCCAGAACCACGCCTGGCATCCGTTCTCGCAGGCTGCGCTCACGGAACCCAAGGTCTCATCCATGACCGTGGTCGTCGATGACCTTAACGAGTGGGAGGACGTGTGGCTCGAATGCCACCGCGAGCATACCGACCCTGACTACGCCGACGAGTTTAAGCAGGAGGAGACGGACCCTGATACCCATTGGGGGTTACTCCCCGACTATGATCCGGCCTCGGATGAAGACGGACCATTACATTTACTGAAATGCTGCGGAACCCAAAGGCCGCGAGGGAAAAGTGTTATCGTGGTGGTGAGGCCCGCCATTGATTCTTTTGTAACGATGCATGACTACCTCTCAGCTGTGCATCCCTTGCTTCTGAGTTCGCGCGCAGACCTTCTGAGCGCCATGGGAGACGTGATGGAGAATGAGCCGCTGCCGTCGGAGACGAGGCTCATGGTCGACTATCACATGCCTCATCATTTGGTTATTCGCGAGCAAAATGATTGGATCAGAGAGGTTAGCAGACCGCCAAACCCCTTGTTGGCGTCAATGGCTACCTAGTAAGATATTCCGAATGGCTGGAAAAAAGCAGGGATAAGTTAGATGAAGTGTATCGACAGATTAGACAGACAGGCGATTTGCATCTTTTTCTGAAGCGAGAACACCCTCGAACTGGTTGAAGTGATTTAACTCTATCCTGAATTGGGTGTCACAACCAGCAGCCACCGGGGGCAATGTGCCAGCACGTGCATCAATCATCTCATCCCTCAACTCACAGCTTGACGTTAGGATCAATCGCCCACGAATAGCACTCATTGGTCACCTTACCACCCTTCTTGTCATCAATGCCACCGCAGTTGCATCTGTCGACGGGCACCCCCAAGTACCTCCGGCACTTGTTTTAGTCCCACTCCCAGCCATCTGCGATCAAAGCAGCCAACAGAGGTATTCCAGCATCTTATTCAACCAGACAGGGAACTTGGAAATGGCGACCGATTTCAAGTCATAATTGGAACATTTCGTAGTTTCGACGTCTGCGAAATTCATATTTCAGAAACACCCAGGACAGAAACACATACAGCCATCCTTTAATTCGTTTTGTTTACTCCCTTTACTTCGCCAAACACCAACCGAAACTCGTCGATGAATGTTGCCTCCCAATCCACCGCCATATTCCTCGGCTTCCATCCAATTTCCCTTGAGAGATTCGCAGATACCAACGATTCTGAACCAAAGACAATCTCGGCCCAGTCGATATCGCCGTGAAACTGCTCACGGGCAATGCTTTCGAGTGACATTGACGAGGCCTTGGCAGTTCGGAGCACTCCCAGCTTCAATCCGGCTCTTCCGATGTCATCAGCCATTTCGGCGAAGCTGTTGCTCCCAGTCTCGGCAAAGAAAATGGTTCGGTCTTGAGGGGAAATATCCCCGGCAATGGCTCTGGCAACGACAGTCTCATAGAGCGCGGCCAGATCTTCCACATGAACATGACTCCATCGACCGGCGCCTTCACCAACATACTGAGATCCTCCGTTGGCCAGGGCCAAGCGCATTAGCATGGGCAGTTGGCCATTGGAGAGAGTCCTAAAGAAGCCAGTCCCGATGCCGAAAACGAGAGGCGGCCAGATGGAGTACGTGTCTACTCCCAGTCGCTTGCCAGTCTCGGCGACGAAGATGTCAACTGAACGATTTTGATAGGGTTCTTGGAGATCAAGGGACTTCTCGTAGCTGAAGATGTCTTCTTTGTCGGAGAAGACTCGAGTTCCCCGGTACTTCTTCGTGATGGGGAAGTCAGCAACATTGCTGGTTCCGGAAGTCTAAATAATCATGTTAGCTCTCACACTTTTAGCGGAAAGAGACGAGTGATTTTGCAGTTTTCTTACGTGGATGAAGATGCCAGTTTTTCCTGTCTTGACCTTTCGGTCATGTAGACCCTGCAGCATAGCCTCTGCCGAAGCTTTGTGAAAGCTGTTGGCGATATGAATGATGACATCGTGGTCAGCCGCTGCTTGTCGAAGGACTGCGGTGTCATCCAAGCCGTTGAACAGAATTGGTTGGATGCCTTTCTCAGCGAAGATGCCGGCTTGGCTTTGATGCCGAACCAGGGCGCTGAAAGAGAGGGACTTTGTCTCCGGAGCCGTCGAATTCAGCAACTGGGTTAGCACAGTGCCGCCGCTTTAGTCATATTAGTCGACCGCGAGAAGAGAATTTTGGGTCTAAAGACTCACATGTAGCCTGTTGCGCCGGTAATAAGGAGTTTCTGGGAAGGCATGATGTCTAGGTAGTTGGGTGTGGGCGATGGAGGATTTCTTGGAGTGAAGAAGATATTGTGTAAAAGCTCTCGATCCGAAGAAGAGGGACTAGGAAATTGTTTCTTAGTTCAAGACTGAATATGCTTATCACCAATGCGATCTTTCTTGCAACTGAGAGCAGCCACCTTTTAAGTGTTACGCGTCGTGGAACCCTCCAGAGCAAGGGCTTGATATTCGCGAATTGCAAACCAAACCAATCTCAAACCCCTGAAGATCTTCTTGATGATTTGGTTCCCAAGTCCGCAATTCCGCCACTTCCAAGACGCAGTCCGCAAGTGCGCAAAAGTGCGTCTCGAGGCCAAACGCGCGCCGCGCGCGACGCGCGGATTGCGGTTGCGAAGCTATCGTGGGCATGTGCTGAGCTGAATTTTAGCAGCGGCCGGTATTGTCCCATTGGCCATTAATTAGCTTGGGTTCAACTGCCGGCGCCGCTACGAGATAGGCTTAGTAAGGATCTGGTCCAATGGCAAAGCTGTATTTTGGTCTAAGCGTCGACTTCGGCAAGGCGGTTGGTTAAGCTTGGAAACCGAAAGCGAGCAGTGGAGAGCTGAGTAACAGCGAAAGTACTGAATGCTCCGCAAATATCCTGACAAAGCAGGGCGGACTTTCGATTTCTAACGACAATACACTGATTAAGCTGCCGCGTTTCGTGTTTGTTGCCTACTATGTGTAGATTTAGGGCAGAAATATTTAAATGGATGTCGCCCGGTCATGTCTTGGTTCGGTGATTGCCCAGACTCATCAACAATTTGCTCATTCACTACTCTCATCAAGATATCCTCTGTTTGAAACCCAAAACCAATCATGTCCATCAAGGAAACCCTCGAATGTACTGCCACCGGCTGGCTTAAAGACTTGGAAAGCCGCTCGGTTGAAAATGTGGTGTCCAAATGGACCGAAGATGTTCACTACGCAGTTCATCCGGATACGAACGGTATCTACCCAATGAACAGAGAACAGTAAGTCCTTGGCCAAGGCCTTTTCCATCTCTCGATAAAGGACTCCATTGACGTTGGGTCCAGGTTCCGCACCAACGACCGCGCAGCGAATATTTTCAAGCACTTGAAGTCATTCAAGATCACCATCAATGAAATGTTCACCGATGTGGAGAAGAGAACGGTGACCATGGTGTGCACCAGCAAGGGCGAAACTGCCGCTGGGTCATACGGCACTGATTGCCTGTTCGTGGTGACTATGACGGACGATGGAAAGAAGATTCAGAAGTTGTCTGAGTGGATTGACTTTCAGAAAGGGCAAGGAGCACTTAGCAAGGCTGTCAACTAAGTCTGTGGTCTGTAGACTAGACTCCCTGGCAGTACAAGCTTCAAAGACTTCGTTTTGATGCTGCGATTGCTGTTTCATGTGGAGTCTCACTACGCTCATCTCAATTCTCAAAGAGCTCCGTTCCAATCCAGGACTAGCTACAGTTCCAGCATTCGGCTCTGATATCGTATGCGGCATTGGAATTGCGACTTACAGTACTTACGGTCATGAATATATCATACCCGAACAAAACCATTGAAGGGACACGTTCAGGCTGGCACGTAGACTGCGAGCGTCATTCAATCAAAGATCTGGTGCCCAGCTGATTGATGATACTCACAATCCTACTCACTTGAGAATCAGTGAAAATATACCAATGAAGTGGGGGAAGTAACTAGCCGAACTAGCTTGTACCGGCAGGAAACACTCATTAGTAAGTCATGAGGAGACATTTTGAGACTTCAGCGTGGTGCATATCTCTGTATTGCTCGGGATACTGAATCTAAAGCCGATTTAAGCCGTTTCCTGCACTTTTCTAGACTTGGCGTTGGATGTGGGTGTGTTTCCGACATGCAGGTCAGAATCAGGCTAGCCAACAGGCAGCTCATTCTTGCCACCATCAATACCTCAGTGAGGCTGGAAATATATGGAACCTCGCGAATAATTCCCTGTAAAGTGTTACCGAACCTGCAAGGTCCTTATTCAGAGCGGGGTATTGCAATCTTCGGGTTGCTGAGACAGGGGTGCCGGCGAGCAAAGGCAACCTCGACTGAATATTGGCGCGCACATCATGCGATGCAACGCTAGTTAAGGAATCCTTCGGATTTGTGCTGTTCCTTAGGTGTTTTTAACAGGGCAAGAACTGACGGCTGATGATTTTGCTTTAAAAGTGGCCCCATTCTCTGGCTAGGTAGGTTTGCACAGATTTCTCTACAAAACACACACGCGAAGCTTCGGCAGAACAACTCACATTGTGTCGCCTCTCCAACAATGAACCTTCAAGCCAGAATTCGCGGAAGCTGGGTGAAAGCAGCGGACCAAGAAGGCAAAAAGTTCGTACCAAATGATGCAATCGAAAAGCTTGCCAGCCGTCAGGTAGTTCAAGATCATCTTGATGCCAACAGCCAGCATCTACAGGGTGTCTCTGTCAACACCCTGGTGGCGTACATCATCAACCCGGCCAACCCAGCTAAAAGGCTGTTTCTCGCCTTAGTTTTCTCCGGGTGCTTGCAATACCTGGATTTACTCCGACAATCCGGCTTCTGCGACATGAATCTGCCAATCGACATGGAATATGACGAAGCCAACGGCCGCTACGATGTTTACACAAAGGACGCGACACAGGCCCAGGGAAGTCGTCGGGAGCTGTGGAATGTCTTTCACCAGTGGACAGACTGTTCACACGTAGAGTCGTTCGAGGAAAAGCAATGGTATTTCATGGCACCTGTTTTCGTTTCCGAAGTCTTCGACTACACTCTTGCGCCAAACTGCCCCCTTCCCATGATCTATAAGCCCAAAGCGGGCGGAAAAGTTGGACTTTCAGGTGTTGTCCTCGGTGTGGGAATTCACGAAGCACATATAAAGGTATGAATCCTGCCCAAGTCATAGAAATTTACCTACTCACGCTCCCATCAACCTTCTCTAGAGAGAATACGGAGGTCAAAAAATAGCTTTCAAAGAAATGCATCCCAACACGGACGAATACTATGCTCAAGAGGCCAAGGCTCTCCGAATAATCTATGGTTTGAGGCATCCTCGGCTGATAAAGCCTTTGGCAACATTCACCAGGGGCGAGCAGGCCGGATTCTTCTTTCCGTGGGCCAGTGGTGGGAATTTGGAGGAGCACTGGAAACGTCAGGATCCTCCTGCAGGAGACGCTGGCATTCGATGGGTTCTTGACCAGCTCTGTGGCTTGTGCGACGCTACGGAAGCGCTTCACCAGGAGAATTGCCGCCATACTGATCTCAAGCCCCAAAACATTCTCTTGTTCCATGAAGGCGAACCTCTTGGAACCCTTCGTATCGCCGATGTCGGGCTCGCCAAGATACACACAGATCAAACGGCACAGCGACAGAGACTTGACATCATCACTAGTGCAAAAACAGGTTCAAAGCGGTATGAGGCTCCTGAACTGCAACCACCAGTCGAACAGCTATCGCGCGTCTTCGATGTCTGGTGTCTTGGATGCGTGTTCCTTGAGTTCCTGGTATGGACAGTCTATGGCAAGGGCGGTCTAGCAGACTTCTGGCAGAAAGGTCTGCCTCACTTCTGGGAGAGAACCCGGAACAAGTACCACCAACATTGGAAAGTAAAAGACCAGATCTCCAGGCTGCGGGCTACTTTGAGTATTGGAGGCATCAAAAACGCCTTACTGGATTGTTTGGAACTGGTCGCTAAGGGAATGCTTGAGCCAGATTACAGGCACAGGTTGGATGCAACAGAAACTCGTCTTAAGCTGCAAAGAATCCGCGACAAGGGATTGCAAGACAACAGCTACCTTAGAGTCTCTCCTGGTCTGGATTACACTATGAAAAGGTCTTGAAACATAGCTAATGGTAGAGATGTAGAATTGGAGATTGCCCGTACACGTAGCTCCGGCACTGATAGCATGAATACGGAAGAGTCGGAAGTCTCTTCACCATCGATGCGTGAGCAGGAAGTTAGTCAACGTCTTTTTTTTAACTACATACACCCAGCCATAAGAGTACATATGCTAACGTATTTGGTTCAGTATGTTAGTAACCACAAATCTATAAGCGAATGGTATTCAAAAGCGCTGACAACATTCACAGAATGTTGTCACCCCAAATTCAGTCTCATAGAGCTCTCATGAGATGCATGCCATGATAGTTATCAGCCAGGAGTTGCTAATCATTTGCCATAGGTGGTCAGCAAATCTCGGTGAATTTCTAAGGCGAAGATTGCTAATGTTCACAGACTGTGCGTTTAAGATTCGTTTTGGCTTTTCAGACTTGATTTCAGCTAATAGAGGTATTATGCACCAGGAGGCTATGAAGTTGGATGATCATTGGGTATCACATATCGACAACCGGTTTGCTCGAGGCCTCTTAAACACGACTCGCAGTGAAAGACCTTCAGATTCGAAGTTATATTCAGATCTATGCTCTACATGTGGCGACATTGCGGATGTCAACTTCACATTGTGCAGAAAAATGGAGGAGATTGCAGAACGATCCAAAGCCTGTGATCTCTGCGAAATGCTCTATCAGTCCGCAAAAGAAGCTGGCCTGGGCGACAGTGATGATCTTCAGTGTCGTCGAGTTGAGTCGACGGTTATAATAGAGCCACATGGCGCCGCTCTGTTATCAATTTACGCTGACCCGAGTAAGTTGCTCCCATTTAATTCTTTTCTGTGTGGAAAACCATTGCATGATGCAACTTCTAACAAATAGCTCAGAGAATTCCGGGTTCCAAGAAGTTTACACGCAAATTGGTCCAGCCCAGCTCTCTCAACCACTGAGTGACTTTCAGATTACGATTTTCAAGGAGTGGCTACGGGTTTGCGATGAAGAGCACAATCACCAGTTTAAGTCGGAAGTAGAGCTTCCCACTCGTGTTCTTGATGTTGGTACTAATGAAAACCCAATATTGCGCCTTCATGAGAAGCAGAGATCAACCTTCAGTCATTATGTTGCGTTGAGTCATTGCTGGGGAACGGGACAACACTTCAAGACCCTCAAGAGCAACATTGACAAGTTTAGACAATGTATAGACTTCGAAGAGCTCCCAAGGACCTTCAAGGAAGCTATTGAAGTCACGAGGAAACTGAAGTTTCGGTATCTCTGGATAGACTCCCTTTGCATTGTTCAAGACGACCCCACAGACTGGGAGCGGGAAGCTGCCTCGATGGAACATGTCTTTAGTTCTGCGAGCATCACAGTTGCTGCAAGTTCGGCCAGATCATCTTCAGAAGGGTTTCTGCCCATCAGAAAAGAGCAACAATCTTTTCTCGCAATCAAAGCACCATCAGGGGGAACACTCTTCATCCGAAAGTCGATCGATAACTTTCGTCGCGATGTAGAGGAGTCTGCCTTAAATCAGCGGGGGTGGGTTTTGCAAGAAAGAGCACTTGCACGGCGCATCATTCACTTCACTTCATCCCAAGTCTACTGGGAGTGTGGACGTGGTGTTCACTGCGAAACCTTGATGAAATTAAGAAAGTAAGTCTTCAATCCAGGTACCATCAAAACGTCTACAGCATGTTCTAACACAATCTAATAGCCGCAGGGCTGCTTTTCTAGGAGACTCCGACTTCCCGAACTCTGCTCTTGCTTACTTCAAGGGTGCAAGAATACTTCTTTTTCAAAGTCTCTACCAGACATATTCCACGCTTGGCTTCAGCCATGTGCCCGATCGCTCCATAGCAATCCGTGGCTTGGAGGAAAGGCTTCTCAAGGCATTCGGCAGCAAAGGTGGCTTTGGAGTATTCGAGCGATACCTACACAGAAGCCTCCTTTGGAAACGGGGAGAAGGCTCAGTTCTGATTCCAATCGCACATGGTACGAATGGACATGTACCGTCGTGGTCCTGGATGTCGTTCAGCGGTCCGATTTCTTATTTGGAAGCGCCGTTTGATGGTGTCGACTGGAAAAACAACATCATCGCGCCTTTCAGCAGTAAAAGCGGACAAAAGCAGCATTGGAAGGCTGGCCAGGTTGATGGCTTTGCTTTTGCACTGCAAGGAAAGATGAGAAAGCTAAGGGCAAAGGCGAAGGAGCTGCAAGAAAGAGCTACATTTGATCAGACGGATGAGACAGCAGGTGCAGATCTCGGTTGCGTTATTCTTGGGGAGGAGAAGAAGACAAGCTCAAATGGGAATGCCTACACTTACGTTCTGTTCATCAAACCAGCTCCGTCCGGAGACGGCGCAAATTACACCAGGGTGGGAGTGGGAAGGCTACTCCCCGAGGAAATATCGGAGAATGAGGGACTTGACGTATTCATATTGTAGCCCGAGCCAATCTATCTATTATATTTTCTCTCTCAACGCACACCCCAAAAAATCCTCCCTATTCTTCTAAAAAGGTGATGAGTCGACAGCAGAATGAAAGAATCAAGCTTGTTCGGTTATATCATCTACTGATTGCCCCAGTTGATCGGCTTGATGGCCTTTTGCCTATGTTCCGGCAGAGCTTAGGACGCCCAGTCAAACACCTGGCGCTGGGACTTCGCAGGGCGGCAGGAATAATCAGACAATAACGAAGGGCCACTTTAGAAACCCAGGCTGAGAACTTATTTTGAGACGAAATAACCTAGAGAAATCCCAATTTACCATTAGTTGTGATCCCGAGTAGACAGCGTGAGCCCATGTGCAAGGTTCTGTACTACCTGTATTACGAATTGCTAGCCAAGTCCTTTACTGACGCCTTCTCTTCTAGCGAACAATTTGGCTTGGTTTTGATAATGTAGAGACTGTGCCTCATCTCTACGGTAAAATTGTTGGGCCCTAAGCATTTCTCGAGAATACCCAGGAGGTCTGTTGAGCTCACAAGATTTGAATGTACCTCAAAAGTCGTGTTTTCATCGCTGCTCGCACCGTGATTTGTGCTGGCCAGGTTTGGGGGATTCTGATCAAGCTCCATCGTCGTAAATTGTTGATACAGTGTGCAAGCAGGAGACTTGACTTTCCAGAAGCCTTTGAGACCTGGGGCCGCTGATATTTAAACTGATACAACACGTGATTAAGGCAGGATCGTCGCAAACAGGTGTGCTAAAAACAGCACCTGTGTCTGCCCGAACTTCTGTCCGTGCTGCCTGGAGGAATATCCAAAAGCAGCTGTGCTAAAAAAGTAGAAAAACTGATTGCATGTGGTCTGGCATTATGCCAAGTATACTGCACAAGACGACCTATTGGCATTTCAGCCTGCAGTAAAAATGCACATGCTGACCACCCTCACCCAGCGTGCATGTGGAATTTCACAAATGGATCAGGCTGAGTCCCACAGGATGAGACATACCCTTCATTGAACTTCTCAGTCTCCGATAGACATCCCTCTCTATCACTGTGTGCGGGTGCACCGCACTTCAGTTGTTTTGGATGGGCTTGCCGTTGGTCGATGGTAGGCTCGAAATAATCTGTCACTATGGGTCGCATGACTCGAACTGCCCTCACCGAGTTCCGAGTACTAAGCCACCACCATGGGGAGGCATATACCATGAGCCTCGAATTGACCAGCTTTAGCTTCTGGTGGTGTCGGGGCGAGCTTTCTTAGTCGGAGACCGCAACCTGAAGGCGTTTTCAGGTAACCACAGTAATTGGAGCCTTTAGCACCAGGCTGAATACCGGCTACAGTGTAGGCCAGTTGGTTGGGCGGGCTTAAATAAAGCAATAACCTGACTTTTATGGATGATATGGAGTGATTCGACCAGAAACGCTGGAGGATCACCCTACCATTAGCGCAACCTATCTCACATAACGATCCTATTCCAGCCAAATTGCTAGGCGAAAGTCAATGTTGCCACGGTATTTCCATTCATTGAGATCATTGAGATCATTCCAGCCACGTTCAAGCCTTTGATGACAAAGAATCCATGATGGCCAACAAGAAGTCTTTTCAAAGATCACCCCACGCTGACGATACTCCGACAATCCCGGCTATTTCTGACTCGACCAACAACCGCCTGGGTCAATACGCAGAGTTCAACTCTCGAGATGTCAGACAAGGATCCGTCTATGGGACCGAAGTCTCTGGTGCCAAGAAATATACAGACTCTGGTTACTCAGAAAACATCTCTGCTGCCGACATCGACCACAGAACAACGTATCTGTTACGCATTCCCATCCTCACCGCCAGAGTTGTCGCAAACTGTATGAGGAGCTCATTTGAAAAGTCGTCCTCGAACGGCCAATACTTCCTACCATACAATAGCCTGTGTGGGATTATTACCTTTGATGTCGTTTCCAGGCTATTACAAAACGCCTTCGAATCGCTTGATACCTCTACAATAGCCAATTTGGCGGCCCAGGTTGCGGGCCACAGCCACGATTCGAAAATTCAACCTGAATATACGAGGAGGAAGATCTTTGCCATCCTCGTTATGATGGACAAAGTTTCCGCTATCCACGATTTCATCGACAATAATCCGATCACGGACAAGGACCTTCCCCTGAAGGTAGAGAGACAAAAAGTCAGTGACTACGAAGCCACAGTCAAACTATGTCAAAGCTCCCGGTCGGATGACCTCGAGTCCAACGACGTGTTGTCGCCTTTGAAACTCTCGAAATGCTGGTCATTCAACGACATGGAAGAGTTCGAGTCGCGACAGAAGACAATGTGCATCCAGCAGTTTGAGTTGCCTTGTAAAAAGATTCAATTCTACAATCTCAGACACCGACCAACACTTCCATTCCTAACATACAAGCGAGACAAGGTTGGAGGTTATGGAACTGTATGGAAAGCGAAACTGCATGACGCTCATTGCAACCATGTTGAAAGCTGCGAGGTATGTCAATTCTGTTCACATTCAGAATAGGTTTTCAGCTGATAGTGTCCCCCAGTCAGAACGCAGTACTCGTAGAGTATTTGCAGTCAAGGAACTGCATACCGAATCAGAAAAGGCTTATAAACAAGAGATGGAGCTTTTCGTGAAAATCGGAGCTCGAAGCGAAAACGAACATACGAGACATCTTATTCAACTTCAATTCAGTTATCTCTACGGCGATCGCTATTTCCTTGTGTTTCCGTGGGCAGATGGCAACCTTCGAGAATTTTGGGCAAAGTATCCTGAATACCATCTCAAGAACGACAAGGACTTAGTTTGGTTCTTTCGTCAGTGCAAGGGTCTTGCGAAGGGGTTGAAGATAGTTCACACCTTGACGAGTTTCTCAGGTGCTTTGAAGGCGGATCTCGAGACTGTGGTGGGTGACATCAAGCAGGGAAAGCTCAAAAAGTGGGGTCGTCACGGAGATATTAAGCCTGAGAACATCTTGTGGTTCGAAAACTACGAAGATAAGAAAGACTTCTTGGTCATTTCAGACTTTGGTCTAACGAGTTTCAACACCACGAACTCTCGGTCAAAGGTACGTGCCGGGTCAATTGCCGGTTACTCAGGCACATACAGGCCTCCTGAGCTCGATCTCAGAGGAGACATATCACAGTCATACGATATCTGGTCACTCGGATGCGTTTACCTAGAGTTCGTTTCATGGTTTCTCCTTGGATACAGAGAGACACAGAGCGGCTTCACCGATTCGCGTATCAATGGGGGACACGTCAAACAACATGCCAATAATTTCAGAGAGGACACATTCTTCACTATCCAGGAGTCCTCTGGTGGAACTTACGCAGGGATCAATCCATCAGTCGTTGTTGTAAGTCTCATATCCCTTCAACACAGAACCGTTCTTTCCCCCCAGATGAGCCGATTGGATCTAGTTACACGAACCTTACAGTCTCGTAGTGGATCGAAAAGCTACGCGCGCATGCGGGTTGCACCGAAGAGCTACGCGCCTTTCTGGACTACATCCAAAGTGACATGTTGCAGCCCAACCCGACGGCGCGACCTATATGTGAACATATCATGGGCAAGTTCACGGGTATCCTCAAAATCCTGGAAACATTCCAGAATAAAGCTGGTGGGGACAACCAGAACAAGAGTAGCATGCAAAGCTCGGCCAGCGACCAGATATTGAGAGCTTCAAGGGTGCCATTTGTGGTATGTGTCTTTATATCAATCTGGGGGTCAAGTCGTCTCTTCAATCATATGCTCACAGCGTAATCATAGTATCCGGAAACGATTCAAACATTGTCGAAACCCATTTCTCTCCAGGAAACTGCGCCGGCATCATCCAGAAAACGAAGCGACACCTCTACTTCTCCGACGTCTATTTCACCCAGAACAGACGCGGTTACGACTGGTTCACCAAGTTGCCTGCCTTCGGCCGCCACACCACTGCCCACCCAAGAAGAGAGTCTTGCAGAAGTCGGGTCCGGTTTTACGAGCATCACTACCTCGGTCGACGTGGAGAATCCGACAGTACATGCAACAAACCTTTCCTCGGAAGAGCTTGATCCAGCCGCAGATTGAAGGAGGATATCGATGGTCCAATAGTGGAAGTCTAAGTATCATGGGACAAACCACTGGCCACAGCGTTATCTGATAACAGCATAGAGATTTCTGTGGATGTAACCAACCATCCTCTGGTTCCGGATCTTTTTACAGACTATTCAAATGACTGGGAAAATCAAAGTGCAACTCATTAGAATTCTTCCTAATTTCTTCTCCCTTGCCGAGTTCTTTTAACGTTTCGCGTAGCAAACGCCTGCGTGCACACCCTGCTGACTGCCGTATGCGAGTCGCCCAGCCGGGTAGCATACGCCGGTGACCAGCTTAGTCTTTTGAGGGTTCCGGCTTCAGCGACATCCCAATTCGGACTGCCGGGGCTTACCGCATCGTTTGCTGAAATAGTGCCACGTGTGGGTGGTTGCTGTGCAATTGCTTCCTACAGAATAGAGTTGCACACGCAGATGAAGTTTGTTTACTGGGTAATTAATTATACTGGATATTCAACTGGGTACGTGAGAAGGAAAATGAAAAATTGCTTCCTAAGCGCAGGGCAAGGACTCAGAGGCGTTAACGAATGGGACTACGTCTGTCGCCATTCGTACCTACTTCAGGACTTTTACTTTTCTTTCTGTTTCTCTATTTCCCCCTTCCCGAGTCCCTGACACCTATTCTATTGTGATGCGGGTAGGTGGTTATTACAGGAAAACGGCCACAGTGGGACATTGAAATGCGTGATGTGAACGCAGCTTCATTATTGTGGATCTAGCTCAGACGTCTTAAACCTTCCAGCGGTCCATCTCGGCCTGGAACCCGAGCACCGGCAAATTCCAGCTCAGTCGCCTCGGTAACTCCCAGGCCCAACATGTGCCCCGCCACCATTATTTCCTTCCCCTTCTAGTCCATTAAGCCGGAAGTCTGTTTTATTGTTTTGGTTTCATTAAGCGGTAAGGGCAAGCAAAGACAGCACAGGCAGCAAGACCCCAAATGAGCCTGAGGTGGTGATGCTTGAAGCCGCCGAGCTGCCACTGCCGCTGCTTGACGAGCTCTCATTGCACGAGACAAAGCCGTTGCGCTGGACGGCGCCGGTGTGGGTCATTGCGCCGACAAAGACGCAGCTGCCCCGGTAATCGGGGTCGAAGACCACACGGTCGGGGCCGGGTGCCCCTGCGCGAAGCGCGTTAGTCCCAAGTATCGAATGCCAAGAGGTGGTGTTTGCGAGTCAAGGGATGCGGGGGTGTGTTGGTGGGAGACTTACTGCCTGTGTAGTTTCCGGACGAGATGATGGGGAACTCTTGGTAGGGGCCGGAGGTGTCGAAGGTGAGGCCCTCGCGGTTGTTGAAGCGGTGGGGGTACTCGCTGGTGCCGACCTGCTGGTTGTTGGCGTAGAGGCGGCAGCCCTCGGCGACGGCCTCGTCGACCTGCTTGCGGGAATACTTGGCGTCGCCGCAGCGGATGGAGCCGAGGCCGGTGGTGCCCTGGCGCTTTTCGAGGGCGATGGGGTTGGCGGCGGCGAGGACGGCGCAGAGGGCCAGGGCGAGGGTGGATTTGAGGCTGACCATGGTGGGTGGGATGAGATTGGGTGTTGTAGTCGATGCGATGGTGGAGGTGATTCGAGGAGAATTTAATGAGTCGACGTTGTTGAAAGGTGGAAGTGAGGCGAGCGTTTGTTGCTGTAACGGATTTGAGACGCGCAGTGAAGGTGGGATGAGTGAAAGGGAAGGGCCGGCCCGCGATTAATAAAGCTGTCCGGCGGATGTTCTCGACTTTCTATCAGAATGGGTTTCGAAAGATGGGAGTGTTGACCAAGAAAAAAAAAGAGAGGCCCCGAGAATAGAAGCCAGAAAGAAAACAACAGATGGCGCCGAGAGGGTCGCCTAGAGCTTGGCCGGCGCAAGGTTCCCGTCCGCCAAGTGAGTTACCGACCGTCAATAGCGTCTCGTTCAGCTGTCCTGGTCCCCTTGGACGCCTCAAAGGTGCCCCCAAGACGGGCGAGACGGGCCCCTCGGGTGCCTGACATGCGCTGGCTCCCGCCCGAAAATGTGTCAGAGGTTCCCTGACGAGCTACGCTGAGTGAGGAACCGAAGCCAACATCACGTGTAGCGCCGTCTGCACCAATCAAATCCTGCGAAAATGAAAAGTAAACATAAGCTTAATCTTGAGGAGAGGCCGCCCGGACGCAGCGTCCCACTTTGATTACCGCCCCCCTCTCGATTCTTTTGCGGAAGGGGCCGAGCAGCCGAACCGCCCAATGCAAAACACACAAACAGCTCGAATGGATGCACACAGAGACGTCGTTTGCATTCTGTGTCTATGTCAGCAAATCAAAGCCACACCTGCGATCTTGGGGCTTGCGCGTCTCCCCTGTGCCACGACCTGTGCCTTGCCGTTGCATCCCGCCTCGCCTTATCCTGCGGTGCCACGGTGCCTGACGCGGAGCCCGGAGCGCGCCGGACCATTTCCTTTGCCCAGTGCGATTCCATTCACGTTGATTTGATCGGCAACGTGGCAAGCTGAGCCGAAATGAGGTAGATGCGGGGCCGTTGCACACAGTGTTTGCTGCGAAGGCACGGTGCTTGGAGATCGACGTCAGTGAGGCCAATACGCCTCCACGTGGGCTGCCTTCCTCGTCTTCCAAGCTTTACGTCCATATTCCACACGGCTGTTAACACCACGTCACCGTTCTCAACCTCTTCCCATACTTTAACCACTCCTCACAGCCATTCCTCAACTCATCAACCGCATAACCATTCAAACTCGAAAAAGAACATGGGCGTGAATAATGCCATTGCGGGGCTCCCCGCCTACAAGGCCCTCGACGCCTACCTCACGACCGGCGGCGACAAAAAGGCCCTCGAAGACACCGTCCAAAAGTACAACGACCTCGCCAAGGCCGCCGAGTCATCCCTCGAAGACTTCCTCTGGGACACGTACAACGCCATCTTCGCGACCGCCAAGCAGACGCCCCCGGAGAAGCAGGCGCCCCTCGTCGACTTCGTCCAGCGCCTGCGCGAGACCACCGTCACCGGCTCCGACGGCCAGGCGCTGCACTTGAGCGAAGGCGTCGTTTGGAAGGACCTGCCCACCTTTGGATGGGTTGCTCGCGATCTCTGGAATTTTGGTGCGTCCTCACACGAACTCCACGTTTCTTCATCTGCCGATATCATACATTGATATCAACCTGCCTAATCGGGAAACGCTCAATGAGGCCTTTAATCTCTGAATTTCCCCAGTTACTAACAATATTGCAGACGTCACCGACGCATCCGCCTCAAAGGAGGACAAGACATCCTGGGACAACCTCGCCGCCTTCCTCGCGCAACTCACCTCTCGCGCCTCTGTCTGCGAGGGCACCCCCGACCCCCTGGACTACTCCACCTACGGCCTGTGGGCGCTGCGCACCGCCTTCGAGGAGGAGCACCCCGCCGGCGCCGACAGGAGCGCCGCGCTGAGGCAGGCGTCGATCTGGATCAAGTACTCCGGCGAGACGCTGCAGAAGCTGGCCGCCCGCGACGCGAAGCTCGAGGCCAAGACGGGCAAGGCGGGCGGCAAGTTTGGCGGGAAGGAGTGGAGGGGGTTCAACCAGGAGAGGTGGGGCGTGTGGACGGAGGCCTTTACGGCGGCGCAGAGTGAGGTTGCTGATGAGGAGGTGAAGGGGTTGGCTGAGGAGGCTGTTGGGATTATGAAGAAGTGAGGGATGGGAGGGTAATGGATGAGATGATGAGAATGATATGAGATTAATGAGGATAATAGACAAAGAAAAGCTTTCTATGATTCTATGGCGGGACCTTCCGATAATATCTTATCATATGTCGAAGGTTTATCAGTGTAATGGCCAAGAGGAATCACCCCTCCTGAAACTTCCACAAGGAGGCGAATACACCGCCCCGCTCAAGCAGCGTCTTCGGGTGATCAAACTCAACAACCTCCCCATCCTGCAGCGCCACGATCTTGTCAAAGTCAACAACGGCCTGCAGACGGTGCGCAATCACAATCACAGTCCACCCCTCAAACTCGCTCCTGATAAGGTCCTGCACAACCTGCTCCGTCGCCTGGTCCAAGCTGCCAACACGTCAGTCAACATCACGACAGCATTCCGGGCAGAAAAGACATACCTGCTCGTCGCCTCGTCCAGCAACAACACCCTGCTCTCTCTCAACATCGCCCGCGCCATGCAGAACAGCTGCTTCTGTCCCGCGCTCAACCACTCCGTCTCAAAGTCCACATCCAGCCCGCCCTTGTCCTCAAAGAGACTCTTCAGGCGCGTTTTCTCTAGCGCTTCCCATACCGCTGCGTCCGAGCACTTGTCCAGTGGATCGAGGTTCCGGCGGACGGAGCCAGGGAGGAACAGCGCGTCCTGCGGCAGCGCGACGAGGCTCTCTCGCAGCCGTGAAATCGGCACCGTCGAGATATCCACCCCGTCCACTTCAATACTCCCAGACGAGGGGTCATGCAGGCGGAGCAGGAGCGCGAGGAGAGTCGACTTACCGCTCCCCGTCCGCCCGCATATCGCCACCTTCTCACCAGGCTGGATGTCCAGGTTGATCCCCCGCAGGACCTGGTGGTCGTCATACGCAGCAGCCACATCACGAATCCTCACACGTCCCCGATCAGGCCACACACTCTCCACCTCCGCATCCCCATCAACCTCCGCCGGCGTCTCCATCTGAAACTCCCTAATCCGCGCCACAGCCCCTAAACTCGTCTCCAAATCAGCCCAGTACTTCAGCAACAGCATCAACAAGTACCCGAACCCCATCACACTAACCAGCGCCACGCCCAGCAACCCGGGATCCACGCTCTCGCGCAGCGCGACCGCCAGGCCGACAAGCAGCACCGCCAGCGCCGCGACGACGAGGTTGAGCACGAGGAGCAGCCACTTCTGCAGACTCCCCATGACATAGAACGCGCGCTGGCTCATGTCGAGCCGCGCGAGGTTCTCGGCTTCGGCGCGGCCGGTGAACGCGAGCGCGCGGATGGTGACGAGACCAGAGGCGGAGGCGAGGAAGTGCGAGAAGAGCGGGGACTTGGCTTCGAGGTCGAGGAGGCGGATTTGGCGCGAGGTTTGGAGGTAGACGCGCTGGAGGAGGTAGAGGGCGAGGAAGAGGAGGGGGATGAGCAGGGTTAGCTGGGGCGTGGCGAGAGTTGTGAGGACTATTTCGGCGATGGCGAGGGTGAAGTCTGCGATTGGGTGAGTCCTTCTGTTGGGGGGGAGGGGAGGAGACAGGTGGGGAGGGGGATTTACAGTCGAAGGTGAGCATGAAGGCGAGAGGGAGGGGGAGGTCGATTAGGTTCATGTCTTGGCTGAATCTGCGTGGTGTTAGATGGTTGGTTGAGTTGGTGAGGGAAGGAGGGAATACCGGTTGATGATTACGCCGGTGTCGGTTTTGACGAAGAAGGACATCGGGGCGCTGTGATGTGCGTCAGCTGGAGTTGAGATGGCAGGATCAGATGGCTTACGCGAGTGCGGCCTTGAGAACTCCAAAGTGAAGGCCCTTGGCGGAGTGCGGGACGATGATGACCAGGAAGTAGCTGAAATGTGTCAGTGACACTAAGGAATGAGAACTTTGGTGCGAGCACTTACTACGTCTCAATGGCAACAGCAACTTCCGTAAGAACGCCCCAGAGGACGTACACTCCCACCCACATCCCCAGGTTCGGATCAGAGTGCTCTTCGTTCGCAGCTACCCAGAACTTGACCCAAAGACCTGTGTTACACTCGTCAGAACCTAGCACATCATCGACTGTCAATAGTGGTGGTCTTACGCTGCATCGTCCGACATCCCATCTGGAACAGCACCATCGTCGCAAACAGCAAGAACGCCGACGTGCCCATGGACTTGATGTAATACAGCAACGAGCTGGTATTCGCCGCGCCACGGCTTTCTTTCAGCTTCTCGGCGCCATTGGGCTTCACACCAGCGATGGGTTTGGCTTTTATCGGCGCTTCAACGTCGTTTTCCGTCTCCTCGTCGCTGTTCTCGGGCGTGTTCTCGTCCGAGTCACTCAATTGCGTAACCCGCAGTTTGCTGACGTAGCCATCCGACTTGCTGAGCTCCTCGAAGGAACCTCGCTCGGAGATCTTGCCGTCGACGTCGAGAGAGAGGATCTGGTCGGCGAAGCGGAGCCATTGGGCTGCAATCACGGGGTTCAGTCCTGTTTACCAAGGGGGTATCTCAAAGAAACCAAAAGGGGGAGCTTACCGTTATGAGTTGCAAAAATTACCGACCTCTTTTGGTCGGATTGAACGCTTCGCAGGAGCCCCTGGGCGCCGAACAGCGCGTTGAAGCACTTCGAGGCTGTGTTCGAGTCGAGGCCCTTGAGGGTGTCGTCCATGATGATGACTTGCTTCCCGCTGTAGATGGCTCGAGCGAGAGCCTAGATATTCATCATCAGTCCCGAACGAATTAAAGCAGAAAAAGCAAGGCTTACGATGCGATGCTTCTGCCCGCCGCTCAAGGCAGCCCCTGAACTTCCCACGATAGTGCCATCTGCGTCCGGGAGCAGCCGGATGTCCTCCTCAAGCTGACACGCCGCAATCACCTTGTCATACAGCACCGCGTCATAGCTTGCGCTGCCGGTGATGTTGTCCCTAATGCTTTGGTTCAAAATCCAGGGGTCCTGGTCGCAGTACGCCACCTCCGGACTCGCGGCGTACTCCACATCTCCCGCGATGCGATACGTCTCGCCGACCAGCGACTTCAACAGCGTCGACTTGCCAGACCCAACCGGACCGACTATGATCGTCAACGTCGCTGGTTCGATCTCGAGATCCAGGTCATGTAAAATGGCCTTATCGCTGCTCCAACCAAAGGAGCCCCCTGAGACCTTGATCAGCGGCTGGTCGGGCGTCGACTCCTGCACAACCCCGTTGGGCTGTCCCTGCCTCTTCGATTTCACGTTCCTGTAATCCGCCCTCTTCTCCTTCGCCAGAAACTCCTGGATCTTGTCAAGGCAGCCGATCGTCATGGCGAGGTGCCGCGGGACCATGACGAGCTCGGAGACGGGGTTGATCAGGATGCCCAGCAGGGAGAGGGACGTGAAGGCCTGCACGACGTTGAGGGGCTCTCCGCCGGCGAGGCGCTGCGCGATGGCAAAGGCGGCGAGGGTGATTGAGGGGGTCATGATGGAGGGAAGCTGGCCTGCAAAACGATCGTGAGCCAGCCGGTGGTTGGCGTGACAGAGGATTACTTACCGACGAGGACGTTTGAGATCTGGATCTTCCTAAACTCCTTGGACTCCTCGAGCTCAAAGTCCCGGAGCCCCTGGATCTGGTCCTGCACTGTCCCGCTGAGGCCGCTCATCTTGACGCCCTTGACGGAGCCCATGACCTGTGTGGTGACGCCGACGCGCTTTTGGATGGCTTCGCGCCAGCGGCGCTGGCGGGGCGGGATGAGCTTACCCAGCCGCGCTGCTATCAGAACGCTGACTGTGAGGTGATTATCAGCACATCGATCCTCGAGATGTATGGAACATTCGCAGTGAACCCCTTACCGACGGCAATCAGTACAGGCGTGACACACGCTGCACCAAGCTGGTTCCCGAGAATCCACATCGCCAGCGCGACCTGGATCAGGTTCGGGACGACGGCGAGGCACCACTCGGCCGCGACGGTGATCCACTCGACCTCGGTGCCCATGAGCGCGACCGCGGACTCTGAGGTGCCGCTCTCGGCGCGGAGGGAGAGCATGTTTTGGTATATCATGGCGATGAGGGCGCCTCTGATGCTGGTTATGAGACGGTAGGAGAGCTGGCTTGTCCACAGGGAGGATACCTGTTGTGATGAATCAGTGAGGAGCTAATAGGGAGAGAGGGCAGGAATGGTTGCGTACGGCGTTTCCGATGAAGACGAATGCGAATTGGGCAATGAGCCAGTAGCCCTCCTCCACGGGCGTTGTTTCGTGGTTCTGGATGTACTCAATCGTGATTTGGACCAGGATCGGCTGGGCGAGGCCGAAGGCGACTTTGATGAAGCGGGGGAAGTGGGTGTAGAGGAGCTCTGGGGAGAAGGCCTTCAGGAGAGCAATTGAGAGGGCGTGGGTTCGGGTTTGGTCGACTGAATGTTGGATGAGGTCAGTACTCAGTTCTTAAGGAAGGCAAATTGCAGCTTGGCAGTACGGTACCATTCTTCCAGGCTGTAGACAGTCTCTCCAGCAACCTTTCACCAGACAATGCCTCATCAACTGGCTCGAGGTCTTCAGTCACCAAGTCCTTCTTCCAGCCCAACTTGAACAGAGGGTTGAGCCAGAGCGACAGGCTCCGGCCAAAGATGCCAGATAGCTCCTCTCGGGTAGCCTGAGTGGCTGAAATGGTGATAAAGGCGGGCTTCGATGCTGACTCCGCCGCAAGAAGAAACACCTTTATGACGAGTTGGACGGTTAGGAGGTTGGCAATGGCAAGACCACCGTTGTAAGCGTGTGCCCATTCTCTTGGAAGACGAGCTGCGTCAAGTATGATTGTGGCCAAGAGGGACGTCTGCAGCACAGCGGAGGGAGAACGGGCTCTTCGATGCTCGAACCTAGAGACGGAAATGAAGAGGATGCTGGAGGCGATGGCCAAAGAACCTGACGCGATGATGATGGTGGTGTCTCCGGCGACTTCTCCGCCTCGGAAGGCGGCTACCCCCAGAGTCAAGATTTGCATCGCCGCGAGGGCGTGCCAGAGGATCTTGGTGGCAGTGTTAGCCATACATATCGCGATGCTGTTCGAACATTGGGCTTACAAGCTTGAGATGAGCCACCCATGACCCTTGGTTTACAGCTGGTTTGTTCCAGAGCTGCCAAGTACGATGTAGACCCCAAATGATAGCGATGGCAGAGGGCACGATTGACCCGAAGACTTCAAATTGATAATCGAAATACGGAGCTCGCGAGCAGCCTCGATGCGGTCCGAGAACGAGGCGGCCAAGACTGTCGTCGGGGCACACGGCGGCCCCGAACGGGATTCGGGGTGCTGGCCACAGACCCATCGCGAAGGTTGCAGAGCAGTCAGAAGATGTGCCTATGTCAAGGTGGAACACATCAGTTGCGACCGGCGGGCAATTGAGTGGTAAATAGAGCGTAGACGACGTCGAATGCAGCTGGCTTCGACCACGTAAGATAACGGAAGTCAAGGTGCTGACGCCACGCAACTCGGGCGAACCGAAACCGCCGTGTTACGAAGGGCGCAGGATCCTGCGGCACAGCAGCAACAGCCCCTGGAAGACGTTGCAGAGAGCGTCGCTTATGCTGTGTACCTTGGGTGAGCAATATTTCCTTATTGGCCTTGACCTGCCTGAATCGGTTTGGGGGCTCAGGGGTCTGGTTCGGTTCGGTTGCCGAATAATCAGCTTGCCAGAAGGGACTTTTGTTAGGAATGTGGTCGTGGTCGGTATCGCGTGCTACGCAGGATTTACGAGGGAAGTTATCCTAACCCTTCTGTGCTGGAATTCCATCTCGGTCGTGAAACGCGATGGTGATGATCAAGTAAAGATCCGGGCACAATAAATAAGTGTGTTCATCAATTTCCGCTCAATTTGTTTGGTGACTGATGATGCTCAGACACCAAAATGGCTTCATGTAGCGTGCAATCATCGATACAGACTGTCCAAATCATAAATGCATTCATCAGGGGTATGTAACTTCCTGCCTTCCTCCAGGCAATATCATACGTAGAGACCAACCTTGCGACTCATGAACGTCTCTAGCAACCATCTGCAGCCACAACGTTGGCACGATCGGGAGCCAAAACTCGCATATCTCCGTCCTCAAAATCTCTACTCCGGCGGCCCAAGATTCCCGCGCGCCATCTCTATCGCCCATAGCCAGCAGAGCATGGGCCAGAGATAAATGGGTTATCGCCGTCGTGAACCCGCCTCCTGGCCCGAGGGTATACATCTTCTGAGCTTCCTCAAGGGCAAACTTCCACCGCAGCACGGCTGCCTGACGATCTGCTCTGAAGCTGGCTATTCGCGCATGGCCTATGAACAGCCGCATATGTAGTTGTTGGTCGTGCAGGTTGTCTAGTTCGGCAGGCTCGTAGCCCTCGAGCTCTTTCAGTGTTGCTTCAGCAGCATCTAATCGTTGAAGTCCGATGTCGACCTCAGCTGATGCTAGCAGCAGCCTCCGGGGCCCGCGCCGACAGCGCTCGGCGTCTTCTGTCGTGCCGAGCTCTGTTTGTAGTATATCGGCGGCCATTGCCCATTCCTGCATGTTGCAGTATATATCGGCGAGCCTGCCACACAATAGACGTCGCGTGTTCTGACGAATCGGCTTCGTCATGTCCAAAGACATCAAATGCTCTATCGAAGCCCTGGCGGCCCCAAAGTCGCCGATGGATTGGAAGAAACGCGCTGCCGTGCTCTGCAATCGGAAAGTGACCTCGATGTCGAGAGTCGATAACGGTTGCTCCGCTTGCCAGTTGTAAATGAACGACGACACATCATTGTCATAGCACTTGATCTTGTTCTCGATTTGCGAAATGTGCAGGCGTCCGAGCAGAGCGTGGTCCTTGCGAGTGGACGGCTGCGGCCCTCGCCAGATGAAGTCGCGGATGTGCGCTTCCGACTTTGCAAACTCGCCGTCGAGCCGTAGCAGGTTGCTCCGGGAGAGGACCACCGACGCATGGAAGTAATACGGCATGGGCTTGCGCAGGAACGACTTTGCTCTGTCGACGGCGGCGCGGCGCATGGGTATGTGGTCCCTCTCAGAAAAGTAGAGGAGCGCGTCTATGACCTCCGCCTTGAGCGGTGTTGGAACTTTGAAGGTTGTCGTCGCCTTGTCCATCACCGCCCAAACGGCGGCTTTGAGAGTTGGCGACCTAGCGGACCTTGCTTGTCAGTAAAGAAAAACTATTGGGCGGGCGAAGCGACGAACCATTCGGTGTTTCCTTCGTAACATGGAGGGACGACAAAGCACAACAGCTTGAGTGCGACATTGCCTAGTTCGTCCATGGTTTTGGGGGTTAGTACTCTGGAGAAGAACATTGCAAGTTCGGAGCATAGAGACCAGACATTCGTCCTGTCTTCCAGGCCATGCTTGTTAATGTACGGGCTTTCTGTCGCGCGAGAACACTCTATGTCGTCGGATAGAAGGTTGGTAAGCTCGGTGGGCAGACCGAACTGGTCAGACGAGACAGTTTCAATCTCGCCATCGCTGTTCCACCGCCGTTGCGGCGACCGAACGCCTTTCAAGAGGGCTTCGGGTACGTCGGAGCCTCCATAAGCATAAAGGAGTAATAGGAGTTGATCTGTTGCTGGAAGCACATCGGCATAGTCGCAGAAAAGATTGTAGTACGAGGAAGGCAATGCGGGGTCTGTGAATGGGCATCAGTATTGAGAGAAATTATCGAGAGTGTGGTGCGACCGACCTCGGAGTTGACTTAATATAAGACGCTGCACAAATGCTGTATAGTCTTCGTATCTCGGTGACAGATTGAGCAAGTGGCTAAAGACTTCTTCGTCGTCTATGTTCAGATACCTCTCATATCTGTGACATGTAAGTGCCTGTTCAACCCAATGCACCATGGAATTCTCACGTTGATGGCGGAACGTCTAGCGGAAGCCAAAGAATTGCTCCAAGACCGCCGAGTTTGCGTGCAATCTGAATATACTTCCTGCCTGAGTTGCGAATATCGCTATAGTTGTGCTGCCCTGGGAATATTTCGGCAATTTGAGGCGGTACTAGTACTTGCGCATCCAACTTCGATCTGAGAAATATTACCACGCAGGCAAGTCGCCGGCGCAGTTCTGCAGGTACTCTGTTATCAGACACGGCCCAGAACCCGTCAATGTTTTCTCTGAACTGCTCCCGGACTTGGTTGACCAGCGTGAGGTCAAGCGAGTCGACGGCCAGCGCTTTGCTCGTGCGCTGGTTGCGGGGGGTGACGTGGAACTGCACATCGCGGGAGAGCGACTTGGACTGCGCCAGAAGCCGGCGCAGATCCTCCAGGTGACGGTTAAGTGCAGGGATCAGATTTCTAGCTTGGCTCTCATCATATTGGTTCGATAGAAGTCGGACTGAGCTGCACAAGCATACCGCCTCCATCGTTGCCGTGGTGGCTGGCAGCAGGCGTGGGGTTTAGACTTCTGCACGCGATAGTGAAAGGTCCAGTCCTCCTCACTGTGAGAGGATTAAATTCCTTCTTTTGCAAAACATGGTCTCCACCGACCGTTCTCGGCGCTTAACTCGGAAATGCGAGATCCCCGACCCGCTCTCCTTTTTTTCTCTGTCCGTCAGACCATGCCGGGGTCAGCTTGGTTGCCTCACTTATCAATCGCCCCATGCTCCTGGACTAGTCCTCTTTGAGGTGACGTGGCATGGCAAGCTCCACTAAATAGTTGAGATTTTGTTCTCGAAGCTGTGAATGCTTTTTGTCTTCGCGGTCACGTTTTAGAGTCAACTTGTGTGCAAGACCTGCAATACCGTGAGCTGGCGGAATGGTGCTTCATGCATGTCTATGTCTAAATGTTCTTAGCCTCGTCTATGATCAAAAGTTCTCAAAATGGATGTCTATCCTTAGCCCTCGGCTATTCCGCCATCTATCCGCTGAGTCCCTCACATCATCCATGAGCGATTCCGGCCCGCATGTGGCGACCAGAACCCTCTGTTCAGTCGCAACGCCTTCTAACGCCACGCCGATCTCCTGCTCTATGTTGACCTTCTCGAATCTGATGTTGAAGGCGTCTTCGATCTCATTACTAGTAGTGCTCGTCAAGAGTCCCTCCGTATCGTGCGATATGGACCCATAGCTGACGGCACCTTCATTCGTGCGTGCATTGCTGGGCATTTCGGTGGACGTTCCTTCTCCAGGTGAATCGCCAGTGACGTAAAGTTTGACATCGATGCTCGATCCGGATCTCGAAATTCTGTGAAGGTGTTCTTGAAACCAGCTTAGATGTTCTGATATGGTGTTAGAAAACCATGTCTCGCGACTTGAACATGAACTTGGAGAACCAACCTGACTGTCTCACTGTCCAGATGAAATCAACTGACTGAGCTTTGACTCGGTCGCAGCGGCTCATCATGCGGTTCATCAGACCGAAGGTGAATGCTGCTCCGCTGCCTCCAGCAACCAAGACTAACTTGTCGTAGGACTCTGTATCTGGCAGCGATCCATACGGACCATCCACAGAGGCCCACGCAGTGCGGTTGGAATGCCTCCTTGAGAACTCGTCGACGCGTCTGGTGAAGCCTTGGTGTGATTTCATGACAAGTTCTAGACCAGCAGAGTCATTGTTCACAACTGTGAACGGATGATTTTCGTAAGGGTGAATACGAGGTATCCAGAGGAAACAGTGAGTTCCAGGCACCATCTTCTTGACCCCTGGCTTTCTTAAGATCACCCTCGTGCCGCCGTCAGGGAGTGAGTAGAAGGTCGCAGAGTTGTTTATGAGATTCAGAACCATTCGTGCCCCTCGTATCATGCGGTCGACCACCCACATAGCCGCAGTGAACGACATCACAACTGGGATTTTCTTTGCCCAGTTGGGTCTGTGAAGGCCGGTCAGAATAACAGCTGCCGCAAAGGCCACGATGTGGCTGATGTAAAACAGTTCGTAGCGGCGGTGTCTCGCGATTCCCATGAGCAGGACAAGCATCGCAACACTTGCACCGATGCCCTCGAGGTCTTCCTTCTTCAATAGTTGAACCAAACGACCCTGGCGGCCGAAGTGAACGGTATAAAAGATGGCATGGAGAGCCAAGAGAAGCACAGCTACGTATCCTGCAAGTCGGTGGAAATAGTTCAGCTCAGCGTGTGAGATATGTGCAAACCGGCTCAGCGGCGTGTTTTTGAGTCCAAAGAAGACGCACAGCATCATATTGATGGCGCTCATCCTATAAGAGCATATATATCAGATTCCATCCCCATGACCAGACCGAAGTGGACATTTACCATCCGAATCTCGAAGCCCAATGATTGAGCAGGTGCCTGAGTGCAAGAATATTGGAACACAGAATGGCGTTGGTGGCGATGAAGCTCCCGACAATTAGGACATATCCAACAGAAGGGCGTCCGAACCAGCCAAGGTTCACGCGTCTTTCTAACTTTCTGCATGAAGCTTATTAACCAAACTTCGTCTTATTGCGAGCCCTTGTTCAGAAACCTACTGGAAAGCGAGGAGAAGACTGTAACGCGCCGCAAGTAATCTCTTGGGTGACGCTTTTGAGCGCGCTTTCTTCGTGTTGTGACACGCTTCCCGCAGCCAACTTGCCGCGATCACCACGGCCATAAGGCCGCAAAGGAAAGAGAGGTAGATCTTGATAGCTTTCTCATTTGCGCCTTGCTTTGTGGTGGGGGTTTTGAAAAACTGCATAGTGTCCTTCTTGAGCAGGCTGCTATCGGACGTAACGAGGTGATGTCCAAACAAGGGGCGAGCAGTAGGTGTACTTACCCAGATTGATTAGATGGGGCATGTGATCAGATTGATAAGATAAATGGCAGCTGATGGCAGTCATCCCTTAGGGTCCACATCAGAAAAATCTCGCGGACAGCTCAACCGGTCATTTCGGCGCTAGCAGGGATTCTGTCATGCGCCTGTCTCTCACAGTGAGGGCTTTTCCCACTCACGCCCCAATGTGACAGGGTTTCTAGCGCCTCAGAATTGCTCACTGTGAAGGCAGAACTTCAAAATGACCGTATATATGGCGTCTAGCCCCGGTTGCGGATCACATTTGCCAATGAAATGGCCAGAGACAAGCTTCAAACGACCAAGACGATTTGAGAGATACGTTCCTGATCTACGTTGCGGTGGAATCTCAAATTAGAGACTAAAACATGCTAGATAAGTCTCGTTCCTCTATTAAGCCGTTCTCTTACCGATTCCCATAAAGGTTGCTGCATGCCACAGTCCCTTAGTCCAGGGTACCGACTACAGGCTCATCGAGGGATCATTGCCCGTACTTTTGCTGAAGAGACAAGTAAAATCAAACACCACTACTTTCCGAATCCACCTCGACTTCTCCCCATCTCCAATGTCGGACGACTATTTCCAAAGCAGCCATTCAATAGCACGGCTTACTGTGTCCCGAGAAACTGGATGACCCTAGTTGACACCTCCGTCCCACCGAAATCGGATTCGCATCCTGCTAAGAAGAAAACAGCGCCAAGGCAGGGTGCGCAGTGTTGCATCGGGTGTGTGTGGAGTACTTCGGCGTCGGGCACAGGCTTGGAAGATTTATCTGATGATCAGACAAGACGAGATTGATTAAAAGCCGCCATCGCGACGTCCTCCATATGTGATATTGTCGTTCAAATTACCCTCTCTTCTCTCGCTTTGGATTTTGCGACAGCTGACGGCGATCGCGAACCGTCGATATGGCCGCCGAGAAACCTGCCGATCGTCCGGTCCCCGCAGCCGAGGACGCCGACGTCGCCACCCCGGTACGCTTCGACTCCGATGCGGACGAGAAGCGTATCACGGACGTCAGCAGCAGCCCCTCCGGAGATCCTGTCGAGATCAGGGACTTTCCTTGGACGTGGAAGCTGACCGCCCTCATATGCGGTGTTGCGCTGTCCTGGGGCTCGTCGTTCTCCGAGAATACTCTTGGACCCCTCAAGAGCACGTTGATCAAGCAGCTTGACATCACCAACTCACAGGTCAGTCGCCATACAGTTATGGATACTCACATAGACGATTGTATGAGCGACAATTAACAGACCGTAGTATGGTGCCATCTCTTCGGCCACGTCACTCGTGAACACGATTCTTCCAATTCTCGGCGGATACGGGCTGGATCATTATGGTGTCGAGTGGTAAGTGATTAGGCCACAGAACCTCACAATTGGAAAAGGCACTGATGCTATGTTTTGCACAGGGGTTCGCTGGCATGTTCGGTCGCAATTTTCATCGGCGCTGTCGTGTCAGCAGCTGGTTCCAATAACGATTCTTTCACCCTGGTTGTGACGGGCCGAGTGATTATGGGCTTCGGAAGTACTGTCATTGAGACTTGCACATCAAAGGTGAGTTGACTGAACGATCGGACTGTTGTACAAGGCAAATTACTAACAGCCGCACCAAAGATTTTGGCCCATTGGTTTCAACACAAAGGACTCGGACTTGTGTATGGTTTGGACCTGTCTATCGGTAGGTAGTCTGAATGTTTCTTCCTGATGGATAGTGAATCAAATATTGACGGCGTTTGTTGCAGGAAAACTCATCGTTCTCATCGCCAAGGCCACCGCGGTTCCCATGCGAGATGCGTCATCATTCTGGGGGTGGGCCCTGTGGATTCCCGCCATCGTCTGTTTCGCCAACCTCATTCAAAACATCTTCTACGTCTGGTGGGCCCGAAGCCGGCCCGAGTGGACTCAGATGCCCACCGGCCAAAAGCTCGCCATGGAGATCAGAGCTCGTGAGCGCGCACAGCGCGAGCAGAACAACGAGGTTGCGACGTTCAGGACTACAGCAACAGCCCGTACCTTGAGTGCCCTCCCTAATTGGGGAGCTCTCCTTCGTGTTCCTCGCTTCTTCTGGTTGGTTGCTTGCACCCAGATTCTACAAGCTGGTGTTGTTGGTGGCTTCAGCGGCCTTAACGCCGACATCATCACCCAAACTCGGGGCTCCACCGCTCAGCTTGCCGGCTATACCTCCGCCGTCCAGCAGGTGATCCCTGTTGTGTGTGCACCTCTAATCGGGTCTTTCTTCGACTATGTCGGCTATCGTATGATGTTTGTCAGTCTTACGTCTGCCATCTGGATTCTGGTGTACTGCCTCATCGGTTACACCCAGACCAACGCACTTGGATCGATGGTCATTGCTTCTGTGGCATCAACTATGAACGCTCTGCCCTTCTTGGCATCTATTCCACTGATCGTCCCGAACCAACTCGAGCTTGGGCTTGTATTTGGTATTTGGAAGGTTTTCAACAACAGCGGAAGTGTCATAGTTGACATGATTGCTGGCAGGCTGCAAGACATTACGCCCGGAGGAACATACGAGCGGGTCATTGCCTTCTTTGTTGCTGTGAAGGGCCTGGAGTTTTGCCTTGGGCTGTTCTATGGAGTTCTTGACCGCAAATACCTGGCGGGCATTCTTAGCATCAGCAATAAGAAGCGCATGGATATCGAAAAGGAGGGAAAACTGGGAGACTTCGTCGGCAGAAGGCCTGCTAGGTCGTTCACGGCCGTGGGAATTGCTCTGGTCTGCTCTCTGATCATCATAGCTTGGGTTTTATTCATCAAATACTCCATCTGAACGTTAGTAGATAGTATTAGTAGATAAAAAGACGCCCATTGTATTTTGACATAAAAGTGCATTTGTTCGGCAGAGAATGTGCATCCATTGACTTTTGGTCATGTTGTCGGTTATGATGGAACATCAGTCGGGATTAAGCCGATGTCAGTCTGCATTGTGTTGTAAGTAACCGAGTCATGCCCAGGACACTTCTCAAGGCTTCCGTAAACGGCAAACAGTCCTAGAAGGGCTTTCAAGTGCTTTGATATAACATGATTTTCCTTCATCCATGGCTGAATGAGCAATCCCTTCTTACTCAGTCCAAAACCATGGGTTCAATCACCGAAGCATCTAAGCACGTCCCTGCTGGGGCGTGGGACACACACCACCACATTTTTGAGCCAGCGCGCTTTCCTTTCGCCTCTGGAAGGCACTTCACGCCCTCCGTTGCAACTCTGGAGCAGCTCAAGGCTTTCGAAGATTCCATCGGCGTCTCACACGTGTGCATCGCACATGGCTTGTCATACGGGGCCGACTGCTCCTCTTTACTCTACTACTTGGAGCAATTCAACGGGACGGCGCGCGGTATCTGCGTCCTTGATCTTGACACAGTTACAGACGAGCTGCTGGACAAGTATCACGGAGCCGGCATTCGAAGCGTCAGGTTGGACTTCTTCAAAGCCCAGGCCATGAACGACGTCGACAAGCAAGTCAACCTGATCAAGTCCACCGCCAATAGGCTTCTTCAATGGCATCCGACTGGCAACGGCTGGAGCATTCAAATTCAGCAGCCAAACATCTCTTACTGGGCAAAGCTAGGACCGGTCATTCAACAGTCAAAGCTGCCTGTGGTTCTGGATCATATTGGTCTTGTCAAAGCTTCCAGCATGGCACCGATTGGGTCTGTGCCTGTCAGGGAGCAAGCAGGATGGCTGGATTTGTTGAACACGCTGAGAGGAGGAAACCTATGGATCAAGATCTCAGCACCCTATCGATGCTCTCGAGCTGATCCCCATTTCGAAGACCTCAAGGACATTGTGCAGGAGCTTGTCAGGGCAAACTCTAAGAGACTGGTCTGGGGTAGTGACTGGCCTCATACTCAACGACACGAAGATAGGCATCTGAGGAGCAAGGATGAGCAAGAGCCTTTCCTGAAGATTGACAACCCGGCGTGGATTCGGTCGTTTAGCACATGGCTGAACGGGGAGGAGTGGCAGGACCTGTGGGTTAATAACCCTTCAACGCTATATGATTACCCAGTCAAGTCCTGAATCAGGCAGTCGGTTTCAGTTGCGTCATGGCATCACGAAAGTTCTATCTCAATTTGAGAAAGCAATTAAGCAACAGTTGGTGGTTCCATTTATTGACAATTATGTGATTTCGCGGGGATGCAAGTCTTCAATATGATATCTCGTTTCAAGTCGCTATTTTCTAACCTCAATGAGTAAATCATCGTTGTTCTGGGCAAACCTACTTGCGTTTGGCTTGATTGGTTCAATTACACGATCGCATCGCGAAGGGCGCTTACAAGCCGGGGTCAAGCCGAGTGGGTCACAATGGGCCCGTCGTGTCCACCTACCCACGTCGCGGATGGGTTTCGGACAAGTCATATGAACAGCCATCTAAGACGAGACGAAACTGCAATATTCAAGTTACCAAATTGCTCGAAGAAACAGTCGCAAACATGGCATCTTTCCCCCAGAACAACAGGACGTACCAGATCCTTGAGGCGGCTAGGACAGGGGGCTACGCTGTGGGCGCGTACAACTGGTGAGAGTTGCATTCTTTGCAGGCCTTCCATAAAGCTGACTTGGAAAAAGTTACAATGATGACGGTGTTATTGCCGTCATTCGAGCAGCTGAGGCATGCAAATCGCCTGCCATTATCCAAGTCTTCCCATGGACGATGCGATTCCAAGGCCCCGAGTTCGTCAAGTACGTGATTGGCGCCGCGCACGCCGCGAAAGTTCCCATCGCGGTTCATCTCGACCACTGCATCGAACCGGAGGACGTCAAGGCGGCGCTTGAGCTTCCCTTCGACTCCATTATGGTCGATGCCTCAATCCACGACGAAGCCGAGAATGCCCGGCAGTGCAAAGAGATTGTTCAGATCGCGAACGCCAAGGGCATCGCTATCGAGGCTGAGATGGGCCGACTGGAAGGAGGCGAGGATGGCCTGCCCACAGTCGACCTCGAGACGATTTTTACACGACCCGAGCTTGCGAGAGATTTCGTGAAGGAGACAGGAGTGCAATTCCTCGCCCCGTCTTTCGGGAACATTCATGGGAACTACGGCCCCGGAGGACCGGAGAAGTACTGGAGACTGCCTCTGTAAGTATTCCAGCAGCTGGAACGACAGCTTGGTGCTAATTGGGCATCAATCGCAGCCTCAACGACATTCACAAAGCCATCCCCGACATTCCTCTCGTCTTGCATGGAACCCACGGTGTGTCTGACGAGCAATTCAGGATCGCCAGAAAGCACGGCATGGTCAAAATCAACCTAAACAGAACTGTCCGAGACGAGTACACAGACTTCATTACAGAGAATGCGGGCAAGTTGGAGCTCACAGTTCTGAAGACGAAGGGTGCGGAAGTGTATGCCAAGTCTATTGAGCGAGTGATGAGGGATGTGCTGTACTCAGCTGGCAAGGCATGAACATGCCGGTAATTAGAGACCAAATGCATGGACATGTTACCATGAAGAATAGAAAAAACCACCATCTTGAGACTTGAAATTAGGATCTCGGTTGGAGCTTAGCTCGCGTGAAGAGAACTTCAACCGATCGCCTTTCACAGAGCTAATGCAGCTCCTGAGATCATGTCAATCTGAATTCATCAAGACCAAATTTCATGTCGGAATTGAGCTTACTACTGTGAATTTCTCGACTCCAAACTAGGACTGGTCTCGATGGCCCAAGAATTCCATCGTGAGTTTCCATCGGTGGTGTCGGCCAGATCCCGAATGTATGGCTGCAGCAGAACGGCTTTCCCCCGAAACAAAACAAATTACCCCGCGATGCCGGCTTTCATCGGAACCCCACGTTGAACCTATCCGACAATCGGAACAGTCTGACGATAGAGACGTCATTCCAAATCGATTAGAATTCGATTAAAAAGCTAACAAAATAGCTCAAAAAGCCAAAAGATTTGGTTGTATGCTATCGTGGTTATCTTCAAATTCAATTGCACAATTCGCCGATTTTCACAATGACGTCAACATCCGACATCGTGGAGCGTCTCTCCAAATGGTCAAGCTGTGATGTGAGTGAATTGACTTCTGGCCAATATTCCATATCATAAGACTCTAATAACGGGAAATATTAGATTTCGGACGGCCTCTCCAAACTCGGCCGTGCTGATGGCGGCTTCTTGGAGGGTCTTGTGCTATACTCGCCAGAGTACCAAGCTGGGAAGACCAAGATCGTTGGACCGGTCTTTACTGTCAAGTTTGCTCCCAAGAGCGACTCATCCGCGCCGAAGGTCAAGGGCAACTACGTGAGTTTAGCTTTTTGAGGCAAGTTTTACAGGTTGAACGTGGGACGCTAATCACGATTCCTTCTCACAGATCGACCAGATCCCCAAGGATTCCGTTGTCTTCATTTCACAGCCGGCTCCACATGTGAATGCCTGTTATGGCGGTCTCATGTCGCTGAGAGCACAGATCCTTGGGGCCAAGGGCGTCGTAATTGACGGACATCTTCGCGACCTCCAAGAGCACAGAGATCTTGGATTTCCGGTAAGAGCCATTGAACATGCGACCAGTGCTTATGCATCCCTGGCTAACGAACCCCATTCCAGCTATTCGCGAGAGGCACTGGCACTACGGCCGGTGGTGCTGTGTGTTTCCCATCTGAAATCAACGTCGATGTGAAGCTTCAGTCTTCCAAGCAGGACGCTACAATCAGCCCGGGAGGATACATCATTGCCGACCTTGATGGTGTCGTGTTCTTGCCTGGCGATCTGGCGGAGCAGGTCCTTGAGAAGATCCCTGGGCTCGCTGCTGCGGACGATAGGTGTGCTGAAGCTATCCGCGGTGGCATGTCTGTGCAGGAGGCGTTCGCGACTTTCAGGGGTAAATAGTGAAATAATGATTCACCAATAAAGATCAATATGCAAAGGAAATATTTCAAAAGTCCTCTAGTGAAATGGCAGAGGAATTTTGATTAGGGAAATAGACGCAGTCATCGCCATCACCTTTGGAGGTTTACACAAAGGCGGCCGCCATCGTCACAATTGGCGATCACAAACACGATGAACTTTGCTAAGAAAACTTTTACAGTCCTTGAGAAAGATAAAATAGACCTGTGGAAGAATGACAATAGCGCATCTTCATCTCACACAGGAGGAACGTACTCTGCGAACTGCTTTTACGAATTTCATTCAAAATCTACTTATATACATAAAGTCATCCTATCTTTTGATTCTTTTTCCTATGTCAAATTCAAGCCAGCGGCGTCGTAGACAGCTCAAGTCCTGGTACGCCATACTTGGATGCCAAGTCCTCAAACATCTTCTTCTCAGCATCAGCAAATGGCAGACCCTGCACCTTGCGCTCCTCAGCAAGGCGGTACTCAGGCTCGCCCGGGAAGAGGACCTCTTTGAAGCCATCAGCGGGCGTGACTCCGTGCACGCGCTGAACAAGAGTATCCATCCTGGCGCGGAACTGCTCGGAGGACATGAAGATGTCGGGCTTGATGGCGATGAAGCAGTGTCCAACATTCTGAGGACGAGCCTCCTTGTACTGGTCGCCAACCTCGCCACCGAAAGCGGCACCGGACAGAACCCCGGACATGATGTCCATCAGAATGGCAATTCCGGATCCCTTGGGGCCACCAATGGGGGCCATGGAGCCGTTCAAAGCCTCGTCCGCGTCCTCGGTGGGCTTTCCATCTTTGTCATACGCCCATCCGAGGGGAATCTTCTCGCCTCTGCGGGCGGCCTTGCGGATCTTACCCTTTGCAACGACGGACGGCGCCATATCGAGGATGTAAGGGACTTCGTTCTTGCTGGGAGCTCCCGCGGCAAAAGGAGAAATACCGAGCAGGGTCTCCTTACCACCGAATGGAGGCATCTGCTTGGCAGAGTTTGTGAAGACAAGAGAGATCATGCCAGCGTCGAGAGCCTGCAGGACGTATGTGGCACCCATGCCGAAGTGGTTGGAGTGTTCGGCAGTGACAATTCCGATACCGTAAGTCTCTGCACGACGAATCGCATCCTTCATAGCCTTGGAGGCGACGATGAAGCCGAAACCATTGTCTCCATCGGCGTGCGCAGCGACTGGTGTCTTTTCGGTGATCTGGATGTTGGCCTTGGCGTTCACAAGGCCGCTCTGAACTCTCTCGATGTACTGCTGAAGTCTTGCTAGTCCGTGGGTGTCCTATTAGGATCGGAATTTAGTTAGTATTTTTCCAGCCATGTTTGTCATATGAATTGGACTTTCGAGGCACTTACAACACCGCGAGTGTCAGCCTGTACCAGGCACTCAGCCATGAGACTGGCATCATCCTCAGGAAGACCTGACTTCACCAGAAGAGTCTTGGCGAAGGTGACGGCTTCGCTGGGCTTAGCGTAATAGCGTGCTGGGGTAGACATTCTGATCGATGACGTATCTTCACAACAGATTGAGATGTTCGTGTTGTTCAAAGCAAATTGAAGAGACTGAGTGCCAAACCTTCAAGCAAAAAGCAAGATAATAATATCTGTCTTCACGGATGCTACCGGTCATATTCGTCGTCATTTTCGAGATAGACCTCACGCTTAGACCCTCATTGGTCGGGTTAACCCGATGAAATGACCCCTCCAAAGCCTGAGCACCGGCCAAAAGCCGAGGACTGCCCCGCCCCCGCATGCGGAATGCTCCTGTTCGTCAATTGACGACTCTGATCAAGCCACACACAAGGATTCCACGCCAAGAAAGAAGTCCAAGCAATTCTTCAACCACACTCTCGGGTTTCCCCCGTTTCCTCTTTGCACCAGCTTCGATGCTTCATTTCGTGAAGATTCATACACAAGAGTCCCCGATAAGCCCGGTCTCTTCCTTGTGTAAGAGCGCTCTCCACAGAATCAGTCGATGGACGCAGACGCTGCCGGATCATCTGGTTGGTCCGAAGAGCCCGTCTCCCCCGTATCGACTCGGCAACGGCCCGGGGCGGCGTCGATGACTGGGCCGGGCCGCAAGAAAGGCACGGCATGCGCCCGCTGCCGCAGTCAAAAGATCCGTTGTGACGATGAGAGGCCATCTTGCACCAACTGTGCACGTTCGGGGCACCCATGCGTCAGGGCGAATCTTGCGAATAATCCCGACGCGGTCAAGTAAGCATCAAGATCGAAAGAATTACCCGTTTCGGACAGCAAAACCGCAAACTGACTTTGAACACCGCAGCCATGTCACCAAACTGGAGGCTCGATTACGGTCTCTTGAAGACTCTCTTCGTCGGGTAGCCCCCGAAGAACTTGACAGGGCTCCGGAAGTGGAATTGCGGTCGGCGATAGCGCCATCTATCACGGTGTCTACCGCCCCCATGTACGAGACAAGTCCTACTATGGAGCCAGCGCAGCAATGGCCCATGCAACAACCCTTACCCACGCCAATCGACCACTCAAGCCACAACCAGCAGGATATCTACGATGACCAAGAGCTCATCGTGGACACTGAGGACCTTCCTCAATTGGACACTATCGAAGCAAACCAAGGCATTGAAGATGCTGTTCACGAGGATGAGACAATCCCGGTTGACAACCACCCAACTGCTCAGTCCTCGGCGACCGAGAACACCACATCGCTCAGTCCATCTGCCTCCACGGAGATCGGCCCAAGCGAGCCTCTTGCCCATGAGGTTGGTATGCTGTCATTGGCCAACTCCAAGGAGTCCAAATATCTCGGCCCTTCTTCGGGCGTACCCTTTGCGCGCCTCATCTTCTCAGCCATACCTCAATCTCAAGGCTTGTCAGTGAGCTGGTCAGCCCCAGAAGGAGGGACAGTGGCGCGGAAACCTTCGCCTGCCCATCATCCCTTTCCACCTCATTGGACGTCTGAGGTCGACTTGCAGCACTTTGCAGACGCATACTTCCAAACTCTCCATCCCCTATACCCATTCCTTGATGAGGATAGTATCTCCGACAACCTAGATTGTCTTTACACCACTCAAAAGGCGGGCTCCATGCAGATGCCCCCCCTTGCAGAGGTAGAAGCCTCGCTGTCTCCGTTCCATTCAGTTCAAGTATTTCTTGTTCTCGCACTGGGTGCTCGAATCTTAGAGTCTCGGCTCTCTGTAGAATTCTCATCTGAGAGGTATCTTGCGACAGCCATGCAGCGGATTGGCACCCTGGCTTTGCATGACAGCATAGAAGGGCTACAGATCATGCTGTTGCTAGCTTTGACCAGCTTCTACTTCGAAGAAGGGCCAAACGCATGGTTCCTTGTGATGAACATCATTGCGAGCTGCCTGGACTTGGGTTTTCAAAGACGTGGGGTTGATATTCACCGCCATTCTCCTTTAGCAAAGCCTAGCACTGCTCATATTCGTCTGAATTTGAGGAGAGGCATTTTCTGGTCTGCTTACTCACTAGAGAGAACATTATCAGTCGTCCTTGGACGTCCTTTGACCCTTCGAGACGAGGCTGTTGATATAGAGTTTCCTGGCCATGTAGGTCGTCCTGGAGATCATGCAGGGGACTCTGTTGGCAGTAGTGCGTTGACGCCAGAGAGCGCTCGCTCTCCGCACCACTCAACAAAACGGGCAAGGGTCATGGTCAACCCGTATGCAGCCGCACAATACTCTTTCAAATTCGACCAAATCACAGCTGAAATCAAGCTGATGATATACCGTGTCGTCAATCTACCGAACAGGTTTCCATGGCCTACGGACTTCGACACCTGGCAGCCGGACGTGCGCAAGCGTTGCGATGCACTACTTGAAGGGCTCAGAGCTGAGTTCCGTCGGGGCTTCCGCCGAAGTACTTCGGATGGCGTCGTACAAAACCTCGAGCTGAAGTACCATCACTGCATCATGCTTCTCTACCGCCCGTCACCAGCCATCACCAGGCCGAGTTTCGACTGCTGGAAGATTTGCTACGAAAGCGCCGTCGCCACGATACTGATCAACTCCGAGCTACACCGGTTCTCAAAACTCTCGAACAGTTGGTTGACGGCACATACGGTCTTCGTAAGCGGTATCACTTTTCTTTACTGCTTATGGGTCGTGCCGAAGATCAAGCAAGAGACGTCGCTGGTGGCATTCAAGAGCAACGCAGATGCGTGCAGCAACCTCTTGAAGTACCTCGCCAAGACATGGAGTGTGGCTGCCGATGCTGTGTTGAAGTATGAGAGGCTTGTCCATCTGACGACGGAGTCATGGAAAGCTGCCGCGAACCGACCGCCCAGTGCAGAAGTCGCGGCTGGGCAGTCTCTCGTGTCAATGGCACAGGGACAGGAGACGGAAGCCAGCGAGATCACGGCTGCACCGGTCATGGACCCAAGCCTCTATACTATGGATGCGAACATGGGCCTGGGAGGAGAATTTGAGGCGGACTCTTTTTTCAATGAGCTGGGTGATATGAGCTCGTGGTTCGACCTCAATTGGCTTTTGGACGCCAGTGCTGGATTCAGTTCTACAGATGATCCAGCAGGTCCAGCGTTGTTTTGATTAAACAACAAGATACCTCCATTTCTCGCATCTAAATGCATTTCACTTTTAGTGATTTTTGCAAAAACTTCCAAGTGCATGCTTTTCTTATCCAATGCCCAATGCTCCTCGTAATTAATACTAGACATTTTGGGGTCCAGTGGACAACAAGGATGTTCAGATTTTCTCGCTACTGATCTACTAATCCCCTTCGCATCAGGAGAAATCAGTGATTAATGCTGTATAGACTTCCATCTCTATTCTCAAGTCACTCACCGAGGTATGAAGCCGAGATACTTAAAATCAGCGTGCCCTCACCTTTCAGCTGGCGGAAGTAGGGCAAAAACCGGTGCAACCGAAAAGTGGGCTCGGGATTCGCCCGGTCGTGATGACGCCACACTCGGGATAACCCCGATCGATGGCAGCTGCGCTCAATACCCGGAATTGCAGCTCTTCTTCCAACTGAGCTTGCGTTCAGTGTGCTGGAAAGGCGTTGGCGAATAGATTTCATTCAGCATTGAACACGGCAATTTCCAAAATGGCGAGCATGCATCATTTTGCGCATGTAGTGAGAAGGGCGAATTCGTCGTCGCCACTGCTTTCTGCTGCGCTCCGCACTCAGTGTCGAGCTGCACCGCGTTATTTCCAAGCGTTCGGTTCTTCAGCTCGTGGTCAACAAAAGCCCCAAGTAGCGGTTCTCTATCAGGAGATTGACCCTCCAGTGATCGCTGGAAATGTCAAACCGAAGAAGCCCGGTGGTAGGTAGCCAGAATAATGAGACAAATGAATTTTCGGATAGCTAAGAGTTGATTCCAGGTTACAAAGACTCCGGTGCCGATATCGCATACAACCTAAGTCTCTCAAGCGAGGTTCAAGTTCTAAGCCCGAAATCGCGACCAGACCCTGTCAAAGATGCCGATTGGTGTTTCCCCGACAACGAAGACGGTATTCTGAGCGCGATTGATAAAGGCGCGACACATCTATGGGCGAACACGATTCTCTTCGCCAGCCACCCGCTCCAGACCTCGGCGCGCATCGGAAAACATGAGAAGAAAATCAAGGTTATTGGACAGGGACCTCTAATTGTCGAGAAGTACGATGACAAAGATTTCGTCAACACTCTCCTGCGGCAGCAAGGAAGCTTCACTATGCCGTGGGCCTGCACCATCCGCGCTAATAAGGATACGCCTGACTATAAATCATATCCGTATCCGGTGGTTGCAAAGCCTGCACGTGGTCGCGGCAGCTACGGCGTGAAGGTCTGCCAGGACGAGAGCGAATTGAGTTCCCACATCAAGCTCCTGAAGTCTGAGGGAACCAATGCGATCATCGTGGAAGAGTTCCTTGCTGGCGAAGAGGCCACAGTGACAGTTATGCCCCCGACATCTGATAAGGGATACTGGTCTCTGCCGGTCGTCACCCGATTCAACCATCAAGATGGCATCGCCCCCTACAATGGAACAGTAGCTGTCACTGCAAACTCCAAAGCCGTTGTTGACTCTGAAGACCCGGCGTACGAGGAAGTTGCCAAGGAGTGTGAGAAGGTCGGAGAGTTGCTTGGTACCACTGCGCCTATCCGTATCGACGTTCGCCGGTTCAAGGAAGGGTCCAAATTCGCCCTGTTCGATGTGAATATGAAGCCGGTAAGTCCATCAGGTCGCAACTGCTCTATTTGAATCAAAGAGGCTAACAAAACCTTTTTGCGTAGAACATGACTGGCCCAGGCAGATCGGGTCGAGATGAGCAAGCTAGCTTGACACTACTTGCAGCAGCAGCTCTTGGCTGGGACTATAAGGAATTACTTCGTCAGATTCTGGGCACATCGTACACGCTTGAAGCACTTAGAAAGCTTGCACCTCGTATCTAGGCTGAATAGGTGGGAAAGAAACGATTACTTAGATAGAATTTGCAGATTTCAATTTCCTTTTTAGAATGATCGTTCAGTCGCTTCAATGATAACACAAAGTTTCCGCAGACGTGCTGATGTCGAGGTTTGAAGCTGACCCAAAGCCTTCGAAGAGAAGCTTGGCATGCTAAAGTGAAGGCGAAAAGCGCTTTGGCTGGAACACTTCTTCGTCTGGAGTTTGATGAGCAATGGACCTCTGTTGCAAATACACTCAGGATGCCACACTACCACATCTACCTGATGTTTCGGCCGGTGTTGTCGCAGGCTGAGATGCAAACCATATCTCCTTTTCATCTTGGTCATTCTAAACTTGGCTATTGTCATTGGTCTGCACCAACATTGCGTGCCAGCTATCCAGTCAGGTGGCTAATCATGATAGGCGGGATCGAACTTCCTGGGAGCCTTGGCTTCCGGCCATATGCCGGTGCGGGCCGGTGTCAATGCCGGGACGTGGACGTCCCCATAATGCAGGCCCTGGTGGACCATGCCAGGGGCTCAAATTGCTTAACAGGGCCTCGACAATATCAGAACAAATGACAAACTGGCCCAGCGATCTGATTTCCATCTTTTGCTTCTTATAATTGAAGCAAGCGTTTATTCTGAAAAACGTCCTCCATCTTTACCGGTATCGTCTATCAACATTCGTTTCAGGCTGCCAAGATGACTCTCATTCACATGGGTAAGTGACCATACTCCTAGCTGATTAGGTTGCCTTTAGTTATCTAACAACTTGGACAGTGTTATTCAAATTCCGACCGGAAGTTACCAAGGAACACAAGGAGACGTTCGTAAGAGAGCTCAAGAAGTTGAAGAACCTATCATGCGTCAAAGACAATCGCCTTATTGTCGGAGGACCCTCCGTGACCGATCCGATTGAGCGAAGCAAAGGGTTCGAGTTTGCCCTTCTCAGTTACCACGAGAACCGCGCTGCGTTGGACGAATACCAGGCAAGCAAGGAGCACCACTGGTAAGGCAATCTCTGCTTTTAAGGGATACACGAGGACTAACGTCGCCATAGGGTCACGCAGACTTACATGTTTCCTTTCAAGGAGGACTTGTGTCGGTTCGATTTCGAGGTTGACGAGGCAGACGAGTACATGTGCGACTTCACCAAGCTGGCTTCAAAGCTGACTGGTGGACTTTCCACACCCGAGGAACAGTCTCTATAATGAGGAAAGATACATATAATACAGCGTTGTTTGATTCACTTTGTCAATCGCGATGGCATACTTCTGTTTACGGTGCTCATGGACCTATTCGCATAACTCCGTGCACTTGATGATGGGTTGGCCATTACATATTAGCCTCCTTCAACACAGCCTCCCTGCATGTATGCTCCCTAACTCGCACGGAGGATGTGGACATGTGCCAGCCAACCGATTGAGCACTATAACTAACGATGCTTCGAACAAGAACAGCTGTTATTGAGTTCTGTCCTCCGAAAGAAGATCTACGTTGGTCAGTGAGGGGTCCAATGCTAATTGACATAGTCTCGCCTTCCCTTCCACCGCAAGCCCGGGGTGAGACCGCAGATCGGAAGGATCCGAGCCCTTCGCATCCCGGTGTTCGGGCCGTGATCACATCGCATAGCCGGCGCAGCGGACATAAATTGCCCTCTTTTGATCAATTTGAACCGAGATTTCAGATGACCTTCTGCAAATCAGTTTTGTCACTGTCCGCAGTCAGCCGAGATACGCGTCTTCAACTCAACTCCTTGTCTTCTTATCAAACTTACCGCAATATCGTCAATATGCGCATCGGCGTTCTCAAAGGCAATGGCATCGGTCCGGAGATCATGCGTGCCTCACAGCGTATTCTCGAGGCCACTGGCATTCCCATTCAATGGGAAGACATCTTGATTGCGGATGAGGCCATTGAAAAGCACGGGCACCCCATACCACCAGAGACGGTGGCTCAGCTCCGATCGGTCGGCGTAACTCTCAAAGCCCCGATCATTACCCACAAGCTCGTGGGGCGCATTACCTGTCTTCAGCCTGACGGAACTTCGGCGACCTATCCATCACTGAACAATGCGATCAGGCGGGAGCTGGGTCTCTTCGTGAATCCGCGACCTGTAAAGGGGTATGCAGGCGTCTCTGGTCGTTACGAAGAACTCGATTGCATCATTATGAGAGAGGTCACCGAAGATCTCTACTCTGGTATCGAGCACAAAATTGGGGGCGACATCGCCGCCGAGGCAATCAAGCTCACCACACGTGCAGCGGCCACGCGGGTTGCGCGGTACTCATTCGAGTATGCCCGCAAGTACGGTCGTAAGAGAGTGACTTGCCTGCACAAGGCTAATGTGCTCAACTACACGGATGGCCTATTTCTTCGCTGCTTCCGGGAGGTCAGCAAAGACTACGAGGACATTGAAACCGAGGAGCTCATGATCGACGCTGCCTGCTACCTCATCGTCAAAGACCCGAAGAAATTCGACGTTGTTCTTGCGGCCAACCAATACGGCGACATCTTTTCAGATTTGGCTGCGGGGCTCATCGGCTCTTTGGGACTGGCGCCGGGCATGAATGTCAGCGATGACCTCGCTGTCTTTGAGGCGTCTCATGGTGCAGCACCTGACATTGCTGGTAAGGGCATTGCCAATCCGCTGGCCTTGGTTTTGAGTGGCGCCCTACTTCTGGAGTCTGTGGACCGTCGGAAAGAGGCAAATGCAGTCAGAGAGGCTGTGCGCGTTGTGGTGGAAGAGCAGAAAGATCTGACTCCTGATCTGGGAGGTTCGGGAACGTCTGACTCCTTAACTGATGCTGTGGTGAGAGAGGTCAAGAGGATTTTGACATGTACATGAAATTCTTTGTACTATCACTATATGAAGGATGCTAGATGTAATTAGAACTGCAAGCCTATCTCAACAGCCTCTCTGTGGTTCATATTTGTGGAAGCATTGGCCCATTGACGATGGATGAGTATTTGACATAATGTTGATTACTGGTCTTTTTGGTCTTGATGAGAGCATGCCATAAATGATTGCTTGAGAAACAAATAATTACGTAGATACTTAGTGATCAAAGCCCACCTTGACTATGATTGGGCTTTTTCAATGAGTGTGTGTAGTCTGACCTGAAGGTGCTGACAGAGCCAGAAGCAAAATCCGTGGAAAGAGGGGAAGGAACGGCCAAACAGGCAGTGAGAGACAGGCCCCGAAGTCGGCACATCGTTGCAGGTCCACATGCCACCAGCCGATAGCATGCATACCGCCAAGAATTGAAGTAGTTGTGTATGAGTGTACATCAAGCGGACTTGGGGTCTGAATCTTCCATGTTCGCATGAGGGGCACCGAACAAGGCGTCCATCTCTTCAATGGGCACCCCCTTAGTCTCGCGGATACACCACCAAGCCCAAAAGCCCATGCACACCATGAGAGCGCCAAAAAAGAAGTATGCTGTAGAAGGTTAGACATCAGTCCAAATGCTGAAGATCTTACTTACTTCCGTAACCGATGTCAGAGATCATGTACGGTGTCGAGCGGGACACAACATAAGACCAAAGTCTCTCATCGGCGATAGTGAGGGCCATGCATAGAGACCGGAGATAAAGAGGATAGATCTCAGATGCATAAAGCCATGTGATCCCCTGAGACGCATTAGTGCAAGTGCCAAGAGGTGCTATAACATACTCACCTGCCAAGATGCACAGTAGATTACACCGTAGAGGTAGACGCAAACCATTGCCAGATAACCCCATCCAGACATGGTCGTTCTACCTGCTGCTACGGCTGCTTCAGGGTCGTTCTTCATGACATAACCTCCCAGGTATAGCTATTCAAGGATTAGACAGTGGACCTCACTCAAGTTTTATGGACACTGCTCACCATAGGCACCGCACCCACAAAGGCACCCCAGATAAGCCCCTTACGTCGACCAAAGTGATCGGCGACCCAGAATGAGAAGATTACCATTCCAAGCGTTTTTGCAACACCATAGAATCCAGTGGCAAAGAGCTTCAGGTCCGTCGATTGTATTCCAAGAGTTTGGAAAATGCGGGGTGAATAGTAACTATAATGTCAGTGGTTAGCTGTAGGGCTTAATTCTCTGAGAAGCGAAAGGATCAATACGTGATGATGTTGACTCCTGTCATGTTCTGACACCTGGAAACATATTTTAGCAAGAGGCTTTGACAGACGACCTTACAGAACCTACATCATTAAGCAAAGGCCAATGGCTAGGCGGTTACGAATTCCCTTCTTTGTGAGGTCCTTGAGCTTTCCCTTGAGCCCAGGGTGCTTTGCAGCTAGGTGTGCCTCGAATTCGACTGCAAGTCGAATTTCACGCATTTCATGAGCCACGTACGGATGATCGATTGGGAGTTGCCGAATGTCAGTTAGGATTCGCTCAGCTTGGTCCCACCTGTCTTTTCCGCAAAGCCAACGAGGCGACTCGGGACAGAAAGGAAGGACCACCAAAAGGATCGCACCAGGCAACAGTTGGAGTCCAAGAGGAACCATCCACTGGGTGCTTGCTGCGAATGTCTCGTCAGTCGCTTGAGTTTCCTAGTCAGGAGACAGAGACTCACTATCAGGACTGATAGTCTTATTGACGGCGTAGTTGACCCAGAACCCGAGCATTTGCGCGCCCTGGGACCCAATCTCATAAAATCCCACGAGCTTTCCACGGATGGTAGGGGGCGCAACTTCGGCGATGTATCTAACAAGGATGTCAATGACTCAAATGTTCTTCTTGGGTGCGAAGGGGTCGAGCAAAACTTACACTGGGATGACTGGAGCTGAAGCCCCTATGCCTAGACCGGCGATACATCTTCCGGCCATGACGAGGGCTACAATGCCGCGAGAGCCTGTCTGAATTGAAGCGCCTGCAAGGAATATAATCGTGGCAATGGTGATGCACCATTTGCGACCCCAACAGTCTGATATGGGGTACGAAGCCAGCGCACCGAGAAACATGCCACCCTGAAAACAAGAAACAATGTTGGATGTCAGGTCGTCCAGCTGACGTTGAGTTTTGCCAATGAGACCGAAGTCACGCTCGAACGAGGGGAGAATCAATGTGCCTCCCATAACGGAAACATCGTAGCCTAGATGAAGTTGTCAGTGAAATTTGAGCTATTGAGATGAATCATGTTGGTCAAAATACTGACCTAGAGCAACGGCTCCGAGGCAAACGCCCATACAGTAGAGGTAAATCTTCCAGTTGGATACTTCCTTCGGCACAATCAAAGTCTCTGACCCATCGGTGTCATTGATATCGCTGATGAACGTTTCTGTGGTTTCAGTCTTCTCCATGATTTCGTAAAGCAATGTGTATGTGCGAGAGTGGCTTAAGTCAAAAGAAAATTTTAATGGGGTGAAAAAGTCAATCCAGCACAGGCTCAGCCGTGGTAATCCTCAAGGTGATCAAGTGAAATCTTTGTGGCCCTGAATCGCAAGTCTTATTGTTCTCATCGTGCTAGCTTTCATATCACGTTGGCCAGTTTGCTGTGAAATCTGCCGAAAGACACGTCCACATAATTCCTGAGCCAATACCAGTCTACACCTAGACAGGGGTAATGCTGCACCCCATGCAGCTTGCAGAGGCTGTGCAACGTGCGGGGAACACCCAACTGTCTGGATGAACTCTTGATGAACGACAGACGATGATTCAATCATCCAACTCTGATTCTGCGCGGACTCACGCCGAACACTGTACATGAACCGTAGAACATCGCCATGGAGTATTACTGACCGGCTCATGCCCGGTCTATCACATTACCCGTGAGGAACCATCAAGCTCTTGGCGAGAATTCAAGTCTATCCCATGATCATTTTTGCCATGCGCCAAGAACGACCAACGCCAAGACCTGTTCCTTCAGACCTCCAGATGCGGGGAAGTAAGAGCTTTGCTGTTAAGGTATGCTTCACGACGGAGCCTTCCGACCATAGCTATCTACAGACCGCCAAGAACGTTGTTGAGACGTAAATCTGTCTCTAGAGATCGTGCTACTAGTAGTGCAGAACCCGCCTCTGTCGGAGCTATCCGTTTAATTGCCTCCAGATGCTGATACGCGCGGGTCGACGGGACTTTCACGAGGGCAAAGACTTGCGTCGTTTGACTCAAGTCTCACCCCGCATGCTTATTCGGTGGGACAGCCTTCCTCATCCTGCAATATGCCCATGGTGGAGAATCCATGACATTTTGTGGACACAGAGATAAGCATGTTTCCCCTCTTGAACTCGAATTGTACATGGTCAACAACATTTGATCCCAACCCCAGCAATTTTCAAGTCCATCCGAAGCGAAATCGAAAATCGTAAGATTATCATAGAGCGACAGAGCATAGCCACACTGTAAATATGGTGTTGATCTTCACTCGTTGTTGCTTCGATCATGTTTTTCCGGAATTACTGACCTTTCCGTTTATCCACCATATCTTCGGAGTGTGATGAGGCCACTGCACAGTTTGCCTTGAGTTGTGTCCCTGTATCACTCATACTAGTGGAATTGCTGTAGATTCCTGCGTTCATGGCAGCTTAACCGCCGCTTCCATTGCCAGGATGAATTCCAAAGTGAGACTGTCATATTAAAAGGCTAATCGAGGCACATGCGAACGTCCATTCAGAGGTAGGTTTCCAAGCTACCTTCGACCGGTTCAGTCAATGTTTACGACCATGTAGAGGTACTCGGAAAAATCACAGTAGTCGATACCAAACTTGCCCTCCAACTTATGCGAGGTGCTTCTTTTCCGTCCGTTAGCTCTCGCCAAGCAGGAAGCCGTTTGCTATCGGAGCGGAATGGGAGGCAAGGCAGACCGCATGAGGCAGATTGATCCCGAACTTGCCTCCGAAATCTTGCTATCAAGTTCAGTCGCATTTTGCACTGCCTCAATCATGTCATACGTTGACGTTCGTGCCAGCGTCAATCATCTCACGGTCAAAGCCAAGACAAGCGACGTTCCAGACCAAAAGCGACATACCACGGAATCGCCAAATAAACGCCAGGGAAGTTGGTGACTCTTGGCGCAGGTATCCCGCATCGGCTTTTCACCGATAAACGTCAGTATGTGTAGACGGTTTCGGTGGCTGGGCAAATATCACACAGAAATGGAAGTGGAACGGTCCGAACGAGGGGAAGATGAGGGGAAGTATTCCACAACATCTGCCAACTCGACATCAAGGGTCGAGCACTGCCACACTTCTTGTGAGCCTCGGTTTTGAAGACTATGAACAAAAGTATCATAACGTCTCTTTCTGATCAAAATGCTCCGCCTCACTAATACGGTATATTACTCCTCGAGTCAAGAACACAATGTATCAAGTTGCTCCTCACATGTACAGTCACACTCTGAACTCACATGAGCATTGACATCAACCCAAATTCCCTTTAGACTTTGTCAATCCGCATACCATCTCCGATCCATCCGTCCCATTGCCCACAATGGCCGGAAATATGCTTGCTCCTCCTGCCCCTCATGGTCCGGCGACGTCGCGGTCTGCAAGCAAGACGGACACAATCATCTCGACAACTTCCAACCCATTCTTGACGCCAACAGTAACCAGCTGTGCTTCCTCGTCTCATGAGGACTCCGAGGATGCTCTCAAGCCTGATCCTGGGACTGAAAGTGACTTCAAGGTTGATAACAACCCTTTTGCCTTCTCGCCTGGTCAGCTGAATAAGCTGTTGAACCCCAAGTCCCTGGCTGCGTTCCGCGCTTTGGGGGGCTTGAACGGTATTGCCTACGGACTTCAGTCTGATATCAACACCGGCTTGAGTGTCGACGAGACTGAAGCACCCATAAAGGTCTCTTTTCAGGACGCTGTCAGTCCCATCTCACCGCAGCATTCCAAAGCTCAGTGGCCATCGACTACTGCAGCGACCAGGAACACCTTCGAAGATCGTATCCGCGTATACAAACGCAATGTTCTGCCAGCGAAGAAGGCCACTCCCCTCTGGAAGTTGATGTGGAATGCCTACAACGACCAGGTCCTCATTCTCCTCACGGTAGCTGCTGTCATATCTCTGGCCTTAGGACTTTACGAGACTCTCGGGGTTGAGCATCCCCCTGGATCTCCCACCCCAGTAGACTGGGTTGAAGGTTAGTATTTTGGCAGATGTATTCCAGAGAAACATAGAGCTAACAATCTCAAAGGTGTGGCAATTTGCGCCGCTATCGCTATTGTCACTCTCGTGGGCTCCATCAACGACTGGCAGAAGGAGCGCGCCTTCGTTCGTCTGAGTGCGAAGAAAGATGAACGGGAAGTCAAAGTCACTCGTTCTGGAAAGCAAGCCTTGATCAGTGTATACGATGTGCTTGTAGGCGACGTTCTTCACCTTGAGCCGGGCGACTTGGTGCCTGTCGATGGAGTTTATATCGATGGTCATGAACTCAGGTGCGACGAATCGTCTGCTACGGGCGAGTCTGATGCGATCAAGAAGACCGGTGGCAGCATTGTCATGAGAGCTCTAGAGAACGGAGAGAGTGTCAGGAACTTGGATCCGTTCATTGTCTCGGGGGCCAAGGTCTTGGAAGGTATGTTCAGTCTGTTCAGATGCCACGCTTTTCCAGTGCATACTGACCCCGCAACTAGGAGTCGGAACGTTCATGTGCACCTCCGTCGGAGTCAACAGCAGTTTCGGCAAGATCATGATGTCTGTCCGCACTGAGACCGAGCCGACACCTCTCCAGAAAAAGCTCGAAGGCCTTGCGATGGCAATTGCAAAACTAGGAAGCGCCGCAGCAGGATTGCTTTTCTTTGTGCTGTTATTCCGCTTTCTGGCTGGCCTTCCCAATGACTCTCGCCCTTCGACCGATAAGGCGTCTTCCTTCATGGACATTCTCATCGTCGCTGTCACAATCATTGTGGTTGCTGTCCCCGAGGGACTCCCTCTTGCGGTGACTTTGGCACTCGCATTCGCCACAACAAGAATGCTGAAGGAGAACAATTTGGTAAGAGTCTTACGCGCATGTGAAACCATGGGTAACGCTACGGCTATCTGCTCGGATAAAACTGGAACTCTGGTAAGCTGATTCACTAGCTGTGCATTGAGATTTTGGCTAATGGCGAATAGACGACAAACAAGATGACTGTTGTTGCTGGGAAATTCGACGGCACTAGCTTCTCGGCATCGGATAGCTTAGGCACTTCATCTCCGTCCCTTCCCACCTGGGCCTCCAATACTTCGCCGGCTTTCAAAGAGGTGCTCATACAGTCAGTTGCTATTAATTCGACTGCATTTGAGGGTGAAGAAGAAGGGAAATCAGTTTTTATTGGGTCCAAAACTGAGACTGCACTTCTACAACTAGCCAAGGATCATCTGGGGCTCCAGTCTCTTGCCGAAATTCGGGCAAATGAGCAGGTGATTCACCTGATGCCTTTCGACTCAAGCAAAAAGTGTATGGGAGCGGTGATCCGCCTTCGGTCGGGCACATGTCGACTTTTGGTCAAGGGTGCCTCCGAGATCCTCCTTGAGTATTGCTCCACTAAGGCGAACTTCACCACTTTGGATGCGGAGATCTTAACAGCCATGGATCGCGTTTCGTTCATGGACACAATTGACGAGTATGCCAATCGCTCACTCCGCACCATCGGGCTCGTCTATAAGGACTACCAGGAATGGCCGCCATCTTCCGCCACTAACGACGCTACATGCTGCACCGACCTCGGCGGACTTCTGCAAACAAGGGATCTCGTCTTTCTCGGCGTCGTTGGCATTCAAGATCCCGTCCGCCCCGGCGTTCCAGAGGCAGTTTGCAAGGCCAAACATGCAGGTGTTAATGTTAGAATGGTGACTGGAGACAACGCAGTCACTGCAAAGGCAATTGCTTCGGAATGCGGCATTTACACGGACGGCATCGTAATGGAGGGCCCTGACTTTCGACGACTTTCCGATGCCGAGATGGACAACATGCTTCCAAATCTCCAGGTCCTGGCGCGGTCTTCCCCTGAAGACAAGAGGATCCTGGTATCGAAGCTGAAAGCCTTGGGTGAGACTGTGGCTGTCACAGGCGATGGCACGAACGACGCTCCGGCCCTCAAGGCTGCGGATATTGGATTTTCGATGGGCGTGTCTGGTACCGAGGTTGCTAAGGAAGCTTCTTCAATCATCCTCATGGACGACAATTTCACATCAATCATCACTGCTCTCAAATGGGGTCGGGCGGTCAATGATGCCGTCCAGAAGTTCTTACAGGTGAGTATTATCATTTGGTTCATCCTTGGGATTGCACGCTAACAGGTTTATGCTGGCAGTTTCAAATCACCGTCAACATCACAGCCGTGTTACTAGCATTTGTGACAGCTGTTTACGATGCAGAGATGAAGCCCGTTCTGACGGCGGTGCAGCTACTCTGGGTTAACTTAATTATGGACACCTTCGCCGCGTTAGCATTAGCTACCGACCCTCCAACCGAGAAGATTTTGGATCGTCCTCCGCAGGGCAAGAAGAAGGCATTGATTACAACCAATGTAAGTTACTCCAGAGGTCCAAGGCCTACAAAGTCTCATTTTTGTCCGTTTTCATATCGCTGACAAATACTGTTCATAGATGTGGAAGATGATCATTGGGCAGTCTATCTACCAATTGATCGTGACGTTTGTTCTCTATTTCGGCGGAGGCGATATTCTCAACTACGACCTGAATGATCCCGATAAGAAACTTGAGTTGGAGACAATCGTCTTCAATACCTTCGTATGGATGCAAATTTTTAACGAGTTCAACAATCGGCGACTCGACAATAAGTTCAACATCTTTGAAGGAGTTCACCGGAACCTGTTTTTTATTGTGATCAACTGCATCATGGTTGGACTGCAGCTCGCAATCATTTTCATCGGGTCCAGAGCTTTTCAAATTTCTCCTGGCGGTCTTGACGGTACACAGTGGGGTATCTCAATTGTCGTTTCGGCGCTCTGCCTGCCTTGGGCCATTCTCGTTCGCCTGTTCCCCGATGCTTGGTTCGCTGCCATTGCGGAACTCGTCGGCCGCCCATTCCTGGCCTGTTACTCGTGTTTGAGCACAGGCATTTCTTCCTTAGTGGGAGCATTGAGAAGGAAAAGAGAGGAAGATGCCGAAGCAGGCCCTCAGCCAATGGTGGTCGTCTCAAATGATAATGGCATCAAGGACCAATAGAAGATCTGAGCGAAAGGTATCCGGGCACAGTTGTTCACCATCGACAATCTCAATTGTATCACGGTATCAGGAATTTGAAATGCGGTAAACTAGGTCTTTTGTTGCTTTCATTTCTGCGGAGGTGCGATTCTTGATCAATTGGTTTTTGACCACACACGGTAGCAAAAGAGACGAATTTTGACTTGACCAGCACCTACAAATTCAGCGCGCAAACATACATAGAAGAAGATGAATTACATAAAATAAGATGAACTTTCTTTTGATAAGTCTCGGATATTCCTTCCCATCCTTTTCATTGGCAGTGCAACTCACCCCTTGCGTAGTACTTGGCGGGGATGCGCGGTGATTTCCGTTTGGCCCGGACCCCAAGCGGCATTCAACCCCGATGCTTGTGTCACAGATATCGCTGATAGGCTGCATCCAGTAGGCAACGCCTGTGTAAAACGCATAATTGTTTGCGACGGAGAATAAGACCGATAAGACCATCAGGGATAACGGGCTTCAGAACCGCGCAACAACCATCATACCGCATTTACAAGCCAGTGCGGCTAAATCTTCTGTCATGAGGACTGAATAAATATCGACACGCCTTCAAACTTAGGAGATGATATGTCCTTCCAAATTCATTTCATTCGTGATCAAGAACAAGATCCAACCTTTCACGCCTTTTCAGTGTTCATCTTGGCTTCAAATTATCTTTCTTGTGCCAGCTATCAACCAAAATGGCCATCGACGAGGTCCTTCCCCCTATGCCCCAATTTGCGAGCAGCATTGCTGGCAAACCTGAAATCCCCCCTTGGGATAAGCCTGACCCAACCAAAGAAGACCTGAATTGGGCAGAACTACGTACGCTTGACCTGTCTCTTCTCGACGGCACCCCCAACCAGCAGGCGGAGCTTGTCGAGACGACACGCCTCGCCATCCAGAAAGACGGATTCCTGTTCGTCAAAAACTTCGGAATGACTGAAGAGCAGCTGGATCGCCACTTCGCGCTCGCGCAGTACATCTTCTTTCACGGCGGTATCAGCGAAGAAGAGAAGGAGAAATTCATGTGGAATCTCTCCAAAGGCACTTTCAAGGGGCACAAGCCCAGAATCGGATGGGGCGAGAAAGAGGGCCAACGCGATCAAATCGAGCATTTCAATTGGTACCAGTCGCACTTTGACGAGTTGCCCGACTCCGTCCCCTCCAACATGCTCCCTTTCATGGACGAGATCCAGGGCTTTGCCGACGTGAGCCTTCCCAAACTTCTTCTGATTGCTTGATCCCCTTACTCAATTTTGCAACAGCACATGACCAACCAAGTCAATCGCCGCTTGCTAGTGCTGTTGTCGCGCATTCTCGGCATGCCCGACAATTTTCTCTGGGAGAAGGTTTCGGCTCGGGGATCGGCGGGCGATAGTCTCCCAGGAACATCGTATCACCGCCACATGGTGTACCACAAGTGGGATCCTGAGGAGTACGACAAGTCTTCCCTGATCATGCACGGGCACACCGACTTCGGTACCCTTACTCTGCTACCCAGTCAACCTGTCAGTTGCCTTCAAATGTTGAACTCTGAAAATGAGTGGCGCTGGGTAGGCTATGAGCCTGGTAGACTACTTGTGAATCTGGGCGATGCGCTAGATGTCATCTCGGGTGGCCAGTTCAAGGCCACCAGACACAAGGGTATGTCGATCTTTTCAGTATTTTCTTTCCACTTTCCAACCCCCACTTGGTCTGATTTCAATTTAGTTACTAAGCCTCCACGCGATCAAATGAACGCAAATCGCATTGGCCTCATCATCTTCAACCATGCGTGGGCAGACATGCGTATGGAACCAATGATGAACACCCCGCTGCTCAAAGAAAGAGGTCTGAACAAGAACTCGGACGTTTTTGGTGCTTTTAGTCGGCGTCTCGACGAGGGTCTTGAAGTCCCAACGTATCAAGAATGGAAGACGGTCCGATCTCAGGGTGCACAGGCGAAACCGGAGAAGATCGTTGACATTGACGGCGTCAAGTATAAGGAGCAGATGTTCAACGGGACTAAGCTTCTCATGGTCATTTAGGATACCACACTCCAGAGAAAACGGGGGGAATTGTGTAACAAACACTTATCGTGGACATTGTAAATCAGACAGAATAGGTGTTGAAAATTAGTAACTCGCAGTTCCCTAGACCGGGCCTAAACGAGTCAAAAGGAGAGTTAGTCAAAGGTGCGTTTCGGATGACGCTCTGGTATCCGAATAGAGTACTTGATTAGGCGCTATGAGCCATATTATCGTTCATTTTCGCCTTGATAATAGTTGCGATCATATCCGCTGTGGTTTCTGTCGCCATCTCTGTCCTCTTTACTATTCCCTTTTGCCCAGAAAACCAGAAGCGTTGGACGAAAAGTGACTCGCTCAACAAGAAGGAAGAATGACTTGATGGAGTCGCAAAAGCACATCATTCAAATCGATCCCGTTTTCCCCACATCGTCAACACATCGTACATGCCTCTCCCAGTCCCGGTGCGGAGAAAATATTCTTGATCAGGCAAAGAAATTCCTTGCCTGCATCTGTATAACGCTCGTAGCAGATGGTACTAAACAGCTTAATGGGAAATGTATTTCCAACCGTGTTCCTCGCGGACAACATGATGCAACAAGGAGAGTTCCCCGCCTTTACATGGCAGGGGGCGGTGTTGAATGCCGGCCGGAGCCAGTCCGATAATACGATGCCGACCCGGAGATAAGTGGAATGGATGTGGCTGCATACGTGGGGGCTAATAGGCCTCCGATTGATTTGTATCGAAACGAATTAACCTCTTAGCGGCTATTATCACTATTTATTCCGCCCTCATCGTGTCTTTTCAGCTCGATTCCTCAAGCAAGAAAATGTTGCCTCTGAGTTCCAGTTCGTTGACGTTTCTGATCGCAGCCACACTTTCGCAGGGCAGTCCTCTTAATTCCATGGTCAAAAGTATGTGTTCTTGCCGGCTTCGACGCCAAGAGCTTTCATATTAACGAGAGATTTTTCATATAGTGTCGTGTGGATCAGCTATCGAGCCACTGCCAGCCGGGTCCTGGGACACACATCTTCACACCTTTGACCCGATCAAACATCCCTACGAGCCCGACTCGCCCTATTTTCCACCAGCATCCAGCGTTCGATCAGCTCTAGGTCGTCTGCCAGCCGACAACTATGTCTTCGTGATGGCAATGCCCGAGGGCACGCGACCAGAGAACGTGCTTGAGAGCGTTGCCTACGTCAATTCAACGCTTACAGCAGACGGCCGCAAACGACAGTCACGAGCAACCGTCGTACTTGACTTTTCCACCATTGACCACACGCAATTACGCACGCTACACTCACAAGGCGTCCGGTCAGTGCGTATCCACACGCGAGGCGCGGTGACCAAAGGCCTTGAGGGCGACGAGGCGTTGAAGGTGTACATAGAGACGGTGGCCCGACAGATCGCGCCGCTGGGGTGGACTTTGGATGGACAGCTCAAGACGGAACAGTGGGTCAAGTTCGCGCCGTTGATGAAAGAATTGCATTCCGAGACCGGCATCGAGTTCGTCGGCGATCACCATTTCTACCTCACTGCCGCCGACTATGCCTCGGAGAAGTACGCGGCCATTCTCGATCTGATTGAAAGTGGAGCCGCGTGGACTAAGATCTCCGGGCTAACACAGCGGGTTGGGGCTGACCAGGACCTGGAAAACATGCGCCTCGTGTCGTTGGGTTTGGCGAGTGCGGCAGGGGGTCATAGGGCCGTTTATGGCAGCGACTGGCCGCACGTCGTATCAGGCGGGGGATCAAGCGAAGTTGTGGTATTTGATGAAAAGGCGGAGGCAGCACAGTACAGGCAGTGGTTTGGCGAGGAATTGTTCTGCAAGGTTATGGTTGACAATCCAGCCAGACTGTATGCCTGACCAAGTTTGTTCCCCAAGTTGGTCCCCTGTTTTCGGACCGCCTCCGAAAGAAGTCGGAATGCGGCCGAAGCCAAGTCATGGGATCGGAGGTTCCGAGGTGCGGGAAATCCGGGGAAAGCTTGGGGTTCCCACGATTCGGGTACATGGCGCATCATGTGAGAAGACCGTAGCAAGTCAATCACACCAAACGAACATTCAGATGTCTGCTTCACTCGTTTGGACAAAACACATACATAAACCATCCATTCCCAAGCGTGCGCTTCCTTATGTCTATCGACTCATCACACTAATTAAAAGTCTTGTGATGCCACAGTCCACTCCCAACTTCGTCACCGAGACGACTCGTAACGAATCACGATGCAATAGTTCCGTGCGAGATCGCCTAGACCACCATCGTGATAGCAGCAATGGAAAGTCCAAAACCCGGTACGGCGCGTCATGCACTAGCTGCAGACGGAGAAAACAGCGCTGCGATGGTCATACTCCCAGATGTTCACGATGCCAAAGGCTGAAGGAAAAATGCATCTATGAGAAGTATGGCACCCGAAAGTCCATGACTGCTCCCATTTCATCACCCAAAGACTTTGAGTTGCATGTTTACGTGGCTGATTCAAGGTAACTTAGTAACGCCCGCAATCTGGTCCCGTCACAGTCGGTGCCTTTACTGCTGCAAACATTCCACTTCCTACAAACCCTTACAGATCCGACCGCTGGTCCGCCAGACTTCATGATTCGGCAGCTCATCCAACAGTACCTCGAGGACACACCTCTACCAAGCTTCGCAACGGATGGCATGAAAGCGACGTCATCAGGTGGTACTCTGGAGGCACTATCTTCGAGCCAGAGGGATAATGAATGGGACAACAATGCTTTTGGTGGACGGAAGAGTGTGAGAGACAACGAGAGCGAGGATGAGGTCAATGGCGGCGTATCTGCCTTGAATGAGCTATTAATGCATATGAGCCTTGCGGATGATGGCCAAGTGAGTTGCCTAGTTGAGAGTGGAGCTTGCTCGCCAAATAACGTGAGACGTTGACAAACCTGACAGATGGGGCATTTTGGTGTTTCCTCCTTGTTCTGGGAAGCACCTCCCGATGTCGTCATCGGGCGGCTAAAGCAACACGCACGAATAGACGCTGAAGCAGGTGGTTCATTGGGATCAGGCGGCATGACGAGACAGCCCTACGCGATGCTGAATTTGGATGACATGACCGTTAACTTGGACGATGAGGATGGTCATCAAGATGAATCACGTGAGGTTGGGTCCCTCAAAGTCGACGCAGCCATGACCCGCACATGGGAGATGTTGGTGTGGGATAAGCTGGAACTGGAAAGAGGCCCAGAGGTGTCTCAGGCGATAAAGCAACTGCTCGAGACCTACTTCTGCTGGCAACATGCATCTTACTGCATCATCTACCGGCCTGCTTTCATGCGGGATATGGCGCTAGGGGGACAATATTTTAACGAGTTCTTGTTGCAGGTCATCTGTGCTTGCAGCATCCGGCAATGTTCCAAAGTTAGCCAGGCCTACTCGGGGTCTATCTCAACTGATAACAGGGATGCCATGGAGGCAGAATATCTGTCGCAAGCCAAAACACTCTTATCCGTCGAGCTAGACCGACCGTCATCCATCCCTACGATACAAGGTCTACTTCTCCTCGGCCAGCGAGACTGTGCACACGGAAATTTGTCTCAGGGGTGGATGTACACGGGCATGGCGTTCAGAGCGATGCGTGACATGGGTATCCATCTCGATTGTAGCCGCCTACCTATCTTCGGCTTTGGTACTCTGACCGTAGAGGACCGTGAAATCAGGCGCCGACTTTTCTGGTCAGCTTTCACTTGGGATAAGGTCATCAGCGTGTCCATGGGGCGTACACCAACTTTCAACGCGCACCAGACAGTCTGGCCAGGTCATGTTCTGGACGATACGGAGGACCACGAGGTTTGGCAGCCTAAATCATGTGGGAGCTTAGCACTTACTGACTACGCCCCTCACAAATCCTTGACGATCACCACCTTCAAGCACTTCGCCAAGTTGTGCGAGATTATTCAGATCATTATCATGCGGCTCTACGTCGGCAGGCCGAGACATTTAGGCATTGGGCGGTTCATTGACGCTGTGAGCTCAAAGCTGCGGCAGTGGTTTGACTGTTTGCCAGTTGACATCAAGATGAATACTGGCAGGCTGCCGAAACATTGCCCACCGCCGCACATCTTCGCGGTCAAGTACGTATTGTCACGTTACTCTCTGAAAAAGCAACGTCAAAACTGATTGATATTCCGTTCTTAACACAGTTCTCTGTATCGTGCCAGCTGGATTCTTCTCTATCGTATCTTCATCCCTGATGAATTACGGGCCACGAGCGACGCACCAGTTAACTTGATCCGAGAGGCTTCAGCAACATGTTCAGCCAAGGCGGAGGAGATGCATCAGCTTTACAAGCTATATGCTAAGTCATTTGGTCTGAACAATATGACATACACCATGGTATGGAGCATGGTGAGCTATTCCGCATCTTGCTGCCTTGACCTTTTGGCCGGTGGCACTTGCTTGTGTCAAGCTGACTCCAGGTGTTCTCATAGTACTCTTCTGCTACAATCAACGCCATTGACTTCCAATCTAATGACCCCATCGTCGCCAAATGTTCTGCTTCTAGACTTAGTATGTCTTTGTACGTTCTAGAGCAAAGTAGATGGCAGACGCCAGGAGCCCAGAGATCGATTGATATCCTCAAGCACCGTCTGCGGCGGTCACGGTGGCCAGGTTTTTCTGCTACAGTAGCTATGGAATCCGGCCTCCTAGCACAAGTCAAACCCAAACTTGGCGCCACGTCTGTTCAATCTGAATCGGCGACATCGTTCGGCCATTTGGAAACCGCCCAGATGGAAGATCCTAATCGTGTTACCGGCAACATCCCCTCATACTCGTCCTTAGCCTCCAATCACCAAGGCTATGTAGCGGCAGCTTCCCAATTCCTGGACTCTTCTTTGTTATCGCCAACTATCCATCATCATGACCAAGATTACACCACAGGCTCTCTCGCAGAGGACGTCGACGATTGGAACATGTTGTGTTTGCCAGTCACGGATGACCCGAGGATTGACAGGTCAGTCGGCTTCGTGGGTAACAATCACGCGGATCTTGATCACAATCTAATGGCCGTGGCGTCCTGCATCGATCCTAGCGCAGCAGGTGGAAGGCAGGGGTTACCACCAGAGGCGGGTGAAGCAGAACCGACTGATGAGCAGCTGGTGGCGTTATTCTCATTCTTTTGACTCAGAGAGTTCATGGCTGGGTGTCACAGCAATGAGAATGCGAGGGGCCGACTGAGAGCCCCCAATGATTATACGCGTATTCTGGAGGACCCTCGTATGACCCCTCGTTGCTCCATGCCGTCATCCAGCGGCATTCAACGTAGCCAGTCTACTTCATGTACCCCCCAACTACATGTTTTTTTCTTACATATTAAGCCTAGGTTATTCAATCGGGCCGAATATCAGCATGTTCGAATAGCTTTATTACCCCATCTATACAGTCCAACCCAATGCAAAATGCATGTCGACCCTCTCATCCGCAACTCCTTGTGATACCACCGGATACCCCACGGGGACAACAACGCGGGGTATGCATCAAGCCTACAACGCTAGCTGTCGATCTACCGGGGTATTTCCGCGAGAGCCACTGCAGTGGCTAATGACCTCGGCTCTTACCTTTCAAGTGGGATCATCACCCATAAGAAAAACCAGAAATGGGGACGAGCACCAGTAAATGAACCGACGTAAGCAGGTTTTGGGTTGGTCAGTTCAGCTTTGAAGTGAGGAGCAAGATTTTGGCTGTTGGTAAAAATAAGGCCGCCCTACTCACGGCAAAGGGTAGGGATAATCCACGGCATCGGTTGTTGATTCCCCGAGAGGCATAGCGGGACGGGTTCCAGAATCTGCATTAAGGCTGTTTCTCTCATGGCCACGGGTATAAATGGCCGCACAGATCTAAAATTCTCCCAGTTGTGTGCGACTTTTACCTATGAGAATCTCATCTTACATTAGTCAAGCTGCAATCATCAGCGGTGGCCGCTGAAAGATTTGTAGACATGATGCCGTCGACGAATCCTACGTCAGGGGTCGTTCTTGTCCTTTTGTAAGTGATGCATCAACTTGAGTGGTTTTTTGGAATAAGACTAACAATTAAAAAGGACAAATCTTCCTTTGATTGCTGCGCAAAGCGACTACCAATGGCCAGCTTATCGACCTTTGGAGTATGCCACCCCAGTGCCAACACCAGCGACAACTTCGACCTTCGCTCCACCCTATTCCCAGCTGTTGAGCCTCATAGACCCTCGTTCAACAAGAACCTGGGATTCTTCTGACTCAACGCCAACGGATGACGGTATCGAGTACGGCAACGCAGCTTTGGCATCTTTGTGGGCGCCTATTCCCGTCTCCTCACCCCCGTTCACTACCACAGTCTCGCCAACGCCAATTCCAAGCAGTGAGCTGATTAAACCACCGCCTTTGCCCATTGGACCTACGGCATCGTCAAATGACAGCCTCAAGTTCCCAGGTGATTTCCAATGGGGATTCGCTGGTGCTGCTCTTCAAATTGAAGGTGCAACCAAGAATGAGGGCCGTGGACCCAGCGACTGGGAGAACCGTATGCGAGGCAACTTCTCTTCCTCTGGAGAGAACTCAGGACCACCGGATATCGCAACGATGAACTACTACCTCTACAAGCAGGACATCGCTCGTCTCGCAGCCGTCGGTGTGCAATCATACAGCTTCAGCATCTCATGGTCGCGTATAGTCCCTTTCGGCAAAGCCGGGTCGCCGATCAACAAAGAGGCCATCGATCATTACAGCGACCTCATCGATACAGTGATCAGCTACGGGATGAAACCAGTGGTCACATTGTACCACTTCGACACCCCCGCAACTCTGCAGTCTAACACGTCATTCTTTTCATATGATCACCCGGACTTCATCGACAGCTTCGTCTACTACGCTCAGACTGTGTTGGTCCACTATTCTGACCGTGTCGGCACGTGGTACACCTTCAATGAACCGACCATCGAGCCCAGCATTTCTGGCTCTTGGGTCACCAGCCGCTACGTCCTAGAAGCACACGCCAAAGTCGTCCGTTGGTACCGAGATGTCGTCAAAGGCGATGCACTCTGGAGCATGAAGTTCGATCTCACCGACACCGGCTTTGCGCTTCCATTGGACCCAACCAATGCTTCGGATGTGGCTGCTGCTGTGCGGCGCAATGAGTTCACGGTTGGGTACTTTGCTCGCCCCCTGTTTTTGGGCGAGAACCCACCGCAGTCGATGATAGAGACTGTCGGCGACAAGGTTCCGACGTACACGGACGAAGAGCTTGAATTCTTCAATGGAACTGCCGACTTCTTTGCCTTTGACATTTACACTGCGACATATCATTCAGAGCCAGACGGAGGCTTCGCCGCGTGTGCTGCAGATCCAGAACAAGCCCTGTATCCGCAGTGCACAGTCCCATCCAGGACCAGGGGGCTTTGGGAGGCGAATTTCCAAGGAAACCCCGACCGCATTGCCGTAAGTCTCACTGCCAGAAGAAACAAGGTGAAATTCCTGCTTACCAGACCAAACGCAGGTGCCCGCTGAGCATGTTCGCGCCATGCTCGGTTTCTGGCAGGCAACGTATCCCACCAAAGGGGGGATTACTATTGCTGAATTCGGTCTGCCTGCATACAAGGCGGCTAACATGTCAACAGAGCATATCCAGAACGACCTCGCCCAGTCCAACTTTTACATACCAATCCTTGCAGAGGTTTTGAAGGCGATTAACCTCGATGATATTCACGTAAAGGGATTATACGGATGGTCGTTCCTCGACAACTGGGAATGGGGCCAGTACAATGACAAATACGGCGTTCAGGGATTTAACGCTACCACCCAAGAACGGTTCTACAAGAGAGCCATCTTTGACTACGCCGCATTTATTCAGGAGCACATGGAGGAGTAACGTCGCAAACCAAATTATATGCACATTATCTCCCCAATTTTCGGGTAGTGTTACGTCATTCTTGCTAGCAGGAGCTCAATTGTCTCTGTCTTGTCCATTGTCTTTGCAGCCCGCGAGGGTCGAAATGCCTGATCATGCAAACGCCCCGAAAGATATTCAATTTGGATCAGTATTCACCAGACGTCACCTTTATCCTCTGGAACCAAATTTGGAACAGTCATCAGTAATAGAGATTCAACATTACTGCTGGGGTTTTGCTAGGCAGGCAGTGTCTTCTACAACTTCAATTGCAGTATACTAAATACTTCGATAAGGACAATAGTAGTAGACAAAACAACGACGACGATAGAGGACGACGACTATTCGCGACGTCCTTTAGGCGAGATACTTCAAGATGAAGGGGACAGTCTCAACAACGTCCCAGTCCTCATCCTTTGTCTCATCACCGAAGATCTTCAATCCGCGGGCGATGAACTTGTAAGTGCCCTCAGGGATAATAGTCCGGTCGGCCAAGAAACCTCCAAAGTTCCAGGTGTATCCAAAGCGGTGAGCATATTCGACAGGCGAGTTTGGGACGGGTCCAAGAGTCGGGTATCCCTGGTGATCGATCACTTTGAGGGTGGTGTTGGTGACTCCAACAGCAACGAGCTCAACATGCAGCTGCGTGGTGCCGACAGTAGGGGTGACAACCATCTTGGGGTAAATGGCGCTGCCAGTAGATCCCGGGCGAGGGATAGTGAAGGTACGGTTGGCAACGACGGGGATGAGGAAGTGGTTGTCGGTCGAGGACAGGTAGACGCCGTTGAGTCCAAGGCCAGGAACCAGGACAGGGGTATCGTGCATGCTGCCACCAACGCCGAGGTAAGGCACAGAGAGGGTCTCCCCATTGCTGCCTTCGAGTGTGATGTAGCCACTGTACACAGGCAGGAGAGTAGCGTTCAGTCCAGAGGGAGGGGTAGCTGTGAAGGCAATGTCGGCGCTACCTCCAGCGGGAACTGTGAGAGTGTCGACTGCGAACTTGATGTCGGCCCACGCGTCGACTGTCGGAGGAGGGGCTCTGGCAACGACGAGCTGGGCCTCGCCGGGGGTGAAAGTGTAGACAGTCGCAGACTTTGCGTCACCGAGCTTGTAAGTAACTGCCTCAGAAGCAGTGTTCTTGACGCTAAAAGTGTGCTCTCCAACGAAGTGGTCGGTGTCGTTGAAAGAGATGCCTGTCGACCCAAGAATCGTTGTCGCGTGAGCTGCGTCCCAGGCCTGCACTAGGCCAGCTCCCTGCTGAGCCACAGGAGCCAGAACATCCTCGTGAACGGTAGTTCCGTCGTTCCACGCCTTGGGCTCAGCAGTGGCGGAAATGACGCTGCGAAGTGTCTCTTGGTCCAGGGTGCCACGAACTTGACCCACAAGCGCATACACGGCCGCAACAAACGGGGTACTCATACTTGTGCCCGGATTAACCATGTATTGTGATTGATCCCAAATCCATGTAGAAAGAATTCCTCCTCCCGGTGCAGTGAACTGAGGCTTGAGCTGAAGATCCCAGGTTGGGCCGTAGCTAGAGAAGGGGCTGGTGTATCCGGCGGTGACACCGTTGCTGATGGGCTCAGCAAATAGACCGGAGCTGCTAGGAGGGCCAAAAGTGACGGTGACGTTCTCAGAGTTGTTGATCCATTCCCTGGCTTGTCTGGGCATGATCAATCCAGCGCCCAGGATTCCGTCGGTATAAACATATGGGGGGTAAATTCTGCTGACCTCGTGTTAGCCATGACAAATTTGTGGGGTATCAGATTGACGCACGATTCGCTTGAGGGAAAGAAGAAGATGTACTTGGCTCCTCTGTCAAGTACATTTTGACCCTGGATATCTGAGGCACAAGCGTCCATGTTGAGGATGGGAATGGCATCGGTCAAGTCGATGTCTTCGGCAAGAGGCTCGCACGCGGAGTTGTTGGCAGCACCAGCCCAGACTCTCAGAGTGACGTTGGCAGTGACTGCGGGTGCGCCGGCAGACCAACCAAAAGCATACTCGCCAGTCTCGTTCTTGAAAGTGCCGCGAGTCATCAAGTTGGGCAGAACAGTGTTATCAACGGAGCCAATACCGGCAACAGCCTGGCCAGAGGCAGGGGAGGCCACAGCCCAGACACCCAAGTTGCCTGAGTTACCGGCCGCAACAACGACGGGAACACCAGCCTCGGCGATACGGGAGACAGCCACAGCAGCGGCATCAATGGACCATCCAGAGTCATCGCCAGCAGAGCAGGAGATTACGTCGCTGCCGTCCTCGTAAGCCTTGTAGAAAGCGGAAACCAGGATCTCACTGGTGGTATAGCCGGCGCAACCGCTGACCTTGTAGGCGCCGAGGGTGACATCCGGGGCGGCACCAGTGAAGCCGAGCTCGTTCTCCTGGGCCATGATGATACCTGCAACGTGAGTTCCGTGGCCCTGGCAGGTATCGAGGGGGTCAGCATCCGGCTGAGGCGCATCGGAGCTCTCGACATAGTCGTCGCCCGTCAAATCCCAGCCATACCCCACTGGGAAACCCTCGCCGAAGCCACCTCCAAGAGCCGGGTGTCTGTAATCAACACCGGTGTCGACAATGCCGACCTTGATTCCCTTGCCGGTAAAACCAGCCTCGCGCAGCTTGTCAACCTGCGTCATGACATGGGTGCTGTAAGTGTCCTTGGCAGCCTCCTCACGGCGGTTTTTGATGGAGCGGAGGAGTGCCTCGCCGGTCGCGGTGCCGTTGCGGCCGACGGAACTCGGGCTTGGCTTCGGCATCTGAATCTTGCGCACCGGCCAGACGCCCTTGACGCTGAGCTTGCCGGCGATCTTGCCGGCCGTGACGTGGGGCTCTTCGTCATCCTCAACGCGGATAGATGCGCCGTTGAAGAGGCGGTACTTCAGGTCCAGGCGGGGCACAACGGAGAGGCCATCGGATCGGAGCTCATCCAAGAGTCCCGCGGAGTCGGCCTCGCCGTCGAATTCGACGATGTAAGCGCCTTTAACGAAGGCATCCTCGTCGATCTGAGGAGCCGCGGGCTCGGCGTCAGCTGCTGCGACGCATGCCGTAGAGGCCAACAGGCCGAGTGCCAGGGAGGCGACGTTAGAGGAGAACCTCATGGCGGTGGTTGACGCTGGATTTCAAACGAGTGACCGGCGGTGACCAAACACCAGACATGATTGATCAAACGCATCTTGAGCAGATATATACAAATCGACTCATTCTCAGTGTCAATCGCGCACATAGCAAATGCAGTGATGAGATTTTTGGCATGAGTTGAACACGAGAAATTGGGACCTTCCCGTTTGGTACCCGAAATTACCGGTGCTGGGGGCGACAGGCGATCTTCGGCTTGGCTGCTGCGACTCTGCTGTTCTTGACCATCGCCAAGGCGGCAAACCGCTTCGCTTTCGGTCCTGTCGTTCCTGTTTGTTAAATCGGCCGAGATATTCCGGAGCCACGCCTCATCGTTCCTGCAGCCGTCCAGAGTTGACATGATAGAAAATGCTGGCCCTTAGCTCTGCCTTGAAAGGCTCGTTTTGGCGACCGCGTCGGTCGACAGCCGAAGTTAAGGTCGTGGGGCCGCGGTCGTATTCGAAGATCAGGGGGTGGGCCGGTACGAGCTTGGGGCACGTCATGCGCAGTGTGAAAGCACCAAATCATCTATATCCCGGTCGTGTTGATATGCTTAAACAGCTTCACGAGGGGCGCCATCGCCGATGAGGCAGGAGGTTGTCGAATTAAGCAGAGGTGTGGGGGATGGTGTGAGGGCCGATCATGGCCAATTGTGCGCGAAGGTGATAACAAAACCATTAGATCCTAGTGTAGCTGTCAGCAGTCTACAGACGGAGCTTTTGTTATTTCCGGCTTCGCGAAAACGATGGCCTCTAACATAATCGTGACGGTAACCTTCCGGATCAAAAAGGTCTTGGATCAAAAATGACTAGAGATAGCACAACCTGGTTTCGATCCAGGGACCTCTGGGTTATGAGCCCAGCGCTCTACCCCTGAGCTATTGTGCTTGGGTAATTGGGTGATTGTGGGTATGGTTCCACATTGTCGCCGCGGATTATCGGGTCTGATGAAGAGCTGGAGATCAGGGCAAAGCCCACACATATCAGTTTAAGCGATGGACAACAGAAAGCCAACGACGAGCGCGTGATGAATCTGTAGGCTCACCAATTTTATCCGTCTGAGGCCCTTTTTCTGCATCGCAAGTTATAATGCGAAGGTTTGCAGGAATTCTCATCAGATTTGAACCCAAAATGATCAATATGACGCTTCATAGGTAGCTTCGCGGAGAATTGAGTAAGGGACGAGCCCAGTAATTTCGGTATGTTCGGCTTCAGCCGGTCTCCGCCTCCGCGATATTCGGATCGCTTGCCGTGAGCGTCATGGACTTCCTTGCCGAAGTTCGGTCTTCGAAACCGGCCGTCATCAACGTACCTTGTTGGCACCCTGATATGGTAGCGTGCCAAACCAGGTGATTGAAGATGGGATGAGTGACGCCAAACTTGCCGATCACATCATCAGTTGACATAATGACACAAGTCTGGTTGGAAAAGGAATCGTGATTCTCGCAAGGAGTTTGTGATCGATTCTGGAGATGATCCAATTCATTTCGTCTTCCATATCTCTGCTCTGTTACACCTAACCATGTAGGCCATCAGAAGTAATATTCTGCTGGCTAATATCAGTAACAGGCTCCCAGACTCAAACACGCGCTTAACTTTTAGGCAACTTTGAGCCATCGGAGGTGTTCATTCTCGGCAGAAAGAAATCAGCTGACCCATGTGCTGCCGGCTCCGTGGGGCTTCAATGTAGAGCGGGACGGGTCCGAAGCAACACGCGGAGACCCTTCCGTCAATTCCATCGGAAGTCGCCGACTTCCTTTCGATTTGCCAATGAACCCCGATAACCTTCAGTTGCGACAAGTGAGAAAACCACATCTAACAAGTTCACTGCATGAGCCTTTTCGTCGGTGCCGACAGACGGATGTCGGGTAAGCTGCCTGAAATACATTCTTCCGGAGGTTTCAGGGAGCATCGACAGTGTTTATGTGCCTAACGACATCTTTCGTGTTTACGATATGCATGACGGACACGTTGTGAGCTACTTGTCGACAGATATCCCCGCGACATTGCTTGTGAATGGTTTCATGCCACGTGTAAACTAGGTAATTACAACACAACTGTGTACCCGGGCCAGGCCATCGCGCTTGCTGCCGCTCGAATAGCATAACACTTTAAGTCAAGTTCAACAAGATGAATTATCAGAAGTGAACATTGCTCACCGCTGTACCCCTACCTCGGTCGCATCGCGGTCTATGCGGCGATATCTCTAGGTAAAATGCCCTTTTCATGCCATCGTCGTTGGTGTGGCATGATCAATGGGCAAGCTCCGAACGGGTGTGGTTGACTTGACCACATTCGTTCCCGTGCGAGACTCCGTCGGCGGCTTCTTGTAGCATCCGCAGATGCCGGAAACCATAAAGTCGGACCATCTTGTGTCCTTGAGAATGCTGAGCTAGCGAAACTGCTTTTGCCTTTCGGCTGGGCCCAGGTACCGAACTGACGTAGAGATAGCGTCGTTTCGAAGCCGCCTCGACATCACGACAGGAAGAAACATATTTCGGATATGACTAGAAAGTGCTGACCTTAGCGAGGGAATTATTCGAGAAGCCTGCACCCCGCACTGAAGTTGACACACGAAACGGGCGGCGATAGAGGGGGAAACATGACCCACTTAAGGTCTAGACCGGGTGTTCGCGAGCGACATCTTTCAGAGTTGGCAGTGACAAGACCTCCAGTGGATGCTACAATGCGCAAGTGAACCAGGTTCAGGCACTTGCAAGTTTTTTCCTCTGCTGTTTTCAAACTTGTTTGCTGGTTTCGCAGGCTGCAGATTGCAGTTTGCATGAAGCTCATTGACCTCCAGATCGTCCCAAGGAGTTCAGATGCCAAGATCATAGTTGGAGATACGTCCACATCACAAAATCTGACCCCCAGTCGACAAATTTCATGCAGTGATTACATGACTGCTTCTGTTTTCAACTCAATTCAGACGACCTCTCTTTTTGTTTGGTGACAAACACACGGATATATGATATATGTGTGCGAACAGACATGGCAATGAACAATCCCGTCTTCATAAAAGGAGGCTGAGTGCTGACGTGAGTCTGCTTGTGCAACCAGGCCGGGCTGCGCGCGGACTATGCACACGTCGCAAACTCTCGATTTTGACTCGACGCTAGAAAGCACGTTCATCGCGACAAGTTCCGAATCTAGATAGCCTACGGAGGACGCGCTGCACTCGCGACTTGGCATGCTCGATTGCTCGTTTCTCGTGTAGTTTGTAGGATGTGTACCGACCCAGTCATGAGTTCGTGTCTCGCAAGAGCAGACAGCTTGGCGCAGCATTTGTGTCTCAAGATGAACACCTTTACTCAAGAATGCGATTCAACCTGCAGGTTTCGAGTCATCAGCTTGTGGTAATTGAGTTGCTGTGGGGATTGAATGAAACACTTGCACTTCTGCCAAGTCTGCAGAAACAACGACAGGACTTTTCAAACTTCAATAGCCGTGCAGACTTGTGCCTCCAGCCTTTATGGCACATGAACTCCTGCAAGATATTGCATTGTGAGGAATATCACATCGGTGAACCGCCCGCCCAAAAATGCGCATTCCGCAAATTGGCCGTGGGGTTGAAGCGACTGAAAGCAGACGGCCATGCGAGGCGGATGCGAGATGGGAACATGTAAAGTTCATCCAACTTGTTCACTCCGGTGGCACGAAGGTTCACCTCGAAGAGGAACCAGTCTGACTACTCGCTGACCCGGACCCGGGAACGGAGCGCGAAGAGACCTAGGCACTTGCAGAGTCAACTCCGTGGAACCACCGCAACTTGGCCCCGGCCTCCGGAAAACAAGCCCCCGAAACCATGAGGCTCTCCTGAACTCGTGGGAACTCAGAATTCGGATCAGGATGCCTCTAAGCTCTTCTGCCATCGACAACGGGCACCAAGCTCGATGGGTGTAGCAGATATTCTGCTGATCTAGACTCGCAGTCCTTTTGGATGCTAGCGTCCCGTAGGACAGAAACAAGTTGCCGGATTGGATTCGTCCCGGGCGCAACGCTATTCTGCTTGGGACATGATGCGGCCATTTCCAGCGGAACTGGTTGCAAAATCTGCGGGTAGACTTCTCTTATTGAAATTGGTGTAATCAGACCTAGGCTCTAAGAGGACGCGATCTTTCTTCAGTCAGTGACATGTTAAGAAACAGGTCTTGATCATATGCCATATACAGCTCGGCCATCTGAAAGGTGACTGCAAGTCATTGAACCCTTCCTCGCTGTGTCATTTACGCGAACCTCTGAGGTTCGCGCACGAGCATCGTGATGATGGTGTCGTGGACGGGGAGGGCGGCTTGGCGGAGTTCGGCAGCGCAAGGGTGAGGCGCTCGCGAACGGGCGTCGCGCATTTGTGGAGAATCACCAAAGCGGCAACGCAAAGACCTTCTCCTGCTGCAGGAACGTGAGCTTCTTTGAGGCAGTTTGGCAGTTCTGGCATACCGGGGCAGCCTGCGGGCGTCCTGAGGCCGTTGAAGTTGCATCTGGGGGCTGCTACGAGATCCCTTGATACCAGGTTGTCTCCTGTCGATCCTCTTCCTGTTCCTGATGAGAGTGCTGCGGCTGCAGGTGCAGGCAAAAACGCTGCCGGTGCAGATGCTGACGCTTACATCGATAGACAGATCGGGCGCACGTGGGGAGAAGCCGATAGAGCGCGCCATTGCTCCCACTAGGAAGAAAAGGGAAAAGGCCGGCGCTGGCTCCAGCCTTAGTTCAAGGCACGACCCGAGCTTCAGAAGACAGCGACCTGGATCTGAATTAGACACGTTCTCGCGTTCGAGTAGGATTTACGGAGTGTTCGGCAATTGCGACTTGATTCCTCAATAGGGCGCCCGCGAGAGAAACAGCTCGGAGACGGGCGGTTCTGACGTACGGAGTCTTTTCCGAGGGCGACTGGCCAGAATGAGCAGCCTCTAGTCCGGCACGTGTCAGGTTCATTCAATCAGGCCGAAGACATGACATACTTGCTTTGGCCAGAAGATGTTCTTTTTCCCCGGGGAAGACAACATGACAAGGCAGTTGACGCCGGTCCAGAACCCCGTTGGGTCTACGGAGGCTTGTCCCTGTCCATCGGTTACTCTAAATGACTGGGGACAGCGGAATTGGAGACACTAGGGGCAGAAGAACCGCGGTCGTGGGAGAGAAAACAGAAGAGTCATTCCAGGGACGTCATTCCGCTCGCCTGTAACATGTCAGTTTTGAGCGAGGCGGCGCAACTTCCTCCCGAAAACAGCCCTACCAGGTAGTCCGGTTCTGTCGGCTAAGCATCGTTCCGTACCGCTTGGGTGCACAAATGTGACTGAGGCACCTCATTGTGATCGATGTGCGTGTGTGCGGCCCCTCTTTTGGTGTGAATGGATGTGTAAGTGGGAGAGAAAAGATGGTGTGCTAGGCCGATGCATGTTGGTTGCAGTCCACGTGCGCCAAGCCAGAAACAGGTTTCAAGATTATGTATCGAAACAAACTCCTCGAGAGTATAATAGTTCGTCCCGGACACACGCCAGGACATCATTCATCTCCTCGGAATTATGCCTTGCTGACCCGTTTCGTTCTACATTGTTAATAACCCTTTTCTTCCCAGCCTTTCGTAGGCTTCGGTTTTGCAGATCGCCCTTTCTCACAACAAATCTTGGAGGACTGTAGCAACACGCAATGCATCTAGGATCGTCCGTCGCGGCCGCCGCGATGCTGCTTGCCGGCTTCTCGGCAGCGGCCCCACTCGAACGCCGGGCCTTCAGTGCCGAGCTCCCGACCAGCCCCGAACAGATTCGCGTTGTCGAACAAGAAGCTCGCGGGTCTCTGCCCAACTCTGCGCCGCCACCGAAATTGGAGCCAAGCAGTTTGACAGCTTTCCAGCTTATTCAGTTCAACGAGCAATTTGAGGTCGCCTTTTTCTCGTCCATGCTGGAGAATGTCACTCAGGGAGGACCTGGCTGGGAAACAACAGAGAAAGACAAGCTTATGGATGCGCTGAAAGTTGTTGTTGCTGTAGGTTCCTCCCGTTTTGTTGACCTTTCGCAAGTTTACTGACCCTTTCGACAGCAAGAGAAGCTTCATGCACTTGACGCCAAGGGTGTGTTGGACCATTTCAAAGCGTTCTCGCCGGCACCTTGCCAGTACCAATTCCCTACCAACAGTCTCAAGGAAGCCGTCGCTTTGGCTGAGACGTTTACCTCGGTGGTGCTGGGTACCCTCCAAGATGCGACACAGCTTCTCGCAAAGAATGGCGACTCGGGCCCAGTCCGTGCCGTGACATCCGTCATCGGCCAGGAAGGCGAACAGAACGGGTTCTACCGCAGCATCTTAGCCCGTGCGCCCTCGTCGCAACCTTTCCTTACGACTTCAATCGCCCCGTTCGCCTTCTCCGCTCTTCAGTCTTTTGTCGTCAAGGACTCTTGCCCGTTCAAGATGTCCTCAATCGAAATCCCAACCTTTGCGCCCCTGAACGTAATGCAGATGGCGAATGGAGGCGAGATTGAGGCGAAGGACCAAATGCTCTCCATGAAGGTTGACTTGCGAGAGGTTGTCACTGCCGGACGCTTCCTTGGCAAGGACCCCGGTGGTCTCTTCGTCACCTACCTCAACGGCCAGAACGTCCCTCTTAGTGTTCCTGTCAAGAACGGACAATGGACCGGTTCCAGCATCGAGTTCCAAGCCGACTTCCCCTTCGAGAAGAACAGTATGTGGGGATTGACCATCGCGGCTCTGACGTTTGAGGGCAACTTCAAGAACGCGGATGATATTGCGAAGGCTACGCTTGCGGGTCCAGGTTTGATCCAGGTCAACAAATGAGAGATTGCGGAGAGCCTGTGTGTTTCCTTTTTTTTCGAGGCATAATATGCGCAAGCGATGTGTAGAAGATTTGGAAGATATCCCAAGCTTGGGAGTTTTTGGCGTTCTCAACAGCATAGACTAGCCTTCACTTCTAGCAAATAATTATCGTCAATATATCTTGCGCTGCCTGCAACGTTCCCAGTGAAAGTTGAGTGAGCAATGGTAACACGAGCTGTTGAACTAATCGCGGACCTTTCAAAAACTTGATCTGAGTGTTCAGGACCTCTGCCTGCAGCGCGGCTTAAACCGGCAAACCGGACATGCGATGCAACATCCGCAGCGCCCGCTGAGATTGGCTGTGCGGTGTTGCTCTCCATCTCCGTTGCCGACTGTATGTTCTCCGCCGTCTTACGCGATAGTATGAACAGACTCTTCGCTGCGTGATGACGCTACTGCAAATTTGTTCGAAAAGATGAGATGATGAGCCCCCTTCCATCCACGGATGCCCCTTCCGACACATTTCGACTCAACGCAGGACCCGAATAGGAAATGCTTGGTCCTGTCCGGTTCGTCCGCTCGCGCCGCCGAATACGACAATTAGCTCATATGATTAAGTCGTCCGACCATTCTTCCTGCGCTACTTCTGCACATGCAACATTGTCAGATTTTGTTCTCCTTCTCCATCAGTATTCCGACTCGCTCAAGGAATCCGAAGTCGCATGCGGTCCAGAATCTTTCCGAGGGTATGACAGATCCTGACGATCAACAATTTGGCGATCTCTTATGATGACCACTAAGATCGACGGCTTGGCGCAACCGTCAGGAAAGACAACAAGAACGCGAAAGCGATTCCCTGCCCAAGAAACAGCGCAGATCCTAGTGCACGGAGTGGGCCTGTCACATACTTCGTCTCAGATGGTACCAAAACTTCGGATTCAAGGGTGTCTTTGATAGTTCGGACGTTTCTCAAAGCGCACTTGACGGAGCTATCAAACAGGATAGCCTTGTAAAATTTCACAATCAAGGCCATCCTTCGCTTCTCCGAGGGACGGTCGGTAAGCCATATTCCCGAATGGGCCAAGCCAGGAACCGATACCCTAGCTTCCCCAGAAGCTAGATCTGCGACGAAAAAGCTTGATTCTTTAATCGAAATAATGACTTCAGAACTTCGATGGATGAACTTTATAATTTGACAGTCATTTGTGTACTCCCGCTGATTCTTTCCCGTCCCCGCGCGGGATTGAGGGAGAGCATCCGGTGGTGGGAGCACGAGGATAAAGCCGACGGAAAATGACAGAATATCAGGCGATTTATCTCTGTCGAGATGAGGGGAAGAGGCGAAATGATCGCCAAAACTTCCGAGTGGGTGTGGAATCTCATCATACCTCGGATCTCAGACGACGTCGGGAGCATGTGTCGAGACGAGTTAGTTGCCGAGAAGACACCTACCAACGGTTATCTCTCGAATCAGGGGCATGCCGAATCCTCTTTGGGCAACTGAGGGGTCTTGGAAGGTTGTCAAGACGGCGCATCCCCCACGGAAGCTTCCTCGATGGTCGCGTCCAACGAGATACGATTCGTGGCCAGGGATTGAGTCATTTTCAGTCGGCGGTTTGGCGGGAAACGCTGGTCTGTGTCCACTTCACTTGGCAGTAAGCTTATTAAGAACTCAATTCTGGCGTCGGAGTCTAGACCGGCACATCACTCTTTGTTTCCGGAAGTCAGGGGTGGGACAACAGGGATTGGCACCTTGTGTCACGACCTCCCACCGGTGGCCGAATCGTGAAAATCGTCTTAGATCTCAAGTTGAGCACACACCTCTGACAGGGCAATTTGAGGTATATGCGTGCAAGAAATGAGTTCTATGTCACTAAGAAGCTCCAATGCGCGAGTCGAGCTTGTATGACTTCAGGACCACGGCGATAGTCTGGAGAATTCGTACAGCCTATTGCTTGACATTCTTGAGCCCCACATGACCTCCTTTGCCTGCGCAATGGCAATAAAATGCGCTTTGAGACTTATATCATCATCACGTGGGAACTGGTAGGCGATAGAAACATTGGAAGAACAAATTATACTCCATACTTGCCAGCACATTCAACCGGCAGCTGTGAATGTAGACTTCAAGTCATCAAGCTATCCACATTATCACTGACGTGTTATGCCTACTGTACGAAATTCCTTTTCAACCCCCGTAGGACGATAACAAGAGTGATGACGGGCAAGACCTTTGCTTGAAAATCAACATCTTTTGTCAAAATGAGAAATTTCATCGTTGTCCCCGCAGCTCGGGGGTCAAAGCATTCTTCAACACCGCGTTCCGTGAGCGTGCCTGCGCGCTTGAGATAGAGAGAGAACCTGACCATCCGAGATAGTAACTTTCAAGAAGAATTTCCAGCCATCGTACTCGGTATTTAAACACTCCGAAGTACATTGATTCGCCATATCCATTGGTTGCGAGGACAAGTGATGCGCGCTTCCAAGAACCAAATGCTCAAATAATACGAATGATGCCTTAGGTGGTACAATGCTTTGCCATACCTTGAACAAAGAAAGCGCCATCTTATTTCCATGTCTAGGGACACGGCCAGAAATTGATCCAAGTGGAGGGCCTTGATGAGTGGAAACATCTCCGAGGAGCCAATGAACTTTGATGAAGGTATGCTGAGAAAAACTATCTTTGAATATTTGACTGACTATCCCGTTTTAAAACTCACGAACAACCCCCTAGGCGCATTTGTCAACGAGAAGAGGCCCTCTTCACCAAAGACTGTTGGCCCACTTCGTTACCGCGATGCATCGCGGTGCAAGTGCCGGCCCGCCGAATCCCCCGGTTCACTCGGCTCCGGGTTCCCCGTCATCGTACCGGGGGTAATAACCTTAAATGGCTTACACGGCAGCGATCAGCCCTCAACCATGTTCAAGAATGGCCACGGGCCCGTCTTGGGATCCGCTGAAAGCTGACTTGAAATATCGCAAGCTTGGTTTCCCCGCGGTACCACATCTTGGCTTGATCGTGTTCGGTCTTGGTAGTCATGCCACTCTGCTTTGCCTGACTGACTGCCGCTCGAATGAACAGATCGTGAGCTGCACTTTTGCGGGGTGCCCCTGAGTTCCCCGCGCTCGCAGCTCGGAAACAGCGCCGAATGCAACTCCAGCCTCTGCATTCAACTCGTCTTAAGCGCTCGGCTAGTGCTACACCGAATTTCTTCACGACCGCCTAATCCACTTGCAGCACACAAGCCGTGGTTGGCTCTGCATGACAGACGTCATGTGCGTTTTTGCAGATACCGCCAAGACATCATCAATTCCAGGGTTGAATAGTACAAATACATCATGAAGAGCCGATGTCTTTTGTTCCGTGGTCTTTTACTGGATGTTGTAATGTGGCTTATTCCTCTTTGATTGAAGCTTTCTCGCAGCTCAATTGAGTCAACATGCGCTCGGTCGGTTTTGCCCTCGCCACGGCCTTGTCTGTAGGCACCGCGAATGCTGCTCTTAGTATCGTCCCCGGAGCCACGTGGACGGCTGTAAGTCATCTATGGATCCGCCTGCTTACGGCACCAAAGTTGACCATTTTCAGACGAACACCGGAGAGCATGTTCAAGCCCACGGTAACGGAATCATGTAAGCTGATCCTTCGGAATTGATCATCATTGACACTTACACCATGCAGTGAGGAAAATGGTGTCTACTATATGATTGGCGAGGAAAAGACCGACGGATCGGCTTTCCAAGCTGTCAATTGTTACTCCTCCACGAACCTCGTTGAGTGGAGCTTTGAAGGACGACTCATCTCCCGCACCGAGGAAGCAGGTGACCTAGGACCCAACCGCATCATCGAGCGTCCCAAGGTCATTAAGAATGATAGCACTGGGAAGTACGTTTTGTATCTTCACATCGACTCGTCAGACTATAAGGATGCACGTGTGGGCGTCGGGATTGGCGACTCTGTGTGTGGAGAGTATGAATATCTCCGAAGCTTCCGCCCCCTGGGATTCCAGAGCCGCGATATCGGAGTTTACAAGGATGATGACGGCAAGGCTTATCTCCTGAGTGAGGATGTGAGAGAACTCCAATCTCCCCGAAGGAAGATGAAATTGTACTGATGCGTCATGCGTGCGCAGCGCGAATACGGAACCCGCATCATCAAGCTCACCGATGATTACCTTGACGTTGAAGAGGTTACTTTCGGCTGGGAGTACTTTGCTGAGTCACCCGCCTTGATCAAGAGAAACGGAATCTACTACATCTTCGGATCTCATCTCACTGGCTGGAACCCCAACGACAATGTAAGCTGACGCGCTGATGAAGACCACAAGAGTGGTAGTTGACTCTCTTATTAGGTCTACAGCTATGCTGAGTCTCTTTCTGGCCCATGGTCCAACTGGACGGAATTCGCACCCGTAGGATCCAACACTTTCAGTAGTCAGGTCAGCTATGTCTTGCCATTGGGCAACGACAAGGCTGTTTACATGGGAGACCGCTGGCACTCGACCAACTTGGCAGCAAGCACCTACATCTGGTTGCCCTTGAACTTCGATGGAACCACAGTTACCCTTGACTGGCATGATTCCTGGACTTTGGATGTCGCCGCAGGCACCTGGTCTGAGGCGAAGCCTACCATCGAGCTGGAGGGCGAAGCCGCCGAGCTGTCCAATGGTGCTCGTGCGGTCGACTGTTCTCAGTGCAGTGGCTCCTCAGCCGCTGGATACCTTGGCGGAGACGATGATGGTACGGCTATTTTCAACTTTGACTCAGCTGCCGCGGACCGTGTGACTCTCGTGGTCAAGCACAAGAACGGAGACACTAGCTCTCGCCATGCTGCTGTCTCGGTCAACGGCGAGGAGCAGAGCGTGGCCTTCTTGGCTACAAACCAACACCCCGACAGAGCTGGCAGCAGCGTCGTTCATGCTGATCTGAAGGAGGGAGCGAACACGGTTACGTTCTCCAGGTCGGAGGGTTGGGGCCCCGACGTTGATCAGTTGATTGTTCCTCAGTTGTGAGATGGACATGATGTTAGTACTCGGGCAACCCGGTATGAATGAAAAGCCGTATCACTTGGAAATTTGCTGCGCTCTTGTAGTACTTTATGAATACCCCTTGGGCCTTGCCCATTGCACGCGCCATTGTCCCTCTTTGCTATCGTCACGATAGGCTGGAGTGGCAGGGCGACTGACGAATTTTACGTTTGAGCCGAACTCACATAGGCTCTCTTGAACTTATCTACCGTTCAATAATAGGTGAGTACTTAGGAGAAATCCTAAAACCCCAAAAGATGAGAAACACACTGGGGATATCCAATGGCGGAAACATGAACATCGACATTTGTTTCTGGACTATCTGAACAATGCTCCTAATACTGGATTATTTGACTGACTGTGCTTTCCTCCTGGGCTTATATTTTACATCCTACTATTCTTCCTATCATAACAACATTGAATGAGCGCCGTAGTGTCTCTTTGGGAATGGAATATGGCCACAGCCAGAAAGAAGCGATGGAAGCAGCATATTTTGCTTCTAAATGACTTCGGGGGTGGCTCAACTTACCATCATGCCTTCATACCAAGCCGTCAACGAGGTCCCGAGGTGCATTCGCGGAAGATGTCTTGCATTATGCATCAGTATTGTAACAATAATCAACCGGAAATTTTCCTGCAGGCGTCCCGACCCGTTTCATGCGAACTAGTCCTAGTTCCCTCGTTCTCTTGAACACGATTCGCAATCCAATGACGTATGGATAGGCACATTTGCCTGACGGGAGTCGATATTTTCCGCTGGCTAAAATTTCCATTGCTGTTATTGATGGAGCCCACTGCATGATGTGCTCAAAGCCACCCAGCCAAGTTTCTAGCACAGCCTGCCTAGCCCAGGACATCCACTCCTGCTATTACTGCTCAACTGACAGAAGTTGGCATTTTTTACGAGCGCTCTGATCATTATTCGGCGGGTGTCCGCAGGTACCCTTGTGATGCTTCGTTGAGCTCCGCCTCCTGGTTGTTGAGTCGTAGGTGGATCTTAATTGGGAACAATGCAGTGCCGGGGACTTAAGGTAAAGCTTATCTCCCCGGCCTAACACCCCGATCCTATGTCCCCGACCAACTGTCGCCCTTCACTTAACACACGCGTTGTCCTGGATCATATTAAGAGACGCTTGCGTACTGCTAGTGAAGCTGGCATGTCAGCGTGACTCTAACTAAGCCTGTTCGTTTGATTCTCGTGATTCTAGGCCTGGCATTCTACTTCGTCATCCCCACCTTACCGATGCGACCAGTCGACTACTATGCGTTTGCTTCTCTCGAAGTTGTTTGTTTCCGAGGGACATGGAAGTCGAGAACGATGTGGATGACAATTCGCGGGCGATTCACCAACATGATTTAGTGTCGAGCCTCACGTCGTAACATGCGGGCTAGTATTTGATACTCACGTAAACATGTGATTCGTTAGCTTGTGGTGCTATTTCGAAGTAACTACGATCGACATCGAATTTTCTACGAGACAGCTCGCTTGTCTAGGAACCCCGCCTCCCCAGTGCGCCATTGCCGGGTCCCACCTGCCGTGCTACCGTTCCGGTTGGCACCGCAGCGGAAGTCAGGGGCTACAAGACCCATGACACGCGTCGCGATCTGCCGGTCAAGGCGAAAAAAAGCGAAAATTTAGACTTATTGCTTGATATTGAGTATGGTTTTGCTAGGCAATTATCGGTTTCGGTTTCCGGGGCTTGAAAATACGGATTACTAACGAAAACGAGCCACAAGTTGCCAGCAAAGCCTTCTCAGCACAAGCCAATTTGAAGTTGATTCATCAATCCACTGCGCGGAGAACCTCACTTAGTGGATGCTCAGATCCTACAATCCTACAAACATTACACGTGATCATATGTGGTTGTATTTTCTACGGCAAGAGGACAAAATACCAAGACAATTCTCAAACTATGTACATTGAAGAGGATAGAAATCGCGCCTGACTTCTCCATCCATGGATATTTCACCGAATGACCCGAATGTTTCAGGATAAGCGGCTCCAAAGTCTCTAGTTGACATACTCAGCACAAACAACATCGCCCCTGATGTCCATGATATCAGCAATGGTGACGTTAGGAACCAAGTTCTGGATGAACAGGACGTGGTCGAGCGTCGTGACATTGCCATTATCACCATTGTAGTCCGTGAGCTCACTACCGGGGGCAGAAAGGCCAGCCATGTCTAGGATCGACTGATCGGGAATATTCTGGCCACTGATGTCGGTCAAACGCGCGGTCAAGTTGGCCTCCTGCCATTGCCACCACACGCGGTCCAAGTAAGCGTGGTGGAGGTAGAAGAGCGGGTCTCCGTTGCTCTCGATAGGGTCGCTCATCTGTTTAGCGCAAAGTAACGCGTCAGCAACTTGACCCGAAGTTCTATTTCGACGGCACCTGGACAAGGGTGTGGGGGTTTTCTTACCAGGCCACCGACTGCGCCGTGTCCAGCGCCGTGAGGAGAGCCGTTGTAGCATTGCCATGCCTCGTCGTACGATGTTTTGTTGAAACATTCAACAAGGTTGTCGCTGTTCGCCGTGTCCAGATCGTCCTGGTTGAGCTTCCTTTGAAGACAGTAAGTGTTGTTACTGCTGGCGGTTTTCATGTGCAGGGTAAGGTTCGCGAAAGGTCCGTCGGCGATGCAGCCGTCATCTGAATCACGGTCAGAGCCAATTAAAGTTGATAGACCCACTCGGCCGAGTCTCACCTCCTTGACCATCACCTCCAAATCCGTAGACAGGGTCGAAGATGGACGACTGGTTGAGCGGGGCGGTCTCCAGATCAGTAAGCTCATCCCAGTATGGGTGGGCGCCGGTGTAGTTGCACTCGGTTTGCAGCAGCATCTCATGAGCACGGACGAAATACCGATGCCAGGGCAAGAAGTGGCCCACGTAATGGATGTAGTTGCCCTGATAGATGTGGGTGTAGTGCAGTTCGTCCCAAAGGTTTTGGGCCCCTGCAACCCCCGCACGTGGGGGGCGACTCATGAGGCAGAGCTCAGCCTCGATGTAAGCTGACAAACAATATGTCAATGGTTGATCATGAGCAGAGTTCGCCCAGTAGACTTACAGGTCTTCTCATCGTTGGTGAGAGCGTTCCTTCGGAATATTTCAGCATAAGCCGAGCTCTGTAGAAGGTCAATGGGACACTCACCATGACTTTCTTTGATTCTGGGTACACGTCCCGTTGCGTTTTGTCAGGGGCCCAGCTGCAGCCGATGAGACTGCAAAGAGGCCAAAGATAGCAGATTGAGCCAGGGAAATCTTCATGGCGTTCGAAATGAGTGCGAGAATAATAGAATGAGCGAAGTAGAGTGGTTCGATGTGCAGAATCTGGAGTATTAGAGGGTGACACCGGATGATTATTGCAAAGCTTGGGACGACAAAGACCTTGTATGCTCCTATATAGAAACTTTTACTCCACAAGGACTGACCTCCTTTTCCATGATAGAACTTTCAAATCCGCCCAGCTTGTGACAGGGAGGGGTTAAATGACAGCAGTTGTCAAGAGGGGCAACGTTACGGCGAGCCTCACTGGGACGTAATGGACCTCCCTGCTGCGGAGACAACTTACGCAACCTCGCCAGGGGATCATTGTTCCACAAGGCTAGCCTGCTCAGCTTAAGACTAGGCTTAGAGTATGGAGCAATGCGGCTTTCAGTTGAGCGTACGAATATGAACAACACGTTGGTCGGAAAATTTGCCAGTCTCGGAAAACTTACCTATTCGGCTAAAGCTGCCATCTTACTTCTCTCATCAATTCATGCTGATTCTTTTGCAACAAATATCTACAAAAGAGCATTCTAGTCCTTTTCATTTTAAAGCAAATTTTGGAAAGTGTAGGGAACTCACAAAAATAATGCGAACAAAAAAGGGTGTGCCAAGAGGCTGCCAGGGGAACTCGGCAGACGTGCAGTAAGGGCGGCGCGGTTCGCAGACAGTAACCCATGCGGATACCCAAGGAGCAAGGATCAACTCTCGTAGCAAGGGGTTCATAATGACGGTCATATCGAGGCTCATTGGACGATCACGTCTCCCAGGGGTGGTTATAGCCAAGAAGGTCTATCCGCACTTGACAAGGCTGTCCATAATCTACCACCACAACTTAGTCATTGAATCTCCGGAAGGCTAACGCGCGTTCTATGTCTATACGAATGCAGGAAGCGTCTGCTCTTGCACAGACCGCCTTATATGGAATACCACTCCATAGCTACCTTACTGGTCCATTTAGTTCACCGTGCTACCTTCAGGTCACAGTTCCACTGACGGGGATCAGAGTCAGTAGGAAAAATGATGTGAACATCGCAATTCCTTGTGATATGCATAATTGTCTCTATTTACGGACGCAAAATAATGTTTGTGGAGAGGGGTCAGTGACTGACGGCTCCATATTCTTTACGACGTCAATTATCTGGATATGGTCAGTGTGTACAGCCCGATGGCTGAGTGAAGTGATAGTAACGGTGATAAGTTTTCTGTTTAAGCTGAACTAGCATGGAACACGTAATCTGTCTCATGCCGCGAGGCTCTAGCCGTGGTATCGTACAGTATTGTGATACTGGCGCTAAGGCGACGTCTCGATGGAGTACGTCAACTATTGTCAGGAGGCACCGGTCAACTGCATGGTCACATCGATGGTGATGCAATGCGCGGCCTCGCCTTTGCCGGTATATCGCGTCTGTGAGCGATAGTATACGTAGGCTCGACTATTTCCGGACTGCCCGAAGCTGTGGAGGCACTCAGAATGGATCGTGGGAGATCTGCCACTTGGCGGGTTGACGCATTACTCGAGGCTGTAAAGTGAGTCTTCTTAGGTATCGATAGGTATAAAAGACATCAGCCAGACGTTTGATCGAAAGTTCTATTCACCACCATCAACACATCATCATCACCATCACTCGTTCTCAACTACAACACCCGCCTTTGAGTCAATCGTTTAGCACTCCTCAACATGAAGTTCATTGTTGCTTTTTCATCTCTGCTGACTCTTGCCAACGGCCTGGCCATCAAGCGCCAGTCCTGCTCCAACCCAACCACTCGTGTTGAATGGCGTGATCTTTCCGACGACCAGAAGTCATCTTACATTGAGGCTGTCAAGTGTCTCAAAGACACACCGTCCCGTCTGTCCTCGGACTCGGGCTCGGCCAGTCTGTACGATGACTTTGCAAACGTCCACAGACAGTTGGACTCTGAGAGTGAGTGAAGAACTTTCTGCATGAGAGTTGGGCCTAACCAGTTGAGCAGTTCACTTCGTTTCTTCATTCCTTCCCTGGCACAGATGGTTCCTTTGGCTCTTCGAGCAAGCTCTGCAGAATGACTGCAACTACGACAGCAGCGTCCCCTACTGGGACTGGTCTCTCGACTACGCCGACGGCGCTTCCTCTCCCGTCTTCGACGCCGATACCGGGTTTGGTGGTGATGGAGACGAGTCGACCCTTTGCATTGCATCTGGACCGTTCGTGGATTTCAATGTCTCGACCCCTGACAATCACTGCCTTCAACGCGAGTTCGACATGTCTGTGCTTGAACAATACAACTCGCCGTCTGAAGTCAACACCACTCTCGAATATTCTTCATACTCTGCTTTCCGCCCTGGCATTGAGAGCGGGCTCCACAGAGGCGGACATGCTGCCATAGCTGGAGACATGGCCAACAACTATTCCCCCAATGGTAAAACCTCATCGACTACTTAGAGAAGATTTCAACTAATTTGAAAATATCAAGATCCCGTTTTCTTCCTGCACCACGGAGCCATTGACCGAGTTTGGTGGGAGTGGCAGTCTGCCAACAGCAGCAGACTCACTGAGTACAGTGGCAACAGATACCAGGACGATTCTTCTGTTGAGGGTTCTCTCTCGGATGCCTTGTCTATGGTTGACGGCTGGGTCGACTCTGTTCCCACCGTTGAAGATGTCATGTGGGTTCAGAACGATATCTTCTGCTACACCTACTAGACAATCAGGCATGGCTGTCTCCGACTATCGATGCCCAATTTCACAGCTCGGCACGTCAATATCCGGGTAAAGGTCGCTGAGTCTGACAGAGATTCGATGAATGTCTACTCATCTCAACACCAACTGTTGTTCCACTGAGTCACCCAGCAACTGTTCTTCATGTCAGCACACTCGTTTACAAACAACAACTGTCTTTCTTTTCACGTTGTAGATAGTACCTCAGCAATAGCAATGAAAGTTTTGATGCTTCCTCTCATTTGAATTTAGACTGGAACGAGACTTTCTGGAAATTCCACTTTGATGTCGATATGTAACTGTCTGATGGGATGTCGAAAATTAGGTTGCTTGCCTCCGCCGTTTTCACATCTAGTCCGGGGGGGAGGGGTTTCCGTTCTCGTCGTCCACCCTACCAATCCCGCTGAGGCACTACATTTCCGGTTACGTCCTCTCCAAGCCACATCTGTGGAGGAGTGTCGAAGAGGGCGCACTTTTGACCTCAGGAGTTGAAAGTTCAAGCTAAACATTGTTTTTTCCAATTCCGGAATACTCTTGGTCTCTGTCCGCGGCTCGGGAGTTAGGACCCGCTGATAGTGTGTGGGGAAAATCACGTTAATCGCTACCCCGCCCAAATTTGCGAGACGCGAACCTCATTTCATACCTCCAGCGATCTGTTTCGTGGTCAAGAGTCGCTATCGCCGGGAGAGAGTCCCAACCATATCACACCATGCCTCCAGTTGGACTGAAGAGTGTCTACCAACAATATAAAAGAGACACCAACATTGTCGCGTCATGGCTGGCAACAACCGCAAAAACATGTGGGTATCCTGCGGACCTGCTCTCCGAGGTTGCCGCTGGGGGCGAAGCCTCAGCCTCCGCCCAGACCAGCTCAACCAGCCAGTCGAAGAGCAAAGGCGGCAAGAATTCAAAGGGCAAGAAGAAGCCGAAGAAGTCCGGGAAAGCTTTCGACAGTGGTGAACAAAGTGGCCCAAAGAAATACACCGTTGCCGTTGCGGAGTACATCCCGCTGGCTCAATTCATATCCACCTCGAAGAGTGAAAAGGCTAAGGTGCCCGGAGTGTTCGCAATTGCCATTAATCGGGTCATTCGGCTGCGAAAGGAGTTCAGTTCGAAGCTAGCTGGCATCAAGAACAAACGAAACCCAGAGTCCGACATGAGCCACAATTATTTCATCGGCATTCTCGAGCAGGTTCGCGACGTTCTTCGACCGCTCATGACCCCAGAAGCCAAGTCTGTCGAGACAAATCTCTCCAACAAATTCGAAGGGTTGTCTGTGGATGAGCCCTCTCAGGAATTCCTCGACGCTCCCGACATTCAAAAACCGAAGGTTGTCTACGAGGCAGAAGATACTATGTCTGACACGGACGCCTTGTTCATCTTGGACCTTCTGTGGAAGGATCTTATCAATGTTCGGGGTGCGATCAAAGCCATGTGGATAAACTAACGTCCCACACCCACTTCTCAGCCACCCCCACATTTCAGCCACCCACTTTTAATACCCTCACATTTATACACATCAACTTCAACCAATATTTATATATATTATAATACCACAATAATATAACTTTTACTATTACTAAGGTTTTTAAACTTACTAGATTTATCTATACTACTTTTAAGTTCGCTTACCTTAATTTAAGCTTTCTAAATAACTTTAATATTAATAAACTTTAAATTTAGGCTTATTTTAACTTTCTTCTATTTCCTAGCTTTATTAGTATTAACCTCTACTTATAATACTTTAATTTTTTATTAAGCTACTACTAATTAATATATTTTTTTATTAAAACTTTTCTAAACCTTTTAAAAAAGTAGGTATTATATATACTTATTATTATCTAGTTTACTAAATAAGTTAAATTAATTTTAAAACTTATCTCTCTTCTTAGGAGTTAACTAAAGGACTACTAATATATCTATTACTTATTTTTTATTTTCCTTACTATTAGAGAGCTTTTTATAGATTTAATTAGCTAGTTTAATAAAAGTTAAAGTATTCTTAAGTAGTAAAAAACTTATAAAGAGTTTAGCTATACTAATAAGCTATAAACTAGTTTATTTCTAGCTACTAATAATATTCTTACTTATTAAAACTACTTTATATGCTTTATTATAGTATATAATAAAATTTCTCTTATTTATAATTATATTAATATCTTATTTAACTAATAATCTAAGTTTCTTTTTATATACTATTTTAAAAAGCTTAAAAACTAACTAATTAAGTAACTAAAAGATATATAATATATATACTAATAAGAATAATAAGTATATCTTATTCTTAAAGTATATATATATAAAAGTAGTAGTTTTATAATTTTTATAATTATCTAAGATTAATAATCTAACTTCTAAGAGGTCTCTTAACTAGGTTAAAAAGATAAAAACCTCTATTAACTACTTAATAGCTATAAAGTCTAAAGTTTATTTATTTTTTATAACTATAAACCTCTAAGATTTATATAATATTAAATCTAGAAAGAACTATTATTACTAGATATTCTTACTCTTATATATAATAAGTAGAAGTAGTATTTTATTAGTTATAAAGATATATTTAATTAGAGATATCTAAGTATATAATTTAAGCTATTTCTTATAGATAGAATAAGTTTCTAATAATCTAAAAATAAGCTTATTTAATCTTCTATTTTTTAGAATATTAGTTTTATTTATATTATATTAATTAGAAGCTTTAATAGCTATAATCTTAAGTATAATAAGGTATTTAAATTATTACTTAATTATATTAGTTAAAGCTTTATTAATATATTAAGAATTAATTACTCTATTTTTTTAAACTTTTATAGATAGGTTTTTTTTAATAAAAAACTATATTTAGTTCTTTTTAAGAAGTTAGAAGTTTTTATAGATTTATAGGATATATTTAGTAAAATCCTTAAGTTATTAATAAGTTAGAAGTAAGTTTAAGGTAATTTAAATCTAAACCTATTTAGCTAATAGAAGGGGGTAGGGAACTTAGAATTTTTAGTAATTTTAACTTAAAGGTAAGGGATTAGATAGGCGTTTTTATAAGCGTTAGGTATTATTATAAGAGGGAAAGGCTTATATAAGTAAATAGAGACCTAGTTAGCTTATAATAAAAGAAGACTAAGTAAATAAGTAAGAAATATATTTATTTTTATACTTTTTCTATTTTTCTTAATAACTTTAGTAACTAACTTTCTAAAAAAACTTTTAGGACTTTTTAGTTTAATTTATAGAAAAAATTTATTAATTTTTACTTTTTAAAAATTAAATAAAAATAGATATTTTTAAGCTCTTTTAAACTTAGTTAGTTTTATTTTTATCCTCTTTTTTAATCTTTATTATACTTCTTTAATTATTTAAAGTAAAAATAGAGTAAAATATTATAAAAATAATACTACTAAATTTCTTCTTAGTAGCTTATTTTCTTTTATAATATTATATAACTTAAAGTATAAAAAGAGTAGAAAATATAGATAAAGTATAAGTTAGTTAAGCTTATATTTATATATTTACTCTTAAATCCTTTATAGTTATCTAGAAAATTAATATATAAGTATTTAGGTATTTTTAGGGGGTTTTCGCTTAGAGTGGAGTACTTAGTATAATTAATAAGTAATAAGAGATATAAGCTTAACTAAAATAAAGTTATTAAGATTTTTAAATAAGAAAAATATAATAATATTATAATAGTTAAAAGTTTTTTTAATATTATTAGGTTTTATTAAGTATAGATTAAGGATTATAGAACTATTTCTATTTTATTAATAAGGCTTTTTTAAAAAGAAGTATTTTTTAAATAGGGGCTAGAATAATAGCTAGCTATAGAAACCTTTAAGCTTTACTTAGTTAGTTTTTTATTATTTTAACTTATTAATTATAAAGAAGAAACTAATAAAATCTATCTATTTATTAATATAAATATTAAAAAGTAAGAAGTTATATTTAGATAATATTATTAAAATAAAAGATATATTATTAAGTATAAAAGTAGAATCTAAATAGGTATAGCTTTTAACTATAATATAAGAAAGCTTAAGTTTTAGTTAGTTTTATTTACTCTTAAGAGACTTAAGAACTACTTATATAGTATATAATTTACTCTTAAAACTAATATAAAAGTCTTTATAGATTAAATTAGTAGTACTACTTTAGATTTACTTAAAGTAGTTCTAATATAATAGATTACTTAGATTAAGATATTTAATTTTAATATTTACTATATACTTAGTATAAAGAATAGAATAATAAATAGTTTTTTATATAAACTAATAAAGAAATTTAATATCTAAGAAGCTAAGTAAGAAGAAGATCTAAATAAAATAATTAATAACTCTATTTATATACTTAAGGTTAAAGAAGATCTTAAACTTAAAGTAAATAATTTATTAAGTTTTAAATAAGCTTAATCTTAATATTTATAATAAATTACTAAGTATTTAGCTTTATTATTATACTTAAGAACTATTTTTTAAATTAACTTTAAAAAATTTAAGTTATATATAGTAAAATATATATTTTAAGATAGTTTTCTTTTCTAAAAAGGAATAAAGTTAAACCTTATATTAAAATAAATAGTAAATAATAAAAAAGAATAAAAGAAGTTAATTTAGTATATATATATTAAGGGAGGGTATTAAAGCTAAAATATAATATATATTAAACTTTAAAAGCGATATACTTAGGAAAATATATATTAAATAATAAGTAATAAGATTAAAAGCTATTTACTTTATATATAAACCTAATTAAAACGTTTTAAAAACCTTTATACTTTTTTTATACTTTTAGGAATCTTATTTTAATATATTTATATTAATATTTAAAAGATTAGTAATTACTTTTTAGCTAAAGCTTATAATATACTTATTAGTTATATAGAAGCTTATTAATTTTTTAAGAATATTAATTTAAAGATAATAGCTAAGTTTATCTAAGAAAATATAATTTACTATTATAAGATCTATAAGCTTCTTATAGTTAATAGAGAATTAGAAAATAAGAGGTTTATTAAAAAGCTTAATTAAGTTTATAGGGGATAACACCTTATTATTTTAGTATATAATTTAAAGGTTAATAGATTTATTAAAAAAAAGTATTAGCCTTTTATTTATACTTTTATAATTTAGTTAGACTTTAGTAGAAAGAACTAGATCTTAGTATTTTATATAGCTTTTTTTACTAACTAAATATTAGTTAGATCTTCTATAAGTTACTCTCCTTTTTACTTTATCTATAGTTATAACTTAATTATTCTAATTAAGACTAAAAGTATTATTTAGTAAGTACTAAATTAGTTAAAAGTTAGAGATACTAAAATTAAACTCTTTTTATATATATAGACCTTTAAGTAACTTAATTCTAACTAATAAATAGCTCTTAAATATATTATAAAGTAATACTATTAAGTTATTAAGGATTATAATAGAAGAAATAAGTATAAGATATAGTATAAGGAGCTATAAGTTAGGAATATTATTCTTATTTATAATATAAAACTATCTATTAATAAAAACTTTTCTAATAAGCTTAGTATATATTAGTTAAGTTTTTTTTATATTTAATAAATATCTTTTTAAACTTTATCTTATTTATTTAAAACTTTTATTAAAGTTCTAATTAAGTAGATAGTAGCTAGTAACTACTTAAAGAAATTTATAGTAAATAAGGATAGCTATTTAGATAATATCTCTAAAATAAAAGTCTAATTAAATTTTAAATAAGTTTTTAATAAGGTCTTTCTTATTATAAACTAATTTAATCTTAATATGCTTAGCTTAATAGAGATCCTAAACCTTAATAAGTTATTTATATTAGAAAAAGTAAAAACTAATAATTTTAATATTATAAAAATATAAATTAAGTAATTATAAGAATAAAATAAAATACTATAAACTAAAGTTAATATTTAGTAGAAAAAGAATAAAATAATAATAGGTATTTTTATAAAAAATAAAGAATTTAATAATTAGTATAAAGATATAGAGGAACTAAAGGATAGCTAAGTTTATAAAAATTATTTATTTTTATTTATTTTTAATAAGTAAAATATTATTTTATTTACTTATATTTAGTTACTTTTATATTATAATTTATATTAAGCTATATATTTATATTACTTCTTTTGCTCTTAATATATATTATTATAAAAAAAGGGGAGATATATAATAATAAAAACTAATAAATACTAAAAAGACTAAAAAATACTAAAAAACTTAAAAAGAAATTAATACTACTTTTAAAAAATTTAAATCTAAGCTAATTTAAATATTTTACTAAAAGCTACTATTTTTAAAAACTACTCTATATTCTTATTATATATATAAAGCTTCCTTTTCTACTTTTAAGTAACTTACTTATCTAATTATAACTTAAGTTATTATTAAAATATTAATAAGTAAAAAGTCCTTTTTTTTATTAAATTTAAACTTCTTATTTAACTTATTTATATAATTAAGAAATACTTTATAATTTTCTTTAATTACTTTATTTAAAGAGAAATCTAACTAGCTATTAAGAAAAAACTTTATACTTTTATTATCTATATAAAGTATATTATTAGGAATCTTTTTTTATAGATTATTTTTCTTAATATATCTAACTTATCTTATTTCTTCTTTATTATAGTTAGCTTTATATAAATATAATAAGCCCTTTTTATAGTAGATATAGTTAAAATAAGCTTCTTCCTATTTAGTTTAATAAGAAATATATTCCTAAAATAATAAAGCTATTCTAACTAGCTATTTATTCTTAGTAATTTTAAAAGCTATTTTAGTTTATTATTTAAAGTATTTATTATATAGATAAAGGTTATAAGCGTTATATATATAGATTAATAAAGCTTTAATTATTTCTAATTTATCTAACTTTTAGTATAATTAGTTTTAAAGATTAAAATAACTTTTAATAATATAAACCTTATATATAAAAAATAGCTAATAAGGAAATACTCTTTACTTCTTAGTTAGAGCTATATATATAGTAGAAAACTTTAGAAGTAACTTTTAAAACTACTTTACTATAGCTTTAGTATAATCTTTAATATAAAGCTTATTTATAAATTTAAGCTAGTACTAAATTAAGCTAATAAGACTTTTAACTAAAGTTTATAAAAAGAAAAGAGAAGCTTATAAATAAGTTAATAGTTAACTTAGTTAAAACTAAGATTAAGTTATTATAATTAAAGTAAATATAATAATTTAATATAAGTAAAACTTATTATTCTTATTTAGTTTATTAATATTAATAGTAAGAATAAGAGAGAAAGGGAAAAGCTTATATAAAGTATTCTAGCTAGTAGTATAAGAGTAATTAAAGTTAATTTTAATATTTATAATATAAGTATTATATAATTTAAGAAGGTTTAACTATTATTATAAAAGGTTTAGTTAGTTTAAGAAATATAAAAGTTAATATATTAAGAAAAAGAAAGAAAAGATCTAGCTAAATAAAAGAAGTATACTTTTTTATATCTAAAAAGAGGTATAATTAATACTAAAATAGTAGTTATAATAACTAAAAAGCTTATTTACTATAGTAATTTATTAATAGGATAAAAAAGAATAACTTAAAGGACTTTTTACTATAAATCTAAAATTAACTAGTCTAAAAAGAATATATTTAATTAAGTTTTAGAGGTAAAAGTAAAATAAATATATAGATTAAAGTACTATTATTTATAAAAAAAAGCTTATAAGTTTTAAGTATCTTATAAATAGATCTTAAGAAACTTTAACTCTTTTATAGCTATATTAATCTCTTTCTTTAAAAATAATATTATTATAAGCTTAATTAAGCTTTTAGTAACTATATTTAACCTCTTATTAAATGTTAAATTATATATATTACTTTCTTCTTCTCTATATTTACTACTTTTTTAAAAGCTTAAATTTTATTTTTAAAAATTTATTAACTACTTTAATTATTTATATAAATCTTACTTTTAGAAAACTACTTTATAAGCCTAATTAGCTTTTTCTTTATTTAAAAATTATACTTTTAGAAGAAATATTAACTATTAGTACTAAATTTACTTTAATAATATCTATAAAAAGAGGTACTTTAAACTACTAACTTTCTTCTAAATAACTTTATATATTTATATATATAATAACTATTCTATTTTAATAGATATTTTTATATTTAATTATAATACTTTAATTAAGCTTAATTATTACTTAAATATCCTAAAAATTATATCTTTTTCTTTTTTATTTATTCTTATTAACTTTTAATAAAAATTATTAATATTATAACTAATACCTTCTTACTTATTATAAATTTACTTTTTTATCTCTATCCTCTTTTTTAAGATATTTTATTACTATAATCTAAATAAATTATAATATAAAACTATTTAGCTTTATTTATAACTTCTTATATTTCTATTTCTTTTTTATAATAACTAAAAATATTAAGATATTTATTACTTCTTCTCTTTTTTTAAGCCTTTTTTACTTTCTTATTATTTATAAGATCTAAAAGAATATCTAAAATATAAATAATATTAAAAACTTTTATAAAGACTTTTAAACTTATATCTACTTCTTTTATAAGGATTAATTAGTTAAATATATAAAAACTAAATAGGTTAGAGAAGTATTTAGATCTCTAGGAACTAAAAACTTTCTTATTTTAGATTACTATTTAGACCTAAATATTTTTAGTATAATTGATATAATAATTAAAGAAAGCTATTATATCTTTCTTATTTATCCTAAAAATAACTTTCTTAGTATTATATTTAATATAATTAAGTTTATTAAAGCTTTAATTAATTTATAGAATACTTTAAATATACTAAAACTTAGAACTCTTAGAAACTACTTTATATTTAAATAGATATATAGAAATAGAGATATTATAAATATAATATTAATTAAGTAATAAGGTAATATATTTAAAAAGAATAATAATAATTACTAGTAGTATAAGTAGGGTTAAGAGACTTAAGAAAGATATTTTCTTAACTTTTATAACTTTTTAGGATTTTTTTAGAAATATAACCTTTTTAAAACTAAATATATTAAATTAGCTTATAAACTTATTATTAGAGATATTAATAAGGAAAGATATATAAAGATCTATATAATACTTACTCTTTAGATTAGAAATAGTAATATAAAAGCTTATAAGAAAGAATAAAACTATTTAAAAAAAAGAGATTTTATTATTTTTATTAAGATTTATAAAGTAAGTAGTTAGTTTTTAATTATAATTATTAACTAGAGAAATAGTTTATATCTTTATTTAAACTTTATTTAAAACCTTAGATCTATTTCTAATATCTTAAACTATTTTTAAACTATTTTTTAAGATATAATAAAACTTATTAGAAACTAATATAAAATTTATAAAATACTAATAGAAATATAAGACCTTATTAATTATACTACTTTTATTATTTTAAATTTCTAACTTAAATTATTAAATAATTTTTAGAAATATAGCTTCTATAATACTAATTTTACTTATTATATATTTTATAAAGGAAATTATAGCTTAGAGATAACTTAATTATAATATATAACTAAGAAGTAAATTATAAAAGATAATTATTATAAACTTCTTTTTAATTATTAGGTTTAGCTTATTATTAATAAATTTAAACTATAAAGAAGTAATAATATTAAGAAGTTTTAACTTAAACTTAACTAAACTTTTAATAAATAAGTAAATATTATAGATATTATAGCTAGAAATAATAAAAATTAAAGATCTACTAACTAAGTTAAAGAAAAGGTTAAGGGATTATACTTAGCTTATCTTAATTAGTTTTTAATTATTTAAGATTTAATTTAAATTACTAAAAAAGACCTAATTACCTTTTTAAATACTTATAACTTAGATAACCTTATTAAGAATAGAAATTTAGACCTTTTAACTTATTAAGATAAAGTTAAGAAGAAAGACTATTCTATTAAAGATATTAAAAAGGAGTAAAACTAATAAGTTAAAATAAAAAATCTTTAAAGAAGTATATATTAAGTAAAAGTTAAAAAATAAAAGCTAAAGCTTAACTTACCTAAAAATACTATTAGACTAAATAATTATATTTTAAATAACTTTTTTCTAATATAAAATAACTTAATTAAAGATATTACTTAAAAAATAAAGTTTTAAGATTTTTATTTACTTTTAATTATATTAGAAAGATACTTACTATTTAGTATATAATACACTAAAAAACTATAAGAAGAAAATAAAGATACTACTTATATAAAGTAAGAGATAGCTAAGAACTTAGCTTAAAGTGAAGTTAGTAGTTTAAAAACTTTAAAAACTAAGTATAACTTTAAATATATAAAATAAAGCTAATTAAGTCTTTTTTTTATAATATATAAAAGACTTAGGGGATATATAGAAAAGAGTAGAGAACTTAGAATTTTTAGTAATTTTAATTTAAAAATAAGAGATTAAATAAGTATTTTTATAAGTATTAAGTATTATTATAAGAGGGAAAAGTTTATATAAGTAAATAGAGACTTAATTAGTTTATAATAAAAGAAAACTAAATAAATAAATAAGAAATATATTTATTTTTATATTTTTCTATTTTTCTTAATAACTTTAATAATTAACCTTCTAAAAAAGTTTTTAGGACTTTTTAGCTTAGCTTATAGAAAAAATTTATTAATTTTTATTTTTTAAAAATTAAATAAAAATAGGTATTTTTAAGCTTTTTTAAACTTAGTTAGCTTTATTTTTATCCTCTTTTTTAATCTTTATTATACCTCTTTAATTATTTAAAATAAAGATAGAGTAGAATATTATAAAGATAATACTACTAAACTTCTTCTTAATAGCTTATTTTCTTTTATAATATTATATAACTTAAAGTATAAAAAGAGTAGAAAATATAGATAAAGTATAAGTTAGTTAAGCTTATATTTATATATTTACTCTTAAATCCTTTATAGTTATCTAGAAAATTAATATATAAGTATTTAGGTATTTTTAGGGGGTTTTCGCTTAGAGTGGAGTACTTAGTATAATTAATAAGTTTTCTCCTTTACCTTATTATACTAAGTAGTTTTCTTAAGTTAGAGAAAGCTTTTATAGATTAGAAAAAGTAATATCTCTTACTTAGGTACTATAAATTTAAGATTAGAGTATTATTCTAGGAATACTATATTATAATAAAGTTTTTTATAAGCTAATATTAGTTATAATAGCTTTAAGTACTTAAGAAACTTTATTTTCTATATATTAATATATTTAGTAGTTATTATACTTTATAGAAAGAATAATAATAATTAAGTAAAAGTTAGTAAAGTTATTTAAGTTTAAAAATAGTAGTAAGTATTTTTGATGAGGTATTTTAAGGTAGCCGAAATATAGGGGTAGCTGAGAAGTAGGTGTGGGACGTTATAATGAAGGGTCTGATGCGGACTTGACAGCTGTGGCAGTTGCCTCCAACACCGGGTTCGACTTGGCACGTCATATGATTGATGATGTTTTCCCGGTACTCGAGTCGCAAAGAATGGTTTCTACGGTGCGCTGAAGAACAAGCATTACATGCTTTGCGACTTGATCGTATCTTGGTCTCTGACGCCTGGAAACACCGACGCACCAGAGCTTGGCCTCAGAATTGGTGACAGCGTGGACGACCTGTTCTACATTGGCGGCAGGGAGAGCTTTTTGAACACGCTCAGTATCCTCAGCGAGGTACTACCGGGGTTGGGATCGAATAAGAAACCCATTGAGCCTGTTAACCTCGACAATATGAAGGATGTCATGGCTCGGAAGGGGGTCCCGAAGTTCGACCGCGACCGCGACATTCTCAAGCATGTGTTTGAGGATCTCGCATTCATTGACGACCATCTCGGAAAGAAAGATCCTTCGGGGTTGATAGAATGGCCACATGTCATCGAAGACAACCTACTGCGCGGCCTAAGGGAAGCTCGTCAAACTGGGAAGATACCCTTCTACCTAGCCTTCGCGTCACAGGTGCTGCTTGATATTCACCACTATCTCGGCAAAAAGATCTCCAAACCGAAAGACGAGATGCTGAATATCATGCAGAAGCTGTGTGATCAGTTCAGCGAGTATTATCGGGTGCTAACTACTTTGGACGTATTCGAAGAATTCGACGAGTATGATCACGAGATGAGAGAAGTGGCCACAGGCTGTCTAGAACCACAAGAGGACCCCATCTACATGGCCAAGGTGGCTTTGCAGAAGAAGAAAAAGCTTGGAAGCGCGGCCAAACCAGAGAAACATGGCTTTTGGAAAAGACATCCCATCGCATGCGGCCTGCTTCTTTACGCGTACCGGTTCACCATGTACCGCACAGGCATTCATTCCGCGAACGTTTCCCGATCAATTCTCTGTGCCATGCATCTGTATAACGCTGTGCAGACTGAAGGGCAACTCCAGCAGCCTTGGCCTGACCTAGAAACAGCTATGGCTCTACTCGGGCCCTCTCAATTCTTCATCAGGGGCAAAGTCCCGACAGAGATGAAAGAATATGCCAAGAGTCTCATGATGCAGCTTGGCGTGTCGGCCACAAGTTTCATGGATCCTTCCAAGCGACGAGGCAAAACTCGGACCAAGGTCTTTCAAGACGTATACCACCGTTTGATCCAACTCAACACCCCGACCTGGATGGCGTTCTATGACAGATACGTCGCCAACTACGGACGAACGGGACCAGGTGCCTGGAGAGTTGAGGATGTCTATGAGATCATCCCCGAGCGTTTCCACTTTCCTGCAGAGGAGGATTCGAAGACGCCAGAAAAGCCAAAGAAAACCAAGGCCAACGGCAAAGCTGCCAGGAAGCCGGTACATGCCGAGGCCATGGACCCCGCCAGCGTGATCATCGACCTTTCCAACGCACTGGAATATGAGGCCTACCAAGTGTCTTTCCCTTTCTTTGTTCTTCATGCTCAAGCATTCTGGGTGTTATATGATCTCAGAGAAGACATCAGGCCGTTCGTCGAAGATGCCATCGGACCAGTGCCCAATGAGCTCGCCAAGCCCGGCATGCCCTGCTACGCTGTAGAAATCTTGCAGGCTTGCAAAAATCATCCGGACCCGGCGCGAGCTCTGTTCATGTTGCGGCTTTCTGCGGACCATTTCGAGCGCGTGCTGACTGCGGGGCTAGGGCCGGGCCAGTTTTGGGGTCCTCCCATCCCAGGTGTGACGTGGCGGGAAGAAGGCGTGACCTGTACGAGAGGCGAGGCGGCCCTCATGCATTTCCGAAGGCTTGGGTATGATCTTCCTTGGAGAGCAGAACCCATTTTTGAGGAGGAAGATGAAGATGAAGATGAAGATGAAGATGAAGAGGAGTGGGTCATCAGGTTTCGTTGATAACATGAAGGAAGTTTGGACCTCAAGAAAAACAGCGCATGGTTCAATATTGCTACAGTCACAAAGGATAAGAAGTCTATGTTCAAGTTAGCTAATAGCTAGGCTTATAAAATTTGTATCGCCCGGATCCAACCTCCTCAGTAGTCGAATTAGCCCCCGGCAAAGTGACTTCAGCTCTTGCGTTTGGAGGAACCTCGATTTCCATTTGGAAACCACGCTTGTCATCAATCTCCCACATCACACGTACTGCACCGTAAGGGCTGATAAATCTTGAGCTGGCGCTTGTTATGTTTCCCCCAGGCACCGGAGCAATCCGAATCTTTTTCCATCCGGGCTTGGCAGGAGCCACACCCCCGATGTTCTCATGTATCCACTTAGATACGGATCCGAAAGCGTAATGATTGAAACTTGTCATTACTCCGGGGTTGACCGAGCCGTCAGCCAGCATACTATCCCATCGTTCCCATGTCGTTGTTCCGTTCATGACGACTTGATAGAGCCAAGACGGCACCTGGGTTTGCAGCAACATACGGTAAAACTCATCAACCGCTCCGTTTCTGGACAAGGCTGGGCCTAAGGATGACGTCCCTGCAAAGCCTGTCCCCACAAGGTAGTTGTTCTCGATTACTAGGCTTTTCAATGTGCTGACGGCACTACTGTGCTGTTCTTCTTTGAAGATTCCGAAGTCGAGACCAAGCGCGTAGGCAGTCTGCGTCCGATTGGGCATAGTGCCATTCGACATCCAAGTCTCCCGAAAGCTTTCGATGAGCTCCAGACGTTGTGTCTTGTATGCCTCAGCCTTATCCCCGAGTCCCAATGCCGTCGATATAATGCTTATCAGCTCCGTCATTCTGATCAAGTATGCGTCCGCCACCAAATACTTATTGGTAGTCGCTCTCTCGGGATTGCTGGCTGGGGCCTTGGGATCCAGCCAGTCTCCGAATTGGTAAGAGTTCTTTGCCCAGAGTCCTTGAGGATCTCGAGGAATTCCCTTATCCATCCAGGCTTGGGATTGGTTGTATTGCTCTTGCAGCATTCCGAGGTCGCCGTATGCTTGGTAGAGGTTGAAAGGCCCAGCAACGGCAACATCGCCCCACAGCGCCGAGGGCCTCGAAGGATTCCACGCTTTGGTGTCTATCTCCGGTGGAATGACCGGGACGAAAAACGGCACATACATTGTGTCTTGTCTCTGCATCTCAGACCAGATGTCTCTGTGCCAGCCTCTCCAGAAGCCGGAAGTGTCGAAGAGGTAGTTGGCTGTTGGTGCAAAAGCATGAGCATCACCAGTCCAGCCGAGGCGCTCATCTCTTTGGGGACAATCGGTCGGAATGCCGAAGAAATTTCCCTTGGTGGACCAGACGACGTTCTCGTGGAACTGATTCAATAGCCCATTAGAGCACTCGAACCAGCCCGTGCGCTCCATGTCGCTGTGAATGACAACTGCCTGGATGGTGCGTTCATCAAGAGGAACTTCTGCAGGCCATCCATCTACTTGAACGTATCTAAAGCCATGATACGTGAATCGAGGCTCCCAGGTCCGGGTCTGATTGACATTGCCGTCAAGAATCAGAGTGTCGGTAGCTTTGGCGCGTCTTAGCGGTCGAAGAGCTAGCTCACCATTTTCCAAGACTTCGGCGTGGTGGAGGGTGATGTTGGTCGTCTCCGAGAATGCGGGTCCTTTGACTGACAGCTTGACCCATCCTGCCAGGTTCTGTCCAAAATCCACCAAAGTCTTCCCAGAAGGCGACAAAAACACCTGCTTGGGAGAGATGTTCTGCACCTTTCTGATTGGTGGCCCATCCAAAGGCATAAGCTTGCCCTTCAAAGGAGAGTTTTCCTTCGTTGCCAGCCAGTTGCTGCCATTGAAATGTCCTGTTGACCAACCGCGGATCTTATCCTCAAGCCGCGCGTCATGAGTCTCACCGTTGTAGATCTCTGAACTGGCCAGGGGCCCTTCACTGGCCTGCCAGCTATCATCGGTGGCCACTTTGATGTTGGTTCCATCGGCAAGCGTTACGGTAAGCAGAGATAGGACGCCTAGAGTATCGCCATAGTTGTTGCGGTAGTTCCCCGCAGCGGTCAGAATGCCAGAAAACCAGCCCTCGCCAACAAGGACACCGATGCCATTTTGGCCTGGCTTCAATAGGTCGGTCACATCGTAAGTGTTGTAGACGTGGCGGAAGTTGTACGAAGTCCATCCCGGAGCCATCACATGGTCGCCAACACGCCGTCCGTTGATCTCGGCTTCGTAAAGACCCAGCGCAGTGATGTAGAGTCGCGCGGACTTGATCTTGGATCTAGTTGCATTGCCGAGACTGAATGACTTTCGAAAGTAAATTGGTCTCTTGGGTCCGTCGACCTCAGTCTCTCGATCGGCCGCGATGGGTACCGCGTTAGACCAATCGTTCTGGGACAAGAGTCCGGTTTCGACGCTAACCCAATCAGACCATGGAGTTGACAAATTTCCTACACCACCGAAGGCTTGCACTCGAACAGCAGCCTTTTCAGCTGATGCGAGGGGTGACTGTGGCCATGGGACTAGGAGAGAGTCGGAGGATTCAACGCCATGAATGCTGGATGAACCCTGGCGTTGGACCTCGATTTGGTACGCATTCTGAGTCCAATTTTGCTGTAGGCCATCGAAGCGCCAGGAGATACGTGGCTTGTCTTCGCCAATTCCAAGCGCGATGGGATGGTGTTCGAAAGAGACTCTGGAGATTGAGACCGCCATGATTGACCGTAGGACGCGACAGATCCTAGCTACCCCATGAGATAATGGTTTTGTAATTCTATCGTTCACAGTTGTCTATAGACTATTTATGTGCCCCAAGGGCAACGCTTCTTTTGACAGGTTTCATGCATGCGCTTCCACCATTTGCGAAAGTTCTGATCAATGATAGCAAAACTGTCGGCTTATTTCGACGCGAGGGTGACAGATCTGTGATCTGTTCGTCCCCTAATCCCCCGTATACCGCTACAGTTCGGCCGACACTATCACACATTCGGAAGTTCAGGCTTCCAATGGAGAGCACGCGTTGAGTTTTTAGTCAGGCTAATATCCTTGGCAAGTCCCTTTTGGCAGTCATATTCTTCGCTCGGAGTCCCACGTTACGCCACCGGACTACTCCGTGTGGGGAGCGTGAAGTGCCCCTTACCCAGTTTACCGACTGTAAGTCCCAGTATGTCGACGTACTTCAAGCCATTTTGGCAAATTGTAACGGTTTCTCTATTGTTGAAATTCCACTGACTTTCTCGGCTCCTGGTTCCAAAATTTGTTGCTTTCCAGCTACTATAATGATGCATAAGATGAGCTTACACTTAGGGTGAGTAGGCGGGCACATGGGAACCCAGCCTCATTCCACTATTGCACTGATTGCTGTCTCGTAAGGGGCTGAGAAGCATAGTCCATGATCTAGCTCGATTATAGTTGATATCTATTAAGAGTTCAGGGGCGCCATGTCTTGTAAAGATCGCTCGCTATATGCCAAGAATCCTGCTCAGCCAATGTGAGAACCGCACTGATTTCTGGTCAACCAGGCGCCAATGGACATCCCCTAGCCAAAAGCATAACACCATGGTAAGACCAAAAAGTGAGCTCCATGATGCTATCAGGCTATACCCGGCTTCTATCATCTCGAGTTTGAGGCCGTAAGTGAGGAAGTTCTTGCCACAGCCCCAATGAACCAGATAGAGACTGTAACTGATCTCTCCCAGATATAATACCAGTTTGGTATTGAGAAGACGCTGTAAAGGAGGCAGGTTCTCCAACACTACCACTAGAGCTACAGCACATGTAGCTTGGAAGAAGGTTTGTGGTCCAAAGCCATACGTATCAAACTCGATAAACCACGAATATCCAGGGGCCGCGAAGGCGTTACCATGCATCGGCCAGCAGCCCAGAAAGATAATAGGCAGAAGGAGCAGCCATGATGTGATGGTAATGATCTTGCGTGCCATTATCGGTAAGCCTGGCATCTTTGCCCGCATATGCCGAAAGTCGGCAATGAGCATGCCTGCGAGAAAGAGGCAGGAGTACGAGTTTCGTAGGTAGAAGAAGTAGTTCAGGAGTAGGACGGTAAATGACATCCGCACCATGGGCGCCATTTTGAGGAAGGCCAGACAGGATAGAAACACAAGTAACGATCCTTGATACTCGGCCGCCAAAGTCCAACCCTGAGGCATGACTGTGTTGGCTGAGCCGGAGGTGATGATGGTTATCAATGTCCACCACATGTAGTGCAGATGGCCCCAGAGGCCGAGAGCGACAGGCTCCATAGGCTCGAAGCTGTTGAGAGCGTAAAATCCGTTGAAAGGAATCAAGGCAGTCGAGATCGCGATGATAGGTATAGTAGGGAGGAAAAGCCGGAACGGACGGCGAAAAATGCTAGACGGGAAAGAACCGATGGCAGTGGCGCCTTGTCCCGCATGGGACTTTTTCAGGGGTCCGTATGTAAGAGCGAATCCGCTGATGACGAAAAAGACCGATACCATGAATACTCCGCTATGTATGAGGCGAACGAACGGCAGCTGGATAAAATAGCGATTCTCATCGTCTTCACCCCAGGCGTGATGAACGATCGAGTACTGGTAAACTCAGTTGTAAGTCAAGTTTCGAAATTCAGGTGTTCACACCCATGGCGATCGTTGGTGCTTGATCCAACAAAAGCAGAGGTGCTCGTAGTCACTTACATCACCGTCTATAGTATGCTGAAGTACAACGATGAGCGATGCGATGCCGCGAAGACCATTCAAATACGATGTGCTGCTGGGGGCTGGGATATTCGAGTCTGTCGTGCCGCGGCCGAACGCGCGGGCGACATACGATGGCACAATCAACCAAAACAGGCGCTGCGGGCTGACGGGGCGCCATCCAATTGAGGCTCTCGAGAGGGGCGGTAATCTCTCCGTTTCGTCAAGCGGCAGTTCGGTCGGTGAGTACATGTCGTCGCCTTCGAGTAAGCTGTAATGCGATTTGAGAGACCAGGCTCCGGAAAACCATCCGCGTATCCTGTCGAGCGACTCTTTGAAAGGGACGTGGATCGCCCCCGCGTCTTCAAGCTTTTCCATCTTCGTCGGGTGAGAGAGAGTGTTGGTGAGAGTAACGACCGACTGGAAATTCTTGCGGGCCAATTCTTAAATGTGTCCAGCACTGAAACGTTGGTGAAGAACTCAAGATGAGATGTGAGGCGGGACTTAAAGTATAACAACCAATGAATGTGTTTGCACTTGGTCGACATAGCTAGCTGGAATTTATACTTTCCGCCGGCGACATTCTGAGGGAGAAACGGATGACAGCGGTTGCTGAAACCCCCACCTTGGGCATTATGAGGCCTGTGAGCAGTTTCGCATCCTGAAGACGGCACAATACCAAGCAATCGGGCTGGCGATGATTGAACTATCTGAGAACTCTAAATCTACGCGGTCTCGTCAGCTGCGGTCATAACTTCGCTGTATTTATTGGACATCATGTCTAGCGCCTCAAAGTCGAGTCTCTTTTTAGACCATTAAGGCTGCAGTTCTCTTTCATGTAATGCGCCACATGGTCAGGCTAACGAACAAAACCGTCGGCTGCTACCATAATAAGATAATTAAGATTATGAAATCCTGGGTTCTGGGGAAGCTGAGGTCCTGCCATGCCCGGAAACCTGGGAAATAGAGGCCATTAACGAGTACTGCCCGATCAGTAATCCGATACCCTTTAATGCCCTCCTAATCATAAGAATGCAGACGAACCGTGGATAGTACATATCGAGCCCTAGGAACAGTCTCATCCCACCGGTTCATCCTAGGATTCAGTGTAGGAGCAATCCGCTATTTCTAGGATCGACTAATGAGAACATCCCGGATTGAGCGGCCTCAGAGCGGGAGGTGATCCGGCCGCATCTGAACAACAGGTTGGCATAGTCAAAGGTGACTTTATTCGAGCTGTTATAGCCTGCAGAAGTAGAAATCTCACTCATCATAATACCACCGCTTGTTTTCAATACGTTTTAAAAACACTTTTACCAAATTTCATCACTAATAGCACGACTACCAAATATGATCCCCTCCAATGTTCCACAAACGTATTTGAAGCGGCCGAATATGTGGCTAATTCATCGTCTTATACTCACTTCATTTTTCTCCTCTCATAGTAAATGTTGGCGTCGCCTCAGTGGTATCATATCATATCTTATCGCTGTCTGCGCATCATCATAGCCACCACTGATTTGACTACACCGCGGAATTGTCGGGTGGCGATCCTTGGCAAGCACTGACCCTGTCTAATAACAGACGAACAGTCGTTCCGGCGTACTCCGCGTCGAAATCACGGGCAAAAAGACAATCGACCCGTGGTTGGCATGAACGGTATCATTAATGGCAATCATCTGAATCTATGTAGCGACCGAGACTTGGGCTAGATCCGTTTATCAAGACATCAGTACTGTAGCCACTGAAGTTTTTATTGATCACGTCGCCGAGCGCCGAGCGATTTCCATGTGCATTGTATCGGAAACAGAACTCAAGCTTGTGGGAACAAAGACAATGATTGTCTAGCGGCAAAGATACTGTATATGCACCACTGGAAGAGAAAGGATGACTTCCAGCTCACAGTCGAACGGAAAGTATTGCCACCAGACTTCGCCTTCTAAGACATCTTCCAGACCACCGAAAGCCGCACTTTGCTCCAGTCATCGTCTCTGTTCTGTCATATGCTGCCCTGGCATATGAAAGCGTTTTCAGGGAACACCAGGATCTTCTCTGTGTTACCAAGTCAATATTCGAGAAACGCGATAACCTCCTGCTCAAATGACGATGTTTCCTCACCGACGGAATGTTCCTTCATGTGGCGCACTGGTTTCACCAATCCAGCACATCTTCCAATACCGGTTCGTCCCTGTCTTGCAGAAATTTGCCGTCAAGCCTCCCCGTTTGATGTCTGAGATGCGATCAATCAGGATTCGTATCCCCCTCTCTTGGCAACTCCCAAGCCCCTTCGGCGGCGGCAGCCCGCATGAGCTGGTGTAACACCGAGTCAGTCTTCTCTGTTCCTTCCCGTCAAACATTATCGCGCCCACGCGCTGTGCTAAGCTTATTTCCCAACCTTACGAATGAAGATCCGGAACGCCGCGTTGATCGCAAACAAGGTTGCAGGGTAGTTGCTTGAGATAACAAAAGTTCCGACCGGCCGAAAATCGCATCACGTCGTAAACTGCGACACCGTGTCTCTGAGGAGTCTATCTCTCAGCTCGTCCAAGTAATTCCGTCATGGTTTCAGTGCAAGCATTAACCCTCTATTGGCCACATGTGAAATGCACATGATCCCCGTCGTTCCAGCGAAACTCCGAAATAGGGAGGCCCTTTTCGATCCCCACAGCAGATGAGAAAATCGCAATAACGGTTGCCCAGAATACTGGAGCAATCAGGGCACACAGGATCCCGGCAGGCGAGCGAGCCTCTCTCCGAAACCCCACCAGCAGATAGACCATCATGCTTTCTTTCCGTCCCCTCAGAACGACTGGTTTTTGCCAATAAGCAACGTTGGTTGGCCAGACGGAGAAGTGAGACATGTTGATCGTATATCGGGTCAATTCCTTGGCGGCGTCTCCAGCGTGGCGAATCAGCTGCGTCAAAACCCCTGAAACGAGCCATTCTTGGATCTCATGGATGCCATCCCATATCCGGATTGGTTCGTCCCAGCGTGGGCGACCCGCTGGCTCATGCTTAATTCTCAATGGATATACCGTCGTTGAATGTTTCCCATTGGGCGGTTTGCCTGTACGATGAAGGGGTTTGAGACTGAGCTTTGCTGGGCAAAGGCGCAGCAGCGGCAGCTCTGTTGGCTGTCAACGAGCGAGCCAAACATTGTTGCCTCCAGCCACCATTCGCTCTCGATTATTCGTTCTCCTATCTCTCAACATTTGATTGTGGTGCCCTGATCCGCAAAAAAGCACTGCCGTGTCAAGGAGGTGGCAGCCCGAAGACCCCCGGCGCGGTGATCGACATGGAAGCGGAGCCCTCCAACCCTCTTTTCACCCACCACAACACATCACTTTCAACGGGGCCAACGCAACAGTGCATGGATCCCGCCCAGCGGCAGCGCAAGCAAGCCGCAGCTGGCAGCCCGTCGAACGGGTGGCTGTCTCGACTTGAGGCTCTCTCGGCGGCCGTGGTTGGTCCCCGGTAGTTCTGGCCTTGGTTTCCTTTAATTCAAACATCGGCTCCAGCAGCGGGGCCCGCGGTTTAATCCATGACCCCATCTCCGTCCAACAGGAGACGCGGAGCCGCGAGCCGTCAGCGAAATCTTGATCTGCCCACCTGCCAGACTTGGACAAACAGCGGGTTTGATGATGGACCAGAAGGGGAACCGTGGGAATCCACGACACACTAAGAAAAGAACTGGCTCCGGGACGCTCTGATGTCCGCTTGGCTAGATGCATGATCATGCAGGAGTATAAGACTCTGACGGTCTGCCGCATATTGAGGACGTTGATGGAACCACCCAGGCTTCGACACCCATCGAACCACAAAGGCCAAACATTCGACCAGCGCACATCTCACATTCTTTTTGAACAGACTTTCCGCTCTCTACGATCTTGATCTGAAATCTCATTCCTTTCCCTCTCTTCCACTCTTTATTCCAAGTCCTTCTTTTGCTTTTTCCGTGTGTGTGCTGTGTGGAATTTGACTAAGCGCCAAGATGCACTTCCCAACGCTCCTCGCCCTCCTCCCCCTGACGGCCCTCGCGGCCCCGTCCGCCCGCCGCGCCCAGCCCGCGCCCCTCATCAAGCCCCGAGGCATGAACGTCAAGCTCGTTGCCGACAAGTACATCGTCCGCCTCAAGCCCGAGGCTGAGGCCGGTGCGATGGCGACCGCCATGTCGGCCTTCGCCGCCGAGGCCGACCATGTGTACAACTTCGCCAACAACCTCCGCGGATTCGCGTCGACGCTGAACGCATCTGAGATTGAGACTCTGCAGAACGACCCCAGCATCGACTTCATCGAGCAGGATGCCATCATGTCGATCAGCGCCACCCAGACCAACGCCCCATGGGGACTGGCCAGACTCTCGAGCTCTTCGCCTGGAGGAACGACGTACAGCTACGACGAAAGCGCTGGTGAGGGCACTTGCGCTTACATCATCGACACCGGTATCGATGTCGAGCACCCCGTGCGTACTCAGCTCGAACATATGCCATGTCGATGAATCTCGGGCTAACCAATGAAACCAGGAGTTTGAGGGCCGCGCCACCTTCCTCGCAAACTACGCCGACAACGACGACTCCGACGGTCAGGGCCACGGCACCCACGTCGCCGGCACCATCGGCTCCCGCACCTACGGCGTCGCCAAGAAGACCAAGCTCTTCGCCGTCAAGGTCCTCGACCAGAACGGCGAGGGCACCAACTCCGCCGTCATCGCCGGCATGGACTTCGTCGCCGCCGACGCCGCGGGCCAGCAGGGCTGCGAGAAGGGCGTCGTCGTGAACATGTCCCTCGGCGGCCAGTCCTCCAACGCCGTCAACCAGGCCGCCGCCGCCATCGTCAAGGCCGGCCACTTCCTCGCCGCCGCGGCCGGCAACGAGGCCGCCGACGCGAGCACCTCATCCCCCGGCTCCGAGGAGAGCGTCTGCACCGTCGGCGCGACCACCGAGACCGACACCCTCGCCGAGTACTCCAACTTTGGCGCCTCCGTCGACATCCTCGCGCCCGGCACCGACATCCTGAGCACCTGGCCCAACGGCCGCACCAGGACCATCTCCGGTACCTCCATGGCCTCCCCCCACATTGCTGGCTTGGCCGCGTACTTCCTCGGCCTCGGCTCCGCGCCCACGAGCCCCGTCGAGCTGTGCAGCTACATTGCCGAGACCGCGCTGGACGGCGCTGTTGGACAGGTCCCCCGCACCACTGTGAACAAGCTCGCGAACAACGGGTTTGCCAGCAACGGCACGGCCAAGGCTGTGAACGGCAGCAGGGTCATTGCGAGGCAGGTGAACAAGAAGTTCAACCTCCGCCACGCGCTCTCCAAGACCACCCTTCTGTAGATGAAGTGTGGTAGCGTATCTGGAGTTTAGAAGAAGCCTTTCACTTGCGGCGCTGGAGTAATTTCCTGATCAAGGGCGGGAGCGTCTGGTGCTGGATGAGGCGGTAGCCGGCTTGGGGTCTCGGGAAGGGCCCGGCCTGTGATTATTTTTCAACTATTTCTATGTACATTAGATTTCAATATGTGTTTGAGAAACGTACAGATGAGTGTGAACATACCATAAGAGACAAGCTCATTGAGACCATGAGGCCTGCCCAGAAACTTGGTGATGTCGTAAGAGATATGATGGAAGGATCACGTTCTGGTTATCAAAAACATGTGCACATAGATTTCTACACAGGTATCCTAAATCACGAGCTCAATGCCGACTTGGCCGCCTGTTGGCCTGCTATCCTTCCATAAACCACGCACTCCAGCAGTGATGATCCTCCAAGCCTGTTGTCGCCGTGGATGCCACCAGTGATCTCACCTGCTGCCCAAAGGCCTTCGATGGCAGTGTTGTTCTCGCGCAGCACCTGGGCCTTCAGGTTGAATGAGACACCGCCCATGGTGAAGTGGGTAATCGGTGTGACCCGGCCGACGCAAACTTCTTTTTCGCGGTTGCCCTCCCCGGCTTTCAGCCTCCACCGACCGAACGTCCGCCGGCCGAACGCCGTGTCCGTACCGGAGGCTACCAGGGCCGAGTACTCGTCAACAGCCTTGATAATTTCCGGGCTAAGATCCTTGACCTTCTTCTTCTCCATCAAGCCCTTCCAGAGGTAGAAACCCAGATGTCCCTCGGCTACCTCAATCGCACCAGGGTCCATAAGCAAAGTCACGTCCCACTGCCTCGTCTCGCTGTTCTCCTTTGGTGGCACCGCCATGATGGCCTTGCTGACATGTTCTCTCGTCTCCATCTCGTTGACGAATCTCTCGCCCTTGTCTGAGAGGAGAATGCCACCTTCACCGCGGAGGACCTCGGCCGCGAGGAACTTGTACCGTGCATCTGGGTCCTTGGGGTCAACGAAGCCGGTGGGGTGTATTTGTACGCTATCCATGTCGACAAACTCTGCGCCGACGGCTTCGAGGATGCCGTGCGAAGCAGGCCGGGCCTCATTTGTTGAAGGGAGACCCGCGAGGTCTGGACGGTACTTGGCCAAGAAACCGTTTGCGTCACCCGCGAAACCTCCGACGGCGAAGACGACGGCTCCTTCGAGGTCGTGTTGCTCTCCATCCTGGGTATACTGGACGCCCTTGACGACTCCGTCTACGACCTTTAGTGACGTGACCTCTGCAGAGTTCTTGAGTCGGAACTTGGGGTTCTCGCCAAGTTTCTTCAGCAAAGTCGTCACGATGGCCGCTCCAGGAGGCGTCTTGCCCGCTCCACGGTGCGTTCTTGCCATGGAGTGTCCTCCCAAAGGCGCAACGACACTCAAGTCGACACCGATCTCGTCAACTAGCCAATCCACTGCCCCCCCGGAGCTCTTTGTCAATAAATCAACAAGCCTTGGCCGATCAACGACTCCTTTGGCCTCCTTGAATCGCACGCCGCCAGACTTGATCGTGTCGTCATAGAAAAGGTCATCCTTCCTCAAACCAAGGGCCTTCTGGAACCGCGTCCCGGCACCGTTGATACCGGACGATGCTTTCATGCTGTTGCCGCCGGGCTTGGGCGCGCGATCAAGCATCTGTACGGAGGCGCCGGCCTTGAGAGCCTCGTGAGCGGCAGACAGACCGGCTAGGCCGGAGCCGACGACGATGACGGGCTTGTGAGACGCCATTCTGAACGTGGATGAAAAGTGCGATGTTTGATGTGTGAAGATGTTTATTGCGTTTGTTAGTGGGCGGTGGTATAGCATGCCCAGTATGGCTGCGATGATGCCGAAGATGAGAGTGAGCACGAAGCGCCGGATGGGTCGGATGAACATTTCCGCTGGAGAGCGTCAGGTCAGAGATGGCGACTGCGTTTGGCGTAAGATATATAGTGAGGTGTCATGGCCATGAACTCTGGGGTACGGTGGATATTTTGGGGGCTGGTCAGGCGATTCTGGGAGTCGTACGATGGGCCGATGGGAGCGGGAGACGTGTCGAGGTGGCACGATTCCATTCCTAGGTGGGGCTCGGTGAAGTGGAATGCTGACCTTGAGGGATCGGTGAGTGTCGGTAAATATCGGTGAACACCCGGAGATATTAGAACGGAAGGAACGCCCCTCCAGGGAGCCCTTTCCTCGACGAATGGAAGTTGGAAATATCGTCATTCCTTATTGAGAAAAAGAAAATAGCTAAATTCAACATCAATCTTCCCCGGTTACATCCACGCCATCAACCGTCGACCGTCACAACCTGCCGACTCCATTCCTCCATCTCGACATCTACGAGGTCCTCATTCACTGCCGCATCGTGGCGAGGTCCCCAAGATGCCTGAATTTTCTCGATTTCTTGCAGAGGCCATACTAAGAGGCTGTGGTAGGCCTCCCCGATTCTGTTCACGACTGTCTTAATGATCATCTCAGGCCATCCTCGAAGCCACCAAGCACGCTCTATATCGATGCCTTTCAAGCAGACAGCCCAATGGGCCATCAACACCAAAGCCAGAGGGTCTTTCGCTGTCACGAGCTCGATATACGGGGATGGAACCATGCCCAGCCACATACACGCGACATTGTATGACCCTCGCGCGGCAGCTACCCTTCGAAGTGCGACCTGCAACTTCTCCCCGGCCTGCAACAGTATGTCGCGCCTTATGACCTCGGCATGATCCAGACTGCGGACAACCAGTAGCACATTTTCGACCGATTCCTCTGCGTCGAACCATGGTAGCTCGTTGGTGAGGGACGTGAATACCGTCTTCCGAACTCGCAGCGCCGGGCTGCCTTCTCCGACGCGAAGGCTCCTGCATCCCATTCGAAAGAGAGCAACCACCCCCTGAAAGAGATTGGCGATCCTCGACAGCGCTTCAACTTGATCCTCCACACCGAAGACGCCCGTGTCCATCACCGGCAGTGCAAACTCGCAGGCCACCAGCAGACCTGCGGCCGCCATTCCGGACTCGCAGCTCGAGGGCGTCAGGGATGAAGAAAGTGCAGGCCGGAAGAGCTCCAGGGTCGAGGCCTTATACTTCAATGCTGTCAAAACGTGCGGAACTGAGCCATTTCCGAACGCCAGGGAGTAGACGGATGCGAGATGGGTCGCCGCGAAGGCTAAGACAACCTGATTAACGTACGCCTCGGTCAATACGTGTCGGGTCACAGCTTGGCGAAATGCTGGCACGATGTCCCACTTGTCGACCGAGCCAAACGACAAGAACGCCAGATGACCAAAGTAGTGGTGGAGTAATAGCTGCTCGGTCGGATCTGAGCTGGGTAACCCCGTGGCCCCGAACCTCGGAGGCGACCGGTGGATGCCGCCAATTTCGGTCTCGGAGGTGTCCTGCCGCTCCCCCTCGGCCGACGACAAGCTCCCAGCTCGGACCATGAGAAGTGCATCGCCGGCTGGTCGCCGCTCAAATGCATCACACGGGGCGAGCAAATGGCGGTACGTGCATGTCCGACCTTTCTTGCGGCAACGCCCACAAGATGGCTGACCTTCATCACACTACAGGCCCGTCAGCTATGCCCAATCAAATCGTCGGGGCAATTACCTTTACTCTCCCCGTCTTGCACTGGATGCAACCATGATGGGAGTTGGAGTGCCCTCGTCTGGAAGGCATGTTGGTCTGAAGTATCGCCTTTGGGCCAACACGTCAAATCCGCATCTCTGCTGTGAAGGATCAAGATGAAGATTGTCGTGAAAACATACAAACGCCACTGTCGCCGAACAAAGGGGCTGAATCCTTCCAGAACACCTTATCGACGCCACATCTTTGACAGGGCGACCGGTTCCTTCGGACATAGGCGATGGTGCTTCCACTGTAGCACTTGGCCGGTCCAGCCTTCTGTTCCGGCATCACGTCTCGTTAGGCGCAACAGCACCGAACGTGGGACCGTTTTGAGTCCGAGATTCCAAGCCAGGCGAGTTGAATACGGGATCGCGACAAAGGACACAGGTAGTCTTGCGAAGTTTGTGCACCTGGAAGGATGCGGCGCGGTACTTGGTATGACTAATGCGCGCAGCAGGCATACATCAACGGTCAAGGTGCCAGAGTGGTTAATGGGCTGCCCTGCTATCGGTTCTTCTGATATCAGTTCAGGCAGTGGCTTCGGTCGCGCAGGTTCGAATCCTGTCCTTGACGCATTGCTTTTTTTCCCCTTCACGCATTCCGTTCCCTCGTTCATTGCTTACTAAAACATTGTACGGTCGCGAACAAAACATTTTTGGTTCCGCGACGGCCGGATACTCTTTTCGTTTTCTTGCACCTGGAACAGCCCGTCCTGTTCGGTTCGTCCGGAAAGAACATGGTTCGGAGCCAAATGGCCATTATTGGGAACAGGTCCAATTCGGGAGAATAGCTGGCGAGGCAACCACGCTACTAACAGTCTCGCTCACTCAAGGCCCGCCTACCTGCACTCCAGTTGGACATCTTGGAAGGATTTGAAAACTGATACAGATGGCCCAGCAAAAACCATACAGCTCAAGGGTTCAAGAGATGCAACTTAAATGAAGCACACCGAGAATGCAAAAGTGCTTACAGCGGCATAGCAGGCGATCTTCATTTCATGTCGCAGAGGCCGTAGGCCCTGTACGACAGGCAGCCCAGGCCTAGTTCACAGCGCGTGCGTCGGATTCAATTGGAAATAACACTGGCAAATTGGCTGTCAGCAGGCCAGCCGTGAGGGGCGCATCAGCGCTACGAAACATTGCAAGCTCACCCTAGGGAACCAAATTTTGCCATACAAACCGTCTGCATACCACCATGTGTTGTCGCAACGCCGCCAGCCTGCAGGACGTCCATGGATAGTTCAAACTCTGGCTGATGCCGAGTTATCCGGTGGTGATCGTTTGCGCCTCCCTTCTTGGCATCGACTCCCGCCCCTAGACCTGCAGCCAGCAACGGATAAATACGCCTGCTGGAAAAGAGTCCAGGATCCCAGAAGTCGTCTGCTCACTGGACAGATGTGAAGTGGTAGGGGGTCAGGAAACGGACCGTATGCCCGGACAAGGCATCCCGGAGCAAGTAGACAATCGGGCGACGGCTGCGCATCGCGTCTTACAAGCACTTGTCCTATCATCAGACGGCAATGGCATCGAGCCTTGATGGTTCTCTAACAGCGAGTTCATCTGCCTCGGCAACCTTTCATTTGTCGCAGAAAAGGAGCCCTGCCCGGAACGACGCCAGCAATGGCTCCTCAACAGCAACAAAAGGTTGAGCATCCGCCCTCAACGATCTATGCTCAAGTGGAACGATTCTTGCCCAAGAGGGATGCTGTTCGGAGAAATGGAAGCTGCTTGGTTGCTTGGCTTCCCTCTCAATGGTGTCGTGCAGGGCCATGCAGCCAGCGGCGCCGCCCTCATACGCCACAAAATGGGCGGCTGCAATGGGCGACCCGCTGCACAACGTGTCCCGAGCCCTGTAGCCCTTGGCAATACGACGCCAAAGTGTGTGCTTTCAGGGGACCTCCGCGGAATTTTGCTGGCCAGCTCAGGGTTTGTCCGTTGCGATTGCGGCCTTGGCTGATCGGGAGGGGGTGAGTGGGCGGCGATGGTAGGCCTCTTGGCATTTCGGACTGCTGACCAGCACCGTTGTCTCTCTGGAGAGTTCGGCTTTCGCTCGAGCCTCAATCATTGGCATCGCGGGCCAAGGGACTAGGCGTCGATAATCTATCCGTCAACTCCCGTGTCACCACGGCTTGTTCGGCTGGACGATTAAAGAAGAGCCGGACAAAGAGGGAAGGATACCCATCTCTTCTATCGACCAAGCTCAAGCCGCCGTTCGTCCAACGATGGCGACACGGGGTCGAGACATTTGGTGGTCAAAGGCGGGCAATCATTCAAAACGCTCCTTTTTCAGAGCATGGTTGGTCTCAGGGGCAGCTTCGAAGTGATGTTTAGCGTTTAGTTGCATACGCATCATGCTGGCCTGCCACCATGCCCCGCTGTCATTGCCAACTCAATCTGTCTGCCATTTGGAATTGAGACACAGGTTCAGTCCAGTTCGCTCGCGCGGGCTACCGGTCTTGCCGCCTTCCTTTCCGCCGTCATTCAGTAAGGCATCTGCGAAGATGCGCAGTCCGTCTCCTGCTAAAGTCACTAGCGACAACTGCCCGGCAGCTCAGGATCAAATAGCCAGTCCGCCAGATTCGCCAGCCGGTCGTAGCGCCGGTAACAATAATTCGCTGATGTTCAGAGCGGCCACCTGTGCAGGTGATGTCGCTCAGTGGGCTGATCATCCCACGGTGTCGGCGGAAAGGGGCAGTGATGGGCGGTCTGGCGTGATGTCAGCGCTTCCCGAATTGGAAGAGCATCCCACCTCGGTGGTGCGTGATAACAATCAACCTGGCGCGGCGTTCGTCAGAACGGGAGACTCCCAGAAAGCGAGGCAGCGGCCTGATTTGAAGCAATCACAAAGCTGGCATCAATTCTAGGCAGTGAAGTCGCGTCAGAACCTTCTGCTGCGCAATCTTCATCGCAGAATTGGCCCAGGTGGCTGTTGAGGTCTGGTGGACCAGAGCTAGCTATGAGCTCAACAGCCATTGATCAGTGATCACCAATGTGAGTGATGAACAATGGCGGCATCGGCCAGGCAGAAACCGACACACTACGGACCAAAGGGAACGGAGACTCCAGCGTGGAGACAGGCTACGTCGTCGCCGGTTTTCCAACACCGTGACGGTGGTGCAGTCTGGGGAAATAAACTTGACCGTGACCACGAGATCCGGGGAAAGGCAGACAAGCCCACACGCAGCGCTAGATCCATGACATGGAACACCCCAAGCTAGGTTCTAGAGCGAACTGGGAGCTCATTCTGAAGTTCGTCCGGCCTGGCGCCATCATCGGACCACAAGCCGGACAGCGACTGCCACCCCGTTACTTGCATAGATCGCGACTGTCAGGCGAGTCGCAGCCACTGAAGCTTTCCCCGCACTCGACCGCCATGTGGTATTTGGTTCGCTCTCTTTGAAGAGGTCGGTATCGGGCTTGATCTTCGCGGTCACGCTTGGTTGGCAGTGTCATCATGACGCTTCGGTGGCCCTTGGCCTTTCAGCGATGTCGTCAAATCTACGGGGTGTGAGGAAACATGAGATAGATGCAAGCCTTCGAGACGAATTCTTGAACAATGTCGAAAGGCTGGCTTTCGCCCCAACTCACAGCAGTTGACCTCATGGATGGAGTTGGAGCACTCCTAGTGACATGAAATTCACCTTCCAATGAGACGAAACAACCTACGTTCTTGGTCTCGCGGAGCGTTTGAGATACTGCTAGTCGACCCCAGATTCCCCGCAGCTTCTGCGCAATGACACGAGCCGACTTTTGAACAGCTACCGCCAGCATGACCAGATGACAGATGTATCGTGACAACACCTACCCCAGGCTAGCAGCGGATCTCTTCCAGCGGGCTGGAAGCGTTGAAACGTGGGATGTAATGCGGGATCGAGACAGTGGTGATGCGTTCCCACCGTATATACTCATGTGGAGTAGGAGCTTCTGCATGTAAACCGATTGCGGGCCAACCACAACAGGACAACTCTCCAGTTTAACGCTTCATCTCTCTACAATCCCTCCAAAACGGCGATTCAAAAGAGGTTTACAAGTTTATTCCGTCGTCAGAAACCGACCACCGACTAAAGGCGACCGACCCTGACCCACAGCCAAGACGGGGAAGAGCCGTGACCACAGCTGGCCTGTCCGTTTTGCGCACCACCGTCGAGATAGGTACCTTGCCTAGTTTGAACTCGACAGCAAGAATATTTCCGTGACACACAGTAATATCAATCCCAGGATCGAATGCGACCTCGACTACCAGCCAGGGTCCAATGGGGAGCTTGAGTGTGAAAGAGAGAGGACTTGGGACGGAATTGAGGGAGACCAGGCGTCAAAGGAGGAAAAGGCACCTTACTGAAAGCATCTTGGCGGCACAGACAACATCGACTCAATTCCGCTGGGTAGCATTGTTCAGCATCCACCCACTCATCCGGTCGCGCAGCAATCTGCTATCAACACCCCCTCCCTCATCTTGGGGGCCCTGAGCTTGGGGCTCAAAAAGATTATTGCCCCTTCACGCATTGCAATCTTCCACGGGTAAAATGCCCAGAACATGCGCCTATAAGTGAGGAAGCTTTGACGCGTAGGAGGCGCACTTCATTGCGCTCGCTCACTTGGGATTGTATGGTGCAGCAAGCAGCAATGAAGCTCGCGATACTCTGTAGTCCTCACTGCAGACCATCTACATGCACTCGGCGATAGCGGATATGCAATAACGATTTGCATCGACCACCCCGATATGTGCTAGTCAGCGAGCGAGGGCCGACGCCTGAGCGAAAATTGGAGAAGTCTGCTGTTGACGGAAAAGGTGGGAATGACATCAGCTCGTGGACTGATTTTCCCCAATGACCCGAGGCTGTGTTTCTCTTGGCTGGCTTCCCGTCCTCCAGCTTTTGGAGAACCCTTCGTCCAGGCCGCTGGAATTCACGCTGTTGGTTGCCCGAAGCCTCCGCGAGGACGACAATTGCTTGGTGTTTGTGTCTCGGATGCCGACAATGGGTCTCGGTCCAAGTCTTCAACAAATTGAACCAAACGAGGTCCAGCTCAACCAGCATGGGTCGGCCCCTCACTACAAGCAATTGGGGCTAGGATGCTGCGAAAATTACATGCCGAAATGGCTAATGGGATGGGAGCCTCTTTTCTCCTCACAGAGGCTGCACATCACTACCATCTCGGTAGTTTGGCCTCCGTTTCGTCTGAAAGACGGGATATTTGGTTGGCTCACGTTTTCAATAGCGTACCTGCTTTGCTTACCTTCGTCCCAAGCTCTGACGAACAGCACCGTAATCAATGGGATGAGGGGCCGGCGGCGGAAGACAGAGGCAAAACACAGTGAGGAAACCGGATCCCACTTCGCATCACTGCGGGCTTTTCGATGTCATTTACGATGGGCTTCCTAGACCAGGGCCAAGGCGGTCTCCGACGAGGAGTCTGTGGTCACTCCACCATGCACCCATCCAATTCACCACCACCACCCGACATTGCACCCAAAATAATGAATCTAAAATGGAGCCTCCGTTTAACCCATTCCCAATTCGACCCCCGGTTCGGCCGTCTCTGGGCTTTAAAGATCGGCCCTTGACCAGACGGCTCGCCTTAGTCTGCATCACAACCTCCAACACCTTTACTCGACCCACTCCCTCTTCATCCTGCATACGCAGACGCACGCCTCCTCCCTCCGCGACCTCGACCGCGACTTCGACCTCCTCATCCCCGGCTTCAAGCCTCCAACAGCTCCAGTTCTCCGCGTCGGACGGTCCACGTATCTGTACATACCCCAGACGTTCACACCTTCGCGACGCTACCGACCCATCAGCTATCTCGCTTTTGCGCTGACCCTCGACCCCGACCTCCATTTCTCCTCGTTTTGGCTATTCTCCCAACTCTTTTCCCCATTACTTAAACCCTTCTCCCCACCCCTTCCCCGGAGTCTAAGGAGTCTCTCTCTCCATCATCTGTGTGCCTTCTTCCGTGGAGTTTGACTGCTCTTACTGCAAGATACCCCTTTACTCGTTTATTATCGCTTGGTTTAATCTATCCCTCTTGTCTTATACGCCCGGAAGAGCACACAATGGCCACGCACGAAACTCACCACAATGCCGTCCCTCCAACGGACCTGGAGAAGGACGTGCATACATCTGGTGCAGACCATCACAACGGCCTCAATGGTGCCCAAGTAGGCCACAACACTCAACGAAACGCCGGGCCCTTTACCCGCGTTGCCGACTACCGGAACATGACTGAAGGAGATGCGCAGGCATTCGGTGGCTCTCTCCAGCCCGGACTGTGGAAGCCCTACGAGCACAGAAAGTTCGCCAACCCAGCGCCATTGGGTCTTTCTGCTTTCGCCCTCACGACCTTCGTCCTTTCTTGCGTCAACCTCCACGCTCGCGGCGTCACTGCGCCCAACATCGCCGTCCCCCTCGCCTTCGGTTACGGTGGTCTCGTCCAGCTCCTCGCCGGCATGTGGTACGTCCTGTTCTTCCATGTTCATCTTTTCTTTTTCCTCCTACCGGGGTCCCCAAATTTCCCCAACATCTCATCTCATCCGTCTCCACGATACCCCCCGCAAGCGGAAGCTCCGGTGTGACGATGTGGAGCATCTCGCGCTCCTTCGCACCGGAGTGGATCTCGCCTCGCGCACATCTGTGGAAGGTCGGTAAGACGGAGGCTGCACCAGGCAGGGAGTCTGTGGAGAAGAAACGCAATACGAACCGCACTCGCTGTCATTTTTCATACGCGCCAATGCTGACCATTGGATTACAGGGAGATGGCCGTTGGCAACACGTTTGGTGCTACTGCTCTGTCCTCGTACGGAGGTTTCTGGATCTCCTACGCCATCCTGCTCACCCCCAACTGGAACATCATCGGAGCTGATGGCCCGTACGCCGCCAACTACTCTGACCACTACTCTGCTGTCGGCTTCTTCCTGACGGGCTGGTTCATCTTCACGACGCTGCTCTTGCTGTGCACCCTGCGCTCGACCGTCGTCTTCTTCCTCCTCTTCTTCACCCTCGACCTCGCCTTCCTCTTCCTCGCCTGCGAGAACTATGCCGCCAACAACGGCGCCCTGACTGCCATGCGCAACCTCCAGATCTGCGGTGGCACCTTTGGAATGCTAGCAGCATTCCTGGCATGGTATTGCGCACTGGCTGGTATCCAAGATGACAGGTGAGCTCTTTTCCTTCCTCCTTCTGGCCGGGCGCTCGCGGGGGTCTAGTCCTAGACCCAGACTAAAGCCGGGACGGTCGCTGCCCCTCCCGCGAACCGTCAACGCGATGTCATTGAGGCGCGCCATGTGGATTCAATTTGCTAATCATCCTTTTGTTTGCAGCAACTCCTTCTTCCAGGTTCCCGTCTTCCACCTCCCGTGGTCCGACAAGGGCCGCGAGATCCGCAAGGCCAAGAGCCGCTCGTCCGCCTAAGCAGTGACGAGGCCCACGAAGAATGTTTTTGTGATGTGTATTCTACGTTTTATGCGCGACGTTGCGGCGACGACTTTGTGCTGAGATGCATCCGGCGTCGAGATGGAAGATGTGGATTTATTTTTTGCAGCGGATTGAAGCAGAAAAAGGATACCCGCCCACCACTACCCCCGGGAACACAGGGTGCCTGTCGCTCCCTCGGGACAGGGAACACCGAACGGCGAAAATGCTTTCGCCGGCAGGGTTGCCGTGGCTCCGCCCGGGGTGTGTTGAACATATTCCCCAGGACTTGTTTCTCATTTGAGCTGTCGGGAAAAATGTGCTTTGGCAAAAGGGATGTGAGCTTGAAAAAAGCTTGTCCTGCTAGAGCCCCTTTATTTAATGAATGCGATAATTTATTTACGAACCTTACTCTATCTACTGCCTGACTGTCATTTATCGCCATCGACCCCATACCCTTGACCTCTTCACGCGATGCACGCCCGACCTGTCGTCCACCGACCCGATTGCCACCTTTGCGAAAAGCCCCGTCGCAGCGCACACAATACCAAATAGTGGTGAAGTGACGTTGAGGAATCGTCGTCAGCCAATGCGGCAGTTGGCGAGCATCCGGCCTTGGCAATGGCACTCAAGGCCTGGCTAGCTTATGAAGCGGCTGTCTTCTCTCTTTGAATTTATCCTTTTCTGACGCAATTACGGGAGATGCGCGCAGCTGCTGGCTTGTTTTCTCTCGGCGGAGGGAGGATTGGGGGCGTTTTGGGGCCTTGGCGTAGGTCATTTTTGGGGTGCGGAGGGGAGGGTTGTGAGGGGAAGTTTTGGTGGTGGTGGTGATGACGATGATAGCACCAACGCCCAATGTCATGTCAAACCGGCGGGCCTTTCAGTTCACGAATTGAATTTCATTCGAAAAATTGTTTAGGAAGCGTTTAATGAGCTCCAAAGGTTCCCCCAATTGAAGCTCTCTCAAAGAGCTATTTCCACCACTCATTACGGTAGTCAGTCCGGCCACCTTTCTCTTCAGTAGGCCCTCTGACAATAGGTAGCTCTGACAATAGGTACAACCACTAAATGCTAGGTTGCTCATTTCCTGATTGATGGTCTAACGACTCTCTCTGTGAAGACGGTCCTTTTGGCCAGAGTACCTTAATACTGAAAGAGTCTGTGATTGAAAATGACAGGCACCTATCTTCGTTCGTTCGTAAACGCCGTGACGCGGTTTTGGAGCTGACTCAATGAGTTTCCCCCCCGTAAGGTTCATTGAGCCAAACTCATGATGAGTGTAGACGCTGTCAATATGCATGCGCTGGTAATTCAAGTAGGTATACACGCTGTTGATAGGTGTGTGCGCTTGCAATAAGTATGTACGCTCGCAATAAGTATACGCTTGCAATAAGTATATACGCTAGTAATGAGTGTAGACCCTCGCAATGAAGAAACGCTAATAAGTCTATGCGAAGATACACCGGCGAGAATGGCTGTGTATCTGTCTCGTCGGCAAAAAGGTGCTGTTAATTATGTCTGGCGTCGGGTGTTGAGGCCAATGAGTCTTCATGTCGAACTCAGGAATCTGGGAAGTTGATCCATATCCCTTTCTCTTGTGGTTGATCGCCCCAGAAGGGCTGGCGGCCTCGACATTTGAGGCCATTAAGTATTCTCCAGTCGCGCCTGTTCTCGGCCATTACCTTTCTTTTAGTACGGTCTGAGGCGCCCTTTTCTCTCAAGTACTCCCATTCGAGCTTCTGGGCCATTTCAAGACTGGCGAAATCAAATGTGGTAACAAGGGGTTCGTGGTGTCGGGAGGGAAAACAGCCCATTTTGACTGTCGTGTTATTGTAGTTACGGTGAGAAATGTGTATTTGTCTATTGGTGTGGTTGTAATGAAGTAGCTTGCGTTGTGGTCTGGTTCACGAAGATTACGTTCCAGTGGTTTGAAATCACATCGGCGCATTTTGGATTGTCAGAAAGTCAATAGATTCTTTATACTACGCACCTCGTAGGAAATAATCAAGATGATAGCTCTCTCTAGCCGGGTGCTGTGCAGATACCGATGAAGCCAACGTTTATTGCGAATATAGTTCAGCAGACTTTTGGTTAGAGAGATCTGAAAAGGTTCCTACATGTATTTTGTTATTTTCTAGGTGGTCTTTGGGAGCATGAAGCCAACTATGTTGCCCGGTTACAAATCGACTTGAGTCCCGACTACTCCCGCCGGGAAGGTGGCATCCAACAGAGTCTATGAGTCACAACCCTGATAGACATCTTACGTCGTCGGTACCTGTGTACGGGTAGCTCAGTTGCTCTGGACTTTTCCTATTCTCACTAAATTCAAAATCCATCTCAGTCTGAATGGCTATCATGAAGCTAATAGCACTAACAATTGAGATGTTACTTATTAGTAGATTGTCTTGTTAGGAACACACCAATCCGTGGCGTTTTCTGCGCACAGCTTCTAGCCTCAACACACAAGAATCCAAATAATCCAGACCACCTGATCCAAACGGCGAGCGAACCACTGATAACAATCAAAGTTGACAGTAAGTCAGTTAGCTGATTGATGCATCGGGCTTCGGCCAAAGGATTTATCTTACCCCAGTAGCAAATACAAACGGCCAGTGGGTTCATGGTTGGACTCGGCGTAGTCTTGAATATCCTGCGGACATCTGATCCATCAGTCTTGCAACCTTTCTGCGAGGATTGCATCGGATGCCAGCTTCGGAGTCTTACAAATGGAACCAAGCTTCGCCATGCTCGGGATCATCTCCCCAGAATGGGCGCGAATAACCATCGTTGAGAACTTCCCACTCCCGCCTGTTCTCTTCCATGACCCTCTCCAACGTTGATTCAGGCGCATTGTGTCCAATGAGGTATAACCAATCGAGTTTCTGAGCTACTCGAAGAGCTGAAGCGTCCCAAGATTGAACGTGTACTTCCCGTAGTGGGCAATCGGTTGACGTATCAGAGGCGGAGTGATTGCTAGACACTGCCGAGAGGGGATAACCGATGACTGGTGCTGAACAAAGTGCTACTTTAGAGGAGAAGCAACCCATCCTCATTATTGCGCCGATGCGCCGAGAAGGGAAAGCTGAGAGCGTCTCGACTTGGGTCGAGAGAGGGAGATTGACTCCATGCCCCCTAATATAAGCCCTGTTGTCTTTGTGCATTTCTCTGCAACAATAGTCTGGGAGAATTCTGTCGACGTTCACTTTTTTCCTTTGGAAACTTGAATGGACATTTTATCATCAAGAATCGTCGGTCATTGAGACTGATCACTTTTGGAGCCAGCTCTTTAACGATTCCGCAATAAGCCTCCAGCAAACAAGATACAATCAAAGGGAGATTGGTCGCTGGCATTACAGAAGTCTCTAGAAGCCTCTCTTAGCTGTCGGGCATATTTGACCATGCAGTGAGGGCTGCATGCTTTCGACATTGCCAAGATACTTGTCATTATCGTGTTTTTCGCCATTACTAAAACCCAACTACGACATAATAGCATCATCGATATGAGTGGTAGCTTATGTTACCCAGCCATTTAAAGTATGTTAGAAATATTGAACAAGGTTTGGTATCTGGGCGGATATCTCTACCTCTATGCTCGGGCAGGTACTTGGAGACGACGCCGGCGCTTGCGAGATTGCAACGAAACTCCTCATGCTAGCCGTACAAATGCGACGCCAGCGCATGAACCCACGCGAGACATTGCTTGCATTCGGTTGCAACAGCGATACAAAGGTGAAGAAATGATGCAATTCAATACAGCTTCCTGTGCTAATTGGCATTTTATATTATCAAAAGTTGATATTCTCACTGTGACTGTCCTTTTTCTGTGTAGTATATGCGGAGAAAAAAGCTCATTACAATCCATCATAGTCAGGATAAGTGCCGCCAGCTTCATCTCTGATGATGTTAGGGCCAAGAATGCTGTCAAAGATCTCATCCTTATCGTTCCTGATGCTCATATAGTATTCATGTACGACGGGGTGTTTTTCTGCCCAGCTCTTGGTGAAGACCTAGGATGCCGTCAGTGTTAGTCCAATACCGGGATATCTCGCCTAGACGTACATATTGGTAGCCTCGGGCAAGACCGGAAACCACGAAAAGGTCGGCCAAGGTTAACGTATCACCAACGAGATACTTCTTGCCCTTGATCTCCTTCTCAATGGCGCGGATAGTCAACTCGCAACCTTCCTCCCGCTCCTTAAGAATCTCTGGGCTTGTTGGTGCTCGGCCAATGATGGGCTGGATCCATGCCATGATTGGCGGCAGAAGCTCATAGTTCGTGAAAGAAGCCCATCGGATGACTGTTGTTTCTTCCTTCAGGTTAGACCCACACAGCTTTGTGTTGGGATCTTGCTTCGCGACTGATGAACCGTCAGTGTTGTGTTGTTTTTACAGAACGCGGAGGCACCCACGAAACCAGGCAACAGCGTTGCTCTCATACACTTCGAAGCCATCGGATGTTTCGAGCGCCGGGACTTTGCCAGTATGAAATTTGGACAGGTATACGTCGCCGACACCCCCCTTCTCCGGATACACCTTGATAGGAAATGCATTGCAGATTTCAACGTCTAGTTTGTTGTACTTGGCAACGAAGAGTACCATGGTCGAGCGTGGCGCCTTCGGGTATGTGTACAGCTTGCCGAAAGACATTTTGGGAGTGAGATTGTATGGCGATTTCGAAATGGTGCGATCGAGGAGACGAGGGATGATGAATGAAAGATTTCAATGGTGATTTAGTGGTCATCGATGAGAATTTCGTTTGTTTTCAAGCTTGTTCTTTTGTGACACTCCGCTGGAAGTCTTCGTCAAAGACGACGTTTCATGGACCGGCTGCTTATCCCCGATTGCACTGGGCGGAGCACCGCGCGTAGACAGTTGCATGGGGAGGAGCTCCACCTTGGCGGAGAACACTCCATCTACTCTCGCTGTGACTGCGAACCAAGGCATGGGAGAATTGATGAATCAGATTCTACCCGTGCAATTCCCGGAGAAAGACACCCGGAATGGTTTGGGATTACCTGGGATGCTCGCACTCTACTTCACATGGGGATGACCTTATGTTGTGAGGAGCTCCTCCTTGGATCGCTGCGCGATGTGGAGTCCCAGCAGTGGTTTACGAACCGATCAGCTGCGATAAGGCAGCCAGAACCTCGAATAAAATGATGCAGGACTCTGTGGCGCTCTTAAACACCGGGATCTGAAGGAAATACCGTTTTTTTTAATATTGGAAGGCCGCTCGCGAGCTTGACTTGGTATTCACAAAGTTCGACAAAGCAATAATGACCCAACACGAAGTGAAAAGAATGGATTGCAAGTTCGTGCTCAAATGAGAATCCGAGAGCCTCAGAACGCAATTGTTGACGCACTTGAAAGCTATATTCTAGTGACTGGTGCAACTGGACTGGTCGGGTCTCATGTTGTGGACAACCTGTTGAGGAAGGGTTACAAAGTCAGAGCGGTGGCAAGATCAAAACAAAAGGCAGACGCTTTCCTATCAGCAAGAGCCCAGTACGACTCGAAGCTGGACTTCTACTTTATTGAGGACCTTACCGACCCAGGCGCTTTCGATGAAGCCGTCAAAGATATCGATGGCGTCATCCATGTTGCCAGTGTAAGTAGAGGCAACGAATCTGAATTCCCATTGGCCACGGTCAGTAAGCTGAGACCCTTGCGTGCACATAGCCTCTCAAGTACGACATGAAGGATAACGAGAACGATTTGGTCATTCCCGCACTGAAAGGCGTGAGGTCAATTTTGGATGCATCGGCCAAGTCATCAGTCAAGCGCATTGTCTTGACCTCGTCGTTTGGCGCAGTCCTCGATATGGGACGGGAGGAATCGACTCCTTGGACATACACCGCCAACGACTGGAACCCAATCAGCTATTACGAGGCAGTGGCACCCGATGCAACACCGCAGGACGCGTATCGTGGCTCCAAGACATTGGCAGAGCAGGAAGCCTGGAGCTTCATCGCAAAGCATAAGCCTCATTTCGACTTAGTCACATTATGTCCTTCCATGATATTTGGACCGTTGGCTACACCCCCTCGATCAAAGGACGACTTAAACGAGTCTAACATGATGCTGTGGCGGGTGGCAACGGGAGGGTCATCTGGATTCTTGCCTCCCTGTCGGTTCAACTTCTGGATTGATGTCAGGGACTTGGCTGAGATTCATGTCATAGCCTTGACGACTCCGGAAGCTGGCGGCAAGAGGTACATCCCCGTGGCTCCGGAGCCATTTACATATCAGAAGGCTTCAGAAACCATTCGGAGCACTCATCCAGATTTGACGCAGAAGATTGCGACCGGCATACAAGAAGTCAAAACTCATGTTCAGGTAGACGCTGAACCGATGATGAAGGATTTCCAGGGGTTGAAGTACACATCGTTCGAAGAGACAGTCACAGACTTTATGAGCCAGGTCAAGCATCTTCTGTAGAATCTAGGGATAATGATGGTTTTGTATTAATACAAGTTGCACGTCTACATCCGAACCAGGTCCAGGAAAGAGCCACCCTCTCAGTCATTGAAAACTGCGACGATCCATTTCCCCAAGGGCCAAAACCTTTGACTTGCAAAGTTCGCTTCAAACCATGTCAAGTATCTCGCCTCAGGCGTCTCGGAAATGTTGACTGGATTATCATCAGAGTTTATGGCTGCCAGAATGCCGCCTAATAAAACCTGTGCAGTCACGGCATAGATACTGGGAACTCGGGCGCCTGGGATATTAACGTTGCTTTTAGCAACTGTCAGTGACATAAGTCGGACTAGACGCCAACCCATCAAACAGGCTTTGAAGCCCACCATAGTCATGAACGGATCTTCAATAATTGCGTATGTCGCATACTCATTGGGTATGGTCGTAGAGCCAGGGATAGAACTCCTCGATGAACGAGACATGAGCATCAGGATGTTCTCCATGTTACTTGCGATCCTTGTAACTATCCGTCAAAGAATGTGTCAGCAAAGCTCGCGTTAAGATGATGACTTCTGCATGCTTACCATCTCTATCGTCATAAACATCACGATGCTGTTTTGACCGAGGCTTGTTCAGTTCCCAGCATGTCGAGATTGCGTTTGGCAAGCTGTACTCGACGATGCCGCTGGTTAGAAGAGCTTCTTGATGAGTGAGGTTCAATGCTGCGTAATGCCACATGGTCCAAACGCGATCCCAACTGGCAGAATTCGTGGAAGAACTTCCAAGGTTGTGGTTCGGCTTGCGCATTAGATCCGCCAGGGAATCCAGGGCTTGCATTATCGGCGCTCGGTTGACTTCTGAGATAATCGATAAGTTGTTCTTGCTTTCTCCTGGCCGGATGTTGTGGTATAAGAAAGACCCCGCCAGTGTCAAGTCACGTGTCATCATCAATATCTGGATTATGAGCACCAAGCATGTGAACGACGACTGCCACAGTAAACCTGGTGGACGACCCCGCGCCGACGGATCGGGGTTCATCAAACGCGCCAGACATCCGTAAAGATCTCCATGGGCAGGACGGGGCTCTGCGTTGGCATCGTCATCTTCTTCTTCGTTAAAGGACCCATCCTGCGCGAAGACTAGAGCCTGCCAATCTTCGGCTGTTGTTCCCTCCCATACGTCGTCTCGACATGGTAATTCGTACTTGATCTCGAGAGCTGCCAGGAGCGGTCGCATGTTGCAGCATATCGCCAACTGAGCGTCCAAGTAGTATAGACAGTATGCGATTCTTCACTTGGTCAGCTTGCTGTTTAGAATAACCGAGTCTGAGACCAGCACTCACCTTTTTCTTGACTCATTCTGGATCGCGGTGTGCCAAACCGACTCCGTGGAGTACGCTGATGTATTATCGATGCTTGTGGGACTATTAAAACTCTCGTCCAATCCAAGAGTAAACCTGTCCTGCAGTAGTTGGTACTGACGTGATGCATCGACAACTTTTCGGTGGATCTTAAGTGCAACCGAGAAACGGCCATCATCACAGCAATGAATAGCGTAGTATTCGAACAGCAAGTAGGCTTGCATGACCCAAACCTCTTGGAATCTAGAGCATCGCCGATCCCTGACCTGATTGGTATTAGGTCAGTTAAGTGAAGCCATGTGAGACCTGATTAGGTGAAGCTCACATATGCATCCAATGCCTTCAGTCCAGAGTCGAACAAGGCAGCACTGCACTCGTGCTTTTGGTCTGGAGATTGATAGACCGCACCAATACAGGCAATTGCTTGCAATAGCGGTTCTCTAGCAGAGCTAAGATCGAAAGTAGGCGCGTGTATTAGCGGAAATATTGGTTGGAAGTTCTCGAAATAGGCTGTAATGAATTGTGGAAGCTTGAACATCCATGAGATGCCTTGGTCACATAGTAATTGGGATATCGAAGAGGACTTCACAAGTTGGTCAGTACATCGTGTGCAAAACCCTGAGGATCTAGTCTTCTTACACGGGTGCTGCTACTCTCGCGGCGATTCAGCCCATGCCTGTTCGCAGAATTTGGAAGCGTCTCGACTGGCGGCGCGGAAGGTGGAGGCTGCTCAGCACCGCTGTCTGATCCCGGGTGATACTTTCGTACATGACGTTTTCTTAGATCACTGGAAGAGGTCAACAACCAGAGGGCTGAGTTCGCATATGGCTGGGCGGAATGGGGGAATGACGGTCATGAGGGATCCACATACCTCCTAGAGAAGCTCACTTCACAGTGGGGACATGGGAATGGCCTCAAATTCGACTTTTGATGAACTTCGGACACTCAGCCAAACGAGTGGAAATAGCACGCGACGTATACGGTATATCACTTACCAGAGCTGGTATGGCGACTCAGATTCTCCTACGATGGGTCAGCGTTATCTCTGTCGTCTATCACAATGGCAATACGGATCGGAATTACTTGTCGAGTGAAGCGACTAGGGCACGCTGGGCACTGGAACGGTCTTTCGCCCTTGTTCATCTTGGTCACCTTGTCGGCAGGCATCACGTCTCTCTCGATCAAAAGGCTTGTCAAGTCTGTTCATGCCATTGAACACCTGAGATGGTAGATGTGGTGTTGTCATTGTCCTTCGATCGCATATCATAACGCGGTGTCCAGGGACGAAGGCGATGACGACAGCCCCGTGACCCAACGCGATGGCAATGATACCGCTAGTGCCTGGCGAAGATAAGAGATTCCACGCAATGACAGTCGAGCGTCATCTCGTAGGTTGCCTCAGAGCGAGCCGGGGTTGGGTTGGAAATGCGGAGAGGATTGCTTCCCCGCACCCGGAAGGGGGGCCGGGAGAATGTCACCGCGATGCTGCCCCTGACATCCTTGCCAAATTGGACTTCAACCACTCAGAGCGCCTGGATTAGAGCGCGACGGAACTGGAACCTCGATTGAAGCGGGCGTCTTTCCAGGTCCACATCTTGCTTATCGTTGGCCCCATAAAAGGGAGTGAGCCAGGAGGAGCTCCTCCCCAGCGTAACCTTGGCAAGGTTTGTTATCCAATCCGGTCTGGCGATTCACTTGACCAAGGATTATGGGCTCCTCCCAACGGTGCTTTTGGGAGGAGTTCTGAGAGGAGTGGCGCGTGTGTGGGTTGACAAGAGGAGCGCCTTGCTTTCGTAGTCGCCAGACATGATTCTGTCAGATAAGCAGCGATTTGCAGATGCAGCTTCCCCAGACGCGGAGGAGCACCAAGTGAGCAACGAGATGGGTGCATCATGCCTGTGGTAGTGGTGGCTTGTGACCTTTGGACTGGATGCAATCCTTGGGTTTAGATGAACGACGGATATATCAGAAGCTGGCAGTCGTCATGGAGATAAGAGATTTGGTGCCGTGAGAACAGCGAACCAATTCACAACACTGCCAACGACACTCGAAGGAATTGACTGAAAACCTATGCAAAGATGTCTCTCCCTCCATACACTCCAGCGTCTCCCTCGAAGGAGAACCGTAAGTGCCATACTTCGTTCAACCCATTCGCTCTGTCAAGCAGCTAATCTCTGGTAGTTGACTATGTCAAGCTCGTAAATCTCGATCTTGCAAAGTTCGACGACCCAGTTGGCCGACAAGAACTTGCGAAAGAGCTCTATGAGGCCGCAACAGGATATGGCTTCCTGACTCTTACGAACCATGGCATATCCGATGAAGTCTATGCTCGACAGATGCAGATTGCGAACGCAATGATGACTCTGCCGCCTGACGAGAAGGCACCGTATGAAGGTGAGTAATTCCTATGGCCATGGCAGAACTTTTCCCATCGCTGACAGGTCCTTCCGTCAGTCACCCCCGAAGAAGACGCTCGTGGCCTGTACGTTGGTTACAAACCAGCCGGCCCTCTCGGGCACAAAGGCGGCTTCCCTAAGCAGCTGGACCACTATAACATTCTCGTCCACGATCCGAAGAACCGCCCCCACCCAGAGATTATGAGACCCTACCTCAAAGAGACCCAGGAGGTGATGCAGTTCATCCGCACGAACATCCTCAAGAAGCTATTGACATTGGTGAGCATGATCTTGGAGGTTCCCGATGAAGCAGTGCAGGCGACCCATGCATCCGGTGGCTCCAAGACAGAATACATCAGATACATGATGTGCGAGCCTCGTCCCCAGGAAGAGAGTGAGAAGTACCGTGACATCTTCCTCTCCGGACACACCGACTGGGGCTCTTGGACGTTCTTGTTCTCGCAGCCCATCGCCGCACTCCAAGTTCTGGACCACAACGACGGCAAGTATCGCTGGGTCGAGCACCAGCCCAAGGGTCTTGTTATCAATTTCGGAGAGGCTATGGAGCGCTTGACCGGGGGCTTATTCAAGGCGACCATTCATCGTGTGGTACAGCCACCCGTGGACCAGCGACACCTGCGTCGTATTGGAGTCATCTACTTTGCCCGCCCTGCTGATGATCGCGAGTTGAAGCCTTTGGAGAACTCCCCATTGCTACAACGCCTTGGGCGCGACAAGCCCATGGATGATCGAGTGTTTTGCATGGCTGGTAAGAAAACATTGAAGCTCGGCAGCTCAATGGACCTTGGCTGACAGTCAACAGACTACCTTGATGCACGGAAGCACGGTTGGAAACGGTATGAGTACGATATAGACCGGCCTATGGACACTGGAAAGCACGCGGACTTCTTCGCTGGGGAGTATCCAGACCCGGAAGGCCACAAGAGCTTGGGAAAGTTTGACAACGTTGCTAGAGAGGTGTATGTGCCCGTGCTAAAGGCGCAGTGAATCATCGTAACCAGCGGACTTGTCCGTCTTGGCATTGAGGTGGCCTTAAGAGATAGAGGAAGTCGGTGATCTTCATAAACTCTTCGTCGAGCAGCAATAAACACCCTTTGATGTAACCTTGAATACATATAGTTATGGTTTGATTCCATTTGAAACGCATATGCAGCCTCAAGTCGGGCTCGAAGATGAACCTCATGACCTTATCGCCACTTAGGCTGAGCACGATTTTACCGAGGCAAACATAACGCGTGACATCAGCAGCAGCTTGTTTGTCGACTGCAGCTGGAATCTTGGCATCTTGGTACTGGAGATAACGGGCCCCCAATTTTGGACAACCAAGAACTAGATTTTACACAACCACGGACAGAACACCGCTGTGACGTCTACCTTGCCCCCTTCTTTCAATACTGATCTCGTTTACTCCATGAACTCCCGGAGATCCGTCCTTCCATTCGACATGTTTATCGATGCCACTGTCACTACGAGTTACTTGGTGGGAGGAGCTCCTCTCGGTGAAGCCCCACTTGATATACTTCTTCCTCACTTCATTGACATGATTGGGTGATCATCAACTCCCAAGCTTATCATTGATGCACGCTAGTCAACACCAAGCTGATGCCAAATTGCCAACACTGTGATTGCGTCTCAGTATCCTATTTGTGTCAGTACCCCGGATTTCGTCCAGTCTCGACGAGTGACAGACATGCAGAGTCTCTTCAAGGGCGGGGCACCAAGGAACATCAGAGTCCTCGGCTGATTGCCTTTTTCGGTGCCATGACAATCTCCTGCTTCTCATGAGACCAGCCAAGAAGATAAGTCTACTACTGACAGACGGTACGGTCTTGGAGCGATAACGCACGACGCCCTGTATCTTGAGATAGGAGATCTACTTAAGACCTCGGACTCAGCTGAATTCGAGGAAGGTCGATCTCATGCACCCAGTCTGAACGAATAACACCACCAATTCCGTGAAGAATAGCCCAGCAAGGGCATCACGATCAACCATCATGTCGCCGTTTTCGGATTTGCGACAACACTTCAAAGGTGCATCGACACCCCAGGAGAAACGGCTTGTCTTGAAGTTGGATTTCTTCATTCTGACCTTCTGCTGCTTGGCCTACTTTATGTGAGTGATCAACAGCATCAATGTGATGAGGCAAATGCTAATAACCGACGAAAAAGGAACTATTTAGACAGAGCCAGTATTACACAAGCTTACGTATCTGGAATGAGGGAGGATTTGGGATTCAAAGGTGCCCAGCTTACGGAAGTTACAACACTTTATGCGACCGCATACCTCATGTCAGTTGAACGAAGTTCTCGTCCCGAGCTCTCACAAGACACATGCTAACTTTGGCGTCTAACACAGCGGGATTGTCCCGAATAATCTGCTCTTGACTTACTTCAAGCCCAAGAGGTTCTTTCCTTTCATGATCACGACATGGGCGATTATCACCATGCTGAATGCGGTTGCAAAGACCCCTCAACACATGATGGTGATTCGCTTCTTTCAAGGGTATTATTTCTCACACAAGCACTCCTTTGCAATCACATACTAAACTTATATCGTTGTAGATATTTCGAGTCGTGCATCTTTGCCGGCACACAGTACATCCTCGGATCATGGTATACGAAGAAAGAATTAGGACAAAGAACGGGACTTTTTACTGCAAGTGGTTTGGCTGGGGGCATGTTTGGTGGTTTCCTTCAGACGGCTATCTACTCCTCCATGAATGGCCTCCACGGAATGCCGGGATGGAAGTGGCTCTTCATCGTGAGTGACTCTGCACCTCAATGATGAAAGCGACACTGACAGAAACACATCAGATTTCCGGAATTATCACTTTGCCTGTTGCCATCTACGGCTATTTCTTCTTCCCGGACACGCCGAGTACCACAACAGCCTTTTACCTCAGCGAAGAAGAGATCAAGCTTGCCCAAGAACGGGTTCCAATCCGTGAGGAGGGCGAGAAGATTCTTACCTGGTCCTTCATCTCCCGCATCCTGCACTCATGGTATTTTTATGGTTTCTGTTTCTTGTGGATCCTCGGCAACACCTCCGAGTCCCAGTCAAACCAGTCCCTCCTCAATCTCTACATGCAATCTCACCCCACGGAGCATTACACTGTGTTTCAACGTAACAATTATCCAACCGGCGTGCAAGCAGTTGGTGTTGTCAGTACTCTGCTTTGGGCGACTAGCACCGACATCTGGGGCCGGAGGTGGCTGTCTGGCTACTACGTCGCTTTCACCGCTATAGCGAACGCTGCTATCATCCTAGCGCCTACATCAACTGCAGCCAAGTTTGGGGCGTACTACTGGGCAGGGTCTATTTACTGCATTCAAGCGACGTTCTTCGCGTGGGCCAATGACTCCATGCGCAATGAATCCCCTGCCCTAAGGGCATGCGTGATTGCCTGCATGAATGCGGCGGGTAACTGTTTCCAGGCATGGTGGCCGCTCATCTTCTTCCGAGCAGATGATGCACCCGAGTTTAGGGTGAGTAGCCAAAACCGTGGACTCCTCTTACTGAAAATCTACCGACTGACATGCTGAATAGAAAGGAATGATCGCGATGATTGCTGTTGGCTCTGCAATGATGATTTGGGTAACCGTCCTCATATTCATGGATAGACGGCTTTCCAAGGAGCAGATTCCAGTTATTGAAGCTGTGGATGCTGGGGGCCATGTAGAGGCGGGACTCAGTCCAGTCAAGAACGTTGACAGTGGCGACAAGAACTCAACTGGCATGGTGTGATAGCAATTGAATCCAGAGGCGCGAGTTCCAGGTCATTAATCTTTATCATGTGCATGATTCAAGTTTTCTCGTGGTCGCATACACAGCGTGAGCAAACAGTCATGAGTAAACAATCGTCGGCAAACGATCAAGAGTAGCTTGCATTGTGAGAGATGATCTGGTAACTCTGGCCAATCGTAGGCTGGCAGAACGTAGCTCACATCTTTGATTCCGAAGCGACAAACAAGACACAGGACATGTTCCGATCCTTGCGTCACATTATCGACATGTTCCAATGGGCCAATACTCTGGACAAAGAATGCAGAAAGATTCGCCTACACTCCCCATTATTTTCTTCCTCGTAAACGGACTTAGCGGTCTTAAGTGTGGTCGGGACGACCAGAAGATTCCGCTCCGGCGAGAACGTCTCTTGTCATGTCGCGTTCACCAAGTGTTGACCCTTGCATTAATCTATCGGCTGACTTATCATCCGTGGGCGACTTATGCAACGTCCATGGGCGCATATACTAGCGTAACTACGCACAAATATACACAAAACATCTTATGCAACGTTTTGTGCAATGCGGCTTTACAGATTGCCGGCCACACCATGTTGCACAATTACTACCATCTGGCGACCTGTCGTGTAGAATTTATAGGGACCATTCCCCTCTACGATTCTGCAGATATTGAACAAGCAAGATTCAATTTCTTTTGAACATTGGCTTTGCGAATATGGAGACGTCGATCCAAAACACGGTTGCTTTCCTCCCTGACCTTTCCAAGACTCAGTCTGCCTGGTTAGCAGCTTGGGGAATCCTAGCTCTGGTACGTCCCGACGCGTACTTTTACGGGATTTCGAACTGATTTTTACCCACAGGTTCTGGGATATCACGTCGCTTACTACATCTATAACATCTACTTTCATCCTCTTTCGAAATATCCCGGCCCTCGTCTCGCTGCAGCAAGCCCCCTGTGGCTCGCGTCGTCTTACTTTGGAGGCAAAACACCAACCGATCTCCTTGAACTACACAAAACATACGGCCCTGTCGTGAGAACTTCTCCAGACGGGCTGTCATATATCAAAGCTCCTCAGTGGAAGGAGATATACGGACATAGACCCGGGCAACTTGAGTTCTCCAAGGATGAAAAATACTTCTCCGGACTGAAGGGCGAGCCCCTTATTCTCAACGCTGATAGACATTACCACGGATACATCCGAAAACTGTTTGCACATGGGTTTTCCGAGAAGGCCATGAGAGAGCAGGAGTTGGTGTTGAAACAGTACGTCGATCTGATGTTCCGAAGAGTGGAAGAGGAAGGACGGGACGGTACGCAGCCAGTGGACATACTGAAGTGGTTCAATGTAAGTACTATATCCCGACGCTCAGCAGCCCTTGCCGGGAATATTTGCATGGAATACTGACGCCAACCTCTAGTTCGTGACTTTCGACTTCATTGGGTTTCTCAGTGAGTCCAATATTAGCTCGAAAGCTTGTCGTGTTCAACGTCTAACTTCGCCTAATTAGCCTTTGGAGAGTCCTTTGACTGTCTTACGACCGCCACACTTCATGTATGGGTTAAGATATTTTTCTCTTTGGCCAAGTCCATGGCTTACCACCAAATGATTTCACGCTTCCCTTATCTGCTTCGCGTCCCGATCGGACTATGGTTGATCCCATCGAAAGTCGTTTCGGAGATGAAGACCCTAAAACAGCTCCAATTCGTATGTGTGCCATCATGGATTTACCTAGCAGCACTGATAATCCCACCAGGAAAAGGTCCAGCATCGCCTTCAAACGCAGTCGACAGTACCGGACTTCATGGACAAAATGACCGCAGCTTACAATGCAGGCAAGATGTCGTTGGCGCAATTGGAGGGTAACTCGCAAATCCTCATTGCTGCTGGAAGCGAGACCACTGCCACACACATGTCAGGTGAGTTGCATAGTGCCTGTCGGTCGAAAATCGTCTTCATCAACCCTGACGATAAGGATCTTACAGGTCTTGTTTGGCTTCTCACGAAAAATCCCCGTGCGCTGGAGAAGCTGTCCACTGAGATCCGCACGGCTTTCTCGCATCCGGATGAAATTACTTTCACGCGCGTCAACAACTGCAAATACCTCCTTGCATGTATTGAGGAAGGCCTTCGTGTCTATCCACCATCTCCCCAACCTCATCATCGCATTGTGCCTCCCGGAGGTGCCACTGTTGACGGCGAATTTCTGCCTGAAGGCGTGTCTGTCAGCATTCCCATATACGCCGCATCCAAAATCCCTATCAATTGGGCTCGCCCCGATGAGTTCATCCCTGAGCGGTGGTTGGGTGAAGATTCGGAATTTGATAGTGACCAGAGAGACGCTTCTCAACCCTTCCAATTGGGCCCTAGGGCGTGCATTGGAAGAAACCTGGCGTACGCTGAGATTAAGCTTATCATCGCCAGGCTCGTCTGGCAATATGACGTGGAAAACGCCACCGAAGGAGACTGGATGGGGGATCAGAAGGTGTTCATGGTTTGGGAGAAAATGCCACTCTGGGTCAAGTTGCATCCTGCGAGGAGGTAGAAAGATCGATTCAAGACGTCAAGCTCTCACGGCATCTTAGGCTCCGGTACGCCTTGAACACAACGGCATGTCACTTACGGTTTGAGATGAATGTGTTAATCAGACAGGGGTTACACTTAGCAAGGCACATATTTCTGGGTCTCAATAGTCTCGGTCTATTTACTCATTCAATCGTAGACACAAGTTGATCACATTGCCATCCTCAATGCCAGCATCTTGCCAATATCTGGTGTACCTAAACCCGTGACAGCATCCCAGCCCGGCGCAGTGGGCCAAGAGGCATTTGGCACGAGTTTGGCCCCAAATTGAGGTGGAAACTGCTGACTTCCAAACGCAGTCGTCCCCGTGCATCCAACGGAAGCGCCAACCTTCACGTCAGTGATGGCTTGGAGTCCAGCGCCATACAGCCATGGATTGATGAATCCCATCGGGGGCTTGCCGGCCTGGATGAGAGCGGCATTCACCATACCAACTGTGCCGGCCCAAATAGGTGCCGCTGCACTCGTTCCTTGGAAGCCGCCAAGCTGACCACCGGTGAAGAACGTCGCATTGAAGCTTTGAGCGCTCACGTCTGGAAAGCCTCTGCCCGACGCATTGAAGAGGCCCTGGAAGTTGTTGCCAACCGTCTTGAGGTACGGAGGAACAGCTTGGTCTTGGTATGCTGGCCTGGCGAACTTGTCCGAAAATCCACCGCTCGAGAAAGGGAATGCTTGTTCAGGAGCTACGTTCTTGGTTCCGCCGACGCCGGTGACGAAGGGGCATACCGCGGGGAAGACTGGGTTGAAGCGTGTACTGGCGGTGCCGTCGTTGGTCACGCAAGTGTTTCCTGGCCCAGAGTCTCCAGAAGCCGCGAACATGGTGACGCCTCGAGCACCAAGGGCACCGAACTGATTGCAAATCTGCTGAATGTAGCCGTCCGGCAGGGATTGTTCGTTCTCGCCAAAGCTTGTTGTGATAGTATGAGGGAGCTGATCGTCAGGAAGCTTGAGCATGGCATCGAGCCAGATGAGCCATGGCTCCGTGGTATCCCCAGGTTGACCTCCCAACTCCAGCTTGATGGGACCATCACCAGCGACGGCGGTGACAATGTTCGGCACGGGATTCGAGAGAGACGCAGTATACTGCATGTCAAAGTTCAACTCGGCATTCGACAACTGATTCTGATCCTGGCTTGTGACGCCGCCATTGATGCTTAGGAAGGAGAAGTTGACCCCGGCGGACGGCGGGTCGATGTTCTTCGCGAAGAGGGCGAAGTCTGCGAATTTTGGGACCTGACTTTGCGAGGCATATACACCGAGACCACGAGCTTTGCTGACAGGAACATTTGCAGGAACGTTGTAAAGTGCTCTGACGCAGCTGGGTGTGACGGTTCGGTTGCACGTCGCGTCAACTTGGGCTCGGGACACTGACGGTGGGGGATCGACGGTTGCGGCTGATCTCCACAAAGGCTCGTTGGTGACCCCAGAGAAGGCTCTTTTGTGCTTGCGAAGCTCTTCGGACGGTAACGCGTTGTCGGTGTTCGGAGCTTGAGGTCCTTGATGCATCATCGGATGCGAACAAAATCGTGTCGTCGGAGATATTAGTGATATTTTGGCCTTCAACTCCAACGGCAACGAATACTCTAGGGTCCTTAACACCTCTTTACTACTGTCGGCATGTTTGAACCAAGAATACTTGGCGCCTAGCAGCCTGTTGGCTTTCTCAACCGTAGTGGTAACCCTGATCCAGTGGCCGTCGCTTGCAATCGCGGATTGATCGAGACGTCCCTGATTCAAGAGCCAAGTGACCACCATATCCCGAGACTCATCGTCGGGCATGAGAAGGGCTTGAGCCTCCGCCCTCGACAGATGCTTCCCATACAACTCATGGCCGGGCGTCGAGACACTATACAGTGCCTTATGTACGTGATCGGTTCGGTCAACGGCTATAGACAGTTGGAATTGATGTTGGGGATCGGCGAGTCGTGACTGCGTCCATCCTATCGGTAACTCCTTGATGTATTCAACCTGCACTTGTCTGGATGGAAGTGCCTCAATGAGAGTGGCGCATAAGAAAATAATTACTGATGATACCAGCATCTTGAAGGATCGGGTCGTGCCCGGCACAGTAGCCCTCGGCAAATTAGAGAACTCGCGGAAAAGGGACGAGCACCTGAGCAGTACCAACTGGTGGGAGAAGAAAATCAGACATCACCTATAATAAGGACCTCCATTGGAAATAAAAAAAATCACAGGGAAATTCACCCGTGCCATTCCGCGTGGGGCCTACGCCGCGCGCATGTTTCGCAGCTCGCACGTCTCGGAGTCGACAGCAAAATCCTGAGAAAACTCAATTTGGCCCAAGCCAACGATCGCGAAAGTCGCCGGTGGGATGTGAGCAAACGTCTTCCAGAACCCCACAACGACGCTCGCGGGCGCAATCTTTGTCATCTGACATTGGGAGTCTCAGGACATCAGCGCCGATTACCTGACAAGGGGTTCGTCGATCCATCGGATGGGCGGTTCATGCGTGTTGCCTGCGCTGTTGTGAGCAGGCGAGCATTGTTGTACTCGGACCTCCCGATGCAATGGCAACGTGCCTGGCGCTAAACCCCGGAGTTTAAGGATGTTCCCGCCCACGGCATGTTCGAGACAGTGGCGCGGCAAACATTATGTGTCCCCAGATCTAACCCTCGAATTAGCCCATAATTTTTCGTCGGGTTCCAAAGGTAGGTAGGGATCCTCATCGCCCACGATTTGGAAGCCTAAGCACAGGAACATTCATCTAATGATTAGGCGGCGACTAAGCATACCTCCGTTCCCGCGGATTCCACGGATCAGCTGGTTTGCTGCACGCAAGTGCGCTTCGGATCTGAACTGCACTCAGCTCAGGGTTGGCATTTGTTGTGACGCACGATTCAGTCGACGCTTACTGTTACGGCACCTGGAAGGGCAAGGAAATTCATCTCTCGACCTAGACAGCAATGACCATAAGGTGCTTGCGACCACGTTGAAATGCACGCAACTCAGTCAGGTCCCGTTACTTATTGATACGTTCGTTGATTTGACATCACAACCCGGCGTTGATCGGAGAATAGGGGTACTGACTAGTCGTTCGAGATGTTTAAGCTTTCACTACGCCCCTAGTTGCAGCATAGTACGCGCAATATTTTTGGTGTTTTCGATTCAAACCGCAGCCTAGCAGACTTGCAACGGGGGAGGTCCCTGTCCTCTCCCAACTCTAAACCTATTGATGGTTCGGTAATGGTGGCCTTGATGGGACATTTCAGACCCAACGTCCACTGCGTCTCGGTTTATTTGATTAAAAAGGATTCTTCCGAAGTCTTCGCGTTTCGCTTGGCGGGCCTTTGGACGTTGTCTGATTGCTATCTTGTTGGCCCGAGCATCAACGCGAATACGATACCCACATAATTAGATGTTTCCTAACTCAAATATTTCCATCGTTTGCAAACGACTCGGCCTCGTCCCTGGAGTCGTTATGGGCCAAGTAATGTCCGCGGAACTACGTTGGGTGAGTGCTGACCTTGTTGCGATTCACCTCAGGAATTCGATATTCACTGCCCCTTTCCCTCCTCACAGTTGCCCAGAAGTCATATCCTCGGTCTCTCATCCTTGTTTTTCGCTCCTCTCTCTCCCGATTGTCGATTCGTTGCCGCCGGCGTTCCCTCCTTTTCTCGGGAACAACCTTCTTAACGCCTGACCACGCGAAAACGATAATATTCTGGCCGCCCTTGTATCCGCTCCGCACGACCTCCTGAACACGTGAACTAAAGGCGCCAACAAGCGCGGCTACGATGAGGAAGATGGAGACCGGCAGAGAGATTGCCCCGATGTCCCTTAGCGAAGGAAGAGTGCCTTTATCACTATCCCAGTCTGTAGTGTTCATGCCGAAGAGGCCGGTGAAGAATGATAGCGGTAGAAAGATGACGGTAAACGTAGTGAAGATCATGACCGACAGATTTTGTGATGATGCGAGCTCGGTTTGGAGACGGGACCAACGGACCTCGTCTACTTGAGCCTGGCGCTGAACCATTTCGAGAAGTTTCTCGTACTGTGATGTTCATATGAGCAAATGCATAGGGCCCTGAAGCGTTTGGCACAGTACTCACATCGTTGCGTGTCGTGTCTACCCGTTTCAGCATCTCGGCCGTCTGACTTCGGTATTCGTCCAACTTGCCAAGGGCCTCATCGAGGTAGACCCTCCCATTCCGGGTCTGCATCTTCAGTTCTTCGCTCTCAAATATGGTCTTCATGTTTTTGACTGTTGCATCCTGCGCTTCGAAGAGTCTCTCGAGCGACTTCAACTCGTCTTCTAAGTCTCGGAGCTCCATGAGCGCGGATGTGTTTTCTCGATTCTCACGCTCGGCCTCTTGAAGCTCCCTCTTGTGACGCTTCTTTATGGACTCAGGTCGATTGCTTTCCGAGTCGGAATCGACGCCTGCATCTTTGAAAGTCTGCATGCGAAAGCGCTTCAGTGAAGAGGTCATGCGTTCGGTCTATGCAGGTCAGCAGGGGCTATAACCCAAGATGAGACAATTCAGTGCTCACAAGCATGCTTATTGCCTCCTCAAAGATTCTGAAGATCTCCAAGTCAGGATGAGAAGCTCTGTCAAGTAAGACGGTGATAGCGTGTAAGACGACGAATGCCGCCAGGTCTAGTGCATTTTCGCAACGACCTGTCAGGTCGCCATTGAGCTCGTTGTAGACACTGTTTCTCAAGTCTGCTTGACCGAAGAGAGGGCCCTCTTTTGCTTTAGATTCCCTCTTCGAGAAGAAGGTCGTTAAGGTTTCTATTTGCCCGTTAACACCATCGTCAGTCAATGCGTTATTCCCAGAGGAACCCACTTTTGTCAATGGCCCATAGCCATAGCTGGTCGACCATGAGAACCTTTCCATCTTTAATAACTTCTTCCAGATCCTCAGTCTCATCATCTCTGTCACTTTTCTCTTCCAGAAGTCCAGTGCTTGAAGGCGACAGCCTGTCAAATGGACTCCCGGTGGATCCAAGAGTCTGCCTCCTCGTCAATGTCATCACTTCCCGGTTGACGCCACCAGAAGCCCGGTCTTTGGTCAGCTTGTAGAGCATCTGGTCATCATCCCGAGCCCATGTGTCCCTTAGCGACGGGTACGCGAACTGGTCTAGCGTACGGCGGTAGTTCAGTGGAGGGTCGTAACCGATATACTCCCATATCATCCTCAATTCTGGGGACTCAAGGCCGGCTATTTCGCGGGGGACGGGACGTGCCCGACCATGTTGCATACGACGCAAGATAAACTTTCTCCGTTGAAGAACGTCGATGTAAGTGTCAAAATGCAGGTAAGGCATGTACAAGTACAGGTAAGAGGATGACGGCCCAGCTGCAGGGCTTACGCGACCAGAGAGATTGGGCGATGGGTGTGGAGAAGGAGCTGGAGATCGCATCAGTATAGATCATCATGCTCATTCAAAGTTGTCGGGTCTTTACCTGAGCCGGCGGGTATATAGCTGCAAGCCGGCTTCATGAAGGATGCTTGAGACTGAGAGTGCCTTCCGATGACATGCTTTGTCGTCCAATTATCCTTGTTGAAAACCTTTGCAAAACTTGGATCATGGGGATTGGCAAGCACTCTGAACACATCCTGGAACAATCTGGTCAGAGGAGACCTCACACATGACTCTTTTGAGCGTACCTTGACCCAGGAGGGATTCGTGTAAGGGGTATGAATCCACATGAACTTCCTTGCCAAAGGATCGGGCCTTGAGAATCCAGCAGCTGCTGTCAAATCGTCCATGGCCGAGACCCGAGACTGTCTATCTTGACGCCTGGACAGAGGCTCTGAGTGGCTCTTCTCGACGCCGATCTCCGCAGCAGGTCCTAGTCCTGAACCAGGGTCTGGCGTTTTGGGCGACAATTCCAACTCTGTCGGATCAGATCTCGTACTGTCAGCGTTACTACTCCGGCTCGAAGGGCGGTTGAACCCTGGCGGCGAAAGGGGCGGGACAGTGAGGGAACCCATCCGCCTGATTGAATCAACTGGCACAGAGTTGGAACCTCCAGCCATCGGAGGCCTAGTTACAACGATTGGCGGTGAGCCTTGGCTCTCTGAATCGGAAGTCCTCGGTCGACTCCCGGCGTTCGAAGGTGACCTGAATAGCCTGTTTCCCAACTCTTGCAACCCTGGCAGAATACCAAGGCCACTGCTACTTTGCTGTGAATCCTCTCGACTTTGTGAGTGAGAGACAGGATCTGATCGTGGCCGAAGCGTCGTTCTCCTAAGGCGATCTTCCAAACATCTCTCGGGGCCCTTTTCCAGAAACTCCTCAAGATGAAGTTTCGTAAAGTAAAGTCGGATATCAGACTCCACGTGCGCATCCGGATCATCGTAAAAGCCAATGATCTCAACCTTCACGTGCTTCTTGAGGCTAAGAGGTGTGTGGATGTACTCGGAGCTGAGATCAGTGGCCTTTTTAACCGCGGCAGCAAGTTCTGTCAAGTAGCTGCCCATGATTTCGGTGTTTCCTTGTCCAAATGATGCGCAGTTGGCGTGTTCACTATCAAGAGCAAAAACACGCTCTTGGCGGACGCCAACGAGTGAAGACTTGATAGAGACAATGGGAGCACCAAATCGGACTTCCTTGACGGTCCCGTGATTTTTCGACCCTGACCCGGAAAGTTGAGAGTCGATCGTCTCGTAAAACGTCCAAATCCTCAGCTCACTTGCAATAGTTGCAAACTCCTCGTGCATCCGCAACAGTGGTTTGTGACCTAGTCTTAGTTCATCGGAGATCGAATGCGGCAAAGGACGTTGAAGCCTCAACAGTCGTTGAATGCTGTCTTTCAGGTTGTTCATGGAAAGATAACTTGATCCGCGATGCGGAGTGGCTAGGGGAAAATTATCAATATGCCGAATCATACGCGAGTTTCAAGGGACTCACCAAAGAATGTGGCGCCATGACAGTTGTACATAAAAGGCTTGTATTGGGGATTCTTGGTAGCTCTCAGAAGAGCCAACTCGACTACCAAACCACCAACACTGTGTGCTACGAAGAATAGGGGACGAGATCGTTGCTAGACGCCATTCAGTTCTGCTAAAACCCACGAGATAAATGTTACTCACGTTCCCATATCTAACGCTCCAGACCTGCTCGATCAAGTCGTCCGCCAAGTCTTCCAATGTCACACCTTCAACTAGCTCTCGATGTCGATAAAGTAGCACCCTGGCCTCGCTGACTTCTTTCCTAATACCCTGCCGCACCCAAAGATGCGCTGCCTTTGGAAGATGTCGATTGATCGTCGGAGACAATATGCTCGCCCCGGCAAGCTGCTTCACGGCAGTCGGCGGCACATCCTCACCGGGCCTCCCGAAGTATCCCTCCGGAAGTGGGTCACGGGCCCAAGTCTCGACGGGATCGGCGCCGGGACACGGAACGCAAACAATGTCAACCAAGGTATCATTGTAACCAGGTCCATTTACATCGCCATCGATGTGTGCAAAGCCGGGACTCGGATCCCAGTGGGATGATCCGCTGTGCGGCCGTGGTGTTTCCGGTTGTCCGTAATGTGTCTCCTCTGAAGTCTGATGTAGGGCCGAGTCGTGCGGTCGGACGCGATCCGGGCTGTCGTCTACAGCGGATGCGACCTCGTCTAGTGTTGCGACTTCAGTCTCATGTGTCCAATCTTTTGACGGTTCCATGATGCATTGGTTTCTTCAGAACATCCGGCTCGTCGCAATATGTCGCACGAGAGAAGAAGCAAGAAAATGAAAAGGCTGAAGCCTGTCACGAAATTGCGCCTGTCGCGGGTATGGCCGGCGGAAATATGCCCCAGAGCTGATGAACACCCCGGCCCGTTTTGGTCATCGGTCGTGTAGGCATCAGCCAGCCGCCTGTTGCTTATGCACCTCAATAGACCAACAGGGCGACCAACCCCGGTAGCTTAGCCTGCAGGTTGACCACCATTTAGGCGTTTTTAGTGAGATGTGTGCCTGTGAAGTCTCGGCAAACATGCCGATCAACTCTCAAATGGCTGAGACGGAAGACCTCCAGTTTCCTCAATAGGAGACCAGCGACTGAGACTCTTTGAAACTTCGCATTCAATTAGACACTGCCGTCTCACTTTCGCGTCGTACGACTGCGGACAATAGAAACGCCTCACCCGCCCTTTCAGTTGGTGCTGATTGAGGCTGACGGGAGACAACCATCTTCGTCACAGCCGCCGTCGCATTTTTGGTGGCTTTATTGACCAGGTGACGGGCCGAAGCTGACCAAGAGGATCTAGCGCCGCCGATCCGTCTGCAAGTCACCTCGTGTCACACGCAATGTGGATGGATGACTTGCTGCGGGTGTCAGGCTGAGCTGCGAGTTGCAACTCGTTCCGCTAATGTATCCGATTAAATCTCTGTCTTTCCTCACGTTAGAAATACCCAAGTTGCAATTTGTTGGTTTCTTCCTGTCGACAGAAAACCCGACCGCCATAGCTCGATAATCCACAACGAAGCAGTTCAAGGCGTGGTGCTTGAAACCGACACCAATTGAAAGAACAACGGGGCTCTTGCGCAGTGTCAGAAAGCACACATAACAGTAGAGGGAGAGCAAAAACGAGTCAACCCAGAAAGATTCATATATGCAAGGATTGTTAGTTTGAAAAACAAAGTCGGGCTAGTGGTGGTAAATTATGATGATTTTAATTTACTCTTTAACATTGATACACCTTCCACAGCATGGCAGCAGTTCAGCAGCAACTCTGTTTAAATAGAACGATACAGCGCATCTAATTCGTATCCGAAGCAAACGATCTCCTAGCATTATCAACTTCCTCAACTTCCAGTTGATACATATTTTTTACGTCTGAAGATACCCCGGATTTACGGGCTAGACATGCGCCAGAACCGCAGTTCGTCTCGTTCATTCTCATATGTTGCCACCTTATCTCAGCGGTTTCATCCAATCTTTTCGGCTCCGTGCCGGATCAATGAGGGTTTGGAAGACCAAAGTGGTGAGCTATGTGACCTGAAAGCAGCTATGAAGTGCTACTCGCATTGACAAAACCAAGACCTCGGCAAAATCCTCCGGGGCAAGTTTGCCGTATGGGATACCAAGAGTCGTCGCATCTTCGGCCGTTGATGTATCTGTGCGCAGCTGCAGCCAAGCGGGTTCTCTCCGTTGACCAGAGACTTACGTAGGTGAAGAGCGTCAAAAGGCCGTTCATTCGGTCTGTGTATGGGGTTCAACCACTCGACAGCGCGTCACAGCGCCAATTTTAGAATGACAGTATTTCGCCCGTACCCCATGTCCCTCCCGAGTTTCGTATCGTCTATCACTTCTGTTTCTTTTTCGACTTGACAACATCGTTTAATCTTAAAGGCGCCTAGAGAGGTGACATTTTCGGGCATCACTCAAAATCTTATTGACCAGACGTATACCGATTCAGATGAAGATTTGCCGAGAGCTTGTTTGAACCATCTTCGATTTCCCCAATCCCTTCTGAATCTCTGCGCAAATGTCGGCCGCGGACCTAGACTCGAATGCGTGGTATATCGTCACTTCACAAGGCTACGTCAACGTCTCCCAGCCCATCGATTCCTGTCTGCAACTCACAAGAGATGGCCCAAGAGTATCTTCATGCGATGAGAAGCGTTTCATGGCGTGGCAGTTCGAGCCGGTCGAGTCCAAGAAGGGGCGATATGTGATGAGGATGAATGCGACAAGCGTGCGACAGCAGCTCTCCGTATGTTGGGACTCCGATGAAACAGATGATGGAAAGACAGTTGGATGCATGCGAAGGACGAACGCGGAAGACCCTCAGCTATGGGACATTGTTGATAGGGGAGACGGCACATACGACTTTCTCAACGCTGCAAACGGGACCGGGCGTGTCCTCGATGTCCATCAGGGCTCGAATCTATTTATGGCGAGCAAAGTTGAAGGGACTGGCGACAATAACAGTTCTAGTTCTGCTCAACGATGGATCATGACAAGCGACAGGCCTGTCAACAACCGCGTTTACTCAACTGTTTACCAGTCGGAGGTAAGCTGTGATCCTTCGCGAAGCTTCAAGCAGTGGGTGATGAAGGACCTCGCTAATTCTTGCAGCCCACATTCTTTCCGCCGATACCTGGGTTTCCCACAGGCCCTAACGGCCCCGTTGGTCCCAACGGAGATATTGCGCGGGCCGGTCTCTCGTCAAGCGCGGCAGCGGGGATCGGTATCGGAGCTGCTATCGGTGGCATCGCTCTGGCGGGGACTGCAGCTTTATTGTGGCGAAAGAGGAGATCCCCCAAGAACGTTGTCACAGACCAAGAACCGCAGTATCAAGAAGTCGAGCGCGAACGCGCTTACAGCCCAAAGCCCCCGAACTACATGGAGAGCCAGCGAGCGGCCGAAGCAGAAGCGAACCAAGTATTTGAGGCGCCATACGAGGATCCAGTTCACGAGGTGCCTACTGACGACCTTGCCAACCGCCACGAACTGCCCTGAGCCTATGGATGGAGGACTCCACAACGGAGTCAGAGGGCGGTGGGTATTAACCAGAAATTGTTCTTTTAAAGGCGTCGAGTCGCCATCACATATTACCACAACTGTAATCTAGTAAATAATCCAGACAGGAACTGGCGGAGTACGGTAATACAGTCTTGTTCAAAGAGGGATTAAGACGCGTGATTAGCTGTAAGTTTGGCTGGTTTCTAGGCACGACCATCCACTGTAACCTGGACCTTTCGGCGTGCTCCCCCGGAACTCCGAACATGATCGGCGAGAATGCCGATGACGTGGGAAATTATATTTCATGACAGAAAGATGATGATGAAGACCCGAGACCAAGGTAAATGAGACATATTTTATGAGTATTAAAATGACCAGGCCAAGATTTTCAAGAATTGACCTTGAGTGTGTGTTAAGAGTCTTCCGGTGTCTTCGCATCGAGGAGTCGGTGAAAAGGCTCGGATTATGAGGGACCTCGATGCGAGAGAGGTAGGTACGTATCTTTCACCCCACTATGAAGCGGTCGGCCTGAAAGCCGGACGCGGGGTCTTTCGAGACGCGGGGCAGTTCGCAAACGCGAGGAGCTCATCGATGACAAAAGCTTGAACATAAGAGGCTCATATCCCCTTGCCCAAGATAGCATACGACTATCGTAGCATTGCAGCTCAACACCCAATCCACCAATTATCTTGAAAATGCCTTCCTGGTCCGAGCAAAAGTCACAAAATCGCACCCTGCAGATTCTCGACGCTGCTACCAAAGGGCAATATGGCGTTCTCGGTGTCGTCATGTAAGCTCTTCATTGTTGTCTAACAAGAGCTTGAAAATGTCTAATCATAGCCCAGCTACAACATTGAGCAGCTTACTGCTGTAGTTAAAGCGGCCGAAGCAAAGAAATCGCCCATCCTGATTCTGCTCTTCCCCTCAGCTGTGACGCAGCTCCCCACTCTCGCTTGGGCCGTAGCGGCAGCCATCAAGTCATCCAGCGTACCAATCGCATTGCACCTCGACCACGCCCAGGATGAGAACCAGATCAGAGAAATTGCCGGCAACTTGCCGTTTGACTCTATCATGGTCGACATGAGTCACTACGATCACGAAGAGAATTTGGCCAAGACAAAAGTTCTCACCCGCGTCTGCCACGACCACGGCATCGCGGTTGAGGCCGAGAGTGGACGCATCAACGGCGGCGAGGATGGCATCGCGGACACCGGTGACCTGGAGGGTAAGACGCACAGTTCAAAAAGCCTCAACAGAAACACCTAGCTGACTGGTTCATGTAGCTCTTTTCACCAGCCCTGAGGAGGTGGAGGACTTCATCAATGCCGAGATCGACCTTTTGGCCCCCAGCATCGGCAACATCCACGGCGACTACGGCCCTAAGGGTCCCCAGCTTGATTACGACAGACTTGCCAAGGTCAACAAGCAAATCAACAACCGCGTGTTGATGGCGCTGCACGGGACAAACGACTTCTCTCCTGAAATTATGAAGCGCTGCATCGAGAACGGCGCGATCAAGCTGAACGTGAACAAGCTGCTACTAGAGGCCTGGAACGTGCATCTCAAGCAGAACGTAAACAAGCCGTTTACGCAACTGATTGAGGATGGCATAGAGATCTTGCAGAAGGAGACTGAAAAGTGGATCGACATTTGTGGCAGTGGAGGCAAAGCGTAGTGCAGCTGGCCAGTACATTCAATACAACTAGAACATAGGAAAGAAAGGAAGAAGCATAACATGCTCATCAGGTACCTGCCTAAATAGGTATGTATGATCTTGACTGTGAGAGCATTGCAAGGGGAGCCATTGATAGACAGAAATGTTTGACAAGCAACAAAAATATGCCAAAAAGATACCATGCGGCCAGTGTGGATTGAACACACGACCTTCAGATTAAGTGAATGAAGTTAACTTCAGTCTGACGCTCTCCCAACTGAGCTATGTCCGCCGCTGGTTGTTGTTGAAGGACCAGGTGGTAATTGAGAATATGGATCATTGCTAGGGTTGCAAGCCCTACGAGGCGTTGGGCCCACTTCAAGCGACCAGATGGTCTCCATGGCCGATCAAGCGACGTGGATGCAATCTACCCTGGGCTAAAGATTGTATCGGTTCCTTTCTCTGCCTGCAGTAGATAGAGAACATCCAAATTCATGGTTTTTCCGGATAGTGTGATCAAATGACTGACTCGGAAGACATTGTTGAAAGCGCGGTCATGGACGCAGTCTTCACAATTCGTGCCACAGTTCGTGTGTTCAACCCGTCCATGAGTACCCCAATGTTAAGTCTTGACTACCACTCAGAGTCATTATTAACACCGTCTTGAAATTTTAATTATTGGTATTGTGGTGAGTTGATTCTATCCAGCTGACGAGCTTGGCGAAAAACTCTCCTTAACTCACTACGCACGCTGGCTCAAAACGTATCCAAACGCCTCGTCCAATATCCTCAGACCCTCATCAATGTCCTCGGGTGAAACAGTCACAGGGGGTGCCAGTCGGAATACGCCACCCATACCAGGCAAGTTCACAATGTTGCATGACAGACCCAGCTCCATGGCTCTGTCAGAGACGGCCTGCCCCAATTCCGACCCAGGAGCCTTTGTCTTCGCGTCTGAGATGATCTCAATACCCTGCAAGAGACCACGACCGCGGACATCGCCAATGCACCAGTACTTCTCCTGAAGCTTCAACAGACCCGCGCGCAGCTGCTCACCCCGCTCAGTGGCTTTCTGGCAGATGTTGTCGCGCACGACAATCTCAAGAACCTTGTTACCGACAGCAGCGGTCAGGGGGTCGTTAAGATGCGTCGTGAGCCACAGAAAATTCGCGTTCTTGCACCCTTGCGCGACGTCCGCTGTGGTGCTGACGGACGCGAGGGGAAGACCGCAACCAAGAGTCTTCGACAGGCAGAGAATATCGGGGACTGCGTCGTCGTGCTCAAAGGCAAACATCTGACCCGTACGTCCCACGCCGGTCTGCGCCTCGTCAAGGATGAAAAGCATGCCGCGCTTGTGGCATTCGTCGCGCAGGCGCCTCAAGTAGCCCTTGGGAAGATCGAGGATGCCGCCGGTGGAGAGAATAGGCTCCATGATGAACGCAGCCAAGGATCCGACGCTTTGCCTGTCAATCATTGACCAACCAAAGTCCATCTCTGTCTCCCAATCATAAGACCCGTCCGGCTTGCGGAAGATGGAGCGGTAGGCGTAGGGTGCGGGGAAGGCGAGTTGGCCGGGCATGGCGGGGCCGCCGTTTTTGCGGCCGGCGGAGTAGGTTGCGGAGCCGGAGCCGGATGTGAGACCGTGGTAGCTGGCGGACATGGCGACGATTTCGAACTTGCCGGTGTGGAGCTTAGCCATCTTGATCGCGGCCTCCGTTGTCTCCGATCCGGTGTTGAGGAAAAAAGACTGCGGCCTGAGTCAGCGACTATCACAAATATGAAGGATGAGCCGACGAACCTTCTCAAGAGGCGCAGGAAGAAGCTTGCCGAGTCTCTCAGCGAGATCAGCGACCGGCTGTGTGATCATGTTGCTGAGCAGGTGGTCCAGCTCAGCGACATACTTCTGGACGACTTCGACGATTTCAGGATGGGAGTGGCCCAAAAGCGAGCTCATTTGGCCGGACGTGAAGTCCAAAATTTGGCGACCCTCCGCGTCGTACAACTTGGTTCCCTTGGCTTTGGTGATGATGATGGGTGAGTATGGGACGCCCGTAGACATCAAATACTTGTCGGTTTTGGCCCAGAAGGCCGTGGTGCTTTCGGAAGCCATGACGAGGGGAGTGGTATCGATGCTCTAATGTTCTATGAGAAGGCCCAAAGTGTCTCAATGAGTTGCACGGGATAAACCAAGCCTTCTTCGACCTTGAGTATTTATTCTCGTGATAAGAGTTCAAAGTCTCGATTGGTTTACCGCGGGAAGCGGGGCATTGCGGGGCCGGGCACCAGTTGCCCGTGGTGAACCAATTCAAGCTCCGCGGAGCAAGATTGCGCCTGGTTGAGTCTGCCTCGGAAAACTCATTTGTTCATTCGTAGCATAATCAGCGATGATTATTGAATCATTCTCCCCCCATCTTCAATAGTAGTACATCGATATTTCACCCTCAACGTAGCTCCAATGTGTCGGAGGAGCCATTGGTTGCATAGCGGAACAACGCCGCGAACCTTGTCTTCCACGGTTATCAGCAAGGGAAAGAGGAGAAAAAAAAGCACACAAAGATGACGAAAATAACATCGTTTGCCTCTAGTTCCAGTTCATTCTTTTGAATTGGATTTCGCGAAGCAAAAGTCTAGAGACTCCCGAGCTCATTCGCGTCGCAGAGATTCATCAGTCTCTGTCGAAATCTTGATGTCAGAATATGGCTTTACCTGTGATCCGAAAACTAGTCAAGGCGCTTTTTTCCCATGGGAAAGCATGCGGATTTCAAACACTACCCATAGTGCTGTTGCCTGCAGATGGCAAATTATTTGATGTGGTAATGACTTTCTTTGAGCATCCACAAAGCCACTGCAGGGTGCCTTGGTTGCCTGGTAATCAGCAGGGTTAACAGTAAGGGGGTCAACGCTAACGACACTGCCTTGTGATGTAAGGTATCTCAGCACTCGGGTGACCAAAGAAAGGACCGCTTCCTGAGCTACCCCTAACCTCAACACTTACACTTCCCTAGCCGGGGGTAAAAAAAGGATTAAAGAATATTCAGGAAATACCTTACTCTCTAACGAACAATTTCGTTTTAATAAATATAGTTTTTCTAAAGTTGGGCGTAGTGAAATAGTAACAGCAAAAAGGTGCGCTCAAAAGTCGTTCGTTTATTCTGTCACCCAAGTGCTCAGGCACCTGAGGCTGGGCACACGCCCGCACTTCATCCCCGCCAACGCTGCCAGGCTTACCTAGGAGGTATGTAAAAAGCTCATCCATATCAACAGACATTGCCACTTTGTTCCCATTCGGATGATTCTTGATTGTTTCTCATCCTACAAATCTATGCCTGTGCATTGACTGATTGCTCGGTATGCATTGCGAAGAAGTGCATCAACTTGATCCCGACGGCGATGTCGAGCTCATTCTACGTAATCCAAACGCGCCTTTCGCAATTTGGGATGAATCTGAAGATGCTGTTGTGCAGCACCTGAACGCATGGTATGCTATTTGTATTTGAATGCTAGGATGCTCTAATGACTGATTATACTACAGCGATCAAAAGCTTCCGATCATAGCAAAATACTCGTCGTATTATCTTGACTGGTTCGACGATGCGAAGCAAGTGTCAATTTTCCCGCCGGAGCTGCTGAACATCGACAACCCTTTCGACATGGACGGTTTTGGCAAGCTGCTTCCGTGCAGATTTCTTCTTTCCTCTCGGCATCTCATGTTAGCCTCGTCCATCTTCAACAAGAAACTTTCGGGCCCTTGGAAAGAATCTCTCAAAGATCCCGTTGAGCGGGTGCGGCACATTGAGACAACGGAGTGGGATGTCGATGCTCTACTGATACTTTTTCAAATCATACACGGAAAGCACAGTCATGTTCCACGTTTTGTGGACCTCGAAATGTTGGCTAAGGTAGCGACCTTGGTTGACTACTATGATTGCCACGAAGCTGTTCAACTGTATGGAGACATGTGGATCGACGGCATCAAAAACGACCTTCCCACCCAATGCAACCGTGAGCTAGTTTTGTGGATACTGGTGTCTTGGGTTTTCTCAAAGGAGAACATCTTCAACCAAATCACGAGAACAGCCATTCTTGATAGCAAAGGCCCTGTTCCCACGCTCGAGCTTCCCATCCCTCAATTCCTCATCGGTATGTTTTCATGCTGCGCCAAACGATCCAACATGGGTATTGACAGTCACAGACACAATCGAAACTCAGAGGATACAGCTGATACGTCCAGTCGCTGCTCAGCTTCAAAATCTTCTTGACTCGTTACGGAATGGCACAGTCGGCTGCAACTATGAATGCTCTGCGATACTGCTGGGACATTTAACCAAGCAAATGTACTCTCATGATTTACTGGAGCTTTTGTCGGACCATACATGTATTGGCTACGGGATCTCAGATACAAGGACTGCTCTACGTACCTTTCGTTCCCCAAGGTGGCCAAAGTACAATATTTCTGGGGCTACCTGTGCCAGTCATCCATGTAGACTGGTAGACGAGATCTTGACTGGTGCATGCTCAAGCTTTGACGAGAAGCTTGAAGGGCTACGTCTGGATGATGTTCGACCTTAAATATGTCATCCTTCATCAGGGTTGAGAAGAAGATCACAATAAAAAGTCTAAGTCTAGCGGGTCTAGCTGCAACGTAGGTACACATTCATCCAGAAGTAAATCCCAGATCGAGTGATTGTAGCATAGAAGAAACTTGTTATTGGAAGTTCATTATCAGAGTCAAAGCTGATAGCTCTTCCAAGCCTTTCCCCACGCCACCAGTCCTTGGATCCCGGTGTTGTCACTCAGCAGCTTCTGTGTCACTGATGGGTATGATACACCATATGTGGCATCGGTATAAACCAAAGGCTGAGCGGAACAACATCTAATTTATAATCTAGTATTTGGTCTTCGCAGACAGTAATTCGCATAAAAGAGGCTTCTTTTGCCACAATGTGTAAACCTTCATCTTATTCCAGTCGAAAGATTCATGGGTCAATCGGACATCGAAGTTTAGGAACAGAGATGCCAAAAGCTACACAGAATTAGCATGTGCTTCTGAGGAGAATGACCAGCCAGCCTGTAAATAACGGTACGTTGAAGTAACGGGTATGTTACTTACCAATCGAAGTTCATGCATAGCAAGATCCTTAGAAATTGACGTCAGCCCAAGATATTCAGGAAGGCATCAAGGACTCAAACCTTCCCGATGCAATTAAATGGTCCCATTAGAAACGGTTTGGCCATGTCCAGTTGGTCGTTCTCGAATTCGGGGTCACGAAGCCATCGTTGCGGGTGGAACTCGAGGGGTTTCTTGAAGTATAGTTCCTGAGTGTGCATAGATAGAAAGTGGATGCCAACAATTGTGCCTCCAGGCATCCATTCTCCCGCCACCCGTGCACCTCCTTTTGGGATCACTCGAGGTAACATGATTGGTAGCGGTGGATGTAGACGAAGCTATCGGCAAGTTAACGAGGCCGTCCTTCGACTTTCATGCAAGCAGTCAGTAGCATTAACGCAAACCTACCCCTTCTTGGATCACTGCTTGCAAGTACGGCAGACTTGCCAATGCCTCAAGTGACATATCTTCGGACGTTGAAAATCTCAGACGAACCTCCTTTGTGACCTTCTCCAAATGTTGTGGATTCTGAAGAAGATAAAAGGTGATTGCGGAAAGTGCTGAAGCAATTGTTTCTGTTCCCGCCGTCATGAAAAGGAACCCATTGGCGTATTGTTCTTCCATTGTTAAGCTTTCTGATTCCTTCTCCATTCCGAGGATTCTAGACCATAGGTCCGGATGTTTAGGCTCTCGCTTTAGTCGTCTTTCGACGCGCTCAGCGCAATACATCCAGTTCTCGATCTGCTTCCTCTGGACAGCCGGATTGTACTTGAGGAAAGCGTCTGCCAGCAGCCTCGCAGCTCGGCTGTGGGTCTTGACCCCCAAGAGGAAAGTCGCAGCTTTCACAGAGCCAAAGATAGACTCGACCCATGGAGAACACTCCCCTTCTTCAAGCATATTGAGGTCCTCATTGAAGGTCAAGTCGCCCATGATGTCAAATGTCGTGCAGTTGAAGTACTTCACCATGTCGATTGTATTACCGGCGCCAGCCTTTCCGGCCAACTTGTTGACAAACTTCTTGGCCCATCGATGGAAGATAGGTTGCTGATCTATGAGCGCTGTGTTACTGAAAGATCGGGCGAGAACCTTTCGTTGCCGGGCATGTATTGAATGGTCCCTGGCTGTGATGAGATTGCTCACATCCGTGAAGGCGAAGATCTTTGAGTAGAATACTGGCTCCTTGATGATGCCGCCTTCTCTTGCGACGTTGAAGCCGTGGATGTCCTTCCATACTCCTTCTCCGCCCGCAAAGGAAAGTACGCTTGGTGCTACTCTGACGATTGGTCCATACTTTCTATGGAGTGCTGGGCGATTGATGTTATCTTTACCGTTGACAATCGACCAGATTTCGAATATGTTGGAAAAGGCACGATACTTCGGCCCAGGAAATCTGCTCAAGGGACCGAAAAAGGCACTGTAAAAGACGTTGATAGTTTTGTATACAATGCAAAAAATCAAGAAAGCGATAGCCGCATTCGACAACTCAGAGCGGATCATCGCAATAGCAAGCGAAGAGTCAGCCATCGTCACCTTTACGGTAAGGTCTAACCACTCCAGAATCACTTTGATGTTTCTCTTGTCTTATGTCTGCATCTTTGTCATTTGCAGTATGGAAGTTGAATACCCAGGGATCCCTGTGAAACCCATCGGAACAGAAATCCCACTAGGGTGTGAAGCCAGACGGTGGGAAATGGACAGTCACCCCGAGGGGCTGATTTCCGAATTAGGCAGTTGATTATAGTTTGAGAAGTGCCGATAAAATCGGACGTTCGAATATAGTTTGATAAAGCCCGATGAAATGGAAACGTGACTCTTCGGCCACTTCCACCTCACATCATACACAATAGGCTCGATTTGATTGGGTCCCTTTTCACCCGAATCACTCGTATTCTCAGACGATCGGTTCCCCAAATTGCCCTGGCCGGTGATGTTCACGTGCATACGCTGTGACTGATTGCCATGGCGACGGACAGCATGCTTCAAGTAATCCGAGTTGAACACCCAAACGCGGCCAAGGTCACTAACGCGGGGACTGACATACACCTTGATTGCAGACGATGGTGCTTGCGTCAACTGCCTGGAGATCTAGGAAAGCGGCTACACTGATGCTGGGCGCTAGTTCGGCAGCCAAACTCATCATGGGCTACTTGACGTTGCTTCAGGATCAGGTCAAGAATAGTACTGCCAAGTCTTGGACAGGTAGCATGACAAATGGTCCTATATTTGGTGCTTTATTCTTCGTTATGCTGCACGTTGGTTCTAATTCATTTCAAGATTAGTGTTACGTAGTCTTAGGCAGACAGCATGAGGAACATCCTCAGACAGCCTAACAACCTGGCGCGTAGACAAGTCGAATTCGAGTATATTCAATCTATGGACTGAGTTTGACCTCGATTATTGCGCAGTCTCCTTTTCCGTCACCCCGTGCTTTCCACACTTTCGCGATCTTCAACATCTTATCAGCGTCTTTGATCAAGGTTTCCCATTGCCCGAGAGTTCGCTCTCTCGCATTGTGCATCATCATCATGACGATGTCTGCGTGGTTGATGAACCATTCGCTGTCCTCTCCATGGAGATCTGGGGCAATCATATCTTCGATTAGGATGCGCGATTCATCATTCATCGCCTCACAGATCATCTTGAGAATATTGGCACCGATAGAATCCGAGTGATCATGTAATACGCGCCGCATGAAGTACACATCTGCCCCCTTGACGGGCTGGGGATGGAATGCGTTATGTATCTGCCACTCGATTGGCAGTCCAGAGTCTTTGTAGGTTGACTTACCGAGGATGATTGGCCCCTCGAGATCTTGTACTATGAACTTGAGGTGGGGGTTTGCTCTGGCGATTTCACTAGAGACGTGTCCACTTCCCCCGCCAACATCCACAACAAGAGCTCCCGGCTGAAGGTCTTGAAATGGATATAATGCAAGGCTTGATGCGTACGATCCAGTGAAAGGGGTCATTCCAAGAGAAAATCGCCGGCCTCGATCTGGATCTTGCTTGTAGTAGTATTCGAATGATTCTAGATCAGCTAGGTCGCAATTAGTCTATCGGGGATTGTCAAAGATCCGTTTCGTTTAGCATACTTTGGAACGCCATTGAAAATGCGCTCTTTCCGTTGTCTACTTGGAAATTGTTCTCTTTCATTGTGGCAGACAAGACTGAACCAGCGCGGAATATGTCATCGGAACTGATCTATATGAGATCCCTGGGACACTTATTGAGCTGGAAGATGGATCTTACCATAGCCCCATCAGAGCTTCTACGCCAGATAGCTTCAAGATAACCGAATTTGCATTGTGGAGATAAAGGCCCGGTGAGACTTCCCGGAACACGTATCTTTGAGTCAAGTATCGGAGTAGACGGCCTAGCATTTGTCAACGGGGGTCTTTGAATACGAGTGTTTTGCATACTGATCAATTCCTCGGAACCTCCGCTGTTCTTTGCCAGATCAACCAAGGTACTTGGTTTTTGGGCATCTTCGGAGACCAGTTGATGCAACTTCAGCTCGAGTATGGTGTTGAGAACAGCAGGAAAAACGTGTCCTCCAGTTGACTGCATCATCCACTGTATGATCTTAGAATCAAAGAAAGGGCCTCCGCGAAATGACCCAGACATAAGCCAGGAGATATGTGGGGAATAAGACTTACACCCATAGGTCCTTGCACCAATGTCGTCAATTTCTCACAGGCCCTGACAATGGATTGCCTGGCGTTTTCAGCGACTGGCGGCGCAAGAAGAACTTCGGGATTGAGTTCTTCCAAAGAAGGCGGCTTCCGCGCATTACTTTCGAGCTCGAAGAGTAACTCGTCGATGCCTTGGTGAAGGATCTTTCGTAATTCCTTTAGGTCCTGGGTCTTCGAGATCGTAGATGCCATTGCGATGGAGGTACGCATTACTTTTGCGTAGGAAAATATGGTGCTTGTTGCGGCTGGCTAAACTGGTGTGCAGGAGTTTTGTTTTCGCTGTAGGGTGATTCACTCCGATGTCGTCTTTCTAAAGGAACAATTCTAAAACCTTCCTGGTATAGAGTTTGACATATGTACAGGATGAAACGTTACGCTTCGGTCATAGGCATTCTCTCCGATATCCACAGCGTGAGCTAGACACAAGGTAATACTCATTTGCACACTCTTGTAAGATAAAACCAATTTTTATAGCGTTGAAAGTGTTCGCGCTCAAATATTAGGATCTTGACTCATCATGTCCCTCACGACGCTCATGAAATCCCCGCAGTAGCTTTTTTCAGCTTTCATGTATCTTTCTCCGTCTTTTACAAATCCCCAAGCAATCGTGATCCACTCTTGGGGATCGTAGTCCGGTGCATGTTGAATGAACTTTGCCAGTCTGTCATCTAGTACAGGAAGGTCTTCTCTTGACAATTTCGTTGCATAGAATGCTGCCCTTTCAATGTCTCCCGTCTCGAAAGCCAATGTGAGAGCGAAAGCAAAGCTGCCATCTTTTGCTTTCGACAGTTTACTGATCACCGCAACATCCTCCTCTTCTAATGGTTGGCAGCCTGCTAATCCAAGTAGTTCATCTGCTTGTTTTTTGTTGAGGGGTCCTGGAACACGCCAGTAAATGTTGATTGTGTGAGAATGCCAATCGACAGCAATAGTCCTCACTCTGTGCAGCCCATAGTCTCTGAAAGTGCCAAGGTGACGGCGGATCTGGGATGGAACGAAGTCAACATCCACGACGTCTTCCATACGACGCGTCTGACCGAGGAACAACCATGCCTTCATGAGCCCCTTTGACGTGTCAAAGTCACACCATTGTTGTACCTTGCCGTCGAAAAGTAAACTCCAAGCCTGCACCAAATCCGTTAAGGAACTGTTTTTGACGAAGCCTGATTCAATGGCTGTATCAACGACGTTGGCTGACGTGGTTTTGAAAAAACGGTAGTTGAGTGCGACATCCTTTGAGGTGACTCGCCATCCGACAGGAGCATTCTCGAAATGGGTGCGATAAGCATGTAAAACAGTTGTGGTAGTTGATGCTGAAAAGGGGGCATCGAGAATCTGACAAAACCGTTCCACATCTTTCAAAAACCGAGGAAATGAAAAGGTGACCGAATCTTTTGCGTTAGCTGGATTGCGGCTATGCTTGTTGTGGTCATGGTAGTTTGACAAGTTGACATGATGTATTGTGCTCATCGTGTCCATGCATTTGGCGACTTGTGATAGATCGAGGCCAAGGGAATTCAAAGAAGATATTTGAGAGAAGGGACAAAATTTCAACATGGAGGTTACTGGGTAATTCTGTGATTGCGGGGCACTTGAACCCTCTTACAAGAATTCCAGACGCATTGTTAAATATGACACGGCGTGTCCTTCGTCTAGGGTTACAAAGTGCTACTCCCAGTCCAGCAACTTTAGGAAGCTTCCATGGGTGTATGGACGCTTGCTTACATGGACCTTTTTCATGCAGTACTGTTCACTACTTCGAGAAACGTGTACGTATCAGCAAACCTTACACCAGTTTCAATCCTTGACATTTATGAAATGGAAAGCTTGGATGACACCGCGCTACGCCCGTAGTGGTCGGCTCCGTACGGTACCGCCGACGGAAATCACGGCGTCTGCCGATTCATCGGAGCTTTAGTTGTAGCGTAGCTTAAGTTACAGCCAATAGCTTTGTCTGGTGGTATCTTTTCCGACCACTGGCTTATCCGGCCGCCTACTCATGGTAAGTCGAAAGGATATCGCCTTTCCGCATCAGAATTAAACTTCCCCGGCCGTGATTCGCCAGTCTTACGATGACTTCATGAGTGGGATGCCGATCGATGCGCCCTCTCTCGTCTAGACCACGTTCCAGGCCTACCAAGATTAAAGCTGGACGGACACGTATATCGTCCCTGAGCAGATATCCCACGTAAGGTCGAAGTTTCCTCCAATAACCCTGTTCATCCCTTCTTCCGCAACCCAGCCCAAACCATGACTGTAAACAAGGCGGCGTGGATAACCAGATGTCCTGGCGGACCACCTCCCATGCTTTCTTCCGCCCTGTAATTTCCTCTGCGATTTTTGATTCTCATCCAGGCTCTTCTGATAGGGAAGATGTGGTAGATGGCCATGGATCGAGCAACCATAGCGCTTGCGTCGTCAAATGCTTTGCTGTCAGTTCGGACGAGCGACAAAAGGCACAAGATGTTGGTAGCCAGAAGCATTCCAGCGTAGTTATGGCATACTAAAATCGCCTCTTCGCTAGCGTCTGGGTCTTGTAGTTGCTTGCGTGGTTGGAAGAAGAACGATGCGGATGCCATTGACTCGAAGATGAGGTGTCCAAACAGGGCAAACTTTCCAACATGCATCTTTCTCTACGAAATGATCAAAGTCAATGGGGAGGGGATTTTCTTTTTTTGACTGTGTGAATCAAAGAAGAAAGAGGCACCGATGAACCACCTACATGCGTCGCATAATTCAAACTTGATGGTACTGAGATGAGCTTTCGCAACTTTATACTGTGGCACCTCAACCGGTCGGGCCACTGAGACACATTGCAAAGTTGAAGGGATCAATTTCAGGGATTCGATCACTCCGGCAGAGTCTGTTTCATGACTACAGCCACTAGACTGTCAATCGCATCCTTAAGCACATTCCCAAACCTTGAAAACCTTGTTTCGGGAAAACGTTTCCATGTTGGGGTAGAGTAGGCGCCCAACGGCGGGAAGTATCTACCGTAGACTCTTGTTCTACTCAGAATCCGCGCCCCCATAAAAGGCCGAATATACTGGTTTGATTGGCTACACAGTCTCTAGCAAAGAGCCGCTAAGCTAGAACTAGATGCGTGTAGGTGGGGGTCTGAAGGGATTTAGCCGGGGCAAAGTGCACAGTACCCACGCCTGTAGCCAATTAATGGCCCCTGCGACAGCGGATTCTGGGTAGAACAAGAGTCTACGGTAACCTATCGGCAGTACTCCCTTCACAGCGACTCAGGTGCCGGTGGGTCGAGGCACATTTTCAACCAACTACATCTTAGGATGCTGGGCTCTCCGCTCTCCGCCTGCAGTCCCCTGCAAGGCGAGGAACTCGGAAAATCGGTAAACATATCTCGGTTTCCCCGTTTCATTGTGCTCGGTACGAGATAAACGAATGTGAGTGACATCTAGTCAAGCTAGAGAAACCTCCGAACCCCTCCTCGGTTCCGTACCGAACATCACGCGACAGCGGGCAGGATACGCTCGTGAAGTGTTATTCGATATGCATGTCAGTGCTTCTAGTGTTTCGTGAAATCGAACACCCCAGCGCCAGGTAAGATATCTTCGGGAGGAGGTCATCGGCGCTAAAATGTGCTCACCTTTGCTTCAAGTCATGGATTACACGTCTGGTGCTAAATCACCCAGCTCCTTTCTTTACACATACCTTCAGGGATCACTAAGTTCAATCGCCAAGTGCATATTGCAAAACAACGCCTCCGCTCTGCCGATTAACAACTAACAGTCTTTAAGTCTGTGATGCAGGCTGTCAGATATTGCATACGCAATCGACAGAAACGTTCATCTTTCAGCACACCACAATTATCACATCGAAGTCCGACTTGGTCACGCACCATTCCTATTTCGCTCAGACAAAGTCAAAAATGGGAAGCCTCACCGTTGTTATCAAAGGGTCCAATTCCGAGATCAAAGTGAGAGAACTCCATCCTTATTTTGGCGCCGAAATTTCAGGGGTAAATCTGTCAACTGCTGTATCGGATGACGTTTTCAAGCAAATCACTGCACTGTCGGCAAAGGTGAGGCAGCCAATCAGGTCCCAGCAGCATCCTAGGACCGAATTCAGCGATCCATTGTTCATATACCGCGAGTTACCAATGTGACTAACCAGCAGCAGTACGGCGTGATCGTATTTCGTGGCACTGGTCTTGATGATGCTAGCCACATCCAGCTCGCTCGCCGTTTTGGACCTCTCTTTAGCATGAAAGAGGTGCTTGGGGATAGGGAAACCCGGCTCAAGACCTACGAACTTGCTGATTTGAGTAATATCGACCCGGACACAAGAGAGCCTGTCCCAGCCGAAGATCCCAAGGCGCAAATTGGTAAACTGGCGTCTTTTTTCCATCCAGATCTTGCGTATAATCAACAGCGAGCCTCATGGAGTCTTCTCAGAGCGCACGAAATCCCGCCACCAGGATACGGGGGCGACACTATCTTTGCTGACACTAGAACTGCCTTCGACGAGTTGGATAATGTCGAATTGGGCCTTAAGAAGAGGCTGTTGTCCAGGAATTATGTTGGTGTACACTCGTGGCAGCATGCACAGAAAATCAGTAACCCCAACTTATTCAAAGATTTGGACCCCTCAGCCTATCCTACGGCCAGACACCAGCTTGTAGAGTTGCACCAACCATCCCAGAGGATGAACCTCTACGTTGGGCTATACTTGCACCACATTGAATGCGCGCCCGAAGAAGACGAAGACTTAGAAGAACTCCAAGATAAGCTGCTGAAGCACGCCACCCAAGACAAATACCAATTGAATGTGCAATGGCATAATCCAGGTGATTTGGTCATATGGGACAATAGGTAAGTCAACAAAACCTACCAGTTAAAAGGTGCACTTCGCAGCCCTAACATGTCCGAATTAATAGAACTGTATTGCACAAAGCTGGTCCGGGAAGCTATGCTGGACGGTTCAGAAGGGACTTGAGACGCGCAACTGTGCTGGATACTTGACATATCTGGCAGGTGCGATAGCCGAAATATTATGCTAGTAGTGGAGCCTTTGAACATGACATGAGATGTGAATACGGATGGTGCGGATGACCATGAAAGAGGTGTTGAAACTTTCAGGGCCGGCAATAAACAGATAAAACGTAACACATAGTCAATCATCAGCAGAATATGTAGTACAGCTACAATACAACACTTTCTTTCTCAAACCGATAGTGGGACAAAAGCAGAATATGCAACAGAAAACGTGAGGATCTAGCAAGAAAGGACAGCATTGATGAAGTTGGTGTAGAAATTATTTTTGTGCATTGGAGGGAATCTCAGAAAATCCTCTCTCAAAGCCGCGCTAAATGAAACATCACATCAGACTCTCATCTCCTAATGAGCAATGGACTTGGAGCTGTAATGACTTCGCGGCATCAAATGCCCGACTTCATAGGGTGAGTTCAATGAGTCTATTGTCCGATAATGTCTTCTGGTAATGAACAAAACATTTCCCATGCCTCCAGCGCCTTTACTGGTTGATTTCACAGCGTCTCAAAAAGGCCATTTCGCTGGCCAGACCAGGCCCAAAACTGACTGCCACTACGTGCTCGCTCCCTACACCCATATTCCTAAGCTGGTCAAGTACGCAGATTGCTGTGGGACTCCCGGTATTTCCCCTGGTTCTGTAAATGTATCGAGTTGCCCTAATCTGATGGTCATCCAAAGCCATAATGTCCTTAACATTGTTGATGACCGATTCTCCTCCGGGATGGAGAGCCCAGTCGAAGTCGGAAATTTCGAGTTCAGGACGACCGACCTTTTCGCGATATGATGGGAGAAGCTTATTCCACAGAGGTCGGACTGACTGCTTAGCAATATCCGGAACTTGTTTGGAGATGATGCTGGTGAAACCAGTCGTCTTCACCATGGCGCCCATATGATGTATGGTTTCTGGTACAGTCATGCGCTCCCACTCAAGTAGCTGAAACTTGGCCTGAGTACGGTCGTCCAACCCATCATCGTTACACAACACAAAGGCGGATGCCGCATCGCCGAAGATGGCACCCGCGATGTCCATGTTTTCAATGTCGTTGGCGACCTCAGCTTCGGCGTATTGGTGTCTCAAATACATGGTGCAAACCTCTGAGGCAAAGCAGAGGATACGGGCAGGCCTCTTCCGAGACGTCGCAGCCATGGCAATGTTGGCAGCTACGCGCATCAGAGCGACGCTTCCAGCACAACCGACGCCGTTCAGAAACATATTCTCGACATGATAGCCCAGACCAAGTCTGCGCGCCACCAGATAGTCGTATCCGGGCAGGCTCAGAGACCCGACGGTGACTCCTATGACATGCGTGATCTCGTCTGGGTCACCACCCCAGTCCCGCAAAGCCTTTCGGCAGGCCTGCACCGTTAGATCAACCCCGACCTTGCGGAACCGCGCATCCAGTTCATCAATGGTTGGGATCTCAGGTTGACAGCCAAATCCGGTCTCGAAGTCCATTGTTGATGCTCGTGTTTCAATTCCGCTGCTCATTGTGAGCTTCAGTAGTCTAGCAAGTCTGTTTTGACAGTCCAAGTGTTAGCCCTGATAATGCCAGAATAGCAATGACGAGTGTATTCTACACCGGCTTTTGGGTATCATGAAATTTCTTTGCCCAGTTCACGAAAGTCTCGGGTGGGATCAAGTATGGAGGATACTGCGACCCGATGCCAGAGATCCAAAGACCAGTAACTGGTGAATGAGCCAATTCCTTGCCATGCCCGCCGTTTTGCGCATAGCCATTTCGCGTCTGTTGGTCAAAAGTGATTCTAGTCATGATAGTTCCTGTGGTAAACAGTAGTGAACTTGGTTGCGCCAAATGCCACACAAAGGCGATTCGTTGACTCGTAGACGACGGAGCAGATGGTACTTGACTAGTACTTCGTATAGAATATGCAAATAGCCGCACGTATGGTCGAGCACGGAACACAAAGGCTAATTAAATTGATCAAACAAGGTCACGGGAAGGATGAGTAATCTAAAAAGATCAGAAATCAATGAACTTGAGCCACGACCATTTACTGACATTCTTTCCAGGAGTCGGCCCTTGCCAAAATCTCCGAGTTTCACGCCTCTTTGAAAGCTCCGAGAAATTGGATATGACGGTTCAGCACGGGTCATATTTTGCAGGTTCCGTGCCCCGGCACGGCGACAGGAGGGTCGGGATTTGGAAAGTGCAGTCCCGTAAAGAAAATAATTCTGAAACACTGGGCCTGAACTATTTGAAGCCGACGGGAGCGAATGCTTCGCTCTCGGAATGCATATCCCATCGGCTCTGTCGATTCACTTCTGGCCTTCATTTTCCGAAAGCAGAGTCAGGGCCGTCGGCAATGTCACCGCGGTAAATCAGTTCAATTCATCTCACGTCTTGAATTTCGTGTGGTTACTACTGCGATCGTCTAAAAGATATTCTATCACAACCAAGTACCGCCGAAGGAAGTCATAGACCTTGTTTTGCAAATCATAACACTCACCAAGGGCAGCTTAATCAAGAAATAATGTTGTCAAATCTGTCAACGTATTACGGCGAAGAGTCGATCCCAGGTCGCAGCGGCAGCCGCGACAGTGGGGTTGCTGTGAATGGGGTGGATGGCTACGACACAACAGACAGCGGTTGCAGCACTCATGAAGTTACCTCTGGAGATAGCAACACGGCCCTTTTCGAGCCGGTGGCAATTTGTGGTATGGGAATGAGGCTTCCTGGAGGTGTGAACGATCCAGACGCCTTTTGGGATATGCTGGTGAACAAGCGCGACGGGCGATGTCCGGTGCCTAAAGACCGCTATAATGTTGAGACATGGCATGCGCCAGGCAAAAAGAGGCATGTTCCTAGTGATCATGGCTACTTTCTGGACAGCAGCATCGACATCAAGAACGCTGATGCTTCCTTTTGGTCAATGACCAAGAAAGAGCTCGAGGTATTGGATCCGCAGCAACGATTAAGTCTGGAAGTTGTCTATGAGACACTCCAAAGGGCAGGTCAAAAGCCCTCCGAGCTCCGAGGAAGAAAGATTGGTGTTTGGGTTGGCAGCTTTGGCGGTGACCGGGCTGAGCTGGACGCCGCCGACCCACACACCGTCCATCCCTACAACTTACTCAATGGCTTCGACTTTATGCCGGCAGATCGGATTCACTACGAGTTCGGCTTCATGGGTCCGAGCGTTACTGTTCGAACAGCTTGCAGCTCCTCACTGCTGGGCTTACACCAAGCCTGCTATGCTCTGATACATGGCGATTGCGAAGCAGCGGTTGTAGCCGGCACTAGCATCATATACTCGCCCACTCTCACAGCCACGATGAACGATCATAATGTTCTATCTCCTTCAGGCACATGCAAGACGTTCGATGCTGAGGCAGACGGCTTTGTACGTGGAGAGGCTGTTGTTGCTGTTTACGTCAAGAGACTCAGCGACGCGGTTCGAGACGGGGACCCAATCTGCTCAGTAGTTCTTTCCACGGCGAGCAACTCTAGTGGCAAGTCTTCCACGATGACAGCACCGAATCCAGATGCCCAGGAAGAATTGATTCGGAGAGCACATGAGGTCGCCGGTATCAAGGACTATTCCAGGACGGCGATGATGGAGTGTCATGGAACAGGGACGCCAGTCGGTGACCCTCTCGAATGCGAGGCTGTGGGACGCGTCTTCGGAGATCATGGCGGCATCTACATTGGCTCTGTCAAGACCAATATTGGGCACGTTGAAGGTGCCGCTGGCCTTGCCAGTGTCTTGAAGATGACGCTTGCTCTTCAAAACGACATGATACCGCCAAATGCCAACTTCAAATCTCCCAACCCCAAGATCCCGTTCGATCGCTACCAGCTAAAGGTTCCTACACAAGCTATTCCTTGGCCCCAAGGGAAAGACAGAGTCGTTGGTGTCGGTTCGTACGGTGTCGGCGGCTCTAACGCTTACGCCCTCCTGGCCTCAGTCGGCCACGTCGGGATTAAAGATGAAAGAATAAAGACGAAGACGACGAAAACCCTTCCTACAGTGGTTCCAATTGGCTTAGAGCCTCCTCAGCTTCTTCTTTTTTCCGCCAAGCATCCCGAGGCACTCGAGAAGATGGTGAGGCGCCATCAGGCTTACAACTTAGCCCACCCAGACCGATTGAGCGACGTAGCGTATACCTTAGCAAAGAAACGGGATTTACTAAGCTACCGCGCTTGCTGCGTGTCAAATGGTATTGATGACTTCGCAGTTATTAAACCGACTCGACATGGTATTTACGACCCTGCTCAATTGGTTTTCGTGTTCACAGGACAGGGCGCGCAGTGGGCACAGATGGGGAAGTCCCTCGTGGAGGACATTCCATCATTCAAACTTGCATTAGTGGCGATGGACAATTTGTTGCAACAATTACCAGATAGTCCGAAATGGAATTTAATAGGTATGTCAAGATCTCTATCTCAACAGTCGGAAGCCTGGTGTGGTCCCATTTATTGGACAAGCTGACATGGCCTGACAACACAGACGAGATATTGGCACCGAAGAGAACTTCTAGAATCAACAACGGGCAAGTCTCGCAGGTTTGCTGTGCGGCTCTTCAGTTGTGTCTTGTCGACCTCTTACAGACATACAACGTCAAACCAGCAGCGGTGTTGGGCCACTCGTCAGGAGAAATAGCAGCTGCTTACGCCTGCGGGGCGATAACCCAACGCGAAGCCATTATCATTGCCTACTATCGTGGCAAGATATTGGGGGCCGTGGATGACTCAATTGGTGGCATGGCTGCTATCGGGATGGGAAAAGACCAGGTCACACCATATCTACGGCCTGGAGTGTTAATTGGATGCGAAAACAGCCCGAACAGCGTCACACTAACCGGAAACAAGCCTTCCCTCGATCTGGTGGTCACGGAGATAAAGAAGGCACATCCGGATGTACTTGCCAGAGCTCTACAAGTCGATAAGGCATATCACTCCCATCACATGCAAGCTGTTGCTTCGCAATATGTCGACCTGCTTCGACCACACGTGCAGCCTCGTGACCCAAAGACGCCATTCTTCTCCAGTGTCACGAACCAGCTGGTATGCAAGGGGGCTGAACTTGGCTCCGATTACTGGGTCCAGAACTTGGTATCACCGGTTCTCTTCAGTGGGGCTGTGAGCAAAGCATTGCACACCCTTAATTCCGAGAAGGCTTTCTTAGAGATCGGACCACATTCTGCTCTTGCAGGTCCTATTCGACAGATCATAGGGGCTGAGAAAGCCAACGCCGAGTATATCGCCACCCTCATTCGCGGCCAGGACGCTCACCAAGACCTCCTTCGTGCTGTGGGCGAGTTGTGGCTACGTAACCATCCGGTGGCCTTGGATCGCGTGTTCGACGAAGGAAACATTCTGACAGACCTCCCGTCGTATCCTTGGCACTATGAAGGGCCACTATGGCATGAGTCTAGGCTATCCGAAGAGTATCGTCTACGCAAGTTTCGACATCATGAACTTCTTGGGAGTAGAGTTTTGCAAAGCACAAACAGAAGTCCAGCTTGGCGAAATCTGCTACGTCTAGAGGATGTGCCCTGGATTGCAGAGCACGAGGTTGAAGGGACCATCATCCTTCCTGGCGTCTCCTATTTGTGTATGGCTGGTGAAGCTGCTAGACAGCTCACAGGAAACCCCAATTTCACGTGCAAACAAGTTCACTTCAGTGCGGCTCTGCCCATGACGTACGAGAGCCAGACGGAAATCGTCACTCAACTCAACCAAATAAGTCTCACAGACTCAATCGACTCGGATTGGTACGACTTCACCATTTCCAGCTACCAGGACGGAGGCTGGGTGAAGCACGCGTATGGAAAGGTCCGAGGTGACAGCGAATCGTCGAATAGTAGCCTGGTACAATTTGATGCCAAAGAATTTAGCAGCGTCTTCTCGAGGGTGTGCTCCTCCGCCTCGTGGTATCGCAAGTTTAGGTCCCTCGGCCTGGAGTATGGTCCACGCTTCAGCGGCATGGACATCGCAGCCGATCCTACAACACCGCAGATCAAGGGAGCTTTGAAGCTTGACCTACTACCGGGAGAGGAAAATTACTATTCTATACATCCAGGGGCGTTGGACCGTCTTGTTCAAAGCTTATATGTGGCCGTCGCCCATGGTCTCACGCGAAATTGCAACTCGCTAGCACTAGTTGCTTACGTCGATGAGTTCGCCTTTGCAGTGCCTCCGGAAGGAGCTCAGGAGCTGTCATTTTCAGCAAAGGTCACGGAGCAGCGGCCTGGAGCGTTTCTGGGTAGCGTTGACGCTACTCTCGACGGCGGTAGCGTAGTCGTGAGCTCCAAGGGGTGGCAGCTATCGAGAATCAGCGGCTCTAACGGCGCAAATGAGGTTTCTAATCCACACGGAGCCGCAGAGCTTGAATGGAGGGAAGACATTGAGTTGATTGATCCCTCTTCTCTGATACGACCCGCGATAGACGTCTCAAAGGCGGAGCTGTATCGACTGCTCGACCAGTTCAACATACTTTCTCTCACCCGAACACTCGACAGCATACGCCACATTGCTCACCCTACACGTGAACACCTGAGCAAATACCGGAAATGGCTTGAAGACACCGTTGCTGGTTTTGCTTCTGGCTCGCTCAAATGCCCTGGAGTTCCGGACGCTGACTATCTCGTCAGTATGGCGACAAAAGATCGAGATGTCCTGCTTTCTTCGCTGTTCAAAGACCTTGAAAAAAGCGAGGTCCATGCTCCTGCAGCAGCTATTCATCGTGTCAGCTCTTCCTGTGAAGAAATCTTCAATGGCGATGTCAGCGAGCTTGAGCTTCTTCTAGCGGATGGCGTACTTCAAAACGTCTACAACTGCCTTCTTTTAGACACTGACTCGTCAAGGCTATTATCACTGATTGGGCACAAGAAGCCAAACCTCCGCGTGCTGGAGATCGGTGCCGGAACTGGAGGTGCGACGGCTAGCACGCTCCGGAGCTTGACATCGAGTCATGGGCAGAGGATGTATCAGTCCTACACGTACAGTGATATATCCAGCGGCTTCTTTGCAGATGCAAAGAAGAGGTTCGAAGAATACGGGGGAATTGAATTCGCTATCCTTGACATCAGCAAAGACCCGTTGGAGCAGGGGTTCCACGACGAGTCATACGACCTCATTATTGCATGGAACGTCATACATGCCACACCAAACCTTCACGAGTCGCTAAGCAACATAAGGAAGTTGATACACCCTGAAGGACGGTTTTTATTGCAAGAGATCTTTCCGATGACGCCCTGGATCAACCATTGTTTTGGCGTCATCCCAGGCTGGTGGCTTGGTGAAGCCGACGGTCGCGTTTCCACGCCCCATGTCAGCTTTGAGAGATGGAAGAAGGAGCTATCGGACTCCGGATTCGGTGACATATCAAACAGTTTCGACGGTTACACGAACAACAACATCATTTGCCGGCCGTCACAACCTAAGTCCTCGTCGGCACGAGTCACACTTCTAAAGCATAGGGGCCAAGATATTAAGCAGCTTTTTGAGACTCTGCGGCGGGCTTCATACGAAGTCGATGAATACACCTTGGAAGATTCAGAAGCGAGTCTAACCCCAGAACAAGACGTCATATCCGTACTCGATGTCCTTTCTCCCTTTTTCGCCGGTCTGACAGAGGAAAGATTTGCACACTTTCAGCGATTTGTCAAGAATGCCCACGACAGTGACTGTGGTGTTCTGTGGCTTACTGGCCAATGTCAGGTCGGCCAAAATATTCAATCTGAGTACGCTCCGCTTTTTGGTTTAGCTCGTGTTCTGCGGACAGAGCTTGGGCTTGATTTTGCCACTCTCGAGTTCGATAGTCTCTCTCCGGCAGCCATCACCAATGTTGTCCCAAAGGTCTACAATGAATTCGGCAAGCGTGTCAAGAATGACCCGGATAGCAACCCCGAGTACGAATGGGCGTACATGGGCGGCAAAATTCTCATCAGCCGTTATCATCATATTAACCTGACAGCTGAGTCTCAAATGCTTCCAGAAAGCATGAGTGTGCGAAAGCTCTCCCAGCGCAAGCCGGGACTCACTGACACACTGTATTGGAAACCAATGATGACTCCAGCGCTCAACAAGGACGAAGTCAAGATCGAAGCAAAGGCCGTGGGCATGAACTACAAGGACGTTCTCATTGCTCAAAGTATTATCACCGACACAGCGGCTATTCAAGATGGACTTGGTCTAGAATGTGCCGGCATTGTCTTGGAAGTCGGCCCCGATGTGGACAGGGTCAAGGTGGGCGATCGCGTCGTGGCCATATCTAGCGGGTCATTCACAAACATCAAAGTGACGTCCCAACAGCTATGCTGCAGGATACCGGACCAGATGGGTTTCGAAGACGCTGCCGTCATTCCTGTTGCATACTGCACCGCTCTTCATGCGCTGTTCACCCAAGGTAAAGCAATCCACGGAATGGTATGTGAAACACCTTAACTTCATAGAACCCTTAATCTCGATCGTCACTAACGGTATGCGTGCGGAAAGAGTATCTTGATCCACTCGGCTACGGGAGGTGTGGGCTTGGCGGCACTCCAGCTCGCTCGGATGCTAGAAGCCGATGTGAGTTGAACATTTCATATAAGCCTTCCTGTTTTCAGCCAAAACTGACGAGTATCTCAACAGATTTACTGTACTGTCGGCAGCCAAAGTAAGAGAGACTTTCTCATCGAGAAACTCGGAATTCCCCCAGGCAAGATTTTCAACTCCCGCGACTCATCATTCCTGCCAGGCATCATGGCAGCCACAAAGGGATTGGGGGTGGACTTGGTCCTCAACCAACTATCAGGAGAGCTGCTCCACGCTTCCTGGCAGTGCGTGGCTGAGTTTGGTACCTTCGTCGAGCTCGGCCGCCGGGACTTCCTTGGACATGCGAAGCTGGCCATGGACCAGTTTGAATCTAACAGAGCCTTCTGTGGTGTTGATCTGGCACATCTCTGGGCCCGCAAGCCGCGATTCGTTGGGGACATGCTGGAGCGAGTCATAGATCTATGGACGCAGGGCCACATTGAACCATACATCGCTTCTACTTTCTCAGCCGCAGAAATTTCCCAGCCCTTCCGACAAATGCAGCAGAGCCAGCACATAGGCAAGATCGTTGTAACATTGCCAGAAGGAGCCGAATCCCAGCTGCTTCCCACCGAGGCAATCCACAAGACGCTCAAACTACGGCATGATCGGTCATATCTCTTTACTGGTGGCCTGGGATCTTTGGGTACAGTCATTTCCTCCTGGCTTGTGGAAAAGGGGGCCAAGGAGATCATATTCCTATCTCGCTCTGCAGGTCGTCTGCCGGAACATGCCTCTTTAGCTAAAGAGCTGGTATGTCTGGGTTGCAATGTCACATTTGTTCCCGGCAACGTCGCCAAATATGACGACGTCGTTCGAGCTATCAAAGCCGCCAAAATGCCAATAGGAGGGGTCCTGCACGCTGCCATGACTCTTCGGGACGCTAGCTTTCTCAGTATGAGTTGGTCTGAGTGGCTTGCGGCATCGCAGCCGAAGATTGATGGAACTAGGAACATCCATGAGGCCTTGCTGGAGCGGCAGCCTGACGTTCCGCTTGACTTCTTCTTCTTGTTCAGCTCCACAGCAGCTACAGGTGGATGGTGGGGACAGGCCAACTATCATGCTGGGAATGCCTACATGGAATCCTTCGCTGGTTATAGGCAAAATTTGGGACTAGCTGCAAGTGTTCTAAATGTAGGCTTCATCAGCGACGTCGGCTACGTGGCTGACCGACCTGAGGCAGCTGACTTGGCCAAGGCAACAGGTCAATGGTTCAACACCGAGGTCGAGCTCCTGGACTGCATTGAGCGGATGCTGATGGAAGCTCCGACGAGAAAGGGCGCTTCAGCTACCTCGTGCCATGTAGAACCATCTCTATTGGCCATGGGAATGCGGTCTACCATACCGCTTACATCGAAATCGTGCCGTGTCCCGTGGAAGAGAGATCGACGAATGCTTGCCCTTCGCAACCTGGACTCGGATGACAGCAATGTTCCTTCAGGCTCAGACAGTATGACGAATGACGAGCTCAGCCACGCCATCCGAGAGCTAAGCTCTAATATCGTTTCGCTCCAATCAGAAGAGACCACAGAATTCCTAGCAACGCATATTGGGAAAACGCTGTGCAAATTCCAGCTTAGACAAGACACCGACCTCGACTTCCAGGCTCCATTAACGGACCTCGGTCTAGATTCCCTAGTAGGAATAGAGGTGCGAGCCTGGATCAGGCAATGGATGGGCGTAGATCTGGCCACGCTTGAGATTACCGGCTCCAAAAACCTACAGCAGCTTGCTACGGCGGTGCAGAAAAGGATGATTCAGAAATACAACTTTAAGACATGAGGCGCAAGCAACCGCATGGGATAGGATTCCAGAGTTTGGCTTCCTGTACGTAAATAGACATGGCTTGGGGATCAACTTGGTCTCAGAACGAAGGCTCTTTGTGGGGTTGCGAGTAAGCCTAACTGCCGCTAGGCATGCTGTGTAACTCGCGGAGAGTTCACGGAAGTCAAGCGCGACCATATCCGCCAAGAAAGTACCTGGCATACGCTGAGCAGCATGCTGAACGAGCTGTATAATTGCCGGGCAAAGTCCTACATACATATGGTCAATTTGAGTTAGTTAATTGTCGATCCTTCAGCAGGGCGTAAGCCAGTCGCGACAGGGGTCTGGTGAACTACCGGAGGCTGTCCAGGGTCCTCAGTAGGTGACCAAAGTTCCGCAGATCATCGAAATCGCCCCAGTAGAAGTTGCATCACGGAGCTTTAGATAGTACGTCAGGGCATCGCCGAACATTTGACAGCTTGATCGGGCGAAAGAGTGGAATCAAGTGCTGGATTTCTATCATCTGACTTGCATCCTTGTGGGGAAATCCTATGGGCGCTTGATGGGCTACAGCTCTGCATATGGAAGGCAAAGTGCCTATTTGTCGAGTATCGTACCAGTGCAAAGCCTTTCCCGAACAAATATCTCTCGGGTTGTGTCCAGAGGGCAATAAAACTAATCTTTCCAGAACTGCAAGCGTAGCAAAATGGAACCAGCCTCTGTTCAGAGTAACTAGATGAAGGTTGATACATGTACCAACGTAACTTCGCGTGAGTTGTCTAGTAAGGCGGGGACTTTACCCAAGTTCTTCGCGTATCTGTATTGGACGCTCGCGATAGTGACAACTTCGGGCAACTCTGGCTTCAGTATCCACATGGCGGCCGCTCGGCCCACCTTAGCCTACTACACCTCAATGGCTTATAGCCTTGTCGGCATTCTATTCTTGATTGCCTCATGGTGGCCACTGATGTCTCATCTGCCTAGGACGAGACATGGTTCATTTCACTCACTCATCAGTTGCATCGACAAAACCACCTATTACTAGCGGTGAACACTGGGTATGCCATGGACGGATAGTCATCGTTGGTGCAACATGGCGTTGAGGAGGAGGATCTTTTGTATGATCTGCCTGGACGGTACTTAGTAGTTGTCTCAAATTGGCCGGCCAGGCGCATTGCTTGAGACATTAATTTTAGGCAGACAAGGTAAAAATCCTATGGGGACTATGAGCCCATAACTATGTTGTGATTTTTCGTGAGGATGACAACACGGTCGGGTGGTCAACTATATAACCCTTCAGATCTCCCGCGTCTTTCTTTCTTGACCTTCAATAGCATCAGCCTCTCACCTCATCACATCTTTCTACATCTCCACAGCCATACTTCTCAAGCTTCTTGACCTGTCTTCTCACCTTTTCCCACCAAGATGAAGTCTTTCACCGTCATTGCCGTCACCCTTCTGGGTCTCACCAACGCTGTCAGCATTCGCATTTGCAAGGACCAGACCATCACCAAATGTGTCACCATGAACGTCAACGGCTGCAGTAAGTTTGTGACTATAGTCCCGTCATGATACGAGGTCTAACAAAGCTTAGCCAACTTTCCTGGAAGCATGAACGATGCTGTCAGCTCTGTTGACACCGGCAGTGCCACCTGCACCTTCTACAAGTAAGTCATCACAGTCGGTTCTTCAAACTGGACGTGGCAGATTACTTCAGTTACACCCAGCACCGTGTGTCAATTGAAATCTAATACGTTTTGCGTTATTTCAGGGACGGCAGCTGCACTGGCGGCTCCTGGACCACTCGTGGCCTGCAGAACACCGTTCCCACCAACTTCAACGACAAGCTCAGCTCCGTCAGATGCTAGATGGCATAGTGACACGTCAATCCACACAAACATCTTGTCACGGGAACTCTGGGCTGCTAAATAAGTGCTCGCCTGGCCTTGGATGCTTGTGAGGGGCCCCTAGCACTTCTGGCCGCCTGCAGACAGTGCTTCTTGCGTCGTGGTGTAAGCTGGATACGTGATGTCATTTAGCTTGTTTCTGGGTTTGATATCACTTTCAGGCGCATTTACATAGCAGGAAAATTCCAATTGCACTCATTGGATTTAACCAGTCAATACCACTATGCGAATCATATCAATTAGAGTCTACGTGGCGATGTGGAAGATGCTCTCAAAGCAGGTGCACCATCTCGTCTAGGCCCTCAATATGACCTTCTCTGCATTATCCGCCAAAGTGGCAAAACCCTTGATTGAAATGACTAAGCTTGCTGTGGCACCTGATACCTCGTCCTGCCTGCGTGAAGTCCCTGATTCCACTTGCCTCTCCGAGGCCTGGCGTGATCACAAAGTGGTCCAGGCATCGCGTCCTTACCCCGAAACGTTCTGTCGCACAGATTTGAAACCTAATTTGATTCAAATTTTATGAATCAAATGAGATGGAGAAAGTGAGATAGCTTCTTGCTGATTTGCTGGTACCTCTGCTGGAGGCGGACCACCCCGCACGCAGCTGCGTCCAAAGTTCAGCGGGTCAAGAAATTCAACAGTCCATTTCCTTGAGCTGAAATAGAACCTGCTACCCACAAGCCTCGCTGGATGTGAGCATATTTCTATCATTTTCATGCATCGTAGGTCTTTCTTTCAACATGATCGAAGGAGTCTCCCACAAGCTTGACCCGAATGGCGACGTTTTACTCACTCTCCATCCTTCGACTTCTCCGTTTGCGCCATGGGACGAGAGAGCATCAGCAGCGACTGAAGGGAAAGGAGAACGCCGTACCTCGCCGAATGGAAAGTTGCCCGATGTGCACGTGACGTCCAAGGCTGAAAGCATAAAATATCTGTTATCGTCTCGGCACCTTGCTCTTGCCTCCCGCTATTTCGCATCAACGTTGAAATGGACCGGGAAGGAGGCTTCAACTAGAAAGATGGACGGTCCGCATCATGTGGATGCGTCTGGATGGGATTCTCAGGCGTTTCTCGTGGTGATGAAAGCTATGCATGGAAAGTTCCGTGGCATTTCCCGTTGTGTTGATCTCGAAATGCTCGCCAAGGTCGCCGCGATCGTGGATTACTATGACTGCCATGAGAGCCTGGAACCACTCTCGACAATATGGATTGAAATGCTGTCTAGAGCATCGCCTCTACCGAAGACATGCGATCGAGATTTACTCCTGTGGCTTCTAGTATCATTTGTTTTCCGGAACGAGGCCATGTTTCAGCATGTCACCAAGACAGCTATCCGGGAAACCAAGGGGCTGCTCCCATCTCTGGATCGACTTCCCATTCGATCGTCCATAACGGGTGAGGATTCCACAAAGTTCAGGGTTTTAGCAGGTCCTTAGACTAACCTTCAACGATGCAGACGCAATCGACCAGCGTCGCGAAGATATCATTGAACGAATCTTAAAAATGCTGGAAAATCAAGCTGAACGATTTCGAAACGGTTCGTCCGGATGCAAATTCGAGTGTTCGGCGACCCTTCTGGGGCTGTTGGTGAAAAACATGGCTGAGCGCAACGCCGTCTCGACCCTACACGGGATACAGCGTCACAGGGCTCGAAAGGTCTATTAGAGCCTTCAAGAATCCACCATCTTGCTGCCCTTTGAGTCCGTTCGTTGTACCTACTAGGATAGAAAAGTACGACAATATCACGGCGGGGCTGGAGATGAAAGAATTTCTCAGTGACGAAGACATCGCCGACAGTCCAAGTTAGGGCAGGTCGTCACAATGAGCGGGCCAAATCTTCAGTCAATATTTTCTCCATATCCAAAATATTTACCATGTTGGGCTATTCTCACAGCACGGTAGTCGAAGTGGTAGTTTCGGCTAAGGGTGTTTGTATTTGCAAGAGAGTGGGCTATTCCAACGCATCAAAATCTAAAGGAGAGGGCTCCCCAAAGCCGCCCGGCTACAGTGACCTCCTATTTCTGAATGAGCGAAAGATACTAATCCGTGAAACATACAATACGACCTTAGCGATGTGTCTAAGCCTTGATGGCAGAGCTCTGCAACTTCAAGCGACGGAAACCGCCGCGACAGGCGACATCGCTCTGAAGCTCAACCATTCTCTTCTGGTCCCCAGTAGGGTCCTCCGAGTCGGCGTCAAGGCCCCACCCCAAAAACTCGTTGGTGTAGTTGGGTTGGAAGCTCTCATCTAAAACACCAAGCCTCTTGCCGTACTTGGTAACCTTAGTCCAGTCACGCTGGACGTTCTTCAGGTCATGCGAGAAGTACGCGAAGCTGCGCTCGAAGATCTTGCGGTTGAGTTCCGAGCCCATGACCGGCTTGAAGTCGACATACTCCTTCCAAGCCTCCTCGGGCTTCTCGAGGACGTAGTCGGTGGCCCGCTTGACAGCCTTCATGAACTTGCGAACCTTCTCAGGGTTCTCGGCAATGAAGGACTCGTTGCCGATGTAGAGGATGGTACAGAAGCAGCAGCATCCAAGTTCAGCCAGCTCGTCGATGCGGAGCATCTGGACGTCGGTCTTGGGCCGGCCCTGGGCAGCGAGCCACTCCTCAAGCTCGACCATCTGGACATTCTCCAGACCAATGCCAGCGTCGATGGTGCCCTCGATAATGGCCTTGGAGACGTTCATGCCGCAGCGCACGGCGGTGTAGTCGTCGGGGGTCATGCCATAGTGCGAGGTCAGCTCGTCGATCTGGATCTTGCCGAACTCGCCGACGTAGCCGATGCGCCTGCCCTTGAGGGTGCGGAAGTCGGTGGTGATGCCGGAGTCCTTCAAGTAAACGACGCCGGTGAAGGGCTCGTCGAGGAGACTGCCAATGGAAAGGACCGGGAAGTTGCGGGCCTTGGCCTGTCGAGGGATTAGGGAATGGTCGAGCCAGAGCAAGGGTCTTGTGCGGAACCTACAGCGAGCGTGTGAATCATAGCCTTGAAGCCAAGATCGACCTTGCCAGTGCCGATGATCTCGGTCACATCCTGGATGATAGTTAGTGACCGCCCAGAACGAAGGCCTCGATGACAACGTACGCTAGGGTCGTTGGGCTCAAGCAGAGCGACCTTGATGCCCTCGTCCTTGAAGTATCCCTTGGCCTGGGCGAGGTACAGGGGGGCGTGGTACGGGGTGGCGTGCCTGACCCAGTGTCAACTTACATTCGCAGCATGCACACGGGCAATCCTACCAGTTGGTGAGGAAGGTGATCTTATCAGTCGACATTTTGACAGATCAAGCGTGATGCTGCACGGGTTAGTTCACTCCCATTCTCTCAAGTGCAGGGCGGCAGGGAAGCCAAAGAAGCAAGTCCTTTCGCTGGTATTATCCAGATCAAGTTCGCCGGTATTTCTCAGATTAACTCCCTGTCGTGCCCTTCCGCATCGGCGCTCCTTACGATCGAATCGAGATATCGAGGGAGACCGACGTGGAAGTATGTGGCACGGCAGATGAGTCAAACACCCGGATGCGTTCTTCTCTTACTTTACCTCGATCTGTAGATGTTTCCATTGCGATAGATGCCATGGCTCTCTGACGCGGACGTGAGCGTCGTACCGGGTCAAGTGTAATTGGTGTTGGTTTTTGCAGTTGCGTTTGTTGCAAAGTGTATGAATCCGAAGAGAATTGAGAAATTGATGAGGGAGTTGCAGTTCATATATGCCTCGTCGGAGGGGTAGCTTCCTCAACAATTGAAGCTGGGCCCATTTCCCCTCATTTGGTCGAAGCTAATCATGCATTTCGGCCTGAGTTCCGGTCAACCGACCCAAGACGTTCGTCATTGACGGAGACTTCCAATGCGAAGAAATAGCTCTTCTTCCAGTCGCCCATTGGCTCCCAAGTGGGCGGACAGGGATAATTAGAGTGTTCTGACATCAATCATGCCCCTTTGATGCGTCAATCGAGGAGTACTTAAGCCGCCGGTCGACATGAGATTGTATCACAAAAGTGGCTCACCAATCCTCTAGCGTTAAAATCAAGCGACACAAGATCACGGGAAATTTGATTCGTCGAGCGAAGTAAATTGATTGCTAAAAAGCCTCAAAGAGAGGCCTTGGATTCCACCAAAAACCGGCATGATCTGACTGTTTCCCAGCGGAAACATCGGGGCAGACCGGACTACTCCGCGACAGACCTCCGGGATCGGAAGCTGACAACCGACCGGACCCACTCGGAGCCGGCTTGTGCCGACGGTGGCCGCTCATCGGCGGTAATGTCAATTAGAGTTACTCCGCGATGAAAACACAATCTGTTCTGCAAGAAGGTGCAAGTGAATTAATTGATTCTCGAATGATTCGCTATGACTACGCTAAAATCCACTGCTTGTACTGTTGTTCCTGTTGCTCTTTATTTCACTGGCGTTGATCCCCGGCTTATGTGTTGAGCGTTCATCTCAATCATCCCCGCCTCATTTCTTGCGTGGAACGTTTGCTCCTCCATGTGCAGGTCATAGATGCCTGCGTCTTTTGACACCAAAGTATCTCTGTAGATCCACTTGCTGCCCTTTGCCCCCTCCGTGGTCAACCCTTTTTCAAGAGCTTCCTCGTTCGCCCTCCTGTCTTGGATCGCCATGGATCTCATGACTTGCGCCATCTCAACAGCGCCGCCGTCGGGAACCACAACCCGGTTCGCTACCAAGGCCGCTGCAAGACCCAATGCCAGCTGCAATACTGCTGTCAGAAGCAGAATCATGTGGATCATGTTCCAGTGAGAAACGTTTAGCTTCGTGCCTTTCATCGGCATCGTACCCTCCAGGGTCAGCGAGGGGTTATTCAGCGCGGCAATGGCTACAACACCAATCGTGAAGCGGTTCAAGATCATCTGCATTACTTGATTGGTGCCGTTCATGGGCGTTCCAAAGATGGACTCCGCGGGATATGTCTGGTACTGGAAGTTGGTGTCGTTGGCGAGCGACGAGGCAGCATATCCCTGCAGCGCAATAGCTGCCGTCGCCAGCTCCGTGAGGTTGGTTCCGACATAGTGTTCCGGCAGCGTGGCGTTGGCCACTTCGTTGACCGAGACGTTGCAGCTGTAATACCATGGGGAAGTAGCCGATGCCTCAAAGACGGATACTATGCTGCATCCCGGTCCGCAGTCAAATTGGGAGTTTGTCATGAATGTCGACTGATCGCTACCGCCCGGGACGGGGATGTAAAGATCGTAGGTTTTGCCGTTGTCGAGGGCAACGGTGACGTTCGTGGTGTTGCCACTTCCACCGCTGATGACCGGCCAGGATGTGCACGATGATGTAACGTTGATACTTCGGTTGGTGCACACGGTCATAGGGTTCGAATCGTCGTCCTTAATTGATGAGGTGGAGGTTTCGTGGAAGACATATTTGCAGAGGTTCTCGTCGCAGAACATAAGAGGGTCGCTTTCGACGTAGATGGCTCTTGCGGATGGTACTTTCTCCAAGGCTGCCGAGTCATATGCCAAAGATATTGTGCCATAACTGGGCGATGAGGTTAGCTCCCGCGGTTGACATAGATTTCTGGTGACGAACCTGTTGGCGGTGTATTGCAAAGCACCGAGTCCCTGTCTGTTTGACTTGACGACCTTTTCGGTTCCGATCGTTGTCATGTCAGGAATAGTAATATTGCCGGGAACAAGCAAAGCTTGTTTATCTGCGGTATCAGTCGAGTAACAGAGACCGATTGCTGCAAGACCGATTTGAGAGCCCTGGAAGAGTCAGTGATAACAACCGCAAATGCCAACCAGAGAGCATACAATTGACAGGATAAGCCAACCCGTGGCCGCCATATGAATGGACCAACGCTTGGACCGAACCGCCAACATGATTGTGTGCTTCAAGTTATCCGCTGCAAGGATTCGCTCAACCTATCATGCCGTGTCAATTATCTTTCTTACCTCACTTTCCAATCTCGCAGACTTACCTTGCTCTTGGAACGATATCGTCGACTCAAGATCCACCACCTCAGCTCTGCCACCATGTGGTTCAAACTACTGGCCACTGCAATACCCAAGGCAATCGAGAGACCGGTGATGAGGGCATTATACTGTCGCTTCGTCGTCTGGCTCATGACGGGCTTGCTTGAGTAGACCCAGATCACGACGTATATCGAGACGATCACCGCCATTGTGATGCCCCATCGAGACAGCACCTTCGCTATAACTTTCCATCGCGTTTGCCTTTTGGCTGGCAGCCCGTGGAACGGTCCATCGTCTGTCTTCTTACGGAGAATCGCGGCGTCCTCGCTGTAGTTGTAATCCTGGGTGGGAGAAGAGACCTCGGCTGGACAAAGGTTAGCCTCGTGATTGTCATTAGTCTCGTGTTGGATCAGTCACTTACTCTTTACCCTTCTTAGTGAGTTAGGCATCTTGCCTTACCACGCTCGGCTTGCGAGCCAGCTTCAAGTCCAGTGGTGCAGTGGGCGAAGTCGGAGAGGTATCGGTCTACCTCATGAGGGGTAGCATGCGCCGGTATATGAACGAAGGGAAGAAGACCTTAAAGACTGGAGACCACAAGGTTGTCATCTTGAACGAAGGGCCCGTCGAGACTAACAACCTTTTAAGGCCCCGTAGCCACTTCGGCGGAGGGTGGATACAAACCCCAGGATGGAACGTCAGCTCTCGATTCGGTGCAATGGTGAATCGCATGTCAACAGGCCTCCCGGTTGACCCGATGGGGCTAGTGAATCAGAGAGCCGTCGCCGCCCCCACTGCACACGCTCTTGCTGGCATTTCAACAAGACTTCCAAGAAGACTCCAAGAAGCCACAGGCATTCTGGGGAGAAATGCGGACGCGCAATCCAAGACAACTACATGGCCGTCAGCCACCGATTCTCGCGGCCTCCAAAACAACCATCAACCAGCAAACCTGCACGAAGAGCAAGAGCGTTTGGCTGGGCAAGCAGTCAGGAGTAACAATCTCCTACAAAAAAACAACAACAGTGGACACAGAGTGAGAAAAACACCCAAGCGCTCGGGACGCCCCGTGCATGTCAAGGTGCCCTGGGTCACGACTCATGCACGTCAGGGGGCCGTTCAGGGCTGATGGTCGCTGATTCTCGCTGACATAACCCTGTAGGGCTCGAAAACGGCCAGCCCGAAATGACATCTTGGGGGTTTTAGGGGCAAGCTGCAGGCGGAGCTCTGTGATGTCTAGGTGTCATGGTGGACAGATTGCCCGATAGAGGTAAGATAGCCCGTCCCAGTCTCCATTTGCAGAGATTCACCGATGAGTCTAGGTTTTGCAGATTTCACTTAGATGGTGGCCGGGTGTCTTGGCTTTCCATGCTAAGAGCATCCCGGCAGCACGCGATCACCTCAAAATAGGTGGCGAGAGGTGCCGATGTCTCGTTCTCTAGCATCTCCAATAGAATGCCCGACATCAAGCAACATTCCTTCTTATCATTAAGCTTGAAAGTCATCATTCCCTTGAGGGACGTCCTTGAGGGACGTCAACGTGCCTGGGTGTTGAAGATATGAGACAGGTAATGGGCCCAGCTGGACCGCCGGTGTTAAGAATCAGTGGTCAGCCGCAAAACTGCGAGCCCCCTGTGCCTCCCGTGGACCCCCAGCTAGCAACGTTTAAAAACAGGTCTAAGACAGGGGATCTTGTCACGGCACGGTTTGCCGTCCCACCATTTCCACTGTTCGGATGAGCAGGTGTGGGAACCAGGAGGCCGGAGCGCGCAGCTCGCGAAGCTCAATGCGGACGCGTGCGCTACCCGCGCGTCCCGTTGGCAGGGTTGGGCCTAAATAGAGTTAGCCTTACGGGGTCGGCAGTTGGGACGCACAACAGCTTTTTGATGATGCCACACTGAGCAATTCTTGAGCCGCGCGACATCTTTTTGAGCTTATTCCTAGGTACTGACATATCCTGGCGCCAGGCACCCAGTGACGACGGTAGAGGACAGGCAGCTTGCTCATTCCATGGAAGCTCAGGCAAAACCATCCGTAGGCAGCACTCATTAGGGAATGTTGGCAATAGAAACTCAGGAAACTCAGGATTGGTCATCTTGGTGGTTTAAAGATAAGAATGAAATCACAAAGCACATGGAACATGAATGTGTTCTAAGAAAAGACAACATTCCTGAAACTGTGACTACCGGGGAACCCGTGATGTTGGCCCCAGAGCATCGTCTTCTCGACTGTCAAACAGCGAAAGGGTGGACCGCAACGGGACTCCGGATTGTTTCGCGGATGCTCCCATGGAATGGATACCCAAATTCTCCGTGAGCATATTAAAGGACAACAGCGTATCATCAATGATTATTCTAGGATTACTCGTCATTCGATTCTCTCCCTTCTGATCGGTTGGCATCCGGTGGCCCCACGTTCGGCAAACCGGCCGATCCAGCACCTTGGCGGTGCCCGAGCTGAATGACACTTTGCCTGCCAACAAGACAAAAATGTTCGCCACAAAGTCTTGGGCTTTCCACACACAGGAAACACATCCTCAAGATTCTTCTTTCTTGCAATGCAGACAAGGCGGAGCGTGGAACAAATGGCCGCGTCTCTTCCGGACATAGGAGGCATACAACCCGCCAGCGGCATAGATCGCCCCGACGCTCATGAGGATGGGCCACTGGAACTGGTCAGGCCGAGAAAAGACGACGGTGGCTGCATATGACAGGAGCTCGAAAATGCTCTGCATGGAGGCCTCAACGGTGGAGAAAGCGCCGCGATGCTCCTCATCGACGTCCTGATTTCAAGTCAGCGTTGCTTCATGCGGACAGGAGGAGTGGTCATGCTTGCCCCCTGGATAATAGTCTGGGCAGACAAGTCGTAGCCCCAAAGCCCGACTCTGCTCAGGATTACACCGCCAACGAGTCCGCTAACGGCTTCGATGCTGCTAGTTCTGTTCTGAGACTTGTCCGCGAAGAACCAGCTTACTCCTGCAGCAAGCCAGATCATCTGCCACGAGAGACTCCAGATACCGGCGCGGATGGGACCGATCTTGTCCATCAACTTGGGCGCGGCCCACGTCGCGCTGAGCTCAAAGACTGTGCTGATAGTCCGAGCAATACCGATGTGGAAGGAGTTGTAGCCGGCGGAGAGCAAGAAGGTGATCATCTGTCCGGAGAAGGAGAGTACAGTGAAGTAGAGCAGCGCGAGGGACAGCGAGGGTCGGAGGGCGGGATGCGAGAAGTAGAATGGGATTGCTGAGACGGGGAAGACTGTCTGGATCTTGGACTTCAGCCAACCGGCAGTCTGTTGCGTCTGCGGCACGTCCGCATCCTCAGGCCCGTCTGAATCTGATGAGTCGGCCAGCGTTGCTGGCTGGGATCTGGTCCGGAGCTGTGCCAGGGCTGGCACGAGTTGATAGACCTGCATCCAGGATCAGCATTTCGACTGTCGAACCACGGTATTGAATGAACTTACTCTGGCAATGCACAGATACTCGGTTACAACAGACAGAAGAGTCATGGAAAGAGTCACCCAGATGGCGATGGTAGTTGATGCACCATCAATCAGTGAGATTGCGAGGGGGCCAATTAATTTGCAGAACAAGTCAATGCGTCTGATTCGGGCATTCAACTCTGTTATTCATGTCAGTTGTGGCATGCGATGATCTTCCTCGGCTCGAGACTCACCTTGTCGGGCCTTCTCATTGCCTTCGGTTATGACAACGACCTATCGCCAGTGAGCCTACGCATGTAGGAGAGAGACAGCACGCCAATTGACTTACCCAGTCACGTTCGACAGAAACCAAATTCATTACAGAACACAACTTCTCAACGCAAGCCAGTCCGACTACCATCGCGAAGAGGCTGTTTTGAAGGTCGCTTTGGAGGTCACGCAGTCTTTCAAGTACGAGGAAGATACCACAGGACATGGCGACCGAAAGCCTCTGCCCGACAATCGAGATGCGTACCACCGACAGCCGGTTGCCGCGATCGATCCATGATCCAATAGACGGGGACAAAATGACCGCAAAGACGCCTCGGACGAGCGCGTAGATGGACATGGGCATCAGCGTTCCAGGGTAGATTGACGCGAGAAACAGGACCGCGCCGAATTCGAACAGGCGGGAGTTCCACGTCGATAGAAAATGCGAAACATATAGACGGAAGACTACCGGCTTCGAGATTGAAGGAGATGCTGGTGTCGGGTCGTGCTGGGGCGCCATCATCATCGCCTCCTCGTCACGGTAGCCCTCCGGGCGTGGCCGGTCGGAGATCGGCTCATCGTGGTAGGAGCCTTCCGAGAATGACGATCTCGGCGAATCTTCGTAGTCGGTCTCGTAGTCGTCATTGTCCGCCGCCAGCGCGGCCGTCTCTGCGTCCATTGCGGTCGCGATTGATGAATGCTTAACGCTCAAATGCCTGGAGATCCGAGGGCGCGCGCGACGGTCGGAGCGACATTTTAATGATTCAGTGACCGCTCCGGCCTCAAAATCGGACCACTCGGACGTAACGTTTGCCGGGGATGAATGCAGGGGTACACTCAAATGCCGGGAGGCTGGGCCTGAGCAGATCGAACCCTCTTCAATTGCATGCTTCGTTGCATTTCTCCCTTGGGTACATTAGGGATGGGTTTACTTGAGTCTGGGTGGGCTTCCTTACGCCTGAAAATCGATGAAAATCAGTGGGCGAACACAGCGCATGGCTACTCACATTGATCGGCAAATCCCAGATGGCCCGGGCCAAATGGGCAGCACTCTGCTCCGGAAGAATATGAGGCAGATGGTCAGGTTATGCAGTCGCTAACAGTGTTCATTTCAATTAGCCTTGTGTGAACCTGAGCTATCAATGTTGTAAGATCATCAAAAGACAGGTCAGCACCTGAGGTCCCATTGTGAACACAGCAATGCTGAGACTTTCCATGGGGGCGTACGTGATCGCTCAAGGTCAGAAACCAGCCCAACTGAAGAACTGCCAATGTATTCCCGTCATCGCGTTTAATTGTACTCAACCTGATGCCGTTTCTTCGAATCAATCACATCAAGTCCATCCCTTTCTGTCCCTGAACGCGCATCGATAACCAGTTAACGAAACAAAACAAACAGAGAAAGCCCCATGACCTGCTCAGCCAAACGCCCCGCAATCGGAGCTGCCCCGACCGCTAAAACTCCTACTGAACCGCGAAAGAACCGATTCAAGGTCCGCTTTTCCTTCGAAAACCGAGCCGCATCATCTTCCGGATCCGGATGAAGGCGTTTAACAAGAAGGACGGAGGAATGCTGTTTGACGTTACAAAGCATCGCATTGACGCGGACGCTATGGCACGTGAATGGCGTCGGATTCTTCTAGGTATGACGGCGTCAGCTCGCGCGGCACGTCGTTTCATGCTTCACGCAACCTCTCCATCTCAGTATACGCAGCCTAGGTGCCACCAAAGACCTGCGATCATAGTCCACTGCCGATTGCTGTTCATCAACAACTTTGCATCCTAAATCACAATGTCGGCGCCGTCTCCGATAATCGCTCTAGGTGGCAACGCTGTCATCACTGCCGCCTTCGGCGGCGCTCTCGGATACGCGTTTGGGCGAAGACGCGTCCTCACCATCCTCGCCAATTTCTACGGTGCCATCTTTGTCGTCTTCGGCATCAACGCCATAGCCAGACCAGAGTCTGCTTTGTCCTTCTTCGAATGGAAGTACCCAGAAGACCCGTACTCTCGCGAGCTCCTTGATCGCGTCATGGTCATCTACGGTGCGCGCGACATTTTCATGGGTCTAGCTCTCTTCGCCGCCACACTCTTCGGGACTAGGAGGTCTTTGGGTGCGACCTTGATTGCGGCGAGTGCGATGCCAGCTGTGGATGGGCTGATGTGTAGGGTGAGCGAAGGAGGCGAATGGGGACATTGGGGGTACGTGCCGACATTGGCCATTGTTGGTGCACTCCTGATGCGATGAGGCAAGCTGGTAAGGTCTTACATTATCGGCCTCTGTGGGCGTTGGGCCGCTTCAAACACATGCATTGCAGAACACGAGGAAAATTTTGCAAGCAGGAGTCTTATTAAAAATTCATATTCCAACGCCTACTTCATCCTCTCCCCATGATCTCATGATGAGCCCAATGCCTTGTTCTTCAACTCCGTTGAAGCCGTTTCCGCTAATTGGAACAGAGATCCCGAAGCCATGATCTCGAGTACGCTCACCTGCAAGCCCAGCAGTTGCCTGAACCATCTCCTCAGCTCAGTCGCCATTAGCGAATCAAGACCAATCTGCGCCAAACTCAGGCTGGTGTCGACATCTTCGCCAGGCTTGAGCATGAAGTCGTACACTTTTGCACCAATCTCCTGAGCCAGGAACTCGATGTTGGCCTTGTCCGAGAGAAGATCCGGGTTCTCTGACGCTTGGTTCAAGAATGTTTTCAGAGCACTGGAATCACCGCCCGACTCGTCGGCCTGCTTGTTGCGGATGTTGTGATAGGCACCCATGCGGCGGTCGCGTCGCCAGTTGCAGCGGTTGTTGGGATCCTCGAGGTGAAGTTCGGACCGGAGACCCATCACCACCTGGCTCTCGTTCTTCCACGCCTTGGGCGGGCGGCTAGATGGTGTTGCCTCGTAGGCAGACAGGTTGCCCTTGGCGGCAAAGATGGAGTGTTCCACGTAGTCGAGGTACTCCTTCTCGCCGAGGAAGTAGATGCCCTGGGCTTTGGTGTTCCGCTGGGCAACGGCACTTTCAGCCACGAAGCCCACGCCCTTGATGGGACAGATGTTGAGAATCGCCGTCGGAAGGCCGAGCCCAAGCCTGTACTGAGTGAGAGCCTCAAGGTATGTGCTTGCAGCGCTGTAGTTACCTTGGCCCGGCTGGTCGACGACAGTGACGACGGAACTGGCAAGCCAGAAGAAATCCAAGGGCTGGTTTTCCAGCGCATGATGGAGATTCCACGCGCCGGTGACCTTTGGCTTTGCAACTTGGTCCCACTGTTCCCAAGTCATGTCGACCATTGGGCTGTCTCTCAACACCATTGCCAGATGGAACACGCCCTTGATAGGCTTAGATGAGGTGCTGATAGCCGCCTTGACATCATCCATGTTCTCAACTCCACCAGCGACCGTTACAACCTTGGCACCGAGAGACTCAATCTCCTTGATCGCAGCCTTGCTCTCATTGCTGACGCCTGCACTCCGAGAGATGATCGTTAAATGGCGGGCACCGTGCTCAACCAACCATGTTGACATGGACTTGCCCAGGCCTCCGAGACCTCCTGTCAAGAGATACGTGGCTTCCGGGTCGAAGTTGATCGACTTAGCAAGCGGCTTGGCGTCAGTCTGAGCAGAGAGATCGTCCATCGAGACGATGACCTTGCCAATGTGGCTGCCATGTTGCAGGTGACGGAATGCATTGACAATATCACTCGCAGGGAATTGAGTCTGCTCAGAAATGGGACGGATGAGTCCTTGCTCCCAATACCCGAGGAACTGCTCCAACAACTGGCGGAAGTACCTAGGTCTCTTCCTGGCAAACTGCACGCCGTCGAAGCCAACATACTGCCGGCTACCAATGAAGGGGTTGAGATCCAGCTTGCCGTAGCCCAGAAGGTCACGCTTTCCAATCTCGACCATCGTGCCAAACTCTGCGACGCACTTCCATGATGCATGGAGCAGTGGTCCCGTCAAAGAGTTGAGCACAAGGTCGACGCCACGGCCGCCAGTCTCTCTCATGACACCGTCCAAGAAGGACTCGTCACGAGAATGGAAGATGCGGTTGCGTGGAATGCCATAGGTCTTCATGAGGTAGTCGACCTTGTCGGGGCTTCCAACCGTAACGAAGATCTCCGCTCCGATCATACGGCAGATCTGGATAGCGGACAGACCGACGCCACCACAGCCAGCGTGAATCAGGACCGAGTGGTCTTTTTGGAGGTGGCCGATGTTGATGAGGCCGTGGATCACGGTAGCGAACACAACCGGAACGCCGGCCGCGTCTTGGAAGCTGAGGTTGTCGGGAAGCTTGGCGGCATGGTAGCGTTGGAGAACGGCCTTGGTGGCCAGACATCCCTCAGGAGCGAAGGCGAAGACACGATCGCCGACCTTGAACTCGTCGACGTCTGAGCCGACGCGGGTGACGACTCCGCCGAGTTCAATGCCGAGCTCCATTTGGACGCTGCCGACGGGGTTGATGACACCCACTAAGAGACAAAAGGTTAGCAAGTGTTGATGAGAAACATGGTACAGATACACTTACTGGCTGTGAGAACGTCCTTCAAGTTGAGGCCGATGGACTTGGGCTCGACTTCGATGGTGTCGGCAGGGATGGTCTGAGGCAAAGCTTGCTCTGCCCAGTACAGAGATTCGATGCTACCAATCTTGCCGATCTGCAAAGACTGAATGGTCTCCTGGCCGGCGATGCTCCGCTGTGACAGTTCCTCCTCCAGCGAGAACGGATGGTACCTGCCGATGCAGATCGTGCCATCGTCGACGACAAATTCCTTGTCGGAAACCAGATTATCGTCGTCCTCTTCCTGGCGAATCTTACCGAACACCTTGAGGACGAGATCGTTGAAGTTGGGCTCGTCTTTGCTGATCTCAAGAGTGTGGAACGGGACAGCCAGCTCGGTGCGGATAGTTCTGGCAGCACCTATGGTTTGCGCCGAGCGGGGATCCTTGCACTTGACTTGGACGGGGTTTGTCAGCCAGAGAAGATTTTGGTTGACGCCTTGGTCCCGGATGAGGTCTCGGAAAGCGTAGAAGTCGTCTTGGTTGATGTCTTCGAAGAGATTCTTCTCGATGTCGATACAAGAGATGATGTCTTGATCCTTGGGGAGGGGGTCACCGAGGCAGATAGGAGTGACTGAAAACCCGGCGTTCGTTAAGGAACTAGAAAGTGACTGGGCGACGTTGCCTTCAGCGTCACTAGTGATCAGAGTCACTGATGTTCCTCGTGGAGGCAAATCTCGGCATCTCCTTGACATGATGGTGGTGCAGCACATGTACGGCGCGTCCTCGTCATAGACGGCAGTCTCAACGCCGGTGAAGCCGGAAGCGAGAAGCTCACTGTGCCAACGCGAAGGGTGAACGTAAGGAGCATAGAGACGACCGTCGTTCTCACCGAGCCACCATCCGACGAAGTTGCCAAAGATGTACGTCGGGGATCGGAGCTCGGTGCAGATCTCAGTCAGAACAAGAGCACCGCCCGGCTTGAGGACCTTGTTCAAGTTGCTCAAGGTGTCTTTCAGCGATGGCGTTGCGTGAACGACATTGGCCGCAAAGATCACGTCGTAAGAGGACTCGACGAACTCCTGCTCGAGGGGATCTTTGGAGATGTCGAACACCTTGTACTCCATGTTCGGGGCATATGCAAAGCGCTCCTTGGCTTGCGGGAAGAAGCCGGCGGAAACATCGGTGAAGGTGTAGCTCGAATATCGTGGTAGACCACCTTCGTGCATGAGATCACGCAGGATGAGCTCCGTCGTACCACCGGTGCCGGCGCCAACTTCCAGGATACGAAGCTTGGGCTTGGTGCTTGACATCAACTTCACGAAGTCACTGTAGCCGAAACTGACAGCGTTGTATAGCTTGGCTAGAATGCCGCCCTCCATCAGGATGTCAATCGTCTCGGCTTCGCCCTTGAAGATGCGCTCGGCATTGTCGACAACACGCTTGAGACCTTCGACAAGCCCCGACTTGTTGCCCTTCAAGAGTCTTCTGTGAAGATCTTCCAACTTGGCCCGACGCGCCTCACGAGTAAGTTTGAGGTACTTAGCAGAGTCTGGGACTAACGCGTTCCCTCCCTCTCTCGCCCCGTGAACTTCCCTGTCGATCCAGTCTCTCAGTTTGGCGAAGTGAGGTTGGGCGGGGCTCAGTCCGCGAAGTCTCTCACAACTCTCAATGATGCAGAGTAGAGTCAGTTCCTCAATCATCCGGGCCTCCTCACGGTCCGACGGCGGCGGCTTGAACAGAGGGGCAACGTCAACGAAGTCAAAGTCGGGAAGCCATTCAAGTCTGGCGGCTGCGTACTCGTCGTAGTCGGCATCGTTGCTCTCCTCAAGAGCAGTGAGCTTGAAGCCGTTGAGACGCAGCGCTGTCTTGCCGTTGGAAACGCACTCAACTCCTTCCGGCTCGGTGGTAGAAGATCCCCAGGCCCTCGCTGTCAACGAGCCATAGCCGCGACGAATATGCAGACTTTCGATGAGGGTCGGGACCGACAATTGCGTGACATTGCGTCCGAGACCCTTGGCGTAAGAGAGAATCAGGAGTTGGAAACAAGCATCGATGGCCACCGGATGCATCACATACGGCTTGCTCATCTCCTCACCGGGCACGGTGATGTCCGCCGAAGCCAGGGCCTCGGTGGTTGATGACGTGACATTCTCCAGCCGGCGGAACTCAGGACCAAAGTTGATGCCGACGTCTCCCATGTAATCGTAGAAACGGGAAGAGACCACCTTGCGGGGGTGATCCTCGCGAACGAGGGTGCTGGGGAGTTCATCATCGAGAGCCTTGACCTGTCCTTCGCAGTGCTTTGTCCATGTGGCGCCGTTGTATGATGCGATGGTGAACTCGAACCACTCCGAATGATCGGAGTCCGTCAAAGGGTGACGGCGCAGAGTCGTCATCAACTCAGCTGCCTTCTCGTGGTTAAGAACAAGAGCCGAGTGAGCTACCGTGTGTCTGATGCTGTAGCCTGCATTGACGCCAGTCATCTGGCGGACTGCTTCGCCAGCGATCGCAACGTAGCCGGCAAAAGGATAGACAATGTCTTGCTTGACTTTGTGGTCAACGATCCATGGCTCGTCCTCTAAAGACAAAATATTGCGCCACTGAGGCGCAGTGTCGGGCGACTCCGGAACACGGGCTCCCAGGAGGGCATGGTGAGGATACTTCCGCTGTCGCCAGGCCTGTGAGACTCTGCTCTCGTACCACAACGACAGACTGTGGTCGAATGCGTAGGTGGGTAGATCATTGAGAGTCTTGCCTCCGGAGTAGAGGGCGCCGAGGTTCAGGTGGAATCCTTCCTGGAACAGCCTGCCGAAGCAAGAGAGCAACGTCTTGACGCTATCATCGCCTCTGATGAGGCAAGATGCATAATTGCATGGACGAGAGGTTTGGGAGCAAATCTGTCGCAGTGGCCCGGCAAGCGCTGAGTGGGGACCAATTTCTAAGAAGAAGCCATCACCTTGGGTTTCGACGAGGCGAGAGACAGCCGTGGAGAAGCGGACCGGGGATACCAAGTTGGTTCGCCAATAGTCAGGGCCAAAAGAGAAGCTCTTATCGAGTCCCTCGCCCGTTACGCTTGAGAAGAACAACGACGTGGCACTGCTAGACCATGCTCCAATCTTCTGTAGTTCGACCTCCAGAAGTGCGGTATAGGTCTTTCCCAGGGCAGTCATGTGATCTAAAGACTGTCAGTATCGAGTGCTGTGAGTGGCATCAGAGACTTACGAGAGTGATATGCCATGTCGACCTTCAAGGGACGAGCCAGCACGTCAGACATTTCAGCCTTAATTCGTGCGATAACCTCTATGACCTTCTCCTTGTCACCGGAGATGGTGCTGCTTTGGGGACTGTTCTCGCATGCCACGACAACGCCATCGACGAGGAATTTGGAAACATCCTCAGGACCCAACCCAATCGCTGCCATGGCACCAGCAAGAGTCTGCTGCTTGGTGACATAACCACGGTAGTATGCGCAGATGATGGCTGCTTCAAGAGTGATGGCGCCTGCAGCATATGCAGCTGCGATCTCACCGCTAGAATGACCGACGACTGCTGTGGGCTTGACACCCGCCGCCCGAAGCCTGTTGACAAGCGCAAGTTGAATCGCGGTGCACAGAGGTTGAGATAGCTCCGCCGTGCCGATTCGGCTTGTGTTTGCAGGTTCGAGAAGTTCATCTAGAAGGATGGTGAGTCACTTCTCCTCAGGTAATTAAGGGCGATATTACTACTTACCAATGATGGACCATCTCGGCCGATGGGCAAGGCTCTTGAGAACACCATCCATTCGCTTCAGATCAGCTGAAAACAGAGGATCGGTCATGACGAGCTGCTTGGCCATCTCGGGCCACTGCGCGCCTTGTCCACTGAAGATGAAGTAGACGTCGGGGGCCCTGCTGGGTGCCTTCACAGAAGCTGATGTTTCGATAATGTTGTCGTCATGGACGATGGTGAAGGCTCTATGAGGCAGAGCCTCTCGCTTTGTAGCAAGAGTGTAGGCGATGTCGCGCTTGTTGACCTCCTGATGTAAAGCGACAAACTCCTGGTATCGATCTACCTGTTCCTTGAGTGAAGCAGCAGTGTTCGCGGACACAAGCAGCAATTCGGGGTGTGATGTGCCGTGTCCGTTGATGATGGGCCTCGATTTGCCGTAAGACTCGAGGATGACCTGCAAGCTGTCAGCTAGGCAAAGGCAATTGGTAGAGGCATCATCTTACATGAGCATTCGTGCCACCAATACCAAAAGAGTTGATGCTGATGCGCTCAGCTCGGTCAGCTGGCCAAGGTGTTGGCAGAGTAGGAACAGTAAGTTTCTTCTCGGCGAATGGGACTAAAAGAGAAATGAGTTCCAGTTCTGAGAGATTATGAAACTGTCAAGGCACATACTCTTGGGATTGGGTTCGTTGAACTTGATGTTTGGCGGGATGGTCTTGTGCTCCAGGGCAAGGACCGCCTTGATCAAGCTGTTCAGTCCCGAAGCACCTTCAGAATGACCGACGTTCGGCTTGACGGAACCGATGTACACGCCCCTTTCACCAAATACCTCGCCTACGGCCGATGTCTCAATAGGATCACCGGTTGCGGTACCGGTTCCGTGGCACTGCACCTGGGGTCAGCAACGACTCTCGAAGAGTGCGTGAGGTAGGCGATTGTACCTCAACGTATGCAGTCTGAGATGGATCCAAGCCGGCATCCCGGTAGACCTTGCGCATAAGGGCCTCTTGGGCAATCTGGTTGGGTGTGAAGAGTCCCTGGCTGTGACCGTCGCTATTGGCGCCTGTGGCTCTGATCACAGCTCGGATCGCGTTGCCGTCACGAATGGCAGCAGAAAGAGGCTTGATGTAGATAGCGTTGATTGCTTCTGCACGAGCGAAGCCGTCAGCCTTAGCATCAAATGACTTACATGAACCATCAGGGGACAAGATGCCCTCAGACGTAAAGGCAGCGGTGGTGGTTGGGGTCATGATTAAGCTGGTTCCCCCAATAATGGCGCCGGTTGCGTCACCATCTTGAATGGACCGAAATGCTTCATGGAGGGCAGCGAGTGACGCCGAACAACCAGTCTTGATGGTCATGCTACAGTTGTCAGCGAGTCGTAGGCGGGCCATGCCGCAGTCTGACTTACCTAGGACCCCTGAGATCGTACTCGTACGAAACACGGTTCGAGAGCATGAGGTCGCCATTTCCAGTGGCAACGTAGCCGAGTCCTCCTTGATGCTGAGTCTCTTTTCCAGCAATCTGCGCCCAATCGTCACCAAAAGTGCCAACGTAGCAGCCGATGCGCTCCCCGCGGTACTTGGTTTCACCGGCATCTTCGAGAGCCTCTCTGGCAACCTCCAGGAGTAGTCGTTGCTGGGGGTCACACCTCTCAACCTCTTTGCGAGACATCGAAAAGAGTGAGGTGTCGATGCGGGTGAGATCATCGGTAAGGAAGTATCCGAACCTGGTCTTGATAGTGTTCTTCCCACCGAGGGCGTCGTTGAAGCCGTCAATGTTGTAACGGGTGTCGGGAATCGGTCCCCTCGCGTCCCTACCGTTTACGAGGAGGTCCCAGTAGTCCGTGGCATTCCTGATGCCACCTGGAGCACGAAGTCCAAGGCCGCATACAGCGACGAGAAAGGGCTCTGAAGACGACTGGATGTATTCTCCCATGATGCCGGCGGTTATGACTCGTGATGATGAAGAGTCCAGAAAAAGAGGTCGGGGATTTGGACGGTTGAGCGTCTGTTTGTGTGAAATATTACTGAATTAGATGAAGCAACAGAAGATAGTTTGCAAACGGACTACATTCGTCAAGGCGACGTTGGTGTCTATTTAACACTATCATGATGCCTCCTTTCGTCACTACTTCACGATCAATGTCGGTTGAATCTGGCCCAAACATCCTCACTCATCGCGCGGCGGGCTCCGAGAAGCGCTGCAATGAAGCCGAGTCATGGAATCGTCTGTTGAAGCTCAAAATTCTCCATCATGTCTAAATTCTAGACTTCTAGTCTACGCATCGACTATGGACCTTTCACGATGTCTGGAAGATGTCAGCCCACGCCAAGCGTGACACGAACGCAGGCGGTGCTACAAAGTTGCACTCGATCTGTGAACCCATGGAACTGACAGAGAGAAAATCGTGTGGTGGACTACGGTAAGGATCGATCTCCATTTTGCGACCAGCTCGTACATTCTTTAGCGATGGTAGAGCGCCTAGCTCGTTTACTGAACTCCTCAAATTCACCGAATAAAGTTGCATCAGTGGATTGCCTCCACAAAAGCCTTAGGCGAGCATCGACCGAAATCTACTGATCCATTGCGTTGGGACTTGGGATCTCGCTGAAGCGTGGCGCCATCCCAGAGCAACGAGCAACAGCGCGATTCATGTTGCTGGATGTTTCAAGTCGGTCCCAGTAACCATCGTACCAGAATCGTGATTAAATGCCAGGCTGCAGGTCGTCACAGAGGTTATTCGCTTCTTGGTCGAGCCTTCCTTCGCTTAGTTGTTGGTGGATGAAGGGATCATGGGTTGCGCGACTCAGTTAGCTCCAGTCGGGTCCATCGTGTAGATTCGATCGGACCAGAAGTTGACTGATTGGAAATTTTCGGGAGCCCATTCGTGGGTCAACCGCTCTAAGCCCTGTGCAACGCCTCACTTTGACCCACCAATGGGCCGTTCCGTGGAAAGTGCCGGGCGATGTAGTCACCAGAAAAAGAGCCGTTGCAACGTCAAGGGCTGAGAGAAACCCGACGGAGTGGACATCTGTGCACGTTGTTCGTCGGATGTTGAGCGATTGGGTCTATCGAGGCGGCTCTAATTCTGATACCGAGCAGTACCAACAGGCACCGGACGTTGGTCTTATGATCATGGCAGTAAACACAGAGTCACTGTGTGGGAAACATGGCATAACAACGGCACAGCAGAGAGTTTAAATTTCGGTATTGATCGTGTTAGTTGTGCCGATCTTCCAACACTCTACAAAGCCCTCTCAATGTTTTACCCTTGAGTCCCCGAGAGAGGATCCTCCGACATCATGTCGTTCTCATACCCTTCCTCGTTGCCGAACATGTGGGATCCATTTCATTTCCTACCGCCCGCAACACTCGCTGCTCTTGCATTAATGGCAGTTGTCATTCTGTATTTTTCTTTCTCATTGCGACGGGGAAATCTCAAACATCTACCGCTTCTGAACCCCAGCAAAGGCTTCTCCGTGTTTAACATTGAATCCAAAGTAAGCTCTCATAAGTCGACAGGCCTGTTGGCAGCTGAAAAGCTGATCTCGTATTTCATTTCCAGCGCGATTTTGTATTCAATAATAAAAGTCTCCTGGCGAAGGGACGCAAGCTATTTCCGAACAGCCCTTACCGCATGATCACCGACCTCGGCGAGATCGTATTCTTGCCCGTTGAACAGACCGACGAAATCCGTAACGATCCGAGACTCAGCTTCGGGTCAGCCTTTGGTGAAGTATGCTACGGCTACAGGACGGAAGTGGACTCGACGTTGACCCTTGTGTCTTAGGACTTTCACGGACATTTACCTGGGTTTCAGGGCGCTGCGGTAGACAGCTATGATGATGCGGTTCTACAGACTTTGGTGCGAAAGCAGCTCACTAAGTGCATCGGTAAGTTCCCCGACTACATTACCCTTGTGTAGAAGTGTCTGGTCTCTGATTGGAAATAGCCCAGGTGATTAAGCCAGTCTCAGCTGAAGCTGCTCAAGCTCTATCAGACAAGCTTGGAGACTCTGAAGGCACGTGGCCCCATATTGACGATAATTTTAAAATGCTGACCCATGTATAACAGAATGGCGAGAGATTGAAGTAAAGTCCGTCGTTCTTGACACGGTCGCCCGACTTTCAGCGCGTGTGTTCTTAGGCGAGGAACTGTGTCGCAATGAGGACTGGCTGCGAGCGACGAAAGAGTACACAGTGAACTTTTTCGTAGCCGGAACACATCTCCGTATGATCCCGCGGCCTCTACGCCCGATTCTCCATTGGTTTGTGCCGAAGTGTCGAGAACTACGTGCGAGCTTCGACGAGTCACGCCGCATCATTATGCCCTACATTGAGAAGCGTCGCGCAGCACGGGCGGCCGCTATGGCGTCCGGCAAGAAAATTCCGGAGTTCTATGATGCGATCGATTGGGCAGATCAGGAGGCCGCTACGAGGGGCGTGACTTACGACCCAGCCATCATGCAGGTAAGTCTTTTGATCAACACGACATTTCCTAGTTGCGGAAGTTTGACTGACATCTTCATTCAAGCTTATGTTAGCAGTCGCCGCGATTCATACTACGGCTGATCTGGTTACAGAGATTGTACTACAGTTGGCTCTGCACCCGGAGTATGTCGCTCCTCTCAGAGAGGAGGTCATTCACATCCTACGTTCCGAGGGCTTGAAGAAGTCATCTCTTCACAACATGAAGCTTTTGGATAGCGCTTTGAAAGAAGCTCAACGTCACAAGCCGCCTGGAGTTGGTTAGTCACTCCTCGAACAGACACAGAGTACCTCCCGATGATACTGACAACATATACAGCATCATTACGGAGACGAGTTGAGAAACCTCTCACGTTGTCGAACGGGCTGAAACTCAGAGTAGGTGATAGGATTGCGATCGACACATACCGCATGGGAGACCCGGAGCTGCACCAAGACCCTGAGAAGTGGGACCCTTACAGGTTCATCAAGATGGCCGAGCAGCCTGGCAAGGCTAACTATGCACAATTGGTTGTGACGAGCCCCGACCACCTTGCCTTCGGACATGGGGATCACGCATGTCCCGGACGATTCTTTGCGGCTTACGAGATCAAGATTATCATGTGTCATCTGTTACTAAAGTATGAGTGGGAGGCATTGCCCACTACCGATGCATCGCCAATGGTTTTGGGGTTCACCAATGCCAGCAATCCTACCGCGAGAGTCAGGTTTCGTCGGCGCAAGGAAATGGAGTTGGATATTGATGACTTGTGAAAATACTACGTGTATCAAGAAGAGTTATTGTTATAAATCGCAAGCTTACAGTGCGTCCGGGAACTTGGTCGTTGCTGAGTTGAAAGATTCGGGCTGTCCACCGCAAACTCTGACAGTGTCAGTTGAAACGAACGACGATAGCAGGCCCGCGAGGTCTGTCTTTGTCGTTGGGGTCTTTAGTAATTCCAGGGCAGCTTTTATCTCAGGGTGTCTTTGGAATGTATCCTGTGCATACTGTTCTTCATCGTCTTTCGCCTAACACTCTGTACATCTTTCGTGTGGCGTGCTAGTGACCATCGCAACTTCATGTTCATCCTCAGGTGCGAGGGCTTGCCCTCGGCTTGTGGGAGTAATCCGTCGCAGCCTCCAGTTTTTCACCGGGTGCCAAGTCCGCGGAAAACATAGCCTTGACACCATAAAACGACTCAATCGTCATCTCAATAAACACCCCGCACTCTTAGCATCCTGGAGAAACAGAGTTAAGCTGGGGAAACATGGGGATAATTGCTTTCCCGGATTCTTGGCTTGGCTGGGCTCGCTGTAGCGATCAACCGACTAGTGGATCTTTCGCGGATTTGGGGTCTGACCGCCGGGTATCAGGGACTGTTCGTCGAGAAACCGGGAAGGCCTTGCTTCTGATCCATGCGGGGAAGATTTTGCTCGCTGTGTTTCTCCCGTTGTGGGCGGCGCTGAGTAGTCAGGAAAATTGTTTGCGCTGGTGAAGTCAACCTTTTGAAAACTTTGATAGGGCGTGAGTGCCAGCTATTGCCCGAAGCTTTCCAATGTGCCTTTTGAATTTTTTAAACAATACCTTCAGACGTGCCGGCCAGTGTTCAAGTTGATGTGTATATCCATGAATCAACCACCGCTAGTCATGTCTACCAACTCTCATTCTGTGTTTGACGGATTTTAGAAACGGATATCCGTCAAAATACTTGACTGGACGGCATCGCGAACAGGGATTGAGAGCGCCCAATTCTCAAGGAACAGGTGCATGCACAGGGAACCCCTGCCCCAACCACGCATCCCGTCATTTGAAGACTGAAGTCTCCGGTGCAACCGGTGCACTAAACAGCCTAGAACGAGGAAATGATTGGCGCTGACGGGGGCAACTTGATGAACTGCCCCGCGTAAGCAGTAGGAACCCTTCGGCAATGACACGCCCTAGCCCGGCTGCCTTGATATAAAATACCGTGGAAATCAGCGACACCGGACCTTTGGTTCTACACGACCACCTCCCCTCTCTTCTCACTTGCGCAAGGCATCCGATCGTACAATGCGTCGTCCTTCGCCTTGGCTTGCCGCCCTCTGCGGCCTGGCGACTCTTGCATCGTGCGAGACCCGTCGATACTCGACATGGATGCTGGACAGCATCAAGACCCGGAACCAAGGAATTGAGTCATCCGGGGCTTCAAGCAGCACCCTGGAAAGCGGTATTCTGGCCATTGCGATGGAGGCAACAATCAAGCAGTACCCCGATTTGCAGAGCAGATACGCGCCTTACCTCGAGGACGTACTTAATGTTGCTTCGCCGGCTCTCACCAACGCGACCTATGACTCGACGCGTCCCCTCGATCGTTTCTCTGTCGCAACCGCCATCAATCACGCCTCCACTGCCGGCATTGTCACCATTTCAGCCACGGCAGCCTCAGCCTTCGATGCATTGAACAGCTCGCTCCCCCTTCAGATCCGTAACCCTGTCGGCGGATTCTGGTACTACGTCTATCCCCAATGGAGCTACCTCGACGGCATCTTCTCTGTTCTGCCCTTCATGGCGGCGCAACCCCACCCCAACTATACCGACATCAGCCTGCAGGTGTCTCTGCTCTACGAGCACACTTTCCAGAAGAACACCTCGCTGGTCGCTCATGGATATGACTATTCGCGCACTGCAGTCTGGGCGAATGAGAAGACCGGCTCGAGCCCGTATGTCTGGGGCCGATCCGTGGGCTGGTTCGTCGCTGGCTTGGTCCAGACGTGGGAGACCCTCGACTGCCCGGCTGGCAAAGAGGAAGCCAAGGCAGTTTGCAAGCAACTCAGCGATGTTACGACACAGCTCTCAACCGCCTTGCTCAAGTACGCCGACCGCCAGACTGGTGTATGGTGGCAGCTCACTACATTCCCGGGACGCAGCGGCAACTACCTCGAGAGTTCTAGCACGGCGCTCTTTATGTTCTCCATGCTTAAGGGCGCTAGATTGGGCATCTACTCGGAGGCTCCCGCCCGGTTTGAGAGGGCCGCCCTTCGTGCCTACAACTACACTGTTAACCACTTCGTGACCGACCCGGGAAACGGAACCATTGGCTACGACAAGACGGTGGCGGTGTGCAGTCTCAACTCCACTGCTACCTACGAGTACTACACAAACCAGCCGCTGTCGCCTAACAGCTTGCTAGGCGAGTCTGCTTTTGTGCTGGCCTCACTGGAGGTGGAGAGAAAGTAGGTAGTGTAGTTAATACTAAGACTTCGCCCTAGTAGGCATGATGATACCTATTGCAACCACCCTGCAATGATTCGTTTTGTGTCCGTAATGCACGACCACACTTAAGTCGAAGTGGTAGACATTCGTTCGATAAAGGTGGCCCATGACTAAAATCTGGTGTACTATTTAGTGGGAATTTGCTGGCTCAAGCCAAGTTCACGGGAGGTGGGTCGCGGGAGACTTCAAGTTCAGGCACATACTCTTAAGTCTAGGCAAATACTCTTGGTAAGGCAAATACTTTCGGCTTCAGGCTCATACTTTTATCTACCCCAACAGCACCATTTCTGTTGGAGCACATACTCCATTCTGATCTCTGATTTCAAATCAAGGTGTCAGGGGCGTTTCACGACATTAATAATTGCGAGGCAAGTGAGTTTAGTCAAGCCCACTGGGCCTTCAAAATCTATCAGATTTGCACTCAACGAATGCCTGACTTGCTGGATAATTGTTGTTAGGTTTTGAAGAGGAGACAAGATCTCGTTAGGGGGATTCTTACTTAAAGCAAGATGAGATAGTTCAAGTAGTCAAGAGAGATGATTAATGATTTCAGGCAAATGGAGAGTGATTATGCCAATGTGAGATGTTGGTTGACTAGTACATGGCTGGCACAGGTCTTGGTTAGTGCGTGCGGCGCTCAACGAGATGGACCTCAGTCAAAAAGAAAATTACGGTGCAATGAACGTCGTTCCGTAAACGTGTTCTTTTTCATTGGATGAACATAAGAATCTAGGCTAAGACGAATATGTGATGATACTGTTCCGATAAGTGTGTCACTGACTTCACTATCTGGACTGCATGGGCAAGGAAGGAGATGACAGGAGGGTGCCACTGACAGTGAGAATGGCCAACAATGTCGATGATCCGTGCTTCCGTTAGCGCATCGATCATCGGTACCCGGCTGCCCGGGTACCCGACACGACCAACATAGCCCCGGGAATTTAGGGAGTATCAGGCACACACATCACATGAGGTGACGAGAGCCATGATCTGTCCGAATGTCTCGGGTCCCCATGGGACCTGGTATTACCTATTCTAGAATTGCAGCGTGCATGAAACCAAAAGAGCAAACTTCAGTTGTCAAGAGTACTTGAGATGACATGCATCCTCAAGCGTGGTAACCAATAAGCCAGTGTGACGAGAATGTCCTCAACCCACTTACACCGGCATACCCAAAGACAACACGACCAAAAAAACAACATGGCATACGCGATCGAACAAAGAAATCCATCTCGCAGTTAAGTGGTGATTAGACACTTTTCGCCGGGTGAGATCGATAGATCGGAATCGCGGGCGTCGTCGATGGCCTACGAAGCACAGGCTAAGCCGCAAAGTGATGAGGTCAGTGTGACGCCATTGACTACGGGCTGGCGTGGTCACCGAGCACCGAAGCCAGAGCTTCAAATACACGGGGCTTCAGGGGTCTTACGATCTTGGCTATCAAGGTCTGAATTCTCATTCGAAAAGGGAAAACAATTGTGTGTTTTCTTCAGTAAAGACTCATGGACTCTCCAAAACCGCCGATCTTATTCATCCACGGCTTGTGGGTTACCGCCGCATACTGGGAACATTGGGTACCCTTCTTCGAAGATTTGGGGTACGAGGTACACGCCCCCGAGTGGCCGGGAATCAACGGCCGCACCCCCGAAGAGGTCCGGGCCGATCCACAGCTATTGGCCAACAGGCACATTGAGGAAATCGTCGGATATTACGAGGCCTTCATCCACAAACTGCTAGCACCACCTATCATTATCGGCCATTCTTTCGGTGGCCTGTTTGCGCAAATACTGTTATCAAGAGGGCTCGGCGTCGCTGGTGTCGCAATATGCCCGGCACAACCAGCAGGAATTATCACTCTCCCGCAAACCACTTTCAAGGCCGCACTTCCGATCATCAAGAACCCATTCAATGCGCACACCACCGTATCCATTTCCGAAGACCACTTCCACTGGGCCTTTGTCAACAACACCACATCTGACAAGAGCAAAGAATACTACGAGCGCTACTGCATTCCGGGTGTCGCAAAGGTCCTCTGGCAGCTGACCACCAACGTCGCAGGTGGGCTGTCTGCTCCGACGTACGTTGACTTCGACAGGGTCGACCGGGCCCCATTGTTACTACTTTCAGCCTCAAAAGATCACATCGTACCTCCGAGTACGGTGATGAAAAACTTCAAAGCGTACACCGGGCCTTCACTTGTGGAATACAAGATGTTCCCCGGTCGCACGCATGGGATGATATTTCAGCCCGGGTGGGAGCAAGTTGCCGACTACGTGTTGGATTTCATTGAGGAAGTCGTCCAATGATGACTCATGATCATCAATTCAGGTGTTCTACGTCTTTTATTCTTTCTGTCCCGTCTTCAGCCATTGTGGTTACCTTTTTTTTTTCCTTTTTCTAAATTGGAGCGATTTGCATCTTGGGGCATATTTTCATCTGTCGAATTTTTATTTCATGAAGCAAGCATGGCAGTTTGAGGAGTATTTGAGGAGAGCGCTCATTGTGTGGGATCATTAGCATTACTAGATTGGCAGGTTCCGAATATGTACTGGTACGCAGATGGGATTTGAGATTTGCGACACTTAGTATGTTAGAATGGAATAGACGGAGTGGCACAAGCCAATCTTACGCCCTATCAATACGGACCTTTAAACCTAAGACACGATCAACATGTGACTTCAGTCATTGACAAGAACTTCTGGAATGTTTTCCACAACGTGTTGCTGCCCTCAGGTCCGCACGAGCAGGTTGCCAAAGTGGACCAAGGCGGGAAATCTGGACGCTGAGCAACGTAGATTTCTAAGCAATTCTTCAGGGCGCCCGGTTGTCTCCAATGAACTGTGACCCCAATCACTGGAGGCTTGGAGTCTGAGGTCGAAATGTCATTGGGCAGCGACCGTTTCAAGACTCCAACGCCTTTAACGCAATTTGTCGACGGCCCCGACTTGTCGATTCTCAACCCCTGGTCCCAGGGCCTTACGCCAAGGGTCTTCGCGTGTTACCATCCAAACACCACCTGTTCTCCATACCGAGTGAACCCACCGAGGGGCAGCAGTGAGGAATGCCGGTGCCTATTTATCTGGCAGATCTCCCTCTTGAAGCCGTCAGACGATAAAGGCCAAACAGCCTCATCTCATCTCGTAGTTGTCTCGCCTGTAATCTAAGTCGAATCCTCCACGGCTGTCACCATGTCGTCCAAACTTTTCCAGCCTCTCAAGGTCGGCCAGGCGCAGCTCTCTCACCGCGTGGTGATGGCGCCCCTCACTAGATTCCGCTTCGACGCCGATCACATCCCCCTCGACATCGCACTCGAGTACTACGTCCAGCGCGCCGCCGTGCCGGGCACTCTCATCATCGCCGAAGCCGTCCTTATTTCCGAGGCCCACGGCGGCTTTCCCAATGCCCCTGGCATCTGGACGGAGCGCCAGATCGCCGGCTGGAAGAAGATCACTGACGCGGTCCACGAGAAGGGCAGCAGCATCTACTGCCAGCTTATCGCTCCTGGTCGCGCCGCCGTCGTGCCCGTCCTAGAGAAGGAGGGCGGACACCCGCTGCTGAGCTCCAGTGCCGTACCGATCAGCGACGACTCGCCCGTTCCGCGCGAGATGACCGCCGAGGAGATTGCCCAGGCTGTCAAGGACTTTGCCCAGGCTGGCAAGAACGCCATCGCTGCCGGATTCGATGGTATCGAAGTCCACGGCGCCAACGGCTATTTGGTCGACCAGTTCCTCCAGGACAACTGCAACAAGCGCACGGATCAGTGGGGCGGAAGCGTCGAGAACCGAGCCAGATTCCCCGTCGACGTTACCGCGGCACTGGCTGAAGCCATCGGCGCCGATAAGGTGGGCTTCCGCATCAGCCCCTGGAGCAACTTCCAGGCGATGAGAATGAAGGACCCCGTCCCGCAGTTCTCGTACCTTGCGCAGAAGTTGAAGGAGCTGAAACTGGCTTACCTGCACATTATCGAATCCCGCGTCAACAACTGGCAGGACGTGGAAAAGGTCGAGGGCATTGAGTTTCTCCTGGAGATCTGGGACAACACCTCGCCTGTCCTTGTTGCCGGCGGTTTCACTCCGGAATTGGCGATGCGCGCCGTGGACGAGGAGTATGCGAAGTGGGACGTTGCCGTCGTCTTTGGCCGGCACTTTTTGGCGAACCCCGACCTGCCTTTCCGTATCAAGCACGGCTTGCCGCTGAACAAGTACGACCGGGAGACTTTCTACACTCCATCGATCCCTCAGGGATACACTGATTACCCCTTCCATCCTTCTTTCAAGCCGGGAACTCCGCTGGCATAGACGGCGAATCGAGGTGTAGACGATAGATATAGATTTGATGATATTGATGACAAATAAAGTAGACGATACATTTCCCAGTATGCATTGCCTGATTCTGAACACGCTGGAAATGCCGATGAAGACGATTGCAAATCAAGCGCTCTGCGCAGGGTATTCGGAGGCAAACGTGAAGCACTCTCCCATCATGGCCGGCCATGAGATAACGCGATGCATCAGCGGAAGTCCTTTGGCCTCAACAGATAGCAGTAGTGAAAGACATCCGGATCATGCGGCTTCAGTTTCGGCGTTGGAATCTTTGCAATCACCTCAACGTCGAAAGGCAATCCCTCCACGTCAAATCGGCAGAACGAGTAGCTCAATGAGATCCAGAACCCTTCATCCGTCAGGTGCCGCCTCACACCCTCCGCCATTCGCAAAAACGGCTCAATACCACCACATGACACCGCGTCAACCGTGCTCTTGTCGACGATCAAATCGTACTTGTCAGGCAGCTGGAGCTGCGTGACGTCCGCGACTAGATACCGCATCTTCACGTCACCAAATACTTGCTTCTCCAACATGCGGCCGCGGTCGATGGCACGCGGCTCAAAGTCGACATTGGTCACATTCTGAAACCCGCGTTGCCGGAAATGGTTCTGCAGGTCGCTCGTACCGAAGCCAAGCTGCAGGATGGGCGCCGCGTCTTCGAGTTTGGCGAGGTAGGGATCCACGATCGACATGAAGGTCGCAGATTGGGTCAGCCACTCAAAGGTGACCTCGGATGCGAAGCGTTCGCCCCAGTAGCTTTGCTTGTCGAAGTCGGCGGGCATGTTTTCTTCTTCGGGAAACCGGTGGCGAACTTTTCGGTGAAGGCTTCGGGAAGTTGGGTGACGACTTTCGGTGAGACTGAAGGTATTTTGAGGTCCTGGTTTCGCTGTTTATCATCTTATCGAGAGGCCCGCTCAAAACTTTTCAATGCCCACATTTACGTTACGTGGGGATGGTTTGTGACATCATGTGCATGGAAACTTAATGCCAAGTTCCCTTATTTTGTTCAATAACGTGCCCACAGCTTTACAGGGACATTATTCATGACAAACATGGTGCGACTTGGTGTCAACAGTTGGTGGGTAACCAATCACGACAAGCGGTACACAACTGAAGACAAACAGCAACTAGATGGGTCGTAGATGCGGTCGCAATCAATCTCCTAATATCAATGATGTGGAAAAGTATTCCGGTTGGCATTTCGTAATTCAATACTATTAAAGACTAAGGGATTACGCTCGTCTATTCTATGAGTATTAACAATTCTATGAAAACTGACCAATGGCTCCCCCGGAGCAATCAGTTACTTAACTTGCTTTTGCAGAATGCCTTCACTCATAGCCCTCTCATGAATCCTCGCTTCCGAATGGGTGGATTCGAACCTTCTGGCTTCCTCACCTCTTTCTCAGTTCCTTCCGCGGTTTCAACGACGTAACGATCCTTGTCTCTCTCCGCCTTACGCTTGTCGTGTTCCGTTTTCCAGCGCATGAAATAGCAGCAGAACGGGAAGAAGACCGTGTTCACCACAGCCCAAGCAAACAGAACCCCAAAGTTGAGACCGATCCTCGAGTGTAAATCGAACATCAACTGACGACTGGCCTCGACGACGTGGTGCAGTGGCCAAGCGTAGCCCCAGCTGTAAAATCCGGGAGACAGGTCGAGGGCATAAAAGGACGTTGATACGTTGGTGATGACCCAAAAGATGAGCCATAGAGCAGTCCATGGTTGCCCCACGATCATGGCGACATTTTCGCATGCGAGGCCAAGCGCCGTCATGCCGGCGAAATTGAGCATCCAGTATACTGGAAATGTGCCGCTTCCGTAGGCGGTCGCGCCTGATTGTGGCGGAGGCTCAGTTGGGGAATAAGGGGGAGCCCCAAAGGGGAGCTGGAAGGCCAGTGATATGAGACTGTAAGCCAGAGAAATCAAGAAGTAGGCAAATACTGTTGCAATCCAACGCCATACAATAAGCTGCCAGAACTTAAGAGGCGGGTGGCCCTGAGGCTGGATGTATTTCTAATTAGAGTGTTAGTAGGTTGCCTCAATAGCTGTTGAGTACTGATCATGTACATACCATGTGAATCGGTAAGAAGAACGAGAATGAGAAGAAAGCCATAATGATTAGATAGATGAGTCCAATGCTGACTGCAGGTGTTGCAGTGGCCGGTCTGAAAGGTCGTATGTCGATCATCAACGGCGCAACTCCGGGATTGACAACAGCAGGCGCTCTTGCCAAATTCTCTCGGCTCAGGGAGTCATTTGACATGACAATTTGTCCCCATTGCTTCCCAAAGGCCTGGCTAAACTGCTCTGTGAATTGGGTGATGTATGGCTGTATATCGCTTTGGTATGTTGTTGAGTCTCGCGCAGTCTGGGTGATGATTTGCAATGAGCCTGCAGGATCATAATTCGCGTCGCCTGTCGCCGCAGCCTCCTGCAGGGCTGCAGTCGCATTGGCGTGGACGATCACGGCTGCCCAGGCTTTGAAGTCATACACAGCCATCCGCACGGCTGTAGGGTCGTTGTTGAAGTCCGATGGTTGTAGAATAGTCCATCCGAGTGACGGGCCCGGGCTGTCCAATGCCTTCTGGATGGTCTGGATGACGGTCGGACCGACGATCGGTTGGACAGACTCGTATGGTGCGACCTGGCCGTCAAAGTTGACAACATGCACAACAACTGACCTCAAGTTCGCCTCAGTTCGGAACAGAACGGCCCAGTAAAGCGAGAGGACTGCGAGGATAAACGCGAACAGGATCGCAATCGTCTGAAGCCAGAGTCGAATGACATGGGCGCGAACTTTCCTCATCGAAGGGTCCCAGAATCCGACCGCATGGTGGGGCTTCTCCTGAAGGTTCGCGAAACCATTCTCAACGTTGCGGGTGCTTTGGTCTTCTTTGGCGTGGTCGACTTCCGTTTGGCTCGACGGCGACCGTTGCTGATCTTCGGAAGACTCTGCCATTGTCAATTCGCCAAGAGAGGGATTGGCTTTCCTGCTCAAAGCCTGTCCCGTGGGTGTTCCAGTGCCTGCCGGAATGGTTCAAACAAGCTCAATGGCATTCCAGGACAGCTGCATGGGTTTGCGCCTCTCCCGCGCCTGGCGTCTTGGGTTTTATGACGAACCGAGACACCTCGATGATTTGGCATCAAATCAACTGAACGGCGCTACTGATCAGTCTATGATGCGTTATCAACTGGAGTTGTTTGGGTAATGAAGTAGCTGTTAACAATTATGCGAAGATCAGCGCGCGAAATCAAATCTTGATTGGTCAATGCTCAAGTGGCTCGATCCAGATACAACCATATTTCCGGGGGGCATGACATCACGGTTCCTGGGTAAGGTCCAGAGAACGCCTCGCCAATCACTAGCCCCCTGCTTGATGATCCCGGACTGTTCGGATGCTCTGGCCCTTCTGTGAATCCTTCTTGTAAAGAGCTTAGTCTGTCTATTCCGTCAGCTATTGGGCGTAGACCTGCGCATGGCCGATTCTCATTGTATTATTCGATCTGCGCCAACCAACTCAAGAACAGCTGAGTCCCTCTCCGCAAGCAGATTTCCAGCCTCTCGTCGTTCCCTTCAGGAAGGCCGGGACTATGCATCGCGTACAACTACCAGCACACTGCCTGAACAACACCCTGAAAAGCGTCCTGAGAAGGAATCTAGAGCTCGTCAGGAGTTGCCTCGTCGGCCTTGGTACTCCCCTGTAAAGATAGATCGTAGACCTTTCCAACCCTCGTCCACCTTGTCGAAAGTCTGATTTCAATCTTTACAAAATCCCCCGATTCGCAAGGTAGCTGTGCTGATGATACCGTGTCGTTATTGAAGTGAACAGGGTCTGGGGGTAGCGGATGCGAGGCGTTTGTCGGATTCTTGTCCATGAAGGTTTTCACAACGTCGTCGCTGTCTACCAGAAAGAATACACAAAAGTTCTTGCATTCCTGAATTCGGCTGTCGAATTGAAGCCAGGCATGGCCAGGCTTGAATCTCTCGTAGTCGAAGGAGAGAACAACGGAATGTCCGTCCTCGTGCTCCACCCATGAACCGGCAGGGGACGTCTTGGTGACCGAGCAGGGTATTTGACGAGGCTTCTCGTCGCTACCGTGTGTCGCATGCCAGTTAACAATAATATGATGCGATGACTGTGACTTCTTCCAAAGTGAGTCTGCATCTACCGGGCTACTGGAGCCAACAAGGATGTTCTCAAGTGTTGACCTGGCCACAATAGAATTGGGAACCGAAACGAATCCTATCTGATGGTTGGAGCGATAGAACAGACTCCTTTCATCTTCCTGCTCCATGCAAACGCCAACTCTCCAGCTTTGCGCGTTTTTGCAGTTGAGGATGGCAACCGTCCCTGTCGGTGAGAAGGAAAACTGGATGCCAGCCGCGGAAGCTATCTCGCCTTGTTCAGAAGGCACAAACGGCAGCTGAAAACCGGAGGCTCCTGGAGCTAATACTTGCAAACTTATCGAGATACCTTGATTGGTGAAAGAAAATGGAGGCTGAAGATCATCTGGCTGATACGTCGTTACACTTCCCGAATTGGCAAAGCATAACGGGGAGGATGCTAAAAAGCCCGTTTTACGTCGCGAAGTCGGCTCGAACCATGCGAAAATCGATTGGTCGTTTGTTCGTCTCATGATTTCCTCCTGTAGACGGATGAAAGCCATCTCTCCTTCTCCGTAGAGCAATGGCATGTTAACGCCAAAAAGCCCTAGTAGACAGTAAGCCTGGTCTTCGATTCGAGTTGTAACCCTGTTCGCGGCCCACGACATCTTTTGTGCGATGCTATATCGGCTGAGGACCCCGTGGGTAAAGAAATGTCTGTCGATTCCGGTAATCTTCCCTATAAGCTCTCGTCTAGTTTCCCTGGTTCCGATTTCAACCCATCTTTTGTTGTAGAAGATGACGTTCTGCGGAGCAATGAGCTCTTGCAAAGTCCAGCCTCGACTGAACCACCGGCTCTTGGTGAATTCTTTGTGTCCTTGCCAAAAAAGCCCAAAATCAGAGTCAACATCTGAGAGGTAGGCATAGCAGACTCGCGAATCTCGGTACCAAGTCCACATGGAATTGATAGCCTCGGTCAGCTCGGAAGAACTGGTTTTATCAATGCAACAAGTGTCGATCCACTGTGACGAGAAATCAGTTTCTGCCGAAGGTTATTGGAAAAGGTCAAATATGGAAATAGGTGGCAGTGTCGATGCTCACAATGTACTGGAAACCATCTGAGAGGGCTTTTTTACAGGCCCCTGCGAGTTTCTCATAGCCGATAAGTTCGGAACATTTCCCGGAGACTAGGTCCTGGTATGAAACTTCCTCTGCACCCCAAGTATGAGATAAAATTGCATAAGGTATTCGATGATGATTGAAAACGTGAAGCTCTTTAGTTTTCGTGTTGAGAAGCCGCATTTTGGCTGTCGCTAATGCTCATGCGATGTGCAGGAGTGAGGGCATGGAATTGCTGACCATGCAGACGACATTCGTGTGGCATGTTCAGTGTGCGGGGTCAACTGCAGCACCGGGGCTGACAGCGTCAGTACAAATACCCCCGTAGGATTGGACGAGAATAAATACCGTGGAAACTTCTTGCAGTAGTCTGGCGGCTAAAGCTCACGTGGTTGAGGATATTCACATCCATACTACCAGGGAAGTGGCTCCCACATCATCATATTTCTAGTATTCGACTGTCCCAAATTCAGTCTAGCTACTTCCTCCTCATGGCATGTAGCGGAATGAAGGATGTCGGTACCCCAACTGGACCTGCTCCTTTTCACTTCGACCGTCGAGTCTGTGGTCCCTCTTGCCCGCAGCTCTCATTCTGTTTTCATACAAGCAATACAAGACGCCGAATACGGCAAGCAGCACTGCCAAACTCTGTCCAACCAAGTTGATAGTGTGTCCCACAAAGTACTTGGGGGCATCTTTGAATGTGTACGTCCACCTGGGTCATATCAGTATTTGCCATGAAGTTTCTCTAGCATTGGATCATCAATCACTTACGTCGCAACAATGCCTCCAATTGTGCCAATTGTTACAACATAGGCACTCGTGACCGCTCGGACCGATGGTCCCGCAGAATCTATTGAGACAGTGATTAGCCAGAAGTACAACAGTCGCGAGCTTATTCACTACTCACTATTCATAGCCCAGCTCAAAAATCCGGGCCCGCCAGGGAACGCGCCCGCGGTGACAAAGAAGACAGCCATGTATCGAATATTCGCGTCTGTTTCGAACCGCAAGATGGCGAACCCAATGACGGCAATCAGCGAAAACAGCGCGAGATATACGCCGCGCTGTCGCGTCTTGTCGCTGATGTACGCCACTGTGACCGCTGACGCGCAGGCGACGACGTATGGTGGAACAGACATGAGTTGCGCCTTTGTCGCTGTCCAGCCTAGGTCGTTCAATATCGTCGGCATGAAGACCGAGATTCCCTGCACAGTGATGTTGATGAGGAAGAAGCCGAAGGCGCACGTGTAGTTGTGAATACAGAAGACAGCCCTCTTAACGTGGTCGAGGCTGACTGGCTCGTTGGCGTCAGACTTGTGCTCTCGCTGGAGACGCTCGACGGCGATGGCTCGTTCTCGATCGGTGAGAAAATAGGCAGTGGCTGGGTTCGTCGGCATCCACAAAGGCGCGAAAAGGCCGATCAAGATCGTCACGAACCCTTCGAAGAAGAAGATGTTGCGCCATGTGTGTATCGGCATGCTGTCGAAACCCCACTCCGGCACTCGAGACAGGCCTGTTGCGAGGAGACCACCAAACGCGCCCGAAAGAGATGCTGATGAGATCAAAATTCCGATCCGAAGCAACAACTCCTCTCTTCGATAGAAGCTGCTGAGGAAAAATGAGAATCCTGGCATGGCGCCTCCCTCAAAGACTCCCAAGAACGCCCGTGCTGCTGCTAATCCTTCGTACGTCTTGACAAAGGCTGTGCATAATGAGACAACGCCAAATCCGACAACAAGAAATGGCAGGTAGAATCGCGGTCCGACCCGCTTAAGTACGATATTGCTCGGAACCTCAACAAAGAGGTAGACAATGTAGAATATCGACAAAACCCAGTTGAATCGGAATCCCTCGAGGTTGATGTCCTTGGCCATGCCCTGAATCCTCGCGTTTCCGATGTTCGAACGATCGAGAAACTGCGCATATTAGCCTTTCGAAAGCGGAGAGAAAGACTCTTCGCTGCAAGAAGCACATACGCAAAGCAGGTAGAGTACTGTCGTCAACGGGACAGTGTGCCAGTCTATCTTCCGTCTGATTGCCTTTTCCTCCGCTTCGCTCCATTCTAGTATTGACGGAGCCTCTTCGTACCCGACGGACTCCGATTTGATATCAATTGTAGTTCTATCGGAGTAGTCGACTGGAAGTATGCTGTCAATGTTATGGCTACACCCCCTAGGTTCCCGCCACTTACGCTTCTTGTCCGGCTCTATAGCAATCTCATCAATCGTAGACAGTACCATCGTGATCAGGTTTCGGAGCAAAGTGCGACGAGACTTCGAACAAAGAGGACTGGAGGTGCTAACGGGGTATTTGAGCTGCTATCGTAGACAGTTAGACTCATCATAAACTGCTCAAATGATGCGACGTTGCGCTGACAAGTCTTGGCCAAAGAGGGGAAGGTGGTGGCCGGCCATTAGTTTTATCAAGAACGGCCACTAATGAGCGGAAGCCAACTACTCAAGCTGGCACAGACGACAGAAGACCCATCAAACTTTGTTCGGCAGATGTCTCTCGCATTGGACATGGAGACAGCCCTGTTCATGTGCTGCCCTCGTCCAATGATCTGGGACAAAGTAGCCTAGGATGGCACGTTCGTGCTAGATTGCGGGGTACGGGGGGAAGCACACTCTAATGTTATACCAAGATTGAGTCGCATTAAGACTGTGGTTGGTGAGCAAGGGTCGTATCCCGCCGGGGTTGGAGGAGGACGGTTTCGCCATTCGCAGTACCAACGCACAGCCAAGGCCGTCCGTCTCAACTTTGATGTGGCCGGAACGCCTGGGGTGCGAACCCAAGGTATCCCCACGTCGCAAGCCGAAAAGGAAACCAGTTACCCTTTGCGAAGAGGCTTCCCCATTGCAGCCGACGTGTTCGCCGATTCCGCCACCTTTCGTCCGGACGCCTCGGGATACACGTGCCTGAGCGTTTCCCAAGCCGCGATAGCTTGACGTCAAATACACCTCAAGTTTGCGCACGGCTGACTAGACACATGTAGTGCAAAAGCAGTGTATCACCAGCTGCTGACTGATGTACATTGAGACAGTCAGGTAATACACTAAGACATTAGGAGGCCCTGCACAACGGAATTCCGTGAATGGATACCACGCTGACAAGCAACGCAAGATTTCAATTGTCCTCATCCGCTGGTTACACCGGTGTAACCCTTGTGTCACTCAACGTGGACAACTTTCACTCTCAAACTCGCTCTATGTCAACCATAAGTGGGATAACGGCATCCACTTACCTTGGCTTTGGGCTGACGCCAAGGCGAACGAGAACTCCTCTTCGTGGTGAGGAGTGGTCATCGGATATCCCGCACGGGCGGCGTTGGCCCGCGTTGGAGACTTCGAGTGAAACAGTTCCGAAATAGCCAATCGCCTTAGGCCTGCAATAGTCGGCGACAGCCCTACATCGGATAAAATAGCATATTTTGCATCTAAGCGTGAGTTTTTAGGCTTAGATCTGTGGCATTAGAACCGGTCAGTGTGCTAAGGGGTCTTTTCGGCTACGGAACTCGTTCATGCGAAGCACGATTGCCAAGTCTAGGCACAGACTAAGAAAGCCTTATGAGCGGTAGTTCGGGTTGATTTACCGTCTTTCTGATGGCTGAGAGGAGGTGTGTAGTTTTAGAGACATCAATTTAATAGAACATTACGGTACATACACGCACACAAATCCCACATTGGGCATGAAAAGCCCGATTTTGAAATACAGAAGTTAAGTCAGTCCCCTTACAAGAACCCGTCACGATGGTCATATTGGCCACCTAAGTAAAACATTTCGAAAGGCAAGCAACATCCGGACAGAAGCGGCCGAACCGTGGGGCATCCGTAGAATGGAATTCAAAATCCTTTCCCAGATGGCAGGAAACGGTACGCAACCACGCTCTACAAATGACGTGGTGTTCTTGGTGCACGGGGAGCAGCCACCTGGGATGATAAATTCCAAAACGCGGGTAATACCGGCGGGTAAATTGAGCATGGTTCAGCAGTAGACCGTGCAGATGCAGCTTCTGGTGACTAGGCTGCAGACACTTCCCGGTAGCTGAAAGTGAATGATGACTGAGGTCAAGAGAAGGTTCAAAGCAGGTGGCACCGCTTGAATTTGAGCAGTCGGGGAATCAGTCCTTTAGATGACGTCGCCGGCCTCCGGCGGAGATGAGTGGTTTAATTGCAGCATGTTGTTGGAACAAGTCATGTCATGGAAGCGACGGCCAAACTCCAAGTATTGATCAATGATTTGGCGAGACCTTCCTCGCAGTTTTCTCCGAAAGTGAATATGATCTAGGTGTGAGTGGACTGAAGTGTCCAGGAGTCTTGTTATAACCTTTGGAACCATCGTACGCTCATACACAGTGAATGTGAAATTCTTGACTGGCCCCGTTGTTAAACAAGAGGCAAAGGGTACACAACAGTTCGTCACACGCTGGACACCGACAAGTCGAACCTCAGCGTTTGCGCCGAATTAATAAGCCCTTCTCCCTAGTAATCTTGACTCGGGTTCGTTAACTTACTGCAAAAAGTCCACATATTAGACGTCGGGGGCGCTTCCGCAACTCTAAAGTAGCCGGTCAACAGTCACGCAGCCGCCGGAAGCTTGCGCGGATAACTCCAAGCTTACTGAAGTTTGAGCTGAGGGTGGGCGGCCCGGAGGGAGGGAAGGTACCCATGCTCTGCAATAGGCCGTACTAAGGTAGGGCGTGGTATACAGTACCGGCCTTCGGCTTTATCGGCTTGTCTGCTATGAAGAGGTCATGATTGGCCGTACCAAGAAGCTTGTCAATCGGGGCGGCCGGTCAGTGTATCGCCGGCTCCGAAGTCTTCGGTGCTGGTGGCCTTACAAATCTCGAACGAGCTATTGTGCCATGTTCAAGGCGTCTGACAGCATTTTCTATTGCATGGCCGATTTGTACGTTTTGTTTGATTTAGCGAAAATGTGACAATGGTTTGATTGCAGCTTGAGAGATTCAACTCCGACCAAACGTCAACATGTTTCTGCTACATACATTTATGTCTCTCCCTACCGAGGCACATCCTCGGGATTCAGAGAAAACCGAGTCTGTTTTCGACCCTTGCGCGGCCATAATTCAACAAGTCCATTCCCGAGACTGTACACGACACCTCCTCGCATCACAAACTTCATATGGCCGCTTTGCTCCCATACCTTCTCTACGTTGTCAACTACTGGCGGGTATATGACAATGTCTGCCAGCTTCCCAAGCTCGATAGACCCAATGGAAGACTGAAGACCAAGTGATATAGCGTTGCCGATAGTTGCAGAGCGTAAGACACTGTAAGGCGTCTGACCTCCCATGACCATCATTTTCATCTCTGAATGAAACAAGTGGCCGATCGGCTGCTCTCCATGAGCACCAACATTCGTCCGCACGCCTCGCTTCGCAAGTTTCGCGGTTGACCGAGTGGTGTTGAAGAACAGGTAGGAACTGTTCGGCGCTTGCTTTACTTCGGTCAGGCTTTCCAGTATGTCATGTCTTACGTACTTCCTCAGCTTGGCGTCGTTAGGTATGTCCTCGTTCTGGTGTATCCAATGTTGACCGAAGATACCGCCGTAGTTCATGACTGCCAGTGGGGTATAGGAGCTACCACTGGCCCCAAAAAGTGATACGATGTCTTCGTACAGTTCGGGCACAGGAAGAGGGTGCTCCTGAGATGTATAGCCATCGATGAAGTACGTCAGACCCCAGTCGAATGACCACCCTCCTTCCGGTACGACAAGCATGTCAAGCTTAGCGGCTTCAAGCAGAAGCCTCTGCCTCGCCGATCTAGGAACGAGCTGGTAGTTCTTGACAGTAAAGGAGGCGTCCCCGCCTTCTTCTTTGATCCGCAAAAGTGTATCTCTAGCATCAGCAAGAGAGTTGATCTCAGTGTAAACCGACGGCTGGGTTGAGCCATACAGTACATCGCCTGTATGGTACACCCTAGGCCCGTACATTCTTCCTTTGTCAATAAGCACACGTTCAATGTGGCCAGCCACATTATTGGACGCTGAATTTTGGATTGTCGTGACGCCGTATCCTAGAAACGTTTCCATTTCCCACGACTGGGTTGGGAAGGGCGAGAAGAACCCTCCCCAGTGACCGTGAATGTCGATGAAGCCAGGTAGAACCGCGCCTCCTTCAGCGTCAAGGAATTCACAGTGTGCAGGTAACTTGACGTCGAATCCTGGGCCAATGGCAACGATATGGCCCTTTTCGACCAGGACCGTAGCTTGACGCATGAGTTCCGGAGTCGTGAGATCCATGCTTATCAGAGATGCATTGGTGACAGCGAATGGTCTGCCCTCGGAAGCTTGTGCGTGGTGAAGGTTCGCTGTCTCGTAGCTTGCGTTGAGATTCCTAGAAGAGACAAACATACGAGCGCAGTCGCCGGAGTCTCTTGATTTGAGCGATGCTCGTCTGCATCCCTCAGAGATAGCCTTGAGATCAGCCAGTTTCAGACTGGGTCCCAAAAGCCAGAGAGCCCTTTCTCCATCCCGGCTGATTGTAAAATCATGACCACCAACATCGGAGAGGCGGGTGAGATCCTTCGGCCTCTGAGGATGCCCTGGCTTACTCCATATACATCCATGTTCGGCCTGATGATTCACCGAGAGCCAAATGTGCTGAAAGTCCCGAAGCCCGATGATATGCGGGTTCTTCACTGCAGATCGCATCTCGACCGATGTTCGGCTGGCCGATATCTTGCGCGCTGCACTTCTATCCAAATCATACTCGACGATCGAATCCGGGTTTTGGATCAGGATGATGGTAGACCCATCACTGGACCCTATTTCAAGCTTGGATTCAGCGCTGCAGCCTTCGATAGGAAGTTCCCGGAGCCTCCAAACATGTAGTCCTTGCCAGTGCGGATGTAGGTAATAATGCTCCCATTCGTGACTGGAGAGACATATCTTCCTCGAGGTATTCCTTGAACTTCGGTGATAGTATTGTCCTTCGATTGACGACGTGAAAGCTGGTGTAATTGACGTCATTCCAACATGCTTCGAGTAAATATTGGGTCTCACCCACGAATGATGGGGCGTAACATGAGGTAACGGCATCGGTGCCCTGATTTTCTGAATGTCACCAGATGAGACATCCATGATGTAGTTGTCCCCAGCCCCTTCAAACACCACCGTTTCTCCTTTGGCGTCGCTCCGAAGACCCCGGAAAGCCGTTTCCTGAACGTGAGTCGCAATTTGTTGAGCTGTAATATTGGTTAATGAGTATCTCGTTGTTCCGAGAGCAATGTCTATCGCGGCCCTGAACTCAAGCTGCTTCGGATCGCCGCTGGCAACCCTCTCACCAACGTGGTTTACGCGCAATGGTACACTCCAAATCTGGCCTTGAGACCAGATGACAATTTTGCTGTCATTCTCTGACCAACCATAATTCGGGTAAGCCCCCATGAACGCGGGGATAGTACTCAGGTCGTAGGAGAGGCCATCCCAGACGTAATGTAAAGTGCCGGAACGCATGTCCTTGAGAACAAGAACTTCCTTGTCGTTGCGTCGTCTGATGAATGCTAGAGTCCTTCCGTCGCCAGATAGTCGTGGCATATTCGCGCCGCCTGGGCTTGCAGGTTTGTTGGGCTTGCCGGGAGTAGCCGATACTAGAGTCGTCGTCCCATTGGTGGTGGTATTCAAGAGAAAGACGGCGTTGATCCCAGAATGAACGTCTTTGTTGTACGTAAACTTGCCCTCCGCATCATCCCGTACGTTGCGAGAAAACACGGTGCCATCACCAGAGGGTGCATAACGAGCTTGCTCTGATCCTAACTGACTCTCGAAATATCTCTATTTGGACCAGGACGAAGGAAGCCTTCGACTAATGATCCTTCTGCCTCCTCTTTGAGGCAAACGAACATCATTAGAAACCCTCAAGGGCACCTCCCATATCTCACCAGCTCCATTTGGGCGACCCGTAAGAAACCATTTCGTGGCAATGACTTTCGGCTCCGTCGGGTGAAATGCCGGGCTTGAGAAGAAACGGAAGGTTGAGTTCGTTTGTTGGACTGCGCTTTCTCGGATCTGTTGCTGCAGCATGCGTGCCATGTTGTTGCAAGTGGTGTATGGCATGGTCCAGATGTTGTCGACACAGAAGCCTGCGTCCGATATGTAGACGAGGTTAGATCCGTCGGGAGAAAACTCCGCTTCCTTCTCATACGGAATTCCCGTCAGTATGGGATGAGCAATCACGGCCGGATCATCTTTTTGGCTGCGTGTAGACATGCAATATAGGTCTCCTAGCATATCGAACACAATCTCCTCCTTTGATGGATGAGTAGCTACTCGGAGCCAGGTCCCTTCAGTAACGTTCTTGGAAAGTCTTCTTGGGTATGGGTATGACGTTGCAATATCCCATGGTTCCTCTGCACGTCGGAGAGGATAGTCGATATCTGGAAATATGTCTTCTTCCAAATAGTTTGCGACGTCTTGGAAATTCTGACCTGCCAGCTCCATGCACCACGTCGGTAAATTAGAAACTAAGTGGGCAATGCCAATAGCAGCAAGTCCGTAGAGCATGGCTGCACCAAGTCTATGCCTCCACACAGCTGGCTTCAAGTACATCGCCTGACGTGTAGACAAGCCATGATCTTTCTCCATGACGGCCAAAATAGTATGGAAAGAAATTTTGAAAATTTATAGAAAGAAATTTTGAAAATTTCGATTTCAACATCAATGATGGCGTGCAAAGGCTCTGGGAAGAATCACGTTGTGCAGAGCTTGCCGACACCTTCGACCTGGACGACAGAGACTACCAACGACACACCGGACAGCGGGCTGTCAGCCCAAAGGCAATGCCAGTATTCTGGCAGTGGTACGCCTGTAGATTCACCTAGGCGATCATATTCCAGCCCAACATCACATGTAGAACGCAAAGATCGTGGCGAGGAGGAGCTTCAACTGTTGTTGTTGTTGTTGTTGTTGTTGTTCTATTGAGGAGCTTCAACTCCTGCAGGAGATTTTCTCGAGAGAGCATCCCGATGTTCCAATCGAGGTCAAAGCTTTGGGACGTTTTCATTCGCACTTGGTCGCCGCAACCTCCGATGACACTGCAGTTGGTACGCCATCAACTGAGGCAGTAGGTCGGTCAGAAATTGGGGCTTTGGATCAAACTACAAGTCAGGATGTAATCTACTGCGATACGGTATCAACACGCTGCCTCTGTGACTGTTGTCAACCAAGGCAAAACTCGTATGGATATTTCTTCGAATGCATGAAAAATGAAAACAGCTTAAGCTAACAGTGAGCCTCCCTAAACAGACTTCGAGGGCACTTCGTCATTGTGGTCATTCTTTACCTCCGTGCAACGGGTTTTTGCCGGTGATGTAGATGAGGAAAATGAGAATGGAGACGCGGTAGGCCTTGTCTCCTTCTGTCCCAGACAAGGCTCAACCCCTGTCAGCAACAGCTCGCTAAGGTTTCCTTAGGACTGTCGAGACATCAGCCTGCACCAGGTCTCTGATCTAAGCTTCGGAATCGATTGGAGGACTTCAGTCAATGCGGCTCTCCCGCCCCAGGAGGTTGTGAACTATTTGACTACATCGTTTTTCGAGCACGGCCAGGCAAATTATTTCTGCGTTCATCCGGAGATATTCTCTCGCAAACTCACGGCCTTTTATGACGGCACACACGAATTAGAGGCAAGAGACTCTCGGAATTCCCGCCGATCGGTTGAATTTATTTCCATCCTGTTCATGGTTCTCGCTATTGGCAGTCAATTTGCGGACACTGGCATTGCTCCAAGCCTCGAGACGTCTACTGAATCAAATCGACTACCGGTAGAAGAAGGACTCCATTCTCTGAAAGATATCTCCCGCTTCAAAGTTCCCGTTCCAGCTCCAAACCTTGGCTGGCGCTTCTACGAGGCTTGACGCAAGCTGCTGCCAGATATCATCTGCTCGTCGTCAATGGCCAGCGTTCAGGTTTGCGCTCTTCAGGGCATCTATTTGCCGAGCACTGGTAGTCGTGACGCAAGTTACAACGTTCTTGGACTGGCTTTGCGGATGGCTGTCAACATGGGCATGTTCGTGAGTTACGCAACAGATTATGGTGGACAGTATATGTTGCAGAAAGGCTGTATAGCGTTGAGATGGGACGGCCCCTGTCTTTGAGCGACACCGAGATTGACGCTCCGTATCCGGTGGAGACTCTTGGATGGAAACGCTGCGACGGCTTGATAGCAATGGCACAAATCTGCCACTTGCTCGGTAGGACCGTCGGGGCTGTCTACGACAGAACGGCTGCAGAGAAAGGCACGATCATCCGGCCCAAGGTGATACAACAACTCAAACGCGACTTGGAGCAATGGAGTCGAGACCTTCCGAAGCATGTCAATCTCGAGAGCTTTACAACAAGGTCCGAGGCCCGTCTAGCTTTGACGTTTGAGCAAGCTACCATATTGCTGACACGATCATGCCTCAATTACAACGCAGCAACGAGAAAATCTGATAGGCCTCTGGCCCCCAATGCGACCAAGGTTTTAGAGCAGCAGGCTCAGCAATGCGTTGACTGAGCCGTCGCGTGTATTCGAATCATGTCCAAGCTGAAGTCACTATCACTTCTGTGCGCTCCATCTTTCCACGATTCGCTCCGCTGCAACTCAGCCCTCCACGTGCTTTTGCTTGCCAGAGTCAGGTTGGCGGGCACGATCGCTGCACCGATGGAAATCGTTTCTCAAGGTATCCTTATTCTTGCGGAACTGGCCTTGGGGAGCGAGGCCGCAGCTTCGAGCCCGAGAGGAATCGTTCGTGCTATGGCGAACGCTTCCACAAATACAGACCGACAGCATCATGAACAAAACCACGCATCCTTGTCATTACGGAGAAATCAGACACAAGAGCAAGGAAGGAATGCTTGGAGAAATTGGATCACCTCTCAATCTATGTCCAAGTCGCATACAAGCTCCATCGTCGATACTCATTTGGATGCGAACTTGGACCGCAATCGACATTACGATGTGCGCCAAGAAGGTAGCGCATCAGCGACTTGGTCCCCATTAGGCCTTTCTTCCAGCTACAGTCAAGAAGGAGCACAGCCAGGGGATGGAACAAGCATAGCCTCTGATCTTTCTGATATCACGTATCCCTGGGCAGCGAAGTACTTTGAGTTTGACGTTCTGAGCAGAGATCTCGGAGGTGTTCCGGAATTCGATCTACTATGCTGACCCTTGCTACTCAATTCGCAAGACGAACTACCTTGCATGTCCATTTATTCGCTTTATGATGCTGCAAATGCTGAACGTCCAACGATGCCTAGAGACAAATGCACGTTTATTACGTTTCCTTGACTAAACAACTACGCCGTGATCAACGTATTGCCCTTTACCGTAGTACTGCCATCGGCTAACGTATGCCACAGAGTTGTTGGCTGTCGTCGCCTCGCCATTCGTAGTCCCGTAGACCCCAACTACGGTACCGGTGTAGCCGCCACTTACAAGGCTTGCCAAAGAATGCCCCACGACCGTCATATTGGTATCTTCGCTCTCGTCTCCGCTGACCTGCCCCGCAAGAAACGTGTAGTTCGTGGTGTTTTCAGCCCTGACTTCTAGGCGCACAGCAGTGTCTGCTTCTTGATCCCCAGGCAGCGGCACTATGACGTCTTGCGGCAAAGTCAAATTTTCGTTGTTGCTAAACGATCGAAGACGTAAGCGTTTGCCGTCGACCATCTGCTTATCTGATATGATGGCAAAGTCTATATGTCGCTTTTCGTCTAGATAAACCGAGACTCCGGCTTCGTCTGCTGGGCCTTTTGGGTGAAATTCGAGGTCGACGCTGAAACTAAAAAGTGTATCGGTCTGTCTACGGCCCAAGAACGTAATGGTGTTGGGCATCGTACTGTTGCGCGTAACCACCGAGGATAGGTTTCTTGCCGATAGTCCAAGTTGCAACTGGTTTAGGTGTCCAGGAGGGGAAATGATGTATGCTGCCTTCTCTGGATAACAAATATGCAACCAATGTGTTGGTAAATCCGAAGAGACATTGAAGTCAACGATATCAGGCTCATCTCCTGTACCAGGTATGCCGCTCGCATTGCCACTTTTAACGTCCCACACCCACTTCTAGACCACCCCTACATCTAGACCACCCTAAAATGCCTCATTAAAAATATATACCGCTACTTCTAAACTTAAATAACTTCACTAATTTTTACTTAATTATTACTAAACTTTCTATAAAATATAATAACTATATAATAATTAATTATACTAAAAATAAACTTTCTTAAGTACTTAAAGCTATTATAACTAATATTAGTTTATAAAAAGCTTTATTATAGTATAATATATTAAAAACTATTTTACTATATTAAATTTAAAAAACTTAGCTATAAGATATTACTTTTTCTAATCTATAAAAGCTTTCTCTAACTTAAGAAAACTACTTAGCTAAATAGGTTTAAATTTAAGCTACTTTAAGCTTTTTTCTAACTTATTAATAATTTAAAGACTTTATTAAATATATCTTATAGATCTATAGAAACTTCTAGCTTCTTAAAAAGAACTAAATATAGTTTTTTATTAAAAAAAACCTATCTATAAAAGTCTAAAAAAGTAGAGTAATTAATTTTTAGTATATTAATAGAGCTTTAACTAATATAATTAAGTAATAGTTTAAATATCTTATTATACTTAAGATTATAATTATTAAAGCTTCTAATTAATATAATATAAATAAAACTAATATTTTAAAAAATAGAGGATTAAATAAGCTTATTCTTAGATTATTAGAAACTTATTCTATTTATAAAAAATAGCTTAAATTATATACTTAGATATCTCTAATTAAATATATCTCTATAACTAATAAAGTATTACTTCTATTTATTATATATAAAAATAAAAATATCTAATAATAATAGTTCTTTTTAGATCTAATACTATATAAATCTTAGAAGTTTATAGCTATAGAAAATAAATAAACTTTAAACTCTATAGCTATTAAGTAGTTAATAGAGGTTTTTATTCTTTTAACTTAGCTAAAAAACCTCTTAAAAGTTAGATTATTAATCTTAAATAGTTATAAAAGCTATAAAACTACTACTTTTATATATATATATTTTAGAAATAAAATATACTTATTATTCTTACTAATATATATATTATATATCTTTTAGCTATTTAATTAGTTAGTTTTTAAGCTTCTTAAAGTAATATATAAAAAGAAGCTTAAATTACTAGCTAAATAAGATATTAATATAATTATAAATAAGAAAAACTTTATTTTATATTATAATAAGATATATAAAGTAGCTTTAATAAATAAGAATATTATTAGTAACTAGAAATAAATTAGTTTATAATTTATTAGTATAGTTAAACTTCTTATAAGTTTTTTATTACTTAAGAATATATTAACCTTTATTAAATTAGCTAATTAGGTTTATAAAAAGCTTTTTAATAATAAAGTAAATAAAAAATAAGTAGTAGATATATTAATAATTTTTTAGTTAATTTCTAAAAAAAAGAATAAGTTTTAAGATTAATTTAGCTTATTTAGTAAACTAAATAATAATAAATATATATAATACTTACTTTTTTAAAAAGTTTAAAAAAACTTTAATAAGAAAGTATATTAGTTAGTAGTAGCTTAATAAAAAATTAAAGTATTATAAGTAGAAGTTAATATTAATAAAGCTAAGAAATAAAAAAAGGTTAAAATAAGCCTAAATTTAAAGTTTATTAATATTAAAGCTATTTAGAAAGCTTAAATTAAAATAAGTAAACTTAAAAGTAGTATAGATAAATCTAGTAAGTCTAAAAACCTTAGTAATAGTAAAAGTTATATTATTATAGCATTATAATATATATAAATATTAGTTAAAGTTAATATATATAAATATGAGGGTATTAAAAGTAGGTGGTCTGGATGTGGGGGTGGTCTAGAAGTGGGTGTGGGATGTTACTAGGAGGCGATGTGCCCATCTGCCCTCTGACTAGTTCCAGCAGGCTTGGCCATCCCCCTGCCTGATCCGGCCATGAGACAGGAAACAACACGGTTTCTCTGCCCATCGGATATGACACGAAGTCCGGCCCTGATCGCATTGCGAGAGCTACTCCCCACCAAAGCCCTGTATCTTCATCTTGGAAAAGGTCGGCGTGTCCAACGGTTTGGAAGTACGAAGAATTGAGGTGCTCAGCGATGACAATTGGGTTTGCCGGGTTGCTTTCGTAGGGGCCACCGACGGTGAGGGATCTCGCAATTGAGCCGCGGTGCATCTCTTTCGTTCCTCCTTCAGCGACAAGAATGTAATACCAGTCGTTTTTCTTGTATAAATGCGGCCCCTCGGCAGTACCCAGACCAGTTCCGTTCCATGGGTAGCTAATGGGGCCAAGGGAACCGTTGTCCACGTCAATGGTGGCCAAGGCAATTGCAGTCCCAGTCGAAAGCGCAGCTGCTCCGGTGAAGTAGACCGTTCCGTCATCATCGAATAGCAATGATGGGTCGTAGCCAATGAAGTCAACTTTGGTCGGAATGCTCCACGAGGACGCGTTGTATGGGTCGTTGGTTGAGAAGATTAGGTTTTCCATGACAAAGTCCTTGTAGGAAGCGATAGAGACGTAGGTGGTAGTGACATAGAATGTGCCATTATGATGGCGTATCGTGGATGCGAAGAGACCATCTTGTCCAGTTGGGGCGTCCGCGAATTGTGGTAGTTGTTCTCGACGGTTAAGCACGCTGCTTACGAGCTCCCAGCGGCGGAGGTCCTTGCTGGCGTAGACGGGAACACCTGGAAACCAGGTGAAAGTGGACGTCACGCAAAAGAATGTGCTCTCAACATAAATGCAGCTTGGATCCGGATGGAAGCCTGGAAGGATAGGGTTGATGTAGCTGGCCGTCACCCCCATGACCCAAAGCCAAAGAAAAGCAAGACCGTTCATCTTTGACGAGTGCGGAGTAGGGTAAGTTTCTTTCCACTTCTTTTCCCTATTTTTTGTCGTTCTAGGAATTATATATACTCCAGCTGAATTGCTAGTGACCCAACATACGTGCCATTCGCTTCCCGCTCAAATACGAAATACGACAAAAGTATACGAAAATGACTTAGGAATACGAAAATATGCAGGGTGAAGTTAAGCGAATACTTCACTTGCAAATGGCGAGTTACATAATGCAAGCCTTGGCTGCCTTGCAAAATGAACGTCATTTCTTCCGTCCAGAATTCCTCGCCCTCCCGCGTTTCGATCATTCTATTACTCCCCACAGTTTGTCCTTCATTTCTGGTTCTGAGGCGGCACAGGTTGAAACATGTTAAAAGTACCTTCTGCCTGTCGTAACTTGGAGAACGTCACGTATAGGTCGGCGGGTTACTGAAGAAAGAGCTCCGTCCTGGGCATAGATAGGTCGTGGACCGCATCTGGTGGTTGATGCGACTTGGGGGGTGACAATCTCACGAAGCTTAGGTAGAAAGTCCCAAAGTCTGTCGAACCAATTCCAACTATCTACCATAGGGCGAATTCACCGAGATGCTCGAAATATGGTTTCTCAAGATCCGCGTTTGATTGGCCTAAATGTGACTATAGCATTATTTGATGCCCGTCTGACGTCTTTCTCTCCAACCCGTACCTAAGTCTGTGAGCAACGGCAGAAAAATTCAAATTTGAAAGACACTCAACCTGAAAAACGACTAGTGAGATGCAATAAGACGGTAGATTTATTACAGTTGAAATTATTCGCTAGAGGGCTTTGTGCTGATGGGGTTACACGCATTTCTCGGGGAGCCTTCCCCATACGTTCCGCCCACATTCCGCTGAGTGCTGATCGCAGCCACTTCAACGTCAATCCAGATGGATACCATCAAAACGGCTCTACCTCACAATCTGAAGTCCTCCGGAAAGCCTGCCTCTGACCATTCTTTGAACTTGATCCCGCCGGCGGCCTTAGGCATCCTGACCACGAGGGGAACCTCGGCGGCCTCGTCCTTCCCACGCGCCTCAGCGGAGTGGACGATGCTCACATGGGTGAGCCTCTCGAACCCCACGTTCGCGTACAGAGAGAACCCTGTATCCGAAGCTTCGGTGTAGATCGGCAGTTGCAACTGATCCGCAACATCGGCCCCCCACTGCATGAGTACGCGGCCGATACCTTGTCTCTGGCGGTTGGGGTCCACAGCTATTGTCGAAAGGTCTTTGAAGACACATGAGCCGTTGACACTCAACAGAAAAGTCGTGATGATGATTGAGAAACTTACAGATATACCTGCGCTTGCCAAAGAGCTGGACACGCATGTCCCACATGGGCATCAATATCCGTTCGCATTTCTTCTTGTCGTCACCCGTGAGCCACGGGATCCCCTCCGGCTTTTGGAATGCGTTCTCCTCGCCAGGTCGCCAGAAAATGTCCCACACCGCCATGCCGACGATTTCGTCCGTCTCGGTGTCAACGCACTTGACTGGATGACCGATCTGGTCTTGCTTCCACCACTCATGCGTCCCCTCTGTGTGAAGTTTCCGGTCAACGCCATTAGGGTAGAGAAATCTCATTATAGGCTCATCTTTGAAAGCGGCGAACTGGATGTCGTAGATCCGTTCAATGTCTTCGACGCGAGCTGGTAATACTATGAAGGGCATGTTGAAGCTTGCTAGAGTGGCGGCGGAAAAGGATGTAGTAGAAAAAAGCAACCTGTGCAGTGTGTTCTATCAGGCGTGTGTTTTCTCGGCAAATGACACGATGGCTCCTGAGAAAGAAGTTGGAAAGAATTCGCTTGACGTGTGGATCGATTTATGTCCGAGCTGCATCGGTCACCCGAGCTTTGCATTCGCCCACCTGTCTGATTTATTCAATAAGGAAGTTCGGAATTGGCACCCGTTAGCACGATGGCTTTGCTAAGAAGACCGCTTGCCGAGCACCTGGTGCCACCTCCAATTTATGCCGTACCGATCTTTTGGCAGAATACTCGCAGTCTTCACCATAGGCTATCCAAGCTATCGTAAGCTATCGGGAAATGTCACGCAACTGGGGAGACCAATGAAATTGATATCCGCCACGCTGGTAGCCCTATATTTGTGGGGAAAGCATGGCAAACGCTTGGCAAGACCCAGTGACCATATCAGTGGTTCGGTCAAACTTAACCTTCAACGGACACTACTGCGAGGTAACAACCCCTGAAACGGAGGCATACGAGACGAACTAACGGTTTCCGTTTATGTCACTCTGTCATCTGGTACTGATCTTCCTTGTCAAGACCTCATCACGTCATTATTCTCCTCATCTGGGTCCCCCCCGCCGAGGTTCAAGTCATGCTATTGTCTGATATTTCTTACTAATCGCCAAAGGATACATGAGGTAATTACCTTTCCTTCCAAAGTCAACTTCCTGCTGGTTGTTCCGATCAGGAAACCCGATTGAGACTCAGCCATCATTCTGGCAAAGCGGTGCTCCGCTCTTTCTCCGCTCAGTGCCGGCACCAAGATCGCCAGCCAGGGGCCTATTTGGTGCGTGGCAACCATCCTGAAGCCCCAATAGCGTTAGTGACCTGCTGCCAAGGCTTTGGTGGAGAGAAAGAAATACCTGTTATGGGCTCTGTTGAACTCTCGCGCGGTTCGATCTTAAGATTGCCAGATCTCTTGGGAACGATTGGGGTCCTGGTACCAGCTTTCGTAGTGCTAGTTCGTGCAGTACCAGTCTCTGTAGTGCCCGCAAAGAGAATAGGGCCACCTTGGAAGGTAGTCACAGCAGGGGTAACTTGTCGTCCATGAGGAGTGCCACGTGGCTCTCCCACAGGAACCCTCGGAGCAGCTCGAAGATGGGATGCAGTGTCATTTCGTGCGACCTGCTGGCGCCTGTTTGATGACGGCGACGGAGGCGATGGTGGTGGGGTGAGGTATTGAGATCTCTCGTTGGCACCTCTCGGTCGCCGGGGCTGTGTCTTGTCTTGGACATCTTCATCGCTGTCTGACGAAATTTCGATGATTTCTGGGTGTTGTTTGCGTTCGCTTGGGGGGGTAGGAGGGTCCCGAGTATTCATGAAGAGGTTCCATGAGAACAACAGTGTGTCAGGGCCAAAAGAAGGGGGCATCTTGGCGGATTTTGCTCATACCTCTTGAGCATGAAAAAACGAGGCACCAGGTGGGATGAGAGGTGGAATCGAGCTGGTCTTTATGTTGAACATGACTGTTTGACCTGAGAATGTCATTTTCTTTGTTTCTGTTTGGACTGGTTGAACGATGTGCCACAATTGGTGGATGCCTGCGTTGCTGTCTCATACAGCAACACTACGAACGTTTATTTTCATTCGTGTGTCTCAGAAACTGGAGGACTGGTATCTCAAATGATGAAGGATCTAGGCAGGAACGAAAGACAGCGAGTTGAAAGACATGAATGTACATCGCTAACAGCCTTTCTGGGGCCAGAAGCTTGTCCAATTACAACTCACATCAACATCTTGCTCACAGTGAGTGTTGTGCTCAGCATGCTCTCATCTGGTTCCATGCCAAAACTGACGATGTGCGGCTCGCCGTAATCTTGCGTGTAGGCTAACACCAGCGCTGTCCAGAAGCCAGGCAACGTGTATTCTTAATTGGTTGGAAATGGCCGGCCACGGTTGATCGCAAGGCTCGTTGCATTAGTGTACCGCCAGGGAGTCCGGCGGCCACTTACAAATGCACTGTGGTGCGACGCTCTTTGAACCCCCAGAAGCCACTTTTAGCGTGCTTTTACTGGCGGGTGGAGCAGGTTTCTTGGAAGGAGGTACCAGCTGTCAGTTCAATCTGATGGGCCGTTGCTGGCAGTAGCCAAGTCCCTCTGTCAAAGGGACGAACGGGCAGCATGACTTAGGTGTTCACAAACAACAAAAAAAAAAATCCTAACAAGTCTACTAGGTACTCGCTGTAACGAGGTGTACCTGGAAAGTTTTGGTTACAGACATCCGGTCGGCTACCTATCGTTCACTGTAGGCGCACGGCACAATGGCCTCATTCCAAAGTTCCAACACACTTAATCAATTCATTTGGACCCGTGGCTATAAAAAAAACCTCACATCGCTGGTTCAAAAAAGCACAAAGGCGCAGCATTTTTTGGCTTCGCCCGATGTTGCGGTCGCTTCCGCTGCGAAGCGGGCTATGCATGGGGTTCGTGTCTCTTCAATAAAGTTTCCATTGCCAACCAACTTAGTGAATCCTTCAACCACCTCTCTACCCCAGCCATCTTTAGGGGGCCAGGTTAACCAAATACCCCTGTTGTAGGACTATCCGGTTATTGAGTTAATGGGTATGAAGGAGTGGGACGAAGGCTTCCAGATTCACCATGCGATGCCGCATGTAGTCTGGGACTTTTGTTCATTGGAAACTGACTCATACCAATAGCATACCGTGTGAAGTCAGCAATGTGTCTTCTGTTCGAGTTGGGGGTATTGTACAGCCTCTTCGTAGGGCGCTCTACGGCCGTGTATGCTGCATGCAAGCGCATTTAAAGACTCGGTTTTGTGTTACGTTTATGTAGCTAGATCCTCAACCTCATTTGACAAGGTCTTGTCATCATCATCATCATCATCATGCGTCAGTACCTGGTCACCGCAGTCGCCCAATTGGCGATGGCCCTCTCGCAAGCGAAAACTCAAGCCAAACAGCAGACATGGACCATGTCTGGCAACTGGCTGGAGACGGGCTGGCGACGAGAATCTAGGGCGCCCGGAAATCAGCCTATCCGTATGGACTTCGCCCTCTCCGTTCCTGAGTCTGGCATCTCGGCTGCCGAGGATGTTCTCCGTGCCATATCCGACCCAAGCTCGGATAGGTTTGGCCAGCACCTTTCTGCGGACGAAGTGTCTAAGATGTTCTCCCCATCGACAGACGTGACCCGTCAGACTGCGAAGTGGTTGAACTCTGCCGGCATACCACGCTCCAGTATAAGTGTGAGCTCAGACGGCAGCCGCATTTTCTTCAACACCACCGTCGAGCGTGCAGAACAGCTCATCGACGCTACGTTCTACAGTTACTCCAAAAACAATTCCATCCAATTGGCTACCAAGTCGTTTCGACTTCCCGTGCATATCTCGAGTAATATCGATGCGGTGCTTCCCGGGATTGATTTGGGCGGAGTCCCGTCTGCTGTCGCCAAGGCAAAGCCCTTCAATATGCTGTCAACGACAACTTTCAAGCCGCAAAGTCCAGCAAGTCAAGAACTGGACTGCTTCAAGTACATGACGCCTGAATGTTATCGATCGCTTTACAACATGCCCTCTACTAATGCTGTCGTCGCGCCTTCGCAGAACTCGTTGGGCATCTACCAGCCTGCCTGGGTGAGCTGGCTGCCAGAGGATCTCGACGGCTTCTTTTCGCGCTTTCATCCGGGGCTTGTTGGTCAAAGACCAAAGGTTCTTCCTATCAATGGAGGCTACCTGCAGGACGATGTCAAAATGTGGCCCTCCAAACTGGAGTCCAATCTCGATCATGAGTACACCATGTCGCTTATCAGCCCGCTCCCGGTCACGAACATCCAGGTAAGTTGAGTCCGAGCCCTGAAAATATGGAGCAAAAGTGCTGATCATGCGAATCAAGGTCGGCGATCAGTTTCTCGGTGGCAATCTGAACACCATGCTAGCAGCATTTAGCAAGGAGTACTGCCTTACCGGCCTAGATCCAAACTTTGATCCCGTGTACTCGAACACGCGGCCTGGGGGCTACAACTCTTCGGGCTGCGGCGTCTACGATCCTCCATCAGTAATCTCAGTCTCGTACGTCTACAATGAGGCCACCTTTTCTGAGGGCTATCTCCGGCGCCAGTGCCTTGAGTACTTGAAGCTTGGGATGCGAGGCGTCAGCGTCATTGTCAGCTCAGGCGACACCGGGACCTCCCACCAGGGAACTTCCTGCATCGACCCCAACTTGGGAAATGTAACGACAAACGGAACACACGGCCACTTCACGCCCGGGTTTCCTGCTTCTTGTCCATGGGTAACCACTGTCGGCGGCACGCAGCTGATACCTACCAACTTGACCTGGAAGAACGGGACCAGCTGGAAGTCCTTTCCTCCCGAAACAGCCGTCTCCATTGCGAACCCTCCTTAGAGTTCGGGCGGCGGGTACAGCAGGGTTTTCGAGACGCCTTTCTACCAACGGAGAGCGTCAAGGTCCTGTCTCAACCATCCTTTGCTGCAGAGTCATCTGAGGAATCTCTCGACTGCAGGTTACTTCAATTCGCGCGGTCGTGGCTTCCCGGACGTCTCCGCGGTAGCCAACGATGTGGTTGCTTACTCCAACGGCAAACTATGGCGCATCGCCGGCACGTCGGCGTCAGCTCCTATGTTTGCATTCATGGTCGCCCTCATCAACAACGCTAGACAGTCGATTGGCAAAAGTCCCGTAGGATTTCTCAATCCTTTTTTGTACGGCGTCGGGAAGAAGGCCCTGCGCGATGTGAAGACGGGTTGGAACAACGGCTGTGGTGTCACTCAAGCGTTTGCGGCGTCTGAAGAATGGGATCCTGTGACAGGGTTGGGAACTCCGGACTTTAGTCGGCTTCTACAACCGTACATGAGTCTGCGTTGAGCATTTGTAGGGGCATATTGCCTTATCCCAAAATAGCAGCCTCGATTACAGACACCACCTTGCAAATTAACTGCTAAATTGGGTGAAAACATGTGATGTGACTAAGTCATTGTGAGATACAGATTTGAATAACGTCTGTCTACGCGCGCCTATGGCTCCTACTTGATACGAATCCTGGGAAATTGTGGCGCAGATGACGTTCACTTAACAAGCTCAGAGAAATAGACGGAAATCTGTGAATGCCGGAAAATTTGCATCCATTACCCTAGCCTGCCTAAATGATGCCTAGAATACTCTGATTTTCCCATCATTAATGAAAGACTATCATGGCCGCTCACGCCTGGTTTGTCTTGCTACTTCCCGCCATGTTGGCCTTCTGAAGGAAGAAGGCCTCATTCAACTGCCCAATCATCACCGACACAGACCTGCCGTTGAGATATATCTTGTCAAACTGCGACAGGACCTCTGGGTAAGCTTCCAGGCACTCCCTTGCCTTCCAGAAGAAGTGCTCAGCCTGAGCGGGCTCAGCAACGTGCTCGAACATCTCCGCCATCAGCTCCTCATGGCGCTTCCGGTTTTCTTCGTCGACTTTCTCCTGCAACCGTGAAGTTAAACAGAATTCTGTTTCTAAGGCGTGCGCTCCTACCCTAAGGTAGCATCATATAAGGGAATGTTTTACCTTCAAGTCAAAAGTGAGGTTGACTGTGGGTTCAATGACGCCTCCGCCAAAGTCAACGTCCGGAAATAAGTCTCGGAACTCTTTGCTGCGCTTCATAGAGTCCTCAATTGATTGTGCTCGAGTATCACTCATTGGAGCCATGCCCGGGGGCATGTCGCCCGACTTCGCAGAGTTGATGTCGCGTTCGTTGTTCATTTTTGTTGTGTAACGTAATTTGGAAGAGGGGTTGTGTTGGCAGCTGCAGTTGCACTCAACTGAGCCTTCCGGTTCGCAAGGTGGTGATTTTTATGTTGGAAAGGATGTTGCAAGGCCGGGGAAGAATCTGCGGAAGCGTGCCCAATCCAGGGGCGTGTATTGTGCTTAAGGATGGATGGGGGGTGCGATGAAGAGGTGAGAACTACGTAGCCCCCATCTAGTGCGCCGCAACCTTGCATACCTTACCGTACGGCGGTAAACGGGGCCGTTCAGGGCCCCATCGAAGGGGTCCCAACGAAGGAAAACAAAATATCCAACACTGCATACGGGTACTAACATCGAACAATCACTCCGAACGATGATTCAGCCTGCCAAGAACAGACTTCGGGGGCCAGGCAGACAAGTAAGTACACAAGGGAGAGAATCAAGCGTGGAGCAGCCACTACTAGCATTGATCTATAAAGTTTTCCCTGGGTGGATAAGTGCATAGCTAACATCAACTTCTATTTAGTACGCAGACGGATGATTGCCCCTCATCATCTGCGCCTCGTCCACTGCAGGCTGGACTCACGATGCCTATCCTGCCTGCCCAGCTCGGGCAACATTGAGGCGAAGAATAATTGTTCTCTTCTTTTTTTCCAATGCGTACCATGAGCAGAGACTTTACGATGAGATCTATACTCGTAGGATTAGCTTGTTCAGAGGAAGCATATTCTCACTGGTGGTGCCCAAATACTTGTTAAAATGGATGTGCCACCTTGTTAGGAAGCGACTGGAGGCGAGACAAGGATCTCTTTAACTGCTTCTGCTTTCTCCCGCTTAAACAATGCTAGGGAGGATACCATAACATCCGATTTCCGCAGAGCGTCCAGTCTCTTCTGAGCATCTGCGTTGACCGCTTCGTCAATAAAAGCCTACATGAGTAAAGAGCAATCAGTTATATTCGTATCCGGAAACCATTCTTTGCAATTTCCAGGTCAAAGCCCACTCTGTACAAACTTCGTCCACTGAGGCCAGAAAGCTGGCCCTCAACATGTCTGGCTGGTTTGATAGGCAGGAGGCGCTAGAAATTACAGGATCTTGCTCAATAACATACCTACCTTGGGGTGATGCCTAATTGGGAGCAAGTTGTTGCCAGTATGGTCGTCGCGCATGAGAAACGTGTTTAAACTGGAAATTAGGCGGCATTTGTTGCTGCATAGATTGACTGGCTTCTCATGGAATCATGGCGAAAAGATCGTAATGTTGGCCTATTGAACATGGTTGAGGTTTTTCTGAGAGCTGTGTTCATCATGCGTATCCATTTCATTTCATTTTTTTCTATTATTAGTCCTCGGTTGTTCTCCAGTTAGCAAGATTTCGGGCCAAAGCCACATAAGCTGAATTATTCAAATGCATCAAACAAGCACATCAGTCTGGCTCATCGCGATCGCTCGTTATCTCAAGCGAGGCTGAACTATTCCAGGTACGTACTGAGCTTGCTGCCTGGACGCTAGCAGCCATAGGTCAGGGGTCCCCAGCGGTTCGCCTCTTGCATCTTCGGTTTAGTCTCCTGGTTTTCGCGATCGTTCACGCGTGCGCCTTCATACAATCGAGGAATAGGGCCCAATTACATTGATAGTCGTGCAATTCTCGTTGAAATACTGCTTAGGCATTCGCAGGCTACCATCCGCGCTAGGTATGGTGATCATCACTAGTTCAGCAACATGAGTCAAGAGAAAGCAGACCACTTGTACTTAAGGGACGTGCTCGTCTGCTGAACAGATGTCTGATTTAAACAGTCATTTTCATGCAATTATTTTATTCGACTCAGCCTTCTAATTATATCAACGGACTTCTAGCTCTTCCTATCTCTTTTTGCTTTTTCGCACTCGCTCATCATGTCCGACAACCCAGGTGCTTCGTGTGCCTCATGTGGCGCGGCAAACCCAGCTGCACCCCCTGTGTTTCCCAACGACCCTCTGCACCAAGCGGCTTTCGGCGATGACATTGAAAGCCTGCAAGGACTCATATCTGCAGGAGCTGATGTATCCGCCGTTGTGACCGCGAGAGGCTGGACAGCACTTCATCTTGCGGTTCAATCCGGAGGTGAAGGAACCGTGATAGCCCTGCTGCAAGCCGGCGCCAATCCATCTGCGGCAACGAGCGATGGAGTGACACCTTTGCATAATGCTGCTGCTGGCGGCAGAGTAATAGCAACCAAGTTTCTTCTGGACGCCGGAGCCGACATCAACGCACGCAACATCGACAACGAGACACCCTTACATGTGGTGGCCTTGTTTGGAAATATGCAAATAGCAAAGCTATTGGTGGACTCAGGCGCAGATGTATCAGCCAAGGACTGTTACGGAAACACACCCCTGCACATCGCTGCTTCGCACGAGCTTCTGGACATTATTCAGGTCCTTCTGGATGCTGGTGCTGACATGAACGCGGTTAATAATAACGGAAATCCTGTGTTACACCATGCTCTATCCGATTCTCCAGCTGCGACAAAATTTCTCATTCAGGCGGGAGCGCAAACTTCCCTTCGAGGCCAATTTGGCACAACTCTTTTGCATCTCCTCAAAGGTTCCGAAGGGCTGTTCGACGTTCTTCTTGACTGTGGTGGTGACCTAGAGGCGGCAAATGACAATGGAGCAACTCCACTACATGAGACCGCGGCGTACGGCACTGCACAACACTTGCAAAGGCTTATTACTGCTGGCGCCAATGTGAACGTCACGACCAAAAAGGGAGAAACGGCTCTACATCTAACTGCGGGGGACCCAGATGCCCCATACTTTGGCGAGGATGAAGAATCAGAGGCAAAAGCCAGATTGCTGGTTGCTGCTGGGGTTGATGTGAAAGCAAGGACAACCTCGAGAGAGACAGCTTTAGATCGTGCATTGAGGTGCAATCGCGATGGGGTTGCAGGCTTTATTCGTGAGACCATGTCTCAAGAGCGTGAAGGGAAGTGAGTCGCCCTATCGACATCCATACTTAGTCTATGTTTCACAAGGTGTAGAATAAGCAAGTCACATTAGAAGCATCAAAGGCTTTGAAGGCATACAATATTGCTTTCCTCATGAACTAAAGTATCCTATAAAACCACAACGCCCAATTACAACGCCTGCTTGGACACCTTATTCTCTTCGAATACATGAAGAAGACTTCAAGGAGTTGGTGTGTATGTAGCGTCCGCTGGCAAGCTGGAAGCGGCAATTTCCGGGCCGTCTTCAATGAGATCATCATCGCCGGTATCAGTTGTTGAAGGAGTCGGCGGGTTCGAGGTGGTAGGATCGCTTGCGGGCTCCGTTGGAGTCGAAGGGGTTGAAGGAGTCGCCTCCGGAGGAGCCGACGAAGCAGGCTCCTCAGGCTGGGTAGCAGGTGTTGACGGTGTCGGGGTATCCGCCGCATTGCAGTTGTCAGCCTCGGGGGCCAAGCCAGTGTAGAAGTTTGCGTTGAAAGCGGCGTCCAGGGAGGCTTGGATGTTGTTGTCGGTGAAAGGGCATCGGGCATGTTCGTACTGAACGCCGTTGAACTGCTCCGAGGCCGGCTGGGACAGCTTCTTCCAGCTGATCATTGGGGGGTTTAGAGCGTAATCGGCGCCGTCTTTGGAGGGAAACACGTTCATCTGACCGTCATATCCGACGATGGCGTGGGTGTTGCCAGGGCCAGAACCGCTGTCTCCAGAGCTGTAAAGCGTCTGACCACTGACTGACGTGTCGTAGGTTTCCTTGCCAGTAGAGTAGCTGACTCCAACGACGCGGTAGTCGTCCGCCACCGGGTCACACTTGTCCGAGTGAACCCAGACGACGGTGGTCAGGTAATAGTGCTTGTGCTTTTCGGCGTTCTGGACCTTGGGCAGATACCACGAATACAAGATACCGGTCCGACCGTTGGAAGTTCCGACTCTGGCGTAAAGCTGACCCTTGGTACCATCGCGGCAATCGCCGCCGCTCTTTCCTGTGGGCTTCAGTCCCTCGCTAGATTGATGGAGAAGTCAGTCACAACATCGTTCGCAATGCGTTGACAAAATAGTTCATTGCCCACATACCCGTGGAAGCCGTCCTTGTCGACAGCGGCATACGGAAAGCAACCGCTTCCATCGTTCAGACCTGGCTTGAAACGCAACTCGATCTCTCCCTCGATGCCGTCTGAAGCTTGTTGTTGAAAGGCAGTGACCTGGTCGTGAGCCTTCCATTTGCCTCCAACGGCAATATCTTCACCACGGGCATAAAGAACGCTCCCAGAGGCGAGGGAGGTCAGACCCAGAAGAATGAATGACTTGAATGAGTGACGCAACATTTCTGCTGGAAACGTAGTGAATGACTAAAAAGAAAAGGAGTGAACGACAGTGCTGAAGAAACTGGGACGCAGCTGGGGTGGGATGGAATGTTGGGCTGCTGCGAAAGAGAATATATACATTCCAATTCAACTTGACGGACAGGCAGGCCCCTGTGAAAGTATCACTTAAACATATTAAACTTATAAACGGCTACATAACGTCATGTTACCTGTAGAGCTTGGTCCTGCTAATCCCGCCTTTCCCGCAAGGCTGATCCATCATTAGTGCTCTCGACCTTTCGTTGACACTATCTTAAGAAACTTCGTGTTTGATCGACAACAGGTTTAGATTGAGTTGAACACTCTCAGCACGCTCGGTTCATCCGAATCACAAAGCTAAAAAGATTAGATATTTTATCCCCCAATGCAGACCCACACTGTACCTAATTCTTTTGGTGCAGACTGAGTTGCGAGTCAGTTGCATAAAGTGGCTTGGTCCCTGATCAGAGGGGTGACCCGTGGGTCGGCCAAGGCTGCACAACTAATTGCATGAACTTACATGAGTCGGCGACTCCGTATGCTGTGCGACTTTCTCGCAATCGCAAAGGACATCGTATAATAAAGCCAGCTTAGGACTTTGCTGTCACCGGCATCCCACAGCTTCGGATATTTTTTAACCAATTACTCTCTTTTAGTTTTTGCAATTCGCCTGTGCGCATTTGCTTACATGACATATTCAATCTGTTTTTAAAGTCGCTCTTTCAAGATGATTTCCCATCGTTTTTCCGCACTTCTGTTTCTTCTCGGTTCCTTGGTCACCCTGGTCAGTTGCTGAAACTCCCAGACAGCATAGGTTGTGGTGCTGCTTCTAGTGTGAATGATTCTCTGACGCCTGTGAATAGCTCTCTGCACAACCTGTTCGACCCTTTGCTGTAAGCATGCCCGACATCTGTTCCACTTGGTTTTGAATCAAGGCAACTAACACTACCTTGCTGTAGGGAAACTCCGCATACGCGGTCGATGCTGAAGAGAACGAAGAAGACCAGCGATGGGGTTTCAGTGTGTACGCAGATGGTTACACGGCCAAGGATGAAAATGACAAGGTTCTGCCTGTTGATACCCTCATGGTCAACAAGGTAACCAAGCGCCTAACTGTCATGAAGGCAATGAACGGCTTTGATAAGACGGAGCCTCGCCTTAAGATGCGTGAGGTTCTCAAGGCATGCTGGGAGATGACTGGCCTCAAACCTTCCGAGCTGAAGACAGTGATGGGCTGGCAGATCTCGAACACCAATATGCAAGAAGCTCTTGCTTCATGCCGTACGAGTCTGAAGCTCGATGCGAAAGCTTCTTTCACAATCACTAGCACCGAGACTGAGACTGAGCGCAAGGCGTGCTGGGAGACTATTGGCAAGACTATCTTCTCGTCTGCCATCAAAGGTGCCATTAAGGACTTCGATATCAACAAGGAGCTTCTCGAGCTTGAGGTGGATAACGGTGGCAATTGGGACAACCTGTTTTATCGGTTCTCGACAGCAGAGGGACAGTGAGATCATTGGTGGATATTTCGCGTAAACGAGCGATAGTCAAACACGACTTATTGCCTTCATTCATTTCGTGACATTGACCATGCCCAGAATGGAAGACCATGGTGCTCATCACCTCATTATCACTCTCAGCTTGCTCTACCGGCAGGTGCAGACACGATGCCTCCAATAATCCTTTAAGCATACGACGCCGCCTCGGGAGACCCCTAGGAACTCGACTTGACCGTACAGTAATTTGGGCGTCGGCGCATGCAGTCATCAATGGCAACCTGCAGCCAAGTGGCTTTCAATCACAATGAAAATGCTGCGCTGCACCCAATGAAATTCTTCAATCCAAGGAAGTGACTTTCGTTGCATACAACAATGATCAAATATTGAACATTTGTGCGGTGTCGACACTGGCCTCGACCACATCAGTAATCCGCCAGCTCTTATCAGCAACGGGCTCTTCGACACCACATGTGCCAACCAGTTGCACACATTCACTCAGCCCGGGCTCACCGACACCTTCCCAGCAGAACAGGTCGGCTTTTCAAATCCGTTCAAAGGGAACCTGGACATTCAGAAGGCGTGGGCATTTCTTGATGCGGATGGGAATGCTAGCCGTGTGGCCACGCTCCTACTCACAATCACCAATAATTGAGCTGGAGCCCAGCCAGTTTCCATGGGCAACATCAAAGCTGCAGCTGATTCGGCAAAGCAATACGACATACCCCTCTTCTTCGACCCCTGCCGATTTGCAGAAAATGTCAAATTCATCCAGGACTTTGAGACTGGATATCAGGGCAGGGGCATCCAGCAGATTTTCCAGGAGATGTTTGCGTACGCAGACGGCTTTACCATTTCCCTCAAGAAGGATGGTCTGGAAAACATGGGTGACGCACTCTGCTTCCGAGACGAAGGCATCTTTCAGACAAAATTCGGTGCAAAAATTGGCATTCGCTTGAAGAAGAGACAGATCATGTGCTACGGCAATGACTCCTACGGGGGCATGAGCGGTCGCGATGTCATGGCGGCAGCTGTCGGACTCTACGAAGTCACCAAGGAGACGTAACTGGCTGACCGAATTGGCCAAGTCAAGATATTCGCCGAGGGTTTGGTCGCCAAAGGTATTCCTGTAATCCTGCCGCCGGGCGGCCATGCCATCTCGCTCGACATGGATGGCTTATTTGCCGGCTGCCGGAGGTCTTACGGCGAGTTCGCCTCCGTCGGTTTCACCCTGGAGCTGCCCAAAGACTATGGCATCGGGACATGTGAAGCTGGTCCTTTCGGGTGGGAGTTGGACAAGAAAGGAAGCATTGCGCAAGACAGAGACAATATTCCCAATCTGGTCCGGTTCGCCGTCGCCCGGTACGTGATGTCGGATAGACACATTGAATAAACCATTGCCGCCATAATATACCTGGAGTGAGGATCACCCGAGGCAAAGAGTTAAGGATGGGGGCGTTCCAGAGCGGGTTGCAATCTGTCCCCGTTCTCTCGGGATTGAGCTACCCGACCGATGTTGGAACTTTCAAGAGCGAGGCCTGGCATGACATCCAAAAGCTTTGTGATGCTCTTCATCTAGATGATCAAGCTTTGAAAATGTTCCACCATGCTTTCGATGTATCCATGCAGGGCTGGGGTCATCTGCCAGCATCTGGGCCACCTTTTGGGTGGAAGTCGGATGCAAGCCTCAATCTTTGTCCATTCGAGTACTCCTTTGCCATTGAGAAGGCGACCGGGAAAGCTCAGCTATGCTTTCTCATACAAGACCAGGCAGATGAGGCAACTCTTGAGGCCCACCAACGAAGCGCTTTGCAACTAAATAGTTAGATACAACGCATACACCCGAATGCAGTCTCTCTGGATCGATTCAACCGCATCAAACATACCTTCTTTTCCCTCAGGGGCGAAAGCACAAGGAACCTTTGCAGGGTGGCACAGCTTTGTTGCTGAAGAAGGCCCTCGTCCGGGATGGAATATCTACCTGAATGCCAATGCTCAGGGAGAATCCCGGGCCCCAGCAATTTTCCACGAAGCCCTAAACAAACTTTGTACGTCACAAGCTTGAACTCTTCTTAAGAAGATCTTACTGCCAGGCAACCAGCTCATGTATCTTTCACTGGATCTGTGCCCTGGCTCTCAATCCCGAGTCAAGATTTACGTGCAGCATTGTGGCGCAACGGCCGCGGATCTAAGGCAGGCGGCCTTCATCGTTGCCCCCCACATTGTTGGTGCATCTGATCCCGAAATACTCCATTTCTGTACCGTTCTGAGTGGTGGCTCTGAGGGGCCATACGAGGGCAAGGGGCCGATGACTTGCTTCAGTTTCACTGCGGATGGTGAGGATGTGAAATCTGAGGTGGCAGTGTATTTCCCTGTTCATGACTACGCCTCTGATGATGCTGAGATCCGTAAGCGAATAGAGACCTACTTGGGAAGTGCTGATGAAAAGGCTCTGAAGACGTATCAGAGAGCATTTGATGCCGTCGCTCATCGGCCTCTGCAGGATGGCCGGGGAATTCATGCATGGGTCGGGTTGAAGATGACGAGAAGCCGGGGGTCTGTAGTGACCTTCTATCTGGCTTCTGAGATGTTTGGCGTGTTGCCAAAGAGGCTATAAAAGTCCTTTGATGGCGGCACCATAACGATCACGTGTGGTTTTAGGAGCCATGAGATGATGTTCTGCATCATCTGAGACCTGGCGAGCTTGAAAGAGATAACAGTCAATAATGGATGAGTAATTTTTGTCATGTTGTCGTGATTATCTTCTTTGCATATTAGATCTATTATGCTCTTCAATTGTCGGCGTTGTTCGAGTTTTCCCTTCGTTGTTCGATGTGAGACAGTGTCGATTGGACTTAGGGCGCTCTTTGATATTTCGTTGTGCCAAATTGCCATTGCTGCAGTTCTACTCTACATGTACCTCGCAGCTTTCAGAGTCTCATGTTTGACAGGAGACAAGAACAGTCAAAGCAGTGTATTTCCAGGCTCCTCAATTTCTGCCATACGTGGACATAGAATTTATATCATTTCCGCAAGGACGCTCTCAAATCTTTGGTCTTACCTCCTTCTATCACACCAGACATCAAGCTAGAGTACAACTCGGAACATCTTGCATACTAACTGACATGGCCGACATGCCCGCACGAGCCGATTCGGGACATGGGCGCAGTGAGGCGGTAGCACCGACTACGTCCTCGACAGCCCAGCTTTGCCACATGCTTCGACTCCCACGAGAAATACGCGACATGATATATGAGTATGGACTATTGCCACAACATTCCACAATTCTGCTTTCATTTGAACGCCACCAGAAGCATCAATTTGGATCCAGTCTCTTCTGGACATGTCGGCAGCTCAGAGCAGACGCCATCGACTTCGTCTGTGATCGAAACTACTTCGTCGTTGCGTTCCACTTGCCACCGAGCCGTTTACTCCAAGCCAGGTTACACATCGTGGACTCTTGGCAAGCATTTATCTACAATCCAACATTTCTGGCACTGCTCGAGAATTTTAGGTTTCTTCGGTTGCAAATCCCTCAGCAGGTGATTGCGGATGATGGACTCACTCTGGCGCGAGGACTCGTTGATCGCGCGGCCCGCCTGGAACGATTGGTAATTCAAATCTGCGAAACAGAAGACACGCGCCTCCACCCCATGTGTATCCTTACAAGCCGCGGCTCAGGTGGTCGGTTTCTCAATCGACTTCTTCGTCTGCCACTGCTCGGAATTCTGCAAGTCTCACAATCAGATCAGACCGACGATTGGATCGCCGATGGTTTTCAGCCTGAGACGAATGGTCGGGTGGAGTTTATCTGCAACGGCCATCACTTCCCGCTCAACACGGCAGATTTCTGGAATTTTTCACTAGTATGGGAGTCCGTGAGACAAAAGGCGAAATCTCTGGACTGCAAGACTTTACCTCGGTCCTCTGAGGAACACTTTGTTCATTTCAGCGGTGGCGACGTACATCCTGTCCTGTCACGACTCAATAGTTGCACTTTATTGGGGTGCAAGGCGCTTGTGATGGAACAAATTGAACATCAACACATGAGTCTTGCATTTGAACATCGCAAGGAGGTGTACAGAACTTTGCCGGAGATGTGTAGCTTTCGGTGTTTGTATCCTAATCGTGACTACGACTGGTGGTGGACGGAGTATAATGGAGCATGATAAGAAGGGACAGTCTAGCTGAGAGCCTGAGGCTTTGCGGGACCGAGTGTACCTAAGGTGCAGGAAGATGATCTGGCGAGTCAAACGCATGTCACAGCATTGAATCGAAGAGAAATAACATTCTGCATCCCCATACTTGGCAAAATCTCTTGAGAGCAGCAGCTGAGCACCAACCGCGACACCAAGTTGCTGCCTCTTCACAGCAACTCTTCCCATGTTCCCCAGAGCTGGCCTTCCTATCCTGGAGTTGTCCCCGCCCTCAGCATCCACCGGGATCCACGATATGGATTACATCGGCCCTATGGCGCAACGGTAGCGCGTTCGACTCCAGATTCGGTCCTGCGACCGTTTCTGATATGATATCGAAAGGTTATCCGTTCAAATCGGGTTGGGGTCATCTCTTTTTGTCCCTGGAGCCTTCATAGTTCTTTATTTCGCTGCTGCGATGCGTGGTTGTGGTGTTGAGCGACGTTCACATGGGCTGGTGGCATACCTGCGCCCCACGTGATTGAAGGGCTGCGAAATAGTTTAGTGAGAAAAACTCAATTGAAATATGCTTGTTCGGCAGTTATCTTTAACTTCCTGTGCCATATGGTGTGTCCCGGTGTGTGTGGGTTTGTCGGATGTAGCCGTGTTGTGTTGCGAGCCAGGGTTCGCGTGTCAGACCGAACTCACCGAACACGTACACCGAGATATTCCGCGGCCCTGATTACCTTTTGGAGGATGATCAGGATAGGCAACTGCCTATTTCGGAGCCTTAAAACATCATCTCATGAGATCCCTTGTTCAGATTTTGTGCATATTGTCAGAGTCATGGAGGCACCCGGAAGCCTGGGATGCCCACGCAAAAGAAGCAAGGGATGCCAAGGGCATTGACGGAGTAACCCCGAACGCCCGGGAGCATGTGGTCCGAGCTTTCGGGTATCACCCGATGCCTCCGCATTCACAGGCTTTAGGGATGCTTCCGGACAACTCCGGCATCGCCGCTGTGAGACTGCTGCACGACATTCAGTAGCCGTACTGACCACTTCATAAGGTGAAAGACAAACTTCCGACCTTATAGCATCTCATACACGTGCTCCATTTGCCTCTATTGACAATTCTACCCATCCCGATCACGAAATGTCTGCTCGAGCCCTTGAAGCCCTCCGCAAGTTCACGGCTTGTGACGTAAGTAGCAACGCCGCCGGGCTGAACCCGATCAGCGGTCATCTCTGTAGCCCAGGCAGCCTCACTGGCAACATGATTTGTTTCTGACAAAGGTAAAGATCGGAGATGCCCTTGTGAAGCTCAAGTACCCCCAGGGTGGCTTCCTCGATGGAATCCGGATGTTTTCCCCCGGCTCCGGCACGCGCATTTTTGGCCCCGCAGTAACGGTGCAGATGGTCGAGACCAGCGACACCTCGGCCCCGAAGCTGGACAAGCACTTCGTCGACCACAATGAAGAAGGTGGCGTCATGTACATCCAGCAACCCAAGGGCCTCCCGTCCGCGTGCTGGGGCGGTTTGATGTCCACTCGGGCCAAGTTTCTGGGCGCACAGGGCGTTGTGATTGACGGGCGAATGAGGGATGTCGAAGAGCACAATGAGATGGGATTCCCGGTAAGTTTTAGCGAACGCGAAGAGCTTGTTTCTCGTCCGGCTTAATCCCACGATTCCCGTAGTGTAAACTCTACTAACGACAAAGGCAGGTGTTTGCGCAGGGCACGTCTATTCTGGGCTCGAACACATTCACGCGGGCGTCGAGGGTCAACGTCCCTCTTCAATTCAAGGGTGACTTCTGGATCAATCCTGGCGACATCTTGATTGGGGATGCGGATGGTGTTGTGGTGACGCCGCCTTCATTGGTCGAAAAGGTTGTCGCTTTGTGCCAGGAGCGAGCCGAGGTCGACGAAAAGATGTTTGTTGAATTGAGAAAGGGTGCCTCGATGGGTGACCTGATCAAAAACGTGCGTAAGGACAAATAATTAGCCGGTCATTTACAGCCGGAGTATAGTAGATACAAATTAAGATACGCGATGTTTCATGAGTGAAACCTAAGATGGTTGAAGAGAATTCTTTACTCTCGGGAAAATTGCTGTGTTAGTGACTCGAGTTTAGTCCCGGCAAAGTTATCGAGACTGGTGTAAACTAGTGGTAAGGGGTATTTTTCAGGGGTTGCCACATGTCGCATCTGCCCGTTACGATTTCTGTAGATAGACAACTGTGGGGGTAATGCGAGGTGCGAAATACTACAGCACAGAAGTAATCATAATTAATCTGAGTTCTATGCTCTACGGATGCGCTCTATCATCCAAATAATTCACTCGGGTTCCGTATCATCAACAGGTCCCATTCCTCGTCTGACAGCCATGACTTGAGACTCCTCAGCCAAGCCGCATCGTCGACTTCCAGGTACGGCGTCTCTTTCATAGCCGCCTCGTGTGTTCTCACCTTCATCCGCGGCGTGTGGGGCCAATCACTGCCCCAAAGAACGCGGTGCTTGTTAGCGTCCACAAATGCGCGCACCAAGAACTTGACGTCGCAGTAGTCCGGCTTCTCCTCGCTGATGCGGTACGGCGCGCTCAGCTTCACCCAGAGGTGGCCCTCTCTGACCAGCCTCATGATGGCGTCGAACCCTGGTTGTGTCGTTGGCCGGTCGCGATGCTCCTCTGAAAGCAGACTCGGTGCCTTTAGGAGCGCGAAGTGATCTGTTACCAGCTTGACTCCATGTTTTGCAAGATTCTCCCTGACAAACGGTTCCAACTCCTCCCAAAAATCGGTCCGTGTTGTTGTCATCGTGAGGCTCCAGGGCAAGGCAAGCGCAGTGATTCTCCGGAGGTGAGCTCGAAGAGCTACCTTTTGTAGTTCGACATCTTCCATGGCCTTGTAGCGGTACAGATTGACACGAAGCCCCCGCACACCAGCTTCATGCATTCCCCTCATCTCATCATCGGTGGTCGTTTCTGGGTCTATGACACCGATCGCACGCGTCTTGTGTGTTCCCAGGCGAGGCACAAAGGCCTTCAGGGAGGTGCAATCATCACCGTAGGATAGGCCATGAGTGAGGACAGATCTGGTGATTCCTAGACTTTTCTTGAAGTTGTCAAAGGCAGCGATGGTCGCAGGAGGCGGTGTCAAGTGCCTGTTTGGACTGTAAGGGAACGACTCGGCTATGACAACGGGTATTTGTTAGTCTATACTTCTCGTGCGTGCACCTTATCGCAATCTGTTGATGATGATTCCAGGGTGAATTAGACTTACGTTCAAAGATATGGTGATGAGTGTCCCATCCGCCGTGAGGAAACAAGTTTCTCTCAGTTCCTTCGGTCACTGTAGCTGAAGGGGCCATTGTGGATGTTGCCTGCAGCTCTTCAGTGTACTATCTTCGAAACTTGGCTCAAAACAATAGCACCGAGAGCCACCGATCCAACGATGATTCGCTTGTTATACACATTGTTGCTTTGGTTTCCGATTCGGCATCAGAGGAATCACCCCAAACAACCGGCAGTATCCCGCGGGCGAACATTGGCAACTTGCAAATGCTTCCTTCCATCTCACCCGACGGAATCGTCACGCCAGTTTGTTGGTGGAGACGGTGATGATGATGATACTACAAGGAGTAGTCCGTCGTGTTAGACGGATGGCTCCGATATGTCTCGGACTACTCCCTGACAGGCGGACTACTCCAATGAGGCGGAGAGCTCCCAGCTCCAGGCACCTGCGCCACACCAAACCCCGTGGAACGCGTGGATTCCGTGCGATGCGCGGATTCCTCCATCCCAGGTTCCCGCCCTAGCGCCGCCACGAGGATACTTCGAACCATGGCGTCTTAGTCTTTTTTTGACTACGCAGATATCGTCTAGTGGTGTATGAAGTGGGTGTTGCCTGCGGGCCTCGGCCCTAGGTAACTGCGTTATGTAAGCTGCGTGGTTTAAAAAAGAGACTTTTTGAGATTAATTAATAGGGTACTTATAGTAGCTATACTACTGCAAATCCTCCTACGCCTAACACTACTATATCTCAGCTAATAGGGCTATCTACTATGCTAATATCGCTAGCGTCTCTATTAATGTGATATCTGAGGCTTAATATGAAGTGCTATTATTAATTACTATTAGTATAGCTTTAAGAGCTTATTATACTTAAATAAGAGATAGCTTATGTAATAGTATTTACTATAGTATTAGTCTATATAGAAGCTATATGTAGCTTAATAGCTTAATCTAGACTCTTTAGTAATAGCTTAGTTTACTATCTATTAAGATTAGCGTATCTATTCTTTTTAGGCTAATGTAGTATTTAATGATATCTTTATAGAAGCTAGGGTTTTATTAGAAGTTAGGATAGTTTAGATAGCTAATTATAGCTATCTTTATGCTATAAACGTTAGTAGGGTTAAGTTAAGCTATCTTAACTAAGTTATTATTATAGAGGGGTTAACGTAGTGTTATAATCCCTACTAGCTTAGCTAGTTTTATAGCTATACTAATCCTTGCTTTTAAGGTTCTCTGTAACCTTGAGAGATGAGGCTAAATGGCAGCATATCTGTTGATACCTTGAAGTTTATTAGTAAGAATTTTCTCTTTCTAGAACACTAAAAAAAAAAAAAAAAACTGGGTAACAAAACCAAAGTGTACGAAGTGGGTGTAAGTCACTTCCGTCATGTTCCCGGCAGATTACGAACACACCGAGTGTCATAAGTGTCTAAGGGAGACGGACGGAGCTCCGCGTCTCACGGGTTGGTGATGCGTGCCGAAGCTCACGGATCGTTCCTGCCTGACAATACCGGGGCTCATTCATGGATTTTCGGGGCAGTCCAGTAATGTGCACTGCTGGACTATGTAAGACTGCTCAGAGGCGCACGCCTGCGGCCTGCGATGATCAATTCACTGTCTGTATGATAGACCTCTTGGCTTGATTGAATGGTTATTGGCATATCAAAGATGAGTCGCAGTAACACCTCTCCAACCCCCTTGCAATCTGTGGTTGCTGGTGCAGCTGCTGGGGGAGTAGAGTCTCTAGTTACGGTATGTAAAACTCGGTCTCGCTTTTCTAGTGATTGCAAACATATTACAAAGTCTCTACTATGCTAACCTGAGTCAAGTATCCTACAGAGTACATCAAGACGCGAAAACAACTGCTGAGTTCGTCCGAATCTCCACTACGAATTCTCGTCTCAGCCGTACGGACCTCTGGACCTGGCGTGCTGTACACGGGGGCCAGTGCGTTCTGCGTCTCAAATGCATCCAAGTCAGGCGTACGATTTTTTACATTCGATGCCATCAGGAAAAAGCTCCCGCAAGATGCCCAAACGGGGAAGCCAACCAAGGTTGCCAATATGCTTGCCGGTGTCGCGGCTGGCATGGCCGAGAGCGTGACAGTGGTGACCCCTGGCGAGAACATCAAAACAAAGATTGTAGAAGACAGAGCTGGCGCTAGGCGATTCAAATCGACTAGCCATGCGATCAGAAGTATCGTGGCCATGGAGGGCCTCGGAGGGCTTTTCCGCGGCATTCTGCCGGTTACTCTGAAGCAGGGTTCGAACGCCCTTGTTCGGTTCACCAGCTACAATGCTCTCCTCGATGTGATCAGCCCACTGATGGAGCTCCGCGGCAAGGGGTCTCTAGCTCCAGTGTTTGCAGGCGCTACAGCGGGTATCATAACGGTCTACGCTACGATGCCTTTTGACGTCGTCAAGACCAAAATGCAAGCTCTTGAAGGCGCCAATGTCCACCGTGGAACGTGGCAATGCGCATCCGCTATTGTTCAAGATTCCGGTGTATCAGGGCTGTGGAAAGGCACAGCACCTCGGCTGGCGCGACTAAGTGTAAGTTCATTCTCGATGAAATTGATGCCGCTTTGGTCCCGTCTTTGCGACCGGCAACAGAGCACCAAGGCGTCGCTGACAGCCACTTACCACGTGCACCTACTGACGTGCAGTAGATATCTGGTGCATTGAGCTTCACTATCTACGAAAACGTTGTCAGGTTGATGCAACAGGGCAGCAAGGATGGGGGGAGAAGGTTAGAAGCGAAGTTGTGAAGAGCGATAGCTTGCCTACGTCGAAAAGCTACTCGTACGCCATCAGGGAACTATCAATGCTCAAACACCAGCCCTAGAAGCAGGGATACGGAGCTCCGCACTCAACCCAAGATGCATCTGATCTCGTTAGTCTCAACGGGAACGTGGGTACATATCGGGTCAAATTGCCTGCCAAACTACAATAAGAATACGATACCGAGGCCGAAGGGAACTGTCAGTGATATGTAATGGATAGTCTGCAGCCGTAAGCTGCATCGTGACTGGCTTCAGGAGAATAGACTCAGGAAAGTCCCCGGTGTCAAACTATGGAGACCGGATTTGACGCTACCATTGGTGTTTATACGGCAGTTCTCCACAAACTGCCGAGGTGGAAAGACTCGTTTGGGGTACCTAGCGTTGCTTTCTCGCCTACTGAGACCGAAATATATTGCGGACAGTGGGCACTGGCCTAACAAAAGGTTTTGGGATCCGTACTGGAAAAAGACCAGACGGTCTCTACTCGCGTATGCTTTAGTGTGTGCATGGCTACATCCCGTAGGACGCCTAAGAGTCAGCGGATTGCCTGCCACGACATCCGTCGTCGCTAGATCTGTACCTATGGTGCTGGCAACCCTGGTACATGCCTCTAGGTAGACAGAATGAGGAGAAGAAGAGCCTTTGCCATCGCTCCAGTTCACCCGAAACCCCTGTCCACTTTGGCCAGGCCCCTAATTATTTCCGTCTTTGCGGAAACAAATTCCCATTTTGCCTGCCCACATTGCTTACTTTTTCACTTTCACCTTACCTTGACCAGTGCGTCCGTCTCGCCCTGCCGCTCACCCGTCGTAGCTGTACCCCCCTCACCAAAATCAAGCCACATTCCGTCTAGAACAAGATGTGACAAGCCCCGTTCCCTACCTTGTTCCAGTCCGCCTTTCTGGGTCTCTACCGAACAGGGACTACAGCGGTTGACTTTCGGGGGTGCCACCGGCGCCGATTCATTTTCTCGTTGCTCACCTTGATCTGCTGGCCATGCCCCCAATAACTCTGTATCAATCACACAAACAACAGAGGACAAAAAATAATCGCAACGCTCACCAAACCTCACGGGAGATGTCATCGCGGATGAATCCGCCAAAGAAAGTGCGTTTGGCGTGTCGACGCTGTCGCACGAGACGGATCAAGGTGAGACCTTTTTTCTCCTCTCTCACATCGGCTCAGCTCCCGTCCCCCTGGCGTGCCGTTTAGTCTGCTGGGACCGCGTTACTCCGGCCCAATGACTTTTACGTGTCTGGATACTCACTACTTACCAGTGCGACGGAGAAGTCCCTGCCTGCACAAACTGCGCAAAAGCCGGCGAAACTTGCCTCGATGTCGACAGTCAGAACTCGGGTTTGCTGGTCCCTCGCAAGTAAGTCGATACCCGCGTGTTCGCAAAGCTATACTAGCACCATCCCACCGGCTCGGTTTCACGAGCTAGACCCCTTGTTGTTTGCTGCAAGTCAAAAAGATTTATGTTCCGCGCTGACGGCCCAATCCGGACGATAGCTTCGCAAGTGCTGCCCGGGCAAGGATTCAATGGCTCGAGGACATCATCAAATCGCGACTACCCGATGTTGACCTATCTACCGGCCCGCAGATCGATGCGTTCCCGGACCCGAAGGGCTCGGCGGCCGTCGGCGGTGGTGGGGACCTTGAAGACGACAACGTCTCAACGCCGTCACCTAGGTCCGGCCGGGCGGGCAGTCAGCCAACGGGCCGGACCGCAAGTCTGGGGTCCCAACGGCAGTCTCTCAAGCGTCCCGCGGAGGCCGCGGGCTCCTACGATCACGACGAGCAGTTCCCGGACCGCGCACACTCAGTTGCCATGAACCTGGGAATGTTGTCCCTCAACTCCGACTCAAGCCAAAAACACTATCTGGGCTCAAGCTCCGGTGTCTTGTTCACGAACCTCATTGGAGCGTCTCCTTCGAGCGCTGGCTCAACTCCGGCGGCGTTGTTGGAAGATGTGCAAGCTCAAGGGCCTTCATCGGAATGGTACGACACTTCAGTACCGACTGATATCTCAAAACAGTACAATCGCTCTCTACACATTTTCTTGCGCCAGGTTCGTCTGATAGCCTTTGCTGGACTTTATACAACGGAATTTGGGTTCTAATTTGAAACAAACAGGAACTACCAAGGAAAGAAGATGCGATCAAGCTTGTACACACCTATGTCCGTTGGATGCATCCCGATTATCCAGTCCTAGAACCGACTTCTCTTCTAAGCGCCCTCGATGCCCTGTACTCGACGTTTAGCTGTTCACTAGACGATGACCCCTTCCCACACGGCTGGCCTTCTACGATGCAAGCGTTCCGATGGAATGGCAGACAGAGATTACCAGGCGACCAGGGCGTTCATTCCGTCCCTATGCCAGTTGTGGCTTTTATACTCTTCATGGTCTTCAACATTGCGGCCATTGTCAAGGTTAGGGGACGAGTATACGAATTCCCACCAGAAAGATTCTACCGCGCGGCTCTCCATTTCTCCAAGGATTGCTTTTCGCAAATCTCTCTATCTTCGATCCAAGCGTTGGTTGTTCTCATCGTACACAGCATGCTTACACCAGCGGAGGTCAATCTATGGACTTTGATCCATATTGCTCTTGCTCATTGTGTCGAGCTAGGCATACATAGAGAGCCGCTAAACACAATTGAGCCTGCAGACTTCGAGAATCAACAGATCAGGCGTCTGACATTCTTTACGATATACTCCCTCGATAGGTGAGTACCCCAAGCAAGTCTTTATAACCTTAACATCTGTTCCTAACACAATCTAGATCTGTATCTTCCATACAAGGGCGACCACTCGGCTTCCGCGATGAAACGTTCGACATTAAGTTGCCCGAGTCTCCTCCCACACACCCCGGTTCAACGAGCGGCACAATCCCATTGTCTTTCTCTGCGGCCGTTTTGCGGTTCGCAAGATACCAATTTGAGCTAGACCGCATGGTCTCCGACGTCAAACTGCAATTGTACCATCTTCCATGCGACTCTGCATGGTTTCCTCTACCGCAAAATCCGCCAGCTCAACAAGCAAGAATAAAAGAAGAGCTCGTGGACTGGTGGGATCGGGTTTCTAGCGAGACGTTTGATTTCCCGGGAATCGACAGCAGACAACGCCGGATGTGGCAGATCAAATTGAAGGTCAAGTACCACACAACTATGGTCATGCTATTCCAACCTTCGCAGGCGATCCGCAATCCCTCTCCAGAGTCACTGCAGGTCTGCTTCAACAACGCCGCATCAATACTTCACGATTATCAGGCACTGCACGACATGCAAGGGTTGCATCACGGATGGCGCACAGTACAAAACATTTTTGCCGCTGGAGCTACCCTCATATACTCGTTCTGGACGTGTTCTACGGTTCGTCAAAACGCTTCGACGGCGGACTTATCGAAGAGCCTTCGCACATGCTCGAGCCTGCTTACTGTCGGCGGCGAGTGGTGGCCATCCGTAAAAAAGGGACAACGAAGTTTCGGCGCAATTGTTGACCTCACTATCCGAAAGCTCTACACCGGAAATATGCCCTCAAAGAACCCTCGGCTGTACATGCCACTTGGTGCAGACCGGCTCGAGGATGGCCAAAACGCCCTGGACCACGCTGACGGAGGACATTCCGTCTATGACGCAACGGCCCAGCAGGCAGATCTCGCCCACATCCCGCTCAACGGAGCCGACGCTGCTTGGCACCAGATGCCGGGCTCGTCCGCTGTGGCCATGGCGCACTCTCAAGATGCAGTGCACTGGCAAGGCGTCTACCCCGAACCACCCTTCCATGGAGGATCCAACGATTACGTTCCGGAAATCGAGACTTTCCTGGCCGACTTCGACAAGTCGGAATTCAGCTGGAGCTTTCCATTAGCCGGCATCGGCGACCCGTATGAGATGGGCAACTTTCCTAACCCAAGCTACTGATTATGCCGTTCTCCGTCAGCATTTTGCCGAAGTGTTCCAGCCATTCAGGAGAATCCTATTTTAGTGGAATCAGCAGTCTCAGTTGCTGTGGCTCTATAGCGTGGAAGCGGACTACTCCGGCTAGACTATTGTTTTTGGTGGTGGACGGAGTAGCCCGCTAGCAGATCCCTGCACAACACCTGGACTACTCCGTCTCTTGCCCAAAATGGCCTTGAAGACGGAGCTGTCCAGCAATTTGCAACCGAGGAATCGTAGCTCTTCGAGAATTGGCGTCGCGAAACATGAAGATTCAAACATCTTTGCGCACCAGATCACAAGTGAAAAAGATGGCAGTACTCCCCCGCTCTTGGCGGGTTGATTTGTTGGTGCAGATGTTGCAATCATGTCGTTCACGCTGTTGAGGGAGGCCCGATCGAAAGCATGCTCGTCACTCCGACAGGGGTCTCGTGCTGCGCGGACAAGACATTTCGCAACTCCATCAGGGCAAGTAGCGTTGAGTCCTTTAGAGCCGGTAAGTTGTCCTTGACTGCTTGAAACGAGTAAAAGGTTTTCTGACTTGTTTCTAGTACAACACTTTAGACTACGGCCTTCGGCTACAAGCCCTGCGCGACGTCCAAAAATCCAACAAACGACCCCTGACACTGTCTGAAAAGGTTCTTTACAGCCACTTGATACCCGGCGAGGAAAGATGGGTTCTCGACGAAATAAACAGAGGCAAGACGATACTGCGTTTGCGACCGGATCGCGTTGCTTGTCATGACGCGACGGCGACCATGGCTTTGCTCCAATTCATCAGCGCTGGCCTGCCGCGAGTCAGAGTCCCAACTTCGGTCCACAGCGACCACTTGATCGTGGCCGAGAAGGGAGACAAGGAGGATTTGTCAAGAGCTGCCAGCGACCACCGGGAGGTGTATGCCTTCCTGAGTTCCGCGACGAAGAAATACGGGATAGGATATTGGAAACCGGGCGCCGGTATCATTCACACAACCATCTTTGAGAACTACGCTTTCCCTGGTGGTCTGATGATTGGTACGGATTCTCACACACCGAACGCGGGTGGCATGGGTATGCTGGGAATTGGCGTTGGTGGCGCCGATGCGGTTGATGCAATGTCCGGCATGCCTTGGGAACTCGCGTGTCCGAAGGTGGTCGGCGTGCGTCTGACGGGCAAGCTCCAGGGATGGAGCTCCTCGAAAGACATCATCTGCAAGCTCGCTGGTATTCTCACCGTTTCTGGAGGTAAAGGGAAGATTATCGAGTTCTTTGGCCCCGGCACCGAAACCCTGGGAGCGACTGCGATGGCTACAGTCTGCAACATGTCCGCAGAAATCGGATCGACGTCCTGCATATTTCCCTATTCGGAAGCCATGTCACGATACCTTTCGGCGACAAAACGGAAGGGCATCGCCACGTACGCCGACTCCTTCAAACAAGAGCTTCTTATTGCCGACGAAGGCAGCGACAGATACTACGACGACATAATCGAAATTGACCTGTCGACCCTCGAACCCCACATCAACGGTCCCTTTACTCCCGACCTCGCCCACCCCCTCTCCCAGTTCAAGGACCATGTTAGCGAAAGCTCTTGGCCTACAAATCTGAGCTGTAGCCTCGTAGGCAGCTGTACCAACAGCTCGTACGAGGATCTCGAAAAGGTCCGCGACCTTGTGATACAGGCGAAGAAGGCTGGGCTGGATCGTCCAAAGACACCGTTCTTGGTCAGCCCGGGGAGCGAACAGATCCGAGCGACAGCTGAAGAGGAGGGCATCCTTGAGACACTACGACAAGCTGGTGCCACCGTCTTGAGCAACTCTTGCGGGCCTTGTGTCGGTCAATGGGACAGAAAAGATGTCGATGTCAAGGGGGCTGAAAAGAACTCCGTCATCTCCAGCTTCAACAGAAACTTCACCGGCCGTCACGATAGCAACCCTGCAACCCACTCCTTTGTCACATCTCCAGAACTGGCAACAGCTTTCGCTTTCGCAGGCAACTTGGCCTTCAATCCCATCACAGACGCTATCCCTGTGCCCGGCGCGACAACCCCTTTCCGATTCACACCTCCAAAAGCGGAAGAGCTTCCCGTCGCCTTCTCCCCTGGCGCCGATCGATTCCAACCGCCAGTGATGGCCGACACTTCGGAGTTGACCGTCAATATCGATCCTAAAAGCGACCGACTACAACTCCTAACGCCGTTTGAGCCATGGCAGCCAGGAAACGCGAGTAACCTGACTGTCCTCATCAAAGTCCGCGGCAAGTGTACGACAGACCACATCTCCCCCGCAGGTCCTTGGTACAACTACCGCGGCCACCTCGAGAATATCAGCAACAACCTCCTTCTTGGCGCCATCAACGACTTTCTGCCAGACGCAAGCACCCTCCAGATGATTGGCAAAGCCAAGGACCCCGTCGACGGCGACAAGATCAAGCCCGTACCCCAAGCAGCGCGGACCCTGAAGAAGGCGGGTATCAGGTGGTGCATAATTGGCGACAACAACTACGGCGAAGGCAGCTCTCGCGAGCACGCTGCTCTGGAGCCCCGGTATCTGGGTGGCGTTGCCGTCATCACCCGGGGTTTTGCCAGAATTCACGAGACGAATCTGAAGAAGCAAGGAATGCTCCCTCTGACGTTCGCTGACCCTGCCGACTATGAAAAGATTCGGGATGGAGATAAGATCACACTGTTGGATGTCGAGGAGGGAGAGTTGCAACCCGGGAAACAGGTCACGATGGAGGTTGTCACGAAAGAAGGGTCGAGGTGGAAGGCGAAGCTGAACCACTCTTATGAGCTGAATCAGATCGAATGGCTGCGGGCTGGCAGTGCACTTAACTACATCAAGCGGGTTGCCCTTGGAAAGAGCGCATGATGCTGTAGTGGTAGAGCTTTTGTCAACATCATCTCGAGGCGGCGTTTTGGGAATGACAACTGCATATTATGGTAGAGAATCAACATAAGCGCTCTTGCATCAGACATAATTTGAATCCTCTATCGATGTGTGTCCCTTTCTTCACGCTGCGTTCTGGTCATGTTCTCCTTTGTGTTCTATGTGCTACTATGCAGCACATCAAATCTCTGGTCTTTCCCGTTTACTGACCCTTCATAAAGTCCCTCAATCGGACACCTCAAGTCAACAAAATCTGCCAGAGTGAAATCACTCGTCAATGGGCTGGCGATATCTGCAAATCAGGACGTCCGCAATCGTAATCATTCCACGCCCAGTCAGTCTCCGCAATCTTCCGTCCTATAGCCGGATCACCGGTGAACACAATGGGGCCAGTCGTCGTAACCACGTGCGCGTGCCCCCGACATCATGAGTGCCTCACATGTCCTGGAGTAGCCTCACGGAGCAGCCCTTTCTCTTGTTCGCGGACTACTCCCGCTCATGGTCTTCTCCGCTGACTCGCGGATGGCTCCGTGAACACTAGAAATTTGGCCTTGGCTTGGGTCCAACTGATCCGGATGATGATTCTGAGTGGCTGGACTGGCCCGAAAGACGGAGCAGTCCATCTCACCTCTCCGGTACAGCAGGACTGCTCCGTCGTCCAAGAGAATGATGGCTAATTCATCTCTCGATTGCGGGTCTGGGGAAGAGGAGACGAACGCAATAAGCTTACAGCTGCCATATTCCACAGCCAGAGAACTGGGTGTCTGTGGGACACGCCAAAATCCGGGGTCATTTTCGGGGTATGCGGGGTAGGAAGTTGGGGTGAACATCCTGTTGTTTGGCTTCTGCAAGGTCGTCCTGGGCTAGGCCCAAGTCTGGGCAACAAAAGACATCAAGTCGAGGGTGACTGGCGTGTCTTTCTGACATGAAGCTTAAAAGAGGACAGAGGACGGTTGGTTTCCAACGTTGTCTTCTCAGGACCTGGAGACTTTCTCTTCATCGACTTCAGAGACTTTACTGCCGAACTTCAAGCCGTTGGTTGTTCAAGTAGTCGGGCCGTCGATTCTTATATCTCCTGAGCCCGAGGATCTAAGGTTCGAGAGCTTCCTAGCACACATTTTCTCGAAAATCCAATAGGCGAGCAAGATGGCCGCTCGCGAAGCCGAGACAAAGCAAGAAGCCATGCAGGCCACCTCAGACCACATCGACAGCACTCTTCCCGTCGGCGAAAAGGACTTCGTGTCTGAGAAAGACGTCAATGGCGATGATCTGGGGATGTCCGAGGAAGAGTACGCCGCCGTTGAGAAGAGTCTTACGAGGAAGCTTGACTTCACGTTGGTACCGGTCGTTTGGATTCTCTATCTCTTCAACTACCTCGACAGAAACAACATTGCGTAAGTCTCAAATCAGCGACTCTTATACTCATGGCTTCGTAAACTGATCATCACTTCACTGTAGTCAAGCACGACTAAGCACCTTTGAGAAGGATCTTGGACTCACTGGCAACCAGTTCAACGTTGCTGTGTCCATCTTGAATATCGGTTATATGCTTATGCAGCTTCCAAGGTAGGCAGCCTTCTCGACAAGCTCTCTACCGTCATCAATGCTAACAATGGCAAAGTAACATGCTCCTTACACGCACCCGACCGTCTCTCTACATTCCCGCATGGACAGCGCTCTGGTCTGTTGTTTCCGCTGCTACAGCAGGAGCCGAGAACTATACACACCTCCTCGTTATTCGATTCTTTTTGGGAATTGCGGAGGCTCCTTTCTTTCCGGTTGGTCCTGACACATACTTCCTCTTTGAATACCGCTGACGTATTTGGTTCAGGGTGCCATGTACCTTCTGAGTTGTTGGTATCCTCGAAAGGAGCTTGCATTCCGCACTGCGATTCTATACTCGGGAGTTCTACTCGCAACTGCATTCTCCGGACTCATCGCAGCCGGCGTTCTCTCAGGCCTCGAGGGAGCTCGAGGTATCGCTGGATGGCAATGGCTCTTCATCATCGAGGGTGCAGGCAGTTTCGCCGCGGCCATCCTCGGGGCTATGCTTCTCCCGGATTTCCCGGGCCAGAAGTCGGGCGTTGCGAAGTGGTTGCTCACCGATAAGGAGCAAAAGGTTGCGGTTGAGCGTATCCGTAGGGACAGAGTCTCGCTTCCGGAAGCGGACTCTAGTGTGTGGAACGGACTCAAACTCGCTGTCAAGGATGCTCGAACATGGGTTTTCGTAAGTTGTTACCTACCTGTGTTCGTTGTGAAAGGGAACATAAGATTAACATTTACCTTGCAGGTGGTCATGCTTACGGCTAATCATAGCGCCTACGGATTCAACAACTTCTTTCCTACGATTGTGAAGGGCTTCAAGCTCGGCAACAACACCCTGACCCTGATCTTGACCGCGCCGCCCTACCTTCTCGCGACGGTCGTTGCCTTCCTGACGGCCTTCTCTTCCGACAGTCGCAAGGAGCGCGGTTTCCATATCTCAGTACCTCAGGGCGTCGCATGCATCGGCTTCATCATTTCAGTATCGACCATCAACAACGCTGCTCGCTATGTTGCTGCTTTCCTATACATCTGCGGTTGCTTCTCGAGTAACGCAATGGTGTTCAGCTGGGCAAGCTCCACCCTGAACCAGACGCCTGAGAAGAGGGCGTGTGCGACAGCCATTATCAACCTGCTCAGTCAGCTTGGCAATATCTGGAGCCCCTACTTCTTTCCGTCGACAGATAGTCCGAGATATGTCATGGCAAACCTGCTGATGATGGCATCGTCGGCGCTGAGTATCGTCACTTGCGCTATCATGAAGGTCATGCTGATTAGAGCGAACAAGAAACTGATGGCAGAGGGAAGGGACACAAATCTGTTTACGCTCTAAGAGGGGTAACTCGTGGTAGCTGGCACAAAACGTCATCTTCAAAATCTTGGACGTTGTAATGTACACGCGTTTATCGATGGTTAGGAATCCTGAATGATTGGTACATGTGGCTGAGCTTTTGAACCACGCATAGTATTTTGAATTTTCAAACGTAACAGCCCGTCGAATGAAGTTCCTCACTTTGGCAGTCGCACACTCGTGCCAGAATTCCCGCGAACACGCGAACTCTTCCCGGTGTTCGGGGCCCGACGCGGGGTATGTGGGCATGTACTTCATCTCATGTTGATTCAAAGTTCCTACGTCACCGGCTGAAGACGGAGATTGAGTCCGACGCAAGAGCTTTGACGCGTAGATGTGATAAAGCTAACAAGAGCTCTTATCCTAGTAAAAACGCACTGCATTGCGATTGGCATTGAGTGTACATGCTGAAGATGATTTGCTCGGACTATTCGCGACGCGAGATGGGCGAGTCGCATTTTGACGTCCGAAGGCCTGCATACTGGTAGTGAGAGGACTAAGCCAAACTTCAAATTACGGCTTTGGATACCATGAAGCATGACCAATATCACCGATAATTGTTGTTGGAGTGGCGAGCTCGTCTTTCGCGTGGTAGAGGTACATGAGTTGCATTGCGGAAACTCAACCTCATGTACCGAGGACTTATTACGCTTAATGTCACATCCGGCAGAACCTTATCATCAGACAAAATAAATACCCAACAAGATGACAACAATGAATTTCCCCTCACTTCATTGTACGGCACTCGGCTAGACGTCCTGTTCCTTCCCACTACCAGACCAACATGGCGCCCATCAAGAAAGACTTCGAAATCGCCATCATCGGCGGCGGCATAGCCGGAGTAGCCCTGGCCATTTCGCTCGTCAAGCGCAACGTCCCTTGCACCATATACGAAAAAGCGCAAGCCTTCGGCGAAATTGGTGCAGGATTGGGCATCACCCCGAATGCCACCAGAGCCATGAAGGCTTGCGACCCAGTCATATACCAGGTTTTTGACAGGGTCGCCCAACCAGACATTCTTTGGACTTTCTTCGACGGCTCAGATGAAAAGAAAGACGATGAGCCCATCTTCACCCTTGGAGACGCAGAAGCTGGCATCAGGGGCTGTCACAGGGCTCATTTCCTGGACGGAATGATTCAACACCTTCCAAAAGACGTGGCCAAGTTCAATAAGCAGCTAGACCGCGTTGAAGAGCCATATGGTCCCTCAGGAAAACTGAGAATGGTGTTCCAGGACGGTTCTACTGCCGAAGCAGACGCCATTGTCGGATGCGACGGAATCAAGTCTCGCACCCGCGAAATCGTCGTAGGAAGCGACCATCCGTCTGCGACGTGCGGATTCACGCACAAGCACTGCTATCGTGGCTTGATCCCAATGGACGAAGCTCTGGAGATAATTGGAAAGAAACGGGCAATGGGTTCGAATCTGTGGGTAAGTGGTCCTAGATCTTCCTATGGCATGATCTTCCTAACTAAATCGCCCAGTCTGCCAATAAACGGCATATAGTTACTTACCCAGTAGCAAATGGCACCATCCTGAACATAGTGATGCATTGCACAAGCGATGGAGACTGGCCCAGCACTACAAACTTTGTTCTGCCAGTCGGAGAGGAAGGCTGTTATGCGGATTCTGAGGGTCTTTCCCCCAGATTACGACGATTGGTCAAGAAGATGAAGTCTGTCGACAGAGTGGGTGCAGTCCATACTCCATGACTATTTAGACACATTGAAAACCACCAAAGCTGACCGATTTTAGTGGGGATTATTCGACCTCGGGGACCACCCCGTTCCGACCTTTTCCAGAGGGCGCATCTGTCTCATGGGCGATGCTGCCCACGCGAGCACACCTCATCAGGGCGCAGGAGCCGGACTGTGCATCGAGGATGCCGCTACCCTGGCGTCTTTACTGGCTGATGACCGAGTTGAAGGCCGGGACGACATCTCGGCAGCGTTTGCAACATATGATGAATGTCGTCGGGACAGGGGACATCGGCTTGTGGAGGGAAGCCGGAGGATTGGAGAGCTATACGAGGGTCAGACCGAGGTCGGAAAAGACTTCAAAGCTATAGAAAATGAAGTCCGGACAAAGGCAAAGGACATATGGGAGTTCGACATCAACGAAAGCATCCATCACTGCCTGGGCGATTTAGAGAGACGTCTGGCGGTCAAGACAGGGGCGACGAACTACAGACAGGGGAACTTCCGTGCCGGTTTGTAGAGGATAGTCTGGCATTACGACTTCAGCTATCATTATCCGCCTCCATTTTGACGAAGTAATTCTGTGATTGCTTTACTGTTCGAAGCGTTTGAGAACTATTGATCTGGGTCGTTGCAGCAGGTTAGCCAGGACATCAACGCCGACTCAAGGGGTACACATCGAAACCTATTGCTAGAGCAACCGAGCCTCTTACAGCCGTGTTGAATCATTCTGTCAATTGTGCATCGCGGACCTTTCGAGACAATAACTGATTTTATTGCATACTCGTGATAATTGTCATTGAGAGGTTGATGGGAAGGTGAGAAGAAATAAGATATTGCCTCAGCTGAGTGGCTAATCGCATGTAAGCTAGTGAGACAGTGTCTTGGATTCTATGGAGAATGTGGCAGCAGCTGCAAGACAATTTCTCAAAGAGGCTACTCCAGAACGCGTCTCTCGACGCCACCTCTCCTGGTGGCAGTTGCCTGGTCGTCCCTTAAGTCAGCACTAGAACCGTTGAGCCCATGATCGCCACACGTAAAATCTACCTTTTCGAACGTCAAAATCTCTGCGGTCGATAATTGATACCATTACTCATCGTACGCCATCCCAACGATCACCATGGCGCCAGGAATCTTCATCGTGCCGGGCTTATATGAACGCATCGCCACCTTCGGGCCGCTTGTCGACGAACTCAAGAAAGCCGGGTACCCCTCAATCCATGTGGGAACCATCATCAGCGGTGGCACCTCATCAAAACGGGAGCCTCGCGGGCTCACCATTGCCGATGACACGCAGGGTATCCGAACCGAGCTCGAACCGTTCGTGGACAGATGCGGAAGCGATGGCGTGATTCTGGTCCTGCATTCCGCTGGCGGCTTCATCGGAGCTGGCGCCATGAAGGGGCTGACCCAGTCAGCCTACGAAGATGAAGCAAAGAGGGGTGGAATTCGACAAATCGTCGGGATTACGGCCGCATTTCTGCCGGTTGGATTTGAGCATCAGCCGTTGCCGTTCATGAAGATCGATGTGAGATGAGCTTGCTCCCTTGTTCTCTGGTGGCAGTGGCTGACTTCAGAAAAGGAAGAGAAGGGAACCCAGGGCCCTGTTGATGATATGGCGTTCTTCAACGACATGTCTGTCGAGGCTGCCAAGCCGTGGATCGACGAGTTTGTGCATCATCCGGCGCATGGATGGGGTACTAAGATCGAGTACGCCGGGTGGCACGACGTGCCTGTGGACTACATCATTTGCGAACGAGACCAGATCATTCCCATGCAGATGCAGGAGACGGTCGCGGCCGGTGCAGAGGCAAAGATCTATCGACTCGATGCAGGGCATATGGCGCAGTTATCTCGGACCAAGGAGCTTGCGAACCTCATCGTGGAGGCTATTCGCCGCATGAGTTAGCTGGGTGTAGCGGAGCGAAAGAGCGTTCATAGTCATCCCGTACCATAAGTATCTGCCCATGGCTTCGGATCCATTGCACTTGTAAAATCGAAGACGTGTTGGGATCAAACGAGTCAAAGAGACAAATTAGGAGGAAATTAGAGGATAAGGAACTCCCCAGCGGGCAGAGGAGCAGTAAGCTTCAGCCATCAACAGCTACCTACGTCGTATGCTCCACCTCAATGGGGCTGCCGAAAGAAAGATCATGACCACTCCTATCCTCCAGAGCCTAGGCTTCAACGTCGGAATCTCAAAGGATCAACCAAGACCCTATAATCAGCCGCACACAATTCAAATCGAGTGGGTTCTTAATTGGCTTCCTTCGGTGCGACGACATGTAGCGTCGCCTCGATCCTTCTATGTCGTGTAACCATATCCCCCAAGGCTTACCTTCCCGTACAAGCAAAGATCTCCGGCGTCCCAAATGTCCAAGACTGCTCCTCCTTGTCAACCCCGCGTGAAGATCGTGCATTACACCGAAAACCCGGCGCTGATGTGCTAGAACGACCGCAGTTGCACCGACTCCTTGTCACCCTTGTGCGGAAGCAAGAGGAATATTAGAATCTGCTACCCTGTTGCTGGAAACCAAAAAGGAAACTTTGATGGGTGCCACCATATGTCTCAAGAACGAACAAGATGCCTCGAATCCATTGTGCGATAAGCTGCCTCATCTTGCTGGTCATCCTGACAGCTTCTACCTCTGCATTGCAGGACACAAACGCCTACTGCCAGCTCCTCCAATCTGAAATACCCAACCGCGTAGCATACCCAGAGACGCCAACCTACAAAGAGTCACTCTCTTCATACTACTCCGGCCAGGAACGCGACATCCGGCCGGGCTGCATCTTCCAACCCGAGACCGCCCACGAAGTCTCTCAGTTCATCAAGCTCATCACCAGGAAAGACGCAACATGTTCCCACGCACCCCCTCAATTCGCCATCCGCAGCGGGGGCCACATGATCTGGCCCGGCTCAGCCAACATCGACGAAGGCATCACCGTTGACCTGCGCAAGCTGGACTCCCTCATCCTGAACGAGGACAAAACTGTGGCGTCGTTGGGTGTCGGTGGTATCTGGAGCGACATCTACCCACAACTCGTACCTCACAATCTGACCGTCATGGGCGGGAGAGTAACCGGCATTGGCGTCGGAGGTCTTGCTACAGGTGGTAAGCTACACCTCTATGATGATTCTTACGACAGATGAACCGGTGCTAAGCTTCGTCCCAAGGCGGCATCCACTACCTCGCCCGCCGCCACGGCTGGGTCTGCGACAACATCCACACCTACCAAATCGTCCTCGCCAGCGGCGCCATCGTCGAAGCCACGGCATCCTCCCACGCGGACCTCTGGCTCGCGTTGAAAGGCGGCTCCAACAACTTCGGCATCGTCACCCGCATCGACGTCCCAACCTTTCCGATGGGCGATATGTGGGGAGGCACCGTGGCCTTCGAATACACAAACGAGGTCCTGGACGCGCATGCGCAGGCGTTCAGTGACTTCATGAGTGCCGAAAACTTTGACGATGCCGCTGATATGGGCATGTCTTTGCTCTTCGACCAGGGGAACTACGCAGTCGGCGACGCGCTGTACTATGTCAAGCCCGTCGATAATCCGCCTGTGTATCAGCCGTTTACGGCGATTCAACCGCAGATTGGGAGTTCGTTGCGGATTGGGAATGCTAGTTCCATGACTTCGGAGGCGAACGGCCTTCTTCCGCCGAATACCACGCGGTAAGCTTGACATCGATTACCATCTTGCGTGGCTTGAGCTCACTTGGACAGTGCAATCGATATCGTCTACTCCTTCAAGAACGGCGACTCCAGCGTTTACTCGGAGATGTTCAGAACCTGGGAGGAAGGAACCAAGCTTTTGGCAGATATAGAGGGGCTCCAGCTCGTCCTTCTCATCCAACCCCACCCAGTGACCAACGGAACCAACTCGCTCGGGCTAACGCCAGAGGCAAAGGACGAGGTGGTGTCGGTTTTGACAGCAGCTTACACGAACCGGGAAGACGATGAGGTGGTCCAGGCAGGGATGCAGAGCATCATTGACGCGCACAAGGACATGCTGCAACAGCGCGGACTTCTAATCCCTTTCCAATATCTCAATTACGCAGACATCACGCAAGATCCGATCGCAAGTTACGGACCAGAGATTAAAGCGAGGTTGCAGGCTGTCAGTAAGAAGTATGATCCTGAAGGCTTATTTAAAAGGTAGTCCCGGGTGGGTTCAAGATATTCTAGAGTGAAGCCGGACAAGTTGTCAAATGGAAGTTCTTTTGGTAAGATTACATTACGCTTAGGGTTATTTTACAAGAGTGACCGAGACAGGGTAGACTGCTGGTGCATCATGCGGCCTCTCACTTGGCCTCCTCCTTGGCCTTGTTGGCGATCTCCTCCGCCTTCTTTCCCTTCGCCTCGAGGACCTTCTTGACCTCTTCCAGAGTCTCCTTGAACAACTTCTCGCCCTCCTCCTTGTGCTTGTCCGCGACCTCCCTCAATTGCTTCAACTTGGGAATAATCTGGTCACCGTCGGGAATCATCTTGAAGTACTGATCCAGGCCACCGAAGCTTCCGCCCAATTGTGAGCCCTTGGACTTAGCCTTGTCCACGGCGTCGCCAACGTACTTCTCCAAGCCTCCAAGGTCGCCAGAGTCGACAGCAGACTTGGCCTTCTCGAATACCTCCTTTGCATTGCCCTGCTTCAGCGCGTCGGCGTTCTTCTCCAGAAGCTCTTTGACCTTGGGGTTCTTGTCGAGGTAGGGCTTCGCCTCCTCTAGTGCCTTCTTCCAAGCCTCGTCTCCGAGCTTCTTCACCTGCTGGATCTTGTCCTCAATCACCTTGCGGGCCTTCTCGAAGTTGCTTGCCGTAAGCCCTCCCGCAAGGACATCCTTGATCTGCTTCCACGTCTCGTCGACCTGCTTCTTCGCCTCAGGGCCATATTGGTCGCCCAGCTGCTTGAGCTGGTCAATGTTGCCGCCGAGCTTCTCCTTCAGCTGGGGATGGTTGTCGACGATGTCGGAGATGGCATCGCCAGACAGATTTGCAATCTTCTTGGACAGGTCGGCGAGAACGTCGTACGCCTTGTGAACGGCCTCCAGGCTCAGACCGGCCTTGGCGACCTCCTGGAACTGCTTGTAGGCATCGTTGATGATCTCGTCGGCCTCCTCCTTGTGGTTCTTGCGGACGGTCTCAAAGTCGTCAAACGCGGAGTCGACGTAGGAGCGACCGCCGGGGATCCAGCCGACGTAGGAGTAGGCGAACTGCTTGATGGAGTCGATGGCTTGGTCGGGCGAGGGCGTGTTCTCTTGCAGCTTCTTCGCGGCAACCTGGTACTTCTTCTCCGCCTCCTTGGCGGCCTTGTTGACCTTGGATGCGGTGCGTCCGGCGGGGGTGAAGGAGTAGATTGCGTAGAAGAGACCGGCACCTGCTAGTCCTCCGGCGACGCCAGCTCCAAAGTGTGAGCTGCCTCCGCTTGCGCTCGCTGATGACGATGAAGTGGTTGATTGGAAGCGGAGCTGTTGACGGGGAGCTCGAAGAGCACGAGTAGCTCTAGGAAGCGTTGAGCGTGCGAGGGGTCTTGCGGACATCATCTTCGCGGTTGGTAAATAACGGGCAGACTGGTGGATGTTCGGTTACAGGACAGCTTTCGGACGCCGAGAGGATTGGAGTTGATGTTGAAGAGAGTGCCGAAAAGTTCGTAGCTGTGTAAGAGGGCCAGAAGAAGCAGGGAGAGTGCTGGTTTTGAGGGATGGACCAGGCGACGAGCTTGCAATCTACCCCTGGTGGCTGGCTACCCACGGGATTGTTAGCGGCAGGCAAAACAAGGAAGATCTGGGCTTGTCCCACGTGTCTTGGAGACGCAATTGAAGTCAAAATGACGAGCGGAAGCAGCTGAAGGACAGGGGGCCAGCTGCTGGGCTGCCTACTTCAGCTGCACTACGAGCTGCAAATCGACTGGGCTGGAGGGAAAGCTCCGGACTAGTGACGTCGATGACGCATCAGTGGGAGAGGGAGCTCCTTACCCTGTTGGGGTAGCTACCCCGCATGGTGGTATTCATCTGCTCTAGCGGGACGAACTCCCCCCTGAAAACCCCCGAATAAGGCCCCTGAGGGCTACCTGTCACCGGGAGATCGGCGATCAGCTGCTGCGGGGAAGGCTCTGATTCGCAGGGGATGCCCTCGTCATCGTGATGCAGCTGCAATATTGCTGTGCTCCATTTGTGTAGAGCATCCGTCAAAAAGATTGAAGGCAAATACAAGGGAATTCGGGTGTTCAAGAAAGTTTACGTAAGTTTCCTATCTGTACGGCGTATGTTCTACGTAACGACTTGTACCTACTGAGGACAAGACGATTAGGGACGGAAATAGGCGAAAATAGTTGAAAGAAAACGAATGAAAAAGGCGGCAACGACGACGACGATAGTAACATAGATCATATGAAACGAGGAGAAATAGTCGCCATAGCACACATGAAGCAGCCAGGCGGACAGAAGTATGCCTCAGTGAAGCTTTCTTTGCATATTGTGCCCATAGCAATAAATTGAGGTTGAATATCACCTGCGTCTACCGGAGAAAAGCAGAGCCCCTCCCTCATCATCAGAGTCCTCGGCCTCTTGGTCCGCGTGACCTGCTACGCTCCAGGAATCATCATCGACAATCCCTGGTCTCTGAGAGCGGCACGATCGCCCTCCTTCAGCAATTGATAAGAGACTCATCACAGAAGCCAGGTCGGTGCCACGAACAGACGTGCTAGCCAGAGACTGGAACGTCTGCTGATATGAAAAGGTTTCTGAGTCCCATCTCTTGTGATCAGTGACCTTCTCCTGCAGAGCCGAGAGCGCATCCCGCCGGACACCTCCCAATACTTTGTCAATGAGACTATCCTTCTCCTTGGCCCATTCCGGGCTTTCATCCGTGACGTTGGGAACAATCCAGTTCAGGTAGACGTTCTTGTGTCCCCGGCGAACTCGTATCCCGCTTCTGTGAGCAGCAAAGTAGTATTCGCAGAGACGGCACGTTGGCTTGCTACAGCCGATATACCGAAAGTCCCGGAAAAAGGGGATAGAAGCAGTTCCAGTGGGGTATTGTCCACACAGCCAATCAAGAACGAGAATCTCGCAATGAACAATGGGGTGGAAGGATTCTCTTGCACACTGCTTAAAGATGAGATCATCTAGTCCGCAGCGCTGGAGTTCTTCAGCATATCGCTGATACTTGGCTAACTCTGCAGGTTCCCAAACGATGCGGCCGATAATTGCCTTGGCCGTCCGGAGACTCCGGCGCTTTGCAGCTGTCATTGTCGAAGGTTGAAGACATGTGATTGGATTCGGCAAAGGCGTGCTAGACGGCAGGAAAACGATGTTGAAATTCTCGAATAGCTCTGGGATACGTCTGCGAGCAATGATGATGGCGCGGACTATGCCTAGGTATGAAGCGAGACGCCCAACAAAGTGGGAGAGGTCACACCATCTTTCGGACTCGTTCATTCTGCCTGCCCTGGCCCTCTCAATGATGTTATCGTACACTGGTGAAGCCCGTAGCGTGGCCGCAGCGTGGACAAGATTGTCATTCGCTGTCACTTCGGAAAACAGAGGTCAGTACCTTTCAGATGTACAAAACGTGGCAGTGGCCCTACCGGAGCAATTCTTACCGTCTTGGCCTGCACGAGCAGTCAAGGTGTCCTTCAGATCGCGTAAAGCATTTCCAAGCGAGAGACCTAGCGTACCAGAAGACACATGAGATCAGGTGTCCAGTGAGGTTGAGGGTGAATACTTACTGTCGCTGGAGTCATTGGCATCGCAGTCCACAATGCAGGCCGTTGCAGATTTCAGCAGCTTATCGCGATACGCTTGAACTCTCTTGTCGTGGAACTCCAGAATCTGTCGAAGTGCCTTGTGAAACAAAGGACTATGGGGATCGTCTTTGACTTGATCTGAGGATGCGCTGCCCATGTCGTCCAAAAGTCGGCGAACAAAGTCTCTCGCTTGGTTGGTGCCTCCAGCAGTCTGCCTGTTAGACGCAAGAATGTAGAGCAAGCCATCATAATTGTGAACAGTAATGGCCACAGAAGTGACAGTGTCTCCAAAGGGCACATTATCGCAAACCTGCGCCAGTTTATTTATGAAGCATTCGAGGACCATGTTTGGGTTATCACTCGGTTCATATCTTTCGTTGTGAGCTCGTGTCTGGCCATTGACCTTGCAGGCTTCGATTAGGCTGGAGAGAAAAACAAGCGCATCATAGAACCGCCTGAGGCGGTTGCGAAGTTTGGTGCTGATTGTACCAAGACCATCAACGCAGGTCATGACTGCTTATTGAGTTTCAAAGTCAGCTGTGTTTCCAAATGGTTAACTCTTGGGTTATGATCATACTTGGTTGCCTATCCTCCTTGCCAGGGCTTGTGGACTTTACTCGAGGTCTGGCCATTGCAAGATCGGACTGGAGCTCACTTCTGGAGGCGACAAGGAAGACGTGATGGGGTGTGGGTGAGGAATCTGAAAAATGGGGGAGGGAACCAGATGGATTGACGGGTTTGGTGTGGACTGCTTCATGACCCCTTCTGTCGTACGTTCAATGTTACTTAGGTCGCTCCTGCGGCCTCGAGGAACGGCGCGTGCTCACCGATGGGTCCGCGGTCCTCGCAATTGCGCACTCCGCCAAAGCGTGTTGTTGGTCGGGTCAAGTGCCCGGGTCGATTCAGTCTTCAGGCCCAATGAGACATCGTCCCGCTCGCGAATTGGGCTTTTAGGCATGCAACTGCGCCCCTCCACAAGCAGGAGGCCGTGAGCCACACCCTACGATTGAGGGTGACCTACATCGAGAAGTGATTGGTCGAGGATACGGGCATGGTGGGGTTGGTGTTGGAGGTTCTTGCAAGTAACTATTGGCGAACCACAATGCCGAGCCTTCATCCAGGTTCATGATGAGCCATCTGAACGGCACCAACGGGTATCGTGGGTGTTGAGTTGGAGGCCGACAAGGCGTGCCTGATTCAAACATGAGCAAGCCTCGCTTCCAGGAATTTCGTGTGAACTGGCTGGTGTTTTTGGCGTGTTGGGCATGGACGATGACTTCTTCTAGATGCGTGCCCCTATCAGTTGGCTGAATTTCACCGAAGCTCAGAACTTGGCAGGCTGCCGGTGGATCCACTCGCGACATAAGTTGTGTTGGTCAGGCCCGGCCGCGGCCTCGACTTTCAAACATAGCGGAAGAGAATTCATCGGTTTGACGGGTGTAATTGGCCTGATCAACGACTAGTCTTGTCGGCCTCCAAGAACCGTGCAGAACGGATTCGAAGCAAAAGGAGAAGCCAATCTAGAACAACGTTATTGAATCATTGAGTACTATAAATTGGGCAGTGTCCACCAAGAGGTCGGACAATCATCCTCACAACCGTCTTCATCAGAAGCTTCACAGACTATTGCCCAGGGCACCCACAACAATCAACATCGCCCACCCTCATCGCCGACCTAAGGTAGCAAACAAAGCCTTCGATACATGTAAGTAACACTTGAATGAAGCAAAGTTGATACCATCCCGTATGTTGGGGGGGATATGACAAGGATGCCATGTGGCTAATGTCGGAGGCCGATGCTGAAGAATCACTCTTCATCAACTTTACCCCTCAACATCCGCTTGGCTTTCAAACACGCGGGTTGAGGTTCACCATAGGTAAGAATAATAGGTTAACTATTATACGAAGGCGCCGTATTAACCTGAGAACAATGCACAAGACACCGTATCCAAATTGACTACTTCGACAAACTGCATCACACCTACAACGAACCTGCCTGATGTACAACATGTATCAAGGATCCTCATCCTACCAGCAAACTCCGCCCACCTACAGCTACGCTAGTCCAGATGACCCAGGGGGTTCGCAAGGACTGCAACAATCTGGCTATAATTACGACTATTCTTACGATCCTGGTGATTACTCCGGATACTCAACCACTGCGAGCTATCAGTACACCAACGACCCATCCTACTACGCCGAAGCCGCACCGCTGGAACATTAGGATTCCGGGGGTGGATCGTCGCATGGGACCAGTTCCCATCATAACCAAGGACAATCACAGGTTTTGGCTACGTGGGACGAGAGAGACGCAGATATGTACGCTCGACAAGCTATGAGTGAGAACAACACCGGGGATGTTTCTCAACACGACCCCAGACCTTACATTTGCGAAGTGGAGGGTTGCGGAGAGAAGTTCGAGCAAAAAAATCAGCTGAAGTAAGCCCACGCAGCTTTTAGATTTCCCGGTCCCGTTTTACCAACACAGAACTGCAGAAGACACACGAAGAAGCATACTCGGCCTTATAAATGCGAAATCTGTCCAGAGGGCGCTGGCAAAACGCCGCCCAAGTTCTTCACGGCCTTCACGGACAAGAAGGACTGGAGGCGACATATGTGGGCCCATCATCCAAATGAAGCCGAAGTTCTCGGGGTGCCTGATGAGAGCAGAGACTGCAGTGATTGTGGCGAGACGTATACCCGGCAAGACAATTACTATCGCCACAAGGACGAGGGACGTTGCAGACCACGATAATGGCTGAGTAGAGCGGGCACTTGTCACACCCTACGCGCTTGGTCAACCGATTCATATTCTTTTCCACATTATTTCGTCAGCTTTGTCTTTCTCCTGCTTTGGCCGTGTCTGTCTTATCTCCTGTTGCTGTCTCTTTATTCTGTTATTAGTTAACGCGAGCTTACCTCTGTCATATTTCTTGTTTGTCTTCCCATCACGTTCCGTATGTTGAATCTACAAAGTTGGTCTTCGTTCACAAAGTAAACTCGCAGTCACTTACTACAACTTGCCCTACAATCGGCCCGTCCCAATGGCGCGAGGACCATCTCTGCGTGATCGATACACTTTGACCGCGCCTTTCTGCTACGTCCACACATCAGCGCATGTCGCGATCCACACAGTCGGATACCACGGCAACGAGTCAAAACTGTTGCCAAGAACGCCGCGAACATATCGTGATGTCTGACATTTCTAGAAGGAGGTGCTGGGCTTGACTTCGTGTGGAAGGATGATGTCTCAAGCAGCCGCAACCCTATTGGTGGGGGAGGAATGATGGCAGGCACCGTTCAAACGGATGCCAAGATCTCCAAATAACATGATCCGGAAACGGATGTGTTTTGTAAACAGAACCGCGATTCGGGGAAGCATGTGCATCGTTATGCGCTGAAATGAGATAATCTCAACAAATATGGTTCTGGTAAACAAGAGAACATCAGCGGGTTAAAAGCTCGTGATGCGTCTGTCAAAGACGTCTGGGGTCTCTCCAGCTTTCTCCCGTCTCAATCACACATCATCTCTGCCCTCCGCGGTTCGAACGCTCTCAAGATGAAGTGGATCGCATCTCTCACACTCACACTCGCCGCGCTGCGGCAAGTGGCCGCCACGAACTCGACTTCATGCACGCCGAGGCTGATGAGCTACTGGATCAACGCCAACGCCTCCCTCGGCGAGGTTACTTCCGTCGATGCAGGCGGTGCCTTCGAGGAGATTAGCGACGTCGCGTACCCCGTCAACGTGACCAACCTGCCGAGTCTCTGTGCCGTGACCTTTGTCGCCAAGACGGGAGACGGAAACGCGACGTACAAGTTCGGTCTTTTCCTCCCGGACGACTGGAACAGCGACATCTTGACCGTCGGCAACGAAGGCTTCGATGGCGGCGTCAACTGGCCTGCCATGGCAGCTGGCGTCAAGTACGGCTTCGTGACCGTCTCGACTGACGGAGGACACAACTCGACCGCCAGCAACCTTACCTGGGCCCTGAATGACGAGGACAGGCAGCTGGACTTTGGCTTCCGCGCTCTCCACGGCTCGTACCAGCTGGCCCTGAGAATCGTCCAGCGGTATTACACTCTCCCCACTGAAAAATCGTACTTCGCCGGCACTGGCCAGGGCGGTCGCCAGGGATTGAAAGCCGCGCAGCTTTATCCAAGGGACTTTGATGCCATCCTTGTCGGCGCACCGGCGTGGTGGCAGACTGCTCTACAGAGCTGGAGGATCTCTCGCGGCTCCAAGAACGGCGCCAACGACACCAAGATTCTCACTGAGGAGAGCCTTAAGGTGCTCGGCGACAATGTAAGAAAGCAGTGTGACGCTGCGGACGGAGTTGAGGATGGCATCGTCAGCAACCTCGCCACTTGCTACTTCGACTTCGACCTCTTCACATGCGGCAAGGACGGCGTCGATGCGTCGGCGTGCTTGACCGAGGAGCAGGTCGACCTCGCCAAGGTCCTGTACGACAACTACGAGGTCGACGACGAGCAGGTCTTCACCGGTCTGAGCCCTTCGTCCGAGTACGAGTGGACTTCTGTCGTCGGCGACAACGACACCGACGTGAACGAGGAGGCCCTGGGATACTTCAAGAACTTCCTCTACAGCGACCCCGAGTGGGATGTGTCAAGCTACAACGACTCTGTCCCTGCGTACGCCAACGAGACCAACCCCGGCGACCTGGACGTCAACGACTTCAACCTGACCGCGTTCGCTGCCCTTGGCAACAAGATCATCATGTACCACGGACTGGCTGACGGCGTCAACCCCCTCAACGCCTCCATCTACTTCTACGAGAGTGTTGTGAACGCCACGGGCGGCGACATCGAGGCCACGCGCAGCTGGTTCCGCCTGTTCCTCGTCCCGGGTCTAGGATCCAAGGCCACCAGCGTCGACGCGCCGTGGTACATCGGTGGTCCCGGCCAGTGGGAGCAGCTTGTCGATGGTGAGACGGCAACAATTGCTGGCTTCAACAATGCGTCGACTGACGCTCTTGCGGCGCTTGTCGCATGGAGGGCTGCGGACACTGCTCCGGAGTCGATCATCGCGACGACGTGGACCAACTCAACGGATCCTTCAACCGAGGTACTGAGGCAACGTCCGATCTGCCCGTGGCCTGCGACGCAAAAGTACAATGGCGAAGGCGACCAGTCCAAGCCCGAGAGCTTTTCGTGCTAGAGCTTGACGAAGCTCGATTGAGCACAGGAATTCCAAGAGATGAGAGCCAAGATGACGGTGTTTGTTTACTGCCAGAAGTGGGAACGGCCATGCGGTTCCAAAAAGGCGTATGGTATAGGCGCATAATGTTTAATGAAGTGACATGCCTCAATGCAATACTGTTTAAGACAATCACTGGTGTCACGTGGGCTCGTGTGTGTTTGCTGACATGAGCGACGCGTCGATGACTTTGGGCGGGGCATTCTCTCTCTCGCCCGTGGCACTGATCCTTGTTGCCTCCAGGCGTTCCCATCCTCGACGCTTCGTTCTTTACAGGCCTCGAATAGCGAACGAAGATATGCAATTGCCACTCCAGTCTAGAGTCTCTGTTCGCATCTTCCGGTCGGTTTATTCGTATCAATGACGATGACGACACCACACCCACCAGACTCGCCGCCCGCCGAGCAGTCCGACGAGGCACTGCTGGAGGATACTGTTCTGCTAGAAGATGCCAGGGCTCTTTCAGAGCACGGAACGCTTAAGTATTCATTATTGGGCCCTTCACTGACAAAGGCTGGGCAAGACTCAGTCGATCAGTCCAAGGTTGGTGGTGCACAAGGTCATCCTCGGCTCTGAAACGTACGCTGACCGTGCTGGGTGCCAGGTTTCCGAGATCATCTACAATGCCTCGAAGGGATCCAAATTCTTCAACCGAGAAGAGGAACGAGACAAAATCCTTACCAAAAAGATCGAACAAATCATTGAGAAGAAGCGCCGCCTGGAGAAGCTTGACCTCAGCAGAGACCTGCGCCTCGCCGACCAGCTTATTACCCAACTCGAACTCTCCCGCGACCTCTCCCAGTACATTGTCCATGTCGACTGCGATGCCTTTTACGCTGCCGTCGAACTTCTTGAACGACCCGAACTGAAGGACGTGCCGTTCTCCGTGGGTGCCGGCGTCTTAACAACCTGTAACTATGTCGCAAGGAAATACGGCTGTCGGAGTGGCATGGCTGGCTTTGTCGCTAAGAAGCTTTGCCCGAGCTTGGTGATGCTTAAGCCCAATTTTGAGAAATACAATGCCAAGGCACACGAGGTTCGGGAGGTTTTGGTGGAATACGACCCCCGGTTCGAGAGCGCCAGTATCGACGAGGCGTACCTCAACATCACCGAATATTGCACGGAGAAAGACATTAGTCCTGCAGATGCAGTCGAGCAGATGCGTCGCGAGGTACATGAAAGGACGAATATTACGGTTTCGGCTGGCATCGCTGCCAATGCGAAGCTTGCGAAGATCTGCTCCAACATGAACAAGCCTAATGGGCAGTTCGTGTTGCCCAACGATCGGACCGAGATCATGAACTTCATGTCGAAACTCCCACCGCGGAAGGTCAATGGGATTGGGCGCGTTCTGGAGCGACAGCTGGCCGAGATTGGCATTAAGACTTGTGCCGACATCTACCCATATCGACAATTTCTCAGGCAACTATTCGGAGAGAAAGCGTACGAGTTCCTCATCAATGTCTACCTTGGTCTCGGGCGCACACGGATACAGCCAGCAGAAGAATACGAGCGAAAGAGCGTCGGCACAGAGAGCACATTTCGGGACATGTCGGACCCTCAGCAGCTGAGGGAGAAGTTGAGGTGGACGGCTGATGAGCTGGAAAAGGACATGAAGAGGGCGGAGTGCAAAGGCCGGACGTTGGTGCTGAAGGTCAAGCTGCACACGTACGAGGTCTTAACACGACAAGTCGTTTTGCCAAGGGCTATCTGTCTGGCCGACGATCTCTACCGTTTTGCTCTGCCCATTCTGGGCAAACTCGAAGAGGAGATCCCGAAGATGAAGCTACGACTCATGGGTTTGCGGTGCACGCACCTCGTGAGCACCAAAAAGCCCGACACCATGGCATTCTTTGGTTTCCGGTCCCGCAAGTCAGAGTCGGCCGGATCCCCAGAGAAGCAGGGCGCTATTGGGAATCCAGGAAGCACTGTTAGGCTGGACGAAGATGGATGGGAAATGTGGCCGGAGGAGGAACTATTGCGGCTCGACGACGATCTCACCTTGCAGGGAGAAGGCCCCGAGGAGTCGGACGCGCGAGTAACGGACAACGAGTCAACCCCCGTGCGTAGACATGGCAAAGAGATTGCGCCGAACCCCACTAAGGAAGACGCGCCGGTTGAGGAGGACTTGTGGGACTGTCCAATTTGCAACCGTCCACAAGCACCGGACGAGAGACATTTCAACGAACACATCGATCTATGTTTATCGAGGCAGACAATCCTTGAAGCAGTGCAAGAAGATGCTCCTCCAGCAACAGGGTCGAGGTCGGTGACGCCAGACTTGAAGAAGGCTAAACCTAGTGGAGAGAAAAAGCGTGGTCGGCCGCCCGCGAGGCTCTCGAGTAACGATCCTCGACAAAAGAAGCTTTGCTTCGGATAATGAACTTCCATGAGACTAAACAAAATGATACCCATATTCAATGTCCCTGAAGCAATAACGTCCATGTGGTTGGTGGAGACTTTCAACGCTTGCTGGATGTGAGTCGGGTTCCGCATGTCAGAGGCTTGCACTTGACAGAGCCCCAGAGCCTTTGTCGTTATCGGCGACTGCAAGGGATACGGTCAGATCGTCTTGAACCCCGCAAATGTCAACGCCGAACGATGCTATTCATTAGACATCTCAACGTCGAGGTGGCAACATCGACGACGTTTCGCTTCAGAATCCTGCGGCTTATTACTCCCTGACGGGTTAGTGTGCGATGGGTCGAACGTGGCGCTCCTAGTTCGCGGTGGTCAAGCTCTCCGTAGCCCAATGAAATGAGCGGCACCGAGTCATCCCGAAAGAAGTTTTACAGGTCAACGGTGGGATTTCAGTGATCGACAGGAGTTTCCTTGATCTTGCGGCACATGGCCTGCCGTTGTAAAGCCATCAAGGCCAGATTGGTGAGATCTCAGACTTCAAAATCTGTGCGTTTATCGAGTCTAACGGAATTCATTGTCTTCGAGAGTTGAGTTCACCCGGAGGCGCCCCGTCGCAATTCACGTAAGCCTGGCTGTCGTCCGGTTTTCAGTCTCTCTTCCACCTCCAGACTGAGGATGACGATGATTCAAGCCGACATTACCGCGCGACCTCGCCGCCACGGCGCTGACGACCGTTGGTCCAACTCACTGTCTCATAGGCCCTGACTTTCAGCTGTCAATGGAGGCTTTCTCCGGTACCGTGTGGACGAAGTGAATGCCCTGTTTGTGGTGTCGGACGCTTTGGGCGGTTCTTGGGATGTCCAAACGGTTACATTTCCATCTCCCTTGCGTCGCTGGTCAAGTCGGAAAAAGAGGAAGCGCGGTTCCATCCAATGGCATATCATCAACCACCTGCCGCCATCTCTGTCTCCCTGCGCTCATTCCTCCATGCGCACCGTGGCGAGCCAAAACCAAAGCTCTTGCAGCTGGTCCGAGTTTCTCATCACGAACCATCTGTGGCTTCGGCTGTCTGTGGCACACTATCGCAGCCTCATACATGGAAGGCTCTGTGCTTTAACGGTTGTGAGAGGTCAGATCAATTCCGCCGATTGGACCGACTGTTCCGTTCAGCAACTCACGAAAGCCTCCAGCGTAAGGGCTCCCCTAGAGATCTGCAATCACGGCTCTACTCGTTGGTATCCCCTTGGCAAGCTGACTGGCTGAATCGCCAAAAGCTAGCCAAAGGCACGATGCTTTCGTGCGCCAGCTAGCGCCCGGAAGACACTTCACCCATTGACGCTAAGCACCACCGACATTCCCATGCAGGACAAGCTTATGCGACCAGAGATCCACACTCTGGACCGTCGATGTTGTCCGTCTAAAGACTCTGCAGGCTCGCCTTCGGAGGCAAGGAACGCAGCGCCGCCGAAGGGATGAAGCCGCTGCCCTGCATACAGGTTTCACTCAAACGGCCCCCGCGCGGGCCACAGGGTCTAGCCACGACTTTCAGGCCAGGAACCAAGTGTCGACCTGTCTCCAGCATTCGCCCTGCATCTGAAGTGTTTGTGAGATGCGATCGGCAGTCCTAATAACAGCGCTATTGTTGTCGCCAGCAAGGATCTACAGGACGGTGTGCCGGCGTCGTCTCCGCCTTTGGTTACCGCGCAAAGGCATGATGACATACTCCAACAGCCCCCGAAAGGATTTTGCGCTGTGAAGCATGGGCGACTGGCATTTACATTCCACCGAAAGGTTGTTTCCGCGAGCCTGCTTGCATTCCAACATATAAGTCTATCCTCAAGCCTTACCTTGGCATGGGCTCGGAATTTCTTCATCACGCTCCTTTCGACTCTAATGTGACGGACTAGAAGCGAACTCGACCTCACATGGTGCAACCCGTCAACTTCGAACACCAGAAACCATGGATAATGGAGTCGCAGCCACGATCACACCCTCGCCCACGTCGGCAGCAGTATCAGCGGCACCAACTCTCAACGCAGAACCAGCTGCCCTCTTCTGGCTCGCTTGGGGAGGGCTATGGACAGTCTTGGTGCTCAGCGGAATGGCATTTCTCTTTGTCAACCGCAAAATGCCGTTTTTGAGGATCCGCGGCCTGGCTTTGTCATTTGGGGCAGTTACCATGCTCCACCTCTATTGGATTTCAGTACAGATCGGTCTCGCTATTGGCTCCTATGTGCCTGATGGCGCCGAGTTCTGGGTAATGGGCCTCTATCTTCCTTTCGGCATCGCTCTCTTTCACGCCTCGAATAGCCGCTTCCTCCACGTTGCCAAGGCGCAGAGGAGATATGCCGGCACATCGGGAGTTCTGTCCCAGCCCGAACAGAAGCCGTGCGACGGCAAGGACAAGACGCTCGTGGGACGGTTCCAAAAGCTAGACTACACCACCAAGATGCTCGCCGTCGTGTGCACGGGCATGCTCCTCCAGGTACGTAACGGAACAAGCAGTGGACCGTGCCTTGTCAGATTTGGAAAACACATGGCTGACATGAGTTTCTCGTCAGCTGCTTCTCACCGTCGTGATGTGGCTCGTCTCCCGCAAGTACCATCCTTGGTTTGGCATCCCCGGTACCGAGGCCAAGGGCACCGAGGCAGAGCAGAAGGTCGAGAAGGGGAGAGGTTGGGAATGGTGGCCTTCGGTCTTTTGGCAGTTCCTGTGGGCCTGGATCGTCGCGCCCTTCATCCTCTGGAGATCACGTGGCATCAATGACACCCAGGGGTGGCGACTCCAGACCATTGGATGCTGTATCGCGAGGTGAGTGGCATTCACGACTAGCGTTTTGCGCGGCCCTCTTCCCTCCGGCTCACACTAACAACCTCAGCCTGCACGCTACCCCTATGTGGCTTATCGCCTTGTATGTTCCAGCCATGGCACCTGTCAATCGATACTTCATCCCTCCTCAGTGGTATGTATATGAAGCATCACCCGTGCGCTCCGTCCCACGTTACTCACACTGCATTCAACCAGGATCTGCCTGTCAATCACCTTTATCGAAATCTTTGCCATCTTCATTCCTTGTTGGCAAGTCATCAAACACAAGTCCCTTCGCCAAGAGACTCTCGAGTCCATCGCCATCTGGGAAGCCAAGAACCAGCAACGCGACAGGAGAAACTCCACTATCACAGGCTCTACCAAGGTCGGCTCACATCTGTCGACTGGTTCTACCTGGAAGTCTCTTGCACAACTTGAGAAGGACACAAGTCAGTCCGAAAGCGTCTACACAATGGGTGCCCTCGAGTACGTCCTTGACAAGAACCCCGAGCCCCTCCGGAAGTTCTCCGCCCTCAGGGATTTCTCGGGGGAGAACATCGCCTTCCTCTCCGCCGTTGGGGAATGGAAATCTTCCATCCCCACCACTCCCGGTTCGAACAAGCAGCGCTCCATGGAGCTCACTCGTGAGCGCTTCAACCGCGCGTTGCGCATCTACACCGAGTTCATCAGCCCTCGCCACGCTGAGTTTCAGATCAACATCGCGTCACAAGACCTCAAGAACCTCGAGGACATCTTTGAGGATGCCGCCCGCATTCTCTATGGCCACCAAACAGATCGCTTCAGCGACCCAGTCGTGCCTTTTGATGACCCCAACTGGGCCAGGCCTACTTCATCTTCCATTGGCTCCGAGACATACAGCATGTCAGACGTCGCTTCTCAGACACCGATTGCAGACCGCGCACAATACTTCGGTGCCATTCCCGAGAAGTTCACGGCCGGTGTGTTTGATGATGCCGAGACGAGCATCAAGTACCTCGTGTTAACCAACACTTGGCCAAAGTTCGTCAAGGAGAGGAGGTATTCATTGGACTCGGAGGATTCGCGAGAGTCGAGGGTCACTGTGGAGACATTCAACTCACAGTCAACACTTCACAGGGTGGTGAGGTACTTCAGGGCCATGAGAGTGTAGCATGGGCGCACCGCACAAATCATTTGTTCTTTCGTTTACGCTTCACGATGATATCCCAGTTCTTCGTCATTCATACCATTTTGTAATGCATGTCAATTATACAAAACAAGACAGTAAAATATCATGATACCAAAGTTCAAATCCACATCCATCTCCACCATCGTCATGTCTCATGCCGCGACGTGCCTTGCGAAGATCATTTACCCTGCAAAGTTTTCAGACTGTGGCTTTGCAAGCCACAACTTCTTTGTCATGCAACTGCCGCTCCTATCAAGTCATCAGTCGCGTGGCGAACGTTCAGATTTATGATGGTCACGCCCCCGGGCGCCTCGAGCACAAAGGCCGTTTGGCGGGCAAAGTCAGGAACGAGGTGGCTGGTATGAGGGGAGTTGCAGCCCAAATGAGCGTTGAATGACGCAAACGGACTTTTGATGTCTGCTTTGGGATGCTGTTGCGAGAATTGCCCAGCCACATAGCCAGTGGCTTCAAGCGTTGGGAGGCGCTCTCTGTTCAACTCTGATGAGCTTGTGGGGTGAGGCGTCTGTTGTAATTAGGGTGCGGGAGGTTCCGGATGGTGATGAGGTGGGATCTGAGGTTATCTGCAAGTTTCTCGGCAGTGTCGAAGGAAGTCACACCGGGAATGGAATGGTTCTTGGTTTGAGTGTGAGAACCCTTGAGTCTAGATCTCGATGGAGCTTGTTTGAAGTTTGCAGTTTGGAATCTTTAAGGCTGAATAGAGCCCGGAACGGGGATGGACGACGGCTTTTACGATACACGTTCCTGAATCCTGTGAGACATGGCCAAGATATTCCGGCCGTTATGTTTGATAAGCTTTGCGGGTGACACAGAACCCGGCCCCTAGAGTATTTGTAAATACCGATCTTCCCCTCCACGGTGTTCCCGTAGGTCTGCAGTTCGCACGCAAGACGGACGTAAGCCACGTGACCGACAATGGGAGGTCTGCGTCCGCATTTGGACAAGGGCCTGATATCACCATGTCCATTTCCGGATACCGCGAACTTGAGACTCGGAAAACTTGACAAGTTCTGACTGTGTCATTCTTACTAAGGACGCCGTTGGCACGTTGCAGTGCTTTGCTTGCTTTCTCTCCCCCGCATTTCGCCGCACTTGCTGATCCGGGGTAGAAAACGCGGGGGAGGAGGACGCAATCCCCCACATTCCGCCTGGACCCCTGGTTCGTGACAGGGCGCTGTGATAGGGCGTCGTTGGGGGATATACCGAGGGGATGGAAGGGTGATGCAGATCCTTCAGGTGAGTGTTTGTGGCACGGGACCTGGAATCTGGGGAAAGGGGCATAGATCCGGGGAAGGATGACTTGATTCGTCGATGGAGGTGATACATGTGGGATGCCGGGGGGGGGGGGGGGGGGGGGGGGGTTGTGTGTCGTTGATCTAGAGTTGAGTTCGTCCCAAGGTGACCCGAGATGAGATGTTCATTGGGTTGGGATGTAAGCTTGGTAAGCTTAGAAAGAGAGTTAGGTGAGTGTTTGGTCATCATCGTTGTGATAAGTTTTTGATATCGCGGGCTGCATTCACCCGAAGGAGATCGACAGCGGGTAGTATATCATAGATGAGGATCTAGAGGTTGAAATGCCAAGATCAAGCAGTCTATCAGGACAGCCTCGGGCCTGCAAGTCATCACACCATTAATTCTAGGGTATTATAGCCCCCTCCCATCTCTCAATATGGTGTTTCTCTCACCTACCGCCCTGCTTTCCCTCCCTTTACTGGCCTCTCACGTCTTAGCCGGTCATGCAGGCCAAATCTCGGAGCCGTCCACGTATCAGAGAGCCCGGTTCCGATGGTGGTGGCCTGGAGGCTGGATCGAGCCAGACCAAGTCGCGGCCGAAATCACCAGCATTGCGGATGCCGGCTTCGGCGGCGGCGAGATCGGCGATGTCAGAGACAGCGTGAAGGGAGCCATGGACCCGGCCGTCTATGGCTGGGGCGAGCAGCGGTGGAATAACGGTGTGTTGACTGCTTATGAGCAAGCTGCCAAGTGAGTTTACGTCGCCAAAGTTGAGTTGTCAGATGAGAGCTTACACGCGCGTGCACAGACTCGGCGTTCATGTCGACATGACCTTGGGGCCCCATTGGCCGACCGGCTTTCCAGGATACACCCCGGACTCTCCTGAGACGATGAAGGAACTCGTCCATGGACAGGTCTTTGTGCAAGCAGGAAATACGTTCTCGTGGGCCTTGCCTCTACCTGTTGCGGCACCATCCGGAAACCAGACGGGCAATTTGGTGACCGCTACGCCGAAGCTTGTTGGGCTGTTGGCGGCCAAGACGACGACCACGAATGAGAGTGCTGCCGTTGTCGAATTCGACCCAGAGACTGTGATTGTGATTGCAATTGCTGATTCTGTTGATAATGGAACTTTGACATGGACAGCCCCATCTGACGGAGTGTATGTTGTGGTTGCCGCTTATGCTCGTGGCACTGGGCAGATTCAGAATATGTATGATGGTAAGTATAGTCGAATGGGCATGTTACCAGCCTCAACCTGACATTCAGCAGGACAACCCGATGGACCCAAGGTTTACTCGACCCCTGGATATATCATCGATCACTTCAGTGAAGCTGGTGTGCAAGCCGGGGTCAAGTACTGGGAGGAGCACATTCTCACACCAGAGTTCACTGCACTCCTTCGCCAGTAGGTCTCATTATTCGTTGGATGTAACTCAACACTGTTAACCTCTGGCATACAGAAGCAATGGATCCATCTTTGAAGACTCGCTTGAGCTCAAGTACAAGCAACTGTGGACCCTCAACTTCACCCAAGAGTTCCAGGCCCGACGCGGATACGACATCTCGCCCTTCCTCTTGTACCTGCTCAAAGACACAAACACATTCATCGGAGACAGCTCCACCGCCACCAAGATCACCAACGACTTCTACAAGACCATCACAGATCTCTACGTGGACTACCGCTTGAAAGGCGTCACCGCCTGGGCCAACAGCCTCAGCCTCAAGTTCCGCGTCCAGCCCTACACCCTCGACTTCGACAGCGCCTACATCGCAAGCCTCCTCGACATCCCCGAAGGCGAATCCCTCGGCTTCGACGGCGCGCCCGACTCCTTCCGCGTCCTCGCCACCGGCCGCGACATTGGTGGCCGCACGACCATCCTCTCCAACGAGATCGGCGCCTACTTCGGCAAAGCCTACGGCGTCACCTGGAAATTCCTTCTCGGCACGGCAAACCTCGACTCAGCCCTCGGCGTGAGCCAGAACGTCATCCACGGGTTTCCCTACGAGGACTCGCCGAGTAGTCTGTGGCCCGGCTTCGCGCCTTTCACGCCACTGGGTGCTTCGTCGAACGGGTTCGCGGATGCGTGGGGTCCGAGACAGCCGCAGTGGATATTTGCGAAGGCGGCGAGCAGGTATTTGGCGTTCTCGCAGAAGCTGCTACAGGAGAGCTGGGCGTCGATTGACGTTGCGATTTTGAACCAGGATTGGGGCGTCACGGCGGCCTGGGAGGATAGAAGTCTCAACGATGCGGGGTACTCGTACCAGTTTCCGACGCCGTATTTGTTGGAGAAGCACGATGTTGCGGTTCGTGATGGAGTCTTGGCGCCAGGTGGACCGGGATACCGCGCGCTGATTATTAACAACCAGACAACAATGGACATTAGCACAGCCGAGCTGGTGTTATCGTATGGTAAAGCCGGGCTACCTGTTGTTATTTCGGGCAACTCGCCTAGCACGACCTTTTCATACTACGCAGACCAGAATGTCGCTGACCAAGAGCTGGCTTCGACACTTTCTGAAATTCTGAATTTGTCAACAACACGCGTCGTTTCTGGCCCCGAATCTGTACCAGGGGCTCTATCAGAGTTGGGAGTCTCCCCGTCTGTCGAATACCCACAAGGCCCGGGAAACAGCAGCGTCATAACATACAGACGTACAGTTGGGGACGGCTCTCTGTACTGGATCTACAACAATGGCGACGAGCATCTTCAGCTGCCGGTTACACTCGCAGGGGCCGGGGCACCGTACGACATAAACCTATGGACTGGCGATGTGAAGCCCGCCGCTGCGTTTACGGCCGAGAACGGCTACATATTCTTGAACGTTACGCTGGCTCCCGAGGCGGTGGCTACCATTTTGTAAGGTCCTACTCCTCAACCTAAAATATCGCTAACACGAAGTGTAGCGTTGGATATTCAAACCCTTTCTCAGTCCAGCCTCTACCAAACCACCTCACCTCTACTGATTGCCGCACCCTTGTCGCCAATGGCACGGTGCGAATATCTTCCAACACGACATGCAGCGTAACAACATCGACGAACCAGACCGTTACACTCGACGCTACCGATATTCCGGAGTCCATCACGCCTTCTATGTGGACCTTGCGAGTACAGGATTGGTCACCACAATACCCCAATGCAACTGGAAATGCCTCAGTAGCAACATCCAAGACTTGGCTTGCGCCCATCCAGCTGACGTCGCCGCTTGTCCCGTGGACGAACATCACCGGGCTCGAACATGCATCCGGCGTTGGCGTCTACAACACCACCGTCACTTTGGATGTCGGCAGCGGCGCAGATCTGCGAGTACTTCTTCACATGCCCGAGGTTGAAGGATCATGGGGACTCGCGATTAATGGACGAGAGTTCGAAGGTGTGGATTGGTTCGCCAGCGAGCCAATTGATGTCACGGACTATGTCACATTTGGCGGTGCAAATGGTTCGTATCCTCTTCGACACAATTATTTCTGGTGGTGCTAACGATGCGTGTAGCCATTGAAATTACGGTTGCCACCAGTCTATGGAATAGGTTGATCAGTGTCTGGCTAGCGGTATATGGATCAGAGGAGCCGGTGGCGAACGGACTGACAGGATCTGTAGTCCTGACCATGGAGAAGATCCTAGTTGTATCTTAGTACTCAACAATGCAGTCTACTCGAGTTTGCACTATTTGCGATGTCAAGGCCAATCTACAAACGAACCAAACAAGAATTTGGGACCAAAATGTCTTTTTAATCATTTAGGTGATGACGCTGACCTCCCATCTCTAAACACCCGTCTCGGCTATTACCCTTCCCATACAAAGTCCTGCTCAACACCTGGAATCAACGGCCGAAGCGCCATGCCATAGTCACCAGCATTAGGAGTCCGTAGTAGCGTGTGGATATGGAACTTGGCCGGCTCCTTGTTCGTCAGGAAAACCCCAGAATGGTGGTCGAATTCCACGAGGATGACTGGGCTCTGAACACGGTAGTAAAATGGGTCTTGGTCGCCATAACCACCGATCCAGCTGAAGTACGTCTCCTTGAAGAAGGACTTTGCGTGGTTGATGCGAATATCCCGGGCCTTCTTCGGCAGGTAGAGAAGGTACTGCTCAAGGATGCCAACCACCAACTCCTGCTGTTCGGCCGTCATGTCCGCCACCAAGATACCCTCGTACGGCACGATTCGGTTGTCTCGGTAGGCGCCACACAGATGCCTCTGGTCGTCATGGTTCCACCTCCCCTTCGGCATTGCAGGATCCTTCAGCAGCTTGTACGTTTGCGCCTTCTGTTGAAGATTGGCCGGGAGGGACTGCATCAGCTGCAGCCCAAGCCTCTCCTCGGTCTCCAGGATTCTCGTCCCCTTGTACGGGCCGTCATCAATAAGGTTCGGCTCCGCGCCGGTGAACCACGGCGACGCCACGATCTGGCCCTTATACAGGAAGATGTTGAGACACAGGTGGTGGCCGTAGAACGAGTACCCCCACGGCCGCGTCGCCGAGGGCGTGCCGAAGAGCACAAAGTTGTAGGAGTACTCGTTGCAGATGCTGGGCGCCTTGACGAGCTCGCCGAGGAAGCCGTTGATGCGCATGGCACCCAAGGCCTTGGCGTAACCTTCGGGCGACAGGGTTGCCTCTAGGACTTTGAGGATGCTCTCCCGGAGCTGCGGCGTTAGCTCGTCGAGGCGGAGGCCCTTGTCGCTGAGGAGGAACTCGGGGTTCGACCATGAGCGCCACTCTGGCGAGTCGACGTGGTAGGAGAGGGTGTCCTTCTGTTTGGCGTCTAATTGGGAGAGGACGGCGTTGGTGGCGTCTACGATGTCCTGGATCGGGATGCCCTCGTCGGCTAGTTGGAAGAGGTCTCTTTTTACGGTGCCTGTTGTATGTTTTAGCTCCGATCAAAATTTCAATGTATCAATTGGAACTTCGTGATCTACTTACCATCTGTCGTGATGCCGGTGTATGGCTCCTTGAACAGCTTTCGCCAGTGCAGATACAGAGCGTGTAGCCATGGCGGGTTACCACCCTCTTTGAACTCTTTCGCGTAGACGTGAGCATCCTGCTTCTGCATCGTTGTGAAGCGAGGTATGCTCAGGTCTGGCAAGTGTTGGCGATACTCGCCGCCGTGAAGGCTCTGCTCTCCTCCACCAGCCATCTTTTCGGTCTTGAGATGTGACAACAACACACCAAGTCGTTGAGCTCGTGTTGCTTGGTGCTTTGGGATCTTCGAAGATGCTGTTGCTGATTTCATGCACCGCTCTCTCCAATTGATAGCTTGAATAACAGAAAAGATGAATCAGTCAGTTGACAAACGACGTGCTCAACGCTGCGAAGTCGGCAGATTAATCTTCAATCACTCTCACATCGATCACGACCCCATCAGCCCACATCAAGCAAAACCGTATCAACTGCCGCGGGTATGTCACGAAGCTGACGTCGGCGACCATCGGCCCATGTGCCCCCGACATCTGTACCCCTCACTTTCCGGCCCCTCATCCCACTTCGTTACACCCCTCATCCTCGCATCCCCCCCACTCGACCCCAGAGCTGCGCCCCTGGCCGCGCCCGGCTTTTCCGCATGTCATCAACTCTGTACGGAAGCAACCAATGGCGGTGCGTGCAACATCTGGCTTAGCGCAGGCCGAGAGTGCGAATGCGCAGAGAAACATTCATAGCTGCTGTGGCTTGTTGTGTGACACTTCCCGGACCTCCGAGCCGGCGAAATCCCCAAAACGCCCATCGGCACTTGGTGCGGGGAGCCCCAGTCGGAATCCACGATTCGGAGACGCCTCCCACCAACCTCTCGACCCCTCCACTCCGCGAACGCCATCCGAACTTGCATTTGAAGGAGAGCTTCGAGCTGGGAAAATCTTACGATATCTCGCCAAAGAAGCCTGGATCTCAATTGGGAGCATTCACACGCACGCACATAACCTCACGCCATCAACATGTCTTCGTCATCAACCTTCTCCCGTAAGCATTCCCTTCCACTTACCCGGCAGCCGGTCCGGTCCCCCTCATGAGCTCGTTTGCTAATCAACCCCAGGCCTCGTGCGGTTCGTCCCCCGTGATGCTCCCAGCAAGGTGCTGATCGGAGAACCGGAATCAGAGTCAGTCGACGTCGGCCTGGCTGTCCGGGACGGCAAGGAGGTCAAGGTCGCTGTGTGGTCCGGCTCTAGCGTGCTCAACCCCGGCAGCAAGACCGGCCAGGTGGCCGTCATCGACCGCGTCCTTTCGCCCGTGTCGGCTGAAGAGGTCGGCACCATCCGTTGCATCGGACTGAACGTGAGTGATCTCCTCAACTCTCATTGCATGGAGGGGTAGGCAATGCTGACTCGGGCTGTAGTACGTTCAGCATGCAAAGGAAGTCGGCGTCGCCTTGCCGGACGTCCCTACCGTGTTCCTGTAAGTCGATGTCCATAAATCTCACGAGAAAGTGTCCGGTCGCTGATAGCAATCACAGGAAGCCCAACACGGCGCTGGGTAACCCCTGGCCGGAGCCGACTGTGCTGCCGCACCTCACCCAGGCCGACGACTGCGGTGACTACGAGTCCGAGCTGGCTGTCGTGCTCGGCAAGGCATGCAAGAATGTGTCCGAGGCGGACGCCATGGACTACGTCCTGGGCTACACTGCCTGCAACGACGTCTCCAGCAGGACGTACCAGATGAACCAGTCGCAATGGTGCTTCGCGAAGGGCTTTGACGGTTCCTGCCCCTTGGGTAAGATGAAGTCCCAAGATTTCCCCAGGCGTGAAGGCAGAGGTGCTAACGAGATGATTTAACGTAGGACCTACAATTGTCTCAAAGTCCCTCATCCCGGACCCTACTAAGCTTCAAATGCGCGGCTTAAGGAACGGCGAGGTTCTCCAGGAGAGCGGCATCGAGTAAGTCTGGCCCTTAATTCATCTCAAGATTCATGTTACTGACGTTGATATTTTCAGCGACCTCATCTTCAGCATCCCCAAAATCATCAGCTTCCTGTCCCAGAGCACGACGCTGCCCGCCGGCACCGTCATTATCACTGGCACCCCTGCGGGCGTCGGTCTCGGCCGCAAGCCCAAGGTGACCCTGAAGGACGGCGATGAGTTCAAGGTTGAGATTCTGCCCCACATCGGCACTCTGGTCAACGTCTTTGAGAACGAGAAGTAAGGTGGTCGGCTTGGCTGTGGCGGGTGCTTGAGATCCATGTAACTCTAGACTATGAGACTAGGTTGATCAGAGTAAGAAGGCGGTTTAATGAGACGAAATAAAGAATAGAGCCTCGCTATTGGATGAAATCTGACATGTGAGTGGCGTGGCACGCTGAGAGACTTTAAGTAACATATAACATGTAGCACTGATGGGCTCACATGCAGGCCAAAAGAGTGGCTGGGTGTTCAGTCAAGTTCTATTAGCTGAGGATGACCAAGACATCGAGGAGAGAAATAATAATGTCGAAGACGATGTCTCGTATGATTACCTGAGAAGTTTGATTACCTGAGAAGTTTGATTACCTGAGAAGTTTGATTACCTGAGAAGTTTGATTACCTGAGAAGTTTGATTACCTGAGAAGTATGATTACCCGCGAATGAATTTCGGTTGAAGCATCCCTTGAAGCCAATATTTACCTATTATTTCAATCCCAGCGTTCACATCTCAAATTTAGAATGATTTATTCATTTGTATTTCATCTACGAAGGGACCAGTATGAAAATCTTTACTGATCAATCAATGGGGGAACGACCTCCAGAAGGTGCTCAACAATAGCATCAGGGCCCCTCTCAACCTGCAGTCCATGCGGAATAGCGTGCGTCTTGATGTCCGGCTTGATTGACCTCGCCGTCGACAGGATCTGGTTGGCCTCCTCCGCAGTCCACATTGACGCACAGAACTTTGCTATCGTCAGATGCAATTTCTCTCAAAGGGGGAATATCAACTCACCAGGACATCAGGCATGTGCTCCTTGACCTTGCCCTCAACCTCATCTATCCCTGCGAAAATCGTCAGCTACCAACCACAGCTGCCATGTCTGAGGAAATATCTTACTCTCGCAGTTTGCAACATGCTCAATCGTGTAGCGGTCCTTGAGAGCCTCAATCATGCGACCGACGAGGCGCTTCGCGCGCTCAGGGGCCGTGTTGACGGTCACCAGCTTGTAAGGACCCTTGGGCGCCATTGTGCGGGGTTGATGGTGGAGGTGGAGGAGGTGGTGGTAAGACTGGTATGAACTTCTGAGACGACACAACAAGAATAGCTTCTCGGTCGGATGCAGAGTTGCCAAAAACAGCAGTTGCTAAAAAAGAGAGTTGTCAAGAGTCCCGAAACTTGTTGTTCCTCGTAGTGACAATCAGGGAGAGCGTCTAAGTTTGGGCAGCTTGGTTTTTGTCGTGGGATGACATGCCGAGCCCCGAAGCCGCTGACAACAGCGGCCAATATAGTCGGCAGATGACTGCGCCGAGGTCGCTCGCGCGCATATTTCGCACATACGAAAAACCGCCGAAACACACTCATCACACAGCAACAGCTGGGCCACCAACAACAGACCCTGGAACCTCTCCACGCAGCAGAAACCCGTTGCCGGCTTTGCCGATTTCGCCTCCGTTACGAGACCCCCGTATATCCACTTCTCCATCCTTCCATTCGGCTTGATTCCAGTGGGAACTTCGTAACCAGCCGTGAACAGTGGCCCGCCAGGCAGCTGGGAGACGCCGCGGCGACGGCGACTCACGGAAAACCCGAGACCCCGGATTTCCCGCCAGCGCTTCCAGCGCCGTCCACCAGCCAATTTCAATTCCCACTACTGCGTCCACCCAGAAATAATGTCCCCGCGGGACGCTCCCGCGCCTCCGGCTCGCAGTGTGGGGGATCTCCGGGGAAGCCTACAGCATGGGGGGGCGGCAAATTAGGCAGAGAAGGGGGACTTGCCGGAGGCGCATTCCCAACAAAGATTTGAAGAAGAACATGGGTTGAACACTTGGATCGAGCTGTCTTTTCGATCCGACCGTGTTCTTGGTGGTGCATTCTTTGAGTGGTAAGGGAGTCCTGCCATTGCGACCAAACCCAAACTCTCTTTTCTACGTCTACTCGTCTCAAGTTCTTATTGAAGCTGCCGAGCCCGAACGACGACAATATGTTTCGGTGGCTCAACTCGTTGATTTTCCCAAGAGCGTCAGCATCGTCGGCTGAGAAATCTGACAACATGGCGGTGAGTGATGCTTGTCTTTAAACGACTCTACGCGTGGTTATGGCGTGTTCATGGTCGCTAACATGATAACCAGGTCACTGCTCACACCAGATCACCAGTACAACTGGAAATCATAGTCGTCGGCGCCGGTCTGAGCGGCCTCGCAACAGCAGTAGCGGCAGCTCTCTCAGGGCACAAAGTCACAGTCTTTGAATCCGCAAAGGAGCTCCTCGAGGTGAGATCTCATCATCCCATCATGAGATTTCTTTCATGAGATATTGACAGAAATCCCCCCCAGGTCGGAGCAGGCCTGCAGGTGACGCCAAACTCCACCCGCATCCTGCAGAAATGGGGCCTCCCAGATCGCCTCTGGAAATCCGCCTCGGAGCCCAACACGCTCGTCGTCCACCGCTACTCGGGCAGCGTCCTCGCCAAGGAGGAGAACTTCAACAAGAACATCCGCGCAAAGTACCAGGCCCCCTTCATCGACCTGCACCGCGTCGACCTGCAGCTGTCTCTGTACGAGCGCGCCAAGGAGCTTGGCGTGCGCTTCGCGCTCGGCGAGAAGGTGGACAGCATCGACTTCGACCTGCCCGAGCTGACCACGCAGTCCGGCGTCAAGGCACGGGCGGACCTCATCGTCGCCGCCGACGGGCTGTGGTCGCGCTCGCGCGCGTGTTTCTTGAAGGCGGACGACCCGCCGCTGGCGACCGGCGATCTGGCGTACCGTGTTGTGTTGCACGTTGACCAGATCACCGACCCGGAGCTGAAGGCGTGGATTGAGAATCCGCAGGTGCACTTCTGGGTTGGACCCGGCACGCATTGTGTGGGATACTCGATGCGGGCGGAGAAGATGTATAATCTGGTGGTACTGGCGCCGGATGACTTGCCAACGGGGGTGAGCAGGCAGGCTGGCGATGTCGATGAGTTGAGGCAGCGTTTTGAGGGGTGGGACCCGATTTTGAGGAAGTTCCTTGATGCTGTTGACAGTGTTGAGAAGTGGAAGTTGATGCACAGTAAGTTGTGGATGAAGCGCATGCTGCGAACAGTCGTGCTAATGTTTCTACAGGAGAAGAGATGCCCTCATGGGTGAGCGACAAGTCCAACTTTGTGTTCGTGTAAGTACTTCATCTCAGTCGCAATTCATCACTGGATGTTCGCTAACGAGTGAAATTCAGTGGAGATGCATGCCACCCCATGCTGCCGTATCTCGCCCAGGGTGCCAACTCAGCGGTGGAAGACGGCGCCGTTCTTGGTCTCTTGCTGGGCCATCTCACCAGCAAGTCTCAATTGCCGACTGCCCTGAGATTGTATGAGAAGCTCCGCAAAGCCCGCGGCGAGGCGATTGTGAGGGAAACGTTCAAGCAGGTGAGTGCAGCTGTTCATCCGGCACGCTGATCAATAGCTAACCTTCCGCTATAGCGCCATGACTTCCACATGCCCGACGGCCCAGAGCAAGAAGCCAGAGACCAAATCTTCCTGTCTCAACTCGGCAAAGAGCTCAAGGGGCCCTTCCCGAGCAGATGGACGTGTCCCGAGGTCCAGCCCTGGCTGTACGGCTACGATGCCTACAAGGAGGTCGAGGAGGTGATGAAGAGCGACCCGTTCAGCAGGGCGAATCTTTAGGCGATGCTTTTGTCTCCCCCAGGCAATGTTTACAGTGGGCTGCAGGGAGCAGCGACTCTTTTTGTGTTAGCGACAGGATTTTTCATGTACGGGTTAATACCAGCTCTGGAAGGATGCCATGAGATTGGCAAGGCATATTGTGTACACTTCAAATCATTAGCGATATATCAGATAACATCATTTTGCTTGCACCCGTCGACCACCAGCGGATTGAAAGGGGACCGAGGGCTGAGCCGTCATCCGGGTGCTGAACCGCCGAAAACACGGAGCTCCCGATGTCTCCACCACCATGCGATTGCCCGGCACACTGATCATCGGAGGACACCCACTGTTTTGGCTGAAAACAGTCACTTGCAGAATACCTCTCTGCCAAAAAGAGGAAATGGCAGTATTACGCCTACCTGCAAATCTGCAGTCAGCAATCCCAAAAACCGCCCGGGGCTCCAACCAGCGTCATATCCTGGCAAAGTGGCTGCCATGGGCTGAGACACCAACGCTAAACTCCTTTGAGGAAATGGATGTGTCCCTGTACAACGCTCGCCCTGCGCGATGTTGCAAGAGGATTTTAGGCACGATGTGGCACAGCACGTGTGAAGAGCGATCTTGTCAGATTCTTGGCCTTCGAAACTTATCCAATGGCTGCGCCTGACGAGCCATATCTGACAGCGAGTAAATACGGTCCGCCTACCTGGTAAGATGCCAAAAGGCTGTTCCCCCAGCCAGCTTGCGGTAGCGTTGACCGTTTGCTGTGTGCCCCCTCCGTCGAATAACCCAATTGGGAATTCGACACGGCGGCGGTGCGATTGTGATTGAATGCCCGGCTTGTTGGGCGGCACGTCACACAAGCAGGGTCCCTTACTTTTGGGGTCTGCTTATTCTTTCAAAAGGACGTTGATGCCGCTGCGTTCGTGAGCTTGCTGTCCTGGAATTTACTCAAAAGCTTACATTGAAACAGGGCATAAAATCAGCCATTTCCCTTGGCCGCTTCATCAACATTGGGTCTCGTTACCTTGACGACTTTCTCAAAGCATTTGGGAATTGCTCTTCGTCAGCTTGACTGAAACACTTTAGAGCTATTCGGCTGAAGCTTACTACGATTCAGATTATTTACAAGAACCTCTCTGCAACATTCACAACCATCGACACCTGCTGAACCTTCCACCAACCGCCGCAATGGCGGCCCCAAGATCTGCCCTGCTTCGCCAGATCGGCATCTTGACAATCAAAAACTACATCATCCTCATATCCCGTCATACCGGATCAACCATCTACACAGCTCTGATTCTCCCCATCATCCTCACAATCTACCTGGGCATCGGTCGAAATCTCAATGGACCCCAAAACGACTACGGCATCGCCGACTCACGCGCCGTTCGGTCCCTGCAAGACGGCCTCTCCGCCGCCGACGGCTCTCGCAATACCGTCGTGTTCGTGAACAATGGAAACACGGGCGGCGACATTGAGCGCGTGATTACCTCCCTCTCGGACGAGGTCGCTGCGGCCGGCAAGAACGCCACCACCATCGCGAACGTCGACGAATTGAGTCTCATATGCCAAACAGCCACGAGGGGAACGACGCCATGCTACGGCGCTGTTGTCTTCCACTCCTCTCCCAGCGAGGGCGACGGGGGCTCCTGGAACTACACCCTCCGAGGCGATCCCGCTCTGGGACAAAAGTTCCAGGTGAGCAAGAGCGACAACGATGCCCAGGTTTACACCCTCCCTCTTCAGCGCGCGGTGGACTCTGCCATTGTGCGGTTAAACTCCACCGAAGGAAACTCAAATCCTCTCGCCAACTTGCAAGAATGGGGCTTCACCCACGAGACCGAAGACGAGCGCGAAGCCTCCGTCAGACGGCGCTACCAGCAGACCTTCATCGACTACCTCGCCGTCTCCTTCGTCCTCGCCCTCATCGGCGTCAGCTACCACCTGCCAGGCCACGTCGCCACGGAGCGCGAGAAGGGCCTCTCCCAGCTCATCGACGCCATGATGTCGACCCGGTACGAGTGGGAGCCCCAGGTCGCCCGAATGGTCGCCAACTTCTACTCCTTCGCTACGATCTACTTCCCCGGCTGGCTGGTCGCCTCCATCATCGCGCGGACCATGATATGGAAGGAGACCAACATCGGCATCATCATCATCTTCTTCATACTCGGCGGCCTCGCCTTGACGTCGCAAGCGATCCTCGGCGCCGCGTTCTTCAAGAAAGCACAGCTCTCCGGTGTGGTCAACTCGCTCGTCTACGTCCTGCTCGGTGTCCTTGCCCAAGCTATCCCTGACCCGCCCACTGCCGCCGTCGCTGTTCTCAGTCTGCTCTTCACCCCCTGCGCCTTCGTCTTCTTCATCAAGTCGATCGCTCGATTTGAGGCCGAAGGCCGGCCCATGAACCTCATCAAGGGACCCCCGACCGGCGCTTCAAGTCTCCCCGGCATCGTCCTCTGGATATTTCTCATCATCCAGTTCCTTGTCTACCCCCTGATGGCAGCCTTTGTCGAACGCCAGATCCATGGTTTCGGGTCGGAGAGTCGCAGGATCTACAGAGGCGTCGGGCCTCAACCGCAGGAAGCAGTCTGCATCGACGGGCTGACGAAGGTCTACAAACCCAGCCTGTTCCGACGTATCTTCTCCTTCGTCTCGAAGCCCCGCGAGCCAACTGTCGCTGTCAACAATCTCAACCTCACGGCAAAAAGGGGCCAGATCCTCGCGTTGCTGGGTGCCAACGGTAGTGGGAAGAGCACGACCCTCGACGCGATTGCTGGCATCAGCCGCTTCAACCAGGGCAGCGTGTCCATAGACGCATCGGGTGGCATCGGTATTGCACCCCAGAAGAACGTTCTCTGGGACGAGTTGACCGTCACCGAACACATTCGCATCTTCAACCAACTTAAGTCTACAGGGCAAACAAACGGCGGCGACGACATGACACAGCTGATTGACGCCATTGGCCTCAGTTCCAAGAAGAGCGCCCAGTCCAAGACCTTGTCCGGGGGCCAGAAGCGCAAGCTGCAGCTCGGTATGATGTTGACCGGCGGAAGCGCCGTGTGTTGCGTCGACGAGGTGTCGTCTGGTATCGACGCCCTTTCGCGGAGGAAGATCTGGGATATCCTGCTAGCTGAAAGGGGACGGCGGACCATCATTATGACGACGCACTTCCTCGACGAAGCTGACCTCCTTGCGGATAACATCGCCATTCTCTCAAAGGGCAAGCTTAGAGCAGAAGGCTCATCGGTTGCGCTCAAGGATTCCCTTGGTGCCGGCTATCGCATCCAGGTCCTGAACGCCAAGAACGTCAGAGTAGCCCCTGAAGTCCGCGGCGTCGACTTGAAAGTCTCATCGAACACGATCGTCTACACTGCGCCGTCGTCCAGCCTGGCAGCAAACGTCATCCGCACCCTCGAAGCAGCTCGCCTTCCGTACAAAATCAATAGTCCCAACATCGAAGATGTATTCCTCAACGTCGCCGAAGAGGTCCAGGGAGAAGATCTGCAGTCCCGGCCTGCGCCCGGAGCCCGGTTCTCCGACGACTCCGGGCAGATCACCGAAAAGGGAATGGCAGACGGTGGTCATAACTCGCTCGGACTCCAGTCGGGTCGTCAAACTGGCTTCTTGAAGCAGATGACGGTTTTGGTGTGCAAGCGCGTCACCCTTTTCAAGACCAACTGGGTCCCATTTGTGGCTGCTTTCCTCATCCCCGTCATTGCCGCAGCCATCATGCAGATTCTCATCAATGATAAGCCTGCGTCGAATTGCACCCCCACAGACGGGAACGGGAGAGCAACGAGCGGGATGTACGATGGTGTCATTGAGAACATGCGTGTCGCTGCCGGACCAGCTGCGGCCGTGGACGGAACTGCATTTACCTCTCTCGTCGATGTTTTGGCCCCAGAATCGGGCAATTTTACGCTGAACAGCATCTCGTCCGAGGCTAACCTGCGGGACTATGTGGACGATGAGAGGAAGAACCTCATGCCTGGAGGCTTCTGGGCTTCTAACGATGACGGACCCCCGACTGTGGCGTGGCGAGCAGACACGGAAGATTCCAAGGCAATTCCCGCCGCCGTCGTCGCTCAGAACCTTCTCACCGTCGCCTTGACAACCGCCAACATTGTCACAAGGTACATCTCCTTCGACAGCGCCTTCGGTGCCGCGAACATCGACACGATCCAACTGGCTATCTTCTTCAGCATCGTCCTCTCAATCGTCCCAGCTTTCTTCGGACTCTACCCCAACGTCGAGCGGCGTTCCAACGTCCGCGGTCTGCAATACTCCAGCGGAGTCCGATCACTACCCCTCTGGGCGGCTCATATTACCTTTGATTACGGCATCTTCGTCGTTGCCCTCATCATCGCGGTCGTCATTTTCGTAGCGACGTCGGATATATGGTACGCCCCTGGCTACCTCTTCCCGGTGTTCGTCCTCTACGGGCTGACCTCGATTCTTCTCTCTTACATCTTCTCCCTCTTCATGAAAAGCCAAGTTGCTACCTTTGCTGCCATCATGGCTTACAACAGCGTGGGCTTTGCCATCTATCTTATCGCCTTCCTCTACATCTTGACCTTTTCCCCGGCTACGGTCAGCGACCGCAATATCTTGATCGGGCACTACACCGTTGCGGCCTTCTTCCCAGTCGCTAATGTCTGCCGCGCCATGATCATCGGCCTGAACACGTTCAACTTGGCCTGCGACAGCACCGCTTTCTACAGCTATCCCGGCACCCTCAACGCCTACGGAGGCCCAATCCTATACCTGTCCCTCCAAGCCATTCTTTTGTTTTGCGTCTTGCTGTGGCACGACAGTGGAAACAAACTTCCCGCTTTTCTCAAGCGCAAGAAGACACACCAGACTGAGGGCGAGCAAGCCCACGGCGACCAAGAAGTCGCCAATGAAATCGACCGCGTCGAAACAACCGGCTCAAACGACGGCCTGCAAGTAAAGCACCTAACCAAGAAATTCGGCAAATTCACCGCCGTCGACAACGTCACCTTCGGCGTCCGCCACAGCGAGGTCTTCGCCCTGCTCGGCCCCAACGGTGCCGGCAAGTCCACCACCATCTCCCTCATCCGCGGCGACATCCAGCCCAGCAAGAACGGCGGCGACGTCCTCGTCGAGCACGTCTCCATCACCGACCACCGCGCCCTCGCCCGCTCCAACCTCGGCGTGTGCCCGCAGTTCGACGCCATAGATTCCATGACCGTCCTCGAACACCTGCGCCACTACGCACGTCTCAGAGGCATCGCGGACGTCGAGTACCAAGTCCAAGCCGTCGTCCGCGCCGTCGGCCTGGACGCCCACGTGAACACCATGGCACAGCATCTTTCGGGCGGCAATAAGCGCAAGCTCTCGCTCGGCATAGCACTCACGGGCAACCCGTCCGTGATCCTCCTCGACGAGCCGTCTTCTGGCCTCGACGCGGCCGCGAAGCGCATCATGTGGCGCACCCTGAGCACTATCGTCCCGGGCCGCGCGATCCTGCTCACTACGCACAGTATGGAAGAGGCCGACGCGCTAGCCAATCGCGCCGGCATTGTTGCGCAGCGGATGCTTGCCATCGGCGAGGTCGAAACGCTGCAGGGGCGCTTTGGGGACTCGTTATACGTCCATCTTGTCAGTCGCACCGCGCCGCACTCGACGCCGGAGGAGATGGACCGGATGCGCGAGTGGGTGCAGATGATGTTTTCCCAAGCGCGCATCGAGGCGGCGACGTATCATGGGCAGATGCGCTTCTCTGTCTCTGCGGCTGACGTACTTGCGCGCGCGCAGCAGGTTCAGGAAACGAGAAAGCGGGGACAAGGGGAGACCGGCGCGGAGGCGGGCAGTTTGAGTGCCATCGGTCAGCTCATTTTGATGCTCGAGGAGAATAAGGATATGCTGGGCATTGAGCACCACAGCGTCAGTCCCACGACGCTCAACGATGTTTTCCTGGCCATCGTGGGACAGCACAATGTCCAGGAGGAGGGATACGGGGCTTCGGCGACGGGTGCAGAGAAGAAGAAGATTCCTTGGAGGAAGATTCTGCTTGGCTTTTAAGATGGCTGGTTTTCTTTTGTAGTGTAACCATTAAGAGTGTAAGAGTGTGTGTCTTAGGATGGGTTACTCCGGAATAGCGTGTGCTTTGGCTAGATTCCCCTTCTGTATTGTATTGTTCTTTTCTCGGAAACCATCTTTCGAATGAAGGACGCTCGCCAGATCTCGATAAACCGCATTTATATCGTCCTTTCTACTGCTTTTTGGCACTCCCGATGATCAATGTCCACGGAGGGCCACGGCAGTCCACGGTGGCCCACGGCGTTTCAATCGGGATGATAATGCTGGGATTTGGACGCTAAGCCCTGCGACGCGAGTGTTGCTGCCTTGGAGTCAGCTTATCAATCACCGCACCTCCGGCTGTTCGGCCGAATCGCCAGGCTCGATGATCCCGCGCGCGACACATCCCGCCGCTAGACCCGAGCCGTACGGGGCCGCATTTTCATCCGCTGCAGGTTCCCGCCCAGTGCCATGTGGCTTCTCTCACATCCGAAACCGAAGGAACGTCGTCAAAACAACTCCCTTGACATTAATGCTGTATGATCTCACTGATTGCTCAGCGCTCGTTCATGTTCGGAGCCCGAACACGGATAAGCTGCCTAGACGCATGGTCCCACATTCGGAGTCATCTGGTTTAACCCGCGCCGTTATGGTCCGGTGCCAAGCCGCGATATGGTCTTGCGGCTTGAATGTATTATGGTCCTAACAAGAGATCGACGTTTTGGATACTCATGCGATTTCAATGCTACTCGGCGCTTACATAGTGAATGGCTCAGCGTCATGGCCGCATGGTAAAGTCGTATTGATGACCTTGCTATCAGTATTGCGGAGGGATGAAGCCCCGTCTTGGTAACTTCGAAGATTCAAGCTTGATGTGGTAATCATAAGTCTGATGGGATTCTAGATGTCAAGAGAAAGGACTGTTACTCACCAAAGGTTGAAAGGTGCCAATCTCACTCACCTCGACATGTATAAAAGGGCCGCGAGGGGATGGGTTGACTGAGACTGGCTTCTCAACACCATTCAAGTCACTCTTCTTCCACCAAGCCTTACACTCAATATCAAAATCATCTTCTTCATCCATCAGTCACTATCAAACATGTCTGCCCCCATCAACACTCCCGAGCCCTGGTCCCTCGCCGGCAAAACCGCCGTCGTCACCGGCGCCTCCCGCGGCATCGGCAAAGCCATCGCCATCCACCTCGCCCGCAAGGGCCTCACCAACATCGCCATAACCTACGCCGCCAACCAATCCGCCGCCGACGACACCATCGAAAAGTGCCGCGCCCTCGGCGTCAAGAACGCCGTCGTCATCAAGGCCAACGCGCTCAACCCGGACGCCTGGCCCGACGTGATCAAGCAGGCCCTCGGCGCCCTGAAAGTCGACACCATCGACATCCTCGTCAACAACGCCGTCCTCGCCAGCATCGACCACTACAAGGCCACCCCCGAGCTCAACGCTGATAACTTCTCCGCTGTCATGGTCGCCAACGTGTACGCCCCTGTGGCGACCACGATCGCCTACATGGAGCACGCAGCGCCCAAGGCCGGTGGGCGCGTGATTAACATCTCGAGCGTGGCCGGTCGCCTCCCCAATGGGAATCCCATGATCACGTACGGCGCGAGCAAGGCTGCGCTGGACAGTTTCACGCGCTCGTTCGCCGACCAGTTCTCGTCGGAGAAGGGTATCACGTTCAACAGTGTCATCGTCGGGCCGACTCTTACGGATGCGTTTGAGGAGGTCACAAAGTCTATGCCGAAGGAGCTCAAGGATAAGTACATCGCAGAGACGTCTGCTGCTCCGAGGTTCGGAGAGCCGGAGGATATTGCTTACATTGTTGGGTTCCTTGCCAGTGACGAAGGCAGATGGGTGAATGGGGCTGCTGTCAGCGCCAATGGCGGATTCAGGAGCATGCTTGCGGCCCTCGGTTAGAACATCATCAGGCCACAGGCGGCCAGATTCTACAACTAGCTGGCTTTGTATCATCTTGTACTCTAGAAGCTTCATGTTTCCGCTCAAACCGTATCTGCCGGGAACCGGCGATTTTAGTACCGCGTGTGCGTGATGGCTCCCCGTCAAACTCTGCTTCCGCGCCGCGCTCGCGCTCTTGGCATGATAGTTCCCCTTCCAAATACAAATAAGTACTTACGTCGATTTTGCTCAATTTAAACTCGGTGCATTCTAATCACTCATTTCAGCATGGAACTTTGTTTGACTTTGTCTTCAATGTAATTACATTGCTCAAGATAATAAGGAGACATATTGTCAACTGTAACGTTTGGGCTCCCTTTCAATGAGGGCGTTTGGAAGCCCGACGAATAGAAGGATATTTAATTTATCAACCCCAGATATGTAAGTTATTCTTTGTTTTCTAACATCCGACGAGTTCTTGCCACTCATTTTAGTCTGCCTGTGATTGTTGCCTCCCTCTCCATGATAGAGTATAAAAGGGGCTTGCATGAATGTTTGGACGTCAGTGCTCGCGCTACATACGCTGGCCAGTCCTCACCATGAAGTTGTTGAGTGGTGATTTACAATTTTCTTAAGGTCTAAAAACAAGCCAGTTAATGACTTTGAGTGGCAGTGTTTCTTTCAACTTCATTCGTTTATCGAAGAGTTACAGCAGAATACGCAGAGTGGGTCAGTGCAAACAGAATACCGGCACCGCATGCAGGTTGCCGCTTGCCTCTCTTTCGAGCCTGGTCGACGTGGGAACCTCTTTCCCTCTCAGAAATTTTGTAGAAAAACCTTCTTCCTTCACCTTCCCAGCAGCAAGGTCAACACAGTGAGTTTCATCCTCCACGCAGAGTTTGCGATGCCCGTCGGCTTCATTCTCCTAGTTCTCTGAAGAAACCATGACCAAATTTTACTGACACACATTTGCAGATTATTTTTGCGCGGACCCGACAACCTGCAAACGCTCAACCCATCAACCGCTGCCCTCGCGCAGCTTGGATCACGCGATGATGGGTTACAGCGACCTATCCTCCTCATACAAGCGGTACAAGCTCAAGACCGCTGAAGCCCTCGACTGGCTCGTCCTCGAAGCGAGCAAACTCAAGACAGCAATCACCTCTCCCCGCCAGTACAAAGTGTGGGAGTTGGTGGATCTGGCAATAGCATGTGCAAACGCCGGGCGAGTGATGCCGAAGGAGACGAGGAAGGCGTTGGAGGAGTCGCTCTGCCTTCGCCGTCGATGTGCGGAGTGGTTTCTACAGCACGGCTCAGAAGCCGCGAATGCAACTCATACCTTTTTCAACGAGAGCCTTCAGAAGATTCTTGACGCCTTTGCTCATCCCGAGCCGGAGGCGACTCGACCCTCCGCCTCCCCGCCCACGAGCCAGCCCTCCTCCGCGACGACGTCGGACCGAGACACATCCCAAACCAACCACTTCGCCGTCCTCGCCGACGATGACGACGTTCATTACCAATCCTCTGATGAAGATGTCTCTGCTGGTCTCTCCACATGCAATGGCGTGGCCAGGCCAGACCGAGCCGCAACCAAGAAGACATCACAAGCAGAGCATTGTTCCCAAGAGGCCGAACAGAGTGGCTGGGTAGCCTTTGATGACGACCAGTTGATGTAACTCGGTTGTCTTCTCAAAGATTGCCGCGATATTCGTCTTTTCCTGCAGCGGCTGTGGACAGGATATTCAAGCTCCAAAGTCGACCTCGTCACCGCATGGCTCGTAACTCAGGCAGGCTTCCAGCATCTCGTTGACCTTGAGACCGTCTTCATCCAGAAGTACCCGTACCTTGACAACCTGGGGTCAATGTCGAACGCCATGTACTGTTTCTGTGGTCTGGGACAGAGCTCCTTCTGGCCCGACAGTGCGACAGAGGGCTCAAAGCGCTGGTATGACAAGATTCTCCGGAACGTCGACAAAATGCAATGGCTATCGGAGTCAAATATGAAAGAATGGCTGCTTTGCGACGTCTCGTTCATGTTGGAGAACCTAGACAGCGAGTCGAACCTGGAAGCTGGAATCAAGGACGACCCCTGGCGCTATCCGCAGATCCCACTTTTTCAAGTGCAAGGTCTTGAGCACCGGAGACTCTATGCACTTCAACGCGAGTCTCTGGCAGCAGGAAAATCCGTGGCCTGTCTCGACCTTCTCACATCCCGCATGGTCTCAGAATCATCGAAAACGGCGGGCTCCCCCGTCCGTCTCAGCACCGCGGCAATGTGCAGGACCTATCTCGACATCTTGAACATACCAGACTTGATGTCACGGGTCACTACAAACCTGGTGAAATACCTGAACTACAGACCATTGCAAGACGCGAGGTCTTTCGCGCGCCTCATGACGCAAGCTGGCAACGAAGTTACGGCATGGCAACATCACCGATTCGCTCTGCTTCATGGCTCAGGTGAAAAACCATTCATCCAAAACCCGATCCTCCTTGGTGGCCTTCTCTGCAGCGTGTCATTTACTTCACATTTAGCGGAGACTTTCAGTGTCAGCTACTCCGGGTCCCTCATGGCTGTCGCTCACCAGTACAACGCTCTTCGCATTTTGAGCCTCGATACTGTGCCCCGTTGGAAGGATCTCGAAGTCTTGATCGAGTTACAGAAGGCAGCCATCTTTGCTCCAGAGCCACCTCAGACCTTTGATCAATGTATCATTCGGTTTTGGCGCTCCCAAGGACTCAGGCTGAGCGAGATCAGAACCAAAACCACTACCGCAGACCGCCTGACTTTAGCCGCGCAGAGGGTTGTCCCCCTGCACCGTCACCTCAAACAGATCTCGAAGACCGACCTGACTCCTGAAGACATCACCAAAGGTCTCAACTTCCACATCAAATGCGAATCACAGAGGAACACTTTCGGGTTTCGCAGGGAGTTGCGCGGCATCCCGCTGCTCGAACATCTCTTTTACGCCTGGGAAAAAACAGGGATCTGGAAGCTATCACTCAGTGACAGAGTTGTAAGGAGCGCTGTCGAGGCTGACTTGGGAAAACTTCGCGGTCCCAAGGCTGGAAACCGTCCTCTCAGCGCTGTGGACCTCCCGGCAGTTGTCTGGCTTGGCCAGTTGCAAAAGATGTTTCAGCAAGAGACACCTGAGATGTTCTTTGACTATGCGTATCTGGAACGCCGGGTCATTAACCAGTTGTGCAAAGATAGCGCGTCTTCTGACCACGTTGCAAGATTCTTTGAGAACCCTGACCGAGGACTGTCTCAATGGATGAGCCATATGTCCAACAAGTCGAACCTCGCGGTAGTCTCCGATCATTGGAAGGCTTGGTGCAAGTGAGTCAATCTGATCTGCAAAATATCGAGACCTCGACTAACTCATCAAAACCAGGGAACTGGGCATGGTGATCCCTTCTAACATTCTGTGATGCGGTGGGCACTTCTCATACATGCTAGCACCCACAATTGGGCCTAAAATGTTTTTGCCTTATTAGTTGGTTTGGCAATGAATGATTTGATTGAGACAGAAATTTTGCTTGAAAGTATTAACGAATCTAACCGTCCTGTTCCATTTCATATTGAAAGTGAGAAATATCGAAGCGATCGCCCTTCAGGATGGTGTTCACCCCCGCCACAAGCTACCTGCATTCTCATCATCTAGATGAATATACACATCCGTGAGAGACCTTCTGGTTTCCCATGATGTGGCGATGCTAGACACTGAGGTATGTATTTTGGACCGCAAAGACGCTAGGGCATTGAGGCTTCACCATGGACGTCGCCTGTATTCCTTGTGAGGCGATATTTTACTGTCTCATTCTCGATTCAGCAAGGGCGCCCTCGACCAAATGACATAAAGACATGTAAATTTCGTCTTGAAAGTCCAAAGCAGGTTACAGACAGCAATCCTTTCGGTGAAAGAGGTTACCTCATCTTTCTAATCCGATGCCACTGCTTTATGTTGCCGATGTTCTGTTGGATTTACAAATATCCAAGGCAATCGGCAATCGCTCAATACGATACTGTGGCCTGTCGAATAGGCATCCAGAGAACTTACAATTCGATATGTACATCACAAAGCCAGCTTTGATTCCATTTCAAAATCATGAAAGTCGCTCAAGTCCAGACCTTGCGAAAGCTCCCGCAAAGTCAAAGACTCAAGTCGATCCTTTCCAGTTCAAAGATGGTCGACGTGCGGCTCTGTTTCTCAAGCACCTCGCCGACAGCAAATCACTCGGAGTTATAGGAATTTCCCAGCATGTCGATGACAATGAGTCCATTGCTCGGATAGTGGCTATCCATGCTGGATGTTGAGTGGAGTGTGCTTGCGATGGACGGTGCATGAGGGACTTGGATTGTTGTGACTTGAACAAGTCTCAAAAGGAGTGTTTCTTGTGTTCTTGTGAACAAAAGAGTACCCATAGGCTGACAAAAGAGGAGAGGCTTGGCTATCAGGTGTTGGCTTGTGAACTGAAGCCGACCTATGACTATCCGGTGTATCATGTGAAGCTTGCATTTGAGGCGATAGAGGTAGTCAGTAGGTAGAACATAGAAGGACAAGGTGTTTAAGAGACCAAAATGTTTACAGGGGTCCTGTGTTGTCTGCTCATTTAGGCATCCAATCTCAACGCATCGTAAATTAAGCCTTTGATTACTGCAAGTGAGTTTTGAACGAATTGAAGCATACGCTCTCTTAAGTAGAAGCTCTTTATTTCCAGATATTCTTTGCATGATCTCACATAATATGATCCGATGGTGCAGATATCACACATTTCTTTAGTTGCTTTCATGCAGACCCTGTAGAAACTTCCAGGCCACTGTCTGTATGACACCATCAGGTGCAGCATCAATGATGGTTCCCCTTTATCTGGAATGGTCTTTCTGAAGCAAATTCAGCTACATACAAGGCAACCTGGTAGTATTTGTAGCGACCCATCCTCTCTGTCCGGCTGATGCGGTCGTTGATCTCGCTCAACCATTTACTTTCCTCAACTACCTCACCCGGAATTGCCGGGCCGCCAAAGCTACAACGCAAGATGGCGAAAAGACGTCACCACAAGAAGCCCGGCAAAAAGCCTTCATCGGTTAAGCAAAGGACTAGAGCCGGCAAGCAGGGACAGATCAGAACCTTGAAGAGAGCTCAATTGCAACCAGTGAGCCGATTCCTCCAGCTTCCCCAAGAGCTTCGAGATCATGTTTACGACTTAACTGGGTCCCTTCCCAGAGACAAGACAGTAGTGGCCAGTGGAAAAATTACAATCACCGACCGTTACATATCCCCGTACCGTCGTATACACATCGGCCGTCACTATCCGCTCACTACTCTGAAGCGTCCCTTGCTCCAGGTCTGCCGACAAATACAAACAGAAGCACTGGACTACATCGGTCGACACAATCGTTTCGTCATTGATGCTCCGATGCTGTCGCACAAGCCCACTGCCTGGAGATCATCATTCCTCCACCACATCTTGCGCTCAATTCGACTCCTCCGACTGAATGTCAAAGACCTTGCATTAGGTGACGACGGACCCAGCCTGATTGAGAACTTCTCTAAGCATGCAGTCAATCTTCGGACCTTGGATATCGCCTCATTTGGTCACCTTGGCACCATTCCAAGAGACTTGGCGCTCTCGAGGGTCCTGCAATTGGTTGCGGCAACTCCATCACTTGAAACAATCACCGTGGACGGCTCAGATATGGGCACAGAAAAGCTGGCAAGAGCATTCGAGAGGGAACTTTGGTTTCGAACGCATCTTTATGTGGAAAACATCGAGTTCAGCAGTTTTCCGAGGAAGAGTTCTGAGGACTTAATGCCACGGGAGACACTGGGCTATGTTTTCCTTGAGCTATGGGGAGGTCAATTTGTTTTCCGGGAAACGTACATTAGAGGACAACCCGGACGGAGGCCCGGTCCGTACGATTATCTGTATGGTCACGGTAGCGCTCTCGGTCATACGAGGCCATGGATGAGATGCTAGCCGTTGCTAGGAACCTAAAGCGGGCCTTAACTAGGAACCGGCGATAGGGGTCATGTACGTTTTAACGTAGTTGATAACAGTAGGCCTTTCTCAAGATCCCCTCATTGTGAGAAGTCAGATACTTGTATGTTCTATGGGTAGCCACAACTGATGCTCTTGACTCCTGATGACCTATCTGTTCAATTTCCATTGCAGTGTCAAGGCCTTAAATTCTCTTTGAATCACACATGCCATACACATCCACATTGTACAGAGAATTTCACTGAATAAGTACGCTTCCAGACTCTGTTTCTTTCGGCATCCAACATGGAAACTTGATTACATGTAGTCATACCTAACGTACACCACCCCAGATCAACTGAAGAAGTTTCTTTTCTTCGACTTGCTCGCATGCTTCCTTCCTGCTGTCGTGTTCGGTTGAGCTGCGGGTGAAGCGGGGATTGGAGCAGCGGCCGGTGGTGCCATAGCCGGAGCCGCCGGAGCAGCTGGCGCAGCGGGAGCGGGAGCGCCAGCAGGTGCAGATGGGGGAGTCATCGCAGATGGACCAGAAGGGCCCGGCGGCATCAACGGCAACTGCAAAGGAGGAGCGCTCAACGACGCGATACCCATTCCGATAGATCCAGCAGCTCCACCAAACGCCATCATCGCTCCTGATAGGCCCTCCGCGGGCAGTTTCGAAAGAACAACTTGGCCGAGAGCTCCCGAGAGCATGTTTTGATTCTTGAAAGACTGAATAAGTCCGGCTGTCGCTCCAGTCTGATCGAGCATCGTTCGCTGTAGCATCGTGGACATGACCATAATCTTCACGCTCTTGGCCAGCGTCTCGGCCGTCTGCTGAAGGGCGATTCCATCGGTGATCGAGATCGGCTGGGTGGTGGAGATATCGGTGCGTGCTTGAGCCAGAGCATTTTCCACTCCCTGCATTGCCGGTCCGAGGGCTTGCGTGCTAACCGGATCACCCGATACACTCTGTATCTGTTAGTGTGTGTTTATGTTCCTTGAATGGTCTTCAACACCTACCCGTACTGCAGCATCCAAATTCGACGCTGCTACGGAGATGAGGACGAACGAACTTTGGATGGTTCTAACGTCCTGTCCATTTTGAGCGACGGCTAACCCCAACTTGAGGATGAAAATGCTCCATGTGAGAATAGAAACCCTCATCCTTACTGCGATCGCTAACCAGAGCGAAAAAATGCAGAATTAGACAGAAGACCAAAAAGCAAAAATCGAGAAAGAGAACCAAGATAATTATCTATTCAACTGCGAACCTTGCCCAAGTCCACGAATGTCAGGCTTAAGTTGAGGCTCATACAAGCTTATAATAAGAGCCCAGCAGATGTGACCCAATTTTTTCCTCTGACCCGCATCCAAGTGACATTCTTGGAAGAGCTTGCTCCAGACGCCTCAGACCTTGGGACGCCGAAGCTTCCGTTGCCGTTGGCCATCGTGAAAGACAACGGATAAAGTCGGGGCCAAGATCTTTGATCCAACAGCGCAAGGTAGTAGCATGCTCGGACCCGAATCCGACTTGGGGCCAATCCCATTGAGGGTGTTACGGAGCTCCGATGGGCGTCATAGATGAGATGAAACTGTTTCCCAAGGTGCCGTTCGCTTGGACACCTGCCACTTTTGGGAACTGACAGGAGACTTTTGTTAGTTTGCGGAGCCGGTCTGTGCCCCAGCAGTATCGTTCCAGTGGGATGGATTCATACACACAAAAGAGGTTAGGTGCCAGTTCATGCATTCCCAGAATCTTGGGTCGATCTCCTCGCATGGTGCATGTTTTTCCGAACTTTTAGTCTGCATGCAAGAAATGAGGCATTGTGCCGTGGTCTAGATCTGCCAGATGATGTCAGCGCCGTGAATTGCCCAACATCGGCAGTGTCCCATCGTATTACGGGGAGGTGTTCCGAAGAGATGACACGAGCCCGAGAGAGCGGAATCACTTGCAGCAATGTTCATGTGTCGGCGAAAACGTGGTGGCTGCATCTTTTAAGCTTCCTCCTCTCTTATTAAGCCTCAGCTGCCAAAGCTGTTCGGTCGTTCAAATGAAATGAGTTTTCCTCATAGCCTTTCTCGAGTTGTCCCGTTGGCATAGAGTTGGGTGACAGGTGGTAGATAATCCGACTACATGGTCTTTCTTTTCGGGTCAAAATATTCTATTGAAGTTCAATCACAGTTTCAATCCGTAGGTCATATCACCGATCAATCCACTAGCCACAGTGGAGGCTGGCACATAATGAGGTGCAAAATGCGAACCCGACGCACGTGGGCTTGTGCATATCTTCGTGTTTGGTGTTGTATTACTTCCCATTTAGGACCCTGAAGCCCAATCTCCACTCTTTACGGACCTTCAAACACGTTAGGATCCCTCGACTAATGTAACAACATGATCACTCGGTTACCCTAGTCACTTTTCAGCCGCTTTGATGATTGGGATTCTTTCTGGCCATTCACGTGTTCTGCTGTGACCGGATGATTTCCTCTCAGGGAGTGTTTGACCGTTTCTCCCTCTCTCCGAACCGGCCTAGACGCTTGCCAGGGTGCCACACGCAGAATACGGCGATGGCAACGACCATGGTGATCCCTTCAAACACCCAGAACATCCACTCATGGGTCATGCTGTAGCCCTCTGGGCCCTCGGCAAATTCTATCATCCGGTATACGCACCGAATCTGCGGTTCCGCTCAGAATTGGCTCGAAATGCGATGGTCAAGAGACATTCTGTAGGGTCCACATACCAGAATAAGAAAACTTGAGATGTATACCGCTTTAAGAACGCCGAACCATCCACCCGGAGCCTCGGGTACAGCCATCATGCGAGACAACTTGTGATAGCGCAAAAGGATGCATATGTATGTTGAGAATACCAATACCTGAAGCGCAAGACCGGCAAGCAGAATCTTCATGGCAATGTCGCTGAGTGGGCCGACCCAGCTGTTGGCGCTCGCCATGGAAGATCCCGAAGACTGGACGCAGAGGCATATGATGTCGAATGTCACATAAATTCGCGTTAGTAGCCTTGCCGGGATGTTGAAAATTCTGTGCCTCGAAGGAGGTAGTACATTGCGGATCAGTTGACCGATTAGGAGGTAGTTTCCAGCGGCGACGAAAAGGGGGGCGAGAACGATCAGAGAAGTGCTTGTCGCGAACACACCCTGCATAAGAAGCATGTCAGTTTCAGTTCCTGCCATGAGATGCCACCGAGCCGCAGAGAGTTACAAGGCCAACTCACAATATTTTGGTGATCTTGCGTTGAATGGCATCTCATCGCATAGCCGACAACCTCTAGAGAGGCACCAATCGGGACACAAACAAAATACCATGACCGGTACTTGAATGCCGTGAGATATGCGATCCAAACAAAGACGGCTGTGTACATAATCGTTCCCACGATAGCCACCGGAAGCGACGGCTCATACAGCCATACGCTCCAGTCTTCCGCGGCGCCCGCCATGTTCAGAGAAGTTCCCGGTCCTTTTCAGCACCTATGATGAGTCTGAATATATCTGAGGTATGATTGAATAACGCGCGATAAGTGTAAATGAAAGCCGAATTGTGCTTTAGAGAATTTACCATCAACAGTGCAGAAATGTTTTTAGGTCTTTAGTAGTCTAGAAACATACAGCTATGTATGTTCTTCAGTACGAGGGAGTACGCGTCCTGCTCTTGGCTTGCGTTCTTCCACATGTGCGATCTTATGTTGCCAAGAGATCGGGCACTCCCAGTACAGCACTTTTGCGGCGCATACGCACACTCGATACCAGCAAGGTCAATTCCGTGTGTTCATCACTGGATTTCAACAATCTTCTATCTATAGTGAATGTCCTTAAATGTCCTTGAGAAACGCAATTTACTAAGTAAAAGTTCACAGGATTCGGTTCGCATCGTGTGCACCTTAAGAGCTGCGCATGCGAATTACGATGGTGAGCGGACGCTGAAGGAATTGAGTATACCTTCACCAGATATAATGACGGGTTCAAATGGTCTTTTCTTCAAATTCACAAGCACTTTCCGACGCCCGAGTTGCTAGATGACCATGCAAGAGAGCGGCGCGGTGGTCATCGCTGCCAATGGGACGCCCACAGCTGTGAGTGGATCTGCGATGCCCTGCTACGCCTCATCCTTGACTGTGGCCAGCTGCCTAAGCGAATGCGACGGAACCTCGATTCCATCTTTGCACCTTGATGCCCTCAATACATTATCCTGGCCTCGTGCCACCAATGAATCACGTGGACCATGCGTATTGCCCGGCCTGGGTTACGCCCCCAGCTGGTACAGAAGGCGACCTCCAAGTTGCCGCGCAATCTTTCCAGGGTCTACCGTATACGCTATCTTCCTCTCCTGATGAAGCTTGAAGCGATGGACATGTTGCCATGAGGGTAGTCGAATCGTTCATTGTGGCCAATCGCACACCAACCTTGATATCTTCGAACGGGTGCCAGCTGACCTCAATCATCATGCGGAAACCAGCCACAGTCTGAACTGCGCCACCGTCATATTCGAATTCTATGGCTCCATGCCTCATCGGTACACTCGTCCCATTTGAAGTTCAGCAATTTGAGATGGAAAACCAAGTACTGATAGTTTATTCGGCTTTTATGAATGTTCGTGTGTCGTTTTTGATCTCTAAAAGAGGCAGCGTAATGGAAAGATGGAAGTATTTGTGCATCGATTCATGAGGATCCTAATCCACCAACATTGCGCAGACCAAGATCACCACTTCCAATAGCTCAGCCACACAAACCTTAAAGTCACCCTTTATGCTCGAGCCATCCACGGTACATGCAACACTTATCATCGGAGATGTGCCTGATTGTTGATATATGTGTGTTCAATGATCATTTGATGAGATCCAACATTTCTTCTCTTCCTCATCAACCCCACCGAGGGCCTTTCAAAACAGAAGTCCACATCTCACCGCACCACATCCGCTGGACCTGCTCTTCGATATGACTTCCCCTTCTCTACCTGCAAATATCAGCAAGGGTGAGGAAGCTTTATTCGAAATGGCATGGACTATCAAGGTTCTCATGGACAAGGTCTCACGATTGGAGGAAGAGGAAATCGGTGAACGAAAAGTCGACAGAAAGCAAATACCAGCGAAGAGGCCCAGCAATGTCGAATACGGTACAAAGACAGAGGAGAGGGCGGCGAAACGTGCCAAAGTAGCCGACATCCATGAGCAGAGCGACGACGAGAATGCCTGGAGAGCCAGCCCAGACACGATGGTTCTGGATAGCCGCATCAGTGGCAATTCTTCGGAGTACCTCATGGCCGCATGCCGACACTGGCATACCGTCTATCAAATATCAAAGGGACGCGAAATTAGAGCGGTAGATCCCACATCGATGGATATAACAGCACCCATCGGATTATGCGTATGTGGTGCTTCACTCGAGACCAAGCCGGCGGCGCAGCGCAAACCAGAGGACCACGTAACGTCATTCATCCCGCAGGTAATAATCAGGTCACGAATATAAGAAGTTCAAGTGACTAACGACATGCCCAGATGTATATTTCCTCCTTTCGATGAGATACAGCACTTTTGTTTTGGACTTCAAGCACGAAAGTTGTATCCCGAGCCTCCTTGCTACGATGCCTCTTAACCGCACCATCCCGCTGAAGACAATCGCTTTCAGGTCTGCGCTTCGATGAATGCATGAATGCATGCGACTGTACCACAGCGCTGTCGGAGGGAAACTTGCCCTGACATTAGCGGTTATTTGGCGACGAGCGCATCCATGTTCGTCAGCCCTTGTGTTGGGTTCGTCAACCCTTACGGTCATTTTTCTGCTTCAGAACGGGAGAGCCATCAGGCCTCTCAGCTCTTGTGACTAGCTTAAGAAGCTGGATGATTCCAGTTCACTGGCCAACTTCACTGTAAGTGCACTCTGCTATCTTCTTGCTTTTCAATCGATGATGAGAGGGGAATTTGACACGTAATGGTGTTCTTCAGCCAATATATAGAGTCCGACATTGGCATTGAGCGATGAAAATTGTCGCGATGCCTTTGTTAGAAACGGTACTTCGCGTTTCCTGAGCCGGTTCGCGAAGCCAAGATTCGTGACTCGGCCTGACAACCGGGCCTACTTCTTCAGGCAGGGTATATTTCTTTCCGAGATAAGTGACCTCTCGCGAGGCACTTGCATCATCGGTTGTTTATGGTTTTCGCGATGAGACGCGTTGGAAAATTATGACCGTAGGCCACTATCTCCATGCCATGCGTCATGCCTGTTCTGCTCAGCAACGCATCCCCGGGACTGCATATACGCTGCGCGAATCGCTATGCGCGCAGACTTTTCATATTTCTAGTTATGGCTTTCAAATAAACTTTCTTCTTTTCAAGCGACAATCCGCCCTCTATGTTCATTCCGCCCTCTCTGCGGCTTACTTCCATCCCCCCACGCCCGGCGATGGATCGTGGCCAAGCTTTCCTACTCCGCCTTTACCTCCGGCCCAATCGTCAGTAGCCAGCGGCAGTGCTAACCTCAAGTAGAAAGCCTTACTCCGCTACCACGCAGGCACTCGTTCGCTTTCAGTGGTTAATCTTGGATCTCACAAGCTCGTTCATGGGCCCTTCATTCATGCCTCAGCCGCTGTTGATAAAGAGGGTGAGTCGTCAAGGGACGAAGATAAGCACCCGTAGCTTGCGGGCTTTCGTCTGTTCTTCCTCTCATACCGGGAGAGTTCCAACTCCCGAATCGCCTTCGTATCGACGCATTTGCAGGCTGCAGCGCGGCGGCCTTTCCATACCCCTGGTCGTCAAGGGTCTTATTCCAATGAAGACGGTTCGCTTCTTTACCTCCGTGAGAAGCAATGCGCAGTTGCCGCCGCTGATCAGGCCATGGGTATTGCGCCCGATAACCGTTGGCTGCGTCGCGCACGCTAGGTCAGACCATGGGCTGGCTTCCGTGGCACCGAAGGGAACGTCGCCTCAAAATGCTGTTTGCCCAAACTGCTTCACAGGCAAAGTTGCAGTTTCCGCAAGGATGTCTCTTTCCTCTCCGGTCCCCATGCAGAGTCATGCGGCCCCAGCCCGGCTCAGCTAACGCGAACTTGGAGCCGCCCTAGATTGCAAGGGACGATCTACGCCAACCAAAGTTCAAGTCTAGCCGCAGGCACTCTCGGGCCACAATTTATCTCTCACGGTGTATACATTCATTACAGCATCTCTCCTCTCGCAGCGCCTGCAAAGTGACGTGGCTATATCTCGGGCTTCAAGAGACAAAACAGCCCATACGTCGGGCGGATGAACAGGCTCAATGCAGTGAGACAGCGTTGAATGTGAAATGGTTCCGAGGGTCTCGCATGCACTCCTGCCCAACAGAACACCACCTACCTACGTTGGTATTTAATGCGATAGTAGTGGGGCCTGCAGGTCGACGACTTCGTGCTATGTTTCTGCCGAAAGCTCGCATATGGTTTGGTTGATATTGAAAATCAAGAGCTGACATGCGGTTGGCCCAATAGTCTGACGCTGTGTCACGTTCTCCTCATTCAATTGACGACTAGCAGTTGCAGCTCTTTGCATCAAGGTGGGCTTGAATATGCCACGCTGAGCGCAACAGAAAAGACTGCATAAAAGAGAAACATTTGCTGTCGGCAAATGCTATTAAGACAAGAAGAAGGCTGGAGGAACATGAGTGTTCAGCAGCTCGGTTCCCCATAGTTAGGTCAAGCCCAACTTCACTCACTTGGTTTTCTTCGACGCTGCTCAGTCTATAACCGGCCATTCAATAGCTTTTACCATAAATATTTCTGATAATTCGTGCGTCACTACACGATCTGCCGCCTCCGTCACGAGAAGAACTCCGGAAAGTCAACATCATGAGCAACCCTATTGTCAACACAAACACCCTCTCGCCGGCGGAGTCCGTCGCCGACAACGATGAGAATGTGAGCCCGGAAGTGGCAAAAACTACGGGCGATAATATCAGTCACGGCGCGTCAGTCTTGCGCAAATTTATTGAAGACTTGGAAAAGTCTAAAGAAGGTGCAAAGGAAGTAGGAATCTTTCGCGAATGGATTGACTCGATGGTGGACGACGGCATTGAGAAGAGTTTGGACATGAAAGACCACCATGGTCGGACGCTACTTCACATTGCAGCTATAGAAGGACTCTTGGAAATCGCGAAGAAACTCATCAGTAACGGAGCAGCTCTGGACGCTCGAGATGAATGGGGGGATACACCGCTCATCGATGCATGCGGAGAAGGTGATGGAGAAGGTAAGTACTTCAAGGTCGTCGAGCTGCTTCTCAAAGAAGGGGCCAAGCCCGACATCTACGGCAACGAAAACGAATCACCTCTGTACAGAGCAGCCATCAATGGACACAGCCTCATTGTTCAATATCTTTTGGACTGGGACAAGGTCGAATGGGACCTCAACGTCGGAGAGGAAATTTACAACATGACGCCGCTGCATGCTGCTGCTTCAGCAGAAGACGGCGAAATGGTGCGATTTCTGAGAGCCAAGGGCGCAAGACTTGACCTTCGTGATACGGACGAGTGGACGCCACTCATGACTTCAATCGCTTCGCACAAAGAAAAGGCGGTGAAAGAATTACTTCGAAGGCGAAATGACGAAGAAGATCTTCAGCTGGAAACAGAAGATTCAGAAGGGCGATCGCCTATCCTGAGAGCAGCCAAGGATGGCTTTTCGAATGGCTTTCGTCTTTTGATGGAGGCCGGCGCCAACGTGAATGTCCGAGGGCGAGATCGGCAGCAGCCTCTGCATCTTGCTTGTACAGGTAACAACAACGAAGGACGATACAGTGAGGTGATTCAACTCCTATTGAATCAGAATCCGAAGCCTTCGGTGAAGGAGATGGAAAACGCAATGGAGCTTGCATTTGAGTGTGATCACGATGAGAGAGGGGAGGCAATACTCAACGTCCTCGCTGAATCAAGCTCATGGGTCTCTCATACTCTTTTGTTGGCAGCTGGCAAGTCAAAAAAACACAAAATCGCAGCGTCTCTCCTCAAAAGGCAGTTGAACAGCTGTGCCATTCCTGATGCCAAGACATCGGGAGGCTGGACTGCAATTGAATGGGCGACTTATGCGAGAAATCCCCAGACGCTATGGCTTCTCATCGCCAGTTCTCCGCAGAGCATCGAGACCAAAGCTGTGCTCAAGTCAGCAAAAGTTCTACTAGAGAACTCCAAGAGACAGGGAAAAGATTTAGCCGGCAATCCCGAGAATCAAGAAACCGACCAGACAGGTGGCGCAAAGAAGGGCAGCGTGGACAGTAAGACGCAAGAGATTGAAAACATCCTCAACAATCCGCCGATCGGTTTGATTCGCAGGGACGATTTAACTTACAGCCGGTTGATATGGGAAGACAATCATTCTTCCGACAATTACAATGCTACGGTTGTTCAATTTTACAAGACGCAAGGGAAATTCGAAAGCATCATAAGGTCTCAAACTATCAAGGAGACTATCTACGGTCAAGGCCCAGCGGAGATAATGAAGAATGTGGTTGATAAGTTGAAGACGTTGGCGGATTCCCTTCTGGAAGGGTTGGAAGAAAGCACCGCTGTTCAGCGTCCAGTTGCCATGGACTCGAAACCAAAGTTCACATGGGTTCATTTGCCTGCGACCAATGTAAGTGTCAATTGTCTGCCATCAAAGCAGTGGTCTATTTAACTGACTATGACTAGATCGTTTGGATGGATGTAGGTTTTCTCTGACCTTGGATCTACATCAAGTAAGGTGCTGACATTCATCCAGCACTTACTACAGAGACTTATGAACGACGGGAACGAGTCTGTGAGTCGTTTCAACCAAGCGAGGTCTTTTTTCAAAGAGAGCTGGATAGAAATACCAGACAATTTTTCCATGTCGAGAATTATGAGGCCCCGATTTGTGTCGCGCGGCATGGAAGTCCCTGGGATTCGTGCGCGAGATTCAGGCGAAATTCCAGTGACAAAGTCCGATGGAAAAGATGAGCAATGGATGGGTAAAGGGATGGAGATAGTAGAAACGAAAGATATGAAGGGGAATCAGGGCGACGAGGGGGATTTGGCATCCTCAGTTGTGGCAACAGCTGTCTACGTAAGTGTGCACTCCCTGTCATGTTTCTTGCCCCAGGCTGACTGATGGAAAGATGCCATATTTTTCTTATTCCTTCCAATGCGCGAAAAGCGTAGTTGAGCCTCCTCAAAGCCAAACACAAATGGAGAAAAGGCTGGCAAGAACGAAGGAGCCAAGAAAAAGCAAGAATTCAGCCGCAGTAAAGGCAGATGTTGAGTTGAAACGGAAGAAGAAAATCGACCCCCATAAGTTAGAGGGAGAGAAAAGGTCTGATTACGTGAATAAGCTTGCTCAGGCGCAGGCGAAATATCAGAAGTTGTTAGAAGAGTACAGGGGGAAGATCGTTCATGGATCATCAACTCTCGATGAGTCTTACTATCACTTTGGAGCGGACGATGAAGATAAGGATACACGCAACGAATCGCAAGTCGTAACTGGATACTGGTTGGAAGAGAGAGACCGGCAAGATGGGCAGGCACAAGAGAAGCAAGAACAGCAGGGGCAGAAACAAGACTATCAACCGCAAAGGGGGCTGAAAAGGGACAACCGGAAACAGCATGAGCAAGAGAAAAGCGATCAGTCGCACATGCTGCAGGAAACAGACTTATACTGGCTTTTGATACGAGTCAACCAGCTATGGATTTGGACGATCAATGACCGTATGTCACCAACGCAACTGGGAGAATCTCGCTAATATGGATACACTTAGGATTTTTGATATCCGCATCTTCACATCCAATCGATGATGGTGAGGATGAGCTTCTAAACGGCATCCTCGCCCATCTTGAGAAGCAGAGAGACGCCTCGGAGCCAGGTTCTGTTGCTGAGATGAGCCAGCTAATCGTTGACTACTGCGTCGAAACCTACGAGAGAAAGCCCAGAACGCACGATGACGACAGACCAGAAGATTGCAAATTGAAAGACTTTCCATCAATCCGACAGACATTTTCGAAGTCGATCAATTACATTGTAGGTTAGGACGTTTGCTGAAGCCATTTAATGAGCTAATCTGTCTTCAGGCAAGAGGCGAAATGATTCTTTTTGACCAGTTTAGCAAGCTGAGGGAGAGGTTGCGAAGGAGGTCACACAAAAGTGCCAGCGATCACAGAAAATCAGAATCCACAGAGGACGTGTTGCTTGATGAGGAGCTTGCGGTGGCCACTCGCAAGGCTGAAGACCTCTCTCGCAGGGTCAAAGACATTCTTGATGAACTCAGCATGCTTGAGGCAACGGTTCAGTATCAACACGATGTTCAGAAGGCAATGAGAAAGAAGGCAGTTCAGAAGACAGACGGAAAGTGTGATGTTTTGGAGACGGACTTCACTGCGACCTACATCATCAATGATATCAGCAAGTTGGACAGCATTGCGCAAAGGGTTCAAACAGCAGTAAGTGCTTCACGCCTTTAAAGGAATATTTCTAACACCAGAACATTTCAGATCAACACAACACTCTCGTTTCATCAGAGTGAAATTGCAAATCTACAGGCCGAGCTCTCAATACAGCAAGGCCGAGTATTGATGGTCTTTACGGTGGTGACCATTCTGTTTGTGAGTCAACAAACCCATTCTTACCCTCGGCCGTGCTGACTGTGCTGGTTTGACTAGCTGCCTCTGTCCTTTTTGACATCGCTCTTTGCTCTGGATGTTTCCTCGTTTCAGCAAGCGCCACCTTGGGCATTGGGAGTCATATGTGTGTATATCACATGCATCAACCTCAAGCAGACACCTACTAACAAAGCGCGATTTAGTCTCGGTGTCAACTGCGTTCTTCATTCCGATGGTCATGGTCGCTTTCTCATGGAAGCGTAGCAAAGAGTTCCTTTCTGACCTCCTTTCTCCTATCATATCTCCCATCATATCTTCCGTTATAAGAAGGGCTATGGCACTCATGTGTTACCTGCTAGAGCTAACCGAGTCCTCGAATCAAAATCAGGTTGGTGATGTGTCCATAATAGTGCCGGTGCGCACAAGGGTTTCATTCCAAGAATCATCTCGACGAAGTACCATGTCTACTGGTGCTGTTCAGGTCCCAAGGCGGTTCCCAAGGCGGTCAAGCGATGTCGTTCAGGATGTAGAGAAAGGCCTGAGCGGAAGTAGTGATCCGACCAGCCAGTCTAACGATCGTGAATCTTAGACTGGCTGCACAAAGTCAAGTATCAGAACTACTTAATAATAGCCGTGAATATACGGAACCGATGTATCTGTAACCCTGCCTTGGTATAAGATGTCTTCATTTTAGCTCTTCTACCTATCATATGAAATATTCGTACTATTATATCCTTGATTTTGGCACCAGCTTCGACCGGAGGCTGGGATGTTCGCGCTGGCGCCAACCGACATGGGCGGTACTGTCAGTAGCCTAATGCACGAGGTCAACCTTCGTTTTGGAAAATTTTCTCGTTGAGGCCAATGGTCCTCAAGATTTCATGCAAGCCCTCAGCACGAAGGGAAGCGGGCAATAGACCGCATGGTCAAGTATTTGATTGAATTTCAAGTTGAATGGAGCTAGAGGTGTATTTCATTGCAGCCTTCGAAGCCACTCCAAAGCTACCTCAAACAGCTCTACTATCAACACCCCGACTCCTCGCCCTCCTCAACCTCCAATCCTCCTCCTCATCCTCCAACAACCTCTGCCCAGGCAACCTCACCGCCCGATCCAACGCAACCGGCAACCCCCTATGCCTTCCCCTCAACATAACCAGACACAACACAAGCTTACTCCCCGCATGCCACCCACCCGCAAAGCTCATCGCATCATCCGGCAACCCAACCGATATCCCCACACACCCATACGCCGAGACAACCTCAAACACAACATTAAACACCGAAAAGTGCACCGGGTCCTCCAGAAAGTGCGACGTCTCGATAATCACAATAAGCAGCACCGCGAGCGTCAGAAGCCAGAGGTCGTGCGCGAGCTGGCCGCGGATCTGCTGGCTGACGAAGCTCGTCCGGGACTCGTACCCGTGGGGGCCGGCGGCGGGGCGCGCGGCGCCGACGCCGGCGAAGCTGAGGTTCTGGCGGAAGAAGTCTGCGATGACGTTGCTGCCGGCGGTGTGGTGCTTCTTCTCGGGGGGTAGGAAGGGGTTGGGGTGTTGTTCTTCGTCGTCCGCGTAGATTCCGAGGGAGCGCTCTTCGTAGACGTTGGAGTGGCGCATGGTTATCACGACGGGGTAGACGGAGATGTACATCATGATGACGTACAGGACCTGGAGGCCGGGGTAGGCGGAGGAGATTGGGATGAGGTAGAAGCCGCCGGAGCGAACAGCTGAGGGGTGTCAGTCTAGATTTGCAGAAGTTTGAGTTGAAGATGGCTTACCTAGTGCCTGGAACAAGCCATCCAAGACCCTCGCACCCACAGGGATGGCCTCGATGACAGGGTTGCCAATGTTCAGCACCTCGAACGCAGCCCAATCGATGCCATTGATCAACACGACCATGAAGAAGAGCCACCATGACGGCCTCGAAGGAAACAGGTTCGTGTACACCCTCCTCGGATACTTCAAAATGAACTCCAGCGTACTCTTCAACTCCACACACGTCCCCTCTGCCGTCGTAAGTCTCAACACCTTCAACGCGAACCAGAAGATCAGCCTCAAAAACAAGGGATACGCCGTATTACCCGCCAAGATAAGCAGTCCCATCGTAATAAGCACAAAATACGCCTGCTGGAACGGCACAACATTCGCATCCAGCAGCGACATGCCCGAATTATTAAACGCCGAGATGGCAAAGAATATTCCCGCCCACCACGGATTCGCACCGTTCGACGTCGCCGTCTTGGGCATGTTGTTCGCGATCCAGGCGCCTAGCGCAACGGCACCGAGGACCTGCCAGAGGATGGAGTACAGCGGGACGACCACCGATAACAGGCGGAGCGCACGGTACTCGTGGCCGCCTAGACGTGATCGCTCAGCGGCGGTGAGGGAGTGAAATTGCGCGTTGCGGCCTTCCTTGGACGCGCTCAGGATGGAGAGCCAGGGACGCGTGGGCTTCGTCTTGCTCGAGACTGACGCCGTCGAGCGGCGGGTGACGTTCTCAGCCTCCCAGCTAACATGGTTGCTATCCACAGCCCTCACACGCGTCGACACCCCGTCACCCACAACACCAGCACCGCTCGCCTCGGCCACTTCCTTCCCCGGCCCGTGAGCGATGGGCAAACAGCCCTCCCCCTCGCTCATCTGGTCCCTCTCCCTCTCCGCCTCCACAATCTCGCGGAACCGCTTCTCAAAGACGTGCTTGCGCGCGAGCACAGTCCAGATAGACACCCATATCGTGCTCCCGACGACGATGAGCAGCCACAGCATGACCTGCTGCCAGACGGTCATCTGGCTGAGATTGACCGTGTTCAACCCGGCCTCCGTGATGGCGGAGACGACGAGGAACAGCGCGTCGACGTAGCTGATGCTCCCGCGCGGGTTCGAGGCGGCGTAGAAAATGGCCGAGGCGAGGAGGGAGGTGCCGATGAAGTAGGCGTAGTGCAGCGTGATGAAGTTCAGCGGCGGGAGGAAGGAGCGGATGCCGCTGCCGCTTCTCGGTGAGCTTCGAGGTGTCGGCACATCGTGAGCTTCATCTGAGATGCCGTTCTCGTCGCCATGTGGGTGTCGCGACGGATTCGTCATGGCGAGGGTGAGAGTGAGAGCGAGACCCTGGTTCCAGCCCTACGTCCGCCCAGCCGGCAATGTTAGACTTTTGACGCCGCCAAGCGCGTTGCGATCTAGCCAAGCAACAAGAGAGATCTCGCAGATCTGCGCGTCAAGTTCTCTCGTTCCTGTCGTCCTGCCGCTGCCGCAAAAAGAAAAGACAAAACAACCGCTGTCCGTACACCGAATCAGTCACAGGTGCATCCCTCCTTTGCCCTTGTTTTTCTCCCGTTTTCCCTCCCACATAACGCTTTAACCTCACAAATTGTCGGTGAGAGACAAAGCCTTTTCCAGGGGTCATCAGGGTGCCACAATAGACAGACCCTCCCGAGTCATTCGTCCAAACAAATTACACCTGCGGGAGCAGCGCGCTAAGAAAACCACGCCGTCTGTTGAAAGCCGGGTCTTTTTCATCTCGCTTGGCGGGCGCCCCGCTGAAAGTTTGTTTATTGTCTTCACCGATGGCGAGGTGGGTGTTGACCGAGCCTCACCGACGACTGACTTCAGTCCTGTCGTTGATGATGGATGATGAGTGCCATTGTGCAACTCAAACACTGATAACTTCGATTGATGGAATTTCTTATCGCCGACCAAGTCCGATTGAGGACTTCAACCGCGCCGTTTACCCGGAAAGCACCCCGTTGTGAAGCTCTGAAGCCGACTTGAAACAGGCCAACCCCTGAGCCGAAGAAGCGAGCCGCGACAACTCATAACTAATCCTTCTCACGATCAAGAGACGAATACATTCATGTCACTTCACAGGCAAATTCACAAGATGTGGAAATGATTCCGGGGCAAACCAATTGATTCAAACACCCTACTCAAGAACACCCAGCTACCCGTCGCCAAAAGACACCCAAAGCCCAGCCCAATAAAGATGAACCAAGCTCCTTCGTCCTAGCCTTTTTCTCGTCTCGCCAGATCAGATAAATTGATGATACAATCCATGCCATGCTCCAGGAGTCATTCATAAAACACCATGGGAATAATAGAAACAATAGGAAAACAAAGAAACCACCACCCCTCTAGACATGAACCTTGAAGAGATTCCATCTTTTGTGATAATATCATGAGACACATTCCACTCAAGCTTAGAAGCCGAGGAGGCCGTTGAAGGTAGTCGCAACAGCCTCGCTCTTGTCGCCCGAAGCCAGGATCTGCGCCTTGGCGTCGAGGCACTGCTGGTGGGCGGCGTCGTTGGCCTCGCAGACGTTGATGAGCTGGTCGCAGATTCGGTTGGTGATGATGTTGGGGTTGAGGGCGTCCTGCTGGCCCTGGGCGACGAGGGGGTCGGTGGGCAGGAAGGTGCCCTCGTCGGCCTTGCGGCCGGCACGGCCGAGCTGGAAGTCCATGGTAGGCGTGCACTTGCCAAAGTCCGCGGCGCCGGTGGCGGCTCCTCCGGTGTTGGCGTTGCCGTTGTTGCCGGTGTTGGCGTTGTCGTTTCCAGTGTTGGCGTTGTTGTTGTTGTTGTTGTTTCCGGTGTTGGCGTCGGCGGTGTTGTTGCTGGCGTTGCCGGTGTTGCCCGTGTTGGCGGAGTTGTCAGCGTTGCCTGTGTTTCCGCAGTCAACGTTGTCGTTGGTGTTGCCAGTGTTCGCGTTGTTGTTTCCAGTGTTGGCGTTGTTGTTTCCGGTGTTGGCATTGTTGTTGTTGTTGTTGGCATTGCCGTTGTTGGCGTTGTTGTTGTTGTTGTTGTTGTTACCAGCACCGGCATTACCACCAGCAGCGCCCGCAGTCGTAAAGTTCGAGAAGCCCTGCGCCTTCATGACATCCGCAACAGACAGACCCGTCGCATCAAACGGCGTCGCCTTGGACGCATCCGAGTTGGCGTTTTCAGTGTCAGAGCCGGTAACAGCGGGGTCGACGAGGGGCACGATGCCGCGGAGGGCCTCAGTGGCAGGCAGCGAGGCGTCGCCGCAGATGTTGGGCACGCTGACGACGAAGGGGTTGAAGTTCTGCTCGGCGGCGACGAGGCCCTTGGCGGCGTCGAGGACCTCGGCGCTGTCGCCGAGCTGCGTGACGATCTTGTCAGCGAGGGTGAGCTTGTCGCAGGGGTTGGCGGCGGCGAGGAGCACGCCGGGGATGCCGCCGGCGAGGGTGGCGGCCTCGCCCGGGTTGCCGACGTTCTGGAGGGAGGAGACGGCGGAGACGGGGGTCTGTTCCTGGCCGAAGCGGGCCTCGGCGACCGCCAGGAGGGCGGAGAGGAGGAGGGTCTTGCTGGAGTAAGACATTTTCGAGTTTGTGTTTGTGTTGGTTTTGAGTGTTTTTGAACAACGGAAGACCGGATGATCGAAAGAATCGAAGATAGCTTTAGAAGTTACTTTTTAGAAAAAAGATTGGAAAGGACCGGCTAGCGGTTTGTAGTTGGATTGTCAGACAAGAAAGAGTGTCGAGAACGTAAAAAAAGTTCACAGAACTGAAAGATTGGAAGAGGAGAGTAGGGCGAATGCTTGGTTTGCAGGATGAGGAGGGAAAGAAGAAACGACCGACAGACGGAATGGGCAGATGGGATTATATAGATGGTGAGGTGCGGACGATGTCAGACGAGATTGTTTCCCGTGATGGTCGGTCCATGGACCAGAGACTGAACCGCAGGCGCCATGGGCCTGGGACTGGGGGGCTTCGAGAAGGGGTGTCGCAGACGAGACGTCGAGGAGGTCTGCGACGATGACACTCCTTGACGGGCAGCCCCCCTCGTCAACGATCCATCCCATGGGATGAGATGCTCCAGTCCACCGAGTCGCATGCGCTGGGCCCATCCAGTAAACGCGCATGGGATGATGCGAACATGGGTGGTCAGAGTCTGTCCATGGGTTGGGAGAGCCCCAAGCAACGGTGAAGAGAGAGGAAGCCAACCCAGACGGCGATCATACTGCAGCATTGGACGGACGACATGGTGCGGCGGCATGAACGTCACGGACCAAGCAGCACCAGGCGCGGCGGCTCATGGCCAGGCTCAGGCTCAGGCTCAGGTCGCGACATGCCCAAAGTGTCCGTCCCAACTGGCCTCACACGCAGAGTTTGTCTCATGTCGGCTGGACTCGAGGATTGGCCCAGGGACCAAGGGGGTTCGGATGAGTGGCGGTGGTGGTTGCGGTGGTGGCCGTCCCATTTCTGCTCAGATTCTGCGCAGGCTTCTGCAGAACTTTCGTGCAGCGAGTGCGTGGTGATCGGGAGTCGAGCCGAAAAGAGGCATGGAGCAGCCTTGCAGATTGCCTCCTACTTACTATTCATGCTTGCTTCATGATGCGCCTCGCTCAGACCGGGGTGGAGGCCGAGCAACCGAGTGCTGCGATAGAGACCATGTCTATCTAGTCAGTTTGCCAATGGGCCCCTCACCCAACCCCGGGATGCGAGATGACGAAAGAGGGAGACGAGATGAGTTGAGGATATGGAAGAGCGAGAACCCGACAACGCGGGCGGGATGCGTGGCAGAGAGCTGGAGGCGAAGGGGGCGCATTTGCGGTGCAGCAGCGTCCCAGGCGACCGCGAAGGGCATAGCGCGGCCCCCCCTCCGCCCCCGCCCGTTGGCCGCCTGTCCCCTCAGGGCTCAGTGTAATGGCCCCCCGGAACAGAGCGAAGCCCCCTCACCGTGAGCTGCCCGCTTACACGAGGGGACAGCTCCAGCACTCTAAAACCCCCCCGGCACGCTCTAAAACAGCATCGCGGTGGAAATATCCACAAGCAGACGGATGAATCCAGCACGACGGGGCCATCCACTTGGCGAGGGCATGAAGCGGACGAGGCGACCTGCGGCAGTTTCTTGCGGTGAAAGGGGGGCCAGAGGAGCGAGTGCGGGATGGTGCTGCGACTCTTCAGAGACTGCGAGTGTATCTGGTGCAAAGACGGTGAAGCCATCTGGTGGTGATGTGAGCTGATGCATGCCCGTTCATCTAGATGGATGCCGTCTGATGGTTTGCAGCTGTCACTGCGATAGACTCTAGACACCACGAGGAGATCCAACCCAACGTCAAAGCGGAATGGTCCAGGTCACACAACAAGACAGCCTGCGAGTCGTGCCATTAAGCTCATCAGCAAATTGAACCCGCAGGAACGGCGCGACCGGGTGAGGTGAGGCTGAGATAACCTGCGCCGTTAGCGCCCGGTGTCACGCATGTCCGGGTGCTGAAATTAATTAAATTAATCTATCGCCAATGCTTGTTCAGTGGGTGTCGCGCACCGCAGCGGCCCAGAACCAGAACCAGCTGGTCGCCGCCCCTGGTGCACCACCACCCCCTTCCCTTCGTTCTTCACTTTTTTTTAATCTATCGTCCCTGAGATCTGGGTGGCGGCTGTCTTTTTCCCCAGATGATCCAGCAGTTTAATTAGATTGATTGAAGCTTGTTTTTTTTGTCTGCCATTCATTTCGACATCTCCGCGGGTTTTGTGAGTGGCATCCGTTGAAGAAACATTCCGTTTAGAGATCACCACCACAGGAACTCTGATTTTCGATGACTAAACCGTCTCGTAAATCTGGACAATCATCTCGTTTGTGCCTGCCCGCAAACTCTGTCCTCCTTGCCGTCGATCCAGATTGACTTTGGCGCGGTCGGCTGCCATCTGGCTCTTGCATCGTTAACAGTTGCTCTATTGCCCGGGCTCCTCCTCTCTGTCCCTCTTCCTCTCTCGTCTCATTCTCTCCCCTTCGCCCCCGTGTCCTTGCTCCTTCACAGCCAGCACGACGCTTGGGGCAAAAGATCTTCCTTCGAGGGTAACATTCTGTTGAATACGACTCGAGCTCAGGGGGGACGTAGTGTAGGTGACCCCATGATCCGGAACGACTTCGCTTCGGAAATGCCCCGCGCCAACCTCATCTCGCCCAACAATCCTCCTCCCATCGACTCGCGCCCGGCACCAGACGTGCCGTGCCCTGCCATCAATCTCCCACTCACCTTAACCCAAAAGCTACCGAAAAGAGGCAATTGATGGTTGGCGCGAACCACCAACTCTTTGCAACGCCAACAGAGTCCAAGGGTCCCCCAGCCCCAGCCCCCTGTCAGCGAGATCGCATTGCGATCAAACAGCCTCATCAGGGGGTCCACGCTCCCTGAGACGCCTCCTCAAACCGACCGGGTCTCAACCCGCACCCAAAGGGCAAACCGCCCACTCACAGGTTTCCCTTCGGCAGAAGCCTTCCCAATCTGGAAAGATAGACGGCCCCGGGCGTTGTCTGACCGACATCTCTTCCCGTCCATCTCATACACAGGAGCTGGCCGCTATTTTTTTTTTCTGACGTCGTCCCTGGCTGGCTTTGCGCGCGTATCCGTCAGCGACGAATTTTGTTGTTGTTATTTTTTCGAGCGTCGGTTGACAGGCCCGCAATCCGCACGCAGGGCGAAAGGCAACTTTTCAGCTTTCGCGATTGCCAAGAGGTCGTGTTTGATCTGTGCATTGGTGTACCTGATTCCTTCCCAAATTCATTGCTTTTGGGCATTTTTCTAAACTGCCGCTTCCTCTCACGACGACTCCTGTCAGGTCGAATGAGAAGCAAACCGTCTTGGCAGGGTGAGAACCGCGGCAACAAGTCAGAAATAGTGTCTTCTCAACTCGTCAGCGTCTATTTCAAGTTCACCAGCTCCTCGCTTTCGCTTTCTTGCCCACGGATCATTCCTCATATCAAAGATAGTCCCACCCGTCAATCGTGAGTGCAACTTCACCTCCCCCCATCCAAAGACCATCAAGGCCTCGGTCTCTCCCGACCTCTCGACCCAACACCGGCAGCAAGCGGTAGCGAAAATCCTTAATTCACTGTCATCCAATCCGTCTCGACCTTCCCCGACTCAGTCCTCCTCCTCCATCCCCATATCTCCAGTCTCAAGCTCAACCCAGCGCTCATCGCATAACACAGATCTCCCCCCAAGCCTCCCCAGCCTCGCCGAATTCCCGAACAACCTGACTCACATCAGTCGACGGCTTCGTCTGAAGTCCAGATGACAGCCCACCACCCACTTCTCTGCCCTTCCCCCTTCACCCCTCTCATTATGCCGTAGATCATATCTCTTCGTCCGGTCCCAAGTCGCAAGCTGCACAGACCCAGACGGCCACGTTCCGTCTGAAAACCAAAAGAGAAAGAAAAAGGGCAAGTGTTCGTCAGCGCATTGTGCGTCCACCCGCGCGCCATTTCGGCCTGACTTCCATCCGATCTCGCGTTTGATGCGCACGCGCAGCCCGCGGTGCCCTCTCATGCCTGTGCCTTCCACTGCTGAACCCTGATACTATCGTACGCAAGCTTCTATTATGCCGATCGTTGCGCCGAGCGGGCTTTTCCTGAGCATTCTTGCGGACGGGTGTTGGTCTGGACGTGTCTTGGGCAAAAGTTGGAGCTTTGCTTCTAGATACATGAATGCGCGGTCCGCATGTCAGAGGCGATCCGCACGTTCCCCTCCGCCACAACCGTTCCTCTCCCATCACAGTGCTGCGGAAGGCTTCTCCAGGTTCGCTTTTTGCTGTGATCCGAACTTACGCGCATTTTGCTGTGATCCGAACTTACGCGCATATTGCTGTGATATGCCCCGTATCAAGATGAGTCTTGCTATCCAGGGGAAGTACTACCTATATTGCCTAACAGTTCGCTCCATTTTGATCATTTTATCATCCCGATCGTCCTTGCCGTCCCTGTCTCTATCCTTCTCCCTATTCTTATCGTCGTCCTCGTTGTCGTCCCTATTGTCGTCCATGCTCACTAGCCGCCTGGATGGCAACACTCAAGATATCTAACTGCATTTCCGCAGGTCTATTCCATGAAACTCGTTGGGGACGTTGGCTTTCAAGTTCTAGTGTTATTCGAAGTTATTCGATATTCCGGCTTAGCATTGTTCCTATTGAGCACATCTATCTAGGTCCTTTATAGCACCCTTGGCTTTGACCTTGGTATCGCCGTCGCCGTCGTCGTCATCGTCGTCGTCTTTAGTACTAGTCCACGCGCTCCCCTGCCTCGTCTTGGTAACGGAAAACACAGTGGTATGTGTGACGCTGCTGCCAGGGCCGCCGCTGCGCAGCTGCCTGCGATCTTGTGCCTCTCTCATGCAGCCAATCTGTAATATGGCCGATATCGCTAACGTTGCATCCAAGAACTACCATCGGTGGCCAATCGCCCAAATAACGCCGCAGCTCTTTCTTTGAGAGAGGGAACTTGTAGTCAAGGTCGTGGTTTGCGCTTCCAACGCCAGGGCATCCGCAAGAAAGCTCCGCCGAGCAGAGGACGTTGTCGAGAAGTGCCTGGCCAAGCTGCTCATCAAATCCTTTTCCGAGCTTGACGTGTCGCAGGGTTTTTATACCGTCAAGAAGTTGATAGAAGTCTCCGAGCCACGCATACTTGTTGTTGCGCTTGGGGAGGTTGAGAAAGAGCTCCCTGAGATTAGGCATGTGTGGAAGGGTAGACATAATGGCGTCAAGGCGCGGTCCCTTGTCGCGGGGCAGGTTGATGCTGATGGAGTGCGCGTGGTCGAGGGCCCGGGCCCAGAGCGATCGGAGCTCAGGGTGGGAGCGGTACTCGATGCCGGGATCGTCGTGGATTCGAGCCAGCTTGATCCAGCAGTCGTCGTCGAAATGGATCATGTTCATGGAGAAGACGTAGTTCAAGATCTCGTCTCGGATCTGGCGGCAAACCAGCAGCAGGCCGGATCGATTGCACTGGCAGATCTGGCAGGCTTTATTGCAACGTCCGCAGAGCATGACCTTCTGTCGGGTCTGGTTGGTCGTGAACGGCTTGACGAGAAGCAATTTCTGGCGAGGGAAACCGTCGGTGTAGTCGTAGATCATGTTTCGCAGCTCGCGAGGAAGATCGAGCAGACCGAGAGTGGGAGGCGCAGGATCTGGAGCGGCAGCCATGGTGAATGTGAAAAGTGGTGTGGTGTGAAGAGGGTAAAATTTACCAAAGGTAGGTGTGAAGAAGAGTTTTCACCTTGTTCTTAGGTGCCTAGGAAGGGGCCTTTCGAGAGCTGAGGTGCCAATTCGGGAGGTGCGTTAAAGCTGGGAGCACCTTCCTCCGTAGATTCCTGAGAATTATTTCTAGACGTGCAGGAGTAGTTGGCTATCCAGGCGTGCTCTAAAATTTCAAATGTAAGGTAGTACACCTAATACTTAGATAAGGAGAACAGTACTAGAGAAAACGATAACGCCGATGGATAACGGCAGACAACGATGGGAGACAACGATGGGAGACAACGATTGGAGACAACGATGGGAGACAACGATGGAGACGACGATGAAGACGACGATGGTAGACGACGACAATAGATGAAAATCACAGAGCCGATATACGGATCCTACGCCTGCGTGGTGAACACTGCCCAGCTAGCAAAACTCTTGATAAATGGGTGAGGTACCAGATTAAGGCGCGATTCGCACAGAGAAAGAAGATGTAATTGGCTCCTCTATCAAACACATTTTGACCCAGGACATCGAAGGCCTCAGCGTCTATTTTCAGGATCCGGATGGCATCGGTTTGGCATCCGCGTAACTAAGAGCAATTTCTCTTCCCGTCGTCGCTGGCCTGGCTTCAGTCTTGCCCTTTCTTCGCTATTGACATAGCCAGTCTTTGCCGTCATTAACCTCATCCATCCCACTGCCCCCTTCCAGCTTGGCAATTTTACAGCTGTCCTACGCTTCGTTCGATCGCCGCGAGGCTTCCGTACAATACAACATCACCCAACGTTCACGGCGCAGTCCATCAGAAGCGTATTCTTCAGCACTAATTGTACAAGATCCGTCTCGGACATGCCACCATTCTTTCAGTTGCTCACGTTTCATGAGCTGCGTCGTGAAACAATGACCGAGAATCACGCTCGTTGGATGACAACCATCGCAATCTCCCAACGCAGTAACAGGCGTCTTACCTAAACGAGCATCCTTATCCTCAAGGCCATAGTTGCATAGGAACTGCACCTGACAGCTAACCTTCTTCGAAACCGTCTTGATGTCTTCCTCCTGGACTCCATAAGGCACCTATGGTTTCCCTCGTCAAGCTTGTCTGCAGAAGAACGTCGATTGGCGCACACCTTCATCAAACCTGCGCCTGTGGCTTTGCATGGCGTGACGACATGTGAACGACTCGCCTGGGACATGCCACTCGGGAGGCCAGAGGTTTTTGTACTTTGGTGTGAAGTAACAACCGAGAAGCACGCTCGTATGACGAATACTTTCAGCTCTAGGAAGAGAAAGCTCAGGGCAAACATAAGAAAGGAATATGCCCTTGTCATCGCGCCGGTCGCAAAAGCACACCCGCTGCACCGAGCACTTGACCCTTTTCGAAATTGCCTTGACGTCTTCCTTTTTGAACCCCCGACCAAGCCTGACGATCTGCAGACTCTCAATCTTGTTGAACTCTGCATAGAAATCCGCACAGTACCCAGAATATGGGGGCCCTATCAAGTAAGGGCTGAGTCCGATTGTGATGACAGACAAATGAGAAGCAAATTTCATAGCCGACGAGAACCACTCGGGCTTCATTACGGAGTCGGGGCGTATGTCGATGCTGATATGACGCAGACGCGAGAGAGCGTCTTTCCACATCGACTGGATCGGGCGAGGGGGCTGAATATCGGGCCCCCTTGTTCTGCTGCTGAGTTTGGCTAAATGAAACCATGCGCTTTCAACGAACTGTCCATGAGACTTTGATGTTTTGCCGCTATTGAATTGGCAACATGTTCGTAAAAAGAAAAGATGGAGAACTTCCTCTCGCATCTGGCTGCAGACAAGAAGTAATGATGGTTTTCGAAGGGCGCGACCGAAAGGGACACAAGCCCTGGCGTCGGGGGGATTCCATTTCCATCTGAGTCTGTCCTCCACTCCATGTCTTTTCCTAGTGTATAGGATAAAGTCGCCCTTCAGAACTCTGACCTCGCAATGCGTGCCAAACGGTAAGATATCTGCGTACTCGTAAATGAGGTCCCGTAGTTCTCTTGGGAGGCGGAAGATGGGGAAGGCAGCAGGCGCAACGGGGCCTAGAGAGACGTCATCAGTTAAAGAAGCATCAGAAAGATCGACGAAAGCCGAACCAGCAGCAACTGTAGATTCAGATGCTTGATCATAGGCGACATTGAGGACCGAGGCAGACTTAGAATTGGCAGTGCTGCTCCTAGTTCGTGGTGCGCGGTAAGGCGCTGGGCGCTTTTCGGTCGTGTTGGTCTTCCTAGGCATTCTTGTTGGATTTAGCGTGTTAATTATGATTACGAGAAAGCTTTCGAGATTTCAAGTTGAAAACCTTTCCCAGAAGAGGATAGATAGTAGGACAGCAAGGTGCAATGCACTGAGGGAAGACGAAGAGGTGCACGAAGGGCCCATCCGCACTCACTAAGGTCAAGCACAAAAGGGATTATTGTCATTTATGATTTTCAAGTAGAATCGAAGGCATGATCTCGGTAGCATTCGAATAATTCGCGATTTGTTAGACCTCGACTGCGAAGGACGGGAGAAAATCCCCTGAGGAGGGCTCTCTAGTATCCTTTCGTTGTATAACCGCAGCCCAGAATTGTAGACATTGAAAATCCGGTCAACACTCAAAACAGAAAATTACCACCGAACGGTCGGAACCGACAAGGCTGGCTCAAGCCCCAAAAAGCCTTGGCCCCGATGCCGCGAACCGACACGAGATACCCTTTTAGGCAATCTCACCACCCACGGAGAACCACCATCCGAACCACGCAATCGCCGCCTAAGCTCGGCTCTGATCCGCATCATATCTTGCGTCCCCATGCCCAATAAGCGGGAGGATCAACTGCCCGCAATCCTGGCATCCTGATTGAAATCCTCCGGGACGCGACGCTGCCAGATTAACGAATGGAACCGGATGGCGACTTGCCAGCGTGGGAAACGGGATGAGATTGCTTGCGTCAGATCTGTCGTGCGACTCTGATTATTAGGATCGGATATGCGCTAGGCAGGGGATGGGTGAGGTTATATTGACGACGTTTTGTCGCTTATTTTGACAGCATCTGTGGTGATGTAAGCGTCACATTTCAATGTGTGCTGTTTGAACTGAACAAAAATCACCAACCTCAACACAACTATTTTTCTCATATATAAAGTACATGAAAGTAATACTTAGTTCTTCAAGAAAATTTTCACGTATTTTAAGTCCACCGCGAGCCTCTTCGCGGCAAAAGTCGCGTCAGGATGTTTGTTGTTGTTCATCGTGACGCCCCATAGCCATGAAAACACCAACGGCAAAAATCGCGACAAAGACCTCTCACGGTCACTAGTTAGACACTCGGAAAAGCCGATGAAGCCTTAAACACATTAAATGGGTATTATATATGCTGCTTGCATCACAACCGCCTCATAATCACTCGTTGTCAATTGCATATCCAGCCTCAATATCACGGAGAGGCCCTCGGCCATTCTTTTCGCCGTCGCCGCCACAGCCGCACCGGCGGAGGCAGCCGCCGGGCCAAGAACCTCTCCTCTGCGGGCCGTGCGGCGAGATTCATTCAGCTCCTCACTGCTGGCTGACTGGCCAGAAAGAAGGGAGCCGGAAGCGCCCAGCCCTGTTGAGCTGAACGACCCCATCTAGATCTGCCTCTACAGACTCTACCTGAGCTACGCGGGCCAGCTGGAATGCGAATCTTGACTCGCCCTCTGGGACACCACACTATTTTTGTTATTCTGCACCGCCGCACCCGTGACGCGGATCGACGGGAGAATCTACACTTTCTTCAAAAACACACGAGTCCAAGCTAGGAAAAAAACAAGGGCCCCGTCGACAGGAATGCTCTAGGGTTGATCATTTTCCAACGGGACACCGCGGCTCACATCTATGTTTGGTTTGGTAGAACATCTGGAATGCCGTCCCGCCGATGAGAGCGAGACAATGTCTTGTTACGCGTTGAGACCTCATGACGCCGTGATTCAATCGAAACCGAGGACGATGGACAGGTACATCTCTCTGAGGTGCCTGCTGTGGGTGGTGTGCTTGTCTTGGGCCCCTGTCCCGACCGGAGCTTTTTGCCTTTTCTCCCCTCTCCCTTTCCTCCCAGGAAAGCGGACGAAAAAAGACAACAACAATAACAATAAGCACAACTAACTTTCTCTATGTCTCTCTCCACCCCAATCAAAGTGGACTTTCCACAAAGATTCCGATGTGGTGGGTTGTCCCGCGCGTTGGCTACCTAACGGTGAGCTTCGCGGCAAGTCAGCTGCCGCGCAGGACAGGCACCACCTTGCAGCGCGCAAGCGCGCCGTTACCAACGGCTGTCAACAGCCAGGCCTGTCAGAAAACCAAAAAAGAGTTTTTGCTGCCCGCTGGCCGCTCATTCCGAGATGCTGAACCCTTCCCACTCTCCCGCCCGTGTCCAACGCGGCCTGGCTCGACCCTGGAACGTGGGCACTCACTCTGTCTGACGTCGTTGTGTGGGGGGGAGGAGAGGAGACCTGTGTGTTTTCAGCAGAGCCCAGGCCTCTCTTCTGAGAGCATTTCTCTTTGGTTCGTCTAGCTGCCAGCTGGGCGTTATTCCACCTGTGTGCCCCCCCCCTCTCCAAGTGACAAGAAGATTCGCGGGCGCCGAGTCAAAAAGGCCAGGTGGCCCCTGGCTCGCCGTGCGTCTGTACCTGCGTCTGCCCAGGCATTGGACCGCTTGGCCGCCTGTCGGACCCCGGTCTGGACGCGGGCCACGCCCCCAGCTGGCTGCAGTCAGCAGTGGACGTGTGTTCCCCGTCTGGTTCTGAAGGATTCTCTCAGCGGTGCTGGATTGAGGGGAGGGGGTACGGATAAGTTTAAGGGGGCGCGCGAGCGTCTCTCTGGGCACTGGGCAGAGGAGCAAAAAAGGCTTGTCAGTGGGGGGCTCCTGTCGGCTTATTTTCTGCTGCCGAGAACGAAGATACATAAGATAATTCGCCCAGGAATAAAACAAGGCACGAGGTAAATCCACATCTGTCAACAGGAGAGAGAGAGCCTCGGCGTTGAATTGAATTGCTTGGCCCTTGTTTTTTTGTGCTTCGCTTGCGGCTTGCAGCTGTCAGAGTGGATGCTGTGCCAGGTTGACAAAAATCACCGCGAGTTCCGGGTACGGCATTTTGCATTGTCATCATCAATTGGTGCGGTGGAACATTCATGTCGCCAAGCGAAATGCGATAAATGCCATATTCGCGCGTCACATGATTTTTAATCTCAATTTTCGATTGCGACTTGTGTTTATGCTCGATGCGCCAATACAACCGTTTAACTACACCTAAAAGCTAACAAGACGCGTCCAATATTGAACGTAGAGAATATGCATGCGTATATACAATAGTAAAAATGTTTCATTATTCCGGGTTCCCAATCATTAGTCTAGATTTCTTTGAATTGATATCACAAATGCTCGCTGTGTGTAATTTGTGCGTAAGAAAGAGGAAACACAGCAAAGAAGGGCCTTGACCGGATATTCCATGTCTCAAAAATGTACACATTACTGGTGATATCGGTCTCTTCATCTCTTCTTCTTTCGAGTTTCTCTTTACGAGGATGCAATGTCTATTGACAGCGTCGGCACGCGGAAGGTGACGACCTTGGTCGCGGACAGCGCTTCGGAGCCCAGACCCATGTAGCCGAGGTAGGTCGCAGTAGTGGGGAACTTGACATCGGTCGCGAGCGCGGTGACAGAGGCCGGCAGGTCGGTGAGGGTCGTGACGAGCTCCGTGAGGTCGCCGACGAAGTGCTCGGTCGTGGGCGCGACCCAGGTCAGGACGTACTGCTTCAGACTGTTCTGGCCGCCGTAGAGGGTGCTGCAGATGGCATGTCAGCCTTATCGTTCCTTCACGTTCCATGCATCGCGAATACTTACAATGTGGTTCCGTTAATAGCCTTAGTCGTGAGAGCGCCAGAGCCCGACTTGTAGCCAATGGGCTGCGTCGCGGCGCCGAACGTGGCGAGCCACACCATCACTTCGTACGCGGCGAGCGTCGAGTTCTGCGCCGAGGTCTTGTCATCGTCCAGGAACATATCGATGGCGACGTTGGTGTTGGTGTCGTTCTCCGTCAGCGCCGTCTCGTCCGTCGTCGTCGCCGAGTCGCCGTCCGTGGTGTAGTTGCCGACCGCGTACGACCACTCGACGTCGACCGCGATCTTGGAGATCTTGGAGATCTCGAGCGGGAGGACGGTGCCGTCGACCTTGATGTTGGGGAAAGCGTGGACAGGCTGCGTCTCGGGGCCGCGGGGGTAGCGCCAGGTGACCCAGAACTCGGGCGCCGAGAAGTCGGTCGCATAGGTTTGGTTGTTGAAAGTCGTGACCTGGTGGTGGCCGGGTTAGTTTCCATGGCCTTGCATAGATGCAGCGTTGGTCGCCGGCGACGACATCATGATGGGCGTCAGGCCGGGTAAGGCGTTGAGGCACAAAGCAAAGTTACACCTTGACGACATCATGACCCCGCCAACCGGCCAAGGTGCGATAACCGGAGAAGGATTTGGGGGGATGGAGGGGTTCTTGAAGACGTACATTCATGCACAAAGCGCCATCTGTACCCTCTGTCCAACCCCACTGGTTGGGGTTCACTGCGTAAAACATAAATCGTCAGCGAATTGTCATGATGAAATGAAGATAATTTGAACACATGTCTGGGCAGCTTGACAGCGGGCGGGCGCGGCAGCGAGGTAGACCGCACCCAGACAGGTTTCGAAATCAAGGGAGCAAAAGTCAAAACAGTCTCTTTTTGCCATTGCAGAAGAGTGTAAACATGACACAGGAAACTCGCTCCGGATTCGCTGGGCGAAGGAGCAAACAAAACACGGGAGCCCGTGTTGTTGTCGAGCATGAGGGACGGCTGCGAAAGTTCAGATGACAGCGTGCCGGCGGGAATGAGGCTCGACTGTGCATCGTGTGTTTCGGTCCGTGCCGCTCATGTCGAGCAGGTCATCCGAAAGGGACCGTGGAAAATGAGGCGTATGAGACGCACATCATGGAGATGTTGCTGGGCCGGACATGAGAAAATGAGTGTAACTTACGTGTGTACTCCTGGCCCTTGGACAACGGGTGAAGACCCATCGCCTTGTCGCAAGATACCATTGCCGTGATGCCATTGTTGTTGGGCGTGCTGCCAGGCGTGGTGGGATCTCCCGTGAATAGAGGAGCCCCTCCGGATGCTTGCCTTGAGGCATCGAGGCCGAGCAGGATACCGAGTGTCACTCCGATAGGGAGGGCCAGCAGGCCAAAGTTGACGAGCCAGCGGAAGCCCAGAAAGCCCATGGCGAGAGCGGAAAACGAATGTAGTAAGAAATGAAAGGAAAGAAAACGAGTGTAACTTGAGCCTTTCCCGGAGCCTCTGCTGCTGTTCGGGCTGCTCTCTCACTCTCTGTCTGCGTCTGTACTCTCAATCCTCAGCTATGCAGCGTGCTGGTGTCGTCCGAAAAGATGGCGAGGAATATTGGTGTGTATGCAGGGCCTCGCGCAGGCGGAAATCCGAACGAATTCGTCTACTTCTATTCGCAGCAATAACAGCACCGGCGGCACATGCAGAGTGAAGCGAGAGTGGTCGTCGGTGACGGTGACGGCGGTCGTCGCGTTCTTCTTCGGGTATGGAGGGTTAGACGTTGGTTACCTAAGGGTAAGGCGGGCGTCAGGCCAAGGTAAGGTCGACGAGGTTCGTCCGTTCCCGAGGAGCAGCAAGGCGTCAAGTGTGTGTGCGTGCGTGCGCTGAACCCAGGCCAGGTGGTGCAGAGCAAGGCAAGGTCAGGTCAGGTAAAGGAAGGGTATGTTAGGGATCGCGGAGCGGACTCGACTCGACTCGCGCAGGGCCGGTTCGGTACGACAGGGGCAAAAGGGGTGGAGGGACAGGAATGGGGGGTAAGGGAGGGAGGGGCGTGAAGGGTGAAGGGGGGCGTGGGTGTGGGTGGACTATCCGAAGAAAGGCATCGCCGTTGGCCAAGCCTGTGAACCGGTCGAGGAGAACTGGTCAATAGTAATCCGAACGTGAGGCCTGAACAGGTGAGGCGATGCGGCGAGGTGCGGCGGACCAGGTCGAGAATGGGTAAGGGTGGCAGAGTGAAGAGTAGAAGAGACGAAAAGAGGGAAAAGAATGCCAGCATCACTCACAAGTCGGGCAACGCAGCGTGCAAGAAAAAGCAGGAGAATGAGATGATGCCTCCCACCCCTATTTCTCAACAGCGGCGCAGCACGCCACCCCGGCGGGCAACGTCTTGTTTTTTCTTTCTTCCTTCCTGCCTGTGTGTTGGTCCTCTCGTAATTCCTCTTCGGTGCAGGACTGCAGCATGAATAAGATCAGTCGGTCTTGGCAGGCGTTTAATGACGGCTACTTTGTGTATGAACTATGTGCACCATGATTTGGTCTGACCGAGAGTCTCGACAACGGGATAATCCCCAAATCTCTGCCGCCTCTGAATCCCAAACAAACCGAGCCGACGCGATGGACAAAAAACGAAACGAAAGGACCGGTACCTGGGGCAAGTCAGAATTGCGTCTTGATCCTGACTGGATCCATGCTTCTTCCTGCCGTCCGTCGTCTTCTCCCGCAATCCCCAAATCACAAATTCCATGTCCTACAGGCTACAGCCCAGCCCAGCGCCGGCGTGTCCCAGCAAGTCCGGGCATCTGAGATCAATAAAATCGACGATTGCAGGTCCTCCTGCTTCTAAATCGGACCGGCCCCTGGACTAGCGCGTCAATGTGCCGGCGCCCTTCTCTCTCCTGGGAGTCATGGTGGTTCGCCATGGTTGGTGGTGGTGGATGGTGTGGTGACGACCCTTCGGCCGCCCATCCCACCCAACCATGACACCCCAAATCCTGGTTTGCGCTGCTGCTGTACGGGTACCCGCATTTCTAGAACACGAGAAAAAAAGCAGGGATAAAGTGAAGATAACGGCCCTGGAAGTGGATGTGGTCCGGATTGTGCTTGTGCTGCTGCCATCGGCGGACCTTGGAACAGGGTCCCGGGATCCTCCCGGGAGCTCGTCATTGGCGAGCGCATCGTTCCCGGCTTTGCAAAGTCCACTTTGCAAAATGGGTCCTCTTTCTCCTCGAAAAAGAAAAGCACACTGTGGGAAAAAGGGTTGGCCAAGCACAGCTGAGGAGGCGTGGTGAGGGCGCCCTCGTAGGCGCGAAGGGGTGGCCACCAAGGACACTGCTTGAATCGCCCTCCGCTGCCGCCGCCCGCCCGGTACTGACAACTCTGATTGAATTTTTTCACTGTTATTTTCTTCTCCCCCTTTTTTTTTTTTTTGCTTCCCAATTCCATTTTCCTTTCCCCAATCCAACGCCTAGGTGGAGTTCGTCAGCCCCTGGTTGGATGTTCATCAATTGACCGAAACATCCAATCCTTTAGTACGAATTTGCGAGCGGGCGATTGGGAAACGGCGAATGAGAGCAAAACACAGACAATGCCAGGCGAGAAAAACAATTCAAACCAACGGCGGCCAAACCAACCAGGCATCGGGGCTTGCCATGGCTTGGTGGCTTGCCTGGCAAGACAAGCTAACCGGCTCCCCTGGCGCCCGCGCGCCCATCTACTATGTACACATCTACACCCCCCTGTCCATCCACAACCACACACCCCTCGAGTAAGTCAACAAGCAAAGTTGGCAAGCAAGCAAGCAAGCGCTTGGCCTATTCTCTCTGTGTGATATGTGCCCATGTCGTGTTAGTCTCTCGCCAGTCTCTCCTCTCTCGGGACTATCACAGCGTCTTGTCTCGCTCTGCCACCCCCCTCATACTCGAGAAGAGCATCTGTATGACGGCCAGCAGCCGCCAACTCCGACACAGACACAGGCACACAGGCAGCCAGACAGATAGACAGACATCGGTCACAACACCAGTCAGGTTGCACAGACCATGAGGTAGCTTCAAGGCGCAGGCGAAGAAAAAAAACTGAATGTGATATGGGTCCAGCAGATACACATCCTCGCGCCAGGACTGGGCAAGCCGACGATGTGGGCTCCATCAACCCGGCCCCAACCTGGACCTCCCAATTTTAATCACGTCAGGCCTTTTCTGGTCGGATCGTAATCATGGCAGTGAGGCTTAGCGGAGTCCGAGTGGGTTCCCGTCAAGTCATGTCCCCCTCCAAAGAGACTTGCCTCGATGCAGGTCCGCAGGTCCCCCAAAAGCCTCCTGGCCCAAATGTCTTGCTTGTCGTAGCCCGGACTTGCCCTCTTTCCCCCAGACTTCCCCTTCCCGTCAAATCTCCAAGCCTGTGCTGCTTGCTCCTCGAGGTCCTTTTTCTTGTACTCCTTCTCTCTCTCTCCCCCCCAGAGACCCAGACGGCACTTCCTCCTGTCAAGGCTTCTTGGGAAAGCAAGCTCGAGAGTCAGTACTCTCTTCTGCAACCTGCAACCCTCCCTGCACTAGCTCCAGCTCGTGTTCGATGACATACTAGTCTAGCCGATGCTCTTCTGCTAGCGGGTCCCCATCTTCTTCTTCCCTCTTAATTCTTCTTGTGTCTTTTTTAGACACATACACCACATTCATTTAACATATCCAAACCTTCCAAAGGCTCGGCAGGAGAAGAGAAAGGGAGAGCGAGAGACGCGCGCGGGGAGACAACCACAATCGCTTTGCCTTGTTTTACACCTGGATCAGCCTCTTACACACGCTCCCGGCTCACACACACACTCTCACACAAAACGCGCCCGCCATACCAACAAGGCACGCACCGCACAAACGTTTCCGCCCTTAGAGACACTATTCACTCGTTCATTCCAGCCGTCGGTTGGGCAACACCGCAACCATGATGAGGGGACAAGGAGGACAGCAGCAGGGGCATGACGAGGGGGAAATGGTGGAAATCGATGTTCTTCAAGGCCATCACCACCCTCACCAGCAACAATATCAACAACCGTACCAGCAGAACAACGCCTCTTCTCCGAACCAGAACCAGCAGTACCACCAGGACCAGTACCATCAGGATCAGTACGGCCAGAACCAGTACCAGGAGTACAACCAGAACCCGTACGGAGGCTCCTACGCCAGCACTCTCAACGAGTCCCAGCCCGACTTCCCCTTTGCCCGCGCCCTCACGAGCAACGCCCCGTCGCCGCAGCCCCAGCAGCAGCAGTTCCAGACGCCGCCGCCGCAGTTCGCGCAACCTCCTGCCATCGCAGGCGGCGACGAGTACGGTCCTCCAGGCTGGGCAAACCGTCACTCCATCGGCATGTCGGGCGCACCGTCCATCGGGCCCTCCATCTCGGGGATGGACACTCCCGTCGATTCTCGAGCGGCCACGCCCACGCTGAAGAGCGGCCAGCAGACGCCGTTCGACTACCTCCCCGCCCCGAGGCATCCGTGGTCAACTGATTCCGCGCCGAACAGCCCAATGGTATGAGAATCGATGAGAATTGTAGCTTATGATAATCGTGTTGGCTGACATTGTGAACAGAACCAGAGCCACCAGAGTTTGCAGACTCTGCTCCCTGGCCAGGCGTCTCCGGTGCTCAACAAGGAATGGGTGGAGGGCAGCGACCAGATCGCGAGACTTCACAAGCGCGACGACTCCGAGATCTGGGGCGGCTGGAAGCGCAAGCTCTTCAAGCTGGTCCCCTTCCTGATCCTCTTCGCTACCGCCATGTACCTCGCCTACCTCGCCCTCCGCATCTACTGCGTCATCTCCGCGCAGCAGATCGCCAAGGAAATCTACTCGCAGGCCTGGGTCTTCATCGCCGTCGAGATCGCCGTCGCCATCCCCTCGCTCATGCACAACATCTGGACCATGTGGTCGATGAAGAAGCGCCACCGCCCCAAGCTCCGCCTCATGGGCGATGAGGTCCCCACGGTCGACGCCCTGGTGACATGCTGCGGTGAGGAGGACGACCTGGTCCTCGACACCGTCCGCGCCGCCTGCGACATCGACTACCCCCGCGACCGGTTCCGTGTCATCGTGTGCGACGACGGCAAGTCGGCCGGCCTGGAGGCCGGCATCGCCGCCTTGGCCATGACCTACCCGAACGTCTTCTACCTCGCCCGCCCGAAGTACCCCGGAGTTCCTCACCACTTCAAGGCCGGTAACCTCAACCATGCTCTCGACTATGTCCACACCATGCCCGGAGGTGCCGGCCAGTTCATGGCTGCTCTCGACGCCGACATGGTACGTGTTCATCTGATCTCATCTCACCCTCAGTCTCACTCTCAACCCCCCGGTTCCCCTCATCCGTGCAACAAGCTTTTCAGCCAATGTTTCTACCCACGTTCACCCCGACTAATAAACTCCGTGCCTGCAGATCCCCGAGCGCGACTGGCTCCGTGCCATTCTGCCTCACATGCTCATCGACCCGAAGGTGGCTCTCGCCTGCCCCCCGCAGCTCTTCTACAACACCCCGCCCTCCGACCCGCTGGCCCAGAGTTTGGACTTCTTCGTTCACGTCATCGAGCCCGTCAAGGACGCCCTCGGCGTCGCCTGGTGCACCGGTTCCGGCTACGTCGTCCGCCGCGAGGCTCTCGATGAGATTGGCAACTTCCCCCTCGGCTCCCTGGCCGAGGACGTCGCGACTTCGACTCTGATGCTTGGCAAGGGCTGGAAGACGGCCTACATCCACGAGCCCCTCCAGTTCGGCACCGTCCCCGAGGACTATGGCGGCCATCTCAAGCAGCGTACCCGCTGGGCCATCGGCACCGTCGACACCTCGTTCAAGCTCAACTTCTGCCTCTGGGGCGACAAGGTCAAGAACATGACCGCCGCCCAGCGCTTCTCCGGCTTCCTGTACGCGACGCTCAGCTTGTACACCATTCTCCTGACCATCTCCATGTTCGCCATCCCCATCATCCTGGTCATGGGCAAGCCTCTCGTCGCCTACGCCAACTACGAGCAGCTCCGCTGGCTCATCCGCGCCTGCTTCGCCGCCACCGTCTCCAACCGCCTCTGCGAGTTCGCCCTCTTCATCCCGGCAGGCTACCACACCGGCCAGCGCGGCTCCCGCTACCAGCTCTGGATGTCGCCCTACATCGCCCTCTGCATCATTCGCTCCTTCATCCTGCCCACCTGGCTCGGCGGCCAGACCCAGGCCTTCAAGCCCACCGGCTCCCTCGGCTCCGCCCTCAACGAGCGCGACCCCAAGACCCGCAAGAACATGTTCCGCCGCCTCTGGGGCGTCCTCATCAACTACATGGCTATCTTCCACTTGTCCTTCGTCTACCTCACCCTCGTCGGCGTCGTCCTCACCTCGTACAAGTCCTTCTACCTCAACAGCGACCTGCGCGACCTGCTCATCAGCCTCATCACCCACGCCTTCTGGCCGCCCCTGACCTTCATCTTCATCTGCAGCTCCCTGTGGACGCCCATCGCCTACGCCATCGACCCGCCCAACATGCCCGACCGCGAGGCCCTGCTCGACCGCGACCCCAAGACCTTCGTGGCGCACCCGTCCCCCGGCAGCAAGAAGATCGCCTTCGGCGGCCAGGCCGCCTGGTTCGAAACCGAGCTGACCATCACGACGGCCTACACCATCCTCATCTTCGTCTGCTCTTTCTTCTTCTAGATTGGATTCTTCCTTCGTTACTGCCGCGAAAACATTTACCGGTTGCAATTCTTTTTCTCAACACACACACATACGCATTTTTGTTTTATCAAGTTACACAAATGGGCGCAGGCAGCGAAACGTTGCTCCGAACCGGGAATTTGGGAGAGGGGCGGGCTACAAATGACGCATTTACACAAAGCATGCACAAACGCACACATCACACACAACAATGCGGCATACACAACGTACAAAACCACAGGATGACTGTCACGATAATGTAATGCCTGTAAACTACTGCACATAGATCAGTATAGAATTTACGCAAACCAATGGGGCGGAAACGGGTGGCGCTGATGAGGGTCTTCCGACACCCTGCTGGAAGGGATGAGAGAGAGGACGAACATCATCATTCATAAATATCTTTTTGTTCAAAACTGAGAATATAACTCATAAAAACTTCATAAAAATCGTCACTTGTCTCAGAAATCTTTGATCACTTTTCGTTTTTTCCGTCTAAAAATGTGACCACTTTAGAAAGTTCTTGGCAAAGTCCGTTGCATAGTTCTAGTGGCCTCATCCATCTTATCGTTCCCCCGAGAAATGCTCCTCATTGCTACTGGCTTCCTCAATGGTTTCAAGTGCGTCGAAATAGATTCTGCGACCGGTGCCATTTCCTGGTGCAGTTGCCTGTCGGTCGTGGCTTGCGGGAGGCTGGGTCCAAGACAAGGTGTCACTAGCATCACAGGTGCCTGTATCCCACTCGTCACCGGCATCAGTTCGTTCGCTCGCTCGAACATGTGTGCTAAAACGTCCGCGCCTCACAAATCACCCGTGTTCCTCGTTTTTGCAGATACGCCCCTAGCTACCTACTTAAGCTAAGCTGCCACCTGTGTTCGTACTTATCCCAAGTACGAATAAGAGGAAGAGGATTTGCGTCCGGACAAAACGCCGATCCGGCTGGCTTGACGGAACGGCGAGATCTGCGCTCCAATGGTGCCGCAAGCCATCTCTTCCTTCTTTTCCGCCCGCCCATTCTTCTCTCTTGTGTCTCTGCTTTCCTTTGTCTCCCATGTGCCGGTCGGTCGCTCGACTGTTGCCAGCAGCAGCAGCAGCGCCGCCCTGAACGGCCGCCGGTATCAGCGGTTGCTGGGGGTCTCATAGATAGGGGCTTCGGTCGAACTGGCTGTGTTCACCGTACGACGCAGCAAGCAAGCAGCCAACCGCGGCCGTCTCCCGGCCGCCGCAGTGCAGCCGCAGAGAGAAAGCGAGGATGCGACGGACGGGTCCACGTCGGATTCCCGGGGGCTGCCTCGATCGAACCCTTGGCATGGACGGTGGATAATGGCAGAGGGCCGCCTGCCTTCCATTCGCCTTCTTCTCCCTCCCTTGCCTTCGGCTTTGCCGCGTCGCCGCGGTGGGGGTGTTGCGCACATTGCAACCTACCACACACCCCAATCATCCATCCATCCCCGTGCGCAGCTCCGTCCGCGGCATGAACTCTGGGACATTGGATGAAATAAACAACACAGTGTCATACTGTCAGTGTCATTTAACTGAAATTCGGGCTGCTCCTCTTCCCTCGTGGACAGCACCCGTTCGCAAGGACAAGACGTCCGCGTCCCGTGTGTCAAAAAAGACCGCCCAGCCGTACTCCTTTCATCATTCCCTCTTCTGTTGATCCCCATCCTATATTCCTTCTTGACCGCCCCAAGATTTTCTGCCAAGACCGGAATGCCAAGCATCTTCAGACGAACCGCGGCCACAAGGCAAATTGAGTTTTGGTAGTCTGAGTGTTGCTCGTCAACGACGGCGCCAAGTGCGGCGCCCCCCTGAGTCGTTAAGGTTTGTCAGGGGGCAGGGAACCTGTTTTTTTCGCCAATGAGTGAAGTGATGGCTAGGTTGCCTCTTGGCCCTGTCTTTCGTGTGTTGCGCACACAATTGCCACAGTGCAGTGCCATCAGGCTGTCTGTCTTTGAAGATCTGATTACATACGATTACGGGTGGTGTACGCGGTGCATTCGTTTTTCCTTTCTTCTCCAATTTCCTGCGTCTCGCAAGTGGCCTCGGGACTTTTATTACGACTCGTTGCGACGTAGGAGAAAAAACCAACAACACGAATCTATTTTTAGGTAATCTTACAGATGAGCTTATGTCGCGCCACGCGGTCACACAACACCACTCTTCTGCCGTGCTGCTGCTACCCGGATCAACGGCGGCGGCAGCAGCGAATCTGGCGTTGATAAGGGCCCCAACTTGATTGTCGATCACATGCGGACCGCTTCGAGGCCAAGCTCTCACACGAGATTGCTTCTTCTCCAGATGCTGATTCATGTAGAGTGGCCACTATGATGCGACCATCAGCGATCAGCCTCAACCCGCCGCCCAGCCCACTCGCAGAAACACGAAATCTTTGACGAAGTGGTTGCCGAATTCTACGCGTCTGGAGGGAAAAAGCAAAGGGTAGGTATCCCACCGCCTCCAACGGCCTCCGCGCGTTCGATACGGCAGGGCCACCACCCAACCGAACCGTCCGTCGCGCGCCCCTCTGTCGATCCGGGCGGGCGACTGCGGACCCCGGCCAGCCCGGGCAACAGCTGCAACCCGACTGCAACGATGATGATCGTCTCTCTCTCTCTTGGTGATGATGTAATCACGGCAGGGTGGGACTCACGTCGCAATCCGCACCCGGTTTGTGGGGGTGATATACACAGACCTGCTCAGTGCTCCCACAACCCCGCGTTCAGCTCGAGTCTGTTGATATTGACACGGATGGATGAGGGGGGGTTGGATGACGAGTAATAGCGGGCATTGAAGCGTTGCAGTCTGTGCTGCAGAGAGAGTTTTGCGCCGCGTTGCTTATCTATGAAGGCGACCTGTCAGCGTGCCCGGCAGTTTCCTTGGCCAAACGCGTGTTGTGTTTCTGTGGACGTGACCCCGTGGGAAAGTTGTATTGATGTTGATAACTTGATGCTCATCAATTCCAGCCTCGTGCTTTTTCCACTTTTCTACCTTGATGAATTTTACCTGGGCTCATTCATTCCAGTCTGGTCTCGTGGATTGGCTAGGGAGATACGTTCAAGCAAACTCAGCAAGTCACGTGGAATGGTTGCTGTACGTAAGTCACTCAGGCTCCGAAGTTGCCTACCAAGATGGCCAAGTTGCTCCGGCATATAGCAGATTTAAAACACGTTGAAGATAGGGCACATCTTTCTCAATGTGAGAAAAAATCTCAAGTCAAAGATCGCAACATTCGGTTGATGTGTTCAACAATGCATATCATAACGGGCTGAAGCTAGCATACGAACAACCAAGACAATCATTCACAGTACACCATAACCCGTGTACAACATACGACGAACTGTCTCACAGTCCATCCGTGCAAAAGTCGAGCAAGCCACCTTAGTGAAGCCAAAATAAAACGTCGACGTTTCAGTCGATAGCAAACTTGACGCGGTTGTTCTCCGTTAGACTTGGCTGGGTGTTGAATTGAATCCCCATCATGCTGAGGCATCTCTCCCGCCACGGCCAAATGGCATTGATGCCCGGCTCTTCTCGCGTACGCCAGCCTCCATAACGGGGCGGACCAGCAAACGCTATATAGGGCCCACATCGTCCAGTTCGTGGCTCACGTTTGTCGGGCCGCAGGCAGGCCACCTCGATCCGACATGTTGACTCCTTGTTCCTTGCCCACTCAAAGTCACCCTCTTCGACAACGTCAAAAGTGTCAAAGAAGATGAGTTTATTGAGGCTGGGGCTCGTCAAAACCTGCAGTACAAAGAACAAAAAGTCGCCATCGAGATGCGTCGTCTCCTCCGTCGGGTAAATTGTCAACTCCTGGAGTTGAGGCATCGAGTTCGCCAACAACAGGCCTGCTTTAGCAGTCGTGTCCTTCCAGAACGGCCTGTCGCTTCCCTCGTGATGCAAAGCGAAACGTCTGACTCGTTCCAGGAACGCCATGAACACATGTGCTGATGCCACGATCTTGGCCCCTCTGCGGATGCCCAACTTGTCGGAGAAGTCCGAAGCATATAACGACATTCTGACGATGTTGAGACCTAGAAAACGGCTCAGGAGCTCGTCCTTGAAAAGACGGCACACTTCAAGCAGGCGTCGAAGTCGAGAACTTTTCCAACGCGAGTATCGTGTGTTGGCAAGTTCCAGGTCGATGAAGTCCTGTCGAGGCATGTCCAGCAGAACGAAGTCGTAAATTATGTCTCTGACCTCTTTAGGCATGCGGAAGAAGCGCGAGTTGCTGTTACAGAGGGTTTGCAACTGGCTGATGCGGGATTCCAGATCTGCTTTGTTCCGCGCCTGGATGACGGCGCTGCGGGCTCGCTGCTCTCTTTCTTCCCGCGCGGGGTCAATTTCAGCGTGTACGTCTACTCGGTCGCTGTTGTACCTGTTAGCTACTGGTTCAAGAGATTTTTAAAGACACACTTACTCCAGAGGGACAAATCTAAACGGCTGTGGCGTGTCTCTTGTTGCGTGTGCGACTCTGCGGATTGTGTATCCGGGACAGAGTGACTCTTCCCAAAGCTGGTCTAATCGGGACACCGGAGCCGGGGGAGTGAAGAGCAGATCTTCCCAAAGCTGGGAAAACCGCGATGCTGGAGCCATGGTAGGTCGGATGATGATTCGATTTCTGTTGGTAAGGCGAGTATCTTGGCTTCCGCGAGCTTTGTCGATTGAGAAGTAAAAGTCGAAGTTTAATTTGCCGAGATTCTTTGCCTTAAGCAGTCGCGGGTCTCTGTCTAACTACAGGCAACTGACTCTGGTTGGTTCTAGTCGTAAGGTACAAAGACCGCCTCTATGCCTTTCGACGAGAGTCTACCACCTTGCATCTTATTTCGCAAGTCTTGATCAAAGATGATGACCTCTTTGAGACGGCCTATTGATGGTTGCAAAACTTGAAAGAATTGTAAGATGCCTTCCAAATCAGGACATGGATGGCGCTCAAAACACGCCGCAAATTGGACAGCAGAGCAAACCTCATGGCCATACCAAAGTCCAGCGACCTTAACATGAGCTTAGAACAGGAAGAGAAACCAGCTTTGACGCTCTTTCATAGGTAGCATTCAGGTCGTCAATCATCATCCAACTGACCCAAATGACAAAGCCAATCCCGCAATCAAGAACTATCAACGAGACCCAAGTTCTCGAAGAGCTTGTCATAGATGATCAGTCAAAACTCAAAAAAAAGTGATGAGCCATGAATTCTCAATCTTTAGTTCGATGTGGTATCCTTCAATTATCATTAGTAAACAACGAACAACCTAACTTCAATACTCTCTCTGGGCTCTTTCGGAACCGGTCCTGGCTGCGAAAACGATGTATGGGCAACCACTTGAGCCCCCTCAGAATCGTGTTGCAGGAAGAGCAACACCTCTTCGGGCGTTTGGTCCGCCATGTACCACCATTCATGCCTCCGGTCCGCATCCTGCGGTCTTTGCAGCCAAAAACCCTCAACTCCAGGTCCAACCTCTGGCTGCGGAACGGTCAAGTAGTCCTCCCACGCCATCGAAGCCGTAGCAGCGACGGTCACGGGGTTCTTGCGCACCGTCTTCAGCGGCCGCCACGCGTTGACCATTTGCCAGTGCTTCCTGTTGGCAAGCACATCCGCATGCATGTCTGGGCAGTCCCAGCTCATCAGAATCGGCGCGAATTTGTCGGTGACGTCGACGTGAGGTCTCCGGGCTGGACAGCGGTGCTTTCGGGTGTAGGCCATTCCGTCCTCGTAGGTTACGTTGCGCACGACGTGATGAAAAGCCTTTACTTCAGAGGCGCCGAGCCTATTATGTCAAGTGTGAGTCGTCAGCAATTCGACGTCATAGGCCGACATCGTGCCTGGCCGTGAGAAAACACAAGGGCCTACTGTTTTTTCAGCAACCTCTCAAGCTCCGGGAAGTAGGTTTTCTTGACTTGTTCCTCATCCAGGTAGTCGATCTGAGGCGGTTCATTCAGTCGCGCGTATTGGAATCCGTTGCTTGATATCGAAAACTCTCGATCGGTCGTCCGGGCGTTGTAAACCTCTGCCGGCTGAACATCGAGAAACTCGGTATCGTGGGAAAACATCTGCGCATGATTCGGGATGTTGCCGTCATCGTTTCGCTTAACATAGGGAATGTCCACTGTTATTGATGCGTGGGTAGCCATGCTGTAGTTGTTGCCGACGATTGGCGATCGAGTTAATCGTGGTTCGTGATTCGCGCTTCATGAACTTTGCTAAAACGAAGAGGAGGGAACAAGTGCGTAATTCGAAGACGGGTACGTGTTCCTTCATCACGTTCTAGAACTTCCTTTCCTTATCTATGCGCGAGTCAGAATTCTCAAATCGGTCTAACCCCGGAAATCTGCTCTCTACGATTTTCTCCGAAAGAAGCTTGACCACAATTTGTGCATTAATTAACGTGATATGGAATGTGTGACTACTGAACATGATTGGTCGCCCTCCACACGTGGGGTCTCCAGTATTGGGCTACGGCCGACGGGATGCGAAGGTCTCGTGAGTTGAGCAGTCAGCGGTGTACAACAGTATGGGGTTATTCCCACGGCCGTCTCCAGAACGGGTTCTGCGCCCGTTGTATCCGTACGCCCTAGGGATGATCTGCGAGAGATGTGCTTGTGATCAGAAGCAAGCACTCGTCGATCATGGCAAACCATGTATTCTTTGAAAGTCTTCTCAAAGTTGTTGCCCAGACTAAGACTGTTCACTGGAATTGTCGAAGCGACTTTCCATCGCAAATTACTCATAGCATCGGTCTTACCTGAGGCGACTCCAGAACATGCTCTCGTCCGCCCAAGGCCTCTCTTCTTTGAGTAAGTGAGGAATTTTCACTATTTCAGAAGTCATAACACAGCTGGCTGCAGATAAATTTCAAGAGTGAAGGCCCAATTCTGAGGATCTGGCTTATCTAGAAAATGCGACGAAGTTGGCTTGATCTCAAGTAACCCATTATACACACGGCCTCATGTACTCCCCAGAAAACGGCGCAGATTTATCGTAACCCAATGTTCTTTCCAATTCCCATGACTTCCAGGCGTTCTGAAAGTTAACAATTAAAGCGCGGTCTTTCATGTTACTCGTTGTAATTAACGGTCGTGGTTTTTCGACTGATCAGTACTGAGCCTACATATATTTTGCCTAAAGATACTTGCCGATAGTCATTGCCGGGGAGCCGCCTATCGCCCTTTACAGGGTGTCTGGTAGGACGTCTGATAGACAGTAGGACTTCAAATACCGAGAATGGAGCGTGGAGGAAGCATCACGCCAACTCCTGCACTTCCGTAGCTCATCAATCTCTGTTTACTACTAGCTGCGGCTGGCCAGCTTAAGCTTAAACGCCACTTTCATCAGCAATTCGGCAGCTGCTGGCTCTATTGTACAATGATCGGCGGCTGTAATCGAAACTATGGAAATGCTTGTTGTGTTGAGAAAGTTTCTAAAATATGTGAGGGGGTTTAACAGTGGAGTAAAAAGCAATAAAAGAACCTCGACGAGTGTTGTACATTGTGCTATAACATGGCTGTGGATGTTCACCACCACATCATCGCTCTCACTAGGTAGTCACTTGCGGCGTCACACGACAGGCTTGTGATATTCTCACTCAAACATATTTGCGATGAGGCAGCGCTTAGCTAGTGACTGGCATTTATGTGCCACAAGCCTGCAAATTTAGATCAAAATGATGACGGTAGCATAGTAGGTAGCCTAAGTGTTGCATTTGATGATGGGGCTCAGTACAATCAATGCTCTAGACGAAGGACTCGAGTACCCCGGGCAGCAGAAAGGTCCTTCGCTAAACAAACTGGAGCCATTAGTGAATGAATCCAAATAAGAGATTTTTGGCTTGGGAATAAATTGTTGAGAACGTGTTGAGGGGTCTGGTCCTTCTCGACCCAGAAATATTGAATGTCTAATTGACGCCTAGATATGCAAGCCACTTTTGCTCCTTGCGCTCGGCATCGATTTCAGTTTTCACAGTCAGCTAGATATAAACTGCCTGTCGCAGTTCTCTTGTCGCAGAAGTCATCACTCAACCCGGTTCATCCTCTCCCTATACCACTTCCACGCCTACAATGCATTCTTCAATCCTGGCAGTCCTCCTTTTCATTTTCCTTGTCAACGCTGCAAGCACACCGCCAGACGCTCGATGCGGTAAAAAGTTCGGAAAAACATGCCTGAGTAGCACGTCTGGCTCGTGTTGCTCACAGAATGGCTGGTGGTGAGTAAAACTGCATGTTTACATCTCCCGTTCAACGCTTACCCAAGACCATAGCGGGAGCACATCTCACTACTGCAATATAGGATGTCAACCTGAATATGGAAAATGCAAAGAGAGGCGTTCCTTGCCCTATATCTCGCCTTCATCTACTCGTACTTCCCCGACTTCCACGCGCTCATCTTCGACTTCTACAACGCCCTCGCTGAGTTCTACTCCCACATCTGCGACTTCCTCTCGTTCTCCAACGCCGTCTACCACGCAAAAAGTCTCCCAGGACGGTCGGTGTGGTGCCAGCTTCGGAGGGCAAACATGTTTGGGAAGCAACTGGGGAGCCTGCTGTAGTTCATACAACTATGTAAGTCCTCCCGTGAAACTTCACCCCGATGGCCTTGTTCTAATGTATCTCTTGATCAGTGTGGCAACAAAATCGACCATTGCAGCCCTGCTTTGTGCCAAGCGAAGTACGGTCGGTGCATCAAACCCTCCATGTAAACAAGCAGGTTATTATTATCCTCATCCTCATAAGGTTGACGATTGCGCCATCTACAAGCCGAACAGGGACAACACCTGCCTCAAGCCTTGCGACCTTACGACCTTCGAATTTTCTTCGTCGTCCTCAACTAGGTGTTTAATTGTCATCTTGTCAAACCTCTGCGTGTCATTCTTCACCGACACCGACCCTATCAGCAACGCAGGGTCCTCTGCACAGCTCTTCTTCTGCCTCATCATCTACATCGGCCATCTCGTCATTTTCCACAATAGCAGCATCGACCCCCACCCCGAGCTGTGCCTGTTCGTTCAGTGCGACACCTGACGTCGCCTCCGTCATTTCCTCTACCGTACCAACAATGTTGACACCTACTCCAAGCCTTTCCCCAGGTAGAGTGAACACTTACCTCGAGAATGGGCTGTCACCACGGCGACTTCAGGGTTCCGGCGGTACCGATGCCGTTGCGAGTGGCGTCAAAGAAGGAGGAAGTCGTGCAGGAACACAAGTCTTCCACACAGTTGGAGTCGAGGCAAAGTGGTTCGTCGACACATGACAGGTCTTTGGTGTCATCCTTCACACGGCGTATCACGCTGATGGTGGTGCGGTAATCAGAGCGACTTCTGCTGGATGAGTCCGCCCGTGCTACGATGTGACTAAGATTAATACAAATATAGAAGCAAATATATCATTCTATTACTTGGATTTTATTTATTCATTCGAAGGTGCTGAACGATCTATGATCTATGTCTGCCTAATCTTTGCTACCCAAATTTCATCTGGTGTAACTATACTCTAGATGGGAGCCGCTCATAACAACAAAAGGACGTCGTTTCCATCAGCACATTCTCTTTCTACTCCTTCACGACGTACGTTCTACGGTACGACTCATCAATTTCCTTGAGATAGTATGTGCCTGGGGCCATGTCCTCAATGCTGCCAGTGGGCTCAAAGCTCTTGGCGCCGTAAGCCTTCAATCTGAGGGCGCAAGCCTGGTTGTATGCGGTTAGCAACTGCTTCGATTCATAACATCCGACATGGCTGATTACCTCTTCATATTCCTCGGGAGTCGAGATCTTGCGCTTACTCAATCGGCCCATGATATCAATCTTTTGGACCAGCTCGGTAAGATCACCTGTGACCTTAAGCGCGAACAGAGTACTGGCGATTCCGCTGCCGTACTGATAGGGATGACAATTAGTAAGGAAAAGAGCCCCTGAGAGCGCAAGCACAAAATGAGCACTTACACTGAACATGCCAATCGTCTTCCCCACTGCGTCCTTCAGGTCGATGTTACTGATCAAGCTGATGAGGGAACAGTAAAGACTGCCTGTGTACATGTTGCCGCATTGCGTGGGGGCAGCGATGCAAGGCTCGACTCGCGACTTGAAACGATCCTTGGACAAGGTAACAAAAAGCTTCTCCAGCTCCTTGCTCTTGAGAGAGTCCTCATAGCTGAGCTCGCGGAGCTCGGTGGGGACCTTCCCCCAGGTGTCCTCATCACCACCCTGCTTGTAGTCGTTGTACAGTAGACGTCCGTAGGATTTGCTGACAAGCTTGCAGTTGGGGGTGTGGAACGCCATGAAGTCGAAGATGTCCAACAGGCTGCGCGTATCAGTCTTGGGGCCGTGGCCGTTCGCCTTCACATTAGCCTCCTCGACTCTCTCCCTAAGGCGGTTGTAGCAGCCATCCAGCGCGGAGGTGTAGCATCGGAGAGACTCATGCCCGTTGACTACAGGGAACTCCGCCTTGAGATCGGGCTTGTAGAAATCATAGGCATGGGTCATGAAGGTGCCCTTGAGCGCCGGATCCAGTGAGAGCACCGCGTCGGGGCCCACGAGCATGGCGACACACCCGGCGCCGCCAGTCGGTCGAGATGATGCCTCCTTGTAGAGAGCGATGTCCGAGGCCACTACGATAGCGTCGCGTCCATCCCATGAACGAGACTCGACCCAGTTGACGGCATTGAAAAGAGCACTCGTGCCTCCGTAGCACGCGTTGATGGTGTCAATACCCTCCAGGCTCGTGTTGCCGGCAGGCTCGAAGAGCTGGGTCAGCACAGTCTTGATAGACTTTGCCTTGTCTATGAGGGACTCCGTGCCGACCTCTAAACGACCAATGGACTTGGGGTCGATGTTGTACTTCTTCAGGAGAGATGAAACTGCCGTGAGAGCAAGGGAAGTGGCATCTTAGATAGTCATGTCAGCAGGCTATGGACATACGGAGCACCACTCTGTAATCGCGCTTCCGCTAGAGGCAGCGTGATTGTCGCATCGTAATAAGAACTTACCTTCACGGTCATTGCAAAAATTCATGTACTTGAGACCCAGGCCGATGGTGTATTTTCCTGCTGAGACGCCCTGATATTGTTCAAAGAGCGATTGGTCCAAGGCCTGAGAATATAAATCAGCTGCTGGACCAGAACGAGTATGACGCTGCGGAGAGCCGCTATGAAGTCACCAACCTGGCCGGGGACATAGATCTCCATGGCCTTGATGCCAACATTATTAGGATACGCCATAGCGACTGGTACAATTGGGAAGTGAATCAAATGACGGCGTGAGTATCTGATGGCGAGCAGTGAGGAGGTTAAGGGGAGGACCGATTAAAAGGCAGTGCTTTCTAGTAATGCTAATGTGGGAGAGACTGTTATCAAAAAAAAGATATATCTGAGAAACACCTGTGAGGCTGTGCAAGAATGTCGGTCTCAAACGGGATTGCTGCCAACCCCGCGCGATCCTTGACAAGCTGAGGGCCAGACCAGGCACCAGGGTCCTTTTGCTTACACCCCTGTCAAAACGTAACACAGAAGCTCGCACCAGGGGATAAGCATCAGAAGTCCCTTACGTATCCATCGTACGTGCATCGCGAGTGGGGCTTGTTTGCTTCTGAAGCGAAAGGAAGCGGCACAGCGAATCTCTTTTGGGAATTGTCGGTCCTAGTGCCCGACGGGGTCAGCCGGCACACCATTCCGAACAAGCCTTCTAGATCCGCTATCTTTGAGGCAGGATCTGTGATTTGCTTGCGCTCGAGGGACTGCATAGTTTTGGAAGCCCTTCACCGATGCAGGCTGACGGTGTGGCACCAAGAGCTACGGACAGTTTCCGAACGACAAGGCTCGCCAAATATTTGTTGCAGCGAGATTCTACACAGTCAAGTCCAAAAGGTGAAAATAATGCTGTTAGTAACTTCCAAAGACGATATACGGTCGATGATTAGACTCACCCAAATGCCCTAAGCCGTCACTTCACTATGAGGTAGCTTATTCGACGCAGGGTGTCATTCCAGCTTCTTTTCATCGTAACGAAAGTTTATTATCATAGGCAATAATTAATTGGACCTTGTCATGCTTAAATTCCATAAGAAAAACTAACAAATCGCCCTGAGACTGAACGACTTTCATCGTCTTTGTTGAATTCTATTGCGCCGGTTGCGATAGTAAGTGAGCCAATCGTTCGGGCTCTCAAAGTCACAAGCGTTACCTGGCGAATGCATGCCTCGCCTTTCCTTCCATTTGTGACATGGACTTCTTTAACCCCCGAATTCACACAGCGCTGTCATAGCCAGACTCTAGTTCTCGCAACGTCGCAATACTTGCATCTTCGATCTTGGACGTAAACCGAGGTGGCTAAGGGTGTTGTCTGGCTTATTGAAGAGTCATTCCACCTCTGTTACGTACCTTCACTAGTCGCGTAACTTGAATTCATTTGTGATGGTGTTGGTTGTCTTAAGGCTAGATTATGCCATGCTCAAAACATAGATGGCATCACGGTAACATTTGTGCTGTAAATACAATATCCTGCTGAAGCTCATACGGAAGTCTGGACGTAAAGGAGTGTCTGAGAGGGCTATGTTGCATGCAATAAGTCTGGAAAAAGGCAGAAGCTCACACTGCCAAATACAGCGGTACCGCAAGTCACGACGCGCGTTCTTATAACACCTTTTGGTATGATCATTGTCTATAATTAAACTCTGGAACTGGCTCGCTCAGCTACCATCAGACATTGTGAATTCCGCTGGCAGTTGCACATACTCATCAAAGTTGATGTTTTCTCCGATAGCTTCAAAGTCAAAATCTGAGCCCTCATTGATGCCGAGGGAAGTGCTATCAGAATGGCCATTTGAGTCAAGGAATGGATCTGCGGTCTTGAGAACACCATCTAATGTCTCAACCACATTGTGGTGCCCCTGCTGTAGTCCACGATGCGGCATAGTGTCGTGAGAGTGTAAACTGGAATTTGTAGCTTGGCTTCCGAGTCCAACCCCGCTGTCATTATTGGACAGAGCTGGAGTTTGTTGTGATATACCTTGAATGCTGTTTAGAGGGCTTTCCTGCGACACTCGGGATGAAGCCGATTGAAATGAGGAATTTGCGAACCAACGCTGGAACATCATATCCAGGCCGTCCGAGTGAATTTGGCCCAGACGCTTCTCTTGCATTGCTGGGGTTATGGAAGGGCCTGGTACGCCTGCAGCAGACAGCATATTTGAAAGAAGAGGTCCGCTGTGTAGGCGACAGTAATCTAGGAAGGAATACATCTGACTGACGATCTCAGGTTCCAGATAGACGGATGAAGGGCGCTGTTGCTCTGGAAATATGATGTCCCATATGGCGAACCACTTCTCTTCTTCCGTGAGCGTGGATTTGGACTTGTGTGAGAGCTGCTTGCTTTGACTTGGGGAAATCCCTTTCAGAATAGCACCTGCCTTTGCCGGCTCGCAAACGAAACCATGCGGCTGTGATATGTGCTCCTGAAGCCTCAAATCATGGGGGAAGATCTCTAGACAGCGTCTGCAATAGTCGTCCGGAGTATGTTTCCGCTTGAGGTGTTGTTTGACGTCCCGTATCCGTGATAGTTTGAATTTGAAACATTCCTGGTGCCTGTGCCGTTCTGCTTTCCAGAAGGGACAAGCAAATGGCCTATTCTCAGCCTCTCGATTGAATCTTTTCGAGGACCGTGGTTGGGTCACATCGTCCTCTGAATCATCCTCGTCTGTCCTTGTTCGCTTCCCCTTTCGTTGCTTTGGAGGCGAATTTGATGTCGTGCACGCTCCTTGACTTCCATGGGATGTCCCCACGTTTGGACCTTTGCTATTCGACGGAGTCTCACCTTCGTGAACTGTCCGATAACCATCAACAAGCTGAGAAGCCACGGATTTGAAAATTTCTTTGAGAGGGTCGTCATTTCCCAAGGGCTCAAGCTCCTCAGAAGCATCTGACATCGACAGCAGGTCTGAATCTAGCGATGAATAAGGTGAGATCCCTGATTGAGAGCCTGATGAACAGGTCCGGACATGATGAGACGCGGGCCGTACGCTTTTGGTCTCAATTATCCCGGGTTTGCCATCCACAGAGCTCTCTTCGCAAGGTGAGGATGAAAGGTCCCAGGTGACGCCAAGAACATGGCTTTGAAGGCTGATAGAAGCCGCATCACTGGCGGCAGATTCGTTGTTTTCAGATGTTCCTAGGATGCGATCAGAACGCTTCAGTGAATGTGAGAGACATTGCGTCATACCTATTTGTTCCATGCCGTAGGCGCAGCTTTCGATAATATGACGACCTGACGTTAAGTCATCAAGGCCGAAGCTCTGTGCCTCTTTGTCATAGCTGGGTGGGAGCATGACTGGTGGTTGACACGGGCATCTTCCAATACCCCAAGTATGATGCCAAAGGAAGATGTCTCTTGTTCGCTCAACCAGAACGAGAGACTTTTTCGAGCCATTCAGACGTACGCCTCTCCTTGTTCTTTTCAAACAAATGTCCCCAAGTCCAACTCCCACTGCCTTGAGAAAGATATCGGAGGTGGTTTCAAGCCCATGATACTGTTCTGGTCTGCGGAGGATCGGGTAACCTTGGACGATGGTCAGTTTCTCCTTCAGGATGCCCAACCACCACTGTTCTTGGGCCCAGTCGGATCCTTGCGTTATCTCCTCGGCTCTAAAGTCGAAATCCAAAGTTTCGTTTCGTGTGTTTGAACGATATTTCAACCGTCTCTTTGATCGACGTTTTGGACTAGGGGTAGTGACCATGGGCGCCTGCCGGACGATTTTCTTGTCTTCGTCTCTGAGGTATACAGCGCAGAACCAAGCAAGTTGCTCTCCACACTCGGCAATGATATTCGCTGCACCGACAGCAGTCATAGTCAACACGCCAGCGTCAACAGAAGTCTCCAATGTGGTATTGAAAGGAAGCCTTGCTGCATAAAATTCAGCGAATAGCCTCGTTAAGCCTTGCATTCCAATATTCGCTTACCGACGTGCGCGGATTCATCTGTGCCATTGAAAATGGCTTCGAGCAATCCAAGAATCTGTCTTGATGTAGAAGGCCACGTCTGCATCATGTAATCCTTAACGGACATTGCCTGAGCATCTGTCTGGTGATACGCCAACACAATGTACTTGAGCATATCTTGATTTGCGTTCTCTGTAAGTCGGTGCCCTTCAAGTGTAATGCGCTTGGAAAGCGTCCATTCTGGAAAGCGGAATCTCGCTTCATGGAATTGAGGTTGCTGTTTCTTGCTGATATATCCGGATGGAAGAATACTTGATATTTTCCGCCGAATTTCCATGCCGGAACTCGTGCCCTCAGGGTTGGCACATTCCCAAGTGAGGGATAAATCTCTTATCAGGACGTCGACAAGCCAAGAGAACGCAGTGCTCTCTAGCACAACTTCGTTGTAATTTGACAGATCCGATAGATCAAACGTATCGTCTTCTGAGTCAATTACTCCTTCAAAGAAGTCAGGCGAGGCTCTCGAAGGAGGTGTCGCGTTTGCTTTTTGGTCCCACAAGCTCATCTTTTCGTAGATGGACATCTCATTTCCTTTGTCCTTTGGGGGTTCCGCGGCAACTTCGCACTGCGTATCACTGCCCGCGACCATCGTGGTCAGCCGTTCTGCAATTTCCCTTTCCATATGTCAATACGGTACTATGCATCCACATGTGGTATCGTGGAGGAACATGAACTGACCGACCGCGCTTGTGTACGAAGTACATTATGTCTCGATTGATCTGTGAGGTGGACTCCGTTCCAAGTGTCAATGCAAATGACTTGATAAGGTCGGCTAGGCCGCTGTTGATAGTAGGCCAATTCTTTTGGTTGATGTAAGGTCCTACTCTTCCGTAGATGTTACCACAAAGGTCGGCAATGTGTTGCTGCGCGTTGGCGTTAACGCTTGTGGCAGAGTAGGAAGTGTCAGAATCGAGCTCGTCGGACCTCTTCTCATGACACGCAGTCACCAGCTCTCCGCTGCTGCATTCAGCAGAAGGGGTTTTCAGACCCAAAGAATGAAAAACGGAATCGTAGCCCGAATCAGTAGGTGGTACTTTTTTTTGTCATGCGATAGCTCTTGATATTTCAAAACGTACTGCGGTTCGTCACCTGGAGCAGTTTGTCGGGCTGATCCCTCTAGGGGCCGAGTCGTAGGCAAGTCGTTCTCATCAATGTCAGTTGAATGGTAAGGTATCGGCAGGCTAGAATTATCGAAAGACAGGCAGTGTCTCGGCATTGTTTGACCCGACGACTCAGTGGGCGACTCGAACCGAGAAAGCGCTGGATAGAAATCTCTGTTGAGATGGTACGGTTGCGAGTCGTCAACTCCATTGAGGGAAACAGTCGGAGTGGCTACTTGACTTGGATATTGATATTGTCCAAGATACATTTGTCCTCCAGTTGAGGGATCAAGTAGCAAAGATGTGTATTGATCCATCGTCAAGTACTCGGAAGGGAGTGATCGGTTGCACATGCTGGGGGAATCATCGCGGCTACTATTGCCAGGAGTAAGAAGCAAAGAATCAGGTAGCTCGTTTGTAGCGTCTCCCCAATCAGTCAATGATGGCGTAATAGTAAGCATCGACGAAACTGTACTGGGCGTTGAGTCTGGGGTGAAAACACCACCAACTATCTCATCGGGCAAATCGTCGGTCTGGTTACTTCCCAATGGTACAACACTCCAATTGACAAGGGGCTCAGCGTACGATGACTCTCTAAATTACAATTAACAACGTTCTTGAAGGCTCAGATCATTCCGAGGGAAACAGGACTCACGAAGCATGGATATCTCGGGCTGATCGCATGTGTGATTTAGGAATCATGTAGCTGCTGGATACCGGTACTGTTCCGTCTAGGTGATTCTTCAAGTCTATTGCAGCAGGGACATTGGTAGACCCTTCAAAACCCCTCAAGGCTAGGAAGTTTAGCCTTGATTCAGAGCTATAGGGTGCGAGAAAAGGCGTTGGCTGGTATGTTCTAAATGGTCGCAGAGGTTGTGCCTTTCGTCCCAGTCTAGTTGTATTCCATGCTCCGCGTATTGATGGTGCATTTCCTGGGGCCGTTTGTTCTCCTGAAGGTGGCAACTGTTCTCTCAAAGGCGTCCGGCGCGTACTGGACGACACCTGCGCTCGTTGCGCTCGAATGGGTAGAGACCTGGAGCGACCTCCAGAGTTCCTGGCGGGCGGTGATTGGTGGCTCGCCCGATGTATGTTTTCCTGAGATTGCATCATCAGACTCGTGGGATAGAAATAAATATCGTCGATACTGGACGGGAGGAAGTGCGTCTGGTCGATACTCCATGAAGGGCTTCCATGGCCCATGTCAGTGGGAACTGATTTTGGAGTGTACTCATCGACCATATTGCTAATGCTTGCAAACGAGCCAAGTTGTGGGAGAGTTGTAGAGCCAAGCCCAGAGTTCAATGAATGCATCTTTGCTGCAGAACCCGCTTCACTGATGGGCGGAGGCCAAAAATCCAAGTCCGCCATGGGCATAGATGAGTCGTCAAGCAGCGCAGGGTCACTTGTCCGTGACGTAGCATCAGTAGCACACTTGTATCGCAGTGAAGCCTCGCCTGCGTTGTAGCAAGAATAATCTGTGGAGGTGGTTTGCAGCATCTGTGACTGACCAGCACATCCTTCATTGCTACAAGACGTGAGGCTGCAGATATTGTCGATGTTAGGACTGGCGCAAAGGTGGTCTTCTAGCTCAGTCATCTGGAATGCCGGGTCTAGACCACGATCGTAGGAAGCTGTATTCATGCGGGACGATGGAAACCAGATGTTGATGTGTTAGACGCGAATACCGAAGGGGTAGTCACTGGCGCTGGCAATGACCTGCGAAAAACGAGGACGCCGAATAGCTTGTAATGAGAACACAGAACCCAGATGAAAGACTGAATTCCAGCAAAGATGGAATTGAGCGACAGTCGCTTACGAATGTGGAATGTGGCAGTCTTTGCCAAGTCAGGCTACGCCTAGAGAGCACCGTGTGCTATCGCGTATCATTCGTTGAGTTCCCGACATGCCGTATCAGATGCTCAACGCCCGAACAATTACAGAGGAAGGCACACCGGTGCTTTTCAAGATGGAGGGTGCTTGGTGCTCTCAAGGATTGTGCTCGGAGAGGCGGCAAGGGAGGTGCGGAATCGCGCGGGAAACATACCAGCGTCGCAGAGTCGCTTTCCCCCGAAACGCCGGACGTGCCGAACATAGGCCTATCTGATTCGAACGGTTGATGAACGTGTAGACATTGCCAATCTTTGGAAGAGGTCGTATGGTATGCTTTTGTATCTTTTGCTGGGATTGAGCTGCACCATCTGTTCTTACCTCCAGGCCTCCATCTGTCTACAAATTACTCAGCATTATCCAGCTGAAGTTGTCGCAAGCGATACAACAAAAAGTGCATGATCCTCATGAAGATTTAAGCGCTTAGGCTGATGGTCATTATTTAGATTTTCGTGCGAAAGACTTAATCATCAATCACTTTCCGTCTTGCTTCGGAGGTGCTGCATTTTCTGCTTTGGAGGAACTTGGAGATCTGGTGATCAAATTGATTAGGGTAGGCTCAAAGTTTTGGAAGATTAAACATTCTATTTCTGATGTTTCCTTCTAAGATGGATGAGTCGAGAGCTCACCACGAGATCGACAAACAAGGGAGGACGCCGATAAGGTCATTCCTCGCTACTAGAAAGAGACGGCTGCGATGACATGTCAGCTACAGACAGACACCGCACTATGCTCCTATGCCCATTCGTCAAAATTATCAGGCTCAGATTCGATGAATTTCAACCAATCATATCAGACAGCACTACGGCGGTGTCGCGCAGCACTGTAAGCGGCTGTGCTTGGCCTTTTGGTGCTTGGAGTTCCCTCTGGTGCAGCAGTGCTATCGCTGCTGCCGTGGTATCGTTGGTGCGTGTTGGTAGAAAAGCACGACGTTAAAGTGCTGGGTTTGAAGATTCGAGCAGCAGAGAAGTTCTAAAATCAAGCACAAGCTCCATAACGAAATATATTAAACATGAATGTCACCCCGTCCTTCAAATTATTTCCATGCCAATTATTCCACTCTGAGTGTCTGCGACGCAATATCTATCATGCTCATCGTCAACATCATATTCCTTAGCACAAATTATTACCCAAATGCCGACAGTGTCGCACTACTCCGTAGCCACTACTAGTGGTGATAGGCAGGTCGCAGCGAAAACGTCCGCCCATGAAAACATGCACGGCTAATAAAGGAGACAGCAGTCAAATCAATGTACCTACTGTCATGTTGAACAAGTACATTTCCAATCCTCCAACTATTACCGAAACGATCGCCAGTAGAAAAAGAACACAAGGCAGGGAAGACAAAACGAGGAAATATGTCGATGATTGGCAAGTCACTTGGCAGAAATTGAGTGTGGACAGCAAATGAGCAGCTTCAACTTGAAGGCAGTGCAGAGACTCATAGTCAGGGAATGCACATCGATCCAAGAATCGTCTGCAGCAATTTGAAAAAGGCCAATACGCAAGGTCGCTTACTGGTTTTCATCTATCTGGGAGGGATCTGGCCGGCGCTTGGCCCAAAAGCTTTGTGGGATACGGAGTGACTTGGTTGGAAATGTGCGTAACATTTGCATTCTTCGGAAGGTTCCTTGTTGAAATGGCGAGCTTCCTTGGCTGAAGACGCTGGCTGTGGGAGACGGCTGTGGGAGACACCTTGTAGTGTCGTGCAACCATCTTTGCGCTTTCGCCATATGCCCTATTCCCCCCACCCCCAAAGCGTGCATGTGTAAACTGCAGCTACAAAAGTTCAAAACCCTCGGAATATTCAAACTGAGCCTGTGATTCATCAATTCGCAGTCGGCCTTCTTCAGTAAAACCTAGAAACCCCAAGAACGATTGATCGCCGACAATATGTTCATTCCAATCAATAGGAACTTGCCCATTTCCACTCGTGCCGCTTGGTAGAGTGACCCTACATAGCTGAGCCCCAATATCTTCCTCTGATTCGTTATTCGGCGTCACCTCTATTTGGATGTCAACCCCGCAATTGCCGGTCTGAACATACTGCATGCCGTTTGAGAAACCCGGTTTCGACGTTCTACCATCTCTTAATTTAGCCTTGTCTTTCTCTGGAATTTGTTCCAGCCCCACCACATCATTGGCTGTTGGCGATACATTGTGTTGTGGCTGATGCCTCGGCTCTTGTGTGCTGATAGGCAACGCCAGATCTATCGGTTGCTTGTCAAGGGTTGGGGAAAATATTTCCATGCCGACACCGCTGTCGGTAACGGATCCAACAGGTGTTCCAGAATTCCTCGATTCTGAACTGGAGTCTCGATGACCTGGGATGCCGCTCTGTTGACCTTTGAGTTGCGAATTCGCGAAGAGGCGAATGCAGCATTCCTCGAACATCAACTCGGTAGCCCGGTCGAAGGTTTTGCGCAAGTCTCGCTTGTCTTGAAGAGTAAGTTTCTCCAACGCTTTGGTTTTCTGTAGCTCCTGTAGAATCATTCCGCCCCCGTTCAAGCAAACTTCTCTTCTCAACAAACATATTTCTTCAGAGAGAGAATAGTCTAGGTATGGAGACACGGGTTGCGGCTGCCCAGGGAATAATATGTTCCATATGGCAAACCATTGATCTTCATTTTTGGGTTCTTTTGATTTTTTCGATAGACTTTTCGAGATTTCAGGTACGATTCCCTTAAACCGAAGAGTTCCGCCAGGAGGAGCAAGCTGGCAATCGAAGCCATCTGCTCGTGGAGCGTGTTGGTCAAGATGTTTTTTGTCAGGAAAGACTTCTAAGCAGCATCTGCAGTAGAAGTGAAGCATATGCCTTCTGTTGAGATGCTGCTTCACATCCCCGATTCTTGATAACTTGTACTTGATGCATTTGGTATGCTTTCTGGGCTCAAGTAACCAAAATGGACAAGCAAATGATCGAGGCAAAGCTGATTCTAACTTTGACGATTTGTTGCTTCGTTTATTTTGTTCGTCTTCATCAGAATCCGGATCGTCATTCCGGTCTCTCCTTCTTTTCATAGTATTTCTTCCTCCCGAGAAAGAGGTTTCCGATTGTTCAGATGGCAAGAACAACGCTGTGCTAGCGTATGCGTCACCATTGGTAGAGGCTTGACCTCCAGCAACAGATCTGAACCCTGAAAATGACCGAGCGATCATAATCCGATTAATCACAATCTCTAAGGTGGCGGGAATCGGACTGTCATCGTCCCACGACTCTGTCGACCCAGACGACTCAGATGATGGAAGCCAATCAGAATCAAAGGACGATTCTGAACACTCCGCCTGCTCCAAATTGGCTAGATCTAGTTGATTCTCGACGTGGAGAAGGGCTTCGTCCATGGAAAAGTCGCTAAATTCGACTGAATCCGCCGAATACTCAGTGTCATCTGAATTTTCTTCTATGTCAACTTCTTTGCATGTGAAAGAGGCAGCACCGACAGAGGAGGAGTCACGAATCAAGTCTGGGAAACGGCCAAACGATATCTCAGGGGTTCGGCCTTTGTTCAGGACAGGTTAGAAACTATGATGGATGATAGGTGAACCGAAACCTACCTTGATTACTACACCGTTCCACGAAGTGACGGCCAGAGAGCAGTTTTCTTGCACTGTAAGCATCGTCTTTGGCATCGAACTCGCAGCCCTTTTGTGGGCCGCAGCGGCAAATCTGTTCGGGGCTCTGAGTTTCATGCCAGATATAAAACCCATTTTCCTGTTGGACCAGCGATAGAGGCGTTGTAGATGGAATCTTTGCACCCCAACGGTCCATGTCGATCGGGTGAGGCTGCCACGATTGTAACAGGAATTCGGGGGAGATTTCGAATCCGTGGCATTCTTCTGGACGTCGTAAAATGGGGTAGCCTGCGACTATTACAAGTCCTTGTGGGAACATCAATTCCAATTGCCTGTGATTTATGGGTAGCATGTGGTTGGCAGCGCTTAACATTACATCAAAACATTGATCTGCTTGGCGCCCTAGGCATTGTTGCATTGATTCCCAAAGCTGATCCTGGGAAGAATCGATCACATTGACTGGATCGGCGAAAGTAGGCGTTTGCTGAATATCTAGGCGCACACTGGGACTCTGTAGTGCCGCATGCAACCAAGCCAGTTGTTCTGCGCATTCGATAATCGTATGGAAGGGCCCTGAAACACCCACAACTAGGTGGCCGTGTTCAGCGGAAGCGACTACACGTGTGCCGTCCGGCAGGTTGGCTATAAAACTTTGAGTAAACAACATCTCGTTCCTGAACCGTGCGCAAAACCACTTACTGACAAACACTTCAGCGTTGTTTTCAGTAGCCCGTATCAAGCTGAGGATTTGATACCAGGTCAATGGCCAGGTCTGTGCCATGTACTTTTCGATGGAGATCGCCTGTAATTTGCCGGCGCAACATGCGACAACCATCGATTCGAACGATCTTGTAGTCCTATTCTTGACACCGGATTCTTTGTGTTCAAAGAGGGCCCAATTCAAGATTCTCATCTTGATCGTATGTCTTTGTAGGGGCAAGAACCAGCTGGTGCTTCTCCTGGTGAGACTATGGAGAAACTTCTGCCGGACATTAACCCTAGAGCTGGAACCCTCAAGCTCTGCCTGGTCTTGTAGCACCTCTTCGTTTCCTAAACTCTGGAGCGGCCTCCTGAATGACCTGCTGTCTGAAATGGTGCTTTCGTACGTTGGTAGGCTAATGTCGGTCATTTCTTCATCGCTGTCGTTTTCGCCCCCCCTAGATTGGTCAGCATGATAAATTCCACCAGAGTTACTGGGGAAACCTTACAACGACATCTTCTCGTCCATCGTAGTCACTTTGCTTCCGCCTTCCCGCTCACACTCACTACCGGTTCCGAAACCAAGAGCATCGTTCGAAAGTTCATGAACAATTCTTCTATAGCGGGATTCTTTGACGCTCCAGCTTATTTCATGACCAACCTCTGTGCTGTCGAGAGGATGAGTAGGAGAGTGACGCTGGTTCGAAGGAATGCTGCGGTAAGGCTTGGAACCGATATATACAGAGCCGCTCGTTTGTGCTGCGTTTGGGCGGGGGAGGAGAGCTATATTCCTTTGCGCCGCGCGGAACACGGTGTCCCTCTCGGCGGCATCCTTGACGTAGCCGTCGCACTTGATATCGGCCTTCGCACACCGAGTACATGCAGGCTTGCCCTCGTCGCACTTGACTCGCCGGATCTGACAGGTGATGCAACCCGATCTGACCTTTGGCTTTGAAGCGCGTTTCTTTTTGGGCGGAGGCGTCGGAGCGAGCAGAGTCTGATCGTGACCATTTGCCGCCGACTGAGGAGAAGACGAGATTGCAAGAGGCGGAGGTTTTGATGATAGGAAAGAACTCACAACCGGGTACCCATGACCCAACAGCTCAGGAGAATCCGAGAGAGAATCGTCCTTAGCTGTTATGGTTGTGAATGGTTTTAGGGCCGCTGGGATGGAATACATGGAATCAATGGTCAGCAACCTCGGACTACACCGATAAAGTGGTATTGTCGACAGGAGCACTCAACTCCAGCTACCACTTGCCGATTGACTTCTTCGAGCTTCGCGATGTTGAAAGGGGGGAAAGCTGACAAGAAGGTTTGCCCGCAACGAGGATGCGCACTGATGCCTAAAAGGCAACGACGGGGCGGCGCAGCAGAAGGCGTCCCCTTCTCATTCCAACGATAAGTGAGACACACGTCTGTGAACAACCACCAATCAAATCGAATGACACATCCGTGTTTTACGAACCAGTGCTGGATTCTGTGTCCTGCGCCATGCGTGTTTGGTGGTGTACCAGTGTGAAATGGTGATATTGACCGCTCAGTGTTGTTGAAAGTGCGTGTTGATGCCACGATGCAGTGAACAATGGCCTCATCCGTATGAATCGTGATGTTCGTCAAAGTAATAAAAGGACCCTGGGGAAGACTAAAATGACCTGAAAAAAGCTTCAGTTGTATAACATTTCATAGCCTTGACATCCTCAAGAGCTTTTAACGTTATAAGTCTTCTATAAGCCCTGTCTGAAAAGGCGCAATTTTCCAGAGAATAATGCCATCCCATTCGAACGTTTCTGTAGCCACAACCGGCAGCAGCAGGTCAATTGAACATCCAATCCCGGAAGCGCTTGGCCATGGGCTTTTACTGACTAATGGGACAGTCGCAGAAACAAGACACCTGCCGTGATGCTCGTAGAATACCTCTCTAGGGCTCCAACCGTCACCGAAAGCATTTCCCGCGGCAAAACAACAAAGGATAGGATGAAGAAGGTGCATCGCGGTCTTGAGAAGTGGCAGAAGGATTGGAACACGATGGGACACGCGCAGAATGAAAAATGAGATCATGGCCTAGGAGTCGGGTATCGCTATGTATGGAGCGTCTACCCGCATCGTATGGTACTGTGTCATGCCTGTTTTCCACTGGGTTGAGAGAACAGGAAAATAGAGATGTCTGAAATTCTTCATATATTCTTACGACACTCAAGCATGCTGGGTTTAAGAACTGTATCAACCGAGCATGAGTGAAGAGCAGTGTCTTAGTCCAATAGACGTCAACTTCTGATCACACTTGCACCACCCGTCGCAAGGTTTAAAGTTGCTCGAACTGGCAACTAGAATCAATTAAGCGTTGTCGGGCGCTCAGGTCCCTAGTTCATCTGATTCGCCGGCCGTTTGTGGGGAAGATCGGATCGATGATGGCTCGATGACCAGTCCAAGCACTCCCGTCAGGGGCACACCATCTCCATAGTCCTGTCAAATGCTGGATATGACCCTGAAATGATCTCAGAAATTGCATATACAATGGTGTATTCCTTAAAGAACACTTCGTCAAGCTCTTTGAGCCAAGTCCGTTGTTATGATCCATCGTTGTCGCATTTCGTGCAGAACCTCAAACGGCCCCAAGAACAAAAGCTCAAGCCACAAGCACACCAACCTCGTCCGTGCATCAAAACTCCCTTTGACACTCATCTGTGCCATTTCTTTTTCTAGATCGAGAATAACGGCATCATAGACATTTCTACCCTAAACCGAGCAGAACCCCTAAAAGTGATGTCATCACTCCCGCGTCACGGCCTCCGTCCATCAACCACATTCCTTTACTCAAAAGCGACAACATCGCACCATTTCAAACTTCCAATCACATCCCGAATTTTTCATAATACCAAACCACCAAATCAGTTCACCCCAATCCATCGTCACCACTTCTCCACAACCTCCAAAATGGGCTCCAACTCCTTCGACCAAGACTGGAAAACCGCCGCCCCCTACCTCCCCTCCTCGCAAGCCGAAGTCGACGGTAAGCCCTTCGACAAGAAGATCCGCGGCGAGTGCCACTGCGGCCAGGTCTCCTACTGGCTCTCGCGCGACCGCCCGCTCGCCTCCAAGTTCTGCCACTGCCGCGACTGCCAGAAGATGCACGGCGCGCCCTTCCAGTGGGCCGCCATCTTCCACAAGACCGACCTCGCCTTCGACCGCGGCGTCGACGGCCTCGCGTTCTACAACTCGGGCTCCAAGAAGACCAATCACGACCTGCCGTGCAAGGTGTCGTGCGGCCACTGCGGGAGCCGTATCATGGATGAGGGGAGGAATATGGTGTTGCTGTTTCCGGGGCTGTTGCATTTTGATGAAGAGGAGAAGAGGGAGAAGTTTGATGTGCAGTGAGTATCTTTGCCCTTCCATTTGATTGAGGTGTTGAGCAGGGTGAGAAGATTTGAGATGCGGGTGTGCTGACGGTGTGTAGGATGCACATCTTTTATAAGCAGAGGGTGGTCGACTTACCTGACGGCAGACCGAAGTGGGCTGCCCTGGACGAGAAGAGCGAGCTGATGGACGAATTGCTCGACGATGAGAAAAGTGAAAAGATTTCTGTCTCCAAGGCGACTGAGTCCTCAGAATCGGCGAAAAGGAAACGAACGGCCTAACGTAGCAAAGATATCAACGAATGGTGGAAGCCCAATCTAATTATTTGTTCCAATGAGAAATGATATCATCCTTGTCATCTCTACGTGCAATGACTCTCCTCTTCGTTTAGCAGTGTCAGAAACTCGCGAGGACCCTAGCCGGCTGCTTTCTGTAGACATCGCCACGTTGAATGCATCTAGTACATCGTGGAAGACATGATTCATTTATTCTCGCGTTGGTTTACTCGTCAAGCTACCTTTCCTAGTCCTTTCTGACTCACTAGGTTTAGGCTCCTCCCGCAGTGAATCAGTTCGAGGCTATTCGCATGTTTTCTGTCAAAGTCATATTGCACTTAATCACAGCCGATTCTACGACAAACTCTGGCAACATCTCACGATAAAAGGATCGCGAAGAATCATCTTTCATTGCTAATTGACTATTTCCGTTCATTCCTCATTACTTCACTTCGCCACAGCAATGGTATACTCCGAGTTCCCATCCTCGACGATCAAAGGCGCTGCTGCTGTCCAGCTTCCTTCCACCAAGGAGCCGAACACCTGCGGCTTCATTGATTCTCCTACTTCTGCACCGACGTAGGCCGTATCTTGTCACTTGGGGTCCCCGCTACACGTACTGATCGCCTCACAGGATATCCCCAAAAGACCAGGCGTGGACGTGTCCCGGGCCGTGTATATCGTCAAACTCATTCCTAGGCTGCCGCTCCCCTGTACCGACAAAATGCCTCGGGTCGTCCGCGGAGTCCATAGCGGGCGGCTGTAAAGAGGGCGAGCTGTGCTGGTGAGCAGGCAGATATTGACTCTGTTTGTAATTCACGACACTGACATTCCAAACAGCAAATACCGACCCGATACCGCGTGCTATACTTGGCTCTCAACTGATGATGCATCGACGTTTACCCTCTACGAGTGTAGTTCCACAAGCGGCACAGGTAACCTCCTGGCATCTCCGACGGACCTGCCCGGCCCTATTTTAACCACCATCCTCGGTTCCACGTCCAAAATTCTCACGGGATCTGAGATACCATCAGTAACAACCGCAACCTCACTCCCAACATCGACACAGGAGCCGCAGAAAGAGGCCTCAAAGGGCGCCATAGCAGCCAGCGTCGCAGGCGCCCTCGCGTTCCTCGGCCTCCTCGCAGGCGGGGTCGTGTACTTGTACATATGGAACAAGAAGAAGAAGAAACGGGAGGGGCTCACGGGGCTTAATCGGAGGGGGAGCATGGCCATCTCGGGGCCGTACATGGTCAGCGGGTTACCGCCCAAGTTCCCGCCGCCGCCGCCTGCTCCACCGCGTCCGCCGATGAGCCCGGGAGTGTATGACATGGAAGTTTTTGATCAGGGGAGAGGTACTTCATCGATGTATAGTACTGGAAACTACGTTGAGAGGGCCTCCGAGGGGCTTGTGCCGCCGGCATTGAATGTTCCTGGGAGACCGAGGAGGGATGGGGAGGCTGTTAGTGGCGGGTGGATTTGAGAGGGACACTTGTCAATTCTTTCTGTACTGAAAAGTGACAGTTGTGGCATCTGGATCGATGGTGACTCATGCCCGAAAATTCTTAATCATCCATCCCGAAATTTTGTGCACTGGAAATTGTTGGTGACGTGTGGTTGAGAATGGGACGAACATCGGAGGTGCGGCGGTTCCGACTCGGCGGGTGGTGATGTGTCAACGGGAGCGCGGGAGGGAAGGTCCTTGAACCGCCGGCGGGGGAGAGCGGGCACCGCTGAAGTCGCAGTGGTCCTCCAAGGGTAGGCCCTGCTCGGTTGCTGCTCCCGGGAGTGGACTGAGGGGGCATTTGATGGATCGTCGCTGCTTTACTTACAGAGTGGTATTGAATGGATTTCACGCAGGATGCATTAGGAGATGGAATTGAAGAGCCAGAAATTCGTTTGGAGGGAGAGAAATGCCCTAGTGAGTTCCGTGATGGCGGGTGACTTTAAGCGCAGGTCTCCCGTCTGTTAGCCGGGCTCCCGAAAGCTTAGCGGGTGGTCCCGCGTATCACGGGCCTTACTTTGAGAGGGCATTATCGGACGTTTGAGCGCAGTAGCCGGCGCTGATTGCAAAAACTATTTTCTATGAGAGTGTTTGAGTGCATTTTTCATGAAAGTTAAGTCTCGGAAACAGCGGCGCCCAAAAGCAGCGGCCGGCGGGATGCATGCGTGGGATTCTCACAGTGAGACAACACGCTGCGTGGCCAGCGTCAGGTGGGTTCATAGCCGCTCTTTTTAAGGCAAAGCCCCTCACTCTCTCGCCCAGCCAAGGCATCCGTCCCAGTTGGTTGTCCGTCCTCCTCCACGAGTGTCATGCACCATCACCACGCACTACAGCGGCATCTACACCATTTCAAGGGGTGACCCGGCACAGAGGGGCCAAGTCACGGGCTGGTGCCGATGCCGGTGGATAATCGCGATAACCTAAGCCAGTGGGGACGCTTAATCAGATGATCTGATAAGATCCTAAATTTCACCACTTTCCCACCCCCGAATCCTTCAGTAGCATTTTCCCTCAACCCCTCGGAGCACCGAGCTGTCCCTCCCGAGGCTCCTCACCTCGCCTTTTCTTTCCCACTTGCCGTGAGCCGCCCAGTCTTTGCGTCTGCGTCCCCTTGCAACTCGCTCCAGACATTTCCCACCAACCCCTCCAAAGGCATTTCGCATCATCACCATCGCCGTCGCCTAGCAGCAGCTCGCATATCGCAGCGTCCCCCGCCAACGGCCCGAGCGACCAGATGCGAAGCTCCCGACCGTGATGCGCGCACCGTGGTCATCGCCGTCCTCGGCGACAGGACGAGGACGAGGACCGGGACTCAATCTCACCGTCGTCGCCGCGACTGCGCTCCTCTTCGCTACATCCGTCGCCGCCTCCACCGTATCCGTCGGCGGCCTCTGCTACGACGCCTGCGTCAACACCATCCGCCAGCCGCACTTCAACGACACCGCCCCGGCCAAGTCGAAGCTCCCGCAATCGTGCAAGAGCCTGCTGCACATCAAGTCGCTGTACCTCTGCACGCACCTGCACTGCGACGCGCCGCACCGGGATGCTGGGCTGGGTACGCAGAACGCGACATGTCAGCAGTACATGAACGTGTCGCTGCCGCCGTTAGAGATTATCGGAGGGTACTCGGAGGAGGAGATCAAGGGCCTGAGGAGGCTGACGAAGGAGGAGGGCACGGCGCAGACTGTCTTGAATGAGGTTGTGCTGCCCGCGGAGCCGTTTTACCAGATTTGGTATGATTCTTTGGAATCGGTCGAGTATACCTACAGTCGGCATTATCGATATGGGTATGTGCATTACCTCGAGTCGACGAAGCACCGCTGACAAGATTCCAGATTCTATGTTATCGTCTTCTGGGTTATTGTGTGCGCTTTCGGTCTGGCGACCCGTCTTGTGGGGGCCATCGCCAGCCTCCAGCGCGAGGAATGGGACTCGGAGAAGAAGCCCAACGCGCTGCACTGGGCTGCTCTATGGCTCAAGCGGTACATCACCATCCCGGCAACCTTTGGCTACCGCTGCTCGCAGAACCTGGGTTGGTGCACGATACCGCCCCGCATCCAGAGCATCACCATCTTCGCCTTCATCGCCGTCAACACGTGGTACTGTTGCTACGGCTATTCTCTCCTCCCGGGGCACATGTAGTAGGTCGACCCCTTCCACCATCTCAGTCCTGTACTGACTCAAGAAGCTGGCCGGACATGTCGAAGCAGATGGGCCGCTACGTCGCCGACCGAACCGGCATCATCTCCTTTGCCAACTTTCCCATCATCTGGCTGTTTGGCATGAGGAACAACCTCCTCATGTGGGTGACCGGCTGGGACTTTGGCACGTACAACAACTTCCACCGCTGGGTTGCTCGCGTTGCCACTGTCCAGGCTGTAATCCACACCGCTGCCTATGTTATCCTCATTCTAAGTGAGGGCGGCTGGACATACTTTCTCTGGTGGTTCACGCAAATGTTCTGGTGGGCCGGCTGGTTTGTAAGTACTCCCACTTCATCATCTCGTCCATCACTAACCCCCACAGGCAACCTTCGGCATGGTCTTCCTCCTCGCCGCCTCCGTCTTCTGGATGCGCCGCAAGCAGTACGAGCTCTTCCTCGTCCTCCACATCCTTCTCTCCATCCTCACCCTCGTCACCATGCTCGGCCACGTCTCCATCTTCAACCACCAGTTCGACATGCTCTTCTGGATCCCCTTCTACATCTGGGTCGCCGACCGCGTCCTCCGCATGTCCCGCACCCTCGCCTTCAACCTCAGGTTCTGGAACACCTTCGCCCTCGCAACCTACGACGCCACCTCCAACATCGTCCGCCTCAGCATCCCCTACCCCACCTCCTTCTACGAGCCCAAGCCCGGCACCTACTACTACCTCCACGTCCTCTCCGACAAGCGCGCCTGGGAGAGCCACCCCTTCACCATGGCCTGCACCACCCTCAACACCCACCACACCCGCAAGTTCTCCTCCGAACAGACCCCGCTCCTCGTCGCCTCCGACGACAACCCCGTCGAGCCCATGTCCGAGGTCGACCTGCACCCCCGCACCGGCACCCCCTCCATGACCTTCCTCATCCGCCCCTACGACAGCTTCACCGCCCGCCTCCGCGAGGCCGCCGCCGCCCCCTGGCCGCGCCCCGCCCGCCTCCGCGTCTTCGTCGAGGGCCCCTACGGCCACACCCAGCCCTTCTCCCAGTTCGACGACCTGCTCTTCATAGTCGGCGGCAGCGGCGTCGTCGTCCCCCTCGCGCACCTCCAGCACCTCTGCCGCGCCGCCTCCCGCGCCCGCTCCGTCAAGATCGTCTGGGCCGTCCGCGAGCTGAGCTTCGCCGCCGACGTCCTCCGCCAGGACTTCGAGGACGCGCTCGACAGCGGGAAGCTGGCCGTCGACATCTACGTCACGCAGACGAGCCTCGCGACGAACGCCGTGCGGCCCGACGACTGGCCCGAGCACGTCAGGCTGATGTACGGACGCCCGGATGTGAGGGAGGAGGTGCAGGACGCCGCGACCGCGGCTGAGAAGAGCCGGCTCGCGGTTGTGGCGTGCGGGCCGAACGTCATGGCTGACGACGCGAGAAAGAGCGTTGTTGAGATGCTCGGACGCGGGTATTCTAGGATCGAGTACTTCCAGGAGAGCTTCAACTGGTAGAGACATGGGAATTAGATGATTAGACGGATAGCCAAGTCTTTTGGATCAGCGATGTTTTTAGCATAACCCTGGCGTTGGGCGGTTTGGATACGGATACCATGACATTTATACACAATCTTACAACTAGATTATGAAGTATTTCAAGCATTTATCGTCGCAATACTCCCGAGGCTTTCCGCCGTGTCGCTATCCATGCGGTTGTCCTTGTTGTCCACAATCACGATGCGGTCGATCAACCAGACATACCCGTCCGAACAGTTAAACCTCTCAACTTGGCGTCTGAATGAATAGCCCTTCTGGACCTCCCACATCAATACTGATTTAAGAACGACAACCTACCCCCCGCAGACATACTCTCGGGCAACGCTCCACGTCAATACCAAGTGCTCCTGTTGGTTGAATTTGCACAGGACTTATCCGGACACCATGTCAGATGGCGCCACTCCTCCGTTTGCTGGTACGTCGACGGATCCATCGTCCTCAGCCAGTAACTCGACGGCCTCCGTCTGTTGACGTGCCCGTTTTCGTCCGTCGAGATCTCGGAGGTGGCGCCTATCGAGAACAGAGAGCCGCGCAAGTAGATCCTTCTGCCGTCTGACGTCCACTCGTAATGGTACAGGCAATGCCGACACACCTTGGAGTGGCACAGCATGCTCGCATAACCCGGCGATATCGGAAACCTGCCCACGCGCCTTTCGTCGGCGGTGTTCTTGGCTGCACAGCAAAGACACAACCATTCGTCTCTCTCGTCGCTCCTGTGGTACTCCAGCGACAAGGCCGACGGCTGTCGGAAGCAGACACACCGGTGCCAGTAAAACACCTTCATCAGCTTTTCCAAGTCAAACGAGACGTGTGGGCACAGCAATCCCGGATGCCGTTGATTGAACTGCTTAAGCGCTCTGCGGATACCATCCTTGGTGAGGATCTCCCCGCTCGATAACGTGTAAACAGGCGCCTTCCATTCAAGCCTCGACTTGCCTGCGGAATCCCCCGTCCCCGTCCATGGGGGATCGTAGGTGACTTCGGGAGCCTGGCCATGTCTCCCGAACGCATCGGCGCATTGCCGGCAACGTAAGACAGACCTTTTCCTGCTAGGCCCTGCGCCAATCCAGCCCTGGACACGTGGCCAAGAAAGCAGGTTGTGCGGGCAGATCCGCAGCATCCCTTCCCATCCGATGCAGATTCGATCCCGACGCTGTCGTTCGGCGGGGGAGAACCAGCTTGGATGGTGGGAGCACATGCAAGCGGCGCATGCGACGTACCTGTCCCCCCGGGTGTAGAGCGGGTAGATACCCTGCCTTTCCTGACTCCTACCAGCCAAACATCGCGCACAAAACGACCTCCGTTGTAAAACGTACCAGAGACTATCCCGCTCCTCCGCCCGCAGCGCCTCCAAATTAAACTCAACCCCCGGGATGAAATGCGGAACAGGCGCCGTCTTGCCCCTGAGCCTCCGATAGGCGCGGAGCAGCCGTGGCACGCTCGGCTCCGCCGTCGTCGGGTCGATCTCAGCGGTGGTCTTCTGGTGGTACTCTGAAAACGCGGCGTACCGGAAGAGCGCCGCGAAGAGGTGCGACACCTGCCGGACGAGATAGAGGTCCGGCGGCGCGAGGCGCTCCATGATCTCGAGCAGCAGCTCGTTGGGGAGGCGGAGCAAGGGGTTGGACGAGTAGTTCTCGAGCCGGCGGGTTTGCCATGCCGTGTCGTAGCCGGTGGGGATGCTGGGGGGACTGTGGGGGACGAGATCGCGACGGAAGCGGATGGTCGGGAAGGGATCGGGGTTGGTTCTCTGGAGCTTGGCGAGGAGGCTGCGCATCATCGTCTTCTGTTTTGAAGCTTTGGCAAGTCAGTGTTTTCGTATACGTAAGAGCACGAGCGGTTGGGAGGGGGGAGGGGGGCAGCTAAGAGAAGTTGAGAACCTCTATTGACCATCGCTAAGTATCACTTGGCTGGGCAACCCGTTGGTATCCATATGAGCGGCCCTGCCGGTAAACTCTGTCCGCCACCTGGTGATGGTCGAGAGAGGTTCTCAAATTCCTGTCAAGCTTTGATGCACCTCACTCAGCCTGACGCTGACCCCCCTGATACCTGCCAGGGCCATGGAACCCTCGATGCAGGCATCATCACCGCCCAGGACAACCAGCTCGGCTTCACTGGCGCTGCTCCGGATGTCACTCTCGACGCTTATTGAGGGTCCAGTGTTTGCCGTATGGCAGTCAGGACAACAGAAATTGCGTACCCGGCGACGGCGTACGCCTTCATAGACTGTTCTCCGCTGGTGAACGCTATTCTCGTAGGAGTCGACTTCACCTACGTCCATGTTTTCGTCGTTGCTGATGTAATATATGTCATCGCTGTGGTCGTCGTCGTCCCTCATCATCGTCCCTGAAACTTATCCCCCCCACATCTACAACCTTACAGCGATGCTATCGACTGGATGGTGCAAAGACTCTGCGTTGTGTCGACGATCCATTGCGTTGGAGCCGACGTTCGATCTAACGCGTCAATAATCAGACGGGGAACCTGAAGTGATGCATAGCTGTGTCTCATGCTAGATGTGCCAATAAGCTCTTCTTCGAATTATTATGCTTGAATTCTTATAGGTAAGTGCGTGCCCCGACGACTCCATCCAGTCGCCTGTGGTTGCCCCAATCCATCGGGTATCCCATATCCTTAAACCATGTCCATGAACAAAAAGAAAGCCGAGCAGCACCACCCCTCGTCGCCAACTTTCAGACCTCCTCGTTTTATCGTACATGTTTAACATCCCGCTTAGTTGTGCGGCTGCTGCGGCGGCATGTGCATGCCCTCCTTCTGCGGCTGGTACCCCTGGACGATAGGTCCCGTAGACAGGCGCGCCTTGACCTCGTTGTCCTGCTGGATGAGCGCGCAGCAGCAGCACCAGTAGCTCACACAGCAATCGCTCGCGCCTGACCCCTTGATACCGAAGCGTTCACGGATCTCGCCGCGCTTCATAAGCGCGTAGATCCACCCGCAACCGGTGAAGCATTGGATAGCACCGTAGAGCAGGCAGTCCGTATTGATGGCCTCGTACGTCTGCATCGTGGGGTCGCGCATGCGCTCTGTGGTCTTGCCAATGACTGTGGGATGGTGTTAGTCATAGCTGATCAACGAGGAAAAGAGCCGTCGTCGATGAGAGGCGTGCGTCAGCAGATGTGAGGGAGACGTACGGATGCATGGTAGCCAGTAGGCCAAGCAGCAGCTGTCAATGGGCGAGCAGCTGCACAAGCTGGCCTGCCATTCCTGGTTCTGGACGGCGGCGCCCTGGGTGTACTCCTGTTGAATGGGCTGCTGCTGGGGCTGGCCCTCGTATGGGTTCGGCTGCATTTGCTGTTGCTGCTGGTATTGCTGTTGTTGCTGTTGTTGCTGGTAATCCATAATGGCGTTGGTCTAGGAGCTTTGAAATCTATAACGATGATAACCTGAGCAGCGTATAGGAAAGGCGAGCGAGGTTGTGTAATGATGCAGACGGCAGGAAAATGAAGTAGTTCAGACGGATTGGGAACGAGATGCAAGGGGGGGACACGTTGATATATGAATCGGCCCCCAGAGGTAGCTACATTTGAAAACGGGAAGGAACTAATTAAGTAAATCAGCCAAGTAGGAAGGAACTGAGACAGTCATGTGGGAAAGACCAACCAGACGGATGCAGAAGGGGGGGAAATAAACAGTCGGGCAACGCCTGCGTGAAGCTCGAGAAATGGACCGGAAGCGGTTTAACGTCACACCAAGCTTCTCACCCTGGCCAGCAGCTGAGCCAGAGGGTTAATGAAAAGATTCAGCCAACCTTTATACCTCAACACCAAAGGTCCGCACTAAACCGTTAGATGGCGCCCCAATCGGCGTCTGGACAGGCGAGGCTCGTGGGGATGCGGTGGTGTCATGTTTGCCGGCCGCTTCGTCTCATGCCATATGTCGATGCCTGAATCCTTCCTGTCGGACCCATATGGCGCTCTCGTGGTGCGGAACCAGATCGGCGGAGAGGACCGCTGCGATCAGACCCTTCACTGTTCACAGCTGGGAATTGGAGTCTGCCTGGCGAGCCCGCCCCTGTGGCTTTCTACCCATTTTGCTGTGATGATAGGCAACATGGGTCGAAGATGTGGGAGGCAGCAGCCGGAGGGGCGCCGCTAGGAAGCGATGGCGTCCTAAGGCTGAGCTTGGCGGGCTGTGTAGCCGGGGACGCTGATGCAGGGGTGGAAGTGAAAGTCCTTCCCTTTCCTTTTTCTACATTTGCAGATTTTCAGCAAGTCAGCCCAAAAAAAGAGCTTGTGTAATTATCTGGGGTGAGGAGCTAGCATGTGGTGAGATGAGTCTTGTGTAACATGATCCAGAGCATCAACCCCTTTTGGGGCGAGAGAATCGGCTGCCGTTTGACCTTGTCTTGGAGTGAAGAAACACCCTTAACTCGACAGCACCAAGTCCAAGGGAATAAACTCTCGGCAGGCAGGATTCCCGGAGTTCGTCGCCTTACTCCAAGTGGATGCTTCCTCGACAGCGCTTACTGTGATCGTCGCCGCCAGAGCAAGTCGGGTCCTGCCAAGTGGGCGTGAGGTGGAATGAAGGAATGTTCAGCCGTGGAAGCGAGAGGTGAGGTACTTTTTAGGCTCAGCTTCCCTGCCGCCGCCCACGGCTTGTCCACCTGCAGGGCGGGCAAAGCAAATAAAAAGCCCACTGTTAATTGCCCGCTGCGTGGCACTTGGTACTTGGCCTCCTCGAGCTTATTCCCGACCCATGCAGTACTTGTGTGTGGTTCCTTCTCAGCCTCAGTTGGCTGCATGTAACCTCAACACACCACCATTGCCCCAAATCAACGAGCGAATCTGCAGGACCAGACTAGTTTGTCTATCGATTCCGAATTCGAATATTCGCTGTATCTTGGTATCTCATGAACTTCCCTAATCGGGTGAAGAAAGCAGAGAACATGCATCATGAATCATTCCTCTTGGACTTCTTCACACCCTCAACCTCGGCCTCAACCTCCCCACCACCATCTTTCGAATCAATCTGCTCGCCCTCGCGGCGGTGAATCTTTCGGCTCATAATCACATAGTCCGGCACAAACACCTTGCCGAACCGCAACGTCCTCTCAACCGGCGACGTCGCGTCCCTCTCGAACCCCAGCTTCTCGTAGAACCCCCGCGCCGCCTTGTTGGCCACGAAGCACGTCAGCATCACCTTTTCCACGACGGGTATGCTCTCCGCAACGGCGATGAGGTAGTCCATGAGCTTGCGGCCCATTCCCGTGCTACATCACCGTCAGCAAATTTCAAGCTTCACGAGCCAAACACCGCCACAAATAAAAGCAGAACTTACCCCCGCAGCTCCTCCAACAAGTGAATCTCATAGCAATATACCACCGCCTCGCCCTCCTCAAACGTCGGCATCAGACTCGTGAACCCACACAACCTCTCGCTGTCAGACTCCTTGACGAGCACGTACCGCAACTCCGGGCTCCGCATCTCTTTGATCTTCGCCGCCGGCTTCCACCCCCACGACGACGCGCGGTAGTCCGCGCCGCTCGTGTACTCCACCATGTCGAAGCACGCCTGCATCTCGTCGACGGACATCTTGGCCGGCGACTTAAGCGCGAGGGTGTACGCCTTTTGCGTCGCGGGGTGCGTCCATGATGTCCAGTCTGCGCTGTTGTGTTATCCAATGGTAAGTATCGTCCATGGCTGTGATGCGTGAGGTGCTGTACGAACCTGGGTTGCTGCAGGTGGTCTCTGATGAAGTCCTCGTCCGTCTTGCGGTTCGCGGACTCGATGGGGTTTGTAGGCGCCCTCCGCCGCTTGACGGGCATCTTGAGCTTCTGGGCACCAACAGACCAAAGAAGGTAAGGCGATGATAAAAAAGACAAATTCATGTAGAATCCGAAATCCTGAACAATATTCTCCCTGCCAAAGATAAAGGATCCGTGACTTTACTCAGGTCCTCCCCTTTCGCATCGTTGTAAATCCCACAATCCCAACTCGCTGAACGCGCCCCGACGCGTCCACTAAAGCATGCATCACCCCAGGCCGCCGGGCACTTGTCTTCCCGGGGGGGGCACACTCCCGAAGTTTCCCCGTCCTGACCTCATCCACCCAAAAAGTTTCCACACTCACCCACCTCGCTCACCTTGAGAGGCAAGAGGCTCACTTGAGACCATCATCAATATTCAGATGTAGTCGCCCTTTCACCGCGGCACCAATGCCCCTCTTCACCCCCTTGTGGTCCGCTATCCGCAGCTACTCCAATGGCCCGGCCAAGTCGCGCCTCGGGAAGACGCTGAGTCTGGATCATGTATGTTGCCGTTCCCAACTCTCATGCATCTTACATACATACCCCTGCAAATTTCAACATATAAGGCGCAAATTGGATAGTAAGCACATGGATTTTGACGAGTACACAGTTCCTCCAGCGCTCCCGCGCCCTGTCCCTCTACCGCGAAATCCTGCGCGGCACACAACGCATCGCGGACCCGACCACCCGCGCCGAGTCCCGCCGCTACGCCCGTGATGAGTTTGAGCGTCACAGAGACGTGACGGATATTGTACGCCCACCTTGATCCTTTTCTCTCTCTGCGTTTCCGTCTTTATCTCTTTCTCTGTCTTTGTCTTTCTCTGTCTTTGTCTCTCTCCGTCTCTGTCTCTCTCCGTCTCTATCTGTCATCTCTGGCAAGCAAATTCAAACACTAACCCTAACCCAGAACCACATCCGCTACCTCATCTCAACCGGCAAAACAGAGTTCCAAGGCATGGAGCGGTACATTGACGGAATGTAGAGTTTAGTTCTTGCGTTTTTTGTAATATCCCGATCTGTATAATACAACAGGCCTTTGCCTCAATGCGTCTATTCTCCGTGACGGTCGTTTCTTCTTCCTCTCACCGCAGCACCCCATGCTCGTGAAGTAAAGAGGCTACATCGGAGCCTCATCTATGCAGCAACACGTCCTCGCACCAATCTGCCTCCGTAGTGTACACAATCATCCCCAAACCCCGCCCTCGTTCGACTACGACTGGCGCTGCTTGTGTCTCGGGTTCGCCTTGCAGATGACGTAGAGGTATCCGTTGTGTCGCTTGCCGGCCTTGCGGCGGACGATCTGTGAAGAAATATCCTGTTAGCCCATGTTTCTGCCGTTTTCCCCAGAAACTGGTCCTTCTTCCGCCTCCATCTTGACCCCATCTCCTCCTTCAAACACATCACGCCACCTCTCCTCCTCCTCTCCAAGTCCCCCAGCATCCCACCCTTTTCCTCAAACCCCGGAAAGAAAGAAAAAGAGCTCACCTTGCAGTGCTCACACCTCTTCTTCACCGAAGAATGCACCTTCATCCCCCTCGTCTGCTGCGCCACCGCGCCCGCAACAGCAGCGGCGGCGCTCTTCTTCGCAAACAGCGCCTCCGTCTTGGCCATCGGCTGCCTCGTCATAATCACCGTCGACATGTTGGCGCGCATGGAGCCCGCAACGGCGAGCTTCGCGGCGGCGGCGGCGCAGCATTGCGGACGGGCGGTCGCGAGGGACAGCGCCCTGAATGAGGCGGCGAGGGAGGCCATTCTGTGATTTCAGTGCGCTTGATGATTGCGGCACGTTGTTTCGGGGTCGACTGCAGGCTGCGGCAGACGACGGGACGGCGAGATCGTGGTCGATTGGGAGGCTCCGCTGGCGACGACGACGACGACGATGTTGGATGACCTGGATGGCTTCGACATCGCGGGAGCTTTTTTGGGTGTGTCACGTGGGTGGATGTCTGTGCGCTTATCGCGTGTTGGGTCTTATCGCGGTTTGCGACATCGGATGAAAAAGTTGGATTGCGACGGACTGCAGATGACGGGTTCACGTTGAATTTGGGCATTGCGACATGATTTGGTCGTAAATAAGCAAGATGTTCTGGTTATCGGTCCCTCTTACGAGTAGGTCGACTTTGGTATCACTCCGTACAAGAATTCGGTCGTCCGTCATCTCGGGAAACTACATACAATACTATCGGAACTGGTGGGGCATCCGACATCGACGAATAGGACATATTTAGAAAGATCACTAGGACTCATTCAAAATGCTTAAAAATTGAACACTTTTCTCTATAGTGATGCTCTTCCTTTTGTCCAATGTCTACCTTTTTGGACCCCCAACTCACCTCAATGAAAAAAACTCCCGACGCCGAACCGAATCATGTACCAGAAGAAAATGTCTATGAACAGAATAATTCGGAGATTTCTTCCCCCACTCAGCTTCGGAGGAAAGTCTTGAAAACGCCCGACTGGCTGCAGTCCTCCCACGGGTATCCAATCTCGGTCAGGAACGTCTCGAGATCCGCGACCTCGTCGTCGGGGCAGACGATGCCCGCGAGCACCTTGGCCACGTCGCCGCCGTAGTTTCTGTAGTTGAACAGGCTGATGTTGAACTTGGGGCGCAGCGTGCGCAGGAACTTCTCGAGCGCGCCGGGGCGCTCGGGGAAGTTAAACATGTAGAGCCGCTCGTGCGGCACGTTGGAGCGCCCGCCGACGAGGTAGCGGATGTGGCTCTTGGCGAGCTCGTCGCCCGAGAGGTCCGTCACGGCCATGTCGCTCGCGCGCAGCCGCTCGAGGAGCGTCTGCAGCTCCTGGGTGCGCTGCGACGCCGGCGCCGTGAGCGAGATGCCGATGAGCACGTTGGCGACCTCCTCGGTCGCGTAGCGGTACGAGAACTCGGTGACGGAGTGCGGCATGATGGTGTTGATGAGGTTGGCGAAAGCGCCGGGCCGCTCGGGGATGCTGACGGCGAGGAGCGCCTCCTTGCCCTCGCCGAGCGTCGCGCGTTCCGCGACGAAGCGCAGGCGGTCGAAGTTCATGTTGGCGCCCGAGGTGACGGCGACCATGGTGCGCTTGCGGTCGCTCGGGTGCTGCGCGGTGTACTTCTTGAGGCCGGCGATGGAGAGCGCGCCGGCGGGCTCGAGGCCTGCGCGGGTGTCGTCGTACATGTCCTTGATGGCGGCACAGACCTCGTCGGTGGTGACCTGGACGACCTCGTCGACGACGTCCTTGCAGATGCGGAACGTCTCCTCGCCGACGGTCTTGACGGCGGCGCCGTCGGCGAAGAGGCCGACGTTGTCGAGGACGACGCGCTCGCCCTTGGCGAGGGACTGGACGAGGGCGTTGGCGTCGTAGGTCTCGACGCCGATGATCTTTACGTGGGGGGCCATGCGCTTGACGTAGACGCCGATGCCGGAGATGAGGCCGCCGCCGCCGACGCAGCAGAAGATGGCGTCGAGCTTGGACATGTTGATCTGGCCGAAGAGCTCCATGCCGATGGTGCCCTGGCCGGCGATGACGTAGGGGTCGTCGAAGGGGGGGATGTTGATGAGGCCGTCCTGGGCGGCGCGGCGGCCGCACTCCTCCTTGGCGGCGTCGAAGTCGGCGCCGTGGAGCACGACGTGGCCGCCGAGCCGGGCGACGTTAAGGTGCTTGATGCTCGGGGTGGCCTCGGGCATGACGATGGTGGCCGGGATCTTGAGCTTGCGGGCCGAGTAGGCGACGCCCTGGGCGTGATTGCCGGCGGAGCAGCAGACGACGCCCTTCCAGCTGACGGCGGGGTCGAGGTGAGCCATCTTGTTGTAGGCGCCGCGCAGCTTGAAGCTGAAGACGGGCTGCTGGTCCTCGCGCTTGAGGAGGACGTTGCACTCGAGGCGGTTGGAGAGGTTGACGGCGGGCTGGAGGGGGGTAACTTTGCAGGCTTCGTAGACGCGGGAAGTTGCGGCGGCGATGAGACGGAGGTACTGTGAAGGGATCGTGTCAGCTTGTTTCCTGTCAGCCATTGAGGGATGTAAAGAGATCTCTCACGTCTGGGTTGCCATCAGGGAGCAGGTAGTCCTCTGGGACAACGGTCTTGATGCGGTTGCGCTTCTCCTCAGGCGGCGTGGACGGGTTGGCGCTGTACTCGGTCAGGGACATGCCGCTGGGCTGCGGGGTGCGAGGCCGGGGCGCGTGGTCGCCATTGACGCCGTTGAGAGTGCCGTTGGTCATGACGGCGACGACGGGGGGTTCGGTCGACTCGGACATGGTGGTGAGGAGGATTATTGCAGGATGAACGAGAGGACGGGACTGAGTCGGCGACGACAACAATCGTGGCCGGGAGGCTTCAACAAAAAGAAATGGCCTGGCGAAGAGTCACCGACAGCGATGGCCTGGATTAAACTGGAAATTTGTTCATAGTGGGGCACACATCGGAGCTCAATTCGGTGTCGCGGGGTAGAAATCGGACGGTTTTTGCGGTGTGGTGCGCTATTGGCGGCGCTGGGATTGGCTGGAGGACCCCTGTTCGTGCTGCGGTGCCAGCAGGCCGGCTGCCGTTCCCCTGCGTTTGGCTGGGTCTCTGGGCGACATCGGTTGGTTTGCGTCTCCAAATTGAGTTTGTCCAACCTCTTGAATTGTGACTCAGGATGAATTGGTAGGTGTTACTAAGTAAATCCTTAGTAACTTACGCTGTATGTGTTCAAGAGAATACAATTGAGTTGATTGTTGAAGTGACACTGAGCAATTGGTCATTGAGATGGATCATGAAATCCACTATTAGAGACTCACTGAATTGATTTTCGCTGATTGAGTTCCAATGCGACCTCAACTCTGAATGCTTGGTCCGTGCAGCAGTTGCCATTCGTGTTGCCTGAGGTTTTGGCGCAGATGTCTTGATCAAGAGGTGGAAGGCACACTTGCTTGGTTACCTAAGCCGCCTGAAGTGCCGGGATTTGCCGCAAATGTGCTCAAGGGTCGAGCTCCGGCGGCGCGTCCAGCCAGCTGCCCGCCAGACCCCGAAAATCAAAGGGCCCGAGAGTCCATTTCATCATCGAAGTTCGCCGACCACTGCAAATCGCATGACTGCGCTGCCGACCCTGCGACTTCAAAGAGTCAACAACCACCGCCCCGGCACAACGAGTTGAACACCCAATCGCACCCTCGCAAATATGCCCGGCGACGACAGACTCCCAGTCATGGACAGGCAGATGCCCTCGTCCTTTGACGAGAACAAGTAAGCTGCACGCGAGCAGGCACAGCTCAGACCCAAGGCTTGCTAACCGTCGACCCCGCCAACAGCGACTTCTACGATGAGCGCATCATGCACAAGGTCTTCCGCAAGCTGAAGGAAGAGCCCCTCATTCCTCTCGGTACGTCCACTTCTCTTTAGTTCTTTCAGTCGCAACCTAACAAGCACCAGGTTGCGGTATGACCGTCTACGCCTTCTACGCCGCCTGGCGCGCAACCCGCCGCGGCGATGCCGTCCAAGCCAACAAGATGTTCCGCGCCCGTGTCGCCGCCCAGGGCTTCACCGTCCTCGCCATGATTGCCGGCAGCATGTACTACAACAAGGACCGCGAGCGCACCGCCGAGCTGCGCAAGATCAAGGAGGCCAAGGACGCCGAGGAGAAGAGGCAGCGCTGGATCCGCGAGCTGGAGGCCCGTGACGAGGAGGAGAAGGCCCTTAAGAGCCTGATGCAGCAGCGCCGCGCCAAGGCGGAGGCGAGGAGTGCCGGCGGTGCTGCTGCGGAAGAGACGGAAAAGAAGGCGAGCGGCGGCGGTGTTTTGGGTGCGATTGGCCTGTCGGGCTGGAGCAAGCCTGCCGAGGGTGCGGCGCCGGAGGTACCGGCCGCGGCCGAGGGGCAGAAGGACAAGAAGGAGAACCCCAAGAGCTCACTCGGTGTTATTGGCGAGCTCTACGGACGGAAGCCGTCGGATGGATCGTCGGATGAGCCCAAGAAATGAGGAAAGAGACGATTTGTTGTTGCATCGACTTACGGCTGCGTTGTATAGTATTGGCATGGCATTGGCATCGAGGACGGACCTTGACGTCTCATTGAAGACTCCCCTCCGTCGTACATAAAAGCACTGGGCAATAATAGGCGGCGCATTTGGTTGGAATAGATCATCTGATTTGGATGAAGCCGGTGAAATGGTGCAGGTTTGCATGGAGAGCTTGGCTGCAGAGTCACTTGACGCACGCTCTTGGGTTCTCGTTATCTAACAAACTGCAAATTGGTCATCGAGTTACATAAATGACTAACAGCAATGTCTTGTTACCCTGCAAAGTTCCAGGTGGTCTGAGGTCTCGATGATTTTATGCGTGAACATGCTCTGGGCGGGAGATCATCACATGTGGAGGGGCAGGGAAGCTCGGGCCAGTGACGTTGCGGGGCACTTCGCTCACTCGCCGCAGTGGCTTGACCCCCTGGCCTCCAGACTGTCACCCCCAAGACATGACGCGCTGGGCGCCTGGGGGATGGAAGGGGGGTCCTGATCTGACACCTGCAGCTGCCCGAGCTCTGGGCGCTGGGTTTCCCGTTATTATGCAATCATTGGCTGCTCATGCACCCCAGGCCTCCGCCATTCATCTACCTCCATCTTCCCCAGAACATGGCCATGGCCGTCGATGACTGCTACACGGCCTGCTACATTACTGCAAATACTTTCACTGATGCTTATTGATACCCCATTACGAGCACATCATGGGCCAAGCACTGTCGGACGAGAATCCGCGGCAGCTGTCGCACGAGGAGCTCACCCGTGAACTGGTAAGTCGCCGTCCCTGTGCCCCTCCAGCCTACCTTGAAGCATCGTAGAGACGGCTGCTGATCATGACCACCAACAGGCCAGCCGCTTCGCCGAGAAGTGCTTCACCAACCTCGAGCTCTACTCCTTCAAGGATGTCTTCAAGAGCCTAGCAGATACCCAGAGCGACATTCACTACCTAAAAGAAGATACTATCGCCCGCTTCCTCGAGATACCCGACATCCTCCATGTCTCGCCCGTCATATTCCAGATGGTGTCCTACATGGGCGCTTTTCCTTTCCTCCAGGACGCCCCCGCCGTCCTCGGCCTCGAACAAATGATCATGGTGGTCGTCATCATGACGGCGAGGTACAAAAAGGTCTTGGCAAAGGGCGCCCAAGACCGGGCGAAGCTTCTGTTCAAGAGTCTTGCCGTGTACGACCGGAAAGCCTCGATTGCCGGAGTCGACGAATCAAAAGAGGAGGTTAAGGACGCTGAAGTTGAGGTCAAGGACGAGCCGACCAGGAGCCACGTAGCTGGCTTCGCCGTCGACGAGCCTGTGGAAGAAGAAGAGGACGAAGACGACGACCTCGAGATTGCTGCTTTCGAGCTGCTCGATATCAACGATGCGGTCCGACAAGGCGATGCCCCAACGGTCCAAGGCGCCATGATACCAGCCGATAACTTCCGCAAGCTCCTCATGCTACTCATTCTCATAGCTCCTCTGAGTCCTCAGGAGAGGCTGTCAATGTTTGCGACCCGCGTTGTTGGCGATGAGCTCGAAAGCCTCCGCTTGACCGCAGAGAACATTCTTGCCGCATTTTTGAACGTCGAAAAAGCACCTGGAATCAAGTTCAGCCAGTTCAACCGCGTGATACCCGTTTGCTTTCCGTATCTCTTCAACGGCTTCAACCCCTTATTCGAGCACTTTCTCTTCTCCAAGAACCTCGACTTTTCAAAACACAAGGGCGACGACCCGGCAGCAGAGAAACAGCCTGAAGAGGTTGTACAGCCTTTGCTCCAGGACAGCTCAGACATCATGAACCTGAACGTCCTTTCGCAACTCTCCTTTTTCATCCCGGGTTCGGACCTCTTCCGCCGATTGAGGCTCCTGTACTCCGGCAACGACGCGGGCTTCTCCATGGGCAGCTTCGAAACCAAGGTATTCAACTGGAGAGCACCCACGATCCTTCTCGTCCGTGGCAGCCGCATCAACGATGAACCCCAGGGTGGCCAGGAAGCAACGTTTGCGGCATCAATCCCCCCGCGCCGCTTTCCTCATGGCAGCAAAGGAGAGCGTCTCACCTTCGGCGTGTACCTCAGCACACCTTGGAAGCATACTTCGAAGGAATGCTTCGGCGAGAAGGATACGGTGCTATTTCAATTGGAACCTATCCACGACGTCTTCCCAGCGTCGAAATACAACTCAGACTACGTCTCTTTCACGAAGCAGCCAGCCAACCGGCCCATGCTGGGAGTCGGATGTCCCCACCCTAGATCGACGCAGGCACACCGACGAAACACAATGATGTCCCTCGGCTCGGTATCCCTTTTGTTGGACGATTCTTTTGAGTACGGCGTGTTTACACATGACTGGACGGCAGGCGGCGGCGCGTTCCAGACTAGCGTGACCCGCAAATTTGACTTCCAGGACAGATTCGAGATCGAGAGCCTCGAGGTCTGGGGATGCGGTGGTGACGAGGAGGCCAAGGCACAGGCAGAGCGATGGGCGTGGGAGGCTCGGGAAGCGGAAGCGCGGAGGAAGATCAACCTCGGATCGGGTGACATCGCCGCTGATCGCGCGTTGTTGGAGATGGCTGGGCTTGTTGGGCAAAACCGCAGCGGCGGCTCTACGTAGTAAGTCGGCACCCTTGTGAACTAAAGCTTACGAGAACGGTGCGAGACGGTATTGATAGAGGCACATCATTGGGTACGATGTTTTGGGATAGGGCGTCATCAAACTCATAGGACCAGGATACAGAAATAGACATTTTATTACCGCAACTACAGATACTAGCGCCACTGCGCCAGTATTCTTCACCCCGAGTAAACCAAAACACGGCGAGCCGTCTTTCGGCTCTTACAACAAGGCGAACGAAATATCCTCCACGACGTGGGCAAAAGTTTACATTCTCTGGGCTTCCCAAACACGCCCCCTCCTCTCATTTGAGGGAAACCAGTGGGCGGTCGGATTCAAAGATTGCGCTCAAAGGCCCCAATCGTCCGGCCAAACTGCTCGAACATGTCGAAGTAATCGCTGCGGATCAAGTAAATCTCGACAGCGGGGCTGGTGAGCTTGCGGTCGGCCGAGGTGCGGACGCTGTCGAGGGACCAACCCAGATTTTCGAGAACGCGGACGATGCGGACGTTGGCGTACGTCTGGTACTTTGAGATGGGCGCCTTCTCCTCGAGCAGGCGGAGGAGGGAGCCGAAGCCGAAGAGGTGCGTGTACCTGGGCACGTTGACGGCCTTCGCCTCGTTGTCGCGGGGGAGGATGGTGGGTGTCGGGGAGGGAGAGAGGGAGGTGGTTTGGGGAACGGGGGCCGGGCGGACGGTTGTGTTCCTAGACGTGGTGGGGAGGGGCCGGGGAGGGACGACTGGTCCGGGACCCGTGGGAGGGAGGCGAGGGACGGTGGTCAGTTGGAGGTTGGAGCCGGCGAACTTGGGGGGGTTTGTTAGCTTTCACGGAGCGGAGCGGGTTGTTGAGGTGGGCTTACGAGGGTGGCGCAGCGAGCAATCTTGAACTGCTCCTCCTCGGTGAAGGAGGAGGTGTACTCGAGGGCGCGGCTGAGCGTCCAGAAGGTCCACTCAATCTCGCGGAGGCCGTCGAGGACGTACTGATCTGACTTTTAGCCGTTGGACATCAACACCAGGGGGAGGAATGCTCTCACGATGTAAGGGCCCTTGTTCTCAACCAGCCACGGGACGTACTCGGGCGAGAACTGCTCCACAGGCCTGCGGAGCTCCTGGGCCTTCCACGCCGCGCCTTGGAAGTACCTGCACACGCCGTCGGCGTTCAGGCCGACGTGGAAGTCGGGGATCTTGGGGCGGCCGCCCGTGGGGTGGGTGCCATTTTTGGCGAGGGCGAGGCCGAGGCCGAGGGTCCCAAGGATGGGATTGAAGAGAAAGAGGATTAGCGCTCCGATCCCAAGGGCAACCTTTCTGCCTTGCTCGAGCTCCGCGGTCTTGTTCTTGTTCGTGTTCTCGACGTGGGCGCCGGCCCACTTGAGCGTGACGGGGTGGGGGTCGGCGTCCGCGGCGGTGAAGTTGGTGACGTGGGTGTTGGCGATGAGGGCGGCGCGAAGGTCGGCGTGGACGCTGGCCCAGGCGGCGGCGCCCTCGGTGTCGAGGTCGACGGAGGCGAGGTAGGCGGCCTCCTCGCCGTCGAGGTAGGTGCCGGGGGCGGAGTAGGCCTTGTCGGCGTCCTCGGCGTCAGCGTAGGCATCCTCGCGGTCCGCGGGGGTGAAGGCGGCGTCGCTGAACTCGGGTACGACGACGGGGACCAGGCCTTGAGATTGGGGCACGGCGGCGGAGAGGGCCGAGCCGGCAAGGGCTGCGACGGGGAGGATGAAGGAGGGCTTCATCTTGATAGGTGGGTTGAGGGGTTGAAGCGAGAGAAGCGAGCGTATGTTTGTAAGTGTGTGTGTGTGGATGAAGAAGCAGGTAGGGAATGTGATTGAATCTGTGCAATATTCGGTTGTTTTATATGTCTTCATCTAGGATGGCGAGCAGGACAAGAGATTGGTTGATAGCATGGCGAATGTCGTTATGGCACCTGGAGGGATGAGTTCAGGGGAGGCGGTTATTGACGATGTAATGGCGCTCTCAACGGCATGCATGGCGATCTTTTACTTTTCGGTATTTGAGGGCATAGAGTTCTCATATATTCCCTATATAAAAGCTGTGGTTGAATTAGGCTCTCGTGTTACGAACTACAAGTCCAATGAAAGGTGCACAAGTTCGGCACATTCTGGGTTGGTGCCACCTCTGATCGAATTTCATGCCGATCTTCACGTCAATTAAGGTATTTGGTCAAGCTCATTTGGTCCACATTCAACGCCACATCGAAACGTTTAGCAATTATTGCTATTCCCATCTTCTATATTTCAGATGTGGCTGGCTTTAACTTCTTCGCTTCAAGCAAAGATGGACGAATACATGGACAACAGGACAAACACGCCCGACAAGCCTGGCGTGAGATCCGACAATTGGAAGTTCTGCATGTAGCTGGAAGGTATGAAAAACGGCTATGTTTCCTTTAGTCATACATAATTCCACAAAGGAATTGTTGCCAAAACAGGGTGTGCCCGCGGCCGGTAACCTGCCATATGAAAGTATAAACGAAAGGTCAGAAGGGAAAACGAATGAAGATCGGCCGCGATTTGGCCAGACGGATCAAAATTCCCCCTCGAATGAGGGATTACTTGAATTCTCTGAATAGCTTCATTTTGTATGTCTGTATGCTTGATTTGCTTGATCGAATTTGATTGGTATGCCGCGCTGCCAGGAGACAGTTTTCCTTGTGCTTCAGATAGACAGCCTCTTTGAAAAAACGACGGGGATGTATTTCTGGTGTTGTTTTGGAACGGGAAGAATGCTTGGTAGCCATTCCGGTTTTTGAGACCACCTATGGTTACCGCGCTAGGGCGACTGAGTTCCCTTTGTGCTCGCAATCGTCGTCGTCGTTGCCGCCATCTCTACTACCTTCGTTTCTGCCATTGTTGTAGTTTTTTTTTTTTGTTGTCTCTCTTTAATTGCTATTCATACAAGCGTTCTTGAACGAAGTAAAGCCCTAGATGTACGGGATCAAGTAGTCAAGAAATGCAGCCGCGTAGGTATAGCAGAACCAGGCAGTCTTCGACTTTTAACATCTCAATGGTTATTAAGCGGGAGCTTTTGCGCCGCAGACACGGCTTCATGTTGATCACAGATCATAGAGAAGAGGGAACAAATGGGAGTCTGGTTCAACACTGTCTGTTTTTGCTATTTGACTCGACTACCAAGCAGCATACGAAAACATTTCTTACCCCGGGGCATAAGAAACAAATTCCGATCCTTGCATTCATAGACAATTAGCCTCCGAGTTCCATGGGGGGCAGGTTCCAAACAGACACCGTCTTTCCCGACACCACGTAACTTTCTCTCCTTCGCCCCAAGGAAAACAGCACAACAAAGAAGTTCCCCACAATGATACCCTCAAAGTTTGAGCAATTCCACGTGCGAATAACCATTCCTCAATAAGCTTCGATGTCCGACAACGACGGGTTCCTCTTCCAGCTTGGTCCGCTAGCGAAACGCTTGTCCTTGAATCACTAAAGGGAATTCACCTGGGCTTGCGCGGATTTCTATCGGCTGTTCTCGTTAGCGAATTGTTGTTTTCTTCTAATGTAGCAGTCAAAGGGGGCAATGAAGCGCATTTCTGTTGTGTCAGGGAGGTTCTCTTACGCATCATCCCGCGAGACTTAGGCCTCGAACTTGACCGCCTCGCCCTGCTGCTCATTTGCAATGGGTACCGCGGACTCATCCCCGTTGACCCAGTTGTTCTCGTCCAACGGGACTTCCATGTCCAGCTGGGTGTCATTCCAGTCCAGCATCGCTTTCGAGTTGCCATTTTTCTCCATATTGCCTCCGGCGAATCTGGGCTTGGCCGCGGCGAAGTGAACAAAGGCCATGGCAACGACCATAAGAGAAAGGTTGAGGACACGCATTGTATCGGAGTTTGGTTGGCCGGATTCGTTATTGTTCTTTCCGAGGTAAGCCGTTGCGAAGAAGTGTTGTGGGTGCTGTTTCAGAGACTTTGGGTAATCGCTCGGGCCGGAGCTGCGAGCATCTGGATTTATAGTTGCTTTTCCAAATGGCATAGATCATCAGAGCCTCAGGTGTCTGATTGGGACTTTCCAACTTTGGTGTTCAGATCTGGCGGGGAGACGTACGTTCAACGCCCAGATCGATGGTCGCAAGCCTATTACGCTATCGAGACTCAACTGCTTTTGGCTTCATCCCATCTTCTTAGACAGAAACAGAAATAGAAGGTATGTCATAGGGTGATTTGTCCTCAGTGTGAATTCTTGAAGCCGGCTATCTGGCTGTACACCTCTGACCGGCTTCAGTGGGCTTATTGTCTCGAACCGGGTCGGAAATGGCCATGCATTGCCTTTCCTGGGACCACGGTTAGCGGAGACGATCTCGGCATTTCATTTCAAGCTTAAACCGGATCTTATTTAACGAAATCCGGGGTTGGCACCATGGCCTGAACCAATATCTCGACCGAAATGTTCAAAGTGCACACGACTGTGCATCACGACTCAAATTCATCTCAGTCTTTAAATCCCTTAGCTGCATGAGCTATCTACCCCAATACATGGAAACCTTGCAGAAGCAAAGATCACTTCCCAACTTGTGTTAGAAGCAAGCCAGCGGTGGGCGCATGTCAATATTGAGGCGTCAAGGCACGATGATGCATCATCTTCTCGCGCGGACGTGAAAATTGTTGAACAGTAACTCTCGAAGTGAAATGAATGTCGCAAGGAAATCCCCAGCTACCTAACAGTCGAAGAACCGCCCAATCTGAAAAGATCCGAAATGGAGAATATCGATGGAACGTTCTGGGCTTCTCCCCACCTCAGACCTGGGCCCATCAGTGATCGCCCAATGCGCTCCATTGCCATGTCTGCTTTCAAGTACTCATGTACTCGTATTCTCAGTAATTGATCAACATGAGCTCATTCGCAAGGCCCTTGTGGCCGGGAGCAACCAGGGTCGGGATCTGGAGCTGCCGGGGGGATCTCCTCGCAGACGCAGTGGCTGAGAGGGGGTATTATTGTCAATATGTGAACACCATAACTGTACGCTTACAGGGTCTTGAAAGAACTTACGAATGTTTCCCGGCATCAGTCTTGTGCTCCTTGCAGATTCCACGCTCGGTTTCCCGGCAGTTCTTGTAGCCGGCACACGAGTTGACGGCTTGGTCAAGGTTGCATTCCATAGGCGCTGAAGCTGTGTCAACTCTCTGCTTCCCAAACTAAAGCAGCAAGCGATCTTGTATGCTTACCCGGAGACGTTGCAGTCGGGGCTTTGACGGTGGTCGACGGCGGTTTGGGCGCAACCGTGGTTGGTTTCGCCACCGATGTGGTGGTGGGCTTGGGATCGGTGCACTTGCATTGCCTACAATGTGCCATTAGTGCGTGCAAAATCCCAACTTCTCCCGAATGTCTTACCGGATGGCGAATGAACCCATAGGAATGGTCGTCACACAGGACTTCTTGGAATCATCGCAGGTTAGGGCCTTGCAGTCTTCGTCGACGGTGCAAACGGCAGGAACCTTGTCCTCCTCTTTCGGATCAACACATTCGCATTGTCTGTTCACTGTTGTTAGTAATGGTGATGGGAACATACGAGGGAGCTGTTGTTGTCATACTTGATTGGTATAGGCCCGGCTGCCGCCAACTTTGCTTTGCACTTCTTAGCTTCCGTTGACTTGCAGGTCAGGTCGTCACAGTCGTTGTCTTGCGTGCATGTAGTCGGCGCAGGAGCAGCGGTAGATGTCGATGTCTTGCTTGCGAGAGTCGTTGAAGATGTGGTCAATGTTGATGCTGGCCCCGTCGGCTGAGCTAGGCTTGGTGGATGGCACACATCGATGACCGGCTCGGTGCCTGCCTCACGTTTGACCTTCTTCATAGGCTTGCAACTCTGTTTCAACCGATCGCGAAGCCTTTCCCTCTCTTTCTGGTCATCTGGCTTAGAAGGCCCACTGCGTTTGCGGTCAGACACTACGTTGCTTGATAGCCCCCCTTGAAGTGATACTCACGCATCATGTTTGTCGCCGTTGATCAGATTGTAGGCGACTCTCACGTGCTCCGGCATAGGGTGATCAGGGGCCAGATTTGGAGAGCGCAGCTCACTGGATGGGCGTCGCTGAAAAGAAGCGTACACCTGAAGGAAGTTCTTCATGCGAATACCGACAGATCGATAATCCGATGACGTGGTGGGATTGTGTGTGAAGTACTGGCTGTAATGAGGATGTCCGAGGAAGTAAGCGACCAAGCCAGCCTTTGTTGAGTCAGTCAAGCACTTATTAAGAGGAATGAATTGTCAGTAATGCATAAGGATTGACTACTCACAACTGCAGGTGAGGCAAAACTTGTCCCGTCCTGAGAGATTGTTCCTGCCTTGTCACCGGGATCGCCGTTGCAAACGGTCACGCCGGAGCTCTGCGCATACACGGTCACGCTTCCGACCGCGCCAACGTTCGGACCCTGATCATTGCCGGTTGCCGACTTGCCTTCAGGCTCAGAGTTGAACCACAAAGTCCCGTCCGCATTGACACCTCCTACGGTGATGAGATGGTTGTCCTTCGTTCCCAAAAGCTGAGGGAGATGGTCACCAAGCCTACTGCCCATGCTGGCACTATTGCCGGCTGCCATGACAAAGACAACGCCGTTCATTTCCATGACCTTCTGGAAGGAATCAAAGTCCGCCTGGTACTCCGCAAAGCCTTCTAAGCCGGCGGTTTTCGGATCCAGACCTGAGGCGCGGGTCAGTCAGTGCTATAGACAGGGGGTAAAACGGGGCGATGAGCTTACCAAAAGAGAAGTTCACCACCGACTTCCCCTGCAATCTCCTCTCCAGGATCTTGACGTTGATGTGATCCAGCGCGGCTTTTAGGGATGCCCGAGTTGCTCCAATGCTGGAAACCCTGCCGCTGACCTGTCTCGCCGCCCCCTTGTACTTGACCAAGTACAGGTTTGCGTTGGAGGCGACCCCAAGAGATCTTCCTCCCGCAGCGCAAGCCACTCCACTACCATGTCCGCGTCGAACGGGCCCATCGTGATGATAGTCTTCAGTATCGTCTGGAACTAGTTGATCGGCTTTGTAATACCGATTTCCTTTCAAGACGATATCGTTGCCGACGTACCACGCTTCGACATTTCGAGGCCCTTTGGCGAGTTCCTGCGAAAGGTTAGTCAAAGTCATGTCATATAGAGTTCGTATGCTCTTACCTGGTGTCCTGTGTTGTACCCAGAGTCGACGATAAAAATTGTCGTTCCCTGTCCCAGAGTTGGGTCATATCGATAGTCCTTGTCGACGTCGCCCGATAGAATATTGAGATGAGATGGGCTCTTGAGGCGAACGCCTACATCCCTCTTTCCAAGTTCTGCCGAAGGCTTCGCCATGTCGGATACAACAGGATGTCCAACGTCCCTTCTGCGACGCATAAAACCTTCGCTCTCGTTCTCCGTTGGATCGCACCAGTGATTCTCGGTCACTGACCTGACCCAGGGAATGCTCTTGATGGCCTCCTCTTGGACAACAGTGAGGTTGGTCAGATACGATGGCCAGGCCTGCTCGGTAGGGATGATATCGTCTGCTCCGCTGATATCCCCCTGGTTACCATCAAGCCACTTCGTGAACTGCTTGAAGACCTTTGGACTAACTGCGCCGAACTTGCAGGTGATAAGTCGTAGGGAGGAAGGCCCTGTCGGTATTGGGATTAGGTGGCCTTTTCCCCTGCCTTTGCCATTGTCTCCGGGTACCGTGACTGCAACCCCGGAGGTAGATGCTGCGGCTGTTGTTGCGGAAGTCGACGAGACTGCAACAGGTCTAGTGGTGCTCGATGGCGTCTGACCTCCAGCCACAGGTGCCACGACGTTGTCCCAGTCGATGTTGTTCAAGATGGCGTAGATGTTGTACGCTTCCACCATGAACCCGGTACTAGCGACGCCCTTAATGAACAACTCCCCGAACTTCTGTGTGACCACCCCTTGGACATCTGCTGGCAGGTTTGGCAGGCTTTGGAGCATCTGCGCTGCCGACTTCAGTAAGTTCGTTGTTGCTCTCGCTTTGGGATATGCTGAGAAGACCTGGCTGTTGATTGGCCTAAAGAGATCTGCTTGATTCCCCTGGCTCATGCGAGCTGTTTCTAGTTGATTCTGCAACTTCGATGCCTGCTCGGCAAGATTGACGGCGTCTTGAGTGAGATCCCGCAGCTCAATTGCCTCACCGAAATTTGTTCCAGACAGCGGTCCACCAGGGCCATTGAGAGCAACGCGTACGGTCTTAGCACCAAATCCTGACATGGAGACAGCCAGAGTGCCGGCGGACGATGAGAGACCAGCGAAAATGCCTTTCATGACGTCGAAGGATGCGGCAGCGGCACCGCCTGCTGCACCGCCTTCTCCCCCTGAGCTAGAGCCGAAAGACCTCTGAGCAAATTGAACGCCATCGATGGTCAGAGGGTTCTCGGGAGCCTTGTCTGGAATATTGATGCTTTTATCACCGATTTTGAGGGTCTTGTAGGCAAGGACAGCGGTCGATCCATCTTTCAGAAAGATTTCCATGGGGTCTTCGTGCTCGGTTGGAGGATAGTATTCAGTCCCTTCAACCTTGACTACAACAGGCGAGGGAACCCAATTGTGATCAAAAGGAGAATTGGTCTTCTCGGTGGCGGATGGACTAGCAGGGGACGTGGAGGTTGAGCCCGTTGTCGTGGTTGGCTCGGGACCCTCCTGGGTCGCTGGCTCGGTGGTTTCGGCTGGCTGTTCCATCGTGGTGACAATCTTTTGAGTAGTGCTTAGGCCGTCGAAAGTGATTGGAGTTCCGTTGGCGGTCAACGTTGTTGGTTGTGTTGGAACAGCAATAGTCGTAGATCCGAGTGCTACGGATCCTGACGAGATAGTGATGGGAGAGCCCCCTCGTGGAGCGTAGGTGACTACGGGCCGGTCAAGCGGAAGGGGTGATCCGTTGAGATTGACAACTGTGACAGTACTGGTGATCGTGACCGATGTAAGAGTGATCGGGGCAGTATTCTCGATAGTGGTGCCGGAGTTTGGTGCAACGGTAGGTGATGAGCTGTTGGAGTAACGTCCCACACCCACTTCCGGACCACCCCCACATCCGGACCACCCACTTTTGATGCCCTCACATTTATACACATCAACTTCAACCAATATTTATATGTATTATGATGCCACGACGATGCAACTTTCGCTGTCACTAGGGTTTTCAGACTCGCTGGATTCATCTGTGCTACTTTCAAGTTCGCCCGCCTCGATTTGAGCCCTCCGAATAGCCTCAATATCGGCAAACTTCGAATTTGGGCTCATTTTGACCTTCTTCCGTTTCCTGGCCCTACTGGCATCAACCTCTGCCTGCAGTGCCTCAATCTTTCGCTGGGCTACTGCCAACTGGTATGCCTTCTCATCAAAGCCCTTCTGAACCTTCCGAAAAAGCAGGCGCTGCGTATGCTCATCGTTATCTAGCTTGCTGAACAGGCTGAACTGATCCTGAAGCTCATCCCTCTTCTTGGGGGTTGACCAAGGGACTGCTGATGTATCTGCCGCCCATTTTTCGCTTGCCTTGCCATCAGAGAGCCCTTTGCAGACCTGACCAGCTGGTTTGGCAGGGGTTGATGTGTTCTCAAGCAGCAGAGGGCTCATGAGGGGTCTAGCCATACTGACAGGCCACAAACCAGTCCATTTCCAGCCACTGATGATGTTCTTGCTTGTCAGGGCTGCCTTACGCGCCTTGCCATAGCATAGAACGAAGTTTCTCTTGCCCACAACTGTACCAGCATCCCATTCAGCCAGTAATCCAAGCTCCTTCTTGTATGCTGCCTTGAGGGGCCCAAAAACCGACTGATCAAGTGGCTGAAGGACGTGTGACGTGTGTGCTGGCAAGAACAGCAAGTGTATCTTGTTCCTGAAGCATGTATACATAAAAGCAGTAGTCTCATGGCTTCCATGACCATCCAAGATCAATAATCTGACCTCTGAGGGGTCCCCTGGCTGGGTTGAAGGAATGAAGACCTCTGTTAACCACTTGACAGCTGTAGAGTCTGAAGTCCACCCATTTTCTGTAGCTGTGAACTTCCAGGATTCATATGGCGTCAGATCTAGAGGGAACCACTGCTGCTGGACACTCTTGCCCTTGTATATAACAAGTGGAGGCAGTGCCTTGCCAGTTGCAGAGATACACTCGATCAGAGATGTCCAAGCACGCGATCCAGGCTGTTTCTTGCGGATAGAACGAGTTTCTGATGATCCAAGAACAAGCCCATTTGATCCTCTGCCTTCTAGAATACCAGTCTCATCCATATTGTATCGATTGGAGGCCTTGATGGCCATGATCTCAGGTATGGCGAGGTGCTTGAACCATTGCCTGATTACATTAGTTGAAGCTCCATTGATACGCTGGGAATCGATTGCTCTGCTTCTTTGGACCCTTACAGATGGGTTTCTCTTGATAAAAGACTGCACCCAGTTCTTTCCAAGAGGCTGGGAGTCTCCATGGATCTGTAGGATGCGTTCAGCAAAGTCCTTGAGTTGCTGATGGGTTGGAGGAAGGCCTAGGGCAGCCTGGATTCGAACCCATTCAGCCAGGTGGCTTTCCTGGGTTGGGGAAAGCCTTTGCAGATCAGAAAAGGCAACATCTCGTGGCTGAGCCCCTTGAATTCGACGTAGTAGAGTGGTCTTTGGCACACCATACTGTAATGAAGCTTTTCGTAGGCTAGTACCGGTTGCGATAGCCTCAAGTGCCTGAGAAAGTTCATCTTCAGTATAATTGACCATCGTGTAGTTATTATGCTTCGTAGAAAGTTTGGTAACGATTGAGTAAAAATTGGTGAAGTTATTCAAGTTTGGAAGTGGCGGTGTGCATTTTCGATGAGGCATTTTGGGGTGGTCCGGATGTGGGGGTGGTCCGGAAGTGGGTGTGGGACGTTAGTGGGAGAAGCTGGTTCCAGATGAGGACGTTGGGATTGACTTAGGCGGAGGAAGAGAAGTCCCGGCGGACACTAGGCTGGTGGGTTTTGAGGAGGTAGAAGCAGAGGCGAATGTATTGTGAGTAGAGAAGGAGGACGACGACTGGGACGTGAATATTCTAGTGCCGCTTGGAAGGCCCGTCGCACCCCTGACGAATCTGACTGAACGTCCTGGAGGTGGTTCTCCCGTCCGAGGCTCTTTTCCGGGCGCTACGAGAGTTAGCAATGATCAGTTTCAAAAGGTCTTCTCGAAACTCACTGAGATGAGGCAAGCTGTACGGAAGTAGAGCTGACGCTTCGAATATCATCAGCAGAGTGATCACGAAACAGGTCCGCGGTAACCGCATGGTGAAGGAGAAAGTGCAAGGAGTAGAATAAGCAGGATACCAAGATGATGGCTGGCTTGAAAATTGAGAGAGATACTACTGACCAACTACCTGCTTTTATAGAAAATAAATTCGCAGCTTTGGTTTATCCTTTGGATCAATGGAAGTGGCCGTTGGTGCAAAGCATCACTTCCAGCTCTACCTCCGAAAGTAAGTATGTCGTTTCACTCCATCTAGCGTCATTTGCAAAGTTCCAACGCAACGTGCCATCGAAATGAAGTTTCCAACCAAGTCCGAGGGACGATGTGTCATTCAGACGCAGTTGGGTGAAGAATACTGACTTCTCATCGGGGGCGGAGTTGGAGATGAAGAATTTGGGGGCTGAAAGAGCAGGTTTTATCTCTTGATGCGACGACACGAAACGATGGCGGCTAAGTTCATGCAGGCTCTCACCCGGCCCGACCAACTGCTCGCCCTTCAGTGGTGACGATCTTGAGTGGGTGGATCTTTGGGGGCTTACTTCCAACAGAGTGTCGTGATGCCCAGATGTGGTTGTTGGTGCAAATTTACAACGTGACCGACCAGCGACCTGCATGTACCTGCAGGAACCAACAAAGTCGTTGGTGCAACAACACGTGATGAATCACGAAACGATCCAATGGCATTCAAGCCGACCCTCACGGCCAAGACTGGCTGGCCTCCAACTTCAATTTTAACTTCCGTCTGTCACAGCTCAACTTGTTGGTTGGGCCAATGTCGGTCACCATTGCCGTAGGCGGTATTGAATTGTCTTACTGATGGACACCGCAGTGACAAATCGGGGCGCTCCGCGTGATGCTGGGACTTCCTACTGCATTTGCAAAACCATAGCCCCGTTCCGATGTACGCCAGCGGCGTCTTTCGTGCCTCCCTGAGGCCTTCTGACGAGGTTGTCTAGGGGGCTAAGAATGTGTGATGAGATCTGCTCGCCGGGCGGTATCCCACGTCAAAGTCAAGTAAGGTAGGGAAGGGTTTCCCGCGCGGTGTACCTAAACCGCGGGCAACTTTTTGGAACTGACTGCGCATTATAAAGGACTATACGGGACTGATCATTGCAATCAAATATACTGCGAATAGCAACTGCAATTAACGCCTACGCACAAATAACTATATAGTTGACGGCGCTAGCGTGCGTGCGACGGAGGCTGGTGATCTGATTGGGCGATCAAAGTGGGACACCGCCTGGTTCGATCAGAACTGCCCCGGATGCACACCTCACTCTATCGCCTGCGTAGCGTATCATTGGGGGCGACCACGAATGCTATGTTTAGAGGGTGGTGTGATTAATCTGCGTAGCGGGAAAACTGTCGCTTTATCCCCTCAAAGCAATCATGGCAGATCATGACTCCCGCTGCCTCGTAGCTTAAGCATGCCAAGACGTGGCAACTGACTGCACCACAAAGCAAGAGCTTCGGTGATGGCGAGTCCGCCGTCACTATCTCCTGTTATGCGATGATTAATCGCCCCTATCTCCCCGAGTTGTGACTGAAGTTCATTTTCATAGTATCGACAACGCTGTCAGAAGCGTTGCTAAAACCACCTCATTAGACTTCGGATGGGGACATTTCAGTAGATGATTACTGCCATCTGTAATGGGGAAAAGGGTGTTAACCTTAATAAACGAGTCGCGGCCCTTACCTTCCCCATGGTGTCCATGCTTGCATCCACTTGGATTGAAGCGCTGATTGATCTGCTTCCCTAATTGAGAATTTAAGGGCTTTTCCGCCCGTAGCACCTTCAGCATGGCCGGCAAAAAACAACTCATGCTTAATCTGGACATTAATTGGGCGGTAGTTGTTGAAATGACTTGCTGATACCCCAATCGGCTTCCCCGAAAAACAATTGAGGGGTTTGGGGATCCTTGTCTGTCACGATCAACCACCACACATGTTCATCCAGAGCCAACATTGAACGAGCATAAAGACACTCCCAGCCCGGTTGATCCCAGAATGTATAGTTGGCTGTAAACAGTAACCTCATTTTTGACTGTTGCCGGCCTTTGGGCTGATGTTGAACGTCATCATGCAATTCCGCTCAGTCCTTTCCCTTCTCAGCCTTTGCGCTCTGTACTCTGTCTCCTCTGCTGCCGCAACACCACCACCCCAAGTCCAGACCTACTTCAATCTCGACGGTGCCACTCATGCGGCCAAGGCCCAGGCGCTCAAGGGCTCTGGCTACCGTATAATCTCTCTCAGCTCTTACGGAACTCCTCCTGACAACAAGTATGCCGCAGTTTGGGTCAAGCGGGAGGGCAGCGACCAAGTAACGATTTCTGGCGCGGATCTAGATGGCTACCGGACTTGGATGGACTCATGGAAATCCAAAGGCTATGTTCCAACGCATGTCTCCGCTGCGGGGCCGGCTGCTGGTGCCGTCTTCGCTGCCGTCATGGAGAGGACAAATGTTGGGAAATGGAGCCAACAGTGTGGTATTACGAAACCAGGAGATTTTCACTCTGCGACCAATACAAGTGGCGTCATTAAGGACTACAGCACCTACGGCACCCCTAATGATCGTCGCTACTGCCTAATTGTCTACGAGAACATTGGCAACGCAATGGAAACGATCTTCTACGACACCCCTGGGCCCAAGGAGTTCGCTGCAATCTACGACTCTGAACTCACAAAGACCTTTTGGCGACCGAAACGTCTATTCGTCGCCGATGATCAACGAATCACGCCCCAATTTGCTAGCGACTGGGTTGGTGAGTGGGAGGCAAAGACTGACCTCACCGCGGATCAACTGGACGCCGAACTCAAGTCGCAGACTAGCCAAAATCGTCTCTATCCGATTCACATCGACGGCTCCGGCACTGGGCAGGACACTCGGTTTTATGTCATCTTCGCTGAGACTGACATCCCTGAGGCCCGCAAATGGACGGTGACCGGCAAAGAGGGCGACCCAGCCATGACCGCGAAACTCGATACCATTATGGAAACATGGATGAAGAAGAACGGTGTGCGCCAGGCCCAGGTCGCGGGTGCCGAAGAGGGTCACATCGTCTTTGAGCGCGGTTATACTTGGGCAGAGAGCAACCGAGCTCCCGTCCAACCGGACGACGTTTTTCTTCTAGCTAGTCTGAGTAAGATGTTTGTCCATGCTGCCATTGACAATCTGATTCAGGCTGGAAAGCTAAAGCTTTCCACACGCGTGTACGACCTCCTTGGCTACAAGCAAGCCGAGGATCCGCGGGCTCTCACTACAACAATTGACCATCTCCTTACGCATAAGACAAGATTTGATCGTTCAAAGTCGGGTGATCCTGGATTCGGGTTTCGGAAGGCCTCTCAATACTTTTACAACAATGCGCGTCCCGCGACTCTGCGGGACATGATCGAATATCAGCTTACGAAAACTCTCGATTTCAAACCTGGTTCGAAGTATGTATATACAAACTACGGCTCAATGCTGCTGGGCTACGTCGTGAGCAACATTACTCAACAGCCGTATTTTGACTTCTTGAAAGAGAACATCCTGGAAGGTCTGGATATTCGTGTCTTTGAGACAGCCGCTAGCAAGCACGCCGTCGATCGCATCATCCAAGACACCCGCTTGACTGGCCTCGACGGCTCGCAGCCGGACTCCACCGCGAATGTGTCCATGGTTTTCGGGGGCGACGGGGCTATCAAAGAGGAGTGCGATGCCGCATTTTCGCTCGCCGCTAGCGCGAGCACCATTGCAAAGTTCATCAGCAAGCATGCTGTGTGGGGTACTGGTGGACGTACTGTTGGCAAGCGTCAGGGCACGCTTGCGGGAGCACGATCTTTTGCCGCATCGGAGAAGTCGGGCCTCGACTGGGTCATCACCATCAACACGCGCGACTTCATCAATGATGGTGAGGTTGATAACTTGAGATTTAAACTCTTGGAGCCCCTGTTCGTTGAGCCGAATTCATGCTTTTCTTGGTTAAAAAGGCTTTGTGCTAGTGGTTGAACTTCATGCCACTTTTGGGCTTTTTGTGTGAATATAGATTGAGCAGATACCCCAATACGTGTTTTGAGAACCCCCCTATGTACCTTGTGTTCACTGGTGCTTGTATGCCCTTATTGAAGGAACCATGTGGTACCATGAATCATTCCAGAATCCAGACTGCCAGTGACATGCTTAATAAGATAATTTCCTGATAAAGACTCGTCGCCGAGTTGTATTTCAGCATGTAATACGTTGTAAACGTCTTCGCAGAGAATACAAAGCAGGAAGCAGAGGTCTACATGCCCCAATTGAGCCGGATTTGCTTTCCTCGATGATGTTCGGCCTCATTCGGCGCCCACCGTGCGTCAAGGACAGATGGGCATTTCATCGGTAACATTGGGCTTCTAAAGAATACCAATTAACAATGCGACCTAGGCTTACAGGGTTTTTCATTAGGCAAGCCTCAGTGACGTTGTATATCACTTATGTTCGGTATAACTGAACTGATGACCTGAACGGAAACTGCTCAGATCGCTTGGTTGATGTTTGGACCAAGTCTTCCCGGAGCCTTTGCGCTGAAAGCACAATTCTTGCAATACGAGTACCTTGATGGCCTTGCGTCAGAACAGCCAAGCAATCCAGTTTTGGAAGGCCAGACATCTTAAAACCAAGTTCAAATCATCATTCATTACCTGTCTTGGCAAGCTGGCATGCTCATTGACAATTATTAGAATCTGGCGATGGAGTTTCGGAGTCCGCCCTCAAGATGGAATAAATGCCGAGACAAGTCGTTATATCGGAGAGGCGTTGGGAAGTGAAGTTGATGACTTACCGGTGGGATGGATGGCGAAGTCGAAGCTTTACCGATGGGATGAACCATTAGTGCGGAACGCGACCTTTATCATTGGTTTAGACGAACCCAAACCCCAAATCATCCAGTGTTCCCCCTTAAACACAACGCTGCCAAGCCCATCCTTATTCAAACCTTATCCGCAACCCCTGCCAAGAAGAAGCACACAAGCAGACCGGCAGTGCGCTGCAGCGATTTTCTTCACACGTGCGACTAGCAATTACCAATTCCATGGAAAGAGTGATCTAATTACCCAGCCAGTTAGATTAATAGGTGGGAAAATCCGCCGGGGTTCCAGGGTCATCCTGACCCCGCACGGAAAACGAGCTCGGCGGAGCAAGCATAGTCGCATTTCCGACATGTGTACCTTGAATTCTTAAAGAGGCGTGATTCCCAGTGCTCAAAAATGGAGTCGAACAGCTTTCTCGGGTCCATTGGTTCTTCTCCAGTCGCCAGTCATGTTGTCCAAACTCACCTCTGCCTGGCTGCTGGCCGTCATGTCCGTCAAGCCGGTTTCGTCGACTCTTCTCTATGCCGCCTCCCACGCGGGGACCGTCACGACTCTCAACCTTCAGACTTCTGAGTCTGGGGCAACTTTGGATGCAATCTCGACAACGACGGAATGCGCCGCCAACCCTTCCTGGCTGACCCTGGACCAGTCAAAGTCCCTGCTCTACTGCGCGGACAGAGGCCTCACCAATCCCAACGGCACGCTTGTCTCCTTCTCAAAGTCCGAGAACGGAACCCTCTCGCCGCTTGGCAAACTGGAGACCATCAAGGGTGCCGTTAGCTCTGTTGTCTATGGCAAGGATGGCGGTGGAATTGCGCTGGCGTCTTAGTAAGTGCATCGTCCACGTGCTACGCTAGCACTGAGACCCCTGTCACAGTTTGAACTGGGGTCTAAATGTCTGATGGGAATGTTGGAAAACGATATGAGAACCGAAACTGACAAATTGGTGTTTAGCCCTGCATCTTCTTTCGAGGTCTTTTCTGTAGCTGACCCGAGCGACATCAAAAGGTTGCAGTCCTGGACGTACTCGCTGAGCCAACCAGGCCCAAAGCCCGCTCAGAATGCCCCGCATCCCCACGAGGCCATCCTTGACCCCACGGGGGAGTTCGTGTTGGTCCCAGATCTGGGAGCCGACCTGGTGCGGGTTTTCAACATTAACCAGGAGACGTACGAATTGACGCCCAGCACCCCTCTCAACGCGGAATCTGGAAGCGGCCCAAGACACGCCAGATTCCTCGTCGTCGGCAAGAAGACATTCTTCTTTCTGTTGGCTGAGCTCGGCAACACCATTACGTCTTACGAGGTCACGTACAACCAGGACAAGACTCTGGAATTTAAGGAGGTCTTCGTCGTCGGCACTCACGGCCCGGACAACGTTGTCCCTGTCGGAGCTGCAGCAGCTGAGATCCACGTCTCTGTGAGTACTACCACACTTTAAATGATAGAATTTCGGCGACTAACCACAATCCCAGCCCGACTCTCAGTACTTGGTCGTTTCCTCCCGCAACGTCAGCACCTTCAGCATTCCCAACTTCGATAAGACTAACAGCACTGAGATCGTGTCTGACGCGCTGGCCACATTCGCTATCGACCAGAAGACGGGCCACCTGAATTTCACTCAGCTCTACCCTGCAGGTGGCAGATTCCCCCGCCAATTCTCGATCAACAAGGCTGGTGATCAGGTCGCTGTTGGTCTTCAGTCAGACGGACGTGTGGTGGTCATCAGCAGAGATGTCAAGACCGGTCTTCTCAAGGATTTCATCGCGAACATTAACATCGCTGGCGAGGTTGTGTGCGTCATTTACGACGAGTAGAAAAGGCCAGTTGTAGCGGTAGGAACTTGTGACGCGACAGCAACCGAGAAGCCACCGAGAAGCAAGAGTTCTGCGAGAGCACCTGACAGATGTGTGAACTCAATGTATATAGCCAACCAAAGAGCAAATTTATTTTCAAAGAATAAAACCAAAGTAGGATTCGCAGAATAATTGTTTGCTGCATAATAATTCAGGAGTCACACTTCAATGTCGAATTAGCAGCATGCAGACTACGTAGGCGAGGTCGTCTACTCGTGGAAAGACGTATGACATCCACGGATCCCGAAAACGAATGGGAACTTTAAACTCGAGTATTCCTTGGAAATAATCTTTTAAATACTGCCTCGATAAGAAGATTGGGCAGGAATTGGATATCGAAACAGAGGTTCCCGGCTAGACCGTAAGATAGTAGCTCGGAAGAATTGTCCTATCAAGAAGCTCGGTCTATGTAAAATTTGAGAAGCTAAGTTCCATATGAACTCGGCCAAACTCAAGCAACAGACCAACTTATTAAGGAAGGACTGAATTGGTGTAAGTTTGGTAGGACGTTGGTGCGAGGATTCCGCCCAGATAAGCTCCAACTGACGGCCAGCGTAGGTTTTCAGGGGTAACGGCTATCACGGCTCCTCCACCAATGCACATTCCAATCCGGGCCATGGCGACAATTGACAGCCCGCATAACTGGCAAGCTCATCGCTTCTTCCCCGGACATTGCGGGACTTTTTGTGTCGCACGGTGGCTACCCAACCCCTGGTATGGCGGGCTGATCGCCGAGCCAAGTTCTTGCGGAGCCGTCTTCTCGATGCGATGCGAAAGACAAGCTTTCTTTGCATCCGATCTATCTTGGCAAACAGCATGCACAAGTTCATCCCATGAAAATCGAGCTTATTTTAGGTGCATTGGTCGACTTGCTGAATGAACGAGTCAAGCAAGACCCAACGCTTTGTGAGCTGTTTTGCTCTGCGGGTGACAAGGTTTTATTGCGGTCCGTATAGGGGTTAAGGTTATATTAAAGCTGCTGAGCTATAGTTAAGCAGGCAAAAGTGCGCATCCGTTCGGTCGGCTCGGGAGCTTGTTCAGAACGCAGTTCGGGTCGATTTTCGATGCCGGATGGGTCGCTTTGAGATTCCCAGCCAATTGGGAACTATTTCCCCAAGGAACACGACATATCTGAATGTTTCAAACTAAGAGGATTTGCTTTTCCCCCTAATAAACGTTTAATTGCGTGATATCAATCATGTTCGTCAGTTGCCGGTATCTATGTTTATCGTTCGCCATTGCAATGGCACCCCGGCCAAGACGGTGCGGCCGAGTTAGTTGTAGGGTACACTGCAGCTACGCTACTCTAATTATCAACTCTTTCTCCATCTTAGAGTCGCATTAAGTGGTGATCCATGCCACATTCAATCAGCGTTACAATAAGATGCAATTCCTCAGGCGGAACCGATCACGCCAAATACGATTGCCTATTTATTATCGGCCCTCGCGCAAAGTTTCTGCCAAGATGGCTGTTTCGTTCCACCAGCGTCGACACTCGCCATTTTCATTCGTTTCACTCTAGATAATAACCATGGCTCCCGCGCTTTCTCTCCGCGCTCTTCTGTTGGCGGTGTTGCCGTGCACCGTCTTGGCCCACTGGCGCGTTGATGGCCACAACCCCGTCAAGGCGTTGGCGGAGGAAAGGCGTGGCCCGAACCGTCGCCATATCCAGAAGCGCGATGTCACTGGTGATTATCAGTACCTGACTGACAAGACCCAGAGTAAGGTTCTCATGGAGCGTGCTTTGTTTCTCAGAGAGCAAGCTAATGATGTCTCAGAGTATCTTGTCAACGGCACCGACATTCCTTTCGTCGACTGGGATCTCGGCGAGTCTTACGCCGGTCTGATGCCCATCTCCAAAAAGTCGAATGAGACGCGCGAGCTGTTCTTCTGGTACTTCCCAAGCACTAACAAGGATGCTTCCAACGAAGTCACCATCTGGTAGAATTTCCCCACGACACATCGCACTCATCAACACTAACATATACCAGGCTCAACGGTGGCCCAGGCTGCAGTTCCTTTATTGGGCTTGTCCAAGAAAACGGCCCCTTCACTTGGTTCCCCTCCGCCTACCGCCCCGTGTACAACATCTACTCCTGGTCCCAGCTCTCCAACATGCTGTACGTCGACCAGCCCGCCGGCACCGGTTTCTCCGTCGGCTCCCCGGACGCCACCACCGAGGAAGAGATCGCCCAGCAGTTCCTCGGCTTCTACCACAACTGGATGGAAACCTTCAACACCACCGGCCGCAAGACCCACCTCACCGGCGAGAGCTACGCGGGCCACTACATCCCGTACATCGGCGACGCCATGATCAAGTCCAACCAATCCGCCGACTACAACCTCTCCGGCGCCATGATGTTCAGCCCCTACATCCGCAGCGTCCCCAACGACTTCCAGCAGCACATCGTCACCAAGCCCTTCGTCGAGGAGTACAACAACGTCATGGGCCTTTACCCCGGCGTCGGCGACTACTGGGACCGCATCGAGGCCGCGGACGAGGCCTGTGGCTACAAAGAGATGCGCGAGAAGTACTTTGCCTTCCCGCCCGCAGGCCCCTTCCCTCCCGGCAACATGAGCAACGATTGCCAAATCTCCTCCATTGTATACGAAGGCTTGGCTGAAATCAGCCCGTGCTCCAACATCTACCACATCTCTCAGGGCTGCCCGAACCCGTCCGACCCCCTGCTCTGGGCCTCGGCTGGTGACAACGCCAGCGTGCCGCTCAGCTTCGATAAGAAGGACTGGCACGGATACCTCAACATTCCCCAGATGCGCAAGGCGATCCACATCCCCGAGGGACAGAAGGACTGGCAGGAGTGCACCGACGCGGACCCGTTCGGGCCCAATGGCGACCAGAGCGAGGACCCCTTCACCTCGGGTGCCCTGACGAGAGTCATCGAGCACACCAACAACTTCATCATCGCCAGCGGCAACCTCGACTGTAAGTTCTCAACAGCAACCACTCACCGACTCTTTCAGAAGTTGACATCGTGACCCGCAGACCGTGTACCCACCAACGGCACACTCTATGTGCTGCAGAACATGACCTGGAACGGAAAACAGGGCTTCGACGAGTTCCCCAGCAAGACCTTCTTCCTCCCCACCGCGTACAGCGACCTGTCTTCGCAGAGCGCCGCAGGCAAGATCGGCGACTGGGTTGAGCAGAGAGGCCTGAACTTTGCCAGAGTTTTCAACGCCGGACATGGTGAGCTTTTCTGGACATGCTTCCTGGGATTATCTTTTATGGTAACTAACATGCTGTGATAGAACTTCCGGAGTACGCCCAGGGTGCGGGCTACCGTCTGCTCGAGAAGCTCCTAGGCCGCGTATCCGATCTGGCGTCCGACGTCATGTTCACTGCCCTTCCTGGCAACTTTGCGGCTCCCACGAATGCGACGACGACCAGCAAGAAGCTTTAAATTTCCGTAACTCCGGCTTCAAAACAGTCTAGCGCCCCTACGTAGACATAGTTTTGACACAAGAAAAACACATGTAATCATGTTACCACTGTAATCAAGAGACCGCCTATTCTTCTTGTGCCAAAGCGACTACTTTTCCTGTGTACTACAGAAGACGACGGCGATACGCTAATAATAGAGGACGAAGACAAATCAGGCGGTCTCTTAATCAATGGCTCAGATCACACTTGGCATGTTCGCTCGCGTAGCGCCACAGCCCCCAGGCCTCAGAACATCCATCACTGAGGTGGTTCTTACACATTACGAAAACGTTAGATCAGATTCATGCAGTCAAAAAGTCTGCTGTGTTGTCGTTGTACGTTTATAAGAAAAGATATACATGAATCAAGCCCGGTTCTCTATGACTTGCCCAGCCTAAGGAGGACAGCACCAGTAGCCGACGGCCTAACATGTCATTAGTCAACAAGCTCATTGATACGTGGCGCCAGACCAGACTTACCGCATCAACAGACTCGCAGGGAGGGAAGGGAGGCCATTCAGCTTGGGAAATACCGCACTGGGCAAGATGGTCAGCTACGTGATGATCCAAATTGAGTTCGTGACACTCTCACCTTGTACTCGACCAGCGCAGAGTTGAAGCAGCTGTTGCCGGACTTGCTGCACCCAGGGTGAGACCAGCCCATGACGGCCACCGGGGCAATAGCGAGGAGGAGAGCGGAAAGCTGCATATTGAATGTTGTTGGCCGGTTACTGCGAAAAGACGCTTGGTCTGTCAAATTTCGTAAATCGTTCTGTCCAAGAATAGTCCAGGCTTTTTATATCATCCTCGCAGGGCGTTCGGGCTGATCACGGATCGGCGGCCTTCTGTTTTCTCCGTCCTCCAAAACGGTGAAGCATCGCAGACCGAGTCAGTCCCTCACTGAGATCGAACCGGTGGGCTGTGGAGACGGTCGGGCGATCTCATCTGAACTCGTTTATTCGCTGCCAGGCACGGTTTGGTCCGGTGACTTGGCTCTGGTGTGGGATATAATTAAAGATGTGGCAGTGTAGCCAGCGCCGGTTGGTCGTTCAGGCTCTTCGATCGGGCTCATCCGTATGGTGTCATGTCGAACGCTCAACAGGTGACTTCAAACTTCCGTTCCAAAGGCGCACATTGCAAAAGTTCTTCACTCCAATGCCACTGTCGGTGATTGAAATCGTCATATTCAATGCTCTAGAGAAGCTGATCGTGTGCCCACGGCGTACGCCGCCGCCAGCGAGTCATTTCAGGGCGCGGTGAAGATTTCGGGTGGGCATATGCAAGCATGACGGGCTTGGCGTTAAGCTTAATCGTCCCGCGACGTCCGTAACCGCGGGATTCTGCCTCGCTGTCTGCGGACGCTAGAGGAGTTTGGCGACGCGCCTCAGAATTTACTGGGCTACTCCGACATGTCGGGGCCTTAGGATGCGTTGGTTCGGGACCTTATTCGACGTATGCGGGAGATTCTTTCCGGCGGACAGGCCACGGAGCGTTGCAAGCCTGCGGCGCCGTGTCGTTTAGACAGGGCCGGTTCACCCTCCTTCATGCGTTGCTAGCATCAGTGTTCCGGTTCGTCTCGTGTAAGATGTCATCGTGTAGGATAGATGCTCCATCAAAACTGCCATGCCGAAGACTAGCCAAGAAGTGCTACCAAGATGTCAGCGTCACTGATGGGCTTGAATGCCGAGACGATTCCATAGCTTACCTAGAAAGGAAAGAAGAAGGGCAGTAAGACAAAGACAGAAAGCGGCCTTTGGCTAGAGTATAGGCCAGTGAGGTATCATTCGAGCAACGCGCACCGGTCTTGCCAATTGTTCCAATCCTTGGGAAAGGGCTAACTCAACAAGTCCAAGGACGACGGGATGGGGGGGAAGTGTCGACTTTTAATGTTCCCAATCGCCGCGCCCTGTGCTCCCATGCAGCGTCCTGTTCCCCCGTACAGGGCAGTTTTTTGGCGGACTTTCGGCGGCTTCCACGGAGCCCAGCGGGGCCTTGACCGGCGTTCGCTCCGCGGGATGCGCGGGGCCGTCCCCCGGATTTGGGATGGACAAGCACGTCTTAGTTACACCGCGACGTTGCATACCATTAGCAGCGTGAAAGCTGGCCAGTGGAAAGAGACGAGGTAGAATCTCATCTAGAAAGCCCGTCCGTACGGTGTCCGAGGCCAGTAGTGGCTGTCGTGGATATGCTCTTGTCCTCGACGGACAGCTCCATTAGCATAGGACGGAGTAAACCCGAGCACCAAATAAACCACATTTCGACGACGCGATCAACCCATCTTGCGAATCAGTGTGCCAGACCATCTGATCTCCGTCATTGAGTTCGTCCGTCTCGGTGGACTACTTCACAGTTCTCGAATACATAAATCTAGCCTCTTCCCCAAGTGAATCCTCAACACCATATCCACCATCTCCAAAACCTCCCATCTCCCTCACCACCACCAAAATGCCCCCCTCAAAGCTCGACAACACCCACATCCTAATCTTCGGCGGCTCCTCCGGCCTAGGCCACACCACCGCCTCCCAGATCCTCCTCACCTCCTCCCCCTCCATCCTAACCCTCGTCTCCTCCAACCCAACCAAACTCGCCGCCGCCGCCTCCCGCCTCCCCCCCTCCTCCACAATAATCAAAACCCTCACAATAGACCTCTCCGACCTCCCAAACCTCCGCCAAAACCTCCTCACGCTCCTCGACGCCGCAACCTCCAACGGCCTCAACAAAATAACCCACATAATCTACACCGCAGACGGCGCCGCCCCCCTCCCGCCCTTCCCCGAGACCCAGGTCGCAGACATCACAGCCCAGCTCTCCATGCGCGCCTACGCCCCGCTCATCCTCGCCTCCATCCTCCGCACCCACGCACACATCGAAGAAAGCCCAGACACCTCCATCACCTTCACAAACGGCTCCTCGTCTCACCGTCCCATGCCCGGCTGGGCCGTCGCCGACGCTGCAGCCGGCGCGATGGAGGGCATGGTCCGCGGCCTGGCCGTCGACTTCGCGCCCGTGCGGGTGAACCTCGTGTCCTCCGGTCCCGTGAGCACCGAGCTGTTCCAGACGCTGCCGGAGGAGACGGTGGAGCTGTTCAGGAGTAAGTGTCTCACCGGGCGGATTGGCAGGCCCGAGGATGTGGCGGAGGCGTATCTGTATCTGATGAAGGATGGGAATGTGACGGGGACGACGTTGTTCACGGAGGGAGGGAGGATTCTAGCCCCTTGAGTGGTTTTGGTTGTGCGAGATTCCGGCGTTTGGAAAAGTGATGTCGGATCAGTGCCACCTACTGCTTCACGGTAAACGAGAAAAGCTCAATAGGCATATTTACCATTATCGCTATGTCCGCCCACGCCTACCGATGCGCAGAACCATGCATCCCCATTTTGAACGGCTAAAATACAAGGGTGCTCCGGCACCCTTTCCATCTCGACTCCTCCCACGCTCGATCACCATACCATCGCCGCAGGGGAAGACCTCCCACTCCCAATCAAGCCAAGAAGTTCCGCCTCCTTGGGGTTCAACTAGCTCATTGAATCGGAACTCTCGCTATCTTCAATCGTGGTAATAGTCAGGTCGTCGTCATCTGTATCCATCTCGGAGATCCAGATGCCGTCTTCGAATATCCTCTCCGGGACAGGGTCGTCTTGTCCGTTCTAGGGGATGCAGAAGTCGACCCAACTGCCCAGGTAGTCGAGCCTGTTGCCGGCGTTCTCCTGGCTCTTGTAAATGTCCTCAAACTCCTCGAAGCTGAGCTTGCCCCAGCCGCCGCGGTCGGCGGCCTCCTTCTCTGCAATGTCGAGGCGCTTCCATTCTATAAGCTTGGAATGCAAGATTCCCTCCTTTTCCTTGGCGGCGCGGTCACGCTTGCCCTCGTGATCCCTGTTCGAAGCTGCCCTGGCATCCCTCGTTTTGGTCTTGACTGATTCGGCCGAAGATGATGGTGTAAGTGATGGGATGGGGGGTTCGATAGAGGCGTCGCTGTTGGGACGAAATTGTGGCATCGTGGGGTCGCGGTATTCGACCTCTTCAACGACCGGCACCTCTTCCTCTTCTTCTTCCTCCTCCTCGGCACCCTCCTCATCCGTTTCGTCGATTTCCTCAATCACCCGCTCGACCTCTACCGCTGGATGAGTATGTTCACCATCGCCGGATTCCTCAACTCTGTAGCCACTAGTCAAGAGCAACTCTTCCAGGGATCGCTCAGCAATCGGCTTGCTCTCATCCAGCGCCTTACGCGGCTGTCGCGGTTCAGTCGCCTTTGGCTTCGTCTCTTCGACGGCGAGGTTCTCAAACAGAGCTCTGTGCGTCTCTCTCTGAGATCTGGACGCGGCCGCTTGAATAGCCAGATCCTCCTTGTCCTTGAAGATGGCGTCGAGGAGCTCGTTGAATGCCTGCTGGGTGACCTGGTAAAGAATCTCCTTGCCCGCGTCTCGCTCCTCGTCTGGGATCTCCATACCACCCCAGCGCTCGGGAACGCTCCTAGAAGATGCTGATGCGTTGGATCTGATCTCGTAGTCGTCCAATTCTTCCGCAAAGCGAACCTTTGAAGACGATCTCGAGCGTGGGGACAGAACCTGCTGCTGCGCTGCCTTGGAACTCTCAGCGACGCCGTTGAGGTTGTTGACGAGCACGTCTTCATCAGACTGCCATCCATCGGGAGCCAGGCCGCCTTCTTCTTCGTCAAGGTAAAACTGTCTCCTCTTCCACCTGTCGTGTAATTGCTTCCTTGCGGCTTGTCGCCGTCTTCTTTCAATATCCGGTGCCAGCTGCCTCCTATGGTTGATGACTTGCGCCCGGAGTTGGCTTTCTGTAGGCATAGTGCTAGTAAACTGTTCTGAATCGACTCTTCTGGTCCTGTTATCCGACTCGTTCGGTTGGCCGATAACAGCACCGGTGGAGCTTCTGTTTTCCGCGTCCGAGTTGTTGTTTCCATCCTCTTCGCCGTCCGAGCTGCCCAATTCAAGTTCAAAGTCAAAGTCCAGCTCGTTGCGTTCGCGACGTTGTCCACTCAGCAGGTCCGGCAGATCATCCATACTTGTAGGTGGGTTCAGCAGGGCATCCCAGTAAGGCGTATCTGGTTCACTATCGGGAGACCGCATCTGAACGGTCCAGGGGCTGCCGATGTAGGGCGCGAAAAGTCGGGTCAAGACGTCTTCTCTCGCCGACGTGTCACCCTTGTCCTCGCTCACAGCCCCTTTTCTGCCAGGCTCCAGTTCGACATCACCGTTGGGGTGGAAGATCTTGCCCTCGCTTCGGTTGTTGCCATCAGCACGCGGAACTCTGCCTTCCCGACCAAAGAGACTGCTTAGAGGTTGCCGGCTGGCTACCAATTGCATGGCCTCAGTGCTGCCCATGAGCTGGTCGTCCAGTCCGTCGAGGATATCGCGGTGCATCTGCTTGTAGAGAACATAGTACGCGCGGAACATGCGCAAGAAGTCGCGGCGGTTGACGAAGCCGTCCCCGTCAATGTCGTAACCCTCGAAGATCTTGCGCAGCTTGTCCTTTCGTTTGCGGTACGCCAGTCCATGCAAGAACTCAGTAAAGCCAATGAGGTCGTCGTTGTTGGTATCGTAGAATGAAAACATCCGGTCGTGGATCAAGTTCGGCGTCGCATGTCGAGAGCCACCGGACGGCACCAGGCACCGCTCGAATGTCTTCTTGTCCATAGCAAGCTGCAAATCGTCCGGATCCTCGCGCCACTCCGTGTTAGCCATAAACGAGAACTGCTCCCAGAAGGCCTCGATCTCGGGCCTCTCGAAGCCAGTCTCCTTGCTCAGTTTGGCCATCAAACTCCGCGGCAGATTCCTTATACACGCTTCCGGGTCACCGGTGTACCACACCGGCTGCATCTGCCTAGGACCAAACGGCGGGGCGGGGACCTTGATCTTGTAGAAAATATGTGTCTTGATGTGGACGCCCTGCGACTCGCATGTCTCGCAGAGGTCGAAGTCGGCGCAGTTGGCACAGCGGTAGCGGACGCCGCGTATGGGCACCATGCCACAGGCGTTACACGCGCAGCCTCGATGGACGCAGGCGTTCCGTCTCGCATTGTCCTCCGAAACCCTGAACAGCAAGCTGACGATGTTGTGCCCCGCGCGGGCCTGGGGCTGCATGCCGTTGGGGTCGTTCCACCACTCGTCGACGGTGCCGCCGTCGACTATCGTGTCGCCGTCATTCAGTGGCCGGATCGCGTCGAGGTCTGCAGCGTTCTCGTCCGGGACGTGGTCGCCGTCGCCGCCGTCAGACGAGGAGAGGGAGTTGGCGCGGCGGGTGCGACGGTGGGTGCGGCGGACGGCGTTGCTGCGGTGGAGGCCTGGGCCGGGGACGCCATCTCCGTAGGCGTCCTGAGTCGCTTGGTAGGCGTAGTAGCTTACGGAGAGGGCGGCGATGGCGGAGACGACGGCGACTGCGATGCGCGGCCGGGTCAGGCTGTCTGTTGATGGCACCGAGAGCCACATGATGGAGCGTAGGTGTACCTATGCGTGTAGCATGTTGAGGACGGTAGTTGATGTTCACATGCACGTGTAATCTGCTGCTGATCAATTCCTGAAGGCGGTAGATATTTGGCGCCGCAGGACGAAATAATATTGTTGCTTGATGTCGAGCTGAGCTGTTCGATGACCAAACGAAACGGGGTCAGACTTGCGCCAGCTGTTGATTCTGCCGTAAGGAAGGGGGGGAAGGAGGCAGGCGGTGAGCTGCTTGAGAGAAGTAGTTCAGTCAGCACGTGGCCCGAGCTCTGGTTTGTCGCCAAGCTATTTGACGGGGTTCCGTCATTATCAGAAGCATTGGACCTTTCAATGGTTGAATAAGGTCTTTCTGCAATCAACAATAAGCTCAAAGACCCTTTTGTGAAAGACTAGATGATTGACCCTAAGCTCTTAGGAACCTTCGGAATTCCGCGCCATCCGATGTATATTAACTCCCTGACTGGCCCAAGACTCACGGGGATCAATAACGTCCCATGAGCTGGGAGCTTCCACGCGGCGACTGAAGCTCCCCGGGGCCGAGGCATTGTTCATGTGGGACTAGGGGTCACAGGAAGCCGCGCCGCCGCTGAGCGCTGCTGCTATCAATGTACTCCTAGCCAGCATCCATTTCGGATACCGACGAAATGTATCCTGATAACTGACACCGACACTCATCAACGTCACCGCCGTCCTCTCTGAAGCATCTCTGTCGAGCTAACGTGGGATCCCATGATCGTGTTCACAGACGCCGCCTTCTGCAGCACTTTTTATTGAATAAGTCCTGTTTCCGATATAACCGCCTCGCAAATCGCCAAAAACCCGCAGGTCTGGTTCGGGTCAAGGTAGCGAATACGCTTGCTTCTTTTCGTCGCATATTCTCAATCAAGGAGGGTGGGTTCGAGCTCAAGGATCAAGCTCCCCCGGCTCTCAATCTACCTCTCTTCTGTGTGTCTCTCAGACAAGAGCAGCTCACAGCCTCAATCAAAACTCATCTGTAACACCCTCCTTCCCCATCGCCACCCTTGAGCTTTTACTTCCCTCTTTGCTCAAAATCCACTCTCTTTCGCGATCTACCTTACATACATGCGCGTAAACCAACGACGATTCTAAATCCAGCCGCAGGTGCAACCTCACGAACGATCTGCGCTGCAACCTCACAACAATATTTCTGGGGAAAAGAGACAACTCGCAATCATGGCTACCAAGTAAGCGCTGCTGCTGACAATATAAACTCAATCTTTAGGACAGATTCATCTGACCAAAATGCGCTTCAAGGGTCCCCGTCTTCCCAACGGCGGAAGCCACTATGAACCACCCTTCCTATCCCTCAACGATATGGAACCTTGAGCCCGACCGCTCAGGAAAGTGCCCCGTCGCCAAAGACCGCGACGGGCCCTTCAACATTTCCTGGGAAATCCACGGTCACGGCCCCTCCAAGATCATCGTACTTCCCTCCCCCGCCTCTGTATCCTCTTCGCCACTGACACCCCCAAAAGTTCATCATGGGCCTCGCAGGCGTAAAAACCTCCTGGCAGCGCCAAACAAAATACTTCGGCCACGACAACGCCGCCCGCTACTCCGTCCTCATCCTCGACAACCGCGGCATGGGCGGCTCCGACGTCCCCTACGCCCGCTACACCACCTCCGCCATGGCCCTCGACGCCCTCGACGTCCTCACCCACGTCGGCTGGTCCTCCACCCCGCGCTCCGTCCACCTCTTCGGCATCTCCATGGGCGGCATGATCTCCCAAGAGCTCGCCTTCGCCGCGCCCGACCTCTTCGCCTCCGTCACCTTCCTCTGCACCGCCCCCTGGATCGAAAACACGAAACCCCTCCTCACGAACCTCGCCGACCGCGCCGCCATGCTCGTCCCCAAGTCCATGGACCGCAGCATCCAGGACACCGCCCTCAAGCTGTTCCCCGCGGAGTGGCTCGTCCAGCCCGACGAGGCCGCCGAGCTCCCCGACGAGAGCACGCCCAAGTGCGGCCCTGCGGACGGCGGGAAGGGGTATGGTCGGTTTGACAGCAACTTCCAGCGCTTCCAGGCGCAGGAGCTCGTGAAGCGCTGCACGCCGGGCCTTTTCAGCATCCGCGGCTTCATCCTGCAGCTCGTCAGCGCCGGGTGGCATCACAAGTCGCCCGAGCAGCTGGCGCAGCTGGCGGACGCGGTCGGCAGGGAGAGGATCGCGGTCATCCACGGCAATGCGGATGTCATGATTGATGCGCACCACGGGCGGTTGCTGGCGAAGCATCTGGAGCCCAGTGTGGTTGAGTTTGTTGACGGCATGGGACACGCGCCCATCATGGATAGAGTAGCGTGGATGAATAAGTGGTACGTGGACAGGATCGACGCGGTCGAGAAGCAGTTTCCCTTGCCGTGAGAGGGATGTGACGATCCGCCGGGCGGTGAGTTGAGCAGACACATAGAGACAGGATACACGATAGTGCAGGTCGTGAGAGCTTTTATTCATGTACTATGATACCTCCGCATCCATCCAACGCCGTATGCATGCAGTCATACCGTTTCTCCCGGTGCCGTGCTCGCCCTTTTGCGAATCCCCATTTACAACATGACCAAACCAATGCCGCTCAGGTTCTCCTCGTCCAGCTTGTTGCGTCTGTCGACGCCTCCGGCAATGGGGGCCGCAAGGTAGTTGAAGAGGTAGTAGTGCAGCTGGCCGTCGCCGGGTCCGAACTTCTGCTGCTCAAGGAAGAGGCCGTTGTCGAGGAGGGACAGGCCGTTGAAGACGTCGAACCTGTGCTTCTTAGCCAGGATGAGAGCGTCGCCAATGAGCGAGTTCAGACGCGGCTTGAGCGCCTCCTTGTCGAGTGGCTGGGTAGTGCCGATTTCGGAAGCATAGTACCAGAGGTAGGCGGCGCGGATGACCTGGTGCTTGGTACTGTTGATAATGGTAGACTCGAGGCAGTAGAAGGAGAAGAAGTCGGTAATCTTGCCGTTGTTCTGTTCTTGGTCAGCCATGCCGTCAACAAAGGGGGCGAATCAATACAAACCTCAACAACGTAGGTCCAGATGACCTGCTCGCCACCCTTCTCCTTGTCGTGCAGGAACCAGTGCTTAAACTCCTCCTTGGAGAACTGGGGTGCCATATCGAAGCGGGCGAGGTACTTGTCCAGAAGGGCGCTCGCCTGCTCAATGTCCTTCTCCTGCAGCTCGCGCAGGCCCTTGGTCGACGTGTTGTCGGACAGCGCATACTTGCGGATCTGGAACTGAGGCTTGCTGTTGGCAGGCAGCGGGCTGAAGCCGACCTCGTACAGCTTCTGCCAGTTGATGGCGCGGTGGAAGTAGCGGCAGGTGCTGACGGGCTTGGGCAGAACGACACCACCAGTGTACAGACCCTGCCAGATCTCGCGCAGGTTGCTGCGGCGGGTAATCTCCTTAATCAGGACGGGCGCCAGACGCTTGCCGCGGAGCTTCTTGTGGACAACCATGAAGTTGACCTCTGAGCAGGTGATGACGTTCTTGCGCACGCGCAGGTTAACGGGGATGGCTGAGATAAAGGCAACCAGCTTGCGAGACTGAGAAGCGCGCACACCAACGTGCCACTCCTTGCGCCAGCCAGGAGCCATCAGGGCCCTGCAAAAGTCAGCTTCCACTTGTCTATGATAAGAAAAACATGTGCTTACCATTGCAGCATGGCAGGAGAGTAGTTGAAACGGAACATGGCCTCGTCGTCCTCGACGTAGTGTCCGTTCAGCAGCTCGTACACCTCCTTCATCTCGCCCTCGTCCTCGAGGTTCATTGTAACCCATTCAAAGCCGCTGACCATGGGCGCCGGCTCCTTGGGGACGTCCTCGACCTTCTGGACGCGAATCGGGCCCTCCTCAATCTTCTTGTCGCCGTCGCCAAACTTGGGCACGGGCTGCGTGGCCCAGAACTTGTAGCTCGCCATGTCCTTCGCGTTCTTGCCAGCCGAGGCCAGGCCGGTCATGATGTCCTGCAGGTTAAGCTGCTTGAGCGCGTTGGCCGTCTGCTCCGCCGACTGGTTGCCGGAGCCGCTGGCGCCAATCTCGTTCGCGAGGGCGGGGTTCAGCGCCAGGAGCTCGGTGAGCTGCTGGGGCGTGAGCCCGCCGATCGCATCGCGGATCTGCTGCTCGGGATCGCTGGGCTTGCCGGTCAGAGCTTCCTTGACCTTCTTTCTCTTGGACTTCTTCTTCTTCTTCTTGGCGCCGCCGGAGGCAGGAGCGCCAGCCTCCTCGGGCGCATCGTCCTCCTCCTCCTCCGACTCGACCTCGGGCTCCTTGCCCTTGCCCTTGTTCTCCGCTTCGGCGACGGCGTCCTCGGCCTGCTTGACGGCAGGGTCGAGGGGCTTGGACTCCTCGGCAGGCATGTTTGCTGCTTATTCGACTCGATCGCGCGGGTTCGCGGGGTGTTGTTTGCGGCAATCGCAGGCGGGGTGGTGGCGGTGGTGTCGTGGTTCGAGCTTTTGGAGCTCTGGACAAGCTTGGAAGGTGGGAATGGCGGGGGAAGAAGTTTTGGCGGGCGAGAGGACAGTTTCATGTGGCCGGGCAGTTTCCAGCTGTGACTGCATCATGGCGGGGTTAGCTGCTGGGGTGCTGTGTGCGGGCACTGCGGGGCAGCCATCCCACCTGGCGCTAGAGCGCCTTAGCGATCGCGTGGTCTCCAGTTAGGGGTCCGAAGATGCTGTCGCTGCCTGCTGATGTGCGTTTGATCAGCCACGTATATCACCTTAATTCAATGACGGCATTTCGGTTTGGATTCACGTATCCTTATCCGCTCTTCTGGTGCACGTGTCTTGCGAAAGTCGACTTGGTGCCTAAAGTGAGCTCGGTAGGCGGTCCAGAAGAAGGTCCATACGTCTGTCTATGAGACTTCGCGCCAGATTCATCAGATTCATTACCCTACCAAAACTCAGTCCCTGTCGCCCGAAAGGACAAGGACACTGAGCTTTTTCTAAAATCGGTTCATCATTACTAAATCTATAGCATCGCGGCAGATGCCTACGCTACTAAAGTCTATCAAAAGCACCTCCAAAGTCTAGTACAATTCCTACTCTGAAGTCTTGAAAGTGAAGGCGCATATTTACAATGTTCGGCTGCTGGTGTCAGAGCCAGCAGTATCATACGCAGTGCCTACAAGATCGAAAGACCGCATTACTGCGAGGATTACGGGCGCATATCCCATGATGTCGTTGTGTCCTAGTCTTGTCAGTTACTGCCCGCCGAAGCACCATTTATGCCAGTCGCTTACCTCCATATGGGAACATTTCTTGTCGAATAATGATATTGTGGTCCGCATGCCATGTCGTGACGAATGCGTTCTTGCCCTTGTGGATCGTCCGTACCTCCTTCCAAGACTCGAAGGCATGGTCGCTCAGCCCGCCATCAACGGTGGCATTAGCCGCAGCCCGGAACAGCTTGCTGCTCTCCTCGCAGGGAATATCCGAGTCGTCCTTGGCAGATATCAGAGTCAGGCGTAGCCTTCGCTTGGTCAGCTTCACCAGGCTCTCAAGCCTGTCAGCGGACGGCCACTTGTCGTAGATGAAGGTCTCCATGTACTCCAAGAATCCAGGCCAGACCTTCAGAGGGCCAAGAACGGGGAAGAGGCCGCCGATTCTGTAGCCACTGAGCATCTTGGGCAAGTTACTGAAGCCGGCGACGAGGATGACTCCACCAAATTCGATGCCCTGGGAGGCGTACAGCTCTGCGACGCCGCTGGTCACGGCAGTGCCCAAGCTCTGGCCGAGAAGGACGATACGGTCTGAGGACACGCCGGCAACATTAATGACCCAGTCAATCAGAGTAGCTGCGTCTTGGATAAGGCCCTCTTCAGAGGGAGTGCCTGTGGAGTGGCCGAAGCCGCGATAATCGATTGCCAACACGTGGTAGGAAGAGGTGTCGGTGATGACATGGTAACTGTCAGGACGGTGGTTTTGCGCGATATCTCCGGCGTTCTGCTCTTGTCAGCAATGTCAAAATGCGCTTCAGGTGGATGCCCCTTACACCATGAACTGCAGCATATTAGTATGAGTGAGCCTTAGACAGGACAGCGTGGCTTACATGATAGAACAACGCGGGCTTCAGGGTCCTCCTTAAGCGCCTTGAAAGACTCAGTCTGGGTGAAGTCCTCGCAAAAGCCGGGCCTCTGTGCTGAGAATCTCTCTTCCTGCTTCAGATAGGCTGGCAAGGGCATGACATGCCAAGCATACAAGTTCACTCCATCTGGGGTGTTGAGAGAGAAGGGTGTGACTTGGCCCTCTATGCAAGACATGGGTCAGCTAATTGCGCGTCACCAGTGGCGGTGATGGGACGTGGACTGACTAGCAAAGCCAAACCGCTCAGGTTCATTGACCCCGCGCCACCAAAGTGTGTTTATCTTGTGCGCGTACAGAAAACTGCAGGAGAGAGTCAGATAAAGTACTGGGAAGCGAATCAACTGGTAGAACCTCACTGTCGTTGGAAAAATGGTGTTGCGCCGAGGGCCAAAAATGTGAAGTACAGACCCAGAGGAGCTGCGACCACCCAGACGGCGGATCGCAGGATCGGAGACAGCGGCACCGTCATGGCGTGGGCGGTGGGACAGTTTCTTCAGGCGAAGAGAGAGAATCGCTTTGGGGGAGGGCGTCGTGATGGTTCCGGGCTATATACAGGTAACGGGAGGCGATGTCGTGGCCACCCTCGGGGATGCCTAATAGAGCTGGTTGCTTGGTTGAGGTTGGAATTGTCTGCGGCCCGCAGGGATGGTGTCACCGGGTGCCTTATCATCTGGTACTTTCTGTCTGGTTGCATCGCACATCCATCTGGAGGTACTCTGCACTAGAGGCAGGATGTTCCCAAGATGCGGCGGCCTTCCACATTTGCGGTATCAGCCGCACTCTGACGACAGCAGACGGGCCTCGGTATAAAACTGAATTCTTTGTGCTGACCATGGCCAGTCAATCGACTGACGGCTTAGCCAACCGTTTTTCCGGAGAAAGTGCAGTATCTGGTTCAATATTTTCGGCATTGCTGGACGTCAAGACTTCATTTGGCGCTGCCCTGGGATTGGTTGCAGCGGTGGTAGGTAATTTACTGGTGCAGAGGGCGTGTTGCGAAATGCGAGAGGAATCTGCCCAGATCACAGGTTGTCACTGCCCCCAAGCTTTCACAGCCACACCGCTCTACCCACCCGCGTTTGCCTTCCCGCTCCTCACTGGACAAACGCTGGCGCCAGAGCAGGTCGGCAGCAATGACACCCGGAGCGTGCCAGATTGGCAATTGATGGGAGAAAGCCTGCAGGGTGAGGGCGAGGGCAAGGCGAGACCAACGAGAGAGGGACCGACTGGGATGGGAAGGTCATGGAAAACGGCACGCATTCCTGCCTTAGGTAATCACGTAATGTGGAGTAAGGGTGGGTACGCCAGCTGCAAGGGTGCCGCGGTACAAAGGTACATCCCGTCTAAGAGACGGATTTTGGCGCGATTTAAGTGGCAGGCGGAGCTGAGCCAAGCCCTTCGTCCAGTCAGGGCGCGGCAAGTACCCAGTCTTCCCCCCTCTTCCCGGCCAATCAGACGACCAGATCCTTGTTAAACTTGCAGCCCGCCTTTCGCCTGAGAGCACTGCAATGGAAGGAAGTCCAGACTGACTGCACCCCGTGTCAGCGACACAGAGAGAAAGAGAGAGGCTCCGGCCAGTGGACGTCCAGCGCAGCAGCAGCAGCGGCACCGTGTACCCGCAGTGCCTTAGGTTTGGTAAGGCGTGTTCCCGTCCACCTCAGGTCCTCAGCCAGTCAGGCAAAGCAACGGCAACAACGACGGATACCTGGGAGCCTCAGGTACATGCCGCATGTATCTTTTCACCTCTCCGAACCATTCAGCTGCCGCACCACGCCTCAGAGGTACAACCGTCCTGCGCGGGCTCAGTGCCGCGCCCATGTATCTGCCCTGTATCTTTCTCCGATCCATACAGAGACAGAGCTCCCATAATACTATATCCCATCCACCCCAATTCAATTCCCACGAACCTGTCCGTCCCCGAGTCTCCAAATCTCTTCCTCCACCCCATCCCCAGCCTGCTCCCGCGACGACCCCCGAAATCGAAAGCCGTAACCCACCGACTCGCTCTTCCGCTCTCTCACGCACGCCGCTGTCGACTGTCCCTCTCCCTCTCATCTCGAGACCGAACCCGACGAGCACGCGCGCAGTCGAGGGCTGTGTATTCCCTCGCTTATGATGACCATTCCGACACGCTCGGAAATCGACCCGTGATACCCTGAACTTCTCGCGACAGGGAGACGGAAAAGGCGAAGACGTACACAGTCATGGAGAGGAAGAGGAAACTGCCCGCAAGGGCTGCTGCGCGCGTCGAGCACATTGCGAAGAAGCGCACCGTCACCCCTCCCGAGCATCGATCCGTCACCCCAGTTGCTGCTCCCGTCGAGGAGCCCCCGCCGCCGGCACTGCCCAAATCGATCCAGCCCGGAAAGCCTTTGCCCACCGTGGAGGACCCCCAACCTGATGATCTTCCCAATAAGGACTACCAGTCGTTTCAGGAGAGGTACGTCGTCAGTCTGCGCAGGCCGAGTTCTCCTACTAACAGATGCTACAGCGGTGTTATGGCCGAGTCCCTTGCACGGTCGCGGCATAGATGGATGGCCGAGGGCATGTTCGAGAAGTACTGGACCAAGCCGTTGAGGAGGAAGGGCGCGACCGAGGATCCCAAGAACCCGGCCAAAGACACCATGAGCAAGATCGGCCAGGTGCAAATTACCATTGAGCCGCACGTCTTTGAGGCCACCATGTGGGCTATCAAGGACCCGAAGCCGCCTGCGCCCACTACCCAGGCAACCTTCCGGCCTATTCTGCAGTATGGGCCCCCAAATGGTGCCATGCCGCCTCCTCCCACTCCAGCGACAACGAATGCAAACCCTCCTATTGCGCCAGCCGAGTCGAAGCCGACGCCGCCAGCCCCGACACCAGCTTCTCACTCGCCTGCACCCCAGCAAGCGCCATCAAGAGCACCGTCTGCGCCGGCAACTGAACCCCCCAAGCCTATTCCTTCACCACGGACTTTGGACGCTGTACGACCTGCCGCCGCGACACCACCTCCTCCCAGGCCAATGGCCCCCGGAGCACCAGCTGCAGCGCCTGGGCAAGGACCAGTGCCTGCGCCGGGCACTCCGTCACACCTTCCCGGTCAGCCTGGCCCGTCACATTCTATGCCAAACTCACGACCAGCAAGCGCAACTCCGACGCCGGCAGCAGGAGCTGCAAAAGCTGCGGCTCCCAAGCCTCAAGGCACCGATCCTATCATTATGACGTTGGCCGAAAAGGCGTCAGAAGATCCTATGCTACGCGATCTAATGAAGCGAGTTGCGGCAGGAGAAGCAAAGCCCGATGAGCTTACTAATTTCCAAAAGATTATTGACCAAATTACGGTTGAGTATAAGAGAAAGGGAGGCCAGCAGGGACCTTCAGCAGACAGATTACTTGTCGACGGGAGGACAGTCAAGTACTTTGCTGACGAGGTGCGCACCATCCTGGACATCGTGCTCTCAACGAACCCGCGCCAGAAGTCGAGCGAGTTGCTTCCCCCTCGGGGCAGTGATCCTTTGGTAGTTGCGTTGGTGAGATCAGCCTTGGACGATAACAAAGTACGCACGATGATCCGACGGATAGCCGAGAACCAGCCGGGGTTCACCGATGCGACAGACCTGAAAGCAGTGCTTGACAAGTTGCACAAGGAACTCAAGGGCGGTCAAACTCCTCAACCTCAACCATCAACCCCGCAGACTCCAGTGAACGGCGTCCCGAACGGGCATCCCCCAAAACCGGCCACAGCCCCTGTGCCTTCGCCGAAGCCGGCGCCGGCGGCATCGCCCGCACCTCAATTACAACATCCTCCGCAGCAGGCTTTGCGTTCCAAGGGTCCACCGCAGCCAGTGCGACCTGAGATCTCAGGCGTCTGTCTGGACTTCACCGGCGGGAACGGCGATCGTTACCTATTCCCAAAGTACAGCATCCTGGAGTATCTGCCAGGTGGTCAGCAGGTGGTTGCCTCATTCTTGATTGTCCGCAAGGGCAGCCAACTGGAGTACGGAGGAGACGCCGAGCTCGACTACTACCAGCCCGTCACCATCAGAATATTTTCCCCCTCTGGACGAAACCTCGACTATCTTCAGAGAGTCGTCGCACCCCCTGACGAGGTCAGACGGTACATGGATGATGTAATGGACAACATGACGCGGGCAGAATACGTGCTCTTGGCCATGCGCCTGCCTCGAGGCGAGCGTGAGCCCGAGAAGGACGACAACGGCAAGGAAATCGCCGCGCCACCATCAAGACCCGAGTCCACGGCTCCTGATGCCCCGGCCCCTAAGCAGCAGTCGGTGATGTGGGGCCCTATCACGTCCAAGTTTGTTCAAAAATTCAACAAAAAGTGGTTTGAAGAGTGGAGGAAGCGAGAGAAGCAGCCAGCCGGCACGACAAAGTCAGACGAAATCTTCAGAGAGGCCTGTCAGGCGATTGGCCGCGATCCTCTGGACAAGGATATAGAGTACGAGAAGATGATTGAGCTCTTGGCCGCTAAGGACTCAGAGTTGTCATCCTCTTGAAAGCAAAATTCCAGCAAGCTAGAAGAGAAAGCACACACCGTTTTGAGTGCTGCGACACTTATGTAACCTAGACATGATTCTGAAAGGGGGCACTGGCGAGCGGGTGGGTTGGGTAAGCACGTGTTGTATGCATAGGGTCAGCTGTTGTTGCATTCTTGGGCCCCTACATTGTGGTTCTACTTCATTTTTTACTTCTTGGCCTGGCCTAGAAGATAGGTCTGGGTGGGAAAAGGAAACCGGAGTGGGTTTGTCGGGGTGTTTCTTCTCCCTTCATTTTTTTTTTCATTTTTCGTCTACTTTTCATCCATTGGTGTTCAGAGAGTATGTAACTTTTCCTCGGGCAATGAGGATACAGCAAAGGGGTGGTGGCTCGATTCCAGCAAATTTTTATTCCCACAAAGAGTTGTGTGCTTTTGGAGATAAGGGAAGGGGGGGTGGTTGGCAACCCGACAGACAGACCGGACAGAGAATTAAGAAGAATTATTCCTACTGCTTTGCTGGTGACTCTTGCATATCCCGTGGGATGGTATCTAAACTCTGCCTTGGAGCTTAGAGCTTAACATACCTACCTTACCTTCTGAACACACAAGTGCTCTCCTATGGGTACCTTAGTTAGCTTATCATTGCCAACACCTCTTTCAGCTGCGGGAAGATTATCCGCCGGCTGAAGACCGCGCAGCCATTAGGCATGGGCACTGCTTCTGTGCAGCGGTCGAGTCATCACCCATTCAAAGGCACCTCTATGTGTGTTCTGAAGGTCTCTGCAGCCCCTACGCACGTCTGTGTGACTCTCTAATCCTGTATCCCGATGCAATTAACCTAATCACCCTGGCTCGAGTGTTCCAAGTGGCTTGGAAGTGCTGCTTCGCGTTAAAGCTCGTCCTTTTAATGGTACCATGTTGGTGCCATTTCGTCTATTTTGATGAAAACGCAGGAACACTTCTGTGTTTTTGGAGTGTTCTTAGAGTTGTAGCTGACTCCTGAGAACTAAAGCGTTGTGGTTGATGTGAAGCCAACTAGCCGCGACGTACATGCGGAGTGGGAGGTCGCGCTGGTTCTGCCAATAGCCCAGTGTGACAAACCTGCGAGTTATATCCTCATTCTAAGGTATCTGACCTCAGGGAGTATAATCTCAGCGAGGTCACTTGGGGGTCATACGGGGATTCGCGGGGCTATTACGACTGTATTGCGATATATCTTACTTTGCACTGGCTGACAGTTGTCGGTGAACACGTCATGTTTATGGCTCTCATGTTCCCTGTCATTCCCCTTGCTTAGGCAATGGATGATGTTGGCAAGTCAATCATAAACCACTATCACTTTAGCCACAAGCTTTTGGTCCGGAATAGGGTCTTTGGTTGTGGTAGAATAAACACCGACTTGATACCATGGGAGCTCACGCAGTAACCAGCAATTTAAAACGCTACCCGATTGTTTTTGGACACCAAGAGATGCCGGCTCAACTGGCGAGTCTGGTCTTTTCACCCTTCTCAAACAATACTCCAACCTTACTTGTCCTTCCTTGCACGTTCATCTCCCAAAGCCTCAAGGCAGTTATGACGACCATGAGCGCCCAACGATGTTCTATGGACAAGGCACTGGTCTGTAGTCGCAGCAAAAATGGGTGAGTCATCTTGGACAGGCCCGAGGACCACGATAGCAGCGCAAGAGACTCGTGGTTCTCAACTGCAGCCAGAAAAGACGGAGGCCCCCCTTCGACAGATTCAGAAGCAGCTTCGGAGCTCGTCTGCGGCCTACCATGCCTTTTGGCGACGTGCACGAGTCTGAAGCCACCCGACTTTGCCTCATGGTCTTCCCCTTTCTTCAATTTGTCCACTCGAAACGTTCGCATTGCTGCTTAGAAACGCCACCTTTCCACCTGATAATGAGGCGCGCATAGTCTCGCTGTCTTTATCATGGAGGCTTGCGCGGGGCTTCAAATGACGGCAGGAAGATGCTGGTAGTGGAGTTCAAGGCATAGGCTCGAGCGGCAAATTGGGACTCGTCGCCGGCAGCTGCGATACTGGGGTCCTTGGAATTTAGCTCATTGCGCAGCAATATCCCAGTTTGTGAACCAAGAGGCGGTTGTCTGCTGAAGCCTGTGTGCATCTTAACGATGGACAAGCGGTCATCGCGGGAGGCACCGCACAAGTAGAACGTCTTGATTCCCGTCACAACATCCGTTCATAATTGGGGGAAAGGACACAGAGGTGCGCGTAGGCACTGCTTCGTGGTGTGATGGCGGAGCCTGGATATTCTGAAGCAGAGTGTCTTGGGGATCCTGGCTGGCTGTAGGTTGGGGTTTTTGGATGTCCCTCTTCCGTCATTGGGGGCTGGTGCACTTGGATCAGTCTTTCAGATGATGGTCAATGCATACGCATTACAATTAAGTGATAGAGCGGACAAAGAGATGATGGATGAGAGACAATTGTTTGCTTATTTCTTGGTTGGCAGGTATGGCCTGCACTGGTCTTCCGCGATAAGAATCGAGCAACGGCTTGATACAGAAGACTGTCAATGGGTGCTGAGAAATTAGTCGAGAACCTGTTACGGAAACCGCACCAGCGAGTCTTTTCAGCTCCTCGTGTTGGCGGTCAATCCCTTGACGTGTGGATTGAGCGGACACTTGACTGGAAAGTGTGCTCCAACACGAGTCTGCTCGGCCACTCGTGCTAATACGGCCGTGAACCCCTCGACGCGTGGATGGAGTGAAAATCTGACTGGATTGCCGTGTATTCCAACCAGAAAGATCGGCTTCAGAAGCCAAGCACAGCACATCAATAGTTACAACTTGCAAAGTAGGTAAAATAAGATTGAAGACCTGGATAGCATCCACATGATGGGATTTCCGTGTTAGTCTTTCACGGCGGAAAATTGACTAAATATTGCATATGCGACAAATATTAAATTATGTGTAACTTTTGGCTAGTGCCACTTGTTACCAAGTACTGGGGTCAAAGCAGACACCATGCATACGGTACTGCCGCGATCTCCGACTGCGCGTTATTGTAAAGCCAACGGCCTCATGCAGACGCAGACAGCCAATCTGCCATTATGTAGCCACGTAAAATAGAGCAGTGGACAAGAGACACCACGGAAGGGGGCGTTTATGACCAAAAGAATGCATTGTGACGGCTATGGTGAATTATGCTCAAGTCGCAGTATAAATCGATCATCTGGCCTTGCCTGGATGAGAAACTTATTGATCAATGCCGAATTCCTCAGCAACGGGTTGTGATCGAAGGGGCTTATAAACGCGAAGCCATATGCGCGTCAGCCGGATGCCACAGCCAGATGCATCGTTCAGATAGAGAACTTGCAGATCTGTGTGACGGTTATTAGAGCTTCTTTTATTCGCGTAAAGTTTGATTTTGCTGCTTTTGTTTCAACCCGACCGTTTACCTTCAGGTTCTTGGTAAACAGGTGATCGTGGATACAATGACCCAATAGCTATCAACAGGTGAGACTTCTCCTGAACTGTACAAAAAGTCTATTCTCTCACATTGAGGTCTTATCTATCATGAGCAGCTTTTCTATGAGCTTTGGTTCCCCCCACCCTGACCTTCTGAGTTTTCATTTACGCTTTCGTACGGCAGTTTATTGCCTGCGGGCATAAATTATTAATTGTCGTATAACTTTTTCGAAGACGCTTGCGAGGGCCACAATATTATTGGCTTCACAGAGAAGCCTCTATGAAAAACCCATAGTACATATGAAGAAGCCGCTCGCTTTGTAGAGCCAGCTACCTTTCCCGCAATATCACAACCCTTCGTCGAGCTTCATCTCACCTCATCACTCTTAACACGGTCTTCCTAGAATTTTTCAGACCTTGGTCTCTCAGCCACCAAAATGCCAATTTGCAATTACCGAACGCCTGCTCATGTCCCCGAGCCAACCATGCCCGCTGTTCTAAGTGGTCGTGCCGTCAATGGCCCCATGTTCAGCGATCTTCTCGGTCTCAAGGAGGTCCCTAAGCTTGAGGTCGAGAAGATCGGTTCTTGTAACGTCCCTTCGTACGTCTTTGAGCCGTGCGACCGCCAGGAGGAGAGTCAGCAGAAAAAGGGCGTGCAGATTGTCCACTCCTTCCCCGCTAGCGGTGGTGAGTATCGCATGCCAACAGCAAGGTTCAGACATGGCAGGGGGAACGATCAACTTGTGTCCAGTTGTCCGGCTTGAAAACGTCCCTCCCGCTTGTTTGGACCTTTATACCATTCTCGGAGGTTCTTGCAACGTCATCACCGTCCGCCCTACCTCCTGTGGCACGGCCTGCATCCAGTGGGCTGGTCTGTCTGATAAGGAGATGACCCTATTCAAGGACCCAGAGGACCAATCTGTCTGATGAGGAGATGGCTCTATCCAAGGTCTAACTACAGACCTTTTATTCTTGGCGCTCGCTCACACCCTTTGTTCTCTCGAAAAACAGGTCAGCGTTGAGACTTAGTTAAGCTTCCTCACTCAGATATAATAGTAGTATTATATGAGTTTAGACCAGAAAATCAAACCCAGATTCGGCATATCAACAATAACGTCGATCGAGTAAGCTCGATAGCATACTCAGTAAGAAAATTCACCGTAGGGTGAACTCGGTGACAACATTGAGCTAGCGATCTATCAAGTGAGGATATTTCGAAATAAATAAATAGTCTGGTTTGAACGCTTAAAATACTGCTTGGATGAGGTAGCCACTGAGTTGAATAGGGGTCAAGGCCAATTGACAGGTCATATTCTCACGCAAGGTCGACGTTTAAGTACAAGCATTCGCATCGTCATCAGAACATTAAAGAACCAAATCACAACTAGCATGAGTGCCAAGCATGTAGACCACACTTTGAACGCCTTTGAATCCAGTAGCTTGCCGAGTTGTATCGCCGCGTTTGTGTAAACTCCCTGTCATGTGAGCATTCATTAGTATAAACTCGCCATCTTTGCACTAAGTGGCTTCTTACCCAGGGAAACACCAATGCCCAAGCGGCCAACGTGTACGGCATCGGTCTCGGCCGTAAACCCTCAAACAACGCGTGCAGAACACCCAGGATCGCGAATAACCACCAAAAGGTACCCAAACCCCAGGCCGCAAGTCCGGCGAAAATGCTGCTGTACCCGACAGGCGCCGCTGCGTCCGCAGTCAGGAACACACCGCTCGCGTACGACGCGAAGCTTCCCCTCAGAACCGATCTACCCAGCATCTGCAGCGCGAAGCTGGACTGGCCCCACGGCCCGCAGAGGATCATATCCTGGAACGCTTTCTTCTTCGGCGGCTGGTAATTGCCCAGTAACCTCGCCCAGAAGAGCACGTCCAGAGCAAATGTAAGGGGCAGAGCCATCCCAATGAGCAAATACGATACTATGATGACGGGGACTTGCTGGTCGCTGGCGAGTGCAGCCGAGTTGCACATCGCCCCGCCGGCGGCGGCTGCCGTCAGCGCTGCGGTGAGCGGAAGCTGCGTCGCGGGAGAGAGGCGTGAAACACCTGAGGGATAGACCTTGACTGTGATAAACGGGAGGACGATGCTGATGGTCACGGCAAAACTAAAGGCGATCCACCACAGAACGTAGATGGTCCTGCTCCACCGCTCGCCCCAGGCTGGGACGAGAGCAAGGGAGACCATTTGGATGATGGACGTGAAGGCGATGGAGACGCTCGAGAGCCCCGCAAGCTCGGACTCGTCATGTTTGAGCGCTTGTACGACTTTTCGTAAGTACAAGACGATGCGGAGCAGGTAGATGCTGACCATGCACAGAAGAAGGACCATAGCCATCACTAACAAGACGTATGAGATGGTTGTGAGGCCGTTGAAGCGGTAGTCGAGCTGCTGCAAGACCGCGGCGAGGATGGTGGTTCCCTGAGGTATGAGGAACCATTGTGAGCTGAAATTGCGTATGCTCGTACGAATGCATGATCTTTCATGATTTGTGCTTGGTGGAGGGAGACCTTGAGACTTTGAAGCCATTGGCATGATTGCATTTCGGTGTAAAGTGACTTGTAACTTGAACGATAGTAATTATCTGTTGTATCGTGAAGGTGACTGTTGAGTTCTTGTCACCAGCAAGAGCTTTACAAATGCGGTAACTGTTTTCTTGGCAAAGATCCGGACCCTTGGACTGAAGAGAGAAGAGACAACAGGCCGGGGAAGCGGGGCGTGCTGATCTCATCGCTCCGGATCGCATCTCCGAGGAGATCCAAGATCTGTCGCCGGCCCGGATCGGCCCTGGGCCGCGTTGTAAGTTTAAACTGCCATGCCGCTATGTTTTGTCACTCGGACCTTTTCCTCATCAAACAAACGGTTTCTTCTTTTAGTGCATGTTTTGTGAGTGGCTTTGTCAGGCTTAGTCGCATTGTCATGGCTGTCATGGCGTAATCATGACGTCCGAGAATCAAGAAGTCATAGATACAGGGGGGGCTGGGGCTGGCACCATTCAAAAAGTCAGCATTGCTATGCCGCCGTACCCGTTGGGTTTGCAAAGAAAAGACGAGTGGTCATTTTCCGAGGAAGCGATCTCCAAGCTGGCCTCGTTAATCTGGTGTTTTTTGATTTCGGGTTGCCGCGGTTCGCGGTGGTGAGATAAGACCAGCGCGGAGATGGGACTGCCAGCCATGCGACCACTGCTGCTAGCAGGGGGCAAATCGACTCGGATGGGCACACCAACACACCTCCTTCGCATGCCCGACGGGACACCCCTGTATCAGCGCCAGCTGCAACTCCTCCGCGCCATCTTCCCGGAGCCGCAGACGATTTACATCTCTTTGGCGCCCGAGTCCGAGACGGACGAGTATCTGGATGGCTTACTCTCGGCCGAATCCGACGAGACCTCTGAAAATGGGGACTCGCCCAAGGAGCCGAAAGTGAAGATCTTGCGCGACGAACCTCCAACGGAGAAGCCTCGATATGCGGCCGGACCGGCCGCCGGCCTCATTTCGGCGTACCGCTACGACCCGTGGGCTAACTGGGTCGTGGTCACCTGCGAATACCCTCTCCTCCCGCCCGACGCCATCTATCATCTCATGTACAAGCGAGATTCTGTGCCAGTCACCTGCTACCAGTCGATGGATGGAAGTTGCGAGCCGTTGCTGGCGATCTGGGCGCCGGCAGCGATGTCACGGTTGGCGGAGAGGGTAGCTCGAGGACATCCATGTCCCTCTGAAGCGGCGAGGGAGTTTGACGCCTTGATGCTGGAACCGCCAACTGGTAGCGAATGGTGGCTTACAGACGTCGATTCCATGGAGGATTTGTTGACGAGCGTGCGGGAGATGAAGCTTGGGTCCCCTGAGCTTGTCGCTATCCAGGCACCGACGGAGAAAGCCTGATGTCAGCATCAATCATGCGATTTCATAATTACAGCGAGCGTGTGGTGGGAGATCATATTCCGTATTTATTTGCCCTGGATCTCTGTCTAGTTTTGCCCTCTACTTGGGCTTTGTCCTATTTGAAAGTAGCCTCGCGTCCCGGCTTCACATCAGTATAATCTTGGCTGGGTGTGTTCATTATGTGGACGGATAAGTGTGCCGAGCGCTTGTATCAAGCATAAAAAAGCCGAAAACTCCTCTCATCCCTACGAAAGCTGGTTTGGCACCTGTGGTACCGATATCACGGCCGGTATGTTTCTCTCTCATGAGGGGGCAAGGCAGCATTCTTCCTGTATATAAGCTTAGTGAAGAGAAAAGACTTATTAACAAGACTTGATAATATCTCATACCTAACTACGAAATTGACCGGCAAGATTGAACATCAGTCAGAGAATCAAAGTGTTGCACGGAAGCGCATTCTGGCAAAGACGAGATGATTGAATGAATTGGCCGCGGCGGACTAGGCTTTATCCGTGTCACCTGAGAAGTGAGACCCCGATCGCCATTTATCCTGCTTAATAGACACAGCTAACATGTGGGCTGAGCCGACAACAAGATAGGCTCACTGCCGTCAAAAGTGCAACCCCAGCGCCAATGAAGGATTTGGTGGGGGTGGCGCAAGCCGCAGCCTGATTCTTGTTTCGGCAACCCGCTCGCAGCTCTCCCGATCACTGATCACAGCCTGATTGTTCCAACTTCACCAGTAGCTTCTACTATATTTTTATTAAGCGAAAGATTGTGGTAGGAGTCGTAGCGTTATGTATGGAAATGGAACGTTGACTTAGAAGAATGACGATAAGGTAGAGTGACCTTGCGGTTATAAGTCCATATGAGAGGCATATGTCGCCTGTAAAATTCGAACTTCTTGGTGAGCCTCAAATCGGGCCTTTCACAATTGCAGGAGGGGACATCAGGCTTCGGATACCCATCTTTCGCCCGGGGCTAACATATAAGTTGGTGTGTATCGGCAGGCTGGCGGATAGCTGGTCTTGGCTGCATGAAATGCATCGTCCTGATTGCTCAACTTGGCCTGAATAAAGTGCCACCCAAGCCATAAGCCGAAAATACGAGTTAGGCTTCATGTTGCCAGCTGGCAGAGGTTATCGAGGCTGCGCGACAAGCTTAGATTATCCCTGACAGTGGAATAGGCATCGGTACAATTAGGCAATATTATATATGTAGCCACGAGGGAAGCGCTGCAACTATTCCTGCTCATCAGACTTTCAGAAAGTCCCCCCAAACTCCTTTCTCTCCGCCACAATGACTCACAATGACTGGCTTGGCAAAGGGAACGACGCCTATCACTTGATTTCTCCTATCACCCCAAAGTCAGACATTAGTACTGGCGAATTATCATCGGTCGCACCCCCCTCCGCCCCAAGAAGTCGATATTGGACGAGAACGATCATTGGCTTGCTTGTGCCCCTCAGCGTTACGGGTTACTACTACTGGATATGGCAGTACCTTCTGTCCCGACCGCAAGACGACGCAATCAAGTTTGGGTCAGCAACCGAAATTTGGGTGTACTATTCCTGGTTCATCATCGGTGTTTTTGCCTTAGAATGGTCTAAGCATGGTCTCGTCGGGGTTGAAGTTGCCATGCTAGAGACGAAGATGTTTGGGGCGCGTCACCTGGTCGCACTGTTGAGCCATAGTGAGGGGACCTGGAGCGGACCTGGCGGCTGGTTCAAATGCATCGCCAAAGCTTTCAGGAAGAATCAAAACGGGTCGAATACCAGCTTGGGAGATTCTCTCAAGACCTATAAACTCTGGTACATCCTCGCCTTCATCAGCCTGTCTTTGTATGTCGGAATGCCTCTCTCGGGTCTGACTATGGAGCTGTCCGATGGATACGTTCGCTTGAAAGAGATTCCAATGGTAGTTGGCCGAAATTCGGCAAATTTTCACAACAGATACGAGGTATCGGGCGAAACCATCAACGCACCGCAGGCCCTATGGCAAATGGGATCCCCTGCCACGCTACCTGGTATTGGAATCATATTTACTCCAGACTACTTCAATCGTGAAGGCCACGACAATTTAGCCGAGAGTCCAAATCGCCTCCCAACAGACCAAAGGATTCCGGAAATGTTCATCGTACCGCAGGCGCTTGGGCCAATTTCTGGCAGGCCGTGGGGTCTTCGAGTCGGATACAACTGCTCAATCGTCGAGGATGTTTCTGAATTTACTGTTCTGGGCCATTACACTGGTAATTGGTGCCATGCGTTTTGGAAAGGATATGGGAACTTGACGAAACCCTGCGTCGCAGCCCAGATGTTTGCTCGCACCAACATATGGTCATACTCTGAGGTTGGAACTAGGTTGGACGTGAAAGAAACACAGGCTTCCCGTGATACTATTGGCAACAAACAGGAGCCTCTCGCCTCAACTGACACACAAGTCAATGTTCTCGAATGGGCTGTCTGGCAGGCACGAACCAATTCTTCAATTGACAGTTCAATTCCGGAAATCGATAACTTCAACAGTACCGTCGGTACTACCGTCCGGGGTATCGCTTCCCCTTTCATGGAGGCTAGTAACGGATCCTGGTTCATGAACACCACATACTTCGAACAAAGAGAGTACACAAACAAATACAATTCTAAAACAAGCATGAACTTAACGGAGGAAGCTCGGTATAAGTTGAATCGGGATACCCGCCGCACCTTCCAAACTGCTCCTGCTATCGGAATCCGCTGCACGGTAAGATCGGTGTTCGGCTCAGCAACGGTGGATGCAAGAACATCCAGCTTTTTCGATTTCAAAAACGAAGATCCTACTACGCCTCCCAATCCAGAAATTAATTCAGTGAGCCGACTGGGCACGATTGTGGAGTCTGCGGCAATGGAGGCCAGTTTGGAGGACATTCTCACGTCAATCAACATTCAAGCTACGAAAGCTCATCAAAACTTTGTTCAAGTTTCCAAATTTGTAACCTCGGAGGAACTGCAGAAGTCGGTATACTTGGCGTGGAACCAAGAAGTTCTTAACCACATGTACGACAACGTCTACGGTTTCGAAAGCAGCTGGCCCCATGCAAACTTGACTTCGTCCAAGAAAGGTAAAGTCTTGACGAAGGGGGAGCTTCCACCGTTAGTGGCGGTGATTCCATTTGGCATCTGGGCCGTTGGGTCTTGTGTACTCGGGATCTTATTTGGATTCAGACGGAGGTTGGCGGATTCCTTGAATGGATTCAGCTTCTTCCGTTTCGGGGTGTACTCCGCAGACAAACTGAAGATCGAGGGAATCCTGCGTGCTAAGGAAGCTGAAGACGTTCCGACTTTGTGGGATCTGCCAGGTACGTTGGAGAAAAGACCAGCATACAGAAGCTGAAGCCTGGTCATTGTACCTAGTTTTGTGGTGGGTCAAAACCGGGCTTGCGACAGGGTTGATACCGGAGCTCGTCCGTCATTCGGGCGGACGAATTTGTTTTGGGAGTTCGTCCAGACATGGTGCATTGGATTTAGCAAAGTAGAAAAATATGAGGTTGTCTCGAAAATATTTGAGATAAAACCCTCGGGTATTTGAAGCATGAATTCAAGTGGTTCAAAGTATCTCTCCCAACGCACCGCGACTGACCCCCATTTCTCCATACCTACGGAGCCGTGTTCGGCACATTCGGCCAGCCCCGCATCGGTGCCGAGGACGAGTGGCCAATCTCGTCGCGTAAGCACCCGGAAGCGGGTCAACCGCAACATCCGACACTTTCGGACGGAACATGCGGCACCAAGCAGGCAGCAACATCTTTGCAGCAGGCTGCCATATTGAAGCAGATAGAAAAGAGACGACGAAGATCCAAACTTCTCAAGCGGCTGATGTTAACCGTCCCAACTATCAGTCAACCAATCAAGTGTAAGTTCAGCCACTACCAGGCCCTTTGCTCAATGTGTGAAGCGAGTCTGACATCCTTCAGTGGCGCCGATATGACTTCTCCAACCAACCAAAAAAGCTCAAAGCTATTCGAACTGCCATGGGAGATCAGGGAACGTATCTACGAGTACTACCTCTCATTCGACCATGACGACTTCGGGGACACCCTCCGGCCTCTGCATCTTTACATTGAGCAGGGAGGTTACTCAAAACCAATCCCTCCCCTGATGCTCACATCCAAGCGCGCATATCGAGAACTTCATCAACGGGTTCACTCCGATGCTGTCATGCGGGTGCACACAGCGGGCTGGGGCGACCGGCGCATCGGCTTCGCCGTGCATGGGAAGCTCCGCTTCGAACGTCTGCGCCGGCTGTATGTGCTCGTCGCCATGGAGTATCCCAACTGGAATCGTTGGCTAGGTATGCTCGGCGAAGTTACGCGGCGGGCAACGAATCTGAATGAGTTGGTCGTCGATTGGGAGCCGAGGCCGAGCAGCGGCAACACCAAGGTGTGGGAGGCAAAGTTAACGGAGAGAAAGCATGACGAATTCTTTAGAATTATTTCAGATTTGAAGAATCTTCAAGTGGTCAGATTTCATGGCGATATGCCAGCAGGATGGAGGGATCGATTTGCGAGGGAAACTTCAGCCAGGCTGGTTTTATATAAGTCAAAATGGTGGAAAGAGCCGGGAATGGAATAGGGTTGGCCTCTGGATTGGCAAGCCGTGATAATATTTTCAAAGAGAATTTTAACAGGAGATTTGCTGATCGATCTTTGAAAAGTTGAGTGTCTTAGTTGTCTTATGGCGGTCATGAGTCTATTCATCTACTTCACGTTCTGCGGTAAGTTAGAAGCTCTCGTTTCTTGGGTATCTCCTCTCCGAACCAGACCTATAAGATTGTGTGCTGCTGCTGTTTGATTACCGGAAAGGAATGTCGTACCCAGGGATCTTTGCCGCATAGCGGTGTCAGCTTTCAGGAATGTATTGCTTTCTCCGCACATGCATATCTTACGTCAGTCTCCTAATCGGATCTAAGGCGTCTCATGATTGGGCATGCCGTACCGTGCCTAAAGCCATCAAAGCCGCATGGCACTAGTGCTGATCGCCCGCTTCCTACCACGCTGATTTCGGGGTCTGAATTAGGCTGGCGGGATTACTTCATGAACTCTGAACCATCATAAATGCCGTGGCCCGTCTCCTCTTCTTCGCCATACCTCCTACTTTCGCTCACCGTACCGCATTTCGAAGAAAGCCCCCCGAGGGCTATCACCCCGTCGTCGTATCATCCCTGAAAAGATGGCGACGAACCAAACACTCCTCGTTATCGGAGCTGGCCCACTGATCGGGCGGTCTGTGGCCACTTTGTTCGCCTCAAAGCGCTACAGCAATGTTGCCCTCATCGCGAGACGCGAGGAGCAGCTGCAGATTGAGAAAAAGGCTGTAGAAGAAGCTGCCCCGAGCGCGACCGTCAAGACCTACACCGCAGACATTACCGACCCAGAGGCCTTTACCAAAGTGCTCGACCAAGCAGATGCGGATCTGGGTAAACCCTCGTGCGTCTTCTTCAACGCTGCCAGGGTGCAGATGTCTGAGATGCTGGTTCACGACGTAAAGGAGATGGAGTATGATTTCAAGGTAATTCCGAAATTCTTGCCATTCCAGCTGGATTGAAATTGCGTGAGACGGTCAGGCGAGCGGCAGACTAACGTCCCATCCAGATCAACGTCTCCGCATTATACGCCGTGGCTCAGCGATACATCCCTCATCTCATTGAACTCGCCAAGTCCAGCCCAGAGTCGACGCCGGCATTGATCATCACTAGCTCTGTCCTCCCGTACAGCCCGCACCCTGCCTTCTTTGCGCTTTCTCTGGTGAAGGCCGCCCAGCGCAACTTGGCACAGACTCTCCGCATGTCTTATGAGTCTGAGGGGGTTCATATCGGACTGATCAATGTTGGAGGTCAAGTCTTCCCTGACCATGAGACCTGGAATCCGCCGAATATCGCCGAGAAGGCTTGGGAGTGGTTTTCTCAGATTAAGGAGAATCCGTCGTTTGAGGTCAAGATCTAAGGCAGAGTCAAATATCATGAAAGGTGAAAGAATTAAAGGCCACATTATTACTCTGTCTCCATAAATTCACATGTGCCCTACGATTATTGAAGTAATATGTCAGCTAAAAGTAGTCTTTAAACCACAAACTGGTTTGGACTGCTGAATTTCAGTGTCTTCTATCTTCCAGGTCTCATCTTTTTGAGCTTTGTGATACTAAGAAAGCTCGCTTAACTTATTTTTAGGTGAATACTCCTCAGACTCATGCTCTTTCCATCTCAACCTCCTGCATGCGATGCAAAGCCCCACACACCTCCTTCACCTGCCTTCCTCACCCACCTTCGCTCCTTCCTTTCACAGTTTGCTTCAGTTTCTCACCTGAGATTCTATCCCTGAGCTCGGACCACAGCTTGGGCACAAGAGGTTTTTATTCCATTCTCAAAAAGCAAAAATAACTTCACCGCCCACCAACCCGACCTCACGAGATCGTCCCAACAACAACGCTACCAAATCGCTTCTTCACGCGAGTTTTGGCTTTTTGGGCTTGATTGCTTGTCTTTTCGACGCTCTCGCGTTTGTTCATTCATTCTTTCAAACAGTTCTTTGACGTTCATACTTTGCGACGTCCTTGTCTCACGATTTGCTCCTTTCACAATGGCTTCCATCACCCACAACCAAGTCGCAGGCACTGATCTCAATCTCGAGAAGGGTTACATGGCAATCACCGACGAGAAGATCAAGCTTCAGAGCAATATCACTTCTGGTGATTTAATCGTTATCGATGACCAGACTGCCTCTCTCTCCAGCAAATGCTACCACAGCATCAATCAGGTGATTGACCTCCCCAGACTTCAGTACGCTGTCATGGAGGGTCTGAAGGTTGGATGGAAGATCGCCCCTGTTGGCTTCGCCGTCTACGTCGTCGCCATGCTCGTCCTGGTTGTGATGCCTCGTCTTGCTGCTGCTCACGGATCCCTTGACCTGACGGGCGAGATCGCTGCTCGTCAGGAGTACTCCATCAACAACACCATGAATCTTGCCCACTGCATCCCCAAGCTTCAGCAGCGTGGAATTCTCGATCAGGCTGTCGCTCGCCGCATCGCCAAGTACAACGAGCACGCTCAGCTCATCCGCCGCACCGTCGACAACGTCCTCAAGACCGACCATGAGATCACCGACGGCAGCATCACCATGGATTCGACTGATGCTGAGGTCTTTGCTACCCGCGACGACGGCTGCGTTCTAAGCATCGAGACCACCGAGGGTCCCTTCTGTGAGTGCCCAATCCTCAGAAATTCCAAGCGACCCTTGCTGACTCCATGGTGACAGACGTCGAGGGAGAGTTTGTCCGCTGGGCCCTCTGGGACGACGAGTTTGGCATTCCCATGTACCTCGACCTTCAGATCATCGACACCGAGACCTGCGAGCCCGCCCCTGACGTCTGGGTCGAAGTCTGGCGTAAGCCCTCCCCCCTCTATCTCTCTATTCCAGTAATATTCTACTAACGTTAAGCAGACGCGAACGCCACCGGCGTCTACTCCGGCGTCGTCACCAACGCCAACGGCGCCGGCGACTCCGATCCAGACAACGCCTTCAAGACCTTCCACCGCGGCCTCCAAAAGACCAACGCCGACGGCGCCGTCTGGTTCGGCACCAACTTCCCGGGCCACTACGCCGGCCGCACCCCGCACGTCCACATCATGACCCACGCCGCCGGAACCGAGGCCCTCGCCAACGACACCGTCCAGAACAACGTCGCCACCCACGCCGGCCAGATGTTCTTCGACCAGAAGCTCGTCGAGAAGATGCGAAAGCACGAGCGCTACGGCAAGAACAAGCAGCACTTCATCGAGAACAAGGACGACGCCTACTTCCGCCAGGAGGCCGAGTTCACCGACCCCGTCATGAGCTACGTCCTGCTCGATCAGGAGGACAAGGACATTGCCGAGGGCATCATGGCTTGGAAGCTCGTCGGAGTGAACATGACCAATGTCCGCGAGCTGTATGTTGCTGACACTTTCCTTGGTGAGTAAGCGCGACGGTGGCTTTGCGAGGAGATGCGAAAGGCGTTGAACAGTGTGTCCGCAGATTTGACGTCTCATGAGCCGTAGAGGATTCGGTTCAGTTGAGTAGCAGGAACTCGGCTTGGCTGAGAATCAGTACTATTGCAATACAGAATAAGAAGGAGCTCTCAATACGTTCGATCGTCCCATGTACATTGCCTCGGTGATGATTCTATACGTCTCATAACGCTGTGTCTATGAGAGGTCCATGGCACCGCTTGCTTGATCTATTTTCTTATTCTCATCAAACCCTAAGGCCCTCAAAAATCGTATCACATCGTCCATACCAGCAGGCGAGTTGAACCAATGTCCTCCATCCTGATATTCTCTCCATTCCACCTGACTTCCAAACCCCCTCAGCGTGTCCCGCAGAACGCGACCATTCTTGATGAGTACCAAAGGATCGTCCATGCAATGTTCAAGTAACATCGGCGTGTTTCGCAGCAGCCGGTCATCTCCCGGGACGTCTTCTAGTCCCAATATCGCACGGGTGTCGGTGATGTTTCTCCCAGGGAACGGCATGCGACAAGAAAATCCCAGGAATGCGCCCAACCTCTCTTGACCCTCTGGTAACTTCAGGTTGAGGAGCGCATGTACACTCGTCGCGGCGCCCTGGCTGATGCCTGCAATAATGATGCGGTCGTACCTTCCCCCTACCAATTCCACCTCTTGGTTAATTATCTGTCGGATTCTAGATACACTCTCCCTCAGGCCCTCGGCCTGCAGCTCCTCCCGCTCAGAGAAGTCGGACACATTCCAGATGTCGAACCACTGTGACACCTTGTCCCTCGGAAAGGCGACGGGGTTGCTCAGCTCGGCTTGGGGGAAGACCCAGCGGAATGACGGGAACTCGTCCGCCAGAGTACGATTTCGGGAGTCTGTGAAGTATGCCAGAGATTGCGAAAAGGTTTGCGCATTATCGCCGCGACCGTGGAGAAAGATGATGGTGTGCGTGTGGGCTGTCGAGGGCGGGATGGTCACTGAAGGCAGCGACATCTTGGTAGGTGATTCGAGAATTTGCATTGACATTTGGAAACGTTCCCGTTGATTTGGAGACTCCTTCCAAAATATGGTGTTTATTTATGTGACTGATGAAGGTGCAGCCAGCTTGGCGGGTGTCGACTCTAGGCAGCCATAAGTTGTTGCCTGTTGAAGGTGGCGGTGTTACTCAGATTACCCCAAGTTATTTTACTATGCACTCATCCAAATGTCCCGCGGTCGCTGGTCATCGCTTGCGCCGCCGCAATATTGCAACACAAAAACACGTCTTAGAGCAAAACTTTGGGTCTCCATCAGGATGATCGATGGAAAGCGTACACAAGTGCTATTCTCGACCGCCGCCATTGAATGGACAGTTATTTGTTCGGAACATTGCATCAGCATCTCTCATATCTCCAATAAAACATAATATTTGGGGAATCTCAGTATTTGTTTGCAATTTCTTGTTACCCCCCTTTCCTCTGGCCATTCATCGATCTCCCGCTCTTGGGTCTTGTTTACACACACCTACCCCCCTCTGCCTTAGACCGCCGGCCGATTCATCCACTCTTTCAACATGCCCCTGATGCGGCTTTGTTGGTGGTTCGAACCGGTACTGCTTGAGCTCTCGCGGCGGCTGACGACGTTGGTCAGCTCGGATCCCCCGGACGGGGTCCTCGTCGCCATGGGTCTATTCTTGTAGCCTGCGAAGGTCTGTATCAGTGTGGTGGCCTTTTCGCTCTTCAATAAGGAGCGTGTTACATGTTGTATCATATCTCTTCGGGTCTTCAATAATAGCAAAGAACTTTGCCTTAGCCTTGTCACCGGGCGCCATGTTGAATGCAAATCCTCGATTCTTGGTCTTTGAATGAGATTGTACTTCTTTCTTGATGTTAATCAATGCGATCTTTGAGCACTATGATGTAAAGAGGTAGCGAGCTCGTTAAGTGTTGACCTGAAAGAGGGGTAGGTCGCTTTTATGTATCGTCAAGCCCAGTACACCAGCAAGGACCTCGTGATTTCGCCGCTGCCATAACCCAGGGTAAGGTTTGCCTCCAACCATTCCTATTCGTTCGTCCCGTCCAGAGTGTTTCAACCATCTTCATTAGGATTCGGGGAAGCGAAGCGGCCATCACCTCTTCAAATGAGGGGTAGCCCGCCATCCTCACACCAACACGCCGATTTCACCGACTCACGTCGCAGCAAGATTGAACCTTCTTGAGCAATACCGGACGTCCGGTTGGTCATCAAGTCTTCTGCTTATGCTATGTGGTAGGTATTGGCAGCTCGGCATGGGCTGGACGAGTCTCGACGCGGAGCGAGCCGGTGGGTTTCGGACCGCGAGGGGTCGGACGCGGTGCTCTCCCTGGCACCATCTCCGGTCGGAGCTTTCTGGATTATAAATCCGGGCCGCGAAGTGACCATACAAAGTAAAATGCCGCCGGACTTATGGACTTGTCACCGACAAAGTATAACTCAATGTGTCTAGGCCATGAGGTTTGACTCTTGAACTATATGTTATCAGTGAGTGCTGTCTGCCCTCGACAACTACCACTTGCCCAGCCCGATGGGACCGGTGCAACTCCAGTGCTTATACGCCAGTTTGTTGTTCTCAACCTCGTCGACGATAGCAACGGCCATGTCCTCGTTGTAGATACCGCCGTTCGCTGCCTCAACCGCAGGATCCTGAGGATCGTCCACAAAGACCTTGTACTCTCCAGTCCGCACTCCTGGACAAATAGGTCAGAAAATATCTACCAGAATTTCACAAAACATTTACCTTTATCACGCAATAGACCAGGTGGTGACAAGAAAGACCATGACTTCTCTCGGACGCCATTCCACATAGTAAAGGCGATCCGGCTACCAGTGATTAACCCCAACGTGTGCTTGTTCGTCAAAGCGCCTTTCACCCAGGCCCGCGCCCAATAGACGAAGGGGCTTAGAATCCAAGAATAGACTTGATATTGGTAAAAATCGTCAGATCCTATCCCAGGCTAACCCCATACGACTAAAAGGGCAGAACTTACATCTCGGTCGTTGAATGTGGGACCTGCTCCATTTCACAAGCGTGGCCACCAAGCTGATGAACCGACTTCCGTGATCCAGCCCACGCGCCGTCATGTAGTCGAGATGCTCATCGGGCCAATTCCACCTGCAACCGGGTCAGTAAAGCCGCTGTAAACAGGGAACATGAGATTCCTTACCACCAACTGAACGCAAAGCCCTCCTGGTCGGTAAGCTGAAGGCGATTGGATACGTGAATCGAGCCCGCGCCACCTATCCAACGTTTTAGTTTTGTTCAGGTACTCTGAAGAAATGAAGTCAGTCTTACCAACGATGATGAATGGGCCTTCATGCGTCGAAGCCAACAAAGCCGTCTTGATCCGCCCGTGGCCCTCGACAGCCTCCGAGTAAATATTCGACATGACTTTAAGACTTGGTCCGTAGCAAGAGACGATGGCGTCGAAACCAGACGAAAAGATTGCAACCAGTTTCGAATGCTCTTTGTGGATGTCCACAGACACTGACGACCAAGTGCCCTTGTCGGGATTGGGCCATTGCTCGGGAGGACTCCGCGAGATGCCAACGACAGAGTGGCCTCGCGCCAAGAGCTCATCGACCACACAGCTTCCCGCCTGGCCTTTGGGACCGATGACGCCAACTTTTAACGTTCTGGGCATTGTAAAATGCAATTGAGTTGACAGGTGGGGCCGGCGGGAGACTAATAAATGTCGATCAAAAAGTGAATGATTTGAGTTTGAATTGCTACGAACTGCCGTCGTGTTTAATCAAACATCATTTAAATACAAACCTCTCAGTTCCAAAGAAGGAAACTTCTTAATTCAACATCATTCATTGCGGCTGGAATTCAACATCTCATAAAACGACAGAGACACGGGATATCGGACACTCCAAAAGTCCGGACTGCCGCTGACAACTCCAGTTCCCACAGCGTCGCACCAATACCTAGTAGATCAACCATAACGACATGACGAGATCGTTCCGTCGCCGATCTTTACGGGGCTCTTCCGAGACGCGCTGCAACGTTGGTTCATGCCGGATCCTGTGCCATGACGGGAGTTCCCGTGAATTATGGGGTTCTTCGGAGCATGGTTCGTCTTCTGTCCCCCTTCTTAACACGGAGCCTTCAATTTACCTCGGCTGAGTCTGCCCGCGAGGGTCTCGTATTTCTCGTGTCATTGGTTACAGCTCCAATGAGAACAAGTTACATGGATCACTTGTCGGGTCGGTGAATTATCATTGCCCAGGGACTTGGACCAAGCTCTCATGAGATGCGTTGTTCTGCGGCTGACATTACAAACGAAGCTGACATGTCCAGACACATATGTCTCGCTTAACCTGAGTTCCATGTCTACCATTTCTCCTCCACCGGTCCGCTTCACTTCGTGGTCCCTCTTGATTGCCTGTCTTTGTTCCCCATTTCAAACCTGAATGCTATGTCATCAGCTGATATTTCTTCTTACTTGTGGCATAAGTCCTCCTGACACAACACGAAAGCTGAGACTATACTACCTTCAAAGGCGTTCTTTGAAACATCTTCGACCGCTGGGCCCTCCCGAGAGCTCCACGGAAACGTGGTTAGACGGTTCAGGCCAATATCTGCAGTTGAAAGGTCCGTCGTGTTGTTCTGAGACTTGAGTACGCATCTGAGCTTGTTCTTTTCATTACTCTCGTTTCACCCCCTATTTGTCTTTCAGTCTCCGTTCCATCACTGAATTTAAACATTCATAAATTCTCTTAGGTGAGTGAATTTCACAAAGTGTATTTGGAGACCAACTCCCGCAATAAACGAAGTTGCTCTCCGAAGGAACTGTATTTTAAATATTCCGGGGCCTCTGTGTTTACAACCGCCACAGAAGCAATGAATGATTGCGTGAAAGACCTGAGCCAAGATCAGCTGTGTACACACCTGTATGACCCCCGGATGCATAGCCAGCCAATCGCTTGATATCACTTGCTGTGTGGTATGAAGCGGGGTAAATTTCTCAGAGGAAACGAAATAAGATAGCAAGGCCCGGCGAGGTGGCTAAACAACACAAGCAACTTCTTCAGCTGAAGGAAGCCTGGCCAATCAGGCCCCAAGCCATGTTCTGCCGACGCAGAAAACCTAACGAAGGGAAACATACAGATTCAAGGCCCTCGACCTCGTGTAATCCTGACAGATGAACCTAGGCAAATCCATGCAGGTGGCTTTCCCATAAGGTATCCAAAAAGACGACGTCACGAACACAACGGGCACTTCATTGATTCTTTCGCGCCCAGATCTTGTGCTAACACATGCAAGCCCAACCAACCTGTCGTTCCCTTCCAAAGCCAAATGCTCAAAACAGAGGAAAGTCTTGACTCTATCTTACCTGCCTCGTATTTCGCCAAATACGCAGCACTCATCTCACCACCCAAACTAGACGACGAGGAATTCCTTAACGCAGAGTTGGGCCAGGGCAGGCTCCACGAACTCGTCGGCAGTCTCTGGGTCGTGGGAAAGCCCACGCCACCCAATGCGCCGCACTCCCAACGCCTCCTAGGCCGAGACATCATCGTCGTCGAATCGATAGACCTCCAACTCGTCTGCTCCCACACGCATTTATACGCCAAGCCGATCCCGCCCTTCTTGCTAGAGCCTACCTTTTGGACCCAGCATCTATCTTGCAGAGACGGCTGCGATTGCTCCGACAACCTCTCAAAGTCGTGCTCACGTCGGACGCTCTGGAAGTCCGCCCGGGGCTTCCTGTATTCCTACCGCGCTCTGATACGGCATGAAAGCGACTTCCGCCTCGCGCAAGACAACTACTCACTGCCAGACCAGACCGAGTGGGCAGATTGGAAACGCTTCGTCGCGGAACTCAACACGAAACACACGGACGGTCAGATCCACGAGAGGTTCATGTACGGCGAACTCCGCCGCAGCCGACTGAACAAACTTCTGCTTATACGGTCCAAATTCAGGGAGAGTACCTATGTCCCGCGGTGGTATCGACACAGAGAGTTCTTCCGTGACAACTTTGCCTGGCTGGCGTCTGCCACGGTGTACATCGCGATTGTTCTGACGGCTATGCAACTGGGCCTGGCCACCGACGCTCTTGCGGAAAACGCCCTTTTTCACCCCGCTTCGTACGGGTTCACTGTCTTCACCATCGTCGGGCCCTTGGCCGCGGCCGGTCTGGTCATCGCGCGTTACGTGTGTCGCACGGCGGTACACATGATCAGCGCTGATAGAGCCTATCGGAACATCCTGAGAGACGGAGAAAAGGGTTCCTACGGTCATAGTCAGCACTGCTAACTTCGCATCCCGAGAATCCATCTTTCTTAGGTCCAAGGCGTGGAACAGCACCCTGGTGTCGGGAACCTCCCAGATCGCGGTGCAGCGGGTTGGCTTCCGTACCTCATCGTAAGAGAGCAAGTGGAAGAAATATGAGAGCCCATTATCCTTCGTAAGGGCAAAGCCATTCCGTTCAGAAGGAGGCAGTCCTCTCGAATCCCGACAGTGGCATCTCCGTCAGGTGCCCCCGTCACGGCTTGCCTCGAGGAAAGCAAAAACGGCAAGAGGCTTGGTTCCGTTCCTTCCCCATCCTTCCCCGTCCCTTCCCTCTCAAACGACCGACTACGATCTACCTCAGGCAGACTACCTACCTTGAAAGCTCCCCCCAAGCTCTATCAGAGCAAGTTCTAGCAGCAGTCGTCGGGGGGAAACCCCTCACCGACGCGGCCGCGTAGGTAGTCGAACGGTCCATAACGACCATGGAAACAAGGCAGGTCCATAGAGACCACGCATTCAAGTCAGGTCCACAAAGACCACGAAAACAAAAATTGTAAAAACCGTCGGTTTTTCGTAGGGTTCTCAAAAGAACCCGAGCTTTTTTGCGTTTTATCCTTCTTTTTATTGCACCACAAGCTTGACTTCACATGCTAGTACTCTACCTTCCACTACCAAACATAAGGCAACGTCTTATGGGCTGATATCTACACACCTGCAGAAGGAAGGCGTGGGCTGATAGAGAAAGCTCCCAAGAGATATACTACTTATAGGTGAGGGGTTACAGCACTAACATAGGGATCCCGCCATGGATTCTCGCTGAATCACACACAAAAGCAGTTGAGGCTGCATACTCATCACTCATGATGAAAGCAGGGGAAGTCACATATGCTGGCCCACTTGCTTGGGGGAACAGCCATCTCCACATCATTCATCAACGGGCCAGGGAACGCAATAGCAGAAAGAGAAACCATTTTTGTTGACCATATACGACTGATGGACAAGAGAGGGAGGAATAGTTTCCTCCAGATGCAGAGCCAAAAGACAAAGATGCCTCGAAACGAACTTGCCGATTCTTGCCCCCCTTCCGTCCAGACTCCATATTAACCCATCGTTCCATGTGTCATGCCCCCAACTCCGTCGAGATAAGAAAAGTCATGGACCCAGGTTTTCCCAAATCAGATTAGGGGTATGATGCTTCTATGGCGCAGAAACCTCAAATTAACGCCCCTGCCGGTACCCCTTGTTGCTGTGCAAGTTCATTGTTGTCGTGATATAAAGAAAAGCAGAAAGAAAGCGTATGATGTCTTTCACACCTTGCTTGCTTTTTCGTTCGTGCGCGGATGTGTGGCTTTCTATGGCAATGCGGCGACGCTACCAGCCAGCAGTGCATAGTTGGCCAGCTTCAATGAGAGGACTCTCGAGCGCGGATAGTCAGGGCTGATGATCATGCGGCCGTCCTTGTTAAACCCAACTTCGCCAAAGGATTCGCTCAACTGCTCAAACTTCGCATTTGGTCGCACTCGGTTCAACTCTGCTAGAATATTGTCACTCCATACGCCTGAGCACCAGCCATCGCGGAGGACAAAGTACGGGTTCAGCGGTGGAACAGGAGAATCTAACAACCAGTCAGTACAAAGCCAGTGCAGAGGGTTGGAGGCAATACATACCCAAGTCCACGAACCGAATCCGCAGGTAGTCGAGTGCTTTCAGAGTTGACATGGAGTGGATGCCCGCAAGGACAAGCATCTCAAACGCGTGGATAAAGTTCATATCTTGAATTCCACTTCCCGAGTCGTGGAACTGTGGCACAGGGCGGCAGCAGTTTTTGACTGTCAGGTCAATCGTCTTGAGCCGGGTTGTTCTCGGGTCGGATCTGATGGCTGCCATGTTGAAAAAGGCCTTGCACACACGGCCAGTGTAAGCCAGGTGCTCAAGCGCCGGTGTCGCATCCGCCAGCCGAGTACAGAAGTGTACTTGGTTCGAGACCTTCATGTAGAACGGAGGGCACGTCAATTCCCGTCTGTAGTCGCTCTCCAGGCACAAGTTGAGGTACGTCAAGTTTGTCGGCAGCTTGGGAAGAATGCTGGCCATGCTTAGGTAGCTCTTGGACTTGGGCTTGCTGTAGGAGCCGTGCCACTCGTTCAGATTAGGGAGGGAACCCAAAATGGCTGCGAAATCGGAGTCGCTGCGCATGAGATTCCACTGGCCCTTGGTCACCAAGGTGCGCACCGATTCGAGGGTGGGAAGATGCCAGCCAGCCGGCCGCCTATGCCAGCTGTGCTGCACCTTCGGCGCCTTCTTTCTCTCACCACCCTCAATCGTCATTACGCAGACGTCAGGCAGAGCCTGGGAGACGAAAGAGAAGGCTTCCTCGAGGCTGCAGTTGTTGGCGGGAAGGGTGTAGGTCGCATTCGTCAATCCGTCCATGGTGACTGTCGGGAGGGCGAGGGTAGTGCTTAGCGCCAGCGGTCCGTACTTGGGCTGGAACACCGGGAACCAAATCTCAATATGTTTCACGTAGCGACGAAGATGGTCGTGCTCGCTGAAGTAAATCATGGCCATCTCGAGGGATTCCACCGTCGCCTTGATCTTGATATGGCGATACAAGCGCTCTTGAATCAGGATTCTCCATACCGGGCTCACCAGGGCCAATTCTGATAACTCCCTGCGCCGAGAGTGTCGCAGCGCGGTTCCCCAGCTCTTGGTCACGCTCGGCATGCCCACCGAACTCTTTGACGTTGTGGATACGCGGTATCCGAATAAATGATCAAGGATGCACTCGTGAATCTCGGCGGGAAGATCGTTCAGGTTCAGTGAGGGCGAGGCCTCCGGGGTCTCGAGGGAGTAGGGATGGGTGGTGATACCCGGGCCTCCGTAGGCCTCGGTGTCCTCAGCCATCGGACAGCAGCAATCCGAGTTTCGTTGATCGGGGTGAAGGAAGGGAGTGCTGCTGGGGCGGGTCGGGGGCACGAAGTCATTGCTCTTGGCCTGTTCGAGGGGAGGACTGGAGGGTCCCGGAGATACGGGGTTGGAAGCGGTGTTGAGGATTGTTGTGATGATTGAGGCAGTCATGATCGAGGTCAACTCTTCTGTAGCGTTGGCGTTACCATTGTAGTCGTCTCGCGACGGTCGCCTATCGATACCGGAGGGGTCTCGGTCTCGGGAGACGTTATTCGTGACGTCGGGTTGGTCGTCGTCGTTTGTGTGCAGGGACTGCTCGACGCAAACGGACATGGTCACCTGGATGGTTGAAGTGAGATCGAAAAGCTAAGTTTTTCGTGGTGAAGTCGGCGATTCCAGGGTCATGGCAGGTTGGAATCGAAAGGCGTCGAATGTCGTCGGGGTTGGCGGGAATTGGTTGTCAGGCGGGAGGTAAAACTGGAAGGTGAAGGGAGATTGGCCTGGGCTGCTTTGACGATGGTGGGGGAAATGAAGTCCCAATAATTCAGAGACCCTTGATACCAAGACCGGGGGGGTCAACAATGCTGAGCAGCTGTTTTGGTAGGCAGGCCGCCGTATTCGTCAGGGCAGGGCCAGGTCCAGGTGTAGGTAGCGGCCCAGCGATCCAGTCAGTTCGCTGAAAGTCTGGGACTGCGAGGGAGTGGTCCAGTCCAGTCTAGTCGTGGCGGTAGCGCTGCGCTGGGGTCGCTTCGCTTGACCAAGCCACTTTACGCGGTCGGTCGCGTGCGCAGCGGCAGAAAATGGTCCAATGGGGCAGTGAAAGGGAGGAGTTGTCGAGAGGACGCAGTTAAGAATGGGTGGTGTCGATCAATGGGTGGCCGAGCGAATGGCGGCAGTCGGGAAAAAAAACACAGTGACAGACAGACTGCAGACTGCTGTTGACAGTTGCGGACCGAGAGATTCCCAGAAGGCGGACGGTTCAGTTCAGGCGCAGTCGCAGATGCAGCCGCAGGGGGTCTTTGGGTGAGGAGACGATTGAATAGAGCAGACCAAAGCAGAGACTGAGAGACCAAAAGACACCGAGACTCAATGCTGGCGTGTCGTGTATGGATGAAACGGGCGCCGGACACTTGACAAAGTGTTTGGGCGGGCGGGAGCGCAAAAAGGCTGACTTGGTTGCTTTAGGTGAAGCAAGCAGGTCGCAAGGTCGCAGGGTCGCAAGCACGCAGGGCAACGCAGCGAGGCACAGGGCGGCGGTGCGGCGGGCGCGGGTGCGGGAGCGGCGTGTTGCGGTGCGGCAGGAAGATTGGGTGAGGAGTGGAGGGTAGACGGTCGCTGGCTGCACTGCACCGGTAGGCAATGCGACGCGAGGACGAGGCAGGTAGGCGGTCAGTCAACGGGGGGTGGCGTGGTCGAGTTGGGGTTCCCGCAGTCGCAGTCGCAAAGAGTGGGTGGTGAAGGTGGTACCAAGGGATAAGGTAAGATAACACCGGCCAGGGTTGCGTCCAGAATGGGAGGACGGAGATTTGATGATGACGGTATGGTCTGGTTTTGATTTCGGTGACGAGATGAAAGCCGGGAAGAGGCAAGAGTCGACCGAGAAGAGGGGGGGCAACCAACAGTCGACAATGAATAAGAAGAAGAAGACGATGCAGAAAAAGAAAAAAAGAAACAAAAGGAAAAGGTAAACCGGTAAAATGGAGTCAAGCAGGAGAGATATGACGGAGCCGAAGAGGAGACAGACGGAACGGCAGTCGGTAACTTATTTTCGGGGGGCTGCGTGGAGGGTTGCGGTTGGAAGGTGAGATGTTGGTGCAGTAAGGTAAGGTAAGTGCCTTGTTAGGTACCTTTGGGGAAGGCAAGGCACATGAGGGGAAAGACAGAAACACCACGCAAACCTGGAAAGAAGGTTACTTTTTGGTCAGGCAGGCGCGCCCAAGTCGCGGACCCTTTTGATGGATGGAAGGCAAGAGCAACACTCGGAACAGAGCAAGAGCCACTGGGGGCGACTGTAGCAGCAATGGGAAGGCAATAGCGATGCAGAGCACGACAGGCAGGTGCAACCAACGGCAGGATCAGTACCTGCAATCATACCTCTTGCCTTCCAACTGAAGTGGAAAATCAACATGCGCCCGGCAGTCAGGCACCTCAGGCTTCACCAACCAACTAACCACTAACATCCATCATCACTGAGGTGAGGATGGGAACAACAATAACACTGGGCATCAACAGCACCACCACCACCAAACCATCATCAACAAGCAGGCCCGATGAGACGTGCACAGCCGTCTTCCGCGACGAGCTCCGAGAGTCAGAGTCAGCAAAAAAACATGATCAGTCCGTCCGCGCCGTCCAGCCCGAGCCGTGCGTGGTTGGCCGTTGCAGCGCTGCCTTAGCCTGCTGTAGTGGCCACACTCAGTGTGTCGTGTTAGTGAGAGCCGCCGGGGACTTGCTCATGAGGCAAGTACCTCACCTCACGCAGTATCTCGCGCAGTGCTACTGAGGTGGACGTCCATTTCAGCCACTGATGACGGCCCGGACCCTCGACGCGGGCCAGTTCCAAGTCGATGCGTCCAGCGATGGTCCCAGCAAGCGCAACCACCACTGCCACCACCGGTCAACACCGCCGCTCATTTGCCGACCACGGCGCCACTCCTGGCGGTACTCCACCTGCCTTATCCTTCAGAGATACGTACCTTACCCACTGCGCTCCTTATCTTTGATACAGTGTACCGATAGCCTTATCGAACCCCATTTCACAGTGTTGGCGGCGTCATTGTCTGCTTACCTCATCCGCAGTCTGCCGACCGTAGCGAGCCGAACAACGCCAATCTGCGGGACTTCCGAAGAGGCAACAACCAACAACACAAACGCATGAGTTTAAGCCGCAAGTCATCCCACCTTTTCTGCTCGATGCATGAATCCGACCAACTTTTACTCCATCACGTCACTCCCCTATTTTTTTTTTCTTCCCTATCCCGAATTTTCTTCCGAAGGGGTCCATTATCTCCCGCACCCGGCCGCCAATGAGGACTCGCACGTGTTGGTCCAACCTTGCGAATTCCCGGAAATTTTCCGGCAGAACACCAACAAGCAACCTGGAATGCCATCAACATGCCACATGCTTCTTCTCTTCAGCATGGCACAGGACAACGGCTGATCGACAAACAACCAGCCCTGCCTGCCCTACCTCAGCCCCAGCAGAGTTCGGAGCGAATGACAAAGGGATGACAACTCTTCCTTCGCCAACCAGAAATGACGAAACACACCCCAATTGAGTTGCCAAAATAGCCTTTGCCAACCTTCCACGCCCACGTTTCAACTTGTTCTACGGCAGGCATGGCAGCTGCTGCTGTCAACCTTCGCCCACGGGGGAACCGATCACGCGCCCTGCTTTAGTCAGCTGTAACGTGTCGCGAGAGTTCAAACTCTGACCCAATGTCATGACAGCGTTGTCATATGCGGAGCAAGAGCACCGGGCAACGTGCTGACCCGACGACGCCGTCCCTCCGGCGAAGGCATTCCGCGAGCGGGCGGAAGCGACTGCAGAAATGTTATTTTGCTCAAATTTGACATGATTCATCAAACTCACCAAAGCCGGTGGACGACATCTCGATTCGTCCAAGGCTACCACCACTGAGAATGCCTCACTGGAATGCCAACGTCTCGGCAACGGATGCCAATTACTTGGGCAACGGGGAGGGCGGGCAACCCTCTTTATCAACGCATTCTCGGCGCCGTTACTGCTCGGGTTGACTTGGCGGCAACGGCCAAGCTGTCGGAGTTAAGAACTGTCTGGCGCATTGCCAAGCGCAGAGTTCACGCTTTACTGAGTCGAATATCGCGAATCACGCCAGCTTGCATTTCCTCGCTTGATTGATCGACAACCAGGCGCTTGTTTCCAACTGAGTCGGACAGCGCGCGCGCGCCTTCGTTATCGGGTCCCAATACTCTGGAACCTGCCCCGTTCAATAGCATTTGGACCGGTCTGGAAGGTTATCATGGGATTGTCCCACTCAGCTGAAAAAGCAAGAGCCTCGTTTGAACAGTAACCCGCGACGTCAAGGAAATCATGACTCCGGAAGCGACCGAAATAGTGATACCAAGCTTGACTTGCGACGACATGCTGCCTTGGGTGCAGCTGACGACGTCGGCATGTCCGCAGACAGCGCATCCACATTGGCCTCGTCCAGAACTTTGCGAAGTGAGCCTTATACCTTGGTCAATCACTTGACACATGTGAAGCTATTCGTTCGTTGCATGATGTATGGCGCATCTCTTAAAAGGGGGGAGATATGCTACCTTTCCAGCTGCCGTTCTAGCTGCCTTTCCACAGTCGAATGATGTGACTAAATGACATATTCTCTTCCTTGCGCGGCTGGGATACTGCGACTTCAGTCAGAGCCCTTATGTTGTAGATTTTAGACGTCCAGGACATGGCCTACCGTCGGCCTCTGTATACGTTTGGTCTGGTATCTCAACACAGACACGCCTTCTATAGAGATGATATCGCGTCAAGCTGCAAACATATGGATGCGCCTGGATGAGACTATCAGCATCTAATTCCCTGTGCTACTGACGACCAGCCTTGAACAGTTCCGGTCATCATTCGAGGGACTGCTCGTTTACCTGAGCCCCAACTGCGTGTTGACAGGCTCAATTTGAGAGCCAAAAGAGTGTACCCGTTGGGCGCAGAGTCTGGACCTGATCGCGAGGTCATGAGATCGAGAGAAGGAACGCCATTACATGGGACGTATTGTTGCCGTACGCAAGTCAGATGTAGTACGCTTTGAATCCCTAATATCAAGACTATCATGCTTTTCGTTTGAGTTGAGGCACGTATCTAAACTGTCGTTGAGCGTGTTGCCCTCATCAACACGACAGAAAGCTTTACAAGACCTAGGGTAATTAGCCTATGATGAGAACGAGATGGTGGTATCCGAAAGTCAGGTCTTATCAAGGCGAGTGCCCTAGAAAGCTATCCCGGGTACGGCAACTCAGTACTCAATGAAGTCGTTGCAAAGACATGTTGCACAGAGCTGCTAGCCCTCGTCGGCATGGTTCTCACCTACCACTTCACACGTCAAGGTATTGTGTTAGGCCACTTCATAACCCAATCATTCGAAGCATCAGCGCCGAAGAACGAGGCTCCCCATCACATCCAAAGTCTTCACTGCTTTCGTCTGTATTCTCTTCTGTCTATGTCTGGTGCGGATAATGGGAAGGGTGAGTGAGGATAGAGTGTTACTTTGAGCGTGGGTGTGTGAGAGAGGCAGACGTCCGTTCGGACAAGATCAGGAGGAGCAAAGCTAGATAAGAACTAGCTAAGTAACGCAACGTGGCGTGAAGCAAGGTAAGGTCGGGGCAGATGATGAATGATGATTATTTTTTTTTGGCTGACGCAGTTGCCTCAAGTCGGCTTTTCGAAAGACCAAGCCTACTTTCACAGTACCTTCTCCATTACCTTCTTCTCGGATGATTTGCCCCGGCGAACCTCGACAGTAAAATCGCCTCTTCGATCCAGCTTGCAACAGCAGTGTCCCTGGGGCAGGCACTTTCTAGGGGTCTTGAGGCCTTGCCAGTGCTCAATACCACTGGCATGATCTCATGCAGATGATCAAGCACTTTCACGCCGGTCCCATTACATCATGTCTTCTTTGTATTGTTGACTTTGAAGGGAGGTGGTGCGAAGCCTTTCTCATGACCATGTGGGGGACATAGTAATGGGAGGTCGAGAAGTTTGTTTGCCTCATCAAGGACCTCATCGAGACGGTTGCCGGGCTGGATACTTGGGCCAAAGGTCCCAGAGGTCGTGTTCTCGTCAAGCAATACCCCAACGGGGTAACGAACGGCTGACAGACGATGCACAACACGAAGACATAGGAGCCTGTGTAGTCCATGTCAGCAAAAGATTCTCAACGCATGTCTTGGGAGATGTGCACAAGACCGTAATGCCCTGACAAGACAGACAAGGAAGTGCAGTCCTTTCGACGACAACGGGCAGAGTTTAGCGTCACCATTAGGTCAACGTCAAATGGGAAGAACCAGATTGTGTACGCGGTTTCCTTGTACTCATTTTGGCATGTCGTCGAGCCCATTCTTGGTGATGCTTAGGCGCAACCATCACCTGATGGTAGAAGTGATGTCTGAACGAAGACAACGTGCCCTCAATATCTTCGGACCGTAATTCCAAGCCGCACATCTCTCTGAGGCAGTAGCTCGTGCAGAAAGGGCCTTGAAACCTCTAGTCATAGTACAACACAACGGAGAGAAAACGAAGATACCTCATCGTTGCTGAATAGCAAAGCCACCCATGGCACAGGACTGTGGCCATGTTCTCGCGAATCTACCGCAAGCAGGACACTGCCGAGCTCGGAAAGTCCATCCAACCGCCCAGAGGTGCCATCAACACCAAAACCAAACATTTCAAATCATCTAACATTGGCCAACTTGCAAGCCAAGGCAGGATCACCAAGCGCCGAGACGTCACACCTGAGCGACGCACATCTTCTTCTTCACCAGATCAGCAATCACAAGATCCATCCAGCCAACACACATCAAAAACAAATCTCGACGAAGATCATCTTGGCAAAATGGGCAAGCGAGACTATATGTAACCTCTAAGCAATGCTAAGCAAACAACAAGCGAGCCTCAGAAGGTCTTTCCAAATATTGAAACAACAACAAGTCACAACAACGGACGCGCCATCGCCAATCATCAGCGTATAATACCACCAAACCCGACAATCCGATATGATATCAAAGCGAACTCGAGGGATCGGCGCCTCGGATCCTGCCATCCGACAAGGCGGGCTGCGGGCCTGGGGTCGGTTTTGGCGCTGGCGTCGCACGCGGATACCTTAGAATAGCTCTGTTATAACCCATCAGAGACCAGAACATGACCGGGGGCCCGTTGACGCACGGCGTTGGCCGAGGGGGGGAGGAGCTCCAAGGATCAACGGAGGGACTGGGAAGTTCGCTCTTTGCTCTGCGTCTGTTCTTCCTCCGATCGGCGCCGCACTCTTCGTCCGCTCCCGCGATTTGTCACCGAAGACTGCTGTGACATTTCTCATGGACAGGATGATGGACAAACAAGGTTACACGTCGGTAGAGGATACGACTTTCCCACTCTTTAACCAGACGACCCTCCGCTCCGAAACCTCGAGACCACGCACCCAGGCGCAAATCAGACCACAAAACATGATCGACGGAAGATTTACCACTGCCAAAACATATGCTTGTTCGGTATGCGGGCGACACCAACAAAAGACACCAAGCAAGGGACAAAGTATGGTTGTTGGCTACCTACTCCAACTTTTTGGCTCCAGTCTTTTGGAACAAGCTCAACCGGGAGGGGAGATGATTGTGGGGGGTTGCACCAAGGGGGAGTTTCTTCGGCCCAACACAGCTCACCTTTTGCGGCGTCAAACGTCGGAACTTCCGAGCTGTGTGTGGTTGATGCTGCTGGGGGCTCACTGCTTTTCACCACTCACACAAGCGCGGTGCGCAGACGCGCAATTCCTCGTGATTCAGAAATGCTGCCAAGACCTACCAACGGTTACCGAAAAGTGGGCGACGCGGTCGTCGAGGGATTCGCGCGGTTCAAGCCTGCCAGCAACAACAAAACAAGCATTTTTCCCGGGAAGAAGAGGTCTTGGCAATGTTCGAAGACGCGTGGGCTTTTCCCTTTTTTCTATACACTGCTAACGGCAGGCACGCGGAGGGGCTTTCCAAAACATACAGGAGTTCGTTCGTGTTGGAGATGGATGACGAACGCAGGTTGCTTTCAATGTTAGAGCCGGGAAGAGAAACTCGTCTGGAATCGAGGATTTGGCAGGTGTCTGACAACGGCCACGACGGCGGCGGCGACGACAGCGGCGGCGACGGCGCTATCTTCGTTGCTTGCGTTGCGGATAGAGACGAGCGCTGGCACTCGCGCCGCGGAATGGTCACGGCTGCGTGGGTTCACCCTATCTGTGACAGGTACGGTCTCTTGCTACGAAAGAGTTCGGATCGTTGTGACGGACGTCTAGATTTCGAACCGCCAAACGGTGGTCTCCTACTCGTGGGAATTATTTTCCACTCAACGGTCGCCGGTGACGGCGAGGGGACGGGTTGAAGAGAAGCCGGGTTTGATGTTAAGCTCCGGAGATGGAGAGACCGAATCGGCGGGCCGTTGAGAAGAGCCTACCCCCGGGCCGGACTGGGACTGGAAGCCAATCTATCCTTTGCAACAGGAATGCGCGAGATCGTGCCGGGCGCCGATCAGATTGGAGATACGGGACTAGATGTGGAAGAATCCAGTTCCGAGGCTGCAAGCCAAGGCGCGAGACAGCCGCATATCCTCGTGTAGTTCGTGTACGGATAGGCGTGGGTTCCAGACCGTGGAGTACTACACGAGAAACGCAAGATTTCTACATAGTAGATTGCCCTTTATTTCGGGTCCCCGGGATCACGATGTATTGGCATTGCGGCGGTACGAACGCTGGGCATTAGGGATATTGCGTACGTATCGTAGCCGACGTGCTCTTTACTGCAAAATGATTTATTGCTTGTAAGCGAGGGCGCGGCGATGTTTGCGTGCGTGCAGCGTCGCATCGTGGACGGGGGTGACGGTGCCCCTCCTTCATCTCTGCAGCGCAGCGGTGGACTGACGATACGTTATGGGTGGTCGTCAATAACCACCGGGGCCAATGAATGGTTCGTCGAATGTCGGTTAGTCAGGTCCTCCGTATGCTCCGTATCCTCCGTAAATTGTAAGTCCATCGTCCCAGTTTCTGTACGGAGTACTGCTGGACTGTCTGTACGGTTTCCAGTGTGTCGTCAATATTGGCGTGTACCAGAATCCGAGTCACATAAACACGCAAAATGCCTGCATCCCATCTGCCAGCCATGCCTAATCTGGGATATCACACATAACCGCAAGCAATACACAACCCAGCGGCGCAGATGGGATGGCGTGGGCGGCTCTCTGAGACTGGCGTCGTCACCTCCAACCGTTCGCTGCTCCGCCAGGACACCGGCGCCTCCCAATGTCCATTGCACTCACTCACTCACCTGCTGCATCAATGGGCAATAAAGCACAATGATGAAAAACCCCCTGCCTATGTCTAGCCCTGTCTCGCGGCCTGCACGACTTGTCAGGCCCGTCGATGTTTCATCCGTTGTCATGTCCAATCCGTCACAGCCAATCACCTGCAGCCAGACCCGCCGCGCCACGCCTGTTTCACCGTAGCCGATTGGGTGCTGGCGCCTCTTTCTTCTTTCCCTTCTCCCTCGTCGAGTCCTCCTCCCCCCGGTCACTCAACCCCCTGGGCCAGCAGCACAGGAACCTGTCCAACTGTCGTCTGGTCTTTTTTCAGTCTGGCGTCGCTGCTGTGCTGCTTCACCATGGGTCTTGTCCTTCAGTGGGGAACGTCGTCCCCTTCAGCCGCGCTGAAAGGTGGACGAGGTGGGCATCCCAGGGAAAACCAGCAACCGCCTTGCTCGACTTTGAACGGGCCCCATGGCATAAATCTTGGTCGCTATTAATCTATCCCCTTCATAGCGCTCCTCACCGCTGGAAATTCCGCGCCCCTCGACGCCTGGATTCTGGAGGCTCGGTCGTCTTCCATGAAAAAGAAGATGAACCAAGCCTTGCTCCGCTGCATGGTCGTTACTTGTCCGGCTTTTGACAGCCCAGCCGGACGAATAACTAGCCAGAGGCTGATATTGGGTGCAATAATTGCAGAGATTCTCATTGGCACCTCTATTGCCGGAGATTTCGTCCTCGTCAGCCCACCCGCGATATCTCCGGCCCTGTCTCCCTCCTCCTCCGCCGCGCCTCCGCGAGGCCTCTTCAACGGAGCCGGTGGATCTTCCCAGGAGATTGAATTCCCGTAGCGATAGTGCAGATTGCGTCGTGAACGACGACGACGACAATGAGCGTACTTCACGTGGCGACTCTACGTCTTGCATCAAACATCGCCGACTAACAAGTCATGGGCCCCCTTAACAGAATAGGTCTGCCAGTATACGCATTCCTCAAACGGCGCACTCGGCGATTCATTCTCACGATAAAAGGAGCATTATGAAGCACGCCGTCGTAAGCACCTCTTAAAAAAGAAGCCAAAAAAGCATATCAAGCCCGTCCTTCGGGACGTCTGCGGTTCGTCCTCCCGCATCCCGAGAGTGCCGCGTCCATGTCTCAAAACAGCCGCCGAACATCGCTGCAGCGGCCGAACTAAAAAGTCCCCGCTGCCGTCTGTCTGCTGTGGTTTGGTTCTTAAGGGATGACGACGAATGGGATGTCGCTGCTGCGGCCACCGTTGTTGTGCAACAACAACCGCAGTTTGCACAAACCTGGAATTCGAAAAGGTACCTCGAGGTACCTGGCATCAACCATGCCACGGTTCGCCAGAAAGAGAGATCGCTCCATTCCGAGATGGGGAGGCTCCCGAGATTAGAGCAAAGCAAAAAAAATCATTGAACGGAACGTGCGCGTGCGATTCCCACCTTCGTGCGACGTTAGCTCCGATGATTGGCAAGGGCCCATGTGCGCCGCCTGTTGTTCTTCTTAACGGAATGCATTCGTAGTCTGGTCCTGCGGGAAATTTCCCACGATACAGCGGTGTTTGTACGTGGTGTCTTTCACCAGGCCAGCGACCATAGGTAGGAGACGTCTTGATACCGCCGCAGAGCAGTTCACCGTTCACCAGCAAGATAGACACAGCGAACTCTTCGGAACCACAAAAAAGACGCACTTCATTACGGCAACCGTCAATTAAGGTAACGAGAGTTTTCCATTAAACCTCCGGCCCAGATTAAATTTCTCGCTCGTTCGCACGCAACGGCCAACATCATCATCAATAACGCAATCCAACGGCGCACGTAGTCAATTAGAGTTGAAGCCGTTCTGCGGATCGTGCGTGTGTACTCTCTTCTTGCTCTCTGTCATCCAAATTGCGGTGCTGTAATTTCGGAGCAAAGCAGAAGATCATCTCCCGCGGCGCCGGCCCCTCAGCTTTAACTTTGTATTTTACCAATTCGTGCGAACGACTGGATTCTGCGTGCAGTGTATCCGTATCACAAAGTTAAATGGGCTAGTTCCCCGCCCGCGGCGACGATCATCTTGCGGCTCGTTAAATTGAACCTGTCCCATGGTCCGGCAGGTCTCTTCTGACGACTGCTTTAATGTATACAACGACCGCCGCGAACACGACGTCTGAGCCTCTCAGTCCCGGCCTCGGCGCATGAACGTCGAAAAATAGGGTACGGCGGAGTAAATGGCCCATCTGCCTTTATTGGCCGCCGTCCGCCGTTCGGGACCCCCGGTTGAACCTTGCACAAGCCCGGGGCTGAACGAGGAAGGTTCAGCCTTCTTTTCTTTCAGGAGCTGGATCGTTGAGATGCCGGTGTGCGATATATTGCAATCGCAGATATAGCATTTCTTCCGTCTTGCGGTCTTGCGCATGCTCCTGCAACCAACGCACTTTTCATTCCGTGGCGTTAGCTTTCGCGAGATCAATGTATTGCAAACCGGATACAGAGACCTGCGATGAACAGGTTCGCTTGACCCAGATGTTAGACTACGTGCCTAGGCCTGGGGAAGACAACAGACAGGAGAGACAGGACGGTCTGGGCCTTGCCTTGTCGCCTGCACGCCAAAACTACGGGACGGGATATGGCACAAGGGTGTCTTGGCAGCGTCGCCTTGCCGCAATTCTTTTTTTGGTCCCTGGGGTTCTTTGCGACGAGAGATGATCGATTCCCACCGCGAATGCAACCCGCCTTTTTGGCATGTTGAAGAACATGCTCGCACACGCATGTCTTGAGGAATCTGACAGGAATGCTTTTTTGGAGAGCTTATTGCGCAGGGGACTGCTTTCGGCCTCCTCCCCAGTCGGAGCACATTTACGGTTTATTGGATCTGGGGGGAACTACCTTGGGTACTTGGGTATTTGGGCTCTTGATGTCCTTTTGTGCCCACGGCCGCTGTACCGCCGCCGTCGGCTTCCTACCCTTTGGCTATGGTCTGTTCTCCGCATCGACCGCTTCGATCCTACCGACGAGGGGGTGCTTGGGGATTGTCGCGGGAGATTGACGGGCGGAGCGTCTGTGGTTTAACCTGTTTTGACGTTGACGTGACCCCCCTTCCTGCTGCTGCTGCTGCACCCCCCAAGCGTCGCCCCGGAGTTTAGGGTGCAAAAGGGGAGGGGAAGGGGGGGGACGGTGACAGAAGGGCAGGGTTCGGACGCGAGAAAGGGAGGTTCACGGGTTTCAACGGTTTCGAAAGAAGCTCCTCGAAGGTCGTATTGCTGAGGTTTGTACGTTCCGCTATGGGACGGATGCGGGCCTGAGAACACGAGCGGCCGAGGTGATGAGATGTTTTTTTTTCTCGCCTGTCAGGTTTGGGTGATTGTGCGTTTTGCATGATGTGCCATGCGGACTTGCATTGAGAGCGTGATATTACACAGAGTCCTGGACGTGAAGACTAGACAACGCCATTGGATGCTTGGTGTTGCACTGAGTTGCTTTTTGATATCTCCCCTTTAAAATTGCGCGAGGCGGCTCAAGCACCGAGAAGGCCAGGCTGCGGCGACGGCGTGTGGCTTGCGCCGTTGGCTTGCACGCCGAGCCGCACGTTAGTCGGTTCATCGCCCACGAGCCAGGGGCGGGGGGCCGGACGTGCCTCGGAGGAAGCATTAGAGGAGGGGCGAGGGAGGTCACTTTTTTAGAGTTGCTTACACAGCGGGATCGATCAGTCGGTCAGTGTGGTGTGAGTGACGTGAGGGCAAGAAGGAGCGGAAAGGCCGTGGGCATGGCGTCTCGGTGCCGGGCAAGGAACTCGTGGACCTCGCGGCGGGATGGGCGGGCACACATGGCGAGATCAGGGATGCCAAGAGAGGGGACGACGGGATTCGGCAGACGGCAGTCAGTCCAGTACACGGGACCGCGCGATGAGGGGGACGAGAGCAGGTATGCATGCATGCATCGTCATTACGGGTTGGACGGGATATGGGCTTTAGCGATATGTAGAGGACCGTCATGATGAAATGAAGAAAAGCTTCGTTGCCGGGATGGCGGAGTCCGTCTGGGCCAGTCGACGACGGGACCGAGATGGGGGTGTGGAAGGCGTTGTTGATGACCGACGAAGGTGTGCACTGCATGGGGAAATCGGAGAGAAGAATTGGGATGCGGAGATGGGCGATGGGGAATGGATGACGGGTCGAGTGATGGCTGCAGATGCAAAGCGTATCTGCGAGATGGCTGCGAAGCGGTTGAGACACAACGCGTGGTCTTGGGATGTGTTGCTATACGCAGTACAGAGTACCCAGAGGAGAGGGTTTTGCATGAGGCAGGAGGGGAAGGAAGGAGGAGACGCAAGCCCAGAGGAATAGCGCAGAGTCAAGACATATTGGTGATGCTGACGGAAACGAGCCAAGAGGTGGCATGTTGCGAGGTTGCGACTTGTGAGGGTATCGACGACGAATGCGATTCGCAACCTCCAAGCCGAGCCAAGAGACAATACGCTTATGGTGTGCACTTGCATAGTATTGGCGATGCCGGGTGTTGAGCGAGGCATAGGCATAGGCGTCGGCATGGGTGTACGTAAGGCTGGGTTTGACAGTTGCACAGTCTCGCAGTCAGTCAGTGTCATCAGTGTCAGCATCAGCATCAGCTCCGGTGCACCACGCCTCCTGGGAGTCAGGTGCAGTTGTGGCAGGCAGTGAGCATCTCAGTCAGTCAGCAAGCCAAGTGAGCCGTAAGTCAGTGATTCAGTGTCTGACGGTTAAACTCCGTCGTCGTGTTGATTGAGTGCACTCTCGGTGGGACACGCAGAGCGCCAGCGAAATGGAAAGCAGCCAGAATGGAGGCGAGGTGGGCGTTACAGATTTATGGAAATGACAGGGTCGAAACAGGCCCCAGTGGGGAGGATCGACGACCAGCGTCTCCAGGCGTTGGGCTTGTTTGACTTGGCACGGCCACTCACAAGCGCGCTTGGCTGCCGCAGCGCCCAAAAGGGGAACCGCTACGCTCGACGCCTTGCCGTCTTGGGACTAGCCTCCGTCAGATACGTACTTGCCCCTGCAGAAGGGCAGGCGCTACTGTCCGTAACGAGGAAGGGGACCTTCCTGCCAGATTTTTCCAGGGGCAAAAGGGGAGGAGCAACAGCAGCAGCAACAGCAAGAGCAACGGACGCGACTGCAGCAGTCAGGAAGGACCTCACCTCAGATCAGGTCACCACCTCCTGCCTCAAGGAAGGTGGGAGGGAGCGAGGCAACCGTAAGAAACTGCGATGAGGGAAGGAACGGTTCAGGTCCAGACCCAGCCCAGGTTTAGGTAGGGCCATGTCCGGGTTTGAGACGGAAGCAACGCTGGATTCTGGAAAAAGAATACCCTAAGGAAGCATCCCAAACAGCCAAAACAGAGAGAGACATTCCAATTCACACTTTGGCGTCCAGCGTCCACCGAAAAGACGACGACGCTGACGAATCCGGGCGGCGGGAACCAACCAGACGGGCCCCCATCCACAGCGACGGGCGTCTCGTTGCTGCACATCGAAACGGCGTCGTCGTCTCGCTGCTCCTGCTCCTGCTCTGCTTCCTCTCGGCGGCTGTGGCCAACGGCATCTGCAAACTGCATTTTTGCTTCTGCCCTTTTTTTTCGTCTCTCTCTCAAACTTACGCGCGTGTGGCTGCGGCACTCATTTGCTGCAACCTGCGTTGTACAGGCCCAGGAGGCGGCGGTTTGCGACGGCATGTTTCTGCTCGATGCGCCTCTTTTCCTCCCCCAGACTTGCTTGTTTCTGGTTCCTCTCAACTGAAGACTTCCGCCTTCAACACTGCGTGCGTGCTGCTGGTCCGAAGTATTGCAGACGTCTCGAAGGGTTCGCTATTTGCATTTCTCAGCTGTCAAGGATGACTGGGCCAGACACGGGGTGGACAGTCACCGAGATCTCATCGTCAAATCCATCTCGTCAACACCAACCAGTCCCTCCATCCCATTCTTTTCGCCGCACGTCACCGACAGCGTGCCAGGGATGGTTGGCCTGCGTTGGTGTGTGTCCCCCAGCACCACGACGCACTAAAAAAGCGTGCAGTGTGTGTGGCGCCCCGGCAATCAACGACCCTGGCACCCTGCCAATAGCCACCTCCTCGTGGTGGTTGATTTTGATTTTGATTTTGATTTTGGCGCCCTGGGCCGGATTGGACTCGACTGGACCTGGCACGCACGCCGAGTCGCTCGCAGCCCGAAAATAATTCATGACGAAGGGTCGTCAGCAGCATTAGCAGGACCCCCATTTCAATTGTACAGCAACCACCCATACCACCTTACCTACCTTACCTTAGGTACCTCATGGATAATGGACCTCAGCATCTGCGCTAGGCGACATGTCGGTACCCCTTCACACCTCGACATGCACCTCACCAGCACCTCACATTTTAGCCTAGTGTAGGCGGCCTGCTCCCGAGAGACACTACACCCTCCCGAGTAAAGACAAGAGGCAACAAATCGGCGCTACAACCAGAAGGAAATAATGAGGGAAAATTGTGCAGGGACCCGCGAGGCCAGCCGAGGGGAGCTAAGACTCTCTGCTGCTCTGTTGATCTCACTTTGAGACTGCGCGTGCGTGGAAGGGTACTTGGCTAAGGCGCTTGGTACTTGGCTCTCTGGTGGTCTGGTGTCTGTTCCCTTCCCCGAGGGTTTTCAATGGCTACTACGGCTGTGATTGCATGCTGTCACTGCCACTGCCTCCCTCTGCCTCCTGCTTCTGCTATGGAAATCTATGCAACAGCCTGCCTGCCAAGTCTCGGATGCAGTCGACCCAAAGCCAAGCCCAAGCCATGACAAGCAGACACAGCAAGACCGGTACGTACTCTGTACCTCCTGCTGCATTTGCATCTCTTGTCTGGTCTGGTCTTTCTCTGCCTCTTGCTTTGATCTGAGTGAGTGACTGAGTTCTCTTTCGCTCTCAGCGCAGTTGCAGCATTGTCTCTCCCCTCTCTTGTCTTTCTCGTCTCTTTCTCGGCTCTCACTCCTTGTCTTCTTGGAGTCCATGGGTCCAAGGCCTTATTCACTTTGTGCAAAGAGCACTGTCCCCTCTTTCTCTTTCTCATCTGTCTTGCCTCTGCCTCGCCTCCGTCCCTTGTCCCACTCACCCTCTTGCCTCTTGTATCCATAGTCCATCGTTCGTTGCTCCTAACCCTGGCCTGGCCTGTCCGTCTTCTTGCACGAGCACAAGCCCTCCCCCATCCACACTTCATCCACCCCTGCTCCCAAGGGCCCCAGTCCTCTGATTCCCACCCCGGGTCAGGTCCCAGTCCATGTCCACCCCTTCCCATTCCCATACAGGGCAAGGCAAGGCAAGGCATGGCCCAGCTGCTCCAGCGCAGACCGCAGATGCAGGTACCTGATGTACCGCTTGCCCCCCCGGCTCGCTCCCGTCCCCTAGTCCTGTCGTCCACTTCGTCCCCCCTTCTTTTCCTCGTGGCCCGTCGTTATACTTAAGTTACTTCTCTCAACCTCCATCCAGACCCAGCTGTGCTTGGCCTTCCGTCTTTTATCTTCTTGCTCCGTCTCTCTCTCTTGTTGCTTCCATCTTCCTTCCCTCCAATCCTCTCTCCATTTTAGTATATCCATCAGTCAGCTCCCACGTCTCCCGTGCGGCCGGATAGCTATACCTCCTCCTCCAACAACAACCGTCCACTTCTTCGCCTATTCTTTTATCATATTTGTTTTACTCCGGTTCGGGCTTTTTTGACTTGAGATCAAGAGCGTAACAAAGGCTTTGTGTCGTGACTGGTATCCGGATCCTTTATTGCATCTTCTCTCAACATCGCACTCCTTCCGTCGCTCGACCACGACTCACTCACTCCCACGCACACCTCGACGACCTCTTTCCAGCCGTCGACTTTTTTGCTCATAGACCAGCGGTCTCATATTTTCGCTTCTTCATAAACACCAAACACGACGACGAGCTAGCTCTCTCCCGTACAAACCTTCCTTGCTTAAATATCAACAACCCGTATTTACATATACATCTCGCCCAACATGGTTCGCGCCGTTTCCACCTTCATCGCGGCTCTGCTGCCCGCTCTCGGCCTCGCCGCTCCCTTCGGCCTCGGAGGCAGCTCTACCAACACATCCGGCTCCTTCATGGGTGTTCCCATCTCCAACCTCGACGCCCTGGACCTGATTCCTAACAAGTACATTGTCGTCTACAACAACACCTTCGACGACGATGCCATCGACATGAAGCAGCAGTCCTTCATCACCTCCATCAAGAAGCGCAACATTGGAAAGCGCGCCCTCGACGGCCGTCAGTTGTCCACCTCCACCAAGAGCTTCAAGATGAACGGCTGGCGTGCCATGACGATGGAGGCTGACGACACCTTCATCATGTCCGTCATGAGCGCCGACGAGGTCGCATACGTCGAGCAGGATGCCAAGGTCAAGCTGTCCGCCACTGTCTCCCAGACCAACGCCCCTCCCGGCCTTGTCCGTCTGTCTCACGCCACTGCTGGCGAGACCGGCTACGTCTTTGACCAGACAGGTGGCGAGGGTATCACCGCCTACATTGTCGACACCGGTATCATGACCACTCACTCCGAGTTCGAGACCCGTGCCACCTTTGGCGCCAACTTCATCAACAGCGTCGTATGTATTCCCAGTTTACACTTATTTGCATTGGAAACTGACACGTTTTAGGACACTGACGAGAACGGCCACGGCTCCCACGTTGCCGGCACCATTGGAGGCCGCACCTTTGGTGTTGCCAAGAACGTTAACCTGGTCGGTGTCAAGGTCCTTGACGGCGATGGTGCTGGATCCAACTCTGGTGTCCTCGAGGGCATGCAGTTCGTTATCGACGACGTCCAGAAGAAGAACCTTACCGGCAAGGCTGTCATGAACATGTCCCTCGGTGGCTCCGCTTCCCAGGCCGTCAACCGCGCCATCCAGGCTCTCAACAACGCCGGTGTCGTCCCCGTCGTCGCTGCCGGTAACGAGAACCAGGATGCTGGCAACACCTCTCCCGCCTCCGCTCCTAACGCCATCACTGTCGGTGCCATTGACGCCCGCAACGACCGCAAGGCCTCCTTCTCCAACTTTGGCCAGTCCGTCGACGTCTTCGCCCCCGGTGTCAACATTCTGTCCGTCGGCATCACCTCCAACACTGCCACCAACACCCTCTCTGGTACCTCCATGGCCTCTCCCCACGTTGCTGGCCTCGCCGCCTACCTCATGGGTCTTGAGGGCCTGAACACCGTCAAGGCTGTCACCGACCGCATCCTCGCCCTCTCCGATGCCTCTGGCGCCACCGTCCAGCAGAACACTGCTGGCACCACCAACCGCATCGCCAACAACGGCCAGCTCTAAGCGAGCTTATTTCATTGGTCCGATTACCATTTCACGAGAGCTCGAAGCATGAAACCACACATGGCGTCTTTTCTTTAACCTCGATTTCCTTGGTTTAATATCCTCGACACTTGTGTACTTCATTTTTTTGGTTCGAGGAGGAGACGAAACGCAAAGAAGAGAGTGAAAATATTCACGGCATTTTTTTAGAGGATACCCAGTCATAGCATGGCGCGCGGGCCTTTTCGACTGCAAAACCTGTCCCATCTCTCGACCAGGGAGACGGATGACTTGTATGTAAAAAGACACTTTTAAGCAAGAAGAGGTCATCACACAAACACCATACCGCATTTCAAGAAACTTTCCACAGACAAGACGCAAAGAAAAAGAACAAAAACCCTCGACGGGGCTGGTTTCCTCGTAACTTCACTGTCCTGGGTTTACAACCTTTTCCCTCCTGTCTAGCCTACGATTTTCTTGAATCATTTTTCATTTATAAGCCAAAAACTTGTATTTATTTGCAACGGGGGAGGGATAGGAAGACTTAGGTAATGACAGCAGACAGCTACAAGACGTTAACTTCACCTCTTGCCTATCCATCGAGTGACAATGACTCTTCTGCCGTGATCACGATCTTCCAATACACACATCACAATCTACAAAACGACGATCACTGAGCAACCCCACCCTTCTCACCGGACCGTTGGAACGAGATGAGACGGGAGGCGAAAGAACGTCACCCACGCGCGCACTCGGAGACGGCAAACCCAATCTGCGTGGATTCTTCAGATTCCTCGCATCTGCATCTTTACCGATACGATGCGAGGCCGGGGGTTGTATCGCGAATTGGACAATCCCGTTGACCATACATAGCCTTCCTCTCTTATTTCATCCCGAGTCTTGTTAGGTAGGACATGACGCCATGACGACACTACACTTACTCAACGCACGCACACCCTCGTCGGGGAGGTCCAGCGGTCAGAGCCAAAACAGAAGCCAACCAGACAAAGACAGACTTCGCTCGCTCTCACACGCGAAACAAGGTTTCACGGCACCTTCACGACGGGATGGGATGAACTTAGCGCCGCTGCTGTCCTGGTGTGCCTTCGCACGCGGGGAGTTCTCCGGCCGAAGCAGCAGCAGCAGCAGCAGCAGCAGCCAGGCCACCATCACCGCATTCGGGTCTGCAGACGGCCCCAAGGTTTTCCACAAGTTGACTAGTCTCGTGAGCGAATGTGCTCGGAAGGTCGGCTGGGGCAGGTTCTCAGCATGTTGCTAGAGAAGAGATGGAAAAAGTTGAGTTGAAAAAGCCAAAGTTGCTTAAAAATTGCCCGGGAGGGTAGTGTAAAGTCTCCCTCCTATGATGTAGCGAGCGCAACGAACGGACGGGACGGGGACGGGGAAGGATAGGATTCCCCCAATAGAACGGAAGACAGGTTCCGAGGCCAGGCCAGGCCTGCCCTTCCTTCACCTCCTCGCGCTTTCGCTGACTTGTTCCCGAAAGCTTCTTTCCACTGGGCTGAGAGGAAGACAGGCAGCAGAGTGCCTGTGTTGGAATGGATCAGCTGAGAGCGCGAGTCAAACCTCACCGTCTCGGTACCCCGAACCCGAAATAGGAAAGCTTCTAGGGGTGGGTTTTCCTGTGACGATGATCTTCCTCCACGGATAGTGTGTGAGAACCGAAGACGAGGACGACTTCCTCTCCATAATAATTGAGGCCATATCATAAGTTAGACAGTCCAAGGGAAAAGCGAGAGAGAGAACCCCGGGAAAGGCCTCCCCTTCAACAAAACAACGCTGAAGCAGACCCCCGATACCTGGGCCATCCAATCCTCCCAGGGGTGACGAGGCCAGCATGCGATGTTGCAAAGGTACGGAGAACCGAGTTCTTGGCGTCATGGGCTTCACGGGGCTTTCTGTAACGAACCACCTTCAGCTTGGAACGGAGGCCGAGAAAAAAGGCTGAGCAGGCAAAACCAGCTGAAGAAGTTGAGCCCACCAGGTACGGATACACCACGGCTGGAACAGGGGAGGTCCTGACATTGCGCGTGTATTATTTGTGATTGTGGTTTATTTCCTTTTCCATGTGTTGAACATTGATGTGCTGTCACGGGTAGGTCTTCAGAATGACTCGGCTTCGAGACCTCAGCGAACAAGCAAAATGGCAGCAGGCACGACGCCTTCCAACGAAGAAGATGGCAGCCTACTGCGGGCACTGCGAGCAACTAATCCACCGCAGCAAGTGAAGAAGCAGAGAAAAGAAGCAGCATTCAATAACGGGTGTCAGCTGCGTCGCCGCACAGGCAAAGGCAGCTCCCCATCCGACGCATGAACGCCGAGAAGCCTTCCAAGAGCCGCATCCAGCGTGCCTGCCTCCCCCAGGTTCTCCCCTCCTCTCCCCTCCCTTTCGCTTCGCAGCTCGCGGCGCGCAGGAAAGACGGGACGGTCAAAGGTACAGACTTTCGGTCCGGCCAGCCCAAGGCTAAAGTCCGGGGGGAAAGGGGGCCGGACGAGTGCGAGACAGAGACTCTTCATCCGATATGCGAAGAACAGCCAAGTGTCGCGAGGGCGGACACCGCGCGCATTACCTTAACTCGTCTTAGCTAAGCTCTGCCCTACGACGTGGTCTTCCAACTCTTATGACAAGAACATATTCGCATGCTTTCCCTGCTTGACGACATTTGGGATTTGGATTTACTTTTGGATTCGCGCCTTCCCTGACATCTGGGGAACCGAAGGAGATATAGATATGGAAGGCTTGTCATTCCTTCCCACGTTGCTTTATATGCCTGCGGCGGTGGCAGTCTTGTCACCCGATGGGAGGATGCCCGTGGATCAGACGACGACGACGGTGACGACGATGGGCAGTTGCGACGTCTAGAAATCCGAACTATCGGCGCCGAACATATAACGGAAGGGACATTTCAAGTATGTTTGCAAGCCGAAGCAAAAGAGCGCATCCCTGGAACAGTGGAAGACACGCCCGCCCCGTACTCGCCGCTGTGGACGAGGTCTTTGCCGGTGGGTTTGATATCAGCACTTCTTCGGCACAACTACAGTCATGACCACCAAGCGGTGGGACTGAATTGCAATTTGACATCCGTGCTTGTGTTCGTTGGAAAAAAAGTCATCTCAATGGCGTGGGTTCAAAAGGCGACGAACAGCATGCTTGGCGCACAAAAACCATTGTGGATGGTGTGTATTAGCAAGATTAGTATGGGCTCAATATTCGTGACCGGAACCGGCAGAGCAACCGAAAAACTCCTCATCAATATGTACCGTCAACAAGTCAGATGAAGCGTAAGAACAACTTTTGTTCTCGTCTGTCTGGTGTTACAGCTCCTTGTGCTCCAACGGCTTGGCCGCGTTGGGCTCCATGCCGGGCCAGTAGACGCTGTCCGACTTCCAGAGCGTGTCGAAGCGCGCACCAAAGAACCACGCCGTTCCAATCTGAGTCGTGTCAGCCGTGGTGTTGAGGTTGAGGGTCGAGAAGAGGTTGGTAAAGGAAGAGAACACAAGCGAGAAGAAATTTTTGGACTGACCATAAGAGCAGAGACAAAAAAGAGGGTCAGCAGGACCATGCCGCCCAATATGAAGGCTTCGCCTGGGTCCATGCCCGGCTCGCCCCGCTGTTTTTGTTTCGCCGCATCCCCGAGCTTCTTGGGGTCCTGTCTCGGGAACAATGAGTCGATGAATTGCTCAATCTGTGCATTGTGTTAGCAATTGACTTTTTTGACGCGAACAAAGGCGCGGGACAAAGCCGTCGCGTACCTTGGCGCACTGCACGCTGATCTGCACGTAGTTGGGGTCGCGCGGGTCGTTCTTCTTGTGTATCCGGCGGACGTATCTCCTGAAGACGTCGCAGACTACCATCAGGTTTTGCGTTGACTCGGACATGAGCTGGCATGCGTCGCCCTTGGTGATCTTGATGTGGCTGTTGAAAATTGCGGGGTTGCGGAAGACGAGTTCGAGGGTGGCAATGGCCATGCTTTGGGGGATGGCGACGAAGTTGAAGACACTCTGATCGCGAATGCCGGCCATGTAGAAGATGCACTCCTCGGCGTGCTTGAGCGCGTTGAGGACCATCTCTGAGCTGCACTCGAGGGCTTGGCGCTGGTACTCGGGCTTGAACAGGTCCTCCCACTTGTCTACGTGCTTGCTCCAGATCTCCTTGGGCCACCACGCGCGCTTGTCGAGGTAGTCCTCGTGGATATCACGGATGATGTTTGTCTTTTGCAGGAACTGGCCCATAGACTCGGTGAGCTCGGGACGCTCGAGGAGCTTCGGGTTGGCCAGGTCGCCCTCAACGAAGAGGCGGGTCAGACCGTCACCGACCAGACCGGCCACGTAGTGGCAGTATAGCTCATATTCCTTGATAGTGTTGGTACCGTTCGCGTTGAGCTCGGTGTCGAGGGCGTAGTCGGCCATGCCGTTGCCCATCTTGATTGTGATATCCTTAATGATCTCGTAGTAGGGCTTCTTGAGCTTCTTCAGCTCGACAATGATGTCGTCAAAGTGCACCAGAAGTTCGCGATCCTTCTCATTGGGGCCGTTGCCGGTGAACGTCCATCCGTCCGTCTCCATGAGGGTGTCAAACTTTCGCAGCAATGGCTCCTTCTCCTTGATGTCGATCGTCATATCATCTTCGATGGTGTCGAGTCCGCGCAGGACGAGGTAGAATAGAGCAACGGGGACGAGCAGCTCGGGGTTGAGCTCCTGAATGACGGCGGAGAAGGAACGGCTGGTCTTGTTCAGGAATTCGAAGCATGATCTCAGGGTCGGGTCTTCCTTGGAGGGGTCGCGGCGGTGGACAGGCTCGTGCCAGACCTTCCTGGAGGCTAATTAGCATACAGATTGCAGAATGAGCGCATGGCATGCGCGCATCGGCAAAAGGGAGGTAGACGGTACCATTGAATGATGGAGCGAAGCTGGTTCGGGTGGAGGACATAGTAGAGGGCGCCCATGATGGCAAGCGGTCGTCGCGACGGACGGTGGGCAAAGGCAAGACTTGCAGAGGAGACGACAAGGTGAGGTCAGTCAGAGCGTGCGGCGACGGGCGGTCAGGGCAAGCAAAGGGCCGGGTCAGATTGTCGTCGCGGTGGTAGTGACGTAGAATCGAGAATCGCCAGTTGCTTCGTGGCCGCAAGTTCGCGCAGTGCAGACGGTTGCGGGTGTCGTTGCAGTCGCAGTTGCAATTTTCTCCAGGTACCGAGGGGTTGGATCAGATCAGTTCGCGAGGGACACGGACGCTTCTTATGCTCGAGGGACGGGATTGCAAATTGCAGATTGCAGCAAGCGATCTGGGTAACCGGTGACGACGGGAACCGGAGATCAATAACACACGACGGGAGCGAAGCAGTCGACGGGGAACTGGAATAGGAGGAAAGATTTCTCCGCTGTCATCAGCATGAGCCAATCCCATGCGCCGGGTAAGGTAGGTATGTAGGAACTGGGCAGCTCCTCCCCAAATTTGCCAAAATGCAACGATCTGCCAAGCTCCGGCGGTGGTGTGGTCCCCGTCCAGTGAGGTGCCTGCGCTGTGCCACTGACGGCGCTGTGGTTGCCCGCCTTTTCAGTTGACAGCTCACGCGGTGGTTGGCTGCTGTGGGCGGTGGACCGGCGCGGATGGGCGGCGAGCGGCGCCATGCTACAGTGACACACGGCGTGCCTGACCTGTGTGCGAGCCTGCCACGGGTCCAGCAGCGCACCTGGGCAGTGGAAGCTCGCAGTCGAAGGCCCTATTGGGGAAGGCTCCAAAGGCCCCCAACTGCATCGCACTCGTAGCTCCTATTTGGCAGGCGACGGGACCAACTGGAGCACCGGTTCGGCTAAACCTAAGCGAGCCAATGAGATGGACGGCGCGGCGTGATTGGCCAGCGAAAGGTGCTGACTGTCAGCGATGCAGGTCCCTTTTTTTTTTTTTTTGTCCATCCAAGCGGGGCACGGATCACGACCCTGTTGGTACTGCCTGAGAAGGAAGGTATTGCCCATATTTCAGGGTCTTCCATCCGCGACTGCGTCGTTGAGTTGGTTCTCGCTTCCAAGTCTTCTTTTCCCTCTCTTTCTCCATGGGCTCAGCTCGCATCAAGTGTCATTTGCACCTCGGGCGTCTTGGCGGCACCCAAGAGGCCGAGACTGATGGTCTATAAGTACCGGGCCTGCGTCCCTTCCTTCACCTGTTGACACGCCAGATGAGGTGTGGGTGGGGAGAGCAGTCGACTTATTTCACGCATGCAATTCACCTCCCAATAAACGCAGCAGCTCAGCCTCCCCCTCGCGACCCGACTATCCGAACCTTAGCACGCGTGCGCAATCGTCTGGTCCTTGGGATATTATCTCAAGTTTCCAGCCCATCGTCTACCACGCAACTCGACAGAGATCCTTGGCTTTTATATCTGCCGTGAGGCTCTGTTTCTCCACCATTCCTTGCGTATGGCATGACGCTGGAACAAGAGCAGAGACAGAAACGGAGAGCTTCTTCTCCAAGTCTCAAGTCTCAACCGTCTTCCCCTCCACCGCCACCCGACTCAAGGGAGCACGATGCGGTGTGCACCTCGTCGGCGCATGTCTCACTCGTTGCATCTCCAAGGGAGCATACTGAGCACATCTAGCCCCCTTCATCATAGGCCCACGTATCCGCGATACATGTCGTTGAGGCTCCCAACGACGGCGGTAGCAAGTAGCTACATGTCTTTCAAGTCTCCCACTAACAATACTTTGTCGTCGCATTGCTGTCTTCGGCTTCCGTGGCGCTGCTTACATATCTATAGCCTTGCCAAAGCTCCGCCGACTATTGACTGAAAATAGGCACGATAGGCCCGTCTGATAACACGCGCCCATCAACATGGAACGTAGCTCCTGGCCAGCTTCGTACTCGAGGTACGTAAGTTGCGCTACAGGGTCGCGCGGTGAAGGCGGTACCTCCACGCTTCCATTTCTCTGCCAGCACCAAACGTGTGCAAGCCCGCCCACGTCCAGAGTGTCAAGGACCAGTGCAGTTCCCGGAGGTGGGGGTGGGAACGACATTGAACACCTGCTGTCCAGTGCCGGTGGCAGCTGCTTGCTGTGAACGGTCCAAATGGGACAATGGGACATGGAGTCTCGACCATGGGCTGAAATGCAGATACGACTCGTACCTGAACTGAAAGTTTCCGCCTTCTCTCCCTTGGGTCACACCTGCGCTGCCATGCTTACCCCAGATAAATAATCCCGTCTCACGCCTTCCCTTTTCTCTGCTGATTGCTATCTTGTCTTACAAATTACTCAATTTGTCCTTTTCCCATCCCCTTCCCATCCCACCCCACGACTCCATCCCTTGCAGGCGAACGACATATAAGACCGCCATCAGCAACATACCGCCGCTTGCCAACTTATACCATCCCAGCGAGCCGATACAAGCCCAATTCGAAACTTTCCGTCCCCGACGAACGCACCCGATAACAACACTTTCATCAACATCATCACAATGGCCACCAACGGACACTCCGCGAACCGCTTCCTCATCTGGGGAGGTGAGGGTTGGGTTGCCAACCACCTCAAGGTCCTCCTCGAGAAGGACGGCAAGGAGGTCTACACCACCACTGTCCGCATGGAGAACCGCGAGGGCGTCATTGCCGAGCTGGAGAAGGTCAAGCCTACCCACGTCCTCAACTGCGCCGGCTGCACTGGTCGCCCCAACGTCGACTGGTGCGAGGACAACAAGGAGGCTACGATGCGATCCAACGTTATCGGCACTTTGAACCTCACCGATGCCTGCTTCCTCAAGGGCATCCACTGCACCGTCTTCGCCACCGGCTGCATCTACCAATACGACGATGCCCACCCCATTGGCGGCCCCGGCTACCTCGAGACCGACCCTGCCAACTTCAAGGGCAGCTTCTACTCCGACACCAAGGGCCACGTTGAGGAGGTAAGTCAACAACTCTCCGTGCTTGCGATGGCAAAGCTAACCCTATCAAAGATCATGAAGCACTACAAGAACTGCCTCATCCTCCGCCTCCGCATGCCCGTCAGCGACGACCTGCACCCCCGTAACTTCGTTACCAAGATTGCCAAGTACGACCGCGTCGTTGATATCCCCAACAGCAACACCCTCCTCACCGACCTGCTCCCCGCCTCCATCCTCATGGCCGAGCACAAGGATACCGGCATCTACAACTTCACAAACCCCGGCGCCATCTCTCACAACGAGGTGCTTGCCCTGTTCAAGGAGATTGTCCGCCCCGACTACACATGGAAGAACTTCTCCCTCGAGGAGCAGGCCAAGGTCATCAAGGCCGGTCGCAGCAACTGCAAGCTCGACACTACCAAGCTGGAGAAGAAGCTCAAGGAGTACGGCTACACTGTGCCCGAGGTTCACGACGCCTACAGGGCGTGCTTCCAGCGCATGAAGGCCAACGGTGTTGTTTAAATGAAATAGATTTGGAATTGGCGTATCGGGAGCTGTTTGCTTTGGAAGGAATCATGAGGCGGAAAATGACATAGGAATGTGGACTTTGAAATGGGATGACAGTTCAAGCCAAAATGGGAGCAGCATAGCATAAATCCAAAGCAATCGGGCAAATGTCAGCGCAGAGTGAGAGTACATCGTGAGTCGGCATGGCCGATGCAATGAGCAATGTGCCGGCATTGGCTGGTCCCACTGGTAGTGTGCATGCAATAGAAGCTGGCGGAAGCTATGCCGAAGATCTGGCATTGTTCTGGAAGCTGGATGACTCGCGGCGTTGAGCAGCCTTATTTGGGGGCGTAACGGCGTTGATGGTCGAATCTGTCGGGAGAACTCCATCGCAACATCCACGTGGAGATGGCGGCTTGCCGTTTATAGGTGCTGTATCACTCCGACAAGCTTGCTGCAATCGGTTGGTAGCAGCAGCAACCATGTTTGCAAGGCAAGTTGGAACTCTACGGTCGCGATGCAGGACGGTCGCAAACATGGTCGTGATGCCGTGCAACGTCATCCCTGTCAGTAGGACCCTGTCCGCGTAATCTCCAAGGCCGCAGTGGACTTCGCCAGCAACAGTCGCCTGAAGTATGACTGGCATCACTGAGCAGTCCGCCCAACAGATGCCACCTCGCTGGGGAAGTGGCGGGCCGTCAGCGGGCTGGGCACCGGTGGACGTTGCCTCAGCCCACCAAGGCCTGGAGCACACCTCAGTTGGGATTGCGGTACACCTCCAACGACGTAATTTGGCGGGGCACCACCGCAAAAACGAAAATCCACCCAAAAATTCAGCCCAGCAGCGTTGCTGAGTTGCGGCTTCCCGTCCGGTCGGGTGCACCTGCTGTCACCGTCACCGATACTGGGCCAATGTGTGCGTGCGTCGCCTAGTTTTCCTTGTGATTTTCTACGAGGATATTGCGTACCTGACCTACCTACCTCGCCAACCTTACCTCATCGCCAACCTACCTTGTCCACCGCTTGAATCATAATCGCTGGCATCCCTACCCGCCACCACCCCGCGATCTCTGATCTCTGCTGCGCCGACCGTATTTTTCTCTTTTTCTTCCCCTTTTCCCGGTGCGACTCTTCCATAGATCTCTAGCTGTCATCGCTATACCTTGATACCCCCCCTTTCCAAACTTTACCCCTCCTAAAATTACCTCGACCATGGTCGTCGACACGGCCTATTACGACACGCTGGGCGTGAAGCCCGCCGCCACCGATATCGAAATCAAGAAGGCGTACAGGAAGCTAGCTATTGTTCACCATCCCGGTAAGCACCCTGTCACGAGCATCGCAGGTCTTTTCGTGCGCGCGCATCACTGACGCCAAGCAATAACAGACAAGAACCCCAACGACCCCACCGCCCACGAAAAGTTCCAAGAGATCGGAGAAGCATACCAAGTCCTGTCCGACAAGGACCTCAGAGCAGCCTACGACAAGTATGGAAAGGACCACGCCAAACCGCAGGAGGGCTTCGCCGACCCCGCCGAGTTCTTCACCTCCATCTTTGGCGGCGACGCCTTCGTCGACTGGATCGGCGAGATCAGCTTGATGAAGGATCTTACCGCAACAATGGACATCACGATGCAAGAGGGCGAGGAGGGAGCCGAGGGTGCTGAGGGCGCCGAGGGCGAGTTCCCCGGCACCGAGGAGGCTAAGAAGGAGAGTATGAAGGCTGCCGCCGACAGCGAGAAGAAGGACGCAGAGAAGCCCACCGCCAGCGGCACCGCCGCCGCACCGCCCCCTGCCGTCGTCGTCGAGGACGAGAAGGAAAAACTCAAGGCGCGCGACGCCGCCGAGGCCGCCGCCGCATCTTCCGGCACTGCTACCGACGCTGCACCCCCTCCCTACCAGAGGGAACCCTCGCCCAGCCCCTCCGGCACCTCGGGCTCGAAACGCACACAGATCCCCCTCCGTCCCGCTCTCATGGATCGTCCGTCGGACGAGGTCGGCGGCGTCGAGACCGAGGAGTCGCTGCGCAAGAAGGAGAAGAAGAAGGGCCTGACTAAGGAACAGCGCGAGCAGCTCGCCGCCTACGACAAGGAGCGTGCCCGGGTCCGCCAGGAGCGTGTTGACACCCTCGCCCGCAAGCTCCTCGACCGCCTAAGCGTATGGACCGAGACCGACAAGGGGCCCGACGTCACCAAGTCGTTCCAGGAGAAGACGCGCCTCGAGGTGGAGAACATGAAGATGGAGTCGTTCGGTCTTGATATCCTGCACGCCATCGGCCAGACCTATCTGGCCAAGGCCACCGCGTTGCTCCGGAGCCAGAAGTTCTTGGGCATCGGTGGCTTCTTCAGCCGCGTCAAGGACAAGGGCACTATCGTGAAGGAGACGTGGAACACCATTAGCAGTGCAATCGACGCTCAGCAGACCATTGAGGAGATGGCACGCATGGAGGAGAAGGGCGGCGCTGACTGGTCCGAGGAGGCCAAGGCCGAGTACGAGAGGCGGGTCACGGGCAAGATCCTGACGGCGGCGTGGCGCGGGAGCAAGTTTGAGATCCAGAGCGTGTTGCGCGAGGTGTGCGACTCCGTTCTCAACGACAAGAAGGTGCCGCTGGCCAAGCGCCTGGAGCGCGCCGAAGCCATGGTGCTGATCGCGGAGATTTTCTCCAAGGCACAGCGCACGCCCGAGGAGGAGGGCGACTACCTCGTGTTCGAGCAGCTCGTCGCCGAAGCAGCCGTCAAGAAGGAGAAGAAGAAGGGCAAGAAGCACGAGCACGCGGCGGCGGCAGATGTGGCGGAAGACGCGCCGAACGTTCCCAAGCCCGAGAAGGCGTAGGCGTGGTGTTTTCCTGTTGAGCTTTAGATAACCGATCCCCTCCGTGTTTTTAGCCTATTTTTATATTCAACGCTGACGAGCACCCACTGCTGGGTGCTCTTTTTCATGTACTGCTGTGTAATACTCTTCAATAGCATACGACCACCGCACACGGGTCTGTGATGTCTGAGATCCCCGAGATGTTGCGCTTGCGCTCCGTCACGAGATCGATTCTACTACCCACGTGATGATGGATTGTCGCTGAGTTTGAAATCGATCTCATGTGGGCTACGAGCTGAAGGGTGCTTCGCTTTTCTAGTCGTGACATTGCCATCCACACCCATGACAGCCGGAGTTCGCATGATAACGAGCATATTTTCCCTTCCATACCCTACCTGGTCTCCGCCGAGGTCTCCTCATAACACGGGAGAATATACTCCGCTCCGGCTCTCGTGAACGGAAGGAGCCCCCTCCCCTCTGGCCCCCGCCTTCCTCCCGTAGATGCAGACATCAGCCCGCAAGATGTTCAGCAGCTTTTAAAATTGATCGATGCTAAAGATGGACAGCGGGACCACGAATGGAAAGAAAGCATGGAGAGAGAGAAAAGGCAGGGAGAGAAAGAAAAAAAAGAGGCAAAAAAGCTCGGGTTCGATGTTGAACCCTACGAAAAACCGACGGTTTTTACAATGTCTCTTGGTCGATGTTGACCGTTCGGCCACGCTGTGTTGCGTGTGTCTGTGGGGGGTGCGACCCCCCGACGACTGCTCCCAGAGCTTGCTCTCATAGAGCTTGCTGAGAGCTTTCATGGAAGTCATAGCCAGTCAGGTCCTTTCCGAGCGGCGGCTCGGGAGGGAAGGCAAGGGCGAGGGACGTAGCTAAGGCTCTTGCCATTTCTGCTTTCTTCGCGGCAACCCGTGGGTGCCTCAGGGCGATCTCATTGTCACAAATTGCCAAATACTCCATTTCCAAAAGGAAAGCTTTACCCTCGCGAAGGAAAAGATGCTCTCATGCTTCTTATACTTGGTCACACGCGATGAATCAACGAAAACCAACCATCGGCACATCAATCTCGCACTCGCGAGGGGCAAGATGCCTAAACTCGACCGGCGCCGGCCTTTCGTTTTATAAATCAAACGAGCTTATTGATGCACCTTGACGTCTCAGTTCCGCCGCGAACCAAGATACGATATCCTTCAAGGTTGATGAATTCACGCCCAAGGTTCCATGCAAACATCGCACAATGGTGGTGGCCGCATACACGGAATGCTTGTCCCAGAGTCTCAGATACGGAGCGAGTTGGGCTCGAGGTCAGCACAGGGTGTAACCTGCCTACTACCGAGAGACATCAATGCAACCACCACTGCAGTCATGCGGCTCAGCGGTTCAGCCCGCGTCCCAGGCTGCATAGTGTAAGCGTGTCATTCAAATAGCTCGAGGGGACGTTGCGGTGGAAAAGAGGTGACGCCATGGAGCAGATCCCGACCATTCTTTGGCACATCAGCAGTGCTCGCGGTATGCGGTGAGTTGCAATTACCACAGTTGCATCAAAGGATTTGGCTACACGGATGACGGACCAGGGAAGTTAAATTGTGAATGTAACACCGTATTAAATAGTTTATCTGCATGTCAGCCTACTGCCTTGCCTACTGGTGTCATTAGGGAACATAAGATCTTTTCTTACGAAGACCTTGAATTGGCATACGGCCGTACTTATAAGAACAATAAGCTCAATGCTTGATATGAGAAACTTTTTCAATTTTTTTTTAAATAATATCTATCGTTCATCCCTTCTAACTTTTCTTCTTCGCAGTTTGCTTCTACGTTATCGACTCACCAACAATACAAAATCTTGATAATTCAAGTCCTGTGAAGGCTAGTTGACGAAATCACTCCTCTCAAAATGCGCACCTCAACATTCATCACCGCCGCCGCGGCCCTCTTGAGCGGCGTGGCCCAGGGATATCTCCAGACAATCGGCCTCCCGCAGACAATCAAGCCCGGTGACGTGTGGGAAGCGCCGGTCACGACGGCCATCATGCAGCCCAGGCAGGAGCTCATGATCTGGGGCATCAGCGCTACGTCTGCCGTCTACGCGGGAAGCATTGGCCTCGAATTCCACCGAACCAATCTGCGTCGTACGTAACTCTCCTTCAGTTGTTCTTGTCCTTGCCGAGCATGGAGATAGATCATCAGATCGGCATGGCTGACCTTTGCCGATGTAGAGGAGCTTTCCGGCGGGTACAATGACACGATCCCGAACATCTCGATCCCGGAGTCCCTGAACCTCGCGCCTGGAGATTACAGTATCCAGGCTGTGATCTTGGAGTGGGCCGGTGCTGCGAACAACCCGTTACTGGAGACTTGGTTCTGGAATGTGACGATTGGAGACGTGACGAGCGAGGAACGGGTGTGGCAGAGCGCGCTCGGCGTGAATTCGAAGCGTTGCAATCTTGTGTAGAACCGAAAGACACCTCAGTTACCTAAATTGATAACTAAGGATCGTTTTCCCGCTCAAGGTAGTCGAGAAAAAGCCAGGGGCATTTGTCATATTGTTCTCGCAGCTCCTCGCGCTGCCACTTGCACGATCGCGCGTGAAGGTCGCACAATCGCGCATGAAGGTAATCAACAACGTACTTGACGCCCTTACAGGAGCAAGGCTCGAACTCCTTGAGGACGTCTGATGGGAAAGGAAAATGTGACGTTGACATGCCCCGGCAGGAATAGCAGCAATCAGAGCTCTTTGACCAAGGCGAGGGGTATGTAACCCGGAAGTACTCGCTCAAAATGCGGTCGAAGTGGAAGTTGGGGTTGGTTTTGGCGTTCCAGCATCCTTCACTGTCACACCACAACACGTTTCTCGACAAGCTGGTGTCTATCTCGTACGAGTTCGGGTCCAGCAAGCGCACTTTTAGGATTCGACTATCGCTGTCCTTGTTCTCGTCCTCGACATTACTCCAGAGTAACCGGCGCCCTTGAACGAACGTCTTTGTCCCCTCTTTCTCTGTCGAAAACGAATATTTGAAGTTGCAGCTCCGACACGTGAAGTCTCTCCAACACTCTTTCTTAGCTTGAGTTCGAACTTTTGTCCAAGTGACATGAGTACAGAGGAGCTGGTCGTAGCCGTATTGCCCAGGAGCTTCGTCATCGACCGCAGAGAGCGGGACTGTCCACCTCATTTCAATCTCACGATTGGCTGCCCCATGGTCACCAGGGGATTTCTCAAAATATTCAACCTTCGGGGATGTGGCTCCATGAACTCCGTCACAGCATTGTTTGCACTCGAGAAAGGCGAAGCCGTCGGGCTTGGGATTGTGTTTGCCCTCAACCCAGTGCCTGACATGGCCCCATGTGAAAGAAGCATGCAAGCATAGCCGCACACGCCCTTCCCAGAGGATACACCGCCTCTTTTTCCGTTTGTTAAGCTTGAACAGCTGCTCTCTTGAGAACCACAGTCTTTGGTGCTCCTGTCTGCAGCCAGAGCACCACAGTTTCTCCTCATAGCGAGCCAGGTGGAGCTTTAACTCCGTTCTGTCTGGGATACGCTGCAGGCATGGTTGGCAGAGATTCGCATGGCTCGTTTTGAAGAGAAACTGCGGTGCCCTAGCTGTAGACAGGAGCAATGAACGTCGCAGCTTAAGCTGTACTTCCTTCTGGCAGGCACAACCCTGGTGTCTTGAAAAGTTGAAGTAGGACGATTTCAACTTGTGTCTGAAAATCCCGAAGCGCTTCTCTCTAAAGAGTCTGAAGAACAGATGGGATACGTGTCGCATAAAATAAAGGTCGGCTTCTCGCATTCGATACATAATCTCCACGATGACTTCCTCGGGAAGAGCACAGAGGCGGCTTTGTTCTCTATTTTGGTGCTCTCGATTGAGCACCGCCGTCGTGGGGCTCAGCTCCTCCATGCTGGCGATAGTCACTTTTGCGGTGGATATGGCGAGAATGAATGTTCGGTGTACACATTGGAGAGTGCTGTTTATTGATGCTTTAATACTTGTGTTGTCTTTCAATGACTCAAATCTGTGTCTCCGATGGCGTCGGAGGACGAAGAGGTCATCCATTTTCCGCAGACGCTATGGATAGCGTCGAATACCTTTTTGTCAGCCCACGAGCTTTCCAGCGAAACCGTCTTGCTTTTCTGAATTCATGTTCTGTTGTGCATTCGAACGACCTGTGTCTTCAGCTCTGGTGAGGAATGAAAATTGCAGACACTTGACGAAGCGCCAAGAAGTAAAGGTTAAGCCTCAGATCCGCACCTCGTTGTTTGTTCCCGGAAGCTAGGCCATTAGTAGGGCTTCACGGTGGGTGCTGGTAGACCTTTTCAGAATACAAGTCACCAGGAAGGAAATAACAAAAAACGTTTTGGCCAGTATTTTGACCTATGCGGCCCATCTAAGCTATCAGCAAGTAGGCGTTTCGTAAGTTTCTAACAGCCTGCAAATGGAAAGAGTCGTCTACGAAAGCGGTACTGAGGCATCTGAATCATCTGGCAGCTGGCGTCTGGGAACTGGCAAACGAGATGCGGATTTTGTTCCAAGGTTTGCGTCTAGAAGGACCATCAGGGAGAAAGAGGGATACGACATTTAGAATGTCTCTTCGATGGCTTGATATGATCACCAGGGCCACCTTGACTGTAGAACATTGGCCGCCATGTTGCCGCACACGGTTATTTCCCTTCTATCATTACCGTAAGAGGTTTTCTGCTTTGCTTTCGTGAATGAACCTACACATAAAAATAAATTGGTTGGTCTGGCACATTTCAAACTTCACTCCTCGACGAAGGATGTGCTTCCAGCTCAAGTAAGTTGAAAAATTCCTTCCCTAGTCGAAGAGAATATTCCCATGTTCAGCTAGGTCGAGCTCCCGGCAACTGCCTTAACCCTGTTTAGCCCTGGCATCTTCAGACATCTTCAGGCTCAAGGCCTATCCCGAACCAAGTCCTTTAGGTTCTAAGCCCATGGTATATTCTCACAACCTGCCATGGTCTTCGATAGGTCTTACAACATACAAACACTCAATGCTCCCATGGATGTATTACGGTACATGCGTTCCCAAGAATGATATGAGTAGAGCAAAATCTCAAAGAAACTCAGTCTCCTAGAAAATGCTGACTTTGAATTCAACTCTTGTCAGTCAAGTTTGCGCGGTTTCGTCTAGTAACCGTGCAGCATACCCCATCGCCTCGTCAGCAACCTCACTTTTCCTTTCGTCTGAATTTGGACATTCAAAATGAGGAGGTCCAGTAGCGCAGCTGCAAAGTTCGGTTATTGATGATCGGCTTGTCCATCTTCGTAAAGTTACTCGTAGTTCGTCACACAAGTATGTGTTAGAAGAACTGCATCTGCTACAATGAGACATGGAAATTAGCTAATGTTCCCAAAATCAAAAGGAATGGACGACCAAACATACTCGAACCATCGAGGGCGGTAAACGAATCTTTTGTGGAATTCGTTGTTGCGCAAGATATTCCTGAAGTCACCCTGAGCGTTGTAACATCCTTTGGTGTTGCACCATAGGACATGCTTTGAGAAGTCTTTGTGTGTTTGGTACGACTCTGGGTCTAGCGAAAGCGATTTAGAAGCATGTTTGAGATCAGAGCAATAATAATCTTCCGGAATTCTTCGCGATCTCCAAAGCATTCGCCATCCCTGGATGTACGTCTCTTCTCTCGACTCTGCTTTGATCCATGAATACTGGAAGCCGCAGATAGAGCACTCCAATGATCCCGGAACTTGACCTGGTACGACATGCCTCAGGATCTCTTTCCAGGTGACATGCGGGCAAAGCATGTTGTCGTATGTGCGTTGCCTGGAAGTACAGCTCTCGATAACAGAAACGGGGAGTCTCCAACTCATTTCGATCTTGTAACGCTTTTTCTTCCTGCCACTTTCCATCTCAGTCTCCTCGGCAAAGGCCCTTACCGCCGGATTTTGTGCATCACTGACTCCAACGAGGCACTGGTGGCATTCGAGAAAGCTAACACCATCGCGGAGACTGCGTTTACGGTTTTTCCAGTCGTTGACCTCATTCCATCTGAAAGAGAGATGGGAACATAGTCGGACACATCCTTCCCAAAGAATACACCGCTTTGAGCCCTCAGACTGTTCAAGCAGCTGCGTGTGTGAAAACCACATCGTGGCATGCTTCTCTTCACAAGCAGAGCACCAGACGTCTTTCGTGTGGAGAGCTATCTGCTCAGCCAACTCGTGTTCGTCCGGAATACGCTGCGAGCATGGCTGGCAGAGAGCTTGACGCCGTAGAGTGAACGCAACTTTCTCGCTACAGTTACACCATTTTGAAAACATGTTCTGCCGAAGTTCGAGCGGGCTGCTGAGGAGAGGGGGGTGAATCCTCCTGGCATATTCGTACTCGATGTTGTAGTCGATATAGTAGTCTGGATGAAATTGAATGAAATATCTGTTGTCATGTCCACGATAACAGTACCTATTGTCATAATTGGTCCGGGAGTCAGTTTCTTTGGAAAAGTTGAGTTCTCGAAAACGCATTGTCCGACAAAGCCGGAAAAAGAGATGGGACACTTGACGCGTGAGATAGAGCTCGGCAAGTCGCATGTGGAACATGATTTCTAGGACAAGTTCCTCAGGAAGAGCGCAGAGACGGCTCTGCAATATGTTTTGGTGTTCGCGATGAAACACCGTCATCATGAGACCGGTGGCGGGCGTTGATGGATGATTCTCGGCGTACGTTTGCTCCCCGCTGATAGTCGCCATTTCTGCGGTGGATGATTGTGAGAAGGAAGTTTGGTGCATGTTCTATGGAGAGCGTTTTGATTTTTCCATGTTTGTTGTTCTTCTTCAGTGACTCATATTCAGGCCGAACCTTAAAATTCAGAGCGTTCGAGGACGCAAGGGACGAAAAGGTTGTTCATTCATCGAGAACCTTTTGTAAGTAGTTAGAGTGCCCTCTATCGCTGCGACTATGAACTCTCTAGGGAACCCCCCCTTCATCGCTCTTACGAACTTCCCCTTCTAACTTTTTCTTCGAAGTCTGCCGCCTGGAGGCGCACCTTGTTGCCTGCCGTATGCGAACGACGTCTATCTCTCCCTCCGATGGGAGCTTTAAACCTGCAGATTGACGAAACGATGAGAAGCTCCCAAAAAGCTTAGGTTTTTGTTCCATTGAGGGGAGGGGGGTTCCAATCTATTAGAAAGAGAGAACCAAGCTATCGGATACCCCTTCGCTAACTTTGCGTAGCCATCAGGGTCGCGTTGGCTACAAAGGGAACAGCCGTCGTGTAGCCGAGTCAAAAAGATCAGTGCCACAGGTGAGTAACAATTAAATGACTGGTCAGGAAGTTCATTTACATGTGTGAGTGCCGTGGTAACAATTCGTGTACGGCTTGTGTCTGCTCAGAATTACTCCATGCGATCTTGGTAGCTCTTTTTTCTGCATGTGAACGGCAGTGGCTGGCTGACGGCGAACAGGTACGCTCAACGCTCTGACTGAAGTTGACAAGAAACTCCTCCTCATTTCCCCATCAGCTTTAGGGTCTGATATCCTAGAATTCAACCCATCGAGGCTACTTCAGATTGAAGATGGGCACTGCTGTTGCCGAAAACAATTGGTGGCTTGTCCCACTCACGTCATTCCGATTTCGCCACTGCAAACGTGAGGAACGTACGGCTTCATCGCGTGTGAGACATCTAGCAGCCACGCAGCTTAGTACAGAAGCCCTCCGATCGCCAGTGAGCGTGGAGGCTTCTAGGGACGTCCCGAACGTTGGTACCCGCAATCCTCGATTCCTAATCGGTGTTTTTCTCCGTCTCCCGTGTTGCGATTGAGCGTCTGGCATGTGCTCTGCGACATTTGTTCAGTTGGAAGGAGCTTCATCCGCAAGACTCTGGCAGATTGGCACCTCTGTCGTTGAGAATATGTATGAAGAGAAGAAGATATTAATCAAAAGTTGTTGAAGGGAAACACGCAATGGACGAACCCTCAATCATCGTCTGCTGACTTTTGGCGATCAATGCCCATCCGGTTTCTTGGATTGACCCCAAGACGCGGCAGATCTATCATGGAAGATTCCACAGGAATCAACATTGTCATGTCGGGGGCCAGAGACATGCTGGTCCCGCAATTCTGTGGCGTTTCGGCCGGTCTTCTCAACGCGGAAGTGAGACAAACATTGCCCGGGGTTCTTCCTGCAAGCAATCTTGAGCTAAGCGATGCGAGAACGGCGCCCGTCGGCTAGAGCCGCCATAATAGCTTCATTCTTGAACCCATTCCGAGCTTCAGATTCTGATTGGTAGGAAACCACGACATGAGTGTGAATCAATGTCCTCTGTCTGAGTCTTTCTGCAGCTGAGGTCTACCGAGACAGGAAGGATCGACTGATGCTGTTCCGCGGATCGAAAAGCTAGACATGTTTTCGGTTTCACTGTGTTGAAATATGACGGGGAAGAATGTGGGATTGACGTTTCCACAAGACTAATTCATATCTTGCCGGATAAGTAAACTTCGCACTTCAGCTCCGGCAACTACAGCTACACAATGTGCTTGGGCCGAACCAAACTAGACAGGACACGCACTTTTAGAGGCAATAAATGAAAAACAAAATCTCATATGACGAGCTCCTCCTGGCAAGCGAAAATGTGGAAGGCTGAACCAAAGCTCCCGCTGCTCACGAGTTCCTGTCAATGAACGCCACAACCCTGCAGTATAAGATCAGAAACCGGCAAACTGATTGAACGAAGTATCATGAGAAAACACCCACACTGCGATTAACCCCCACATGTACGATGCTCATCGACTTCGCCTTCAAGATCATCTCCATCCCATTCATCCCCATCAAGATACTCGGAAATCATCTTCCGCATCCTTCTTTGCCTCCTTCCAAACCGAAAACCAGCCAGGACCCAAAGAACCCCTCTGCTTCAACCTCAAATCCCACCAAGATGTACGTCTATCTGGGCAAGCTCAACTGGAAGGGTGCGGCGGTGGCCGAGGACGAGACTTTCATCGTTATACTGCCAAATGGAGCTGTTCGCACCGGTGACACTGCCTATGTCTTCTTCCAGTGGACGCGGGATGAATACGGAGTGCCGAAGGCCAACTGGTTTCAGACAATCTCTATCGACAAGGTTTCCAAGACCGACAAGGGAGACGATGTCTTCACTCTGAAGCACCCGAAGTTCTCGTGGAAGATCACCAGCCAGCAAGCCTACGAGAACATCAAGATTACCATGTCAGATTGCGCAAGCCATGAGACCTCATCGACTCTCAAGCGTGTTTGGGGCACCCACTCTCACGGCGACAAGGCCAATGACACTGTCCGAGTCTGGACCGGAAAGATCAACTGGTCCACCTTCGCCAAAGACGAGATGGCTATCTTCATCGCTCCTGAAGGCTTCGGTCAAGGCAGGCCCATCATATCTCTTTGGCAATGGACGAAGAACTCTGCTGGCAAATCCAAGGATCCGTCTCTCCGTTGCGAATACCAGAAGATTCAGACTGAGAACGATGATGTTGTCAGGTTTACTTACACTTCCTACTATGACTTGGACTGCACCTTCAACCGGCAAACCGGCAAGCTTTCCGTCCGCATGAAGTCACCTCGGGATAGTTCCGCCAAAGACCTTGGCGACTTCACCCTCGCTGCTTTGATCGATCGCCACTCTCAGTGAGTTTCAACGCCTCTCATGAACCTGCAAAACTGACAGATTTGACTCAGCGACTTTAACCCGCCTGAGTCGACCCCGAACAAGGAGGAAACCGAATTCAGGCTTCCTCAGCCTCAGCCCTCGCTTCCTCATGTCCTTGCCCCGATGCCCTTCCCTCGTACTCTGCTCGAAACTTTAACTCACACCGCTGCGTTTGTCGATCAAGCCGGTTACCTGGCCAAGTATGCTGAGCAGGTACGCACAAGCTTTCACAAATCGGAACCCCAAGCCTTTAACTATTCTGTAGGAATTCAGAACACTGGACACCAGGTTCCACCAGAGCGAGAGGCAACTTGAAGCGGCCCAGCAAAAGACCAATGCCCTTGATAAGGAAGTCAAGATGCTGAAACAAAAAATTGCCGTCGGAGAAGGCGTTGCCGACGAATTGAGGAAGCAGCTTAAGGATGCTGAGGACAAAGAAATGAAGATGAAACGACATGATACCAAGGACCATGATGAGATCAACAACCTCATAAGGGAGCGCAACAATCTCAGGGCCGAAGTCTCTGCTCTCAAAATCAAACTCGTCGAGATAGGCGAGAACCTTGGAGAGGAAAAGAAGCAGAGGAGAAGACTGGAACACGAGAAAGACCACCTCGAAGACCACTGTGCGCTTTTGAAGAAGCAGAAGGAAAAGCTGAGGGCAGAGAAAGGAGAACTCGAGGCCAAAAACAAAGATTTGGAGAAGCTGCGGAAGACACTCCAAAAGGAACTCCAGAACACCAAGGATGAAGTTCGATCAAAGACTGATGCCCTCAAGAAAGCCGAAAAGGAGAGAGACCAAGCTCAATCTGAGATTGAATCGAAGAATCTGGCCATCAACAAGGCTGAAGAGAAGGCCAACAAGACTGAGAAAGATTTTGATGTTGCGGCCCGCGCCTTTAAGAAGGCCCAAGAGGAGATCACTAATTTGAAGAAGGAACGAAGTGATCATGATGAGTTGGACAAGAAGCACATTGTGGACGACCAGAAGCAAGATGCTGAACACCTTAAGGAAATGGGAAAGATTCGCAGAGAATACGAGAAAAAGCTCAAGGATGCCGACGACAAGCTAAAGGATGCTCTGTCTGAAGTTCAAAGCCTGAAGACCAGCCAAGAGGAGCATGCTAAGAAGGACCAGGAGCTCGCGGAACAAGATATGAAGACACACCAGGACTACGAGGATAGGTACAACAGTCACCTTGAGAAAGACAAAGCCGATGCGGCAGTGAGGGATGCGGCGGAGCAAGCTGCGCTCGACGAAGAGCAAAAGAGAATCAACGACGCACAGAAAAGACTCAACGCAAAAAAGGCAATGCAACAACCGGGAAGGCAGCAGAATAAGGGTACCATGGCGGTTTGAAAGGAGCGCTCGGCTTAGGTTTCTTTTGTTTTGGCTTTGGGTACCGCTGGACCGCGAAATTTGGGGGTTTCCTATCTCGGAACACGCTCTTTTGACCCAGTCTTTTAGTTTGAGATTTTGGATAAGTACTAATTATTACATCATTGGTCCTACGCGAGTCTTCTGGGCCATCACTGCCCAACTTTCGTTGGACTTGGTTAGCAGTTGCGAACCAGATATGGGTGGACAGATCCCGTGTCTACTTCTGTTTCTGCAGCCTTCGACCACCCCTTCGGAGTATGGGACTTCTTCTACTGTTGCTACACTTCAAATCCTGTGAGATCACTTGCTGTAGTCTCATTTCGACACGCCGCTTTTTTCCCTTTACCTGCATCGTCATATCATCATCGGAGCACGCGGACTAGTTGCTGTCACAAGACAGTTGATGGTGGAACTAGCTTTAGAAACGATACCTGATTCCCGCTCTAGCAGTGAGCCCCAACCACTATAACTAATGTGCCAATGCTGTGAATCAAGCTTCATGGCAGATAAGTTGCATCTTCGCGAGCACTTTCATCTTGATTCTCACTATGTTGGCACGGAGTAAAGGGTTTCAGGCACTCGTCATACGGAAAACTCTGCATTCTGATTTTCACGGGCAGCTTAACGATAAGTTAAATCTACAGCCACTTTGAGACCATTAAGTTATTTTTGGGTACAACTGAAAGCCAACATTCACGAAGTGGCTATTGTGTTTTCAGAACGAACAGCCATCGAGGCTAGTTCAATTTATGTAAGAGATACGTCAAGTACTCGCTAGATATACAAAGAAATTTGTTAAAACATGTTGACGACAGGTAATCCCTCGCCCATTTAGCAGCTGTTCTTGATACCGCTGGCGTACATGGCAAACGTATCAGCGTTGTTGAGCGACTGAGACGCGCTGATGGTGTCGACGCAGCCCTCGTATCCGTAGCAAACATCGTCAGTGGCGCCGATTTCAGACAAGTGAGTAGCCTCGTGGATCATGAGGTAAGCCAGGTCCATGCCGCGGCAACCGGCGCCAGAAACAGGGACCTCGAAAGAGTTCTCGCAAAGGACAATGTAGCCGTCGAGACCGGGCTGAGAAAGCTTGTTAGTACTCGCGTCATTAAGGAAGAAAAGTTTAAGGTGACTTGCCTGAGCGTAAGCAGCAGCGTTGGCGCAGAAGTTGCCAACATCGGAGCAGTACATCTTGGCGTCCGCAGTCGAGCTGCCGAGATAGTCGGCGACCTTGCCAAGGACATCAGCAGCCTTGGTGCCCGACGACTTCGAACGGAAGTACTGCTCCACGCGGGTACCTGCCTTGGCAGCCGTCTGCGCAGCGGCGGCAAGCTTCTGGCCCTCGGCAAGGCCCTTGATAACGGCCGTCTTCTTGCTTCCGGAGCAGTCGTTCTGGACGTTGGCACGCTTAGCAGCCAGGCTCTGATGGAACGCGGCGTGGACCTCAGCAGCCTTGACTCCATCGACCTTGGCGGTGAGGATGCCCGAATCGTAGACGATCTGACCAGCAATGTCGTTGCTTCCCTCCTTAGCGTAACGGAGAGATCCGACACTCGAAACATTAAACTCGCCGCCGGTGCTAAGGTCGTGTACCTCGGCGGGATCCCACTGGACCTCGACCTTCTCACCAGCACCGATTGTCTTGAAGGCAGAATCGGGGAGGTTCGTGTCGCGCACATAGACGCGGATACCGTTGAACGCAACCCTGTTGACTATTGGATTCTATTAGACAGGACTACCCAAAGAACCGACTTATATGAAAATAGACGTAATGGACTCTACTTACCACCGTCAGTAGAGGCGGTCGAGAATTGAGCCCTCTCGATGGGAGTGTCGTCGAGGATAGAACCGGTCTTGAGAACTCGCAGAGGGCTGCTACCGGTGTTGGTGATGGTAGCCTTCAGTTCGCTGTTGCCGACCTGCTCAATCTTGACATCAAGAGGGCTCGCGTCTCGGCGGGCAAGGTTGATAGCAGCACCATTAGCAAGGGCTGCAAGGCAGGAAACAACAGTGGCGGCCTTCATTTTGACTAATGGATACGGAAGAAACGAATGTAAGAATGAATGAATGAACGAATAATCGGAGAATGAATTATCTTCCGGACTTGGTCGGTAGCAGCTCAGCTGTTGAATTGTGACTAGAATATCCTTCCTTCGTCAGCGGAAGAGGACGACTTTATTACTTCACATCCTCGTGAAGGAGCAACCCGCCGGCCCCGCTGTGGGAGGCTGCATTCAGCCTGGACCGAAACATGAGTCGTATCGTGGAGAATGGAATCTCAAGGTGTAGATGCTTTTTTCCGCCACTGAAAACGAGCAATTTTGGGATGGGGCTTGAAGACAGCAACTTTTCCGACACGTTCGTCGGGACAAACTGAGGCTGATGGACAGCCATCTGGGAACAGGGGTCGAATCACAATTGCCTGTGCCTTTGAATTCCAGAGAGGCGGCACTTTGGCCAACACTGACTAGTAAGCATATTGGAGGATTGAATAGCACAGTCACAAGTTGGTCCCGGCCCCTCTGCACGGAAGATTATGGTTGTTCTGAATTGTCGATCACAACGATTGATGGTGGGGGAGTTGCCTGGTTTGTAATAAGTTATTGAAGCCGTGTGTTGATTTAAATTCTGTCATCTAATTCGCTGTTTGTTTTCACAGCCGTGCACCACCAATCAGAAAGTGTCTTGGCTTTCTTGGCCGACTTGGCACAAGTGAGAAGTTGATTCAAGGGGTTACCGACTTACCCTTTAGCGAGGCATGGCAAGGCGAAAGATTCTAGACTGGTCTCTTTGAAATGAACTGGCCTCATCAAGAATTAGCACAAGCTTGCCCCGCACGTGTCGCAAGTTTTAATATTCTACAAACGTCGCTTAAACTTGCCGCTTGCTCAGTTGCCTCAAGTTGCGCCTCTCATATGGATTTCTCGTATTCCTCAGCCTGTTAGTTACTCAACAACGAACCACAAACACATCATTAAGGAGTTGCAGCCCCGTGAAGATTCGTAAAGCGAGAGTGAACAATACGACAGCCTTCTTGTAACGGCAACTTTTCCCGCTTTCGATGGCAACATTTCCTTCTTAGCCTCACAACGGCAACTTTTCCTTCTTACATTGGCAACTTGCCTTTCTCATCTACCTGCATATATCCAGTCTTAGAGTTGAAGGGGCCCCCAAAAAGCCGTCACCAATCTTGCCGCTCAACTCACTCAACGTTCAACCGCAGAAAAAGCATTCGCATCATACCAGTCTGTTACCAGCCAGACACGGACAGAGCTATTACACATGATCGCCCAGCAGCGCAGCCGTGGACGTTTATCGCTCCCAACCGCCTTAGCTATAGGAGTTTTCATTGTCATTTCTCTCTACTTCTTCTCGGCCCAACCAACGCCCACGATGGCCGACTCCGAGTCGTCGTCCTTTCCCGATCTGCAACTGAGCCTGTCCCAGACCGTCGCCTCGAAAGCCCCCAGCGTCTCGGTATCGGTCAAGAACACTAGTCCTGACACTCCCGTGACGATCCTGAAGTGGAATTCTCCCCTTGATGAGGCCGCTCTTGGCTTAGGTCTAGTGTCTATCACGCCTGCCGGAGCGTCGGAGCCTATCCACATCGACGCCGTCAAACTTACCCGCAAGATGCCACCAAGTGCCGAGTCCCTAGTAACGTTGCTTCCTGGTGAGACTGTAAGCAATGTCGTCGAGCTACGCGAGCCGAGGGTTTCGAAAGATGTGTGGAAGGCAGGCCACGCGAAAGTAATGATGACAGGGAGGTGGATGGCCGTTTGGCCCGGACTGACTACGAAGGAATTGTTGCAGCAGCCGGAGAAGCTGCAGTCTGTTGGCGCTGGCGCTGGTGGTTCGTTGACAGGGGATTGGAAGACTGAGGCTGTGGAGGTCGGTCAGTAGCGGACTCAATTTCTGACCTGCAGATCCTCAATAAACACAACCATCATGATTCGACTTCTTTTCTTCAAGGAATAAAAATCGCTTCTTGTGAGAATATGACAACTCAGCCACCAACCGCTTGCGATTTGGCGTTTTGTTTTGCAAATATTTGTACTTGTCATGACTTGTGTCTGTCGAAACTCCAGAGTCCAAGTCCGGTTCTCAGAAGCTCGTCTCTTAGAAGACCCTTCCTATCTCACCCTTGCCAAAGTCTTCGTTGCTGATGAACTTCCATAACCCATACGGGACGGGAGATTTGTTAGGTAGCAATCGCCGGCGTTTTACTTTCAACTAGGAGAAGAGTGATGAAAGACGCTTATATTATGCCAAATCAGAGCTTGGTACTTCCGTTTGAGTTGCTAGTTGCCTTACGTGCTATTTCCCGGCGTTTCAATGCTTACGTTGCTCATGCGGGGCTTCGGAGCTTTTCTGTATCGAGGATCCTAATCCACGAAGGAGCAACGTGTAGCGATACCCTTGAAGAAGCAGAATTATCTTGGTGAACTTGATAGTCCAAACCTGCATGGCTTACGAGGTTCAACAGTACCGAGAAAGTTCAAAGAAATGACGAACAAATGATCAATATTCCTTTTCGTCTCGCGGACTTGTCATGATCAGGTTGAGGTGGTGAAGAAAGCTGGACTGGAGCTTGACTTTTGGAAATTCGACGGTTTGAGTTGGACCGCCTAGAAAGTTTCACACGCAACTTCTCTTCATCGAGTGATAGGAGTTCCTGAGCTTCATGTGTAGATCCAAGACTGGCACTTGTCCACCTCAACTGCGCACATGCTGGTGGTTGAACTTTTAGTATCATCGCGTCTGCATTAACCCTCCCCCAAGACTCTAGTGTAGTCTTAATGTAAACAGCCATAAAACCTTCCTGGTGTCACAGGTCAACAATTTGACTTTGGTGAAGTCTGATTGGTTGAGCTTGATTGCTCAGTGGTAAGGGGAAAGCATCGGAACGACTTGAAGAGATCCTTCAGTCACATTCTCAGCTGAGTAGTGTTGATAAATTTTGCGAACATCATGGATAACCTGTTCGTAGTGAATACATCGTGAACAACGATGAACAACAATAAATAGCCATTAGACAAACAGTCCGCGCCACAATTCGTACATTCCGGAAGCCATCGCCACTTCGATTGCGTAACGTTTTCCAGGATTTATATGAGCCATCTTCGAGAGATTTTGCTTTCTTCTTGATCGGATTTCGAGTACTCTGGAATCCCGAGTGTTCATTCTATCAACTCCTCCAGTTTCGTCTTTTCCTTTCCATCATCTACATTGAATACACTCAAAATGACGAAAGTGGATGATGAAAGACACCCGCTTCACGAAATAATCCAAAGCAACCACTTTGAACGACGAGCATGGCCCATTGGGAATATACTGCGCGACCTTACCATCCAAAGGCATCGACGCAGCCGAAGCCGCTATTGCTTGCTCTTCTTTTGTATGACTACAGAAGTATCTGAGCTTATGTACTACATGTCGCTTCTGTGCCTGTTGGGCTTCAAGTCTCGGGGCTTCTTCCTCGAAACAACGTCTCAACCGCCACTGTCGCAGCGCATCAACCGAGGCTTCAACATCGTTTAAATCGCTCGGAAAGCTTATAAAAGATGTTGGGTAAAATTAAATCCCTGTTTCCTCACACAAATGGATCACCACCCTCAAATGTTCTCGAATGGGTCTGGCGCCGCCACACAAGGCTCACTGGTCCGGTCAGCGAACGGCGATCACCACGAATCACGAGGAGCTTACCAAATGCGACCCGAGGATTCAAAATGGGACAGTCATAGACATTTCTTTCGTCTGAAAGAGCTGCAATGCATCATACATGAATAATTCAGAGAAAGCGGAGGTTCATAGTGCGACTGTACAAACCCACAACAGCGACCATGTTATTCTTTCCTCAGAAAGCTTGCACTGAAACAGGATTCAAGCTTGTGTAAGCTTTTTAGAGACAATGACTGGCAATCCTATTTCTTGTTGAGATGCTGTGTAGGTGTTTGGGATCATTCCTATCAATGTAGTGTAATCACCGCCATCGGTATGAGGTGTCCGCAAGCGGCAGAGTAGCAAATCTCTTCTCAGCACTTACTGTGGTATCAAGCAAGAAATAAATGACCTGAATTTGAACATAAAAACCGAGCTTCCTCAGTTTGACGGTAGACAAGCCAATGCTGCCCATTGTTGCCTCAGATAGAAACAGGCTACTCAAGGCAATCGTCATGAGAATCTCGTCACTATCTATTGAGGGGGATCCCAAAGCTCGTCAAGAGTAAGGAGAAACTCATTGGTGTCTCCCCAGCATCGAGTATGCGCTTGGAATACACCCAAGGCAAAGACGACAGACCCACGCCTGCGAGTCCCAACCACAGACAGAGAGCGGCCGCAAATTCAGTCAAAACTTACATGGCATGATCTCTACCTCGTTAAAAGGCAACCAAATTCTCGGAACGAATCAATTCTGGTACGTCTTCGTTTCTCAGTAGCCATCTTCGGCCTCTTATAGCTAAAGTCATGCCTTGCGCGTGGGCAATCACCGACGCTGGAGGAGAAGAGATGCCTCAATCCCAGGCGCGTATATAAAGAAAGCTGGAAGGAGTATTTGGTAGAGCATCAAGCCAATGGCTTCTTTGCATTCTCATGGCATTGAGTTCTGTAAACCTGCCGTCATGAGATGGTGAAAACCTCGGTGCAAGCGAACTCAACCAGCTTGCCTGCCACACGACGCAATACATAGGAGACTTCTCCTCCTCTTTTGAATATCGTGGGATGATTTTCTCGAATACGTATGGGAAGGCGAAGGGCAATGCTGAAGGGGCAGGAGCCGCGCAGTGTCGACCATCTGACACCGCTCATCATGAGCATGCCCTTGAGTCCTCCATCATCGAGATGTAGAGTTTGTGGATTTCGCAATAAGGCTGAAATATTCGCCGAGATTCTTCAAAGAATCCAACTTGAACTGTATTTCACGAAGGATGGCTTATTGTATGCCCAATTCCTACTCGCAGCGTTCAAGTCCTCTGAGCAAGCCGACATCGTCTGCAAGAGAAATTCCCGAGGAACCACAAAGGTTGAAGCCCAACTGCCTTCCCTCGGATAATACGTTTCAGGGCCCTAGAGTAAAAGAATCTGTCGTCACGGAAGCCTTTGGCGCGAATAATCCGCGGCAGTCCGCACTTGCATGGTGATGGGGACTGTCAATCATGTTCCATCCATACAACTGACGAGGAGCATCTATCGACTTCGAGTCACTCGCAAAGAGCAGACTGTGACATGAGCTCTACCACGATTCAGTCGAAAAAAGGAACGAAATGGGTTCGTGGTGTACCCCCCAAAGAACGCCGCCTCAAACACCACACAGCCTAACCCCACAGCAGCTTCAACAACAGCACTCACACACTGACTGACGTGACGAAGCCACTTGCCAACTAAACAACCGCCCACAAACAGCACCAAACTCCAGAAACCCTCAAAAACACCAACAAAAAACCGTGAATCAACCCATCCCAAGTCCAAACCAAAGAATCGCTGGCGAAACCTCCGCGCCCAAACTACAGCACAACACCTCCCAAGACCATGTCCCCACAACCCCACACCTGAGCCCAGCCCTCCTTATTCTCCAATACAGCCTGTCGTCTCCAACGCCTTGTTGGCTAAGTGGTATAGCGCCTCACTAGTAATGAGGAGATCGGGTGTTCGATTCACCCACGAGGCATACAGCCTCCGACATCTCCGTCGGCCGACTCTTTTTGCATTTTCTCCCTCGACCATCTTCTTCACTTTTTTGCATCGCCATCCAGCATCTCCAAATGCACAACCCACCACCAAGTAATCCGGTGCTTGTTCTCGCATAAACCTCCCTCCCTCGCTCCCCGGTCCAGCCTCACCCGTCACCTCCGTCTCCGAGCCGAAGCCTCACCCCAGTCAACCTCCTGTCTCACCCCCAGCCAACACAAGCTCCCCTCCCTCCCTGGACACATCGTAATCACACAAGCCACGCTCCTCAAAAAGGAGGCTCATAAGGGCCCGGCGCATTGTCTCTGCACCTCCCGTATACACCCCTACCACCCGTAATTGAGACCGTTGAGCAAGACATTCACCCCGTACGAAAGAAGCAATACCTCGGCCCCCCTTTGCACCCATGTGGACCTGATATTTCCTTCTCCCATCCCGATCGAGACAGAGTCCTGGTCCAGAACCCTCAGCCTCATCGCCGCCCAGCCCTCGGAACTCCCCGCCAGGGACCCGGATGGACCCCTGATTCTTCACATCTGACATCACTCACCGCCAAACGCAAGAAGCATGAACTTGAAATCATCACCAGAGTCTTTGACTGGTCTTATTTGACTCGAATCGATATTATACACATCGGCTCGTCATCATCTGCATGTTCCCCCTTTCGTCTCCTCCGTCTTTCCGTCTTGATTCTTGGTCTTCTTCCTGCGTCCCCTGCTCATGAGCAGAGACATCGCAAGGGTCGAAACTTCCTCCCCAAACCAAGCGCAGGCGAAAAAATCAGTTGTGGGCGCCTTCTTTTTGGACATCAAATCCCACTCGGCCCGCCCTTGTATGTTCCGTTCTTTATATGTAAAGTTGCTTTGGGGTATCTGTTGGTACACAAAAACGTGTGACAAAGGAAAACCGGTTCGTTTGCAGAAAATGAGCAGTCGCAGTGTTTCTACCCTCCCTTCTCGGGAGGAAAGATGATGCTTCGCCGATGATGTCGTTCCTTTCGTTAGAATGCCGAAAGGCCGAGCAGACACAAATGAGAAAATAGAAAACGCCTGGTTCCGACTAATCCTGTCTCCCGATGCAATGTTTGGTGATTTTGTGAAAGGAAAATGTTCCGTGAGTGGTGATGTTGTGCGATGCCGCCGCAACGTCCAGGCCGCGACGGGAGACCCGGTCTGCTTGAAAGATTATAACATGTAGTTGGTATTGAAGGCGCTGTTATGAGCCCTCCGTCGGCAGCTCGATACCGCTATCGCGGTCCTGCGGCTCTTTGCTCCAATTTGGCGTGAGACTCCTCGGAGAGTCCACTGGACTGCTTGGTGCTGACGCTCCATCCTTGCGTGACTCCTCATCCTCGTTGTCTCGCAGGTAAGCCGGCTGGAGCACACGTGGTGGCAGCTTCACCTCGCTGGGTTGCACCTTGTACTCGAGAGCCTTCTTGCCCTCCTTGATGAGCTCCTCCGTCCAATTCAAGCACTTCTTGATGCTCTGATTGATCTTCTGGCTGTCGACAAGCAGCTCTCTGTGCTTGGTGAGATCCAGCTGAAGTCGCTTTTCGTCTCGTTTCCTCCGGCGAGTATCGCGCTCGGGGTCCGACTTGGCAGAGTCCGTTTCGTCAAGCTCCGATGACTCAAACATGGAATCCTCGAGGTCTTCTATATCGCCTTCGCCCTCAGCCCCGCCTTCACCTCCAGCTTCAACCTCCTCCTCCTCACTAAGGTCCGAAAGATCTAAAACACCTTCGATACCAAGACCCGTGGTTGGCTCGGACGGTTCCTCCGCTGGCGGCGCGGTGGGAGCCGAGGACAGACGGCCAGATCGGGACAGTCTCTTGTACCTTCTCAATTCAGCCGTCTGTTTCCTGAGCTGCCTCTCGAGCGATCTGTTAATGGCTTCCAGGGAAGCGTTTGTAATCTCCAGATCCTGGACCTTGCGTTCCCTCCTAGCGTGCTTCACCATATCGTTCAACGGGTCGCCATGGTTCGACCGGGTCGGGCTGTGGAGTTCTTCCAGATCCCTGGAATCGTCGTCGTCATCGTCCTCCTCCTCTTCCTCTCCCTCAGATTCGCTCAGCTCATCTGCTGCCTGCAATATCGAAGCTATCGTGATCGTCTGGTTAGGGAAGAAGCTGGCCATTGTCGGAGACGAAACTCCGGAGGGAGTCGGCGACTGAGAGGCCATGAACTGTGACATAATCATGGCATCGGTAGGTGGAGCGTCTGAGCCGACGTGGCTCGCGGGCCGGCTGTTGACATGACTGGCTACCTGAGAGACGGCGTCCATGCTGATTTTGCGCTTGTGCATCGAAGGCGCCAGGGGTGGCGGGCTGGTCATCTGGGTCCGAGTCTGCGGTTGACTATTGCTCTTAACCAATGGCGGAGCAGCTGGAGCTTGTATCGGCTTGTTGGGCGACATTGGCCGAGACGCAAGCGATAAACCGCTTGCCGAGCCAGCTGAATTCCTAGCCTTCTTTCTCGACTCTGCGATGGTCGGCCCCGTGCCTGAAGCTGCAGACGACGGCCTGAAGCCTGGAGCCAGATTTGGAGCTCCATTTGCATAAAAGAACTTGCTCTGCGGCGGCTCCGGCGTGGGCGCAAGTGTCGGTGATAATGACGGTGCCAGCGAGGGAGCGAGCATCGGCGTGAAGCCTACGCCAGCGGACGTGGGCCGATTCTTGTCTACGGCGCTGCCATTGGCGTACAGGAAGGTGGAAGCTCGCTGTGGGGCGGCAGGAGCAGCAGCAGGCTGCTTGGGCTGGGGAGCGGGCGCGGAGGGTTTGGCGTCGCTCGCATAGAAAAATTTGGAGTCGGCATCGTGACGGTTGCCGGCGGAGGAAGGGACAGGGCTGAAGGTAACGACCTGTCTCCTTACCGGCTCAGCCTGGAAGGTGGGCTGGTGATCCCAATCGTTGGTCCGGTCGGGGTTCGGTGTGCCGTTGGGAGTACTATTATTGCTGTCGACGCGGTTCTGGCGAGGGCCGGATCGCGGTGTGATATTATTGCCCAGGAAGGGCGCAGGACTCGTCAGGTCGTCCTTGGCTCCTCCCCCAGCAGTGGCGTGTAGAGTCGGGTGTTGGGTGTTGTTATTCGTATTATCGTTGCGGCGGCGGCCCAAGGGGGTCACGACGGAGGCTGGCTTCGCAGCAACTTTCGGGGTGAGGGGAGCTCGATTCATTCCCTTTGCGGTGAGGGAGGGCATTCCCGGCTGGCGGGTAGTCGTGCTGCCCCCTTTGTCGTAGGGGGGCATTGTGGTGGGCGTGGGAGAGGCGGACGCAGAGGCGGATGCGGATGCAGGTGCGGAGGATGAGGTGGGCGAAGGTGTTGGCGACGGCTTCGCTCGCGCGGCGTTGGCAGGACGAGATGAGGGGTTCAGGACATTTTGGTCTCTGTTGCGGAGGGGAGAGCGCAAGCTGGAGGACAGTGCAGGTTGCTGTCGTCGGGCGGAGGCAGAACCCTGAGGGGAAGTAGCAGGAGTTTCCGCAGTGGTACCCGCGTCGTCGGCGTCGGTGGTTGTGGTTGTAGCGGTGGTGATGGTATTGGAGGCGGTCGCGGGTGGTGATTGCGAAGAGGATGTTGTGTTTGGGTTTGGGTTTGGATCGGCAGTAGCAGCAGCGGCGGCGGCGGCGGCGGTTGGGTTGGCGGTTGCGGTTGTAGTGGTGGAGTGGGAGTTTGATGTTTTGGTGGTGCCTGCGCCAATTGTGGTTACGGTCACAGTACTTCTACTTCTAGTGGTGGTAGCTGTGATGCGTGGCCGGGGCCCCGTTGCGGTTGGTGGGCCAGTGGCAGCAGTGCGAGTCGCAATCGCAGCACTAGTTCCAGCGGCAGCGGCAGTCTTTGGTCTGCTGGTTGGAGTGTTGGTGGTGGTGCCAGTGCTGCCAATGCCAGAGCCAGAGACAGACCTTCGCGTGGGCGTGCTAGCGGGATTATTTGTGGTTCGGGCTCGAATCTGGGCGACCGTGGGTTTGCGACCCGCGGATGCTGGTGCTGGTGAGACGGGCCGCAAGGGCGTCGAGGTTGGCGAGAGCAGCGCAGGCGAAGAGGCCCTGGACGATGCTGCTGTTGATGCTGCTGACGATAGGGCGGGGTTGCGGGTGGCGGGCGAGAGCGACGATGGCCTGATGTTTCTGTGAAGCCGGGATGGGTCGGGCTTCTTGGGCTTGTTCTTGGTGAGGTCTTCAGAAGCAGTCGACAGATTGTTGCAGCCGGCCGGCGTGTTGGCGGAGGTGAGCGAGCGCATTTTGGGCAGCAGCAGCCGCTACCTATTTGCAGGTGACTGTTCGGGTCGGGTTCCTAGCGGCGGTGGTGGACAGGTACAGGTACAGGTGCTGGTACAGGTGCTGGTACTCCTGGGGTTCCTCCTCCGTCCTCGGCTTCTCACTGGCTACCATGGCCGGGAAACGGAAAACCACATTGGACGAACACGGGCGCTCCCTGCCTCTTTCTGTCGTCGTCGTGCACTCCTTTCCCAGGTTTGGGTATCCCAGGAACGAGGCTGCAAAATGAAAACCTGCAAAAGATGTGCAAAGAAAAATAGAAGCCAGCAGGGATGGGCGCGGTGGTCGACTGTCGAGGTGCCCAGTTTACCGGTGACGGTGGGCTTCGAGGAAAGTGGTTCGCAGGGCCTGCAATTCCGCTTGAGGCAGTCGACGACGATGCTGGTTCTCGTGTGTGTGACTGTGCCCGTCGTACGCACAAGTGCTTGCTTGCTGCAGGTCGGGGGTGCGAGAGGGGGGGTAGGGGAGGGGAGGGGTTCGTCGTCGGTGAGGCAAAAGGCGGTGATGGACCACTTCGCCGCTTCACCTTTTTCAGCTTGGGGTCCCGTCCGGATAGGAGTCGAAAAAAAGGAGGCAATGTGCTTTGCAGCCCAAAGACCAATACCGAGAAAGAGGGAAAGAAAGGTTGTTGGTTTGTTGTCTCGCGCTTGTCTCTCTCAAACAGCGTTGACTCGACACGAAACGGTCCCCGATTGAAACATGCAGGTCGATGATCAACGGCGTAGCGGTGACACGGAGCAGGTGAGGTAGCAGCAGCACCCAACCGCGAACAGACGCGTCCAAGGTGTGTGCCGGAATAGGGAAACTCGGGGGATCAAAGAAACGAGACAGAGCACGAGTGGTGAGTGTGACTGAGAGATTGGAATGGGCAGCGGCGGCGGGGGGAGGACGCAAGTTGAAGAATGTCATTCACGATTCCACGAAACGGGGGCGTCCAGTAGCAGCCCAGTTAGCCGCAAGCCTCAAAGTTGCATATTCGACTCCTCTCTCACGCTTGAACTTCACCGAGGATCCGTAAAAAAAGAGGAGAGCGCAGGCGAACCTGGGAACGGGAATGGCAGATAATGCAATATGACATGTTCGCTATCGTCCACAGCAAGGCACAAAACTATCCATGGGCCATCGTCCATTGGGCCATGTTATTCCTGGCGTGTTGTCATTCTTCGAAACCGCCCGTTGGATCCCCCTCATCTCGATTGGCATTTGTTTATTCATGCGTCCCAACCTGCACAAACCCACTCCACACGACACAAGACAACCAATCCCGGATATCTCAGAGGTCTGCCGTCGTGACATTTCGTCTTGTGTGCTGTGTGATTTGGTTCGAGAGGTGCAGTGTGCAGTGCTAGCCTCGAACTCTTGCCTGCCTTACGGATACCGACCCTTGGCCCATCCATAAAACACCTTGGGCAGGTATATCTGATATGAATGCAGGCTAGCGGAGACTCACAAGAAAATAAAAAGGAAAAGAGGGAAAAGAATATCGCCAAAGAGCGGGACAACGGCGGCAGGGCGGAAACGATTCACGGCGGTGACATTTCGTCTCTCCTTTGGTGCCTTCCCCCTTCAGGTCGGACCCTTCCCAGTCTGCTTTATTTTTGTTTTGGGCCCTTGACAGCGCCCATCTCGTTTATTTTCCTCCCCCCCTTCCTCCCGTGATCCCGGGTTGTTGCCCGGCCGGGCCAAATTGAACGTGGGAACGTGGGCACGCGCTAGCGGAACGTCTCGGTACGTACCTCTTTTCCCTTCTTCGCGCCTTTCCATCTCGAAATCTCACTCTCGTAGCGCGTCATTCCGCCCTCCGAGGCAACACTTGTGAACCCCACCAAAAGGGGACACGGTGCACCCCTGTCGCTTAGCAGCCGCCCGTTAAGGGAACAACCATCTCTCCAGCTTCCATTGCGGGCCCCGCGCCAGACAGCTGACCACTCACCGTGACCGTTGAACCCGCTGACAAAGACTGAAGACACTCGCAGCGCAACATTCTCCAAGTCCCATCACGACGTCAACCTCAAACTAGGGTGCCTACTTACCTGTCAAGACCCTCACTCTACAAACGACGACCCATCCCATCTCCGTCGCGGCCCCCCACGGCCTCTCCCAACGCGACACCAACAAGGACAACAAAAAATGGGCTACATCGGCGTCTCCCTCATCATCGCCTCCGTCGTCTGGGTCATCGTCGCCCCTCCGCCATGGATACACCCCTTCATGCCGCCCTTCCTCCTGACCTGGCGTCCCTCCCCATCCCTCCCGCCGCCGCCAAAGACACGCTCAAGTCCCCCGCCGAACGATGACAAGAACCAAAGCAACGGCACCGCCGCCCCCGACGAGCAAAAGCGCACCGCAGCCGCACCTGCCCCGCCATCCATCAACTTCCCCGAAGACCCCGACCCGGCACCGGCACCAGTACCGAAGAACGACGCCCTCGCCATGCCTCCTCCTCCCGCAATCATCCGCCGCCCGAACGCGACCCCGGCCCCGGCCCCGACGCCGGTGATATCTGAGCCAGAGGAGGAACAAACAACACCCAAAGCCAACCCCTCCACCCCGGCCGGCCCAGCCGTCCCCTCCTTTTCCCTCAACGAGCCCTCCACCGGCCTCACTACAGGCGCGAACCCGACCCCGACCCTTGGAAGCACGCCGCCCCCTCCAGCACCCGGGCGCGGCAGCATGCCTCCTCCCCCGCCTCTCTTCAACAACACCTCGACGAACTCCCTCCCAGGCCGCGGCAGCATGCCTCCCCCACCACCATCCTCACGAGGTCCCGTCCCACCACGCCTCGCCGCCTTCCCAGCCGCAAACTCCCCCCAACGCGCTCGCGGCCCCGTCCCCAACCGCGGCCCTACCCCCTCCTCCTCCTCCTCGTCGCTCCTCCCACCGCCCACACACTCCGCCAAACCCTCCAAACCAAGCCGCAAAGTGATCCTCACGCCCGGCCACTCCCCGCTCGACTGGGCCCGCATCTCCGGCCCCAACGCCGACCTGCGCAACCTGCCCCCCTCCACGCCCTACCTCAAAGTCACCCCCTCCATGCTCAAGAAGATGACCGGCCGCAAGGGCAAGGACGCCTGGATGGCCCTCGGCGGCCGCGTCTACAACATCACACCCTACCTGCCCTACCACCCCGCCGGCGAGCCCGAGCTGCTCCGCGGCGCCGGGCGAGACGGCACGAAGCTGTTTGGGGAGATCCACCCCTGGGTCAACTACGAGACTATGCTTTCGGCGTGTTTGGTCGGGCTGCTGGTGGACGAGGAAGAAGGCGCGAAGCCGAGCGCCATGGATGAGATGGATTAAACCGCTTCCTTTGCACATTTTAGAAGAGAGAGACAGGCACATACGGTTACTACGCTGTGTATTAACAGGTCGACCCTGCATACAGATACTGATAGAGTGATACCCCATAATAGACGCACCGCTCACAGCGACCGCAATCATACAAACATCGCTAGTTGGCCTACTCGGTGCCATCGTCCGCATCCTTCTCGCTGGCGTTGTAGTCAACCATCTCAGCGTCGCCGTCCGCATCATTGTCGTCGGCCTTGCTGCCCCCGCCAGCTTCGCAGGCACGGCTTCTTGAAAGCCTTCTTGCCCGACTTCGCGTTATAGCTCCCTTTGACTCGTCGCTCCACTTGAACAGCAGGCCTTCAGGATCAGCTTTGGGGCTATCTCAGCGTCTCCTAAACTTGAACTTCAGCCCGTCGTCGTCGTCACTCTCATCGCTGTCAGCCACCTCTCGAGGTTTCCTCGCCGCTCGAGTCTTCTTCGCAGGTGGTTCGTCGGCCGGAGCCTGAGGCGCTGCTCTCTTGCCGCGCGTCGTCCTCTGACTTTGGCTAGTAGCTTGAGACTGTGTCGTCGTGGCGCGGGAGCTTCTCGATCGTGATGGGGCGGGTTCTGGCTCGGGCTCGGGAGCAGGCGTCTCATCCTCCTCGTCGCTGCTGACAATGCTAATTGTGCCCCGATCTTGAAGTGACACACGTCGCGAAGCGGCAGACTGACCAGTACTCGTGCCACTCTTCTGACTAGTATTCCTGCCGCTTTTCTGGGTGTCGTCTTTCTTCTTCTTCTGGCTGTCGTCCTCGAGCCAGTACTCATCGCCAATGCCATAATCTTTCTTCTTGACCTCCTTTAGAGGTACAATGACTTTCTGGCGCGGTCGTCCCGTGAGCTCGCCACGGGGTACGAAGCCTTTGAAATTTTTGCGTCCATTCCAGGCAGGGTTCCATCTGCCGCTCGCTACGTCTTCCCCGTGAGTCCTGGTTGCCGGCCGTTGACGTACGGGCATGGCCACCGTGGTTTGGTTCCGACCGATTTCTGCCAAGTCAAGGTCGGCTGGCAAATTGCGAAGGTCATCCTTTTCGGCCTTGGCCGCAGCCTCCAGTTCTTCACGTCGTTTGCGAGCGACTTCGAGGACATCAATCTCTTGCTTCACCTTCTTGGGCTTAGTAGCAGGCTTCGGCTCCGGAGCCTTTGGAGGTTCGGGCTCTTTAGGTCGCGGGTCTGGATCTTCTCCAGCCTCAATCCGTCGTCGCTTGGCTGCGGCCGCAATTGGGATAATATCATCCATGATGCTGTCATCCTCTACTGGAGGCCGCTTCCTCTGCGACCTCCTGGTTCTCGTCTCTTGTGACGAGTCTGGGATTTCATCAAGTACGGCCGCTTCTTGCGACACGAATAACCCCTCCTCGGTCTCCGGTTCAGCGTTGACAGGCACGCTCTCTGGTTCTTTGGGGACCACAGGATCATCATCGTCGTCGTCATTATCGAATCCGGCAAAACGTCTGGTGGGTGCCCTTCGCACACGAGCTGGTCTCACTGGTGGAGCAGACGGTGCAGATTCTTGGGGGGTATGTTGTGAAGGGGCGGGCTGGTCAACATCCATCGAGTCACTGCTCGAAGCCTGCTGCGGCGCTGTGCGTGGAGGCTCCTGAGTAGGGTCAATCTCCAGACGCCGACGCAGAATACTGGCGTCTTTGACGAGAATCGCCTCAAGGAACTCGTTCTGCTCAATGGGCCTATGGTCCAATCGGAGCGAGACTTGAGTGAAAAAGTCCGCATACCAAGCCATAGCATCACCTTTGCTAGGCGTGTAGCGGACGACAACAACACCTCGTCCCTCGCTGCCATCTTCAAAGCACCCAAGCCCTTTCTCGCCTGCTTCTGTTTTGACGTACAGAATGAACTCGTCGACAGTAGTCGCGTTGGGGGTCACCTTTGTGTAAAGCGCCTTGCCCTTGCCGTTGATGATGGGGGCGCGAAGATTCTCAAACTGGCCCTTTTCGTAGAAAATGAAGGTGTATCCCTCAAAGATGTCGCGGCGACCTTCGTCGGGGGCATAGGCGGCGTTGGGACGCTCGACAGGTTCGCCGCCACGTGGAGGCAAGTGGCTTAAGGCATCGGGCCAGGAGCTGTCGAAGTTATCCTCCAGCGCACATATAGCTGTTGGCTCCGAAGTCGCTGCCGCAACAATCGCATCGACAAATGAGTCCGTCACAATGTATTTCCCATTAACAAGAGCTTGAAGGCCCTTTGACGTATTACGCTTTTTTACCACCACGTGTGTCGTATGCTCAACATCGTATTCGGATGTAAGCTTGATGTCCAGCTGCTCGACGTCGGCTCGCAGTCGGGACAAGGGGTCGGCTTGCATTTCGCGACTAGAGAAACTGAAGGTCAGCACCACCGGGTGCCATGTCAACCTAGAAAATGGTCAGCAACAGTTCACGCTTTCGCAACAGAGTGCGACCGTACCGGAAGACTTCCGTGCAACCGCCAATCTTGATCTCTGCCGTCGATTCGGTCACTACATGTTTCTCGCCCTTATACTTGTGTCCATCGACCGTTGTGCCAGCCTTCGTGTTCAAGTCTTCGATCGTTATCGTCGACCGACTGGACAGATCTTGCTGCGAATAAGATCAGCAGAGTTGCCTTATGTATACCCAACTAGAACGTACGCTGTCGCCTTCGGGAACCTTGTCGACTTGTATCGTCATGTGCTTGCGCGAGATGGTCTTGTGGGCGATCGTGAGGGCTCCGGCTGCAGTTGTCAGCAACGTGAGTCATTCGGGAGTCAGTGGAATCGCATACGTTCGACATTCGCGGATGTTCGGCCAAAGAGATACAGTTTTCCGGGGCGCAGCCAGATGCGCCGGCCTGTGATCAATCGCATTAGCTCGTGTCGCAGGCAGCTGTCAGCAGGAAGCTCAATACGAACCCTCGAGCGCGTTCCCCTCGTTCTCCAGCAGCCACATTGCGAAAGTAAGTATCTGATCCACAGGATAAAATGTTTGCAGATCGTTGCGCAATGGGAGGACGTTGTGGCGCTGGGAAAAGTCGTCGGGTGCTTGACCTGCAAGGTGCGAAATGGTGGGGAGAAGGTGCGCGACTGGTTGGATCGCGTTCGGACGTGCTCCTGCGGGAAGGTGACGCCTAATCACGTGGCCACTTTCCAGACAACAGCACCTTTGAACCTGGCTCGATTGCACCTGAAAGCTTCAATCAAAGTAATTCATTGTCTTTGCCACATTTTGCGATTGGACTTTCCCAAGTTGAGTTGCTGGAAGGGTCGTGTTTGGTTGCCTCCACACCATTGAGGTCGAATCGACCGGTTCACTTAAGCCAACGGCGAGAGCCACACTTTAATTAACTTTAGTTTTATTCAGAATGAACAGGCGACTGTTGCCATGTGTTACTACATCAACTCTTGGCCTTGATGGCCTTGACAGTGTTCGCTGCCTCGGCTCCATCACCAATGATGACACCTAGGATCCAGCAGTTGACCAAGAAGAATCCCACCGAGGAAGCAAAAAGGCCCGGGAAAAACGTACTGTATCCCAAGAACTCGAGTTGGAATCCCTGCTGCAGCCATGCAGCCTGAGAAACAACCCAAAGACCCAGCGCCGTCACTCCCAGCTTCGGGCTCTTCAGAAATGCAGAATTGGGAAGGTAGAGCGGGAGGAAGACCATGTACCAGAGGAAGTACTGACTGGTGCAGACTTTGTTGAAGGTGACAAATGCAAAGGTTTGCGCCATCATTGAGGTTGCGAGATCCTTCTTAGCCAGAACGAGAGGGATGAGTATGGTCGAGAGCAGAATCTGAGGGAAGAATGCCACAGACTCGATCTTGATGGTAGCTGTGGATGGCATTGCCGAGTTGAGGTAGAGAAGGATGTTGTACGGGCTGAAGTTATGCCTATGGTCTATCCTGGTGACGTGATGAAAATAGGTATGCACCAAGAACGGGGTGCCGTAGCTGGAGGGTCTTAGCATGGCAAACAGAGAGAGATTAATTCAGAACTCACATTTCGAACATGGCAATGTTCAGACCCATGAATGTTGCAAGACTGACGACAGCCAACTTGATCCTCTCCGGATTCAGGAAGTTGACGAGGGCTTGGGGTAGGGATTTCACACCCTCAGCCCCCTTTCGTCCAAGGGTCTCATCATCCATCCACCAGACGATTGCCGGTGCGTAAATGAACGGATAGATCTTGAAATGCACCCCAAAGCCGAGCAGCAGACCAGCCAATGCCGTCCGCTTCTCCAAAACGGCCCATAAGAGTGCCATCACCATCACACCAAGCAGACCCTCGGAGCTTCCTCTCGTGCTGATGGTCGCAACCATGGGGTTGAGAAGCCAGATGCTGGCAAACTTCAAGGCTCTTCCCTCATCGACGCCGCGACTCTTCAGAATGCGCACAATCAGCCATCCCGCCAAAAGGTCCGCCACAGCAAAGACCGCCTTTCCGAACGAGAACCATCCATCCCAGGCGGTCGGGACGAGCATCCACGCCAAGAGAGGCGTGTAGCGGTAGGTTTCGCGGTCGTAAGGTGAGCGCCCCTGCGCTGTGAAACGGGCGGCATCTGTGAAAACCAGATAATCGATGTCGGTGTACTTGACTGCCGAGTTGGCGTCCTGCCAGAGACCATAAAAGAGCATGCCGACGCGGAGAAGCGCGGCGGCGCCGAAGAGCGGCACGGGCCGGAAGAGCGCATTGAGGCCGGCCATGGTTGAGCGGTGTTTCAATCCTCCCAGTATTTCCGAGAAGATATGGCACTTTACACTGCCATTGAACACCGTGCAATATTCGATCGCAACAGCCGGGCTCCGATTTGTTGATGTCTCGTGGTTATTGAAGCTTCAAGTCCCCAGCTTCCCCTTCCCAACTGGGGAAATTTGAGTGACGTGGGCACAACTGGCAAGCCCCTGGCTGGCGCAGAGACCCGCACCCTCCGCTAAGGTACACTGTGTATGGACCCACACCCGGGGGTTCTACTCCAATCAACCAACCCCACCATCAATTCTGACCCTGTGCATCAACCATCAAACTGCATCACCGACTTCATCGCGGGGCACTTTATCAACGGCACAAGACAACCGCTGCAACAAACTCACGATGTCTAAGCGCGATCGTGACGGAAACATGCGGTCCAATGAGGCCAAGCAGAAGCCCGCGGCACCCGTGACGCAGTTCACACCCATGTTCACCAAATTCCGCGATGAGCTGGATGAGCACCACGACCGGAGAGAGCGCATCATCAAGGCCTCAAGAGACGTCACTGCTCTAAGCAAGAAGATGTAAATTTTCTCGTTTGAGCAGAATCCGAATAAATTGGCTAACAATTGAACAGAATTTTCACCTGCCAAAGGTACCCTCGCCCCTGCGCATCCAACAGGTGCACCACTGACACAACATAGAGTCAACAAGCTCGGTGAACTTCCCAACTTCGCACAGAAAGAACTCAACACCCGCATGGAGGAGATCAAGAACCACCTCACCTCAATCGAGGGCGACATCCAGGGCATCAACCGCTACCGCTACGCCTACTCCCTTCGCTGCCTCGAGGAACTTGTCGAGGCCCTCTCCTTCACCCACTACCTGCGCACCCAGACCCTCATCAGCCCAGATGACACAGCAGCAGCGGTCCCGGCAAACGTGCCTCTGACCGAGAACGACTACATGTACGGCCTCTTCGACCTGTTCGGCGAGATGATGCGCTTCGCCACCGTCACGACGGCCCAAACGGGACAGCTCGCCGGCGTTGAGGGTCGTAACATCCTGCAGGATATCCACGAGCTGAGCAGCTGCTTCGAGATCCTGCCAGAGATTCCGACCAAGGACTTCAGAGGAAAGATGGAGGTTATGAGGCAGTCGGTGCGCAAGGTAGAGAAGCTGGGCTACGGTCTAGCGATTCGGGGCACGGAGAGGCCTAAGGGCTGGGTGCCTGATATGAAGGAGGACTTTGACCCCTCTTCTCTGGAGTGAGGCAGACATTCTTGTCTTTGAGCGCAGTACTAATAATTGTCTGGCATACATGATGAAGTCAGAGAGTGTTCCATTTGCAGTCATCGGCCTGAAAGGTAGGAGGGCTGGCGTTCAAAGATTGAAGGAAAGACTGAGTTCTTATGGATCCATTCGTGCGAAGGGATACCGTTTCCTGGTCTCCCGCTGAGATCGCAACTAATCCGAGCATCTCCGAACTGTTGTTCAATTAACCTCGCGGCCGCCCACCGGCTCTACAATATATCCGCTAGAAAAAGACGGGAGTGGGACTATGTATAACCAGCAATATGCAAGACCTTATCTCTGCTGGCGTTATACCTTTCTCTCGGTTTCACACTCAAAGCGTGACGTATACCAAGTGTTGAGTCTACGCGTTATTGGATTCAAAATGAATGTTCAAGGCCGTGGCATATTCAATGCATTTTTGTGCTATGTGAGGAACTCCTAAGAACAATCTGGTCCCATCATCCCACCCAATTGTTTCATTATCCAATCCAAGTATGGCTGTTTAGAAGCACGTGGGGTTGTACGGGGTGTTAGGGTCATAAGACACACAGCGGTTGTCGCCGCAGATGGGAATGTAGTTGCAAGAGACCGGTGTGGGGCCACAACAGTCGGTGTTCTCGTTGCATTTGGCATAGAGTGCCTCGCATCGCTCTGCATATCATCGGGTCAATAACCGGTTAGAGCGTGGACTGTGTGGGGTTTCCACTGACTTTCTACAGCGAAAAGAGTACCGTCATCATTGTTGGGAGAGGATGGCACCGAGGCAACAACAGCCGCAAAGGCCAGAAGGGCGATCTTCAGAGTAGAAGGCATTTTTACGGCGTTGAAAATTGGTTGAATGAGCGTGTTGTGGATGTTGAAGAAGCGCGACATTGAAATGTTGCAAAGGGGCTTTGGTACAGGAGCATATTTATAGATGCGTTATGTGGTCGACTAGGATTGATGCAACTGGAGCGCTCCGTAACTCTCAAGCAGCTGCCAAGTCCTATTATCAGGGGAAGTGGGTTGTCGAGCCACGGCCGCCTAGGGCAGCGTTGACTCCGACGTTGTCGTACTGTTCGGATCAACCCAGAACGGGTGGTCTAAAAACTTCTTATATTAAAGCGGTTGATTCTCTCTCCCCGAGCCCACTACTTAAACTTTCAAGATTATTCAACACGGGACGACCGGAGATCCGTCCCTCCACTCGGCGCCGACTCCGATGCCCTCGGTCACAAGTGCACGTTGCCATGCTTTCTCCATGCGGTTGAAGAACGCACAATATCTTTGGAAAGGCATTTTTTTCCGCCAAGGAGACGTATAGCTCTTGCAAGGGGAAAAGCCCTTTCCCGCACGAGACTCGAGATTCACGCCAGCGAGCTAACACTCGATTCTTGGGTATATCGTAAGCCGTAACAGGCTGCGAGTCAGCAGCACCGTGGCACAGCACCCAGCTCACGAGTACCGAAAGCCTCAGAATTGTGGATCCTATTGAGTGTACAATCGGTCAATGACATACAATGTGTCCGCAGTAGGGCGTGACCTGCCATTTGGCCCCCAAAGCCTCTTATTATCAGACAGCATTGTCTTATTAGGGTGGACTTCTCCGTACTAGTGAAATGCTCCGGATAAAACGGGCCCTCACAATAAACGCCGCAGACATCATTCAAGAGACCCCAGCCCACTATCTATATGAGCTTCACGCGTCCGCGGACAGCGAGGCCCAACCCGCGGAAACCTCAACTTCTTCTGTTTTAGCGAAAGCCAGACAAATCATGACTTCTACCATGACTGAAGACTCATTCATCCAACGACAAAGTTTGTATATGTTTATCGGCCTCTGTACACAAGAACAATCAAAACACGCAAATCTTTTGCTTTCTGGGAGTGCTCGCGAACGCCGCCTCTAAATTTAACCACGAACGTCACCAGTTGATCAGAAAGAGGCATGGCGCAAGATCCTGCCGTGTCTGACGCACGCATGGTGTGGCGGCGCAGTAGAGAAAAGCAATAGTTCGCTCCAATGCGGGACAGAGCCTGATCTGGTATGGAAACAGAATGCTCCCAACAGATAGCTGATAACCCCCTTTGCCAGCCTGATCAAGCCCCCCGACCCCGCTTCCCTCCACGTCAGCTCTCCCTAGTATTTCAAATGGGCATTATATATCAAGGGAAACGCCCATGGCTTCTCCCACGCAATCTCATAAATCTCATATGCGAAGATGGAGGTAATTGGCAGTGCCACCGCCGTGCTCCAGCTCGTGGTCGCTCTCTCAAAGACAGTTCAAGTTGCTAGCAGCGCGTATCATGACATCCGGCGCATCGATGATAGGATCGAGGACTTTGAGTCGCAGCTCGAGGCTACCAGGTTCCATCTTAAGTTGCTAGAGAACTGCATCTCCAGCGAAACCTTTGGCGAGCATATCTGTGGGTACGCAGAGCTCGTTCCGGTTATCAAATCGTGCGATCGGGCGTACACACGGCTTTCCAATATCTTCATCAAGATACACCGCGATAGATCATGGGCGACCTCCGTGAGGACGTACGCACGTTTTCAGCGTTATGATGATCAAATCCATACGCTAAGGGGGCAGATCGCAACTTGCATAGGGGCACTCCAACTTCCGGTTATAGTACATTCAGGGTATGTCATTTGTCTATTCCAGGTTTCAGACTAGACGGCCTTCGTCGCTGACAAGGCGGCTTGTGTAAGGTACAACGCAGCTGCGAGCAATGATCCGCTTACGACGGCGAAAATTCCAATGCTGGTTGAAGATCTCGCCAAAAGAATGCAAGACTTGGAGACGGCAACAACAGAACATCAGCAGGAATTGATGGCCCAGGAGTTATACATCCAGCAGACCAAATTCAAAAAGACTGAGCACGGTGGTGCCAATGATCGCAGCAATCCAGAGGCACTGGCGGATCAAAACAAAGGATCGCAAACTTCCTTCAGCGCCCGGCAAGCTTCTATGGCTACATTGACATCTTCAGCAACTGCTGCCGAACGCCTGTCCCGCGTCAGCAGTCCTCTGGTCGGACTCCAGCTAGACGAACCTCAGGATACAAATGTGCCAGAGACAGCTTCGAGAAAAACAAGTTATACAGACCTGCAAATTGACATGGAGATGCTCGAAGAAACCCGCTCGATGATAATGGCAACCCAAGGACTGTGCGGCAGCATCAAGGACGCAGCCACAACCCTGGATGCCAAATCCATGCTGTCCGGCCCGATGAGCCCTCTTTCCCAGAACACAACAGTCCGCACGAGGCGAGGTCCTTACTCTGTTGCCCCCATAGAGGTGGACTTTGGCGAAATGCTGAGTGCCGGTCTAGCTTTTGGTCCATACATACACGGAGATAGGCACAGACAAATCTCAGACTGGGCAATCGACGTTAACGGCGACGATGCCAGGTCTCTCTCCGACACCGCATCAACGCGAGCTGGAAGCATATCCACTGCGCCAATCTCAGAGGCCACTTCATTGACATCGAGAGCGACGGGCTTCAGCAGCCAAAGCCTTGCCGATGAACTCAACCAGCGACGGATCAAGCATGCCGAACAGATGATTACGAGCAACCAATTCTCCAAGGCCATTCCACATCTTGTTAGAGTGCTCGATGGCCAGCCTGGCTCTGAAAAGGATCCTCGTCTGATTCGGATGCTTGCCAAAGCTCTCGGCAAAACGGACCCCAACAGTAAAGACGCTGAGATTCTATGCAAAAGGTATCCCAGTCTTGTGCTCCATCTCGACGCTCAACGCCTAGTTCAGGCCGAAATACTACTGGCAGAACCGAACCTTGGCGGGGTGGTTCGCTTACTTCAATCTTATGGGACGACTCAAGCTGAGGGTTTTGCGTATGACGATGTCAACATCAACATCCGGCTGATCTTATCCACTGCGTTGGTACAGCTTAGCCAAGCGGACGAAGCTCTCCCCATCTTAAATCGCCTTTCACAGAGGGAAGAGCTCGACCCAGCACAAATGAGCGACGTCCATCGTTTGCTCGCTGAGACGTACGCCCTTAAGTCGGACCTAGACCATGCAAAGTCGCACTGCATGCAAGCCATCGAGCTGAACATGGAGGTCCGCGGCCGTGATGACGAGAGAACCCTCGCTTGTTTGTCGCTTATGGTTGACGTCTGTCGCAAGACAATGGACCCGGATGAAGACATCTGGAAAGACATGTTGCCAGAGGGGCCCGAGAGAACCGTCAGGGCCTCAGCGTCCATTGGCGAAATCTCGGTGAGCTCTTCTAACCCGGCCCAGAGACTTCACGCGTTATACCGGGACATGGTTGAGATGGCCATCACTGACGTGGGAGCGGCGGCTGACCTAGGCACCGACTTTCTGCGAAAGAACTATTATGTCGATGCGCTTTCCGTAAAATGGTACCCGAATCAGCCCAAAAAGGCTGGTCAAATTTGCTTTGACTGTATTCGACGGAACATAATTGAGATGGTCAACATGAAAGCCTTGCCCCTGACACCTCAGACCCCGGATATGCTTTGCACATTCCACCAAAAACCGGCTGACACCTGGACCGAGTTCAGGGTATCAAGTGGCTCTTACTTGCCTTGCTATTCATTGTTATCCTTCTTCTCTATAGCAGATCCTATACCCGACCAATGGATAGGGAGGGACGGGGCTGCCGGTTGCGTGAAAGAGATTTAATTCCTGCTCACGCTCGGGAGCCCCCACGACAGAATGCTCGGCGATCTGATCAACACGCCTGAGCAGTTCTTCTTGCCGCAGAAGAATGCCGACCAATCTGATCAGGCCAGGCGTATTGTGCGAACCCCATTGTGGATGGCTGCAACCTTTGGTCAGAAGGCGGTCGTTGAGTTTCTTCTCTCTCTTGATGTCACGGATCGGAATCAGCTGTCGTGCGACGGGTTGCTTGCCTTCCCGCCGTGCAATCCTCAAGGTCGGGAGATCGTCTCCAACATCAACGCATCCCTGGCCACTCTCATACATAAGGCCTCACAAAAACAGGCTCTGCAACTATTGAGGGCGGCGCACGGCATGTGGAGGTACAACAGATTGCCAGTATACGGAGCGCTTCTTGAAAAAGGGGGCTCTAGGGCAGCTGACCAGCCCATGCAACTTCCAAACAACAAACGGTCGAGCACTTCGCTTTTTGGTGTTTTCCGGGGATCTAAGTCGCATGATTCGGATGAACTGCTACTGCCACCAGTGTGCGGTGTCGTAAGAACCTGGGTTGACGGGTCCGTCTCAAGATTCGAGCCCCTAGCAGTACTCCAGGTTCTCAAGAAGCATGGAGCAGACTTCAGAGCTACAGACGAAAAGGGGCGTACGGCATTTGACTTTGCACTCCGAGAGGCCAAGAAGTGTTTGAAAGAAAGTGTCGTCTCAGGGTTCAAATATCTTGATGATAACCCACCGCTTTTGAAGGCTTCTGGCATGAGCTCGGTGGCACTGAGTCATATAAAAGTGGTGCAATATCTTCGTTCTGCTCTATAGATCGTTTTACAGTCGTTTTAGACTAAGCTTGCTGGGTGGATTTGAAGTTGCTGGTGGATACCCCATACACTTGTTTTCTCATTTGTGTGTAGATATAATACATATATGCAGATTTGATAATTGGTTACGTTTCCTTACCTTATTTAGTTACCGGGATTTTGCACGTCCTCTGGTATCAAATTCTTGTGAAGACCTACCGATCACCTGGGTGATCACCCAAAGAGTAGATTCTTCCTCTACACCAGATCCAGCCGATTCGTTCGCCATTCCCTTGATTGTACAATATCCCCTAACTCAGTCTTTGGCTGGATGTACGGCTTGATCGCAGTCCGAGCTTTAGTCCTCTGCTCGAAAGCATACGCCATGCTTATCAACTTCTCCTCACTGAACGCTGCTCCAGCAAAACCGATACCAAAAGGCAAGTTCGGTGCCAAGACATCAAGATTGCCGAAGTCATCCTTCACAATCGGTGTGTCATCCGGGTGCCGGCCGAAAGGAACAGCTATGACCGGTGTGCCCAGAAGCGCGGCGGGACCCAGGACAAATCTCGTCGGAAGTACCAGGGCGTCCAGCGAATGGTTCTTCAAAGCCCCGGCGTACCCCAATGGACCAGCAAGATACTGTCTCTCGGTGTAAAGCTCCCAGAAAAGGGGATTAGTGTTGCGAACGCCTCTGACAAGTTCTTTGTCCCAGACTTCAGTATTATGTTCCGGATAGCCTTCGCGTGGGTCACCTTGCGTCCAATTCCGAAGTTCGGCGACCGTGGTGATGTTGTAAGGGTTGTATGTGAGCTTTGCAAAGTATTCTTCGAGGTTTACGAGGAAGTCTGCGCCCATAACCTGGCTAGACAGGTTGAGGAGCCGTGTAACATGGTCACCCACAGGAAGCCATATGTCGTCGATGATTTCAGCTCCGCCAGATCTCAGAACATCCACCGCAGAGTCGAAAACTGAGATAGAGTAGTTGGTGTTTGGCCAAGGGATGTCTTTGAACAGATGCCTCGGGATACCAATTCGTTTCCCCTGGAGACCTGAGTCAACACAAGCTGTAGCATAGTCGGGCGTCTTGGTGAACGGTATAGCTGAAGTGTAGTTGTCTCGAGCATCCGGACCCGTGATGGCTGCTAGTAAATGCGCAGCATCTTTCACCGTACGTGCCATCGGACCGACTACATCCTGGTGTTCAGTAATGGGTATGACGAGGTGCCGAGAGACGAGACCGAGGGTGGGTTTGATCCCCACGAGATTGGAGACATCGCAAGGCATAGTGATCGACCCCAGAGTCTCCGTTCCAAGTGAAGCCCACGCGAGACCGATTGAAGATGCGATGCCACTTCCTGACGAGGACTCCAACGGGTCTTGGTTTGGATAGTACGCCCCGATCGGCTGGCCCCCTCGAGCAGACCATCCCGCGCTGGAGTTAGTACCCCGGCAAGTCGCCCACTGGGCCATGGTGGCCTTGCCAAGAATAATCGCACCGGCTCTGCGGAGCTTGTCCGCTACAGTGCTGTCTTCGCCGACTCTTGCGCCGACGAGCGCGAAAGAGCCAGCAGTGTTATTCATCTTGTCGTTGGTCGCAATGTTGTCCTTGAGGAGCACTGGGATGCCGTGCAGAGGTCCAAGAAGAGGTCCGCCTTGCGCCCGAGCTTGGTCTAGAGAAGCAGCGATGGAGACTGCATCAGGGTTGATTTCGGCGACGGCATGGAGGTCATCGTTCACCTCATCAATGCGAGCAACGTAGGCATTCACCAAGTCGACGCTAGTGAAGAGGCCGCTGTCGAGCCCTTGGCGTAGATCATCTAGAGTTGCGTCTAGAAGGGGCGGGAAATTGTAAGTTGAAGGCTCGCGGCAGAATGAAGCTGCATACACCGAACACAAAAGGCGGGAGACGGCCTTGGCAACCCATGATGATGCCATGATTTTGGTGTATTAAGTGCACCTGGTGTGAGATTTGGTCTCACGAACCACTATCGCATGTCAATGTCAGAGAATGCTTCGTGGCGCAGATGTAGCCGCGATATCCATGGACGCGTTCTGGGCTGACACCAACCTCAAATAGGTTCGGAGGATTACAACCCCGGTCAGCAATCTCGTGTTATCCAGCAAGGGGATTCGTGCGATTAGTGGGGTATCTGTCTCACTTGCATATGAATGTAGCTGCCTCATCTAGCTAGAGCGTTGAATAGCTGAATCTTGTAAGCTGCTGGAGATCTACAACCCTGAGAGCCGCCGATGGGCACTCGGTATGCATGTTCGGAGGAAACCCCGGATTCAGTGGGGCTCTTCTCGGACCGGCCCCGGATTCACGGTAACAGTCCATGCACTCTAATCGGCAGCAACCCGGCTTGCCCGGCACTCACCGCTTTTCACCGGATGATATTAGGACTGCTACAATTGATTATGGTATTGTGAGCATCCTCTGCACAAGCGATATGCGCCCCGCTGACCAAGAAGAGTCAGCGGCCAGCTCCACAGTGTATTCGCTGGCAATGGCTGAGCGGCTGGATGCGCTCGCTTACGCCCATCCTGGGGTGGTAAGCAAGCCCAACAACGCGGTCTTGAAAACCTCGTGTCGTCTTCCAGTTAAAACATCATAAGATACAATTTCCAATGAGTTTTGCAGAGCAAGATTCCGCCACTTTGCGGACTGGATTGAGGCGTGGTACAAAACGCCTGTTCTGCCTGAGCGCCACCCCTGAAGCGTGGGGAAGTCCGGCATTCCGATACTAGCGCCCGCCGAAGGTTCGCAACCGGCCAAAATGTTGAACCAAATCTACAACTTCTTCCTGAAAGAAGACGTCGAAACAGAGATCAAACGAACGCTCGTTCAACTGAACCTGTCTCCACTCATGGCGGAACACACTCCCGCGGGGCCCACCGGTGTCCCTCCTCGCAAGGGTATGCTCCTAGATCTCGTCTAGATCTGGCTCATTCGGTCTGACAGCCTGCAGTTGACACATTCACCGGAGATGTGATCCATCACGACACGTACCCAGAGATCAACCCACTCATTTCATCAGACTGCTCCGGGAAAGCGGTCCTCATCACGGGTGCCAGCAAGGGACTGGGCAGAGCCATTGCGATCGGCTATGCCGAAGCCGGCGCATCTCATATCGCGGTAGCTGCTCGATCAGACGTCTCTTCTACTGTCGCTGCCGTCCGTGAAGCGGCAAAGAACGCCGGGCGAGATGAGCCCACAGTGTTTGCCCTCGAGATGGACGTCAGTGACATGGCCAGCGTAAGAGCGGCAGCGGAGAGGCTAACGACCGAATGGAGGCGGCTGGACATTTTGGTCAACAACGCCGGTTACATGGCTCCATTCAACCTGCTGCTGGACACGGATGATGACGAGTACATGAAAGCCTGGGATGTGAACTACTGGGGCACATACAGAGTTACCAAAGCGTTCTTGCCCTTGATGCTAGAGGGCGGTGATAAAACAATCGTCAACATGTCTTCAGTTGCGGCGCACTTCATGGGGGCCGGCGGTGGTGCATACCATGTGTCGAAGTTCGCCCTCATTCGCTTCACCGAGTTTGTTCAGGATGAGTATGGTGATCAGGTACGTCCCATGAAGCCCGAGTCTTCGTAAAATGGCCGAAACTGACGATGCAACCGCCAGGGTGTCCTTGCATTCTCTATCCACCCTGGTGGCATTCCAACTGACTTGTCGTCAAACCTACCCGAGAAGCTACAATGTAAGAAGCTCGATTGTCTATTCTTTTCAACAGAACATGCTGACATCCGAGTAGTCAGGATGACCGATACCCCGGAGCTTGCCGCCCATTCCATCCCCTATCTTACCAGTAAGAAGAGAGAGTGGCTGGGTGGAAGATGGCTTAGCTGCATGTGGGATATGCCAAAGCTGATCACTATGGAGAAAGAGATTGTGGAAAATAATTTGTTGAAGTTCAAGTGCATGGGCCTGTAAGAGAAAGCTAAGTTTACTTGGATGTTGCAGTTTGAGGGGCGCATGAAATAACGAGACTCTTTCGACGATGTCCAGCTGTAAATGAGATAACACCAGTCCTCTATAGGATTGGATCACTGATTCTACAATAGGTGTAGCTCTTAGCACATTCGACTGCAGTTCACATCCAGTACTCAAACTTTAATACACCATAGGATCTTCCCCAATATCAGTGACTTGTAGATTCGCGACTCTGCGAGGCTACATGATTCTCTCCAGGGTCGAATGCCAAAGACGACTGACTTATTAGATCGGATTGAAATGGCTGCTCTTCTTAAGCCTGCTCAAAAGACCCAATAGTTGGGCATGTCAGCATTGTCTCGCTTGGCTGCATGTCATGCTAGACAGCCGAGCCGCAGTGCCGTCTGGGCCTTGGCAAGGCATTCAAAAACAACATCAGGCTGCGCGCGGCTTTTCCCAACATCAGCCGCTCAAGAGCATTAACATCAAACGTTGCAGAGGTTTGGAGTTCCGAGTGTTAAAGGTTTTCCGTTGCTCATATTCAGTTAGAATCGTCATGTTTCGATCAAAAGGCCGGACTCACGATGTCCAGGGCTCTAGGCGTGAGCGAGGGATCTTTACCCTACCAGCCGGTCCACGGTGGCAGCGAGATGCACGATTGCCCGGTATATAAACCACTTCTGTCTCTTTATGTACGCCAGAAATCAGGCTAACTGTATAACTGTGGAAGAGAGTTCATTCACTAGCGAATCCCGGCTTGCGGCAGGGCCTGCAGAACAACCGGACGAGGAACAGCCTGCTGTAGACGAGCAATTCTGGGTCCGATGGCTAAGAAATGTCTTCATGACTTTCATTTACAAGCCGATCAAGTCGTTTTTATGGATGATCACACCTCTCGTGGTCTATGTTCTTGAGCTTCTCGAAAGCTTCAACTCAGTTGCAGCGGCACCACTGGCCATTTTTATGATGGTCTGGGTCTTTATTGGGCTTCCCTGGTTGATTAGCACAGGCGTGCTTTAGAAATGATAGAGTGCTTGGAATGGTAATGAGGCTACCTAGGTAGCAAGAAGTCCCAACCCTACAAAACATCTCATTGAATTAGCTTTACTGAATGTCAGGTTGAGCTTTGCTCATCTCAATATCGCCGATTTCCAATGTACTTTACTCGAAGTTGTCCACCTATGAAACGGGCGTCTCTGAATATTTCAGTGACATGCCAACTACAAGATAGCTTTTAAGCATGTTCATAACTTGAATACAGTGGAAACACCACTGCAGTCACTCTTGTCAGTAGAAGACATTTGTCCTGGTCCCAGCGCCAAGGCCTCTGATGTGTCCACGGGCGCTGAGTCCTGTGCCGAGTGCAGCTGGGGCAGGAAAAATGATCGAAAGCTGATTGGATCACGACTTGAAGCCTATTTGTCGTACAGGAGTCTACAGGAATACCAACCTGCAGTATAAAAGTGCAGCCTAACACAGCCTGATCATTGTGTTTCAGTCGCAACGATCCTCTTGCCGTTCTGGCAAAATGTCCCACCGCATCTTTTGTTCAGAGGCACTCACCCACATAGATGTGTGCTAGGGCTGTAGAAATATGCGCTGTGAGTGGTTCGACCAGGGACAGACGGACATATTTACAGGGGCCAAATACTGAAGCGAGTCTTGGCGGCTGCCTTGCACACCCCTACATTTTGCTGGTTACATTCAGCGACGGGTGCGGTATTTGATTCGACGCCTGCTTGCTTCTCAAAGGATCCTTCCGCCGCTTATGTAGATCATCGTCTGGTGTGATGGAGCACAAAGTCAGCAGAACACAAGCTAAAACCTCAATGCCTCCCCACCAAGTCGAGAGGCTGGAGTTTTTCCAGTGTCAGCACCAACTTGGGCATAGTGCTGGGAGTTGCAAGCATCCGACATGGCGTACAACCTTCGTCCGAGTTCGAGGGACCCCTCACCGCAATCCCAAATGAGAGACCAGCAGTACAGCGTCTCGCCGGTCTCACCGAATCTCTCCCGGCGCACATCGGAGACACGACTGGGGCCGACTGATGCGGAGCGGCCGTCATCGGAAAGCCGCGTCAAGCGCGCCGGCGGCGCTGAGGCCCAAGTTGCTGAAGTCAACGACCCGCTAGTCTCTATTGATGGGCAGAATCAGACAAGATCGTACAAGCCGGTTGCCACGGATGACCAGGCCAACTGCAACACCTCAGGCCGCAGAAATTATAATGCCACGGCGCCCACCATCTTCGCCGACTTCGCTGTCGTTGTCTTGCCGTTAGCTGTCATCGTCTTCATTGTACTAGTATGGCGCCTTGACGGCTCACAAGTTGGAGACAATCTCTCAGCCTGGGAGAACGCAATCACCGTGGTATGTAGAGCCGCCGTCACAACTACCAAAGAATAGTCGGCTATCGGTATGATGATGCTGACAATTTGAACTTAGCTTGCCACGGCGTTCCCTATCCTCTTTGCGTCGGTTATTGGCCGTTTGATGTCAGAGGCTGCTCGATGGAAGCTTGAGAAGGGAGGAACCATGGGTTTCCTCGAACAGCTAATGGGCAGCAGGACCGTTGGCTCAACCGTGATCACCCTCTTCCAACTCCGAACATTGAATTTCGTCGCTATTGGACTGTTCCTCGTCTGGGCGTGTTCACCCCTGGGAGCACAAGCCTTTCTGCGTATGATGGACACGAGTCTCGTACCTGATCCCAGCCCCGTCGACATAGCCTATTTCGACACACAAGCGCCCCTCGCGGATGGGGTGTCATCAGGGCAGGGTAGCAGCGTTGTCGACAGTCTGAACAGACCGAAGCTTGCGAGTCTGGCAACACTGTACACAATCCTCGTAGGAACGCCGAAGGCGAACAAGATTGACGCCATGGACCTGTGGGGAAACGTGAGAATCCCTTACCTGAGTGAGGATGCAGACAGCACGTGGAGGAGCATCTCGAGCAACCCCGAAGAGGTCGATTACTCGTCGCTGGCCGGTGTTCCAGTTCACTATGCTGGAACGGGAAACGCAACTTTTTCTCTGGAGTCGAGTTACATCCGCCTTGTATGCCCAAACGCTACCAAGTTCCCCGCTTCGGATATCGCCAAGGGCACTGCAAACAGGACGGCCAAGGCCAACGTGACGACCGATTACATGACGGAGGAATACCCTAATGGAACCTGGCGAGGATATGACTACCAGCGAGGGTCCGGAGGCTACATCTCAACTCAATGGGGAATTGCCATTGACAGATTCGTTGACTTGTACTGGATAACCCACGGAAAGGAGGGACAAGGATGGGACTGGATGCCAGCATATGCAGACAACGGAAGCCTGGCCATGTTTTCCAACGAGACCGGAATCACCGCAGGCCCGACGAGATTTCTACTCCGAATGGCTCTGGCGCAACCTCAAATCACCAAGAAGAACCGCGACAACCTAGAGATCAGTTGCGACATCACCCAGAAGTACGTTGAATCTCGCGTCAGCTGCTCGTTTCTCGCGGGCCAGCGATCTTGCCGAGTCATCGAGCAGCGATTGTCGCAAAAGACCCATGCACCGGAGCGAATCACCCAACTATCTTTCCCTCGATCTTTCGACTTCTTCGCCGGCGAGATGCCGGTCGCCACAGGCCGGGATATGACCGGCTTCATCGACCCGACTTTGTACTATCTCAAAGACCCGACCTACGAAAATATCTCGTCTGGTACAGCAGTCTTGATGGACGAACTCGACACCTCGAAAGTTGGCACACGTTTTGGACAGCTGCTCAACACGTATCTCACCCTTAGCCAGGTTTCCAGCACGATTGCAAACACCAGCGCCGCAGCGGATGCCGTTTTCCAGCCCAATATCACCTTCATAGGGGAGTCGTCGACGCTGCTGGAGACATACATCATCTCAAAGCTGTGGATATCACTTTGCTTGCTGTCTGCCGTCGTTCTTCTGGCGGGAGGCATTCTCAGCGTCGTGTTCATCCACTTGACCCACGGCCCTGAGATTCTAGGCTACGTCTCCACGACGATCCGGAACTCGAAGTACATTGATTTGCCGTCAAGTACAACTTGGCTGGATGGCTCGGAACTGACCAATGAGCTGAAAAAGTTGAGGATAAGGTACGGGTTCATTCGTGACGAGTCGAGGCAGCCGATTATGGCGGTTGGCCATGAAGAGGAAACCGCTCGGATCAAAGATGTTCTACATAGGAAGTAGATGATGAAGAAATGAGATGATTGGGGCAACTACGATGAACTTGGATTTTCTTAAGTGAAAGTGACTGTCGATCCAAAAGCTGCACGGCTCCTCCTGCGTTTGGTCTTTGAGACTCGATGTGGGAAGGCAGTCCCGGCTTCACAAGTCGAAATCGGGGAAAGAACCATTGATGCCTCGCAGGACGGCATCTCTATTGAGCGCGTGACTACTGCTTCTCTATTTCCAACGTCATTCTTCATCCCTTCCAAACGTCAACAGGTCTTCAACGAACATCAGCAAGTCTTCGCCAAAGCATCAACAACTCTAACCAGCCCTGCGTCACCACATTATTTCCCCTGACATTCTCCATATCGCATCAGCATCATCTCGTTTTATTAGCACAAGAACATCTCAAAATGTCTCCTGGCGCCTGCAGCTCCGAACGGGATGGCACGAATGGGCCGCCTGATTCTTCTCAGTCACATCAGCTTGCCTCGTCCTCCGACTTGGAGGGTTCGCCAGCTCCAGTCGATGCTCAATCAGCAACTTCCCGGCAGACGGGGGCGACTGGACCTCCAGCTGCACCACAATCACCTCGAAGGCCATACGCTGCATTCCTCAGGAATCGGCCTGGTTCGTCTTCTCCTCAACCAAGATCAACTCCCGAACTACCTCACAGTAGACTTCCTGGCTCGCCTAGACCAGCTCCATCCGATGCTCTACAATCCACTTCCCAGCAAACGGGCGCGAGTGAACCTCTCGCTGCACCACGGCCCGTTCGATTGTCATACGCTGCGGTCCTTAGGTACCAGCCTGCTTCGTCTTCTCCTCCACCAAGATCAAGTTCCGAGCTACCGAACAGCAGACTTCCTGGTTCGCCTGTACCAGTTCTTCGGTCTTCGCCACCGATAGCTCAGGGTCGAACATCTCGGCTTGCACCTATGATGAGGTCATCTCCACTTCTGAACGGCACGACCAGATCTCCCAGCTTGAGCAATCAATCTCCTGTGCTTCTTCCTCCTCAGAGATCAACTCCCGATCCAGCGGGCCTCAGACCTCCTGGCTCTCCCCGGCCAGCACGTCTGACGTCTCCGTCGAGCTTCAGCAGTGATGCAGGCCAGTTTCCCCCCCTCCAAACGTCAATTATCGGACAGACGGGCGAGAGTAGGCCTTCGGACGCGCCCCAGCGAGCACGCCCTGGCTCTTCTTCCGAGCTACCGACCTTGGCTGGTGCTCACACATCGACGCATGCCACCACAAATGACAACGTACCGATCCCCTCCGCCCAAAATAATGCAGCACAGGAGATACCTGCGCCGAACCCGCCGGGAACTTCACAGGACGCTATGGACTGGACTCCTGACGTTGACGTTACGGTCGACGGCACCAGCCGCTCGGGAACAGGAGATATACAACAGCCGACCCAAACACAGCAACGCCAGGACGGTTCACAGATGTGTTCTACGACTCCACCACCTCATTCTGTTTCAAGATCTCGTTCTCCGCGCGCGAGAAATCAAACAGGTTTCCGAAGCCGCGAGGATAGTGCACAGTATGTGTCACTTCCAAGCTTGCGGCCACTGATTGACTAACATCACCTAGGAACAGCGGTGCTTTCCGAGGGGGCCCTTCCGTTCAACCAACTCAGGGTAATATCCCACCACGCAATATTCCTGAGGCTACTTCAGCAGTGCCTATAGTTCAGGCACATGCGTCCTCGAGTAATGATTCTACAGTACCGTCTGCTCTGCCTCAATCCAGGCCAGAGACTATCTGGAGAGACGAACTTGACGGTGACCCCATGGAGATATACCGTTCGCCACATCCCTCAAATGACGGAAGTTCAGCTAGCCCCTTGGTGCCGGAGCGAACTCATGGATCTTCATCTGGGAATATACCCAATGATGACTCAGTCACCCCTCAGTCTAGTGCCGACGATGACCTCCCCGATCCTAGCTTCCATGCAAGCTCTGCATTCGAAGATCTCACGCAAAACACTCCATTGGAGCATGACACACGACCGGAGGACCCCCCCAGAGATAGCTACCCACCTTGGCCGCAGAGTAGAATAAGTATGCCCCTCCCCCATGCCAGCTTCAACCTATTGTCTGAGGGACAACAAACCCTTTCTCTGCCTCACGAACCACTACAGGCAGTTTCTCCGATAACCCAGCCTCAAACGGACACGGGGCCTGAGGAAGATCCCGGGGATCTTGACGTTGAGCCCGAGGCACCCGGTTACAAGTAGCCTTAGATGCAGTCGCTTGATCTTGTTTGAATAAGAAATGGGTTGTTTCAGAGCGCGGATGATTACGAATGATAGAACGGTTAGATATTAGCCCAGCGTCACATGCAGAAATAGATGTTTACTTGCGACAAGACTGCTTGATGCCTACTGCCGTGATCTGAGAACCGCCATCATCTGCCAGAAAGCGATTTGATCCTAAGGACAAGCACCGGAATGCCTCTTGACATCTTAATGGCAGCCATCAGTACATACTGGTCACCTGGGAGTTTCTTCGCGCACCGATCCGACCACGGACCCGCGCCGACCAACTGGGAAACCGACGACCATCTCCGAGCCTCACCGTCGGTCTGAGGACCATTCTGAGAAATAGCGTCACCGAGTCCTGTAGAATGAGAGCTAATCATCTCCCAAATCGAAGCTTGAGCGTCGTCGTTTGTGTTGATGAAGCAGCCGAGGCGGTCTTCCCCCGCAACTTCCTTGACGGCAACGGTGGCCTTGCTGCTGTGAAGATGAGGGGATTCACAGTGCGTCACCGAACATTGCAGAACGACTTGGTGCGCATGCGACTCGGGGAGCCTGAAAAAGTCGATACCATCATCTGCAGGCCCCAGTCCTGGGAAAGTGCCGGGAGGGATTGTTGATCTACAAATCCCAAGCCGTAGTGGACCGTCGTCTTCCAGTGAGACGGTGAACACGTCCAGTCCTCGGAAATCCTCGTCAACTCGTTGGTGCGACATTGTAAGGTACATCGGGAGCTGGGTCGCAAAGGTGATTACGGCCCGTGGGACATAGTAGATGTAGTGTGCGCACAGTCTGGACACTGGCAAATTAGTGTTAGGGGTGCCACCCGGCACCTCAATACACAGAAATCCATCAAGCGACCCTCGCTCGCTTGAGGCGCCGTCGAGCCTTTCCACAATCATGCACTTTGGCCACAATAAGCACCTACGTCCCCTGTCGACCAGAGTTCTCGGCAGTTGGACGTGTAGACCGCGGCTGGTGATGGTGGGGGGCACATTTGGAAGCGTATTATCGCCCAGACTGATTTCCGACCAAGGATGCAACAGTAACACGTGTTTCCACCTCCAAGTCACTATGGAACCAACTTTGTGGCCCTGGAGATCGACCATTCTGATGTTTCGGAAGGCACTGGGTGCCGGCGCGAGAACACCGTGTGCGGCTGGTCGTCGCGAAAGGCCTGTCCACAGGAGGATGCTAAGGTCCTCTGACGTGCGGAGTATCTCATGTTGAAGGCGGATGAATGCCTGCGGGCCTTCTCCGTAGAGCAGAGGCATATGTATGCCGAATATGCCTAGGAGACAATAAGCAAGGTCCTCCTGCCTAGTGGTTTCCCTCCTTGAAGCCCAAGACATCCGTTCTCCGGCAGAAATGGCGGTATGGATGGTTGTCCCGTCCAAAATGTCGCGCCGAATACCCGTCTTGTCATGTAGCAAGTCGAGCAGAGACGCCTTGGTGCCGATTTCTTCCCAGTTCTGGTCGTAAAATTCAACTGCTCTGGGAGCTATAAGCTCTTGAAGAGTCCATCCTCGGGTAAACCATTTGGCATTGTTGAATTGGCGGCGATCGACATTTCCCGGGTATTGAGATGGTAAATCGCTCAGGTAGACGTAGCAAACTCTGGCCTGCCGATACCACCGAAACATGGAGTTGATGGCCTCGGAGAGCTCGGCGCTCGATGTCTTGTCGATGCAGCACGTGTCTAGCCAAGCCCAGTCAAAACCGTCGCGACGTGCCTGTGCACAACATGCCTCGATCTTCTTGAACCCTTTTTTGGACCGCCCAGCAGTGGTTGACAAGTCCTGGAGACTCACTTCGTCATTTTCCCAGGTGTGAGAGAGGATGGCGTATGGAGGGACGTCGCCGATGAACTCATTGAGATCGAGCGTTGTGGTCTGAAGAAGCCTCATGTTGTCTCGCTCTCAAAAGTCGGCTCGCCGGTTATGCGCCCACTTGGCTGTGGATGTTGAAAGCTGACAATCAGGCTAGCGGTTGGGATCAGTGGGAAAGCGAAGCACCCCCATTGGTAGCCAAGATGAACGGATTTGTTGCGCATCTTGCTGCATCTGTCATTGGCCACAGGCGGCTGCATCATCAGCAGCGGTTCAGTCAGAGCTGGATGACAGCCTGATGGAAAGTCAGCAGAAGCTTGTCCGTCAGATTATCCATAAGCAACCAAGTTTTCCTGGATCATAGCATCACAAAAGTAAGCAAAACACAGTTGAAGCATCATTCACCATGGCGTCCCTGCAAGCATCGACGTGGCGGACTCTTGGCCTGTCTGTCGCAGCAAGCTACACGGTCCTCGGGGCGTTGGACGTCCTCCTTCCGTACCGGGCGGGGTATGAGTTCTTCGGGCTCCCGCCGTCGGACGCGGTAGGGCGACTGGTGCCGCTCCTCGGAGTACGGGACCTGGCAATCGCAGCAGCGCTGTTCGCACTCGCGCGGCAGGGCAAGGGTCCGGAGATGGGAACGGTGATCCTCGCTGGCACGATGCTCTGCGTCTGGGACGCCGTGGCCATTTGGCAAGCAAAAGGGCCGAAGTTGTGAGTAGCTTGGCTAGCGAAATGAGACTGGGCTCGCTGACATGATGACACTCGCAGAGGCGGAACCATCGCGGCCGGGGTGGTTGTCGTGACGGCCATCGGCATTGGACTAGTGCGGTCATGAGACGAGGCAGCCAGGAGATGGGTAGCGCAGCGCAAAGTGAAGGGGCAATTCAGTCCTCATGATCCCATCACCGAGGCTGCGCGTCCGTGGTTTCTCCCAGGGTCCTGCAGCTGGGTTGAGGCGAGCTTGGTGGCATGACGGGTGGAGGAACGAGATTGGCGTGGGCGAGCTAGGTTCCGTGGTTCCTTAGGCGTGTGTGGCTTTTGGGGGTCTCCCGTGCGCCAGACGTCATCCGTCGTCAGAGTCATCAGGGGGCGCGCGGGCCGAGAGCTTTGGCAGCTGTCGCGACTCGCATTAGATGTTTCTGAGCTTTCTATGCAGCGGCATCAACGGTCGTTTAGATCGATAAAGGCATTTACCAGACGGTATCAAAGCAGCCGACGTCTCCGAGGTGATGGAGCTGCAACATCAGATGCAAATGGCAAACAAACACATCCCATGGAGAAAGGTCAGCAAATGGGAGCTTGCCATGACTGCTTCCCCCAATCATAGAGCTAAGGATCCTCAGGCACAAAGTGCAGCTTCGGGCAGGGACTGGGCAGGGCAGGCACTAGAGGCAGGCACTGCTTGCCGTGTGGTGATGCAATAGGGAGGGGCAACCACTCACTCACTGCCTGCACGGGTGCGCTTTCCCCAGGCTCAAGGGTCACGGGCGGGGTAAAACCAGGTCTTATGCAGCAGCTGTGGCCAAACAGCTTCCCTTCTCTGCGCGAAAGCGTCTCCCGACCCCCAGCGAAGTGAGTGACAGACCACATTCTCGACCTGCTGGACTGGCTTCTACCTATCGAAGCTCTCCGTCCCATGTGCCTTGTGCCTGAGCCAGCAAGCGCCCATTGCCATACCAACCTGCCTGCTTTACTTGCTGGCTTGATTGTTGCTTTCCAGACTGAAGCGAGGTGGCTGACGTCCGAACGAGTACAAAACAACCACCACCTCCCATTCAGCCCCTCTTTCCTCCCGCCTACATCAACAACATCGACACTACAACCCATACCCATCGCGAACCAAACTTGCACTTGAACCAACCGGATATCCTGAATCGTCCAGCTTGTCCAGTCCACGAAAGCAAGGCGGAAGAAGCTTTTGCACATCTCAATACCACTGAAAAACAAGGCGAGACATCCCTCGACCCAGAGACAGTTCGCCCCGTTCGACCGCAGATACGAACCCAGAACCAAAGGTCCAAACAACCAAGAACCATCAAACTACCCCGGCAAAGCACCAATCCACCATGGCCGACGACAGCACCAACAACACGCAGCAACCCGCCGTCGACGAGACCCCCATCTCGCCCTCTCGCGGCGACCGCAAGAACTCCCTTGAGGCACACCTGCAACACCGTCCCGACCGGGCGGAACTCGTCGAGAGTAAGTCTCGCCCGTCACCCAATCCTTCGCAATTCGCCTCCTTTGCCTCACGGCCTCACTTCCCTGTTTTCCCCTTTTTCGAACTACCACCGGACCCCTGCAACCACTCTTCCCTCCAAAACCCACCACCCGTCTGCCCGCCTCACCCGCCGATCCCAACCACTAAACCCAGAGCACCCACCCGCCGGCGCATCATGAACATCACCCCATGATTTCCTCAACTAGCAAACCCGTGAGCATCGTGACCACAGAGAGACTGACCACAACCCGCCTCGCAGAGAATATCCTTCCCGCATCCAACGCCGCGCCGTCTTTGATCGCCCACCAGAAGGAGCTCGAGATGCACATGCGCGCAGACTCCCTCAACGACAAGCTCTCCCACCGTCCCGATCCCAAGGAGCTCGTCAAGGAGGGTGTGCTCAAGGAGGACCCGCGCACCGCTGACGACAAGTACGCCGAGGCCATCGAGGACGAGTACGCCAAGCGTGAGGGTGGTGCTTAAAGACGTCCCGTTCACAGCCTCATCATGGCTACCCATGAACTGGGGCGGACGGGATTGGTTGTGGAGAAGTGAACCCGGAGCTCTTGCGATTGCGATGCGACGTCAACGAGCCGCTGCGGATGACTTGCAATACGATGTAGGATCAATCGCACTTTGCAGTTTATATGTGGAGGCGGACGGGTCTCTTGTTTTCCTTGATGAGATATGAATAAACATCCAAACCGAATCACACCCAAAAACAGGTCGAACTGATGCTGGAACCAGGCAATGCGGGACGTGTTTTTTTTCCCTTGCAGACGGGTATCCTTAGCTAGCTGATCTACTTGTTTCCCAAAATATCACAAAAAACAATAATCACTGCACTCAATCACGAACAAACATGCTCGCGCCATCGTCTCCATCAGCCCTATCGTAAATGCTACCATGATGCACACAATCAAGATGCGATGACATTTTAGGGTCCCCATCCCATCCCGTCGTACCCATCCCCATCCGTCTATTCTTGGAACACTCCCGTTCGAGGGTCGTTTACATGTGAACAGGCCCCTGTCGGATTCGCATGACCTCATCGCCTTGCTCCGAATTCCAGAGCCAGTCCCTCTATCCCAAATATTCGTACCGTGCTGTACTTCGGAGCTGTTGTTCCCTGCCCGCCAGGTCAGCGGGCCCAGGCCTGGCGTGGTGGTGTCTCTCCCCTCTCTCAAAGCCACTCCAGCACTCATAGCTGCCAGCTGCCCTTGCATGAAAGTACCATACTGCGGCAATGCAGGGCATCCCACCGCCGCAGCGAATCACCGGCCACCCGACCGCCCAGCGTTGCAGCGCCCATACATACCCAGCTCCTCGGGGCATTTACTCGGGGCCTCGCTCAGGGAAAACAAGGAAGGGGGACCACTGAGACCCCAAGGGTCCACGGCGGCACGGAAGGAGGACATGTTTTGCAGCAGCCGGATTCTGCACGTCAAGCAGGCACGGGACGAGAAAAAGAACGAAGCAAGTCATTCACGACGGACAGGCATTCACTCTCCAAAATAGCACACTGCAAAACATAATTATGGGACACCGAAAGGGGAAGGAGAGGTCTCTGGGCAATGGGGAAAATAAACAATGATTTGTTTGAAACCAGGTGTTGTTGAAGAAGACGCTGTTGGCTGCCAATGCATCGCCCGCGAACCCCAATCTAATCTAAACAGGCACATATACACACTGCTATGCTAAGATGGTACAACAATCTGCAAGTAATCAATCCCATGCCTCCCTCATGCCCTATGGCCCCGTCGTCTTGGGTCCCCTCCGCGTGCATCTCGCATTATCATCCTTGCCCGTAAAAAATCTCCAAATATTTCTCCGATATCCCATAAATGATACAAGTATGCCGTACAGATGTTGTCGCTGCCGCCGATGCCCCGTGATGCCCTGGTCCCTTAACGCCAATGTATGCAAAACAAAAAGGTGATGATGAAAGGTGGTTTGGTATCGATGTCGAACAGCTTAGGATCGACGGAAGGTGCCGCCGTAGTTTGGTGACGGGGCGCCGTGCTCGTAGCCAGACTGGTTGCGGTTGACCACCGTGACTCTCTTGGATGAGACCTTGCTCGAGGACATGTGGTTTTCGGCGCCGTGGACGCGGTGGTAGACGGGGTCGGCTGGTGAGAGCGAGCGAGGGGTGTAAGAGCCGTTGGAGGACGGGTAGGAGCCCGAGGACGCGGTGTAGGCGCTGCTGATGGAGGGAGCGGCCTGGTGGATGATGACTGGTCTGGAAGACATTTTGTGTGAAGTGAGGTTTTGTTTGCAAGGTGTCGTGTTGAGGTTGGCCTCGAGAACGGTGGCTTGGTCGAGATGAAAGAGGATGAAGACTCGGTTGAGGAGGATGGCTTTGTGTAGATAGATGTTTGGTTACTTGCTTGGTGAGAGACAAGAGCGGGAAGAGGAGAGAGACCGAGGGCAGGATAGATATATACTTGGAAGAGGAGGACTGTTTGCAAACACACTTGATGTGGGATGGGATGGGATGCCTCTATCAAGTACACTGGTACGGGGGCATAGCCATCAGCACTTGCCGGAGCCAGGGTCAAGCTGGTCGTGGGTACAGCAGACGGGACCCATCTGGGTTGCTTGCCGGGCCATGCCATGCATCCGGACCATGCCAGGCAAGGCCGGGAGGAAGACAGCCCTGGGGAAAGTCTTGCAGCCGTGTACGCGGCTGAGCACCAAGTGGAAAAGTGGCCAGGAGACAGGACGTGGTGGTCGCTGGCGCTGGGCGACGGACGGGCGAAGGTGGACAGGCAGTGGGGGCGGGTAGCATCATGGAGCCCCCTTGGACCTCGGACCATGAACCTTGGAACCTGGGGCTGACCGTGAGAAAGAAGGGTGTCGCCTTGCTGCTGGAAGTCCTTGGGCAGCTTTGTCATATCCCAGGCCACTGGATGCAGGGACTGTTGGGCACAAGATGAGGGCAAAGATGGTTAGTCTCTGTTTGTTAACGTCCTGGATCACCGAAGAAGCAGGGAAGAGCGTTGTTGTTTGATGTTGCAGGTGCAGCAGAAAGGGTGGTGTTGCATGGTGGACCCGCTAGCATGGAAAGGAAACTCTTGCTGGAAAAGTCCTGCCGATGCCTCAGTAACTTTGTCAACTTCGACCCGGATCAACGTCCCGGCGAATGACAGAGCTTTTGCTGCGCGAGAGCAGTGCCCCGGTGGCGAACAACACGGAATGATTGGGCCTGACGACAACTGCAGGGCGCATTCGCCAGGGCGATGATTGACCGACTGCCGCTCTGTTTCGGCCTATTACTGCCGCCTCCAGGTGTGTGTACTTTGTTGTGTCCGTGGTGAACCCTTTGCTTCATGACACTGGCATTTTACGCCTCCCAAACTAAGCGCCGTTGATATATTCATATTGCTTCGTCATGCGCACAACGGGAAGCAAGTGCACATCGTACCAGAAACCCGGAGTGCGTGCCAGCCTGCTTTCATCACGAAGCAGCAACGCGTGTTTATGCAGCCTTGAGCCTGTGGCTGCTCGGCGCCCAGTCTTCTTCAGCTTTGGGGGCTGTTTTGCAGTGAAAATGGAAAAAGCTGACAGTCCAGGAGGCCCTCCTCGTCTGTCTGAAGTCTGTCACTGTCTGGACTAGATCAGGCTGCGGCATAATTAGATAGCCTGGGCTGGAGGGAGCATGGGCATGGTTGGCTGCTCCAAGCGCCGTGCAGCAAGAGCTTCGAGGAAAGGCCCCGAATGGTCCGACGCGGGTTGTACGTGTCCGGTGTCTTCGAAATCCGAAGAACGTCTTCTCTAGAGTGTGAAAGGCCGAATCTGGCATTCCAAAAAGTTGAAAATTTTTCTTCTTTCTTCTGCTGTCGATGTAGGTTGGCTTAGACCCCGGCGAAGCGACGCCATCGCTGCCCAATTTCCCAACCCATGGCCTGATGGTCGATGTTCCTCGGTCGTCGGTGCAATCTTGCTTTTCTGCCCTCTCATCTCAGAGTTTCCACTCAAACGGGACCGCCCGCCGGAGACAAGCAAAAATGTCTGTGTTTTTTCTCGAAGCGGCACAGTCGGGCTCTCCAACGGGTCAGAGAGTTCGGATCGTGCCTGATGTTTTGAAGATTGCTGGGGGGAAACCCTGTCATGCGGGCTGCGACAGCGACCCAACTGGCCGCCATCCAGCCCTTTCGATCGGGTCTCCAGCGGGTGAGTATGCATGTGGCAGCGATCGCTCCAGTAGCGCAGGCTGTCTGCAGCATGTTATGCAGTGAATGCACGAAATGGGCAACGGATCGCGGATAGCAGTCTGCTGCGAGTGCTCTTTTCGCCGTGTGGAGTGGTTCATGCCTCTGGCGTGCAGACGGAGACGGGCAAGTAGGGCGGGCTGCATGGTTTGATCTGCGACTGGAGGTCGACGACAGACGGCCAGACGGGCTCTGGCAGAAGAGACGACGGAGCTAATGCCGAAGACACTCGAAACGGCAAACCCTCAAAAGCGTATAGCACAGATGTGCCAGAGTGCGCATGTCTGTAAACCTTCTCTAAGTGGCCGTTCTATCGTTTGTCATTATCATATCGATATGACGGGCGGATAGGCAAGGAACCCTTTTGCGCCGACCCTCTACGACGAGAAGCCGATCGCCTGATAGGTTTCTCTTGCTGCAGTAGTCTCCGTGAAGCTGGCAATCGACTGGTGCTCGGGCATGTCTGACAGGCACGCGACAGCGCCGACTCGCCGGAGGTGGGTAGCACCTCAACAGCACCTCAACCGCAGGCCGTGATGGTCGCGATGACTATCCTTTGGGCTATGATTGGCGTTGACGTCGGGCTAATGAGACGCGACTGCGTGGTCCCGTCTGCCTCAACAGCTCGTGTTGTTCCGCCTCGGCCGAAATGGCATTTGGGCACGCTGCACAGCCCAGACACCGATGACTCCATCGTAGCCACGTCGAGATCACAAGCTGTGGCTTGGAAAAAGAAAGCACCAAAGTGTAGAAGAAACCTGGAACCAAAGTGACGACCGGTCCAGACACATGGGGCAAGACATGCTGTGGCTCATGGATTCCTGGGCGAACTGGGGTTGAGTCAAATGACTCGGAAGAAAGCCGATCGCGAGTCCAAGGCGGTCGATAGCCTCATGTGCGGTTGACAGACCCCCACAACCATCACCAATAATCCTCGTGAATAGGAATGGTGGATGGGAGAGTTGCTTGGGGTTGTTGCTGGTACTTGACGTCACACAGAGTCCAGAGCTGTCAGCTGGAGCTCAGCTGGGGCAGGTCCCAGTCGATAAGCCACCCTCGTCACATGCAGGTGCCCTTCACCTTATCGATAACGAAAACGGGTCCGTATCTCCGGATTATCCCTGTGAATGAGCCAATCGGAAAATAGCAATGAGGGAGAGGCGGCGTGGCTTCAACCCACCACAGCTGCCCGGCGGTGGCCCCTCGTTGCAGCTGTCTTCCTTGTTGCTCGCCAGCTGTTCGTCTCTAATTCGACCAATTGACCGCTCAATCACCACATCTCGACCTTCTTCAGCACAGTCTACCGCCTCACCGTCCCAATTCATCCATAATGCAGGGCCTCCTCCTCTCTCTCGGCCTTCTGGCCTCCAGCGCCGTCAGCGTCGCCGCCGCCGAGCTCCAGATCGACGTTACCCAGGCCGTCGAGTGCGAGCGCAAGACCAAGAATGGCGACAAGGTCAACATGCACTACCGCGGCACTCTCCAGTCCAACGGACAGAAGTTTGATGCCAGTAAGATGCTGCGCCGATTGCCAGTTGCATGAATGATACTGACGTCTCGTTTCTCAAGGCTACGACCGCGGAACCCCTTTCAGCTTCAAGCTTGGTAGCGGCCAGGTCATTAAGGGGTCAGTTCAATCACTCGGCCGACGAGCAAAGACCGAAGAAACATGACTGACAACGTTGCAGCTGGGACCAGGGTCTTCTTGACATGTGCATTGGCGAGAAGAGGTAAGATGAGCGACAACCAAGCGTTCGAGACCAACCGATCCTGACGCCTTACAGAACCTTGACCATCCCCCCTGAGCTGGGCTATGGCAACCGCGGCATGGGCCCTATCCCCGCCGGCTCAACCCTGGGTTTGTACAACCGAATATCAAATCGTTGAACGGTCCTAGCTAATCGTTATCTTCCACAGTCTTCGAGACCGAGCTCATTGGCATCGACGGTGTCCCCAAGCCTGAGAAGATCATCATCAAGGCCACCGAGAAGGCTAGCGAGGCCGCCGAGGCAGCCAAGGAGGGCGTTGCTGAGAAGGTTGCCAGCAAGGTTGCCGAGGCAGCGGATGTCGTCAAGACCATTGTCGCCGACTCCGACGCTGACGGCCAGGAGCACAACGAGCTCTAAACGGGCGCATCAATACAGGGCGTTAGACATGCGTTGGCTAGAAAAAAAAAGGACAGGTTCGCTTTAGGCTTACTGCCTTTTCCAAACGAAAGACGGGTCTGCATCATAACATAGACCGGCGAATACGGGTTGACATGAGAAATATTTGACGTGCAACGAAGTTGTTATGATTCTAGGCGAGCAATAATGCCAATCAATTTACGCGAAACTTCGCCTGACAATGTGCAGCACGTTCAAATGTTTTGGCTGTCACTTTGTGATTGTTTGCAATTACATCGTGATGTCATTAAGATTGATTGCTAAGATTGTACAGATTCAAACCAAACGTCGTCTTAAGCACCCGACTCGGTTGTCATAATGTCTTATTTGTCGCTACTTAGCCGGCCTGGTACACAGCCAGGGCGGCAACATGCGGGTTGATCATGGTCAAGTTGTAAGGCGTGACATACAAGTCAGTGTCAGTCAGCGCCAAGAACATGGTCGAGTTGATCGCCGGGTCAAACTCCCACGTCGACACGTTCGGCTGAATGGTGTACGCAGTTCCTTCCTCCAAGCTAACATTCTGCAAGGCAGAGTATGTAACGTTCAGCTGGGAAACCCATGCGGCGAACTTGGGTTCCTTGACGTTTGTCGAGGTGATATAGCTGTTGTTCGGGCCGACCGGCTGACCCGGGGCATCCCACTGCAAAAACACCTGCCGGCCAGCATACGACAGCGGCATGGTGCGGTTCTGCGAGATGGCCGGGTTGCAGTCCTCCCCGGGATCCGTGGCGTTCACACAAGACTCGGCGTCGGTGATGTTCCCCGTCGCCGCCGTGTTAGCCCACCCGCCGGTCGTCTCGTTCCACGCACTCGACCCGTTAATGCGGTACGGGTTCGGCTGGTTGAGGATGTGCAGCGCGGGGAAATTCTGCCAGATCAGACGCGTCTGGTTCCACGGGCAGCTGGAGATGTACGGCGCCAGCAGCGTCCACGCCCAGCTCTGCGGGATGCCGACGGTGTGCCACTCGGGCATCGGGAACAGGCCCTCGAATTGCCGGAAGATCATCTGCTGGCGCGCCTCGGTCGTGATGCTCTGCAACAACAGCTGCGCGGCGGGGCCCGAGTTGAGGTGCGGCAGGAAACCGTAGACGCCGGCCTCGCCCCAGCGCGTGAGCTTCTGGTTGAAGTCGATGTACTCGCGGAGGTTTGAGACGGGGTAGTTGTACGTGCACTGCTGCGGCGCCTCGGCGCCCAGCATGTTCGTGATGACGGTCGCGTGGCCGATCTCTTGCTCCGCCATGAACTGCAGCAGGTACCGGTCTTCAGCGTTTAGGCCGAGCTCCTCAAAGTCTTCGACGGGGTACGTGGCCAAGCCCCAGTGGAAGAGGTCGAGCTCGATGTACTCCTGGTACAGGGCCAGAGCGAGAGATTGGTAGTCGAAGTCGCTTTGAACGCGGTATACTGGCGCGGAGCCGTTGGTGCCGAGACCGCCGGCAGGAGTGTACGGCGCGGGCTGGTCGCCGTGGAGAGCGCCGTCTGCTGGGTAGTCGTACGCATCGTCTGGGGGAGGGAGCTGCGGCACCTCTGAGGCGAGAATGCTGGTTGAGATGGCCCCCGTCGTGGTTGGCGATGGGCCCGTGTATGGACCATGAGAAGTCACATTCTGGACGGGAACTTGGGAGGCGGTGATTGTTGGCTCGGAAGTGACTGTTGTCTGAGGCTCAGAAACGAACGGGACCGCTCGGATTGTCGTCGCTAAGGCGAGAAGCCCAGCATGTTGGAGGATGCCTCGGGGCGCCATTATCCTAGTCATCTTGTTTTGTGTTGAAGATGTGCTGAAGAACTCAGCTTTCTGTGAACAGATGAACAGGTCTTGCTTCTTATAGAAGATCAATCTGGATTGCACAGCTGCGCAAAGCGTCGGGACTACGACTCCATTACAACATCACAGAATCACCTCCCGATCTCGGCTCGCCATTTCCCCAGCGACCTAGGCATTAGCCGCTGGGGATGAGTTCATAGACTCGGGATGAACGGCTCATCGGAGAACTTCTCATCTCAGAAGGAAGAATTCCGGGGAGAATTGCAACGTCTTACTCATACGCTACAAAGTCTTTGGGTGTAATTGTGCCGTCATCCGCCAAATTGAGCCTAACGGACCAGCTTACAAACAAGCTCAGGCGTTTGTTTCCTCGGCATACGAAGGGGAAATAAGAAACCATCGAATTTCCGATGTTCCACGGTAGAACCGCAATTATTCCCACAGCCTTACCAACGGAAAGACGTCAGTAGTACCTCACGGAGTCAGGTCCGGTGTGGGGCTAACCGGTCCAGGGGGGCGCCGGTGGATCTGCTCCGCCGGGCCGTGACTGGTCGGCCCCGGTGTTGATGACGCTTACATCGGACGGATGAGGCTCTTTTTCGAAGCCCAGATGGAATGATCCCTTGCTTCGGAATGTGGAAGAGCGTCGGAAAGGACGTTCAGTTGGATGAACATGGAACAACAACTGCGCGATGATGTTGAACGTGGGAAACGACATTATTCTGCGTGTCGTCCTTGGTCGACCTCCGGATGTTTAGGTCCGGAGAAAGGTCGGATTGTCACATTTTCCGTTCTTTGTGCCAAACTAAGCGACCTCTTCGGGCAAGCACAGCAAATCCCGATCAAAGACCTCATCACGCAGAAAACATGGGGTACACAACATGACCGAGATTCATTAGCACGTATCTCAATTTGAATCAATCTCATCTAACCAACTCCGGCGACGGTCCGAGACTCTAGCCTTCGATGCAAGATCTAGCCGCGCGGAGTCTATTACTCTAGCCTCTCAACTACCGCCCCCATCTCCGGCGCCGTTCCAAGATTCGGCCACGCCCTCTACACCCTTCTAGTTCTGCTTCCGCATTTTATCTGGGGCATCAAGTCCACGTCATCTCGGCACGAGTCGCCGCCGCACCCCAATACCAAATCGTTCCTCCCTCGGACCGACAACTAGTTTCCGTCCAACACCCACTTCTTCTTGTCATAGCTCGCGGGCCACACTCCGTTCTTACCGGGGGCGATAATGCCGTTCGGGTCGAGGGCGTTCTTGATCGCCTCGTTGAGCTGCATCTGCGCGTTGTCGTTCCAGTTGAAGGCGTCAGCGACGGGATCCATGAGGGCCGTGTGCGCGCGGAACTGGCCCCAGCCGTGTGCTGTGGTCTCTTTAATCAGCTCGTGGGCCAGCTTGCGGATGCGCGTAACGTCGTCTGGCACGTCGAGACGGTACGGGATGCCGATAACGTGGTCTTGGTGACCATTAGCACAATGTTTCCTGGTCGAGATTCACACTCAAGATTCGTGACTCACGAAGTTCTCGCATCCCGACTGCGAATGCACCGAGGTAGTCGAACCCATACTTTGTGATGAGATTCTTGGCTACATCGTGCTGCTTCTTGGCGTCTTCGCCCGAGACCTTGGAGATGGGAGCCCATAGGAGCTGACCGCCGTTGGGAAGCCAGCTATAGCTTTGTTTAGCTCATGTCTCCAGTAATGCGACGACAGGCAACTTACTTCAGACATCTCAACTCCTCCACGGTCGGAATACCCTGCATCAACAACTCACGGGCACGCAGCGGGCTCTCCCTGGCGCGGTCCTCCGGGAGGAAGAACCGCGAACCCGGTATGGCGAGGAACTCGTGCTTGATGACGCCCAAGAGCACGTCGCGGACGGGCTTGGGCCCGTAGACAGCACCAATGAGCTGCCATCGTCCGAAGTCGAGCTTCTTCGCAATGGCATTGACTTCGTCTTCGGACAGCGGGCCCTCCTTGTCAGTGTATTTCGTCTTGGGCCCGCAGTGCGCGGCATTCAACAGTGTGTGCCGGAGAAACGGGACATTCTGGAGAACCATCTGAAGACGCAGCGGCCGGATTATGTCGACCACCTTGGGCAAGTCCGAGTCATTCTCAAAGGTGATCTCGTAGGGCTGGTACCCGCCGGGGTTGGGCATCAGCCACATCCCGATCTTGGTTACGATGCCGAGGTTGCTCTGGGAGAAGAGCCCGTCGTTGTACGGGCCGTAGCCGGTGTTGAAGAGCTGCCACGTCTCGCAGCCAGGCTGCTCGTCGGGACGGAGATTTTTGTCGGCATTGGGGTTCGGCACGCCGCCCATCCCTGTGCGCACCAGCTTCCCATTCGGCAGCACGACCTCCATGCCGCAGTGCATACCCCAATGATCGCCATACGGCGTTGCGCCGACGCCTCTCTCGACAGCATTGCCGAGCACGGAGCCCTGGCCGACAGGCACAGAGAGCCACAGGTGCTCGCGCAGGTTGTGCTTCTCCAGGTACTCGTGCAGATCTCTGAAGCTAACACCAGGCTCCAGCAGAACATAGGCGCCCTCCACGTTGACCTCGAGGATGCGGTTCATGTGGTGGCCCAGGTCCATGACTACGGAGCCCGGGACGCGGGGGGAGGCGCCGCCGTAGCCGAAGTTGCGCCCGAGGGAGATGGGCCAGACGGGCATGACGAGGTCGTTGCACAGGCCGACGAGGGCCTGGACGTCCGGGACATGGCGCGGGGTGACGACGGCCGAGGCGACGAATTTTGTCTTCTCGTAGAGGGGGAAGTGGTCGTGTGACTTTGGCTGGTTCAGGTACGAGTCGCCCTCAAGGGGCTTGTCTTTGGGGATCACGCGGACATTTTCGGTACCGCAGATCTCTTGGGCGCGAACAATAAACTCTTGGAACTTTTCGGGTGTGAAGTTTGGAGGGAGAGTTATAGGTTCTGGGATTGGTGCCATTGTGGATGATCGGATGGTTGGCTGCGTGGAAAAGGGGTTCTCTGGATGGTCCAGCAGAATATCAAGATGCAGATGGTTCTGATGCTCCTTCATATTCCGTTGTCAATTGGGATATTGAATCTTTTTAATACCAATCTCGACCGTCGGTCTCGCATCAATCACTATGCAACTTCAGCATGACGGTGGATCCTCGAGACAAGTCAACCTCGCGGACCGGACCACGATCAAGCAACTCATCGTACGGAGGCGACGTCGTGGGGCAGTTTTCCTTGCCCGTTTTAGATCCGCAAAGATCACCTTCGGGCAGAGCGTATACAGATACGGGGACAGTCGGCAAGAGTCAACTAAGCCATGCTACCCGGGGAACTACGAGAGACCGAGGCTCTGTGCCGACAGAGTCGGGCCCGTCCGAAGTCGATCATGAGATACGCGGCTCTTTCTACTTATTAAGGGGTAGCTTGCAGACGTCGCTTCAGGTCAATGGATCGACCACCTGTTCGACGTCGACAGCTGCCTAATACGAACAATACCAAGCAGACGCTTACTCGTTTCGAGACTGACAGATGCTTCCGACATGTGGCTTGAGAGATGTCCGGCGTGGCCGGGATGCCGACTCCATGTAAGTGGTAACTTCCGTCCGTGGCGCAATCTGCCCATGGTTATGGTTTTCTGTCGCCGCTGGGCTGAGTTCGATAAGGTACGAAGACACCCGCGTGTCAGGAAACTCTGTTCCACCTGACGTGACGGGTGTCGTGGAGCAGTTTTGGGTTGCAGACTGAAGAGGCATAGTATGCGAGTGAGAGCAAAAACAAAAAAAAAGTAGTCTCTTGTCCGCTGGGCCTCCTGACGATGGCCGGCCTTGCAGGAGAAACGAGTGGCGGAAGCTGCGGACCTTGAGTCGACGGGACAGAAACTTGACATGAAACGTTATTTGACGGGAACCTTGGACACACAGACAGCCGTTCCCGCTGTGAGATGCTGCATGCTGCAAGATGCAGTCTTGACAGACAGCGTCTTACCGTCGCAGCGGGAGACGCTAATGAAACGAAACAAGTTGAGTTGGTCCCGTCCACCATGTCCGTGGGGTAAACCAGCCCGTCGGCTCGTTCGGCCGGCGTTGTCCGAGATGGACGGGCGGCAGATCATTACGGTTGCACACCCTCTTCGCCATCTCTGTGTCTCTTTCTCACACACCGACAGCGACACCGACATATTACGCTTATTTTTCTCGTTTTCTCTTGCACTCGTCCCATCTCGATTTTGGGTTGCTTGCGTTCTCTTTCAAACCTGCCACACACCCAATGGCGTGCTTGACGTTGTAAAGCCGCAGCCCTAAGACAGGCGGGCGGGCGGACTGAACCGGGGTGCGGCCAGTTCCGGAGGAGCGGTTGGAGAATTCTCGCATCGGCCATCCTCTGTCGGCGCGGAGCGGACTGCGCGGTGTTTCTAGAACGTTTCCTGCTTTGGGGTTCGTCGGCTGTTCGGCCCAGCAAGACGACGGGGAGCTTGGGACGCCATGGGAGCCCAAGCCCAATACCAATACCAATACCACACACGACCCTCGGTCACCGGGTATCGTTGCGATTGCGAAATGTTGCGAAGTGCGAGTGTTGAGCTTATTTCCCCCCGGTGGCAGCAGGCAGAGCCGGATATTGGAGAACCCCCCATGAAGCTTTGATCGGGGGTTCCCACGATTGCGAACTGCGTTGGGCACAAAGGTAGGGCGGGATATGACACGCCGACGGCCTTGCGCTCGTGAGCCACATCCCGAAGTGCGGTGCCAGATTGTCGGGCGAACCTGAACACCGTTTCTGCTGAGCGGGAGAACGTCATCAGCCAAGATCCCCTTCCCTTCAGACAGCCACACACCATACACCTATCACACCCATCACACACACCTTGGACTGAGACTAAACTTCTGCGTTGGAACCAATCCCTTGATCCAGTCGCGTCTTGTTCGCTCTCGTTGAGCTGTAGGTATTTAAGATTAGGGTTGTGTCCACATCAGCTCTAGAGGGGGACGCGTGATTACCACATACACTACTTCAGAAAAGGATCCGGACGTCTCCAGCTAGCTGTCTCTGTCTGAGCTTAGCAGCAACTATAAATCAACTTCAAGTCATCTGCCCATTGCCTCGTTTAGCTTCATTACAAAAGAAAGCGAAGAGTCGTGACGAAGGTCCTGCTGTCGAAAAGCAAAGTCAAGCACATACACACGCACGACGCAGCTTTATAGTGATGGATCCTGCCGCCGCCCAGCTTGCCAACGCCGTCACCGAGCGTGTAATCATTCCCGTCAAGGGTGGCATTGATGACTGGAAAGAGCAGTTGAAGTCCATGCTTCAAGTCCTCCAGAACCAGCCCGGATATCTCCGCACTCGATGGGGCCCATGGAGCGAAGATCCGCAGAAGCTGGAGCTCCTCGCTGGTACGTGAATAACCTCCTTATGCCCGGGGAGGGGAACGGGGCGGGGAGGAATACAAAAACCGTTGCGCGCGAGCCTTGCCGATCAACGACCGGGGAAAGTTGCCGTAGTAGGCAAGAGAGAGACCGGAAAGACGCCGAGCTAATGTGACTGTGCTTCCGCGATTAGGTTGGATCAACGCTGAGGCAAGCGAGGCCTGGAAGAGGTCGAGGGACTATGCCGATGCCATGGCCAAGCTGGCGCCCGTGCTGAGCGGACAACCCACGAGCTACCTCCTGCAGTTCAAGCCCTTCGCGTCGCAGGCCGTCATCAACTCGCCCATCGTCGAGACGCTGAGCTTCGAGGGCTGCCGAGAGCCGGAAGAGAGGATGCGCGAGATCGTCGAGAGGGCGAAGGCGATGCCCGGGTGCAACGGCGTAGCGAGCGGGTTCTCGCTGTGTAGGAACATCTCCGGAGGAGGTCCAAGCAGTAGCAGCAGCGGCATGGCGAGCGGGAGTGCAAGCATCGGTGGCGGCAACGGCGGCAGGACCTTCGTCGCGGTCATCGGGTGGACGGGGGTCGAGGCAAGCCGGAGGGCGAACAAGGCGGCATACACGGGCGGTATGAAAACCGAGAGTCACCACGTCAACTTTACATTTCCCGTCAAAGGATTTGGAGGATTATAGAGACTTGTGCGCATGTCCCGGGTGCATGATGTGGTTCAGCGGGTTTTAGAAGGGGATATTTTGATGAGCAGGGCGTTCATGTGTTGAGAGGGCTGGGCTTGGTTTGATTCTGTTGCCCGTTTTCCGTTAGCATCCCGCACCTTTCATGTCAGTAGTTTTGATGCTAGTCTCGTTTCTCGGCGGGGTCGAACGTGTGCTTTTTCTGGGTCGAACATTCTCTTCAGCTTCTAGTCGGGCGAAGTGGCGAACTGCGGAATTGCGAAAAGAAAATACCATCGTACCATCACCGTCTTGAGTCCCTCTCGCGTCTGTGATTCCTCGTGACCGCGCTAGAAAGCTGTCAGCACGGAGATGAAGCATAGCTGTGAAGCTATCGACGTCCGCGCCCTAGGCACCCCTGCCGGAGAGAGTGCGCCGGCTCTCAGCTCGCTTACACAACACAGACGAGAGCAAGATGATGACTGGCCATAGTACCAGAGGTCTGCTCATAGCTCGGGAGTTCCAAACTCTCCCCACACACGCACTAGACGCAGTCGCAGGGGCATACGGATACGGTCACGAGACTCGCAATAGTTCGTCCAGTGTGCTTTGGTCGGTTTGTGACAAGCTGCAACCTTTTTCTTATATGCCGATTGACTTTCCGAACGCGGAACTCGAGTTGCTGCAGAACGCGGATCTTTGCGTTTGGAACCGTGGTTCTGGAGGGGTTTCTTCACCGAATCACCGTCACTGCAGTGCAGATCGAGACAAGCCACGGACGACGGGGACGAAGTGGGAATAGGGCCGGATGCTCAAGCGACTGACGCCACGCCCGGTGCCAGTGTCGGAAGAGGGACAGCTCTCTTCGACGCCCCTCTTTCTACCGCCACCTTATGTCGCTAGACCTCGGGTACGAGCCGCTCTATCCTTTCTTCGGGACGATGCTGCTTAGCTGACAGATGAATGGACGAGGAAGGGCGAGAAAAGAGATGAAGCGTCGAAGTTCCATGTCATTAGCGCGCGACATCCCCGCATTTCATGATGCGCGTCGTCTACGGTCGGTCCACTGGCATGCTGCGCTGAAGAAAGTGGAAACGGTGCAGAAGAAAATGATGAGGAAAAGGAGATCTGTGGCAGCCTTCTTCTCGCTCGCTTCTCGGCCCCTGGCATCTTAATCTTGGCGGGTTCAAATTTCCATTTGGGGGCCGCACAGAGAATGGGCCCCAATGGCGATGGTTAAAGGCGAATGGCCATTGCTACCTTGCTACCTCCTCGGATGGAGAACGGTCGTCCTCGCACTCTGATTGACGGTTATCTCGGCTTTCGTGTCCTGATTGATACTAGGTCGAAGCTTTCACCCACGTGGAAAATATCTCCGGGAGGGAACAATGCGGCCCTGTGGCCCAGCAGAACGACTGGGACGCAGGAGATATCACGTTTCAGAACGCACGAGGGTGAAGACGTCCCATGCGCATGAACGGCTGTTCGGGGTTTCTTGCAGGATGTGGTTCGTTGGTGTGTTTGGCCGGTGTCTTCGCCAGGAGGAGCCGGGTGTTTTGAGTCTTTTCTCCCGCTTCATTCTAGTGCTACTATGGGTTGATGAAGAAACACTGCATCTGGAGGTGCTGGAGACCGTCTCGCCGGGACGTGCTGTCTTCTTCATCGCAGTCTGGGTCTCCCGTCGTAATCTACTGTACGTCAGCAGTTGAGCCTCTGTCCGCCCACTCTAAAAAAGCAGATGTGGCAGATGGCATGATGCGACCTTGATCACTTGTCAACTCGTTGGCGTGAAGAACAGAGCAGCGCACGGCCTCAGCTGCATTCATCAAGACATGGAACCCGTGCCGATCTCTGCTGATCCAGAACACATTTTTCGCACCCGTCTCCAGCAAGACACCGGAATCTCGTGCTGTGACTCGCTGGCTAGTTTACTGTGAAGGAGTTATCGACACTGTTGACCCATCGTCTCCTTTTAATATTCCCCGCCTTTTTCGCGAGATTCTTGTTAGCGGGACCCAGAAAGACCCATGCCCGCCACGCTGCGCGTATGACAAGACTGAACCCCCGGAAAGGGGATGCCTGTATTTCCGGACCCCAAGTTGCATTCTAGGAGGACCTCTGGAAAGGGCCCCGTCCGTCTGTTGCGTGACTTGATCTTTTCCAAGATCTGCGTCTGGGTTTCTTCAGCAAACCTTCCTCCGGCAGTTGAACGATAGGGATGACGGCACATCGAAAGACAAGACACAGCTGCTGTGCCTGTTGATCCTTTGTCTTCGGGCCAATGGACTGTGACACCTGCAGGTTTCTGAAGCTGTATTGCTACCGTCCTCAGGCTAACCCTTGGCGGCCGAGGACTTCCATCGGCCTCTACCTTAATTGGTTTTTCTGCCCGCCAGAATCAGTGCCATGCACGCAGGAACGGCGAGATTTCAAGGAAGGGCGTGTCGATTGCAGGTCCTGTCGTCTCATATCCCTCCACCACCCTGTCCATAATAGTACGCAAGCCTTTCCTCTCTGCCACTACGGCGTCGTAGTGAAGGGCTCCTCCGACGTTACGGCGCTGTGGCGTCGGGCTAAGGATGACACTACCAATTGTCACCATGTGGGTTCCATCTGGGTCTAGCTAGTCCACCGAGGCACTCCAGCGTCGGCTAAGGGTTTTGCTTCCCGCGGCCCAGGCTGCCCGGGGCCGTTTGGACTGCTTCTCCAGCGTACCCAAAACAAAAGCTTGCCATGCCGTTGCCACAGGCTCACATTGAGGTGTAGTAAGAAAGACTCATGCAGTAAATACTCCGGGAAAGAGTGGGACATGGAAACTGGGCGAGGACGATCCGCAGCCCACTGCTGTTTGGAGAAGCATGAAGCCTTAAGAGTGGCCTCTCCCACTCGACATGGACTCTGGGGGCCCTTCTTTTAGAGTTTAAAGTCTTGACGACATCCCACCGGTCTCGCCTTGCGGACCTACCCTTCTCGCATACCGGGCGTATCCACGAAGCTTCGAGACGACCGGGCAGGACTTTGGCGAGCTCGAAACATCGACCGTACACATATTCGGCTTAGACAACGACGACTCCGGCTTACGGCGGTTCAGGATGGCGTCCAAGGTCGATTACCAGATCGCCTCGTTGGCGGCCGGCTTCACCATCGGCTTCGGATTCTTGACAGTATGGGAGGCCATGAAGCAGACGAGGAGGAACCGGAACCCGCTTCGAAGTTCATACATCTACATGATGTGGGGTGAGATTCTGGCGAACCTCGTCATCACAGTCATCGGCTGGCTGTTCTTGGATGGGATCCTGGGACCAACGTACGTCTATTCGAGACGATATCTGTTGAGAAATTTCAAACTGACTCTGGTTGGCTAGGGTGCCGGTGTTGTTCTTCATTCTCTTTTGTTGGGTTTTTGAGGTCCAACTGTTGATGCAAATCATCATCAACCGAATCGCAGTCATTGCGGAAAGCCAGAAGACAATCATGAGGTTGAAATGGGGAACCGCAGTGCTCATCACTGTGATCAACATCGCCGTCTTCATTATCTGGATTCCATCCCATCTTTCCCCTCCTGTCAATGACACGTAAGTTGACCCAACTATAAGACGAACCCTTCAACGATATTGACCTCATGCCCGCAGTTTCGTCCTTATCAACCACTACTGGGACCGCACCTCCAAGGTCCTTATCCTGATTGTCGATGCCGGTCTCAACTGGTATTTCTTACGCATCGTCAAGACAAGACTCCTAAGCCAGCATGGCCTGGTCAAATACAAGCCCCTTGTCGGCTTCAACGCCAAGCTCATGATTCTTTCTATTGCCATGGACGGCATGCTCATCGGACTCATGTCGCTGCCCAACCAAGTCGTCTTCATCCAGTTCCACCCCGTCGCCTACATGGTCAAGCTTAACATTGAGATGTCCATGGCGTCTCTCATCACCCGGCTCGCCAAGGATCAAGACAGCGGCTTCAGATTTAACTCGCTTTCCTACTCTCAAGGCCACTCTCGCGGCCACCGCACGACACAGCACGATGGTAACCGCGGCGAGCACGACGCAGGACTCAAGAGCTACCACCGAGCTAGCGTCGGAGCCGTCCCTGCCGAGCTGCAGTTGGACAACATCCCGAAGAGCGCGAACGGAATCCACCGAAGAGTAGACGTTGAAATCAGAGTTGACCAGACGCCTGAGCACTCCAATACTCCTTCGTTTGGTGGAAGATCGGGACACGACGACACCGGCAGCGGCAGCACTTTCTACAAGATCGACGACGAGGACTCGCTCACTGGCAACCCCGGTCATCCTCGTTCTCGCTCGCTTGAGAAGAGTAATTGACCACTACCGACGTTTTCAACGCACTAACCTTATGGTATTATCGAACACGACTGGAGGACTGGGTGGCATGCACTGGTTAAAATGCTGTTTTACACGTATACCCCATTAATGTACTTTCAAATGCACCAATGTTTTCCTTTGTACAATGTCACCGTGTGGTAAAGACAGGACTCTCGGTGGGCAGATCAATATGATTAGAAACTACCTGAACGTTGACGACCATTGTCTTGAGTGGCCTTTTATAATAATGTGCAAAGAAGAAAAGACGTTGCTCAAAAGCTTAGGCGGACTCGAAGACTTCGAAACCGACCAAGTCGGGAGCCCATTCGCTGCCGACGTTCTTGAACTCCACGGTGTTGGAGCCATCCCCCTTGAAACCATCAACCTCGACCAGCAAGCGGCCAGTGTCGAACCAGTTGCCTCCAGAGATGGGGAACGCCCATCGCTTAGCAGTGCCGCCGTTCACAGAGACAGTCATGTTGCGAACGTTGGCACCAAATCCCCAGGCAGTGTCGAGGGCGACATCGTAGTTGATGAAGTCAACGCCAAGCAACTTCTTGCCTTGGCTCTTGGCCTCGACGCCCTCGAACTTGACCGCAGCCCCTGACCCGATGTTGCCCACCTTCGACCCGCTGGGCAGACACCCACCACTGCCGCAAGCCACCGCGGCCGCTGATCCGGACAGCGTACCGTTCGTTGTGGCCGTGTAATACCCGGTGGAGCTGTGGACCGGCTCCGCCTTGGAGAGGTCTGAGAGCACCAGCAGCCTGAGCTCGTGGCCCACGAGGGTCGTCTCGTAAGTCCCCGAGATGGAGCCGACGTCACTCGCAGCCCAGACGTCGCGGGCGTTGGCCGAGGCCACGCCCAGCACGTCGGCGACGTCGAAGCTGACGGCCTGGGAGTCGTTCTTCCAGTTCGCGATGCCGACGACGATGCGGTCGCCAGAGAGCTCGCCGGCCCAGACGTCCCACTCCTCCTCGGTGAAGCGGCGGACGAGCTGGGCCTGCTTGGCAAGCGGATCCTGATTGATTGCAATTACTTCCTTGTTGGCGACGATGGACAAGGTGTGCTCCGGCACGAGGGCGGGGATGGCCGGGGCGCCCAGAGTGAGGGGCGACTTGTTAATACTCCACATGCCCATGTGAAACCTTTCCTCTTCAACTGACAAGGCGTTGAGCCCGACGCTGCAGCGCTACAGTTAGTTTCCGCGGTGATGTCAGGCAGACTATTATCAGACCACTCACATCAACATGTCCATGTCGGGGAAGGCACCAGGGCCGGTGTACTTGTAGAAGGGGACGACTTGGTTCGTGATGCGCCAGATGCTGCGCCAGCTGTTGTAGATGTCGTTGCTGATTCTCCAGCTGTTTCCAATCTTGGGAACCCTGCATGCGAGATTAGCTTCCGTCAATGTCAGCAGACAAATGCGGGTAAGTGACGACTTACCAAACACCCAGGTCTGTTCCTGTTCCCCATTGGCAAACCTGGTAGACCATGTCTCGGTCGGTGGTGTTCATCGCCTCAGCCATCGTCACGAAGCGGTCCGGGGAGATGGCCTCCTCGGACACGTAGTCGACCATTACCGTAGGGTCAATGGGATAGCAGTTATCATATCTTTTATCTTGTCAGAATCGTCATTGAGTCCGAGCACTTGAACTTACTTGAGGATATCCGCGCCCCAAGCAGCAAATGACTTCGCATCGGTGAACTCATGGTCTAAAAACATCGTTAACTCCAGTCAATCACTCGCAGCTACAATGATTTGCATACCCAGCGAGGCAGGCTGATCAGTGGATCCGCATTGGAAGTATCCGCCACCGGAGTAGACGCCGAACTTGAGGCCGAGGTTATGGAGGTAGTCACCGAGTTCCTTAGCGCCTCCGGACGGGAAGAGGGCCGGGTTCCACACGAGCTCTCCGTTGGCGTCACGGTCCTTGGCCGGCCATCCGCAGTCCGTCGTGACCGTTGCGTACCCGGCCTCCGCGAGACCAGTGTCCACGACGGCGTGAGCGTTCTCCTTGATGATCGTCTCGTTCGGGTAGCAGTTGTAGTAGTTGTAACTGTTCCAACCCATCTGAGGCGTCGGCGTCTTGACGGTCTTGGCCGAAGCCCGGCTGGCAAGCGCCGTTAGAAGAGTGAACGCGACGGAGGCCATGGCTGCACTGGAGCTGCAATGTATGGACGTGGTCGAGCCGGGACTAGTAGAGAGTCTCAATCATCGCATCTTGCGAACCAGTATTTAAGCATAATTCGTCGAACGACTCGTGTTCATCTTATAGCTCAATGCCAAGAGCAAAATGCTACCGTCCTCCCCGCACGGCCCCGTGTTCCCCGGCATGGATAGCTCGAGTTGGGCTTTAGTGAGGTCATCGCAACTGTTACGCGCACCATTGAAATATCGTTCCGATGTAGGCTATCCACCGAGCTCCGCGCCGAGGATGCACGTCACAAGACGAACGGGCGGGTGCGCCTGAGTGAACAACGCGGGGGAACCAGCCGAAAGCGCACACCGGGGGAAAGTTGCATTTCAGAAGAGCGCGCGATTCCGAGTCGGGCGCTTATAAAATGTGTGATGCGACCCCGCGATCTGGCCATTTTTTCTCCACACGAACCGAAGCAGAAACCACGTCGGATTTTAAACTTGGCAAACGATTTCCCCGCATTTGAGTCGCAATATTGTTGGGGTTGCCATGAGGAGAATGAGAGAAATAGGAAACACAGGCGGGATTCGACAGGCCTTTGATGACCAGGGTCGCGGATGACACCGACGTTTTCGTGCGGTTACGACTCATGCGCAGATCCCGGGGGTGGGCCGGCTTCATCTTCACATGTCCGCGGGTTGCGTTTTCAACGTTGCACCGAAGAAGACAGGAATATCTCGCTGTCGATTGTCTCCTAGACGAGTGTTAAAACACATCGTTCCCAAGTGTTGAGCCATCTTAGCCTAGGCTCTTGCAACTTTGCGAACCCAACTCTCTCGTACGTTTCCTCAGACTCATCAGTCGTTCGTCGGAGAATCAGACAGAACGCAGGCGATCCCGACCACTCAGTCTCATCATCCTCCGTGAGGTCGTCGTCGGTATAAACAAGCATCAAAAAATAGTCTTCCTCCCGAAAGTAATGAAAGTCGACTTCCCAATCAGCATCGTCACCTGGACGAGTGATGATGCTGACTATGTAGTCTCCACCTTCTGTTTTCATGCGGAAAAGGCTCGCCCAGCCCATTGGAACCGAGTCTTCAGGGCCAGCTGGCTCATCAAAGTTGGCAGTTCCAATCGAGTTCGGGTCTAGAATGGTCTCGACCACTTGACGGCTTCGCACGAACGGTTTCGTCAAGGCTTCCACCACCAGCTTTGCTGAGAGGATCTCGCCGTATGGGTTGTCAGGGACCCTAGGGTTGATGCTGTACTCCAGAAGTTTGGCGCCTGATGGCGTCGGTTTCAGCACTACTTGTTCCTCAACCGCTTGTGGACCCTCAAAAAGCACCAGGTCATCAGTCACAGCCCATGACCATGATGGTGCTCGATAAGGCTCGTTGACGTGCTGACAAAATTTCATCTCTGCTGTCCAGAGCAGGCCTTGTCTGAAATTGGCTGTCCAGATTCCAGCCAGGTATTCACCTCCTAGGGCTGGATGGAGTCGCTGGGCTAGACCGGAAAACGCGGGCAGCTTGTCCGAGCCGTAGGTCAGTTTTCGTTGCGAATACGCGTTGACAAGCTCGGAATAGTCTCTGAAGATGCCATCGATATCAGGGGGTACCTCTTCAGGATGCCGTAGAATGTCGGAGCAAATGACTTGTGCAGCATCCTTGTAAATCGTGTGCGGTGAGTTGTTGCCTGGCGGCAAGCCGTCTGAAGATTTGAAACCTTGAGGACATCTCCAGTAAATCATCTCTTGCCCGTATAAGAGATGCCTTGGAGACAGGATGTACTCCTGAAGGGTCCACCCACGCTCTGCTAGCGCACTGCGCCTATCCAAAGATATGAGGTTCTCTTCCTGTAGATTCTTCCGTCTCACGGTGACCTTAGATGTGTCGTCATTGCCTCCAAAGACGTTCAAAGTGGTAGAGACACCGGAGCTCCGTGATGATTGGCTGGTCTTCAGGATCCCTGACTTACTGCTTCCTGAAACCATCGCTGAGATCGTCACTGTTGAGTTTCGATATATCAGCCCCATTTTCTTAGACTCGACCTCCCAATCCGACTTCGAATCCTGCTGTATGCACAGAGAGTCAATCCATAGATAGCGAATACCAAGATGGCGTGTTATTGTGATAGCGTCACGAAAGTTAGCCGGCAATACTTGGATGTCGATGTTCTGCTGGAAGATGGCAGTTGATTCGGTTGTCAAAAGAGGCGATATCGCTCCACCCCAGCAGTGGCTCAGGGCAACGTAGTCTGCTTTCAAGCCATGGGAGAGAAGCAGACGGACAGAGCCTTCGTTCGGGGAGCTACCGACGTCGATGACTCTGCTCGGAAGTTCATGTATCTGATGCGAGAGACATGATTCATGATCGTGGCAGCACTCTGTAAGCCATTCCTTGGCCAGTTGGTGATTTCTCAAGGACCCAAGATCTGGTTCAACTTCGAACCTCCCAATACGGAACGTTTCCACATAAACCGCCTGGTCTGGAATAGAGATGTGAGCTTAGGATCATGACCCTCTGATAAGTCTCATTGCTTTCAACCAACCTTTAGGAGAACTCAGTCTCAATATAAGCTGGGGAAATGACCATACGCCATAGTTCTCATCTGTCTCAATGTGCAAGGTTCCAACTTGGACAATTATTTCATCAAAGACCTTTACATCCCTCAACCCTTGCGAATCGTACAGATGTGATGTGTTGATGCAAAGTTTAACGTCTGAGACGTCGAGTTCCTTCGCAACAGAGTACATTGTTTGGGGATATCCGTCCAAGGACGTCTTGCTTGTCTCATTCCATTCTTGTGGCCACTCCAGAGGCTGTTCTGCGTCGCAAGGTGTCTGCTGGAAGCATTGGAGTATGAGTTGACAGAGATCGCAGCCATCGTGAGCTGACTGCTCGAGGGCGCTGAACGAGTCATGGTGCTGGTAATAGGCATCTTGTGGAAATCTCTGTGCTTCAAAGCTGATCTTGGCAAGCTCGACCAGTGCTTCGATTGATAGCTTCGCGCAGAAGACGCATTGCTTGTTCATCTTCGGTTGTGAGTTACCGTCTGTTGGGTGTGCGGCAAAGAGAGCACAAGAGGACGACTATTGAACGAGCATGCAACGAGCGGGGTTTGAGGGAAGCGCGTTGATGAATGAGTCGTCAAGACTATTGGAAGGATTCAGTGGGGTCATTTTCTTGCATGGGTAATTGGCCAGTCCCGTCAATTATCGTCCTTCTTGAGTCAAGAACGAGAGTAGATGGCGACTCTTTGATAAAGACTAGGGGACCAAAGACGTGCTGAGGGGGAGACTCTGATGCCAACTTGATTTATCCTGTCTGCAACTTTTGAGGAGCAAAATTACTAAGGCTCGGAGATTTCAAGGGAGATATAGCGGCACGTTAAGTAGAGATGATGCGCTTGAATCAATGAGTAGAATACGAAGAAAAACATCACCAACTTCCTATGCGTAGCCTAAGCAAAAGAAAAAGTGCAAAAATGAAAGCTAGCACGACCTGGTTTCGATCCAGGGACCTCTGGGTTATGAGCCCAGCGCTCTACCCCTGAGCTACCGTGCTTATGGGACGTATTAGATGAGCGGTGTTCGAGCATGAGTCTCTGAAGAAGCCCTGGAAATGAGTCACGGTTATGGGTCTAATGGAATGAAAATTTGTGTCAACTCAAATCCGACCAGTGGTTCCACAGGTCCACAATAGGCCCGCTAAATCATTTGAGATAATGACCCGAATGAAAAGGGCTGCATAGACTGCCACTGATCAATCAAAGATGGTGATACAAGAATGCTTTGTTGAGCCGTGAGTTGCAAATCGTCAAAGGTTTGCTGGCAATCAAAGATTGTCTCACGTGGTGGATGTTGCGCAATTTGGATGTGTGCCACATGGATGGTGGAAGCTGAGGCAACGTATGGCAGTTCAAACTGACATTCAGTATCTTGTTTTACTTTCTGGAAGCAGTTGTATTGTACTGCAAAAAACATTTCCACTTGACTTGCCCGAAGGCCTCATCATCTTCAAAGATGAAAGCTGAGAAGACCATTGAACTCAGCTACCATCATGGCTTGGAACTTCACGAAGGTGGCGTAAAGGGGCATCAGGGTCCAGCATCTCGCCAAAGAGCGCCATTCTGAGTTTTTCCCTGTGTCCTTCTGTCAGAGGTTGATATCAACATCCGGGAAAGGTATCTTAGACGTTTTCGGTCTGTTTCTCTCATTCAAAGATGAACAGTCGGTAATGCCGCAAACACGGTGCGATAGCCCTGGAGCTTCTATCTGACTTTGTTCAATATTGAATAAGATGAGTCGATTAGAAACAAAGAGAACCTACTTTATAAATACATCGAGCCGCGTCCACTAATCGCTCGGCCGATTTGAGCCTCCAGAGGATCTTTCCGTACGTTTGGGGGTCAGATTTTCGCCTTGACAAGTTGAGTGCATAGACCTTCTGACCGTCGCAGTCATGCGTCTCACAAACCTCGCTATTGTTGTCATTCTATCCATCTTTGCGTCTACGACCATAGCCAGGACTTGCCCGCTCGAGTCTGACTGTATACAGAATCTGTGCAAGGACATCACATACGACATTGGTGGACCAGACTATGAGACGCCAATCGTCTTGAATGCCCGCTGCAAGAATGACGCTGGTAACGAAGTCCTTACGTGGATTGATCTTCGATGGTGTATCGGTAACTTTGATGGGTTCCTCAGATGGACCGATGCGTTGAGTCCCCCCTTTCTTGACCCAAGCACGACTTTTCGGCTTTCATCCCGGAGAATCTAGGAGGGCATGCTACGTTTCTTTTGAATTCCACACGAGTTTGTCGGCTCTAAACGCAGCTAATGCCCCTCTTTCTTAGCGGAGGTCACAAATGCAAGGGCTGTAGATTGCAGCAAGACCCAAAAGAAAAAGGCAGCACTTTGTACTTGTACTGCTCGAACTGCCCGCGAAAGAATTGGTTTTGGAGAGGCAACAACTGGTCATGGCTAGACATTTGTGAGTATTTCCACAAGTAGCATGCATGCTCAGTTGGCTGACCTGAGGCGACTGTCTAGCCTACGGCATCTGGGTTAGAAACGGAGTCATCGGTTGTTACGATCACTACGGATCGAAGACCGATAGTTTGAAAACGTTAGGAAAGACCTGAAAACTCTAGCCTGGGGAGTTCTCACGCAAGGCACTGTACGAAGGAGTAAGCAGGAAATGAAAATGGACAGCATTGAGGTTGACCCTAAGGATTCTTCGACTTCTATCGAAATATTTCGGTCTTAAATATTTATGAAAGAGAACCTGGCGTTGGTTCTATTACTTGCCAGCCGCGGCCTTAGCATACTGCTCGCCAAATGCACCGTACCAGCGGTCAATTACTTCACCAGCCATGCCAGGGCCGATGGTCTCATTCCCGTTTTCTAATTTCTTGGCAACCTCCTCCATGAACTCATCCACACTCAGAGCGTTAGGGTTGTTCTCCTTCTTGTTGTCATTTGGATCCGATCGTTCCCGGTGAAGATCAGTAGCTACCGTTGGCGGTGCGATTTCCACCACTCTGACCTTGGAACCACCAATTTTCAGCTGAGTGCGCAGGTTCATGCTCCAGAAGTGCAGCCAAGCTTTCGTGCCATTGTAGACCGGGTTGATAATTGAGAATGGAATGAAGCCCAGGACACTCGAAACATTGATGATCAGAGCCGATTCCTTCTTCTGCAAGTGTGGCAGTAGGCCCAAAGCCAGGTGCATTGGGCCTCGGATATTGATGTTGATTTCTTGATCGGCTTTTGAGAGGAAGTCATCGTCCTTGAGCACCTCGAGAGGTCGCTGAACCCCTGCGTTGTTGACGAGGCAGTCCAATTCCGGATGATCGGTGGTGATTTTCTTGACAAAGCTCGGGATAGATTCGACGTCGCCGGTGTCAAGCACGTAGTAGCCTGCAGCCCCAATCTCCTTTGTCGTTTCCTGAAGTTTTGACTCGGTGCGGCCAGCGAGGAGAATCTTCTTGCCCTTTGAGATGAAGTGTTGGGCCATGACCTTTCCAATGCCACCCGCGCCACCAGTAATGACGGCGCACTGGAAACCGAGATTGTCTTTCGCTGGTGCCATATTTGTTGCAGAAAGTGGTTTACAGTAGAGAGATGAAAGAAGCGGTCCTGCGTTGTCGCTGGGATATAAAACTGTTGAAGCGGTCTTTGCCTGTGATGGGGGTTCGCTTAAAGTGAGGAATTGGTTACTTCATTCTTCCTCGGGTGTTGAGGCCGAATTTCGTCACCTTTTTAATTCCATATGTCGGGTGGTGACGCCGGGGCTTATATAGGCGACGTCATTCATCGCGCTAAGCACACGGTGGGCACTGCGATTTTGCAAATACTTGAACAAAGCGCCTAGAGCAGCTCAAAATTAGTAATTCATTGCCATGGAATTCTAGAGATCACTCAAAGAATGCTAGTCGCATAGTTGTCGATAGCCTAAAGGTAGAATGGAGGAGGGCCCTGGACGTAGTAAACTGACATAGTAAACTGCAGTAAACTGCCCACCAGAACGGGCCTTAGCTTGATGTCGGCTATGTGGTATGCAGGCTAACTCGTTTGAGGCTCCATTGAAGGAATCTAGACTTTGCAAGTGGGACCAAACAACCGAGTGAACCCCTAAAAATGAATCAACGGGATGGTATGACATGGTTAGTTAAAATCTGTTGAGGTTCTTCAACTGAGCGACCGCTTGAATTTGGCGGGAATTACTAAAGTCGTACACCCTGTGGACATGTTGCATACTTAATATTCCGGGCTCAGAGTACTCCATTCCGTATTCCAATACTGATGTTCCTCCAGTTGCTTGGGATGATTCGGTGCGTTGTGTCTTCCGTTTCAAGCAATGACGGAGGCTTTACTGCTTTGGTGCCTTGGGCTGCTCTCGAAGCCCGCCTCTGGGAATTGTGAAAAGACTTCTCATGATCAGTCCAGTCCGCAACTATCTCCGCGAGGCTCTTATACACACTCGCTTATATGAATGACTACTTTCGAGATGAGGTACGTTAGCCACTGCGTATCGCAACTGAGCTTGGTTCTGATGAGGCTGAGTCTCACATGCTGACAGCCACAAACTCATCATCGCTGGTCAGCGCGATACACCTAATGCAAGAAATTTCTTAACAATGCCAGCACGTTATACAATAGTTGTGATCCAACCTCATGGTCTTATCCATGGATATGTGGAGCTTCAAATTCTCCCGCTCACTACAAATTTTCTTACAATAAGTACCTTCTGTCACTGACTTTCGACACATTCATTTCTTTCTAGCGATGCTCTCGCGAGATAGTGGAGTTTCACTCACCCATCTGCAGTTCAATTCTTGATGCGGGCCCATCAACATCCCCAGTCAAGACTCAACCCCCACCAGGGTTTAGCCATTCCCACAACCCCGTCGACCCGCCGTCAAATCTTAGCGTCTCTTTCCCTTGATGTCTTCAATAATCTCAATGGTTTCGTGGTGTAGTTGGTTATCACGTCAGTCTAACACACTGAAGGTCTCCGGTTCAAGTCCGGGCGAAATCATCTTGGGCGAATGGTTTAGTGGTATAATACTCGCTTAGCATGTGAGTGGTCCAGGGTTCGATTCCCTGTTCGTCCAGTCTTTTTGCCTTGTCGCGTTGCGAGTTGGTTTTTGTATCAATTGGGAATGTGAGTGGATGTGTAGATGGGCGTGAAGCGCTATATACGGACGTTATGAACGTATGTACCCATGCACCGCCTGGAAGTCTGAGTTCAACACTAGCAAGGGTGTGCACAGAGATCAAATGTAAATTATAGACATTACTCTTAGTTCTATTTTGCTTCCCTATAGTGTTTGTGCCCACGGTGATGTATGCTTGGGCGTACCCCAAACAGAAACTCTGATTTACAGAATGTCATCCGGCTTGACGATAACCCAGTTCTTATCGGCAGTAACGGGGAGGCCTAGCTTCGTCTGCTCGGCCGTGTACTCCTCGATCATGCCGTTCATCTCCTCCATCGCACTGTCCTTGCGGTTGATCCACAGGTGGATGCCGCCCTTGGACACGTCAACGCCATGGAAGATCATGGGGCCATCGCTATCAGGGGTATCACCGCCGGCGAGAATAGGCTTCTTCCACTCGTCAATGTAAGTGAGAATGGCGGCCCACTTGCCCGTCATCCATGTCGCAGGAGTCCACAGGTAGGGGGTCATGACCAGACCAAGGTTTGCCTCCTGATCGTAGGTGCCCTCAGTGATCTGCTTGCGGGAAGTCGTGAGCTCGCCAGAGGTCAGGTTCTTCATCACGAGAGTGACGCCGATAACGTTCTCGGGCTTGACGTTGTAGCCGTACTTGGGGTCGGAGGCAACCATGCGGACGAGCTCCTCGGCGGCAGCGGTGATGACGTAGACGTCAATGCCGTTGTTCATCAGCTTGTTGTAGAGCTCGACCTGGCCGGTGAAGATCTTGGGAGGAGACACCTCGGTGGGGGTAATGACATCGCCCTCGTAGTAGGTGGTTGAAATGGTGGTGTTGAGCGCCATGAGCTCGTCCACGTAACCCTTGAGCTCGCTGAGAGGAATGCCGCTGAAGATCTGGGCCGCAAAGGGGTAGCACAACATGTCGTCAACGTCGCACAAGCGGAGGTAGTAGCTGTAGATCGTCTCCGTGTAGTTGGCCGTGTCCTTGAAGGGGATCAACTTCAGCGAGGGATCCATGGCCTCGCGAGTGATGACACCTTTGCTCTCGAGGAACGGCAGCAGCGACTCCTCAAGATCGAAGCGGTAGCTGGTGTTGTCCATGTCGAATACGGCATAGTTGCTCTGGTTGGCGTTGGCAGCAATCATCGCGTTGAGGGACTTCGCCGCCTCGGCAGGCCAGGTCTTCAGCTCGGGGCCAACGGTGTGGTTGCTGGCATAGACCGAAGGAACGGCCGCGACGCCACGGGCGAGGGCCAGCCCGAGGGAGGCAACGATGGGGTTGACGGAGGTCTTCATCTTTGCTTGCGGTGATGGCGTTGTCGAGCTAGTATTCTTGAGGGTAGCTGCGCCTTGCCAAAACTTCGAGACCAATCTGAGAGAATAATGCCGGCAGAGGTAAAGAACGGAACGGAATGGAACGGGAGGGAGCGGGAGAACCCCCCATTTTCAACGGCGGCCGGGCCGTTGTCACGTTAGCAAAATGGAGGCGTCGATTGGACGAAGGCGACCCCGAATTTCGGCTTCACTCAATTGAGGGAATCATGGTCCCTCCTGTTCGCTTACCGCGCTGAGTCTAGTAGATACTGGGGTCGCCAAGGTACCGGACTCGAATGCGAGTGTTGGCGTTCGTTGGCGATGGTGTCGCGACGTCGCGTAACATCCACTTTGTGGGGTTCCCAATTTCCCCGGCTTGTCTTGGTCACATTTGTGACGTCGAGCGGGATTAATGAAATGAGAAGCTGATAAGCTTTTCGTAATCCAGTGGAGTGCTCATGGCCAACCCGATAAGAAACCAGCGCGAGTCAAGCCTCATCGCGGCTCGAGGTTTTCGAGGTCTTCAGCTGTGTCGCATCGGATGAACCGTTCTTCAGCCCTATGCCGCAGCGTGGGGATGATGCACGAAGTGCCAAGGCCAAATGTGTGCATCAGGGGAACCGGATCTGCCAACCCGAAGCAGACGGGTTCAACCAGGGCCCTTGTAGCATCGTTATCACTCGGACGGCTTCACGTCTGAACCCGATCAGGTGATTCAGAAGATAAGACTCGAGGAGCTTGTGGTTGGATCGGGAAACTGGTCGCGTGGGCGCCCGGGAAAAACTCGGTACCTTGGTAGCAATGCGGCGTTGGCCAACGGAAGCCAAGCTCCGCATGTGTACGTGTTTCCGGATACTCGGCTTGGCTGCATTCAATACAAGTTGTGGCTGACTCGTAGCATCTCCTAAAACACAATTATTGTTGATCGCACATTTGAGGAACGCCGATATTGGAGAGAGTCTCGATGTTGGGAAAACCAGCCGCGGATTGGAGCATTGAGCGCGCCACGATTGAGCTATCGTGCGTGACATCGATGCCCCACCTAATGCAGGACCTGAGAAGTCAATGACAGACCTATGAAGCATGAGTTCTTTGTCGATTCGGGTCTTTCATGAGATGCCCTGGCAGACGATTGCATGTTCGAGAATCGCGCATGCCGATGGCTAAGCATCGTCAATATTCATGTTGCTTGAAGTTCGGGACACTTGATGTTATCTAAACAGAGGATAGGTTGATACAAGGTTATACAGAAGTCGCTCTCATCCAATCCTTTGCTTCCAGTCATGAATACAATCACTTCAAGCGTGTTTGAGCAGCGCTCTTCCAGATGTCGACATCGGGCATCGGGGGATCGCCCGGGCGGTCAACCCCGCAGGGCCGACACAACACCACCCGATTCCCGCTCCAGTAGGATGATTTGCCCGATGTTTCCACCGAGAAATCAGACAAACTGCGTCGTTCCAGAAGAAAGAAGGTTTCGTACGACATCTCGTCCCGAATGACAGGCCGGGGAATCCGTCCATTGCCAACTCTTCCCGCAACAACATTACGCTAAGCCTTGGCCGGCTCCACGACACACTCGACTTAAAAGGCTAGCCCAAGATCTTGCGATCTCACATCAAGACGTTTGCCGTAAGTGAATAGTTTATTTGGAAAGAACGGTTTCAACCAAGACCCCATCATCGACAACATGGCCCCTGGTACAATCATCGACCAGACCCCTGCAGACCGCCTGTCTCCAGGCAAGGGCGCTGCTTACGCCGAGTCTGACAGTACCACGGAACTGAACGCTGATAGCGACACTAGCGTATCTGAGACCGGAGGCCGGACCACTTCTAGAATCAAGATGTCTCGGTCCAAGTCAACCAAAGAACAGCTGAATGGCCTGTTCGAAGAAAACATTACGGCCAAGATCTTCAAAACAGCAGCGAATTCTCTGGTTAACAATGTAAGCATCACGAAGTCGAAGGGATGTCGATGAGTTGCTCATGGTATTTAGAACCCCCCTACAGCATACCCCGAGTATGTTCTCCAGACTGGCCCCGAAGCGGGAAAGTATCACCTTCGAGAGGCGTCCTTCTGGACATGCGGGTTCTTCCCTGGGAGCATCTACTCCCTCATCGAGAGACTAGTCAAGTTCCCTCAAACGATGCCAGGTGGTACCGAGAAGGCTGCGTTGCTCTCAGAACTTTGGTCACTCGGCGCCGCATGGTCAGAACCGCTCCACGAGACGGCAAAGCGAACAGACACCCATGACATGTCTTTCATGATTCAGCCATCGATGAGAGTGAGATGGGAGGTTGCACAAGACAAGCAAGCTTTGAACTCCATTATCATTGCAGCGAAAGCTCTTTACACCCGGTACAACGACACCGTTGGAGCGATGCGGTCGTGGGACGCTCTGACTCAACATGGTGTCACCATCACAAGTTTGACTGATGACTTTCTGGTTATCATCGACTCCATGTGCAACCTCGATCTGTTGTACTACGCAGCATCTCATACAGGTGAAACCTATCTGTGGGACGCGGCGACCAAGCATGCGAAAACACTGATCAAATCGAACCTGCGAACGGAAAAGGATCCCAGAGGCCTTGTTACTGGCCCATTCTACAGTACCATTCATGTCATTAACTTCGATCCCAAGAACGGCGAAATCAAGGAAAGACGCACCGGCCAAGGATACAAGGCTGAGTCCACTTGGGCGAGAGGGCAGGCATGGGCCATCTTGGGCTACGCCCAGACTTTCCTGTGGACTGGCGACAAGGAATTCCTGGACGTTGCTCTCGGATTGGCTGAGTACTTCATCTTCCGTCTTGAGACTTCGCCAAAGTCAGTCGAGTTTCCCGTTGAGGGAGAAGACCGCACAAAGGGCCGCTACGTCCCCCTCTGGGATTTTGATGCACCCATTGAGGATGAGGCCAATCCCTTGAGAGACTCTTCGGCCGGCGTTATTGCTGCCAACGGCATGCTCGTTCTCTCTCAAGCTCTGGCAGGCCAGGGCCTCAACGAAGAGAGCGTAAAATGGCGAGACATGGCTACTCTCATTGTCAAGGATACCCTTGACTTCTCGCTGGCCGCAGAGAAGGCGAAGTTTGTTTTCGAAAATAGCAAGATCACGACCATTGACACGGAAGAGGGCAAGACCTTTGAGGCCATTCTGAAAAATGCGACGGCGAACCACAATGCACGGGACCACAAGAGATACTGGGACCATGGGTTGGTATATGGCGACTACTATCTTATCGAATTCGGTAACAGATTGCTGAAGATGGGACTGGTCTGAATATGCATTTATAGACAGGGCAAACTCGGGTATCTCAAATAGACTTCCTACCACCGTCATTACTTCCTACCATACCTTAGAACAAATCACTCCAATCGCGAGTTATCTACTTGATTCCACCCACCCACTGACATACCAGACTGTCCTGGGTTTGCAGTTTGCGCTGTAAACATCATGTCATCGAAACTGATGATTCTATCCATCTCCATGAATCTCTGATCCATCAGCATATGTGAGATGGCGGAAAGCTCATCGGGCGCATCCGATTCACGAGGAGTAAATCCGGTAATGTTAAGCGGAGAACCCATTGGCCCAATCATTGACCCTTGGCGAAGCTGGTTTGGTGACTGCTGAGTGGGAAAGATTGGGGGCGGTCTCGGTTGCGATGCGGCGGACGTCTGGTGAGGTGCCAAGGGGCTCGATGAAGGGGGCTGAGCAGCCTTGGATGGTTGTGAGAAGAGCGCGTTTCCCTGATGGTGGCTGAATCCTGGCGTCTGGGCAGATGGACTGCAACCTTGGCCGCTGATACCGCTGGAGTAACCCAGAACATCGACTGTGAACTGGGAGTCCGTCTCACACTTGTGATGAAGATCCCGTAGTTGAGCAGCATACTTGCCGGCAAGACACAAGGCATGCTTCTCTCGAAGAATTGGGCCGACCCAACGCTTGGCCATTTCCTCCAGTCCTTCCACGAGCAGCCAGAATTCCGGGACAAGGTCTGCATCATAATAACGCCAATGCACTAGATCTTGTTAGACAGTGAATCATGAATGCTCTTTCCCCGGTTGTGAACTTACCCAGCAGGACCCTTGCGCTGATGAAAACGCAAAACGCGAACTGGCTAGTTGCCGGGCTGTTTTCAGGTGTGTATTTGAGGTACTTCTGGGTGATAGTTGCAGTCTCAACTGCGGCAATCTGGCAAGTTTCCGCACTGCAAAAGCTAGGAAGCTTCACAATATTCGACCAACGAGACTCTGGATACGCTATGCGCTGGTGAAGTAGGATCATTGATGTGTTGTGGGTGACGTGCGCCAAGGTCAAGTTAGGATCCATGTTGATGAGCGCTGGTTGTCTGGAGATATTGGAGTCCTTCCATTTCTGAGGCAGAAACATCTTCCAACTATTGAGTGTCAGCATGGGCGCCTGCGCGTTACTAGTGGCGAAACTCACTGCACAAGACGAAGGTCCAGCTCCTTGAACCGTGTGAGCCAGCTGCTAACTTCTTGACGGTCCTGAAAGTTGATCTTTTGCTGAAGGAAGTAGGTCGTCACTCGACTCAACGACTCGGTTGCCTCAATACAGTAAGCAAAGGCGCCAACAGTAGTCATATCGACAGTGTTGGGTCCTTTGTTTGGGTTTGCAGACACTGGCGTTTGCGGCGGCGCATCGGCTGTCTGCTCCGGGCTCGGATAGTGTGCTGGCAAGAAAGCGATGGAATTGCCGATCTTTGCAGCCGACCGATCCCAAATGCCAAAATATGGGGTAATCACCGACTCTTCCTTGTGCCAAAGGCCTCCATCTGCGGGCAGTCTGCGGTGGACATCGTCGGAGGTCAAGCTTGTATTCCAGCTACAAGGACGTTAGACACCCGCGATTGCTGCCAGTTTTGAATATTAAGACCTGAGTTCTTACCCTGTGGTGACCGAACAAAACCTACGCTACTTAGCTTCCTACGTCGACAACTTCTGAATGCAGAATATTTACCTGTCCAAGTTGAAGATGTTCCAAAAGACTCTGCGTCTTTCTTCCTCTTCGGTCCAGTTTTGTGGTGGGTCTATCGAAGGTAAAGGCTTCAATAGAGGCTCTTTTTCGCGATGGTCCGACTCAATGCTCAACTGGAGGTACTCGACTGTTCTTGTTAAGGACCCCACGATTGACCATGCCTTGGATGCATCGCCGTTACCGATCTGAACCTGAACGTTAACAGAAGTCCACTCGTTCCTTGTAAGAAAACTCACATCACAGAAGGCAATGATTATAAGTGCCTGAAGATTCTCCACTGAAAGATGGTCCATTGCGTTGAGAACCACGATGCTCCTGGACCTTGAAGTGCGGCGCTCTACTTCTTGCGCCGAGAGGCGGGTTTCAGGGTTGTCAACGAACCGAAGAGCACCAACCACCATCGCATGGAGTACGACGACCAATCGTGGAAGTTGTTCTGGGTCGTGAACTCGTCGTCTAAATTGAGTCTCATGCAGTATTGGAATCCATGGCTGAATAATGTTGAAGTGAATGTTGATGATATCTTCCAGAAGCTCTGGCGATGGCAAACTTGTGGTAATGTTCTCGAGGTCTTCGAGGGGAAACGCGAGATCGATATTGGGATTGCCGCAGCTGTCAACGCGTCTTCTTTTCCGGGGCTGGTTGTGAGGGTGAGACACTATCTCCAGCCCATCAACTGTGTACCTTCGGGACGAACTGGAGGTTGTAGGCGACAGCACCGCATGGTCGCCAATGCCGTCGGGACTACCTGCTTGAGAGCCTACTTTTGTCTTAGAATTAAGCTTGTGCAACTCACGAGCCAGCAAAGACAAAATGCCGACAACATTCTGAGACTCCGTAGGTCCGCTGCTCGACTCTCCACTTCCGCTCGAGGTCGGAAACTGCAATCCTTGCTCTGATTTGTTCAACAGCGCATTTTCCAATACCTCTGAGCGTTCGTTAGTTCATCTACGTGTTTGGTGCGTGACATCATCGGATGAGTTTAGCTACGCACCTACTCTTCGGTTCAAACTCTCAACCGCTCCAGGCTTGATTCCAGGCTTGTTCTTCTTCAGGTCATAAACACAAGGTGAATCTAGCCAATCAGCATCTCAGGTTCGCAAGTAAGACATCGGCGGAGCCCTCCGGCCGTATGAGTCCGACGTACCCAATCGTTTGCAGTGAGAACATGTCGGCTGGTCGCGCGAGCAGCGGAGCTTCCGGCGCCGACAGCCCTGGCACGATGGGATATCGTTCTCGGAGGACCCATCGTTCGGTTGCTGCGTTGCGGATGCCGACGTGGCCAGCTCCATGGCCTCGAAGAGGATCGCCTGGCAGCGGGTGAGCAGACAGGAGTGGCCGGCGGCACGGGTGGCCGGGCTGAGGGGTCGCAAGCGATGATCGGCCGTAACAAGAAGCACAAGCGAGGGCGGGCGCACACCGGGCGCAAGTGCAGCGCGTCTGTGTCTTCCCGTCGGTTTTGCGTGAGAATCGTCGGCCAGGGAATCGTGCGACGCGACGATGCAGGATGTGGGCAAAGAGGGTTTTCCGCGTTTATGAGGTGGGAATTTGGGGGCGCTTGTGGGGGAACCGGGGGCCCTTCGTCGTTCGGTTGCAAATCGCCGAGGGACTTCGAACGCCGAGGGGGCTAGCTACTCGAGGTGATCTCGCCTCTTGCTTTCTTCGCTCTTCTCCCCCTCAGACGGAGAGACAGACCAGAACGGAGCTTTCCCCGCATTCTCGGCTTCGTGGGACCGGGGTGATGGCAAACAGTGGGCAGTTCCGTGGAACGAGGTTGGTGCGGAGAAACTGGAGAGACGACAGGGATCATGTCGAATAAGCACCCCGGTGAGCTTTTGCCCGATGCCCGGCGCCACACGAACCGCTCACTGCCGCCCGACTGGAGTTCGTGTGGGAGGAGAATTGTGGCTTTGGCTGGGGTAGCGTAGATCAGATGAACGTCGCATCGACGGCTCGTTCACATAAAAAGATACGAGGACGGCGTGGAGTTGCATCTCCAGTCTTTTGGCGTCGGCTCCAGAACCACGGCCTCGGATCTTCTGAGTCCTCCGTGGAGAATCCTCCTTGTTTACAGATACTTCAGATGAAAGCAGCAATGGTCACAACGGCATCGACCACAGTCTCAGGGGAGACTTCTCAACATCAACATGCGACGACGGAACATCGTGTGGCTAAGGACGCAGCGGTCCCAGCTGTTGCTGCGTCAACGGTGATGGAGGAGGCCGGCGAGACTGAAAATCAAGCACCGAAGCGTTCCCTCTGGATCGCATGGCTTTACATGTTCAACTGGTATCCTTCACATCTTTCGAAACAGGAAAAGAAGTTTCTGCGAAAACTTGATGCTTTTCTGCTCACGTTCACATCACTGGCCTTCTTCTTGAAGTGGTTGGATTCTTCCAACATCAACTCCGCTTACGTCTCTGGCATGAAAGAAGAATTGAAGCTTTTTGGAAATGAGTAAGATACTGAGACAACCCGCAACTGGTAGATTGACGGCAACTAACAGAATGAGTGCAGATACTCCATGTTCCAAACGTTCTACAACATCGGATACATCATCTGCCAAGTCCCAGCAATGCTACTACTTTCCCGACCCAAATATTCCCGATACTTTCTACCAACTATGGAGGTACTGTGGAGCGTATTGACATTTGCTCAGTGCAAGCTTCAAACCGCTCCTCAGATCTACGGCACCAGGTTTTTACTCGGCGTACTCGAGACCCCAGTTGCATCAGGTTCTCTGTTCATCTTATCCTCATGGTATAAGCCCGAGGAACTGTTCAAGCGCGCGGGCTTGTGGTATGTGTAAGTGAACACGAATAGACTTCCCCCCATCCGCGACTTCGTACTGACACTCGTCAGATCAAATAACATTGGTGTGATGTTCGGTGGATATCTTCAAGCGGCAGCTTACAAGAACCTAAACGGGGTTCATGGTATGGCAGGATGGCGCTGGCTATTCATCATCGACGGTTGTATCAGTCTTCCCATCGGAATCGCTGGCTACTTCATTTTCCCCGGAATGCCCACCAGCGGCAAGCCATGGTGGCTTACTCAGGAGGAACACGAAATCGGCCAACGAAGAATGCGAGAGGAAGGCATCGAAGAGCCCAAGAAGATCAGCATGCAGATGTTCAAGCGCGTTTTTGGTCACTGGCACTGGTATATCGGCGTTCTCGCCTACGTATTGTTTCTGTCAGGAGCGTACCCTCACGGTTCGTAATTTCATTCACCACCTCATCGCATGATGTGTCTCGCCAGGCATAAGCTGATGCACTCCTCATACAGGCCAGATGGCTCTATGGCTCAAAGATCAAGCAGACAAATGGGGCATTTATACGGTGCCACAGATCAACACCATCCCCACAGGAGCTCAGGGGGTTTCAGTCGTGGCGGCAGTGTTGGCCACATCTCTGTGCATGGTGTATCCCACGTGGGTCATCTTCCAGATAGTCATGGCCATCTTCATGTTTGCGAACATTGTGCAAATGGTTTGGTTCGTGCCGCATGGTCTGCACTTTGTGTCTTACTATCTCTTCGGCGTCAGTGCAGCCGTCACGCCCATCTTGGTACCAACCGTGAACTACTGGCTCAAGGATTCGGCTGAGGCGCGCGCATTCTGCACAGGAAGCATGCTGGTAAGTAGCCTGTACTTTCAGAGATCCGCAAAAGCTAATAAGAGATATCAGACGCTCGGTTTCGCGATCTCGAGCTTTTACCCCCTTGTCGTCTTTCCAGTGGTAGAGGCTCCTCGTTGGAAAAAGGGCTACATTGTCAACTTCTTTTTCATTCTAGGGTGCTGGGCTTCTCTCACGACTGGTTTCTTCCTATATCGCAAGCAAGAAAAGAAGCAGAAACAGCTGGATCTTGACGAAGAGAACCTTAAAGGGGCTGATGTCAAGCACGTGGATTAGCTACCAGACCGTAGGCAACTATTCATATGAACGAACGATGAACAAATGATTGGTATAACTTGTTGCTTGATTCAGTTGGTGACCCACAGATCGTAAGGGTGCCGTTGAGCCGTATGCCGGCAACCAACATAAAGAATAGGCATCCGGCAGATCACACAAACGCCGGAGAATCACCCGGTCATTCGCCCGACGCCCGATTTGATTTGTGGAACTCATTATCCGTCCCCTCTGTCAGGACGAAATAAGACCTAGCAAGGTTGCAATAACTAGTTGCGGCTCTTTTCGCCATCCCGAATAATTCATGCTATTCCAAACTCATCCAAAATGCCACCCCTGCCAGGCTTCTCAGACAACCCTTTTCGGACCCGATCGGACCTGATCCGTGCCACGCTTGCTCTTCTTCGGCCGCTGATACCCCACTTCTCTCCGTCCAAAGCCCGAATCCGGGTCCCAGTCTCAACGGCGACGCACTTTGACGAGACAGCAGCCCAGCTTGAAGGGTTTGCAAGACCACTGTGGGCGGTCGGGGCTCTTCTTCTTGGGGTTGAAGCAACATCTGATCCAGAATTGGCAAATTCGATCAATGAAGTGGTCCAGCCGTGGATCGACGGCTTCATTGCCGGAACTGATCCAGAACATCCAGAGTACTGGGGAAAGATCAACGATATGGACCAACGCATGGTTGAGGCCGAGATTATCTCATTTGCCTTGCTCTCCGCCCCTGAGAAAATTTTCGCTCCACTAAGCGACCAAGCCAAACAGAATGTCACGAACTGGCTTCGTACCCTCAATGGGATGGAGATGCCCAAGAACAACTGGCGCTGGTTCCGAGTCTTTGGTAACCTAGCGCTTAGCAAAGTCTGTGGTGTCCCATTCGAGGACATCAGGGACGAGTTGAACTCGGACCTGGAGCTTTTGGATACCTTCTATCGCATGGATGGATGGTCAGCCGATGGACCTTGGCAGACTGCCAAACAGGCCCATGATGAGTTTGAGCAGATCGTAAAGACGGGGAGACGTGACGCCATTGGAATTGGGCGCCAAGCGGACTACTACTCTGGAAGCTTTGCCATCCAGTTCAGCCAACTGCTTTATTCACGTTTTGCTGCAGATCTAGACCCTAAGCGAAGTGCGGTCTATCGCCAGCGTGCTAGAGACTTTGGAGCTACGTTTTGGAGATACTTCGATGCTGATGGTAAGTATTGCGATTTCCATGTTCAGAAGAATGACAGGTTGCGTCTAACTATTTGAAGGTGCCGCTATCCCCTTCGGTCGATCCCTGACTTACAGGTTTGCCTGCGGTGGCTACTTCGCAGCCGTGGCGCTGGCCCAAGTAGACGACCTGCCAGCATCTCTGAAGACACCCGGTGCCGTGAAGGGGTTCTTAATGAGACATCTGCGATGGTGGGCCAAGAACTCCGACGACATATTCTACCCAGATGGAACTCTGAATATTGGATGGCTGTACCCGTAAGCTTTCACCCGTTTTGTTCCAATTTAGGGCTGTCCCAGTCATTGGCAACTTCATGATGATGAGCCCTAACCTCGACATCAAATCTCCTTCTTGTGAATGGATGGAATGTGTCCGTAGCAGGTACTGACATCGGAGTCAGGAATATGTTCATGTGTGAGGATTACAACTCACCGCAGTCCCCCTACTGGTGCCTGAAGACTCTCGTAGCCGTTGGACTCAGCGAGAACGACTCATTCTGGACTGAAGACGAATCATCCTACCCTGAATCGGCGCCTTCGGACTCAGTGACTGTCGTTCGGGCTCCAGAACAGATTCTCTGCAACCACACTGGCAGCAACCACCACTTCCTTCTCTCGCCGGGCCAATTCGTCGCATGGCCAATGAAAGCAAACCAGGCAAAGTATTGTAAATTTGCTTACTCCTCGGCTTTCGCCTTCTCTGTGCCGACAGGCCCCCTCATCCAACAAATTGCGCCCGACAATGTCCTGGCTCTCAGCAAGGATGGGGGCGAGACCTGGGCAGTCAAGTGGAAGTCTGATGAAGTGAGATTTTCAACAGCTCATCTCAAAAGTTCCTTAGGTTCAGAAAAGGTGCAAGTGGCGAGCGCTGTCTGGTATCCCTGGGGCGATCGTGCGGTCACCGTCGACACGACACTGATTCCGCCGATGAACCGTTGGCCAGACTGGCATGTGCGAGTCCACCGGATCAAAGCCAGTGAGACATTGAAGACATTGCATACGGTCGAGGGCGGGTTCGCTATTTTCAGTCGCAAGTCGGCCGACAGCATGCCACTTCCTGTCACTGATACCATCTCAGATGACGCTACACTGGGCGTAACTGAGGCAATCATTCAAAAGAAGGGTTCAGTGCTGATACTATCCTCCGCTGGTGCGAGTGGTGTGATCACGAAAGGTCTCGTTGGCAGTGGAAGAACATCAGACTGTTCCCCCCTCAAGCCAGATTCCAACACAAACCTGGCCTCCCAGCGAACAATGATCCCAGTCACATCCCACAGCGTTATTGAAGGTATCGAGGCTGGATCTGAGTTCGTTCTGATCGAGTCAATATTTGCAATTTCTACAAAGGCGAATGGCGGGCGGGGCCTGACAGGGAAAGGACTGCAACAGCGTTGGATGGATGTACCTCTTGTCCGCGTTGGGAGTAATCCTGTGTCAAATGGAGAGGAGGTCATCGCGGTTGATGTGTGATGTGGAACGCATTAGACCACAACTTCGAAACAGAGGCGACGATTTCATTGTATGAAGGAGACGTGAATTATTGGTGAGGTTTAATGTACGTTATCATGCCTTCTGACACCTCTTACATCCACAATCGAAACCCCAATTCTTCCTCAGGATCGACATCCTGGCATCCCTTGGCATATCCTTCTCTTCGCCACCCAAATAGGTGATATTCATCTCCTCTCCACTTGCAATGTCCTTTGCAGCCCTGAACTCCCATACCCTGTCTTCCCTCCTCTTCACAATGTTCGGGCCGCAAGAGTGGTTGAAGTAACTAGCCGATGGCCAGCAACCATAACCAAAGAACTCAGACCCCTCGTCTTCCAACGAGCGGATACCGAATGAGTTATGGCTGTCGTGCGAAATGAGTTGATGGAAAGTCTCCGGGGTTGCGAGGAAAAGAAGTCGAAGAGGAAGAATGGCGAGCAGATGCAGATAAGTGCGAGTGAACGCCTTCAAGTTGTCTGCATTGCTGTACGGTGTTGAATCCACAGCGAGCGACAGCACATGCTCCCACTTCTCGGGGTGGTTGTACCGGGCGACGAGACCGCTGACGCAAAAGCTCATGACGTCCGGCTGGATTGGTTGCTGGAGCGCCTTTTGAACAGCTTTGCGGTGTTGCTTTGTGATCTTCACGCCCTCGCCATCCAACTCCGCCATTCTTGACGCCCGGACAAGTTCTGCCTGTGCGTTGGTCTCCTCCCAGGCCTCTGCAATTTCATTTGCTTGCGGCCGGGGTAAACCGATGTCAACCAGTTCATTATCCTCCTTACTCCTCTTCTTGACCAGCTTCTCGACTTCAGTCCATGCCTGGACGCCAAGCTCACCAGTTTCCTGGTGCCACTTCTTCTGGCATTCCTCCGAGCAGAAGGCGAAGCCCACGACCTGATCCCGAATGCGCAGGTCTCGGCCGTAGTCGTACGCGAAGCACTGTCCACAGACCTCGCGCTTGTACTCGCGGAGGAGGGCGAAGACTGTGATGTCCTCTGCACGCCAGAGGAGGGCGTCGGCTCCGATATCTTGGGTAGCGAATACGGCACGACCGGCTGTGGGTGTGTCGCGTACTTCGAACAGGGGCGAGATAGGTGCTCCCGGGAGTTGTGCTTTCGAGAGATCGTCGGAGGGAGCTGAGGAGGCGGAGGAGGGTCTCGAGGCGCTCGATGCTGGATAGCTCGTCAGTGAGGCGGCGGTATCGCTTTCGAGGAGGTCGATGATGGGGTTAGTTGTCGATTGAGACATGTTTTCGCTGTCGGTAGCGGTCATAGTGAGCGATTGTAGGTTAGCCGTGAGTGAAGCAGCCATGTTGAATTTGGTGATGTCCACAGTGAATGAATGCACGTTAGTGGCGGGTGAATGTGGTGATATCAATGCACACGATCTGAGCAATGTGGTGACACGCGGGGTCAATAGGCGTCTGCAACCGGGGCAATTGAGTCTCTGTGGTCAATCTTGGTAGCACTGATGATGCAAGATAGCAATGCAAAGCGAGTGAAGTGTGTTCAACTCCTAGAGGCACGTATACTGCTGCTGGAAATAAGTAATTGAAAGAATGCCATGCTGCAGAAGAGGTGATTTGAAGTATGGGCAATTTGTCTTGGAGGGGTAAAAGGAACGGAGAAAGCGATGAAGTAGGTGGCGGTGGGTTTTTAAATCTCGTGGGTGGACCCGGACCCTGAGATTGGAAAAGCTGACTCTGGACTAGCGTGAAGCAATTCCGATAAGCGAGCTGGGTGCTGCTTGCGGATTGGAAAAAAATCTGTCGTGTTTCGGGGTTAACGAATTGTTCAACGGTCCAGACTCTTCGGGGGCAAGGTCTCAAGAAGCGGTGAAGGACACAGATAGCCGCCCACGCATGGTGCTGTAAAAACTCGAACACGACATTGAATGTCGAGTTCTGGCGGCAACTAATCCGAGAACGGCAGAGACACGCAGGTTTAAACATTTAAGCTTCGGATGAACTATGGTATGAATCAAGGTTTCAGCCTCAACCCGTCAAGGTGAAAGACCACACTGGACAACGACTAACATAGAAAATTTTGGTTAAATGAGACGGGAGTCCTTTGATTGATCAATTTGAAAGAAAGAGACAGACTCGACTCTAGGATGCTGTCCTCGGGCATTTGGTGGTGGAGAGTGACAAAAAGGCTTCGCACAATTGGTCAGCAGAGGGAACCCCTGGCCAATCACATGCTTGCGACCGATCACATGTTCATATATCCAGTCCATGAGCACCCTACATAGTTGCTACTGGACGTCGCCGTATGCCCCGATCTTTCAGAGCTCATCGACGAACATGAGTCGAGAAAATGATTCTCTTACTCCTAAACCCTGTGTGTCGTTCAACAAAGGAAAGTTTCTGGCAGTGTAGAAAGGTAGATGGCATGAAGTAATACACGAAGGTCTACTCCAACCACCTGCCCAAGTTCATTATCTAATATCTAAGCTGCCGGCAAAATTACGATTTTCGTGGGAATAGCGCTGTATTTCGTTATTTTTTTTTTACCCTTGGAGCCATTCGTTACTTGAGGTGGTCGATTACAAATGGAGACAGCGGAGTTTTTGGTGAGCAGAGTTTTTGGGCAGCGGACTTTCACCAAACATGAATCTCACCGTCTTACAAATCAGGAAGGCAGATCGTAGCTTACTCCTGCGTGCCGTCACTCCGACTTCGTGTACTCGATCTCATCCTATCATAGATTCGATCATTGCTGACAGCAGTCAACCACCCTTACCCCATGTTATTTCCGGCTTCGTCAAACGTTCGCTAGAAAGACCATCTGATGTATCATGCGGAGGAGATTGGTCCTCTCGCATGAAGGTACGGTACCCGCAACCCGACGAGATCATATAAGACTCGCGCATTCTCAATCCTCGTGAAATGAGATTTTCCTTTCATTCTGTTACAACGGCATCTGCTTTCCCAAGAACACCGGTCATAGTCATCACTGTCTTCCTCATCTCAACATGGCTTATCCAGAGACGTGTCAGTCAATCAGGCGAACTCTCGGCAGCTTACCCCTGAGTGTTGAAGCCGCTACCGAGACACTGCCCAAGAACCTTGGCTTCAACGACGTCGTCATCAAAATCCACGCAGTTTCTTTGAACTTCAGAGATGTCGGCATACTCCATGGACGTTATCCCGCCAAGTTCATAGACGGAGGTATCATCGCATCTGACTGTGCAGCCGAGGTCGTAGCGGTTGGAAACGCTGTTGAAGACTTCAAGCTGGGGGATCACGTTATGCCTATATTCGACATTAACGACATTGATGACGAGGTTGACGATGATGTCGCAGCACTTGGAGGAGATGCCCAAGGTGTTCTTCGAGAGTATGCAGTCTTTGAGGCGAAGCAGCTCGTTCATCTGCCCGAGTACTTATCCTGGGAGGAGGTATGTTGTTTCTGTGAATGTATATCTTCGGTTTGAGTAGTTACTGACAAAGTCTGCTTTCTTCAGGCATCTACCCTCGCCTGTGCCGAAGTCACTGCTTGGAACGCATTGGACCTCCCCAGCGATGCATCTGAAAAGAACATGAGCGTTCTTTTGCAAGGTACGCAATCTTAACTCACACTACTGTCGACCTAAGTTTAGACTGAATCTTTTATGAATAAGGAACTGGTGGTGTGAGCATGTTCTCCCTCCTCTTGGGCATTGCTGCCGGAGTCCAGCCAATCATAACATCATCTTCCGACCAGAAGATCGCTGCTATCAAGAAGCTTCATCACTCGATCCAAGGAATAAACTACAAGACGACACCCGATGTCGCAGCTGAGGTCCGGCGCATCACCAACGGTAGAGGTGTCGACGTCGTGGTCAACAACACTGGTCCAGCATCCATCATACAAGACTTGGATGCTCTGCGCCAGAAGAACGGCCATGTTTCCCTGGTTGGATTCTTGGACGGTTTCAAGGCAGAGTGGGACCAGAGCGCGATCCTGGGCTTCCTGAGCAAGAGAGCTAGTCTGAGGTGAGTTCAGGAAAAACAAAAGACTACAAGCTGTGCTAATCACTCTTCGAAATTGTAGGGGCATTAAAGTTGGGTCCAAGAAAGATTACATCCAGCTCTTGGACTTCCTCGAGAAGCATCACATTGCGCTCACTCCTCTAATTGACCGTGTTTTCTCTTTCTCCGAGTCTCGGGAAGCTTGCGACTACCTGTATTCCGGAAAGCACGTGGGAAAGGTGGTGATCAAAGTCTAAGGGATGATGTGTAACCGTTCTCAATGATACGTTGGCATTTCCCGAAGTAACACACATTATATTGGTTTTGCTTTGTCACAATGAGAGTGTCATAGTTCCTGATGATGTGTATCTATACAATACGAAATTTTCTGTTGTGCAATCGACTCGGGACTATTGGTTGCACAAATCAACGGATAGCTCATCCACTTTTGCAAGACAAGGTAGCTAGGCTGCGCTAGCTGTCAACAGACATCATAGCCAGCGGAGGCTGATTTGTTGCCCGAAGAAAAGAAGCGGTGGGCTGACGTGACGATGCTTGACATGCACGAATCAAGGGCTGTCAACGCCGATGTATCTGTCAACATTCAGAAAAAGGTCAATGGGACGGCCGTTGGCTCAGGGGCCATACCTATTATTGGGCAACCCACAACATTATACCAAAGGTCTTGGGTATTCTGGTACTCCATTGGAACTAGCGGAGCAGTCATTGACATATGAGGGCGGAGGAAATCTTGTTATCAGCAATACGGAGCAGGACCAACACGTTGGAGCGACGTGCAACTTCCCTATCCATGCACCTCGCGAGTCAGCAGCCCATGACCCTCCCAATGATGCCCATGTTCGCCAGATGGGATTCGCGAGTGCATGCCAACACAAACTGCACCAACAAGACAAGATTCCCAGATTTAGCCGACACAGCCGATGTTGGAACCGATGGAGACTTTTAGCTCTGCAGGGGTATCGGGCGAGGTGTTTGCCAGCTCACCATCCTCGATCTCCATGGCGTATCGTTGGTTGAATGAGATGCCCTTGGGAAACGTCAAAATCCAGTTTTCCATTCATTAAACAATCAAATCATCTACCGCGAGTATCTCGGAGTCACTGCAGGAGTAAATCTAGATGTGCAGGGGTATAAAAATATTCTTGGTTGGTAAGCCTGCCCTAGATGCCCCATCACACCCTCCGCCTGACAGGGTCTTCGAGAAACCCACTCACTCTGTCGTCTGATTTTCGCGGTCTGGAGGCGCGGTACTTCTTCACAACGCGCATGCAAGCCAGGAGGTGCGGGGTTGGGTTACAAATAATACGTCGGTATTCATTCTGTTCAAGTCTATCGGTAAGGGTGTCTTTTGTGGCCGGGCGTTGGTTGCCACATTTCATCAGGGGTTGTACAGACGGAATTCACCTGGGGAACATCCTCCAGCCACGCCAACTCGCCTGCGATAATAACACATCATTGGCATTGATGAAAGTCAAATTCGTTGTCTACTTAGAGTTTTGAATGGGCTTGAATGTTGATACTGAAGCCAGACTGTACATACATATCCAACCGCATCACGAGCCCGAAAGTCCCAACCATGTCCAAGAATTCGCCGGCGAGGACTACCAACAGATCTCTATCTGCAAGGGACCAGGGTCTCCTGCGGCCCCCAGTGTCGGAACCAACAATTAGCAACACACCACTGGCATGTTTCTAGCCCCTCCCAGTCGCAGAAATCTGCAGCGGGGACGAGAACATCCCGATGACGTGTCATGGGAACCACATCATTCATAACTCGGAGACTGCTCCGAAGGCTGTAGGCTTCGACTGATGAGGGACTTCCAAGATTGGTACCATCCTCTACGAAAGGTGCCGCAAACCATCACACAATCCAGATCGACAAGATGTATGGAACGCTCTCTTTTGACAAGAACGAAGACAATGCTTCAACGGAGTTCTACGCATTTTCATCGATCCGCGGCAGGCGGCAGAGGCAGCCAGCGTGCGACGAATGTCGAAGAGCACGCGTCAAGTGTCGAGAGAAGTTCAGCAAAGACAAATGTGCCCGGTGTCACAGCACGAGAAGAACATGCACATACAGCTCAAATCAACTTGCATCTCGACAATCGAGTTGCAAGGATGTACCAACTAGAACAACTAGACCAGCCAAAGTCATCGGGGAGAAAACGGTCCAGGATGGGCACAGCCACACAGCCATAAGTCTACCGCCGCCAAGAGCGCTCAGCGCAACACCAAGCGGACAGGTCGATTTTGTTGGGAGAGAAAACATCTTCGATTTTCAGTTGGACAACATCGATATAATTGGCGACCTGAATGAAAGCCCAAGAACGGCGGCTACATCTCGAGAAACAGCGAGTCGACAAGCTGAAGATGATATTGACGACATGGGCAGTCTGTTTGGTTTTATAAACGACACTTGTGTCACGTCACTTGTCCCAGACATGATTTCAACTTCAGAGTATATCGATGAAAGGTCCATCGACAACCATTGTCTTTCAAATCGGGCTTTATCAACAGCACCCTCCTCATCGGCAGTCAAAAGTAGAAGGAGTACACCACATGGGCAAGATGGACGAGCCAAAACATTGGAAACCCCTCTGGAGACACCACTTGATCACTCGTGGGCTTCAAAGCATTTGGAGTGTACCCAAGATAAGGTGCCTGCCCATCTATCACCTCTGAATGGGTTTCGCGATGTCATGGACGTCATACGACTTCCTCAAAGCCCTTCCCCATTCGACTCGGCAGCCTCACCTTCGAGCGTGTGCACATGCCTCCAAGACCTGACTGCAGATTTATTCGGTCTCCAGACATCTGGCGAGAATGTTCGAGTGGACCGTTTACTGCTTCTCTTCAAGCGTTGCATATACCGGTGGAAGGGGGTCGACACGTGCGCTTCGGCATGTTCTACTACCCCGAGCCTCGCGCTTCTCATGTTGATGAATGTGCAACAATTGGTCTCGCTGCTATTGAGAGCTTCATCTTCAGCAAGATCAGGAGACGTAGCAAAAGATCCAGGACTGTCAGGTTCTCCTTTGAACATCAATATGGGATCATTCGTTGTGGTGGATAGGGCTGATCGGCGATTCATCACTCAACACCTTATAACTTCGAGAATGAAGGAATTGTCTTCTTTTATTTCAACTACGAGTCTCAAAGTGAATTCATCTGGCCTGTACACTGTATATGAAGAGTACCAGCGGCAAATGGAAAGGCTTAGGCAAGCGTTTACGTAGAAGTTAGAAGATATCTGGAAGAGCTGCAATTGGACCCTTCAAAAACATGAGACTGCCAATATTTTCGGCTCAAAAACATCAGCAATGGTGATTTCACACAGCGTCGGATGCGCAAAAGGCCAATTATATGTTTTAAATGTCAGACCTTCGCAGCCTTGTCACTGTATGGGGGGACATGCGCCTCAGTTGGTTGATTGTGGTGAGCCCAGTGCCGATCTCTATTGATTTTACATGGAGTTGCCTCCGACATCTGTCAACAAAAGTTCATCATCTCAAAAGGAAAAGCGTGATTTTACATAGTTCAAGTTTAAATGGTTCACAGTGATGTTGACAAGATAGCACGGCTTGCGATTGGGCCCAATGCAATGCGGTGCCAAGCAAAGCAAAGCGTTTCCGTGGATGTCTCCTTGTGAAATTATGGGACTTGTGTTACACGAGTGGATGAGGAGTATTCGGGCAAACAGTCGCAAACATCCAAAGACAGATAATATTCCGCACAGCCTGCTCGAGCCACACGTTCGAGTGTGCATACGTTGGTGCAAGTTGCACGCTTCAGTGGGACCACGTTGTCGCTGTCGAGTATGATTGGGGGAGGTGTTCAGGGTCAGACTCATCTTCCGTCTTACATATTCCGCAAAGGGTTATTGCTCTAAATTGGCACATACCACCCCGGCATCGACTTTCGCCCGGCCTTTTACTTCTTTTCCTGCAACTGGGTGATTTGTCCGCATTCCAGCTTCAGCCTGCTCAAGATCCAGGTTCGTAAAGCACACTCTTTATCTATAAGAAAAGGGCAACGCTACCCATCCTACATAAAATGGCTCGGATTCTTGAGACGAACCTTCTGTTCTTGGGTAGAAATCTTGGAGAATCCGCAAATTATCCGACACAATGTTCAACCTTTTTGCCAATTATTGGAGATCACCGCAAGCTCAGCGTGTGTCAACTGATGAAGTTATTCCCGTGGGATATTTTGATGATACCATCATTTTCAGAAACTTTGTCTTCTACGCCCTCTTCGACTTTGGCAGCGTCCTTGCGCCTGGATTACTACATCACTCTCTAGAAGATCTACTAAATCAGCCAGGTTGGAATAAGTTGGGAGCCAGATTGAGAAGAAATGTAAGGCATGGTGCTCTAATCATCCGAAAAAGTACGTATTGTTGTACAATTGAAGAGGATCTGACTTGGAATGGCCGTATAGGACCGCGGAGAGCTTGAACACCACATCCCGAAAGCGTTTTCCGCAGACCGCCCAGCCATCGGATTTGAACATGTTGACCTAAGTCATCTGGCCGCCGAGGATCATCCCACTGCATCCAAAATACCCCGCCCACCGAGCAGCGGTCAGCCTACTATTGTCGGTGACCCCAGCCATCTATCGGACCTATACCTCGGCCCTGATATTCCCAGAGGATTGAATGACTACCTCTTAGCGGATCGGCCACAGCTTGGACTGCGTATCGTCTCCTTCAAGAACTCGACAGTCATAGTTCTTCATTGGCTGCATTTGTCGGCTGATGCCGTATCTATCGGGTCTCTTCTCAACGCTTGGTCGCTAAAACTTCAAGGGCGGGAAGATGAGATACAAAAGCCACTGACAGGTGCCTATGCTCTAGAAGATTTAGGCAAGAGTCCGACCAGGCCACACGTCCTCGCTAATCAGCATATGTCCATGATCAGTCTAGGCAAGTGGCTCTTCTGGAACTTCTACAATCTGGTCGTCAGGTCGAAGGAGAATCGCGTTGTCTGCATTCCTGCTGAGTACCTCCGGGGGCTCAAGGAAAAGGCCATGGCTGAGCTTGAGGCGCAGCCAAGTATCGACAGCAAGGAAAAGCCAAAGTTTTTGAGTGAAGGAGACGTGATCCTAGCATGGGTTGCACGCCTCTCATTTCCAAGTCTCTCTGAAAATTCTGAGTGTACGGTGAGTAATCATAAAAATATTCAAAAGCTGGTGTAGCATACTGACATAATGGCACTTCTAGATGGCGCTACAGCAGGTTTATGAGTGGCGACGGGCTTTGAAAGACCTCATACCTCACGATAGGCCGATACTAAGCAATTGCGTCGGCTTTGTTGTAACTCTGATACCCGCGAAAGATCTTCTTCACAAGCCGCTGAGCTATGTGGCTTCCCAAATTCGTCGTACGCTCATTGAGCAAGGCTCACGAGAGCAGATTGAAGCCTATACATCACTCATCCGGCAGGACCCTATCAACAAGGCCCCTCCTCTGTTTGGCGACACCTCTATGAAGCTTTTGATGTTCACGAACTGGCAAAGGGCTAGACTCTACGAGACCGATTTCTCAGCGGCATCTGTCACCAAACTTGATGGCCCCCTGTTTCCTTCGTACATCCAGGCAGTCCCAGGCCCTTATGAGTTTAATGATGGGCTCATTCTTTTTGGCAAGGACTCCTCAGGCAACTACTGGTTTGGAGGACAGAGAGCGCAGGGTCAATGGGGTATGATGGAGCGGAAGATAGAAGAAGGCATGAAAGACGTTTGAGGGAAGAACATAGCCGTTTACGTAGGACGCCTATGCCATCTAACAAACAGTTCCGGTTTCCACCACAATACATGCACTCTGCTCTGCTCTATGAATTTGATATCTTTATCCACGAGCTCCATGTCATACGACCACAGAAGTTTCGCCAACATGAGGTTCAACTCCATCCATGCAAAGCTTAACGTAGTGAATTTGTCAGACCCGTCGAATTTCAGAGCGATAAGAGTGAATTATGACTTACTTTCTTCCTAAGCAGTCCCGAGGACCAAGCAAAAACGGACGACTGGCATCCTTATTATCTTGGCAATAAGGGTCCAACCATCGCTCTGGTTTGAAAAGCCAGGGGTCGGAGAAATACTCTGGATTGTGAACAGTGGACCATGGACTGACGCTGATGTCGGTCTGTACGTCCATCAGTAGTTGTTTTAATTGTTAAAGAATGCACCGATCGCCCTGATTTGTTCAACTCACGCCTTCAGGTATGTATTGGCCGTGCAGCTCAAAGCCAGGAGAGAGCCTAGTCGCGCCCCCAGAAGCGGGAGGAAACAGTCTCAGACCTTCATTGATAACAGCTTGCAGGTATGGTAGCTGCTGGGCCTTCGTTCCGGTTATTTCGTCGTAGGCTTTGAAAGCGACACGAATCTCCTGGCTGAGAAGTTCCAGTTTCTCTGGATTTTGACCGAGGAAACATGTCAAAGCTGATAGAGTAGTTGCCACAGTCTCTCCACCAGCAATTCTGCAGGGTCACGTTAGGTAATTTATCTATTAAAATTTCATGGAAGCAAACTCGACGAGGTCTTGATTGAACGTACGCGATTGTTGAAACGTGAGCTGTCATTTCCTCCTTGGAGACTTCTCCTGCGCGAACCTTGTCGACGAGCGGACTGACGAAGTCGCTTCGAGTCGCTTTGACTTGAAGACGGCTAAAGAGAGGTTTCGTTAGTTCATGAGTTGACTGAGAGCCGTTGGGCAACTTTCAACTTACTTCTCGACCTGTTGGCGGCTATAGTTGGAATGCTGATTGTTGGTGACGATCCATGTGGGAATGAGTAGTCTTGCAAGTTTAGACACCCACCCGATGCGCCGCAAATTGTCAATCAGAGTCACGATGTAGAGATGCTCGAGGGCAGTATCCGCCCAGGAATTCAGGATATCTGGTCTTGGAATCAGCGGAGCTGCCATCTACCAAAGCATTGGACCTGACCGAAGCCAGAGATGAGTCTGCTCACCAATGTCAAGATTGCGGAAGCTCTCTCCGAAAGCCATCTCGCCAAGAATCTCAAAGGAATTCATGTTGTAACATTTGGTCATGTTCAAACCTTTTGTTCCAGAGCCTCCTTTTTCTCCCATTTTCGTAACAAACCTGTCAACAATTTCCGAGATAATATCTTCTTGTTCGACCAAAACACGTTGGGAAAAAGATGGGCTCAACATCTTGCGCATGACGGAGTGTTTCTGGGGATCACGCTCGCTTCCGATGCATCTGCTGCTGAAGCCGGCAGCCAGGACGTCATAGAAAGGCCCTTTCCGCGCAATTTGCCTGCTGCTTCCGGGGTGACCGTAGATGGCTTTCCAGCTCTCCGCACTGGCAAACGAAAGCTCGTTAGGCGAGATCCGGACTATATTGCCTGGAAAAATATGTCAGAAACAATGTCGCGTGCAATAAAAGCAATAATGGTTCGAAACACACCGTATTTGGCATGGGCTCGCTCAACTGCAATATAGATCTTGCCCCGAGAGCTGTGAAAGAAACGGTATAACTAATTTGTGAATTTCGCGTTAATAGCATAGTTTGGTGATGTAATTTCTGTCTCTCTGCCTACCAAAGAACACCGGCCAAGAGTTGGTCCTGGAAACTTTGCTAGGGGATGAAACCATAAATTGTAGCTCCATACGGCAATACATCGACAAATAATCTTATGTGTATCAATCAGTGATATCGCTCTTAGTACTCCTCAGATGTGTGAATGAACCTTACAATAGTAATTATCCATGTGACCACTGCTTTCCATTCCCAATGCTGCGGCGTGTTGTGGACTGTTTTGGCAAGCTGGGACCCGATAGACCAGCTAGACCTGGATTCACGAGTCTCATTTACGATGACATTATCGTAATTCATGGTGAGTCGCGTTCTTCGGATATCGTAGCGCAGTACTGCGAATCCCCAAGGAATGACGAATCTACCTCCACATATACTGTTGGTGCGCCCCTTCTCAGTGTACGACAACCAACCAGAGGTAGCCGGTGAGTTCCTATTAGGAATTTACCGATCGCTGGATCCCGAAATGGAAATCCTCGATACTCGTTTTGGAAAGAACATCCAGAAGGATTCATGGGCGACTCAGATAGGGGTTTGCTCGACGAATGTGCAACTTCATGTCTCTTATGACGGCTTTTCTTCATTCGATTATCTCTTGACTATTAGGACGTGGGCATTTACTTGTCACATTAAAGCTAAACTCTGCCGGCTGCACTCATTTATGTGGAGAAAATGCTTCAGCAGCAGTTCCATAGTTACGGTGGCATGAAATGTGGCACAATCCAATACATTGGTAGGTGCACATGAACAACTTGTAATAGGGGTCACTTGGTATGATGTTGAGCTTCATTGAAGTAAAAACAATCAAAAATCACTGTTGATGCATGCAAAAACAACATGCTGCGCGAAAGTTCCTGTATTTCTAAATGGTCCCTGATTTCAGGGTTTGTCAAGAGTTCTACTACGAGAAATAGTAACGCCAACATCCTTGCATCAACTTTTGTATCGGTCCATGATAACCTTCACTCCAATGCATTCCAATTTTCTCAATAACGGTCCAGGTTCCTTCTATGCGGGCGGCAGATGCATGATGCCTGTTTCGTGGACAACATGGCCCTCGCGGCCTAAGTAACGACCTGTTTTAAAGCTGCTGATGTTGTTAGCTTTCCTCGTCCGAATGTTCATGATAAGATAGTCGAAACTTTGGACCAACTTGCCTCCAATACAAATTCCCTTGCGCCAACGCCCTGCAAACCTCGACAAATCTCATAGCTTCGCGGTCGATTTTCTCTCCATAGGACGGCAGCTCTGCTAGAGCAAGATACCACCTTCGGTAACATTGGTTGACCATATTACCAATTTCGTCCATTGCCTGCTGGACACTGAGACCATCTTTCTCCATGAGCAGCGAAATCAGGTTGTGGTCTACGCCTAAGGCCAGGTCTTTGCGGTAAGACAAGACGTCGTTCACCCTAGAAGAACGCAAAGTGTCAGCTTGAAAGGCTTGAATACAAAATGCTGTGCACTCTTAATTCTTACAATATCACTAGGTCTGCCGAGACAGTCATGCATTCCTGCAGGCTTGGATGCTCGTACACGTGCTGTGGCAGTTTGATGTTTGAGCCGTACTCGGTCAGATTGATGGCTGGGTACACGCCAATTGTGCCTCTGCGCATGTTCATGTACTCATCTACGTCGCGTGTGAAGTTTTGGCCGCTGACTTGCTGGTCGACCTGCACGAGGAGTTGTCCAAAGTAGCGATTGTGTTGATCAATCCATCGGTTTTGCATCTCTACGCTCGAATGTCAGTGCCGTACGAGCTTGCGTCTTCAAGCATGCCCAAAACCTGGTCAGCTGCCACAAGGCGAGGGTGGGCAGTGAGAGGAAGCGGTGGTCTGTTCCAAGGAGAATGTAGAACAAACCTAGACTAGATACTTCGCTAATGGCGTCCCAGCATCTCTGAAACACATATCGAATAGGATTAGAATCAGCAGTGTAGCGAGGCGCATCACCGCCCATGATGGCTATGTTTTGACTGATCTCCTCAGCAGCAGCAGCCGGGTCCTCTCTGAGGTGTCCTTCGTCAAACTCTTTCATGACGATGCGTTATCAGTAACTTGGTAGAACATGTTCGAAATTGAAGAGCCACGTACGATCGTCGAAAAGGAATACCTGTTGAGGTGATGATTAGTCAATATTTGGAAGCATATGAGTTGGCTTAGTGGAAGAACGAACCCAGTGATGCCAATCCAACATGATTTTCAGGCGGTCTTCTGAGGCGATTGGCGACCAAATTGATGCCAGGAAACACAGATCAACTTTGGAGTTCTTTGCTGCTTCCGCCTCGTCGTACTTCATAACACTGCCGGACGAAGCCCAGTGCGTTAATTTCGGGCTGAAAACCATTTCGCGTCGCAATACCACATTCTAGGATTGGATTTGAAACGCCTGCTTACCTTGCAATCCATTCGTCTCCAATAGCTTTTACCTCAAAGTAGTTGGGATTGACAACAAGCTTTGTGGACATGATGGAACCGAATAGCTCTGGGATGCGAACGAAAGGCGGCCGTTTGGCAATCTGCTTTCTTTCTGGTTTTGATTGCATCGGGGACGTCAAACTAATGGTTTCGTAGCCAGAGTCTGAGCTGTTGCTACTGGCATCGTCACAGGCGGGATCCATCTCGACGTCCTGCGATTGGCGTAAGAGCGTTGCCATATTCGTAGGTTCTAACTTCCGATGATAGACGTGTAAGGCGAATCGAATAATTCTTGACGAGACTTGGATGTTTGGAGTGAGCGACACTACCAGATATTATCGACCATCGATCACCCGTTTCATATGGGTTAGGCGTAGAGGTTTCCCTCCGATTCTTAAGTATGACGCCTCATCGTCGTTTGCCTTACGCAAGACGTAATCGTGTGATAGCAGGGGGTATACTGCCGTACGGCAGCATATCTGAAGCCTGTGATTGAGGTGGAAAAGCATCTATGAGCACAAACCGGTGTACTGTAGGCTTACATTCTCCCAAAGGAGAGCATCTGATACGGCCAAACGGCAATTGCCAAAAAGAGTAAATGCCGACAGACCATAGCATAGCTTTCGTGCCGGAGGCTCGTCTATTCAAAAAAAAAAAAAAAAAAAAAAAAAAAAAAAAAAAAAATATCAATAAGCTAATCTCAATCTAGAAATTCCACTTGGAATTCTCATTTTGGTAATGTCCTCTTTTCTCAGCATGAAATCGGGCTTTGCCAGGAGAGTAAAATCGTGCGACCCCGGTTCTCTGGCGTTGCCGTGTGTGGGCCTCCTGGATGGATGTTTTTGTAGACAAGTCCCTGTGACTCAGTGCAGTTTGGACGCGTTTATAGCGCATTTCCACAATTCCAGCAGCGATGGAGGGTGATGAAATCGGCAACTTTGACCTCAACTCTGACGGAGGCGACGTCTTCCCAAGGATGCATGGGATTTCACCAGCCGAGTTCAGTCGGATCTGTAGCAGGATTGATGCACGCGCCTCCAGCCAAACGAGAACGATGTTCTTTTTGATCTGGTAAAGAAGATGAGGATATGCATCGATCCATTGCTAATTACCCCTTTGCCCTTCTTCATTTAGCCACCGACCAACATCACTCATGCCTTTCCGGCTGATCCGCATACCTCCATCCACTCCATCGTTTGTCGCTTCACATGATACGTCCCCTCCTCGATTAAGGTGGTGTGTGGTACCCGTGCAACCTGATGCCTAAGATGCATGTAATACTCATCTAGGACCAATTTGTTCACGTTGATTTTGGTCGCCCCTGCAGCGATGCATTGCCGCATAAGATCCGACGGGAATCCATTTGTGCCGTGAAGAGCAACCCGTACTCTCCCACCAATCTGTTTTTGTATGTTGTCGAACCTGATTCTCGATTAGAGGCGTACCAAATATTAACCAGCGCAGCGGCATACCTTTCGAAGTCCAATTGCGGACCTTGCTTTCCGTATTCGCCGTGGACGTTACCGAAAGCCGGAGCCAGAGCATCAACGCCTGTAGCGATGAACTCGTCAACTTCTTCAGGCGTCGTCTTGCTCGCTTCCAGCCCGGCCGTGTCCATCACCCCATCTTCAGCGCCCTCGATCCTCCCAGGTTCTGCTTCTGTGGCAATACCGCGCTCGTGGCAGTACTTGACCCAAGTTGCGGTCTTCTCTAAATTCTCATCCTTCTCATAGTGCGACATATCGACCATGATGCTGTCGAAGGGGAGGTTGTCGACCGCATGCTTGATGATTTTCTCATCTTGCGCGTGGTCTAGATGTATCGAAATCGGCACACTTGCTCGGCTGATGGATTCCTTGGCAGTCCTGACGAGCAGACCGTCGGCGTAGGTCACCGCCCATGGAAAGAATTGGAGGATGAGGGGTGACTGAGCTTGCTCAGCAGCGGCAACAAGTCCGTAGATCTGCTCAAGGTTGTACGCAATTGCTGCGATCACGCCATATCGCCCCTTTTCAGCCTTCCGTAAGATCTGGAGATGTCGATTGTTGTCTTTCCAATTGGTCGGCACGGCCATGATGTGTGTGTAAACGTTCGAGCTAGGATAATGCTGATAGTGATGTGTTCGTCAAGTGGCATTCTTTGAAAACCCCGAGTATTGGATATTTGACTTATTTCTGTGCATGATCCGATATCGATAGTGGCGAATTTACGTCAAGCACATGACGAATGGGTCCGGGGTGATGTGTTGGCTTCCGTGTCGAGGAAATCGAGTGGCAGTGGGTCTGGGTCGTCACGAGGGACGTCACGATCACCAACCAACACGAACCATTGTTCCATGTTGACCTTTTTCGTGTCCCATCCCCGCTTCTCTGACATGCATGAAAACTGCAAAATGAAGTGGTGAAGCCTGGGCTCAAAATGCTTCACAGAGGTTTTGTATGATGCGGCTCGAGCTTGAGCACTAATGCGAAGTCAGGGAACTTTCATGTTAGGTTCCTGGTAGTGAAGTTTCCGTTTCCTTTTCTACCAAGTGATTTGAATCTGTGTTCAAGTTCATTTTTCTGGAGTCGTTCCTCAATTACTCTCTGAGATCTCCCATCTTGTCGAGAGTTCCTCTCCTAGCGGCTTGACTGGCCAGCCGGATCTCTCGCGACAGGCCTCCAATAGACCTAGAACGCAATTCCGTTCTCTCCTGCTTTCGAGAGGAATTCCGGCTAAGACCATGAGCATTCGGTCTAGTTCAGAAGCCGGCGGTGACGATGACATACCTATGTAAAGACACTGAGAACACATGACACTCGATGGGTAGTCAGAGAGCGTTAAGGCAATCCCGCACACCTTCTTCACGCATTCCATGAGACGCTTCCGTTGCTGTGTGTACTGCTCTAGACCTCCTAGGACTGGCACATTCAAAAGCAAAAGTATGTGAGCGCAGTAATAGACTTGGAATGCGATCGCTTGACAGGGTGTCAGTAAATATCTTGGTCGCTTGGGGCGGTGCCCAAAATGTCACAGCTTACCGCATGCCGGGGGGTGAATCCAGATTGGCTCAAATGCTTCGTCCACAGAGCCGGCGTAGGGCAGTGGTTGGAATTCTGCCGTCAAATGCCTCCTCCAGTTTTCCAAGTGATCTTTGAGTGCATCAGCCGCAGCAACTCTAGCAATCGGGTCATTCTTCGCTGCTTCTGTGTCTTCTTTGGAACAGAATGCTACGACTTGGGCAAAGAAGTACACGGAACGAGCTGCAAGTTGATAAGGATCAAGCTCATCCAATGTCTTGACCGGCCTCCAGAATGTGAAGGGGCGACGCTTTTCACGAAATGCAGCCCAAACATCTTGGCAAAGCCACGTCCACCATACTGCTTGCTTCAATCCCCCAGAGTCACCATGTATGGTTTGAGAGCGCTGTATCCAGTGAACACCTTTGAGATGTCTTTCCCAGTCTTGTCGTGATCCATCCAACATCTCATATGCAGATATGATGGATGAAGTAGCGAGCAGTTCAAGGCTTGTCTTGTATGTATCGTACTGCATTGCCTCTTGGATGTAGTGCAGAGTCTTGTAGTAATACTTTAAGGCCTCGTTCAGATCTTGATGATCTTTCTCTCCAACTTTTGAGCTCAAAGAAAGATGGCGAGCCGAAAGCGCCAAGACGGCGTTCATGAGACCTACATTATGCATCTAGATCAAGGTATTACTGCTAAGTGACAGGCTCTGCAGAGAAGGCTTCCATGAGAGACATACCGCGAGTTGGGGAACTTGTGTTCCAAAAGGTCTTCTAGGGTCGAAGAAGTCCATCTACTAAAGATTTAGAACGGCCAAACGCCGGGGAAATATGTCTACGCACCCACATGCTGATATGCCTCACAAAGTTCTGGAAAATCACATGCTCATGAGAAGAGATGTGTATTGGGCTTGTCGAGTACCAGTTCTGCTTCTCAAACTGTTGGTAGTCGCTTAACCTTGGTGTCCTCTCCGTCAAATAAGAGTTGGAAGTGCAGGGAGTCGGAGATAGCCCAACTGAGGAAACCCTCGGTTGAGCTTTTCTTACTGCTGGTGACTGCACAACGGAACTTCCAAAAATATTGACACTTTCTTCATCCACGTTGAAGCTTGTAAAGTCGAACTCTTGCATGGCAGCATCTTGAAGAAGTAGGTCAACCCATACTGCCGTTGCGTTTTCCAAATTCGCCCCATAAGAGCTGCTTGTTGTAGCTGAATTGTGAGGCGTAATACCCGTGCATCTTGTCTCTGGAGGATGCTCCGGACCTCCAGCCTGAACATTGGGTGTTTCATTGATGCGAAAATCTGGTGATGTCTCATCCTGGGCTCCAGCACTAAGGCCGGCCTCCGGCGTCGTATTAGGTATGTTCAGTTGCGGCTGTTCATCCCATGATACTACGGGTGCGGAAATACTCTCCTCATCGTTGACTGCCGGAGGTGTTTCTTGGGGCTCTGGGGATTGCTGCTCGGGGCTGACTGATCGAGGAGGCAAAGAAGACTCTTGCTGTGCTGCATCGCTCTCATGTTGAGTATGAGCCACATCCCCGGGGCTGCCAGTGCGTTTTCTGTTTGGTGGTCGCCGTGGCGCATAGATACAGATGTGTTTGGTCCTTTCACAACCTCCGCAAGTAGGCTTTTTCTCGTCGCACTTGACGTGGCGGCGACGGCAGGTTGCGCTATGCGGTATACGTTTAGCCAATGAAATATGAGACCATACGTCCGATGGATAGAGGGAAAATAGGTGTATTACCATCCAGTTGTGTTTCTCAAGCCCCGGCCTCTGGTCAGTCGACCTCTGGTGAAGTATCGTTTAGTTCCCTCCTCCTCGATCACCATGTTGTGGAATTCAGTGGGTACTTTGCGCCCTGACAGATATTGGAACGATAACTGTGCTCGAAGTCACGGATGGCAGAGACCAAGGCTGCGGTGATACCTGGTGGCATCATTCGTGGGGTCATTGAAAGCAACTTTGGGAGAATCCGAGCAGCGCGAAGGAAGCCGCATGGAGATCTTGCAGCCGGTGCGGGGTAATCTGGGGCAACGGTCCACAATTTGGAGACCCGAGCTTGGGTTCCGGATGTTCCGTAACAGCCCGGTGGGCGGCCGGCCCTGGCGCCGATGTTGTCTGGTGTGTGAATGCCATACAGCCCTCAGAAGCTAGTATCTGTTGGTCGAGAGACGAAATTCGAAGGCTTCTAGTGGCGTGGTCGAGACGAGACGAAGTATATCTTCTTGTCGACCTGTAACACCGACAAAATGGCTCACACACATCGGGTTTCCCTCGAGACGAGGGAGTGGGACCTTCACTGGTACGTTGATCATGCGGGGTAGACCACATCGTTTGTTCACAGGGTAACTCACCCCAGGTTCGATTCAAGTAGTCTGCTCTTCCGCCGTCCTTGAGTCTCAGTACCGTTGATGACAAAAGAGGCTACTCGACTCTTTAGCATCCAACGTTCTCACAATGGCTCTGTCTAGTTGCCGTCTGTTGAGAGGCAAAACCGCTGCCATCACAGGAGGCACAACTGGTATCGGCCGTGCGATTACTTTGGAATATCTGAGACAGGGAGCCAATGTCGCTGTAAATCATTTGGGCCTGCCCCAAGACGAGAAGCACCGACATAGTCTATTGGAGGAGGCGGAAAGTATCGCAAAAGCTGGCACCAAAGATCAACCGACTGGCCAGCTGATAGAACTTGCTGGAGACGTCACCAACCCCGAGACTGGCAAAACTCTTGTCAGTGCAGCAGTCAAGAAATGGGGTGGACTTGACGTTTTTGTTGCCAATGCAGGAATTTTCAAGGCTGCGGAGTTTCTCACGTACGTTGGCCCTTCTTTGCATCATTCTCAGCCTCGAGGTTGCTAACATTATGAGAACTCAGTCTTGAAAAAGATGTATTCGACAAAAGTATGCAAGTCAACGTCAACGGGGCGTTCTACTCCTGTCAGGCGGCGGCCAACCAGATGGTGAAGCAAGGACGCGGCGGATCGATCATTGGAATATCATCAATCTCTGCTCTCGTTGGTGGTGGCCTACAAACACATTACACTCCGACAAAAGCCGCTGTGTTGTCCATGATACAGTCAATGGCAATTGCGTTGGCGAAGGACAAGATTCGGTGTAATGCATTGTTGCCAGGCACTATTCACACACAACTTGCGGAGCCTGATATGCAGAATGAAGAAAAGCGCAAATATCTCCAGCAGCGCATACCCATGGGTGTTGGAAAGCCCCAAGACTTGGCAGGGCCAGCAGTCTTCTTGGCCTGTCCGGAGCTGAGCGGATTCATGACGGGATCTCAGGTGCTCGTTGACGGAGGAATGTTTGTAAATTTGCAGTAATCGAATGTGCTTGCTACTGGGGTGAAGGTCTTATACCGTAAATGAGATACTATGACCATGACTACATGTTCAATGAAGTGAAGGCATCATCTGATCTAATTTTGGAATTAATAAATGGTCTACTCTTACCAACGGCCCGCTATCCCTTCGAAAAGTAAGTTGTGGGGAACGGCGTGGACAAATATCCCGGGTTGCCTGCGGCATTCTACAGAGCCGCAAATAGAGTCGGGGGGATCAAATACTTGCGGTAGACGTGCTGCACCTGCATCAGCCCTACTAATTATTCCTAGATCTCTGCTCGTTGTTGTGGGCCGGCATACCTTGTGTTGGTTCCATGGTTATGCATGTTGACTGTCATCGCCGGACCAGCTCAGTGGAATTCCGGCTCACAGGATCCATCTGCAAGGTGCGGTGCACATACTTACCAGGGGACCTTGAAGGAAATGAGACCATGTGCGGCGAATGTCTCGATGCAGCCATCATTCGCGCGCGGGCTCATCTTCGTGGGACTTCGATTTGTCGTGTTTTGTCAAGGCCAGCGGCGCCTATGTCATTAGCTTACGGAAGCTGGTAACGAGTTCGCCAAGACCCTAAATCCCGCAATCCTACGTCAAAGCCAAGAGATTCAGTCCTATCGGCGATGCCCTGCAGATGACATCGGTGGTGCTCCACTTAGCCGTTGCTTACCTACCCGGCGCGCCTGAGTGCCAGTCTGACCGACCCCATTCTCAAGACTTAGTCATGGCTCATGAAAGCAGAAACACTATTCCATTGCTGTGCGCATCGTGAATGAAGTTGGTGATCAGGAAGCTTAGCAAGTTCTTCATGCTGGTTCCAGAAGGAAAATGCACCCCAAGCCGCGCGCTAATTAGTACAGCGTGAGCAAAACTATGAAGCCGGTGTCAAGAAATGCAATGATTATGAAGCCTCTAGAGCAAATTGATATCTCGGAGGCAGCGACAAATGCATTTCTTGCTAGGTGGATGTGAACGTTTTCACGCGCGGGAAGGTTAGGTCAGCAACGATAGGGTGCCACGGGTAGCGAGGCGCAAGTAGGAACATCCATCCTTGGACTAATTTTTGCCCGGAGTCCCCGCCCACGATGTCAGTCATTGAGTAACTAAACTAAGTGCTCAATCATTGACCATCCTTTATCCAGCTTCCATGATTATCCGGTGCTCACAAAGACAAAGATATTTTGTAATATATCTTAGTAAACAGTAGAAGAGCACTGCCATCTGAAGTCATGGTCGATGAGAAGCAACCACCGAGTTAATTCACTGGAAACTCCCAACCTAGTCTCGTCAAACAGAGAAAAATATAAAGACTTTCAGGCCTTTTTGAAGAATGTCATTTCGGCCATGGACTGTCATACAATTTCCGATCTTCCACGACCAAGCAACGAAATCCTCTAACGAATATGTCGACCTTGAACAGCAAGCACGGGACTCAAAGCCACAGAGCTTCAACCTCGGGTGTCGAAGCAGCAGAAGCTTCAGCCATGACAGATCTCACACCAGAAGAGCAGAAGAAAATCATGAGGCGGGTTGACATTCGTGTCGTGGCCACTGTCGGGCTTTTGTATTGCTTTTCTGTCATTGACCGATCGAACCTACCCTCCGCCGCCGTGGCTGGTATGACTGAAGATTTGAACCTCATCGGAAACCGTTATGTAAGTCATTTGAATGGGCAGGTTTTGGACTCCTTGGAATTTGTTTCCGACTTGAACAAAAGTATTGGGGATGTTAACTCTAACGTTAATTTCAATAAAGTCGATTATCAGCCTTGTATTCTTCACGACCTATACAACCTTTCAGCCAATCTCAATCATTCTCGCTCGAATCATTGGCCCAAGAGCCTACTTCACGGGTGTCACAATGATTTGCGGGTTTATTGTCATTGGCATGGCCTTCCTGAAGCATTGGGGCCAGATGGTTGCTCTGAGAGTCATTCTCGGGGCTCTTGACTCCGGTTTCTTCCCCACTTGTGTTTACCTTCTCAGTACCTGGTACACTCGCTGTGAGTTTACATTACCTGAACATGAACAGGTTGAGATATTGATCTGCCATAGACGAGGTTGGCAAGCGTTATTCAGCCTTTTACATTGTGGTGTGTCTCGCCACTGCGTTCTCTGGGATCCTGGCATTTGGGGTATGGTGGTCTTATTCAATATCAACCAGGGTGCCTAAGACTAACTGGGTGGTATAGTTCACCAAATTGGAAGGAAAGGCGGGACTCAGGGGTTGGTCATGGATTTTCCTCATGGAAGGCATCATCACCTGTTGTCTCGGAGTCCTTTGCTATTTCGTATTGGTCGGTTTCCCCGATACCAAAAAGCGAACCTGGGGATTTCTGTCTCAGCGGGAAATTTCATGGGTTATATCTCGTGTTCAAGATGATCGTGGGGATGCAAAGCTCCCCGCTCTCAGTATCAAAGGATTTCTGCGAGGCGGGGCTGATGTCAAGGTCTGGGCATTTGCACTGATTTACTTCAATCAGGCACTTGTCAACTTTGGTGCGTTCTTGAGTTTTCGTGTATCATGGCTTGAACTGACATCCTGTTTCTTCAGCTTTGTCATTCTTTCTTCCCATTATATTGAAGGAGAACATGGGCTTCAGCACTGGAAAAGCCCAGATCATGATCGCCCCACCGTATGTGCTCGGTGCGATTCTCATGTGGATCTCTGGGTGGCTAGGAGATCACTTCATGGTTCGTGGTCCCATCATCATAGGCGATATGGTTGTCGCCATTGTTGGAACCGCTTTGGTCGGGTTCCACAGCAACGTGGCTGTACGGTACACCGGCGTCTTTCTTCTTACCGCCGGCTCTTTCTCTTCTATTCCTGTCGTCATGGCCTATCAGGCAAATAACATCCGAGGACAATGGAAGCGGGCATTCTCTAGCGGCCTGGTCGTTGCGTTCGGTGGTGTCGGTGGCATCGCCGGTTCTCTCATTTTCCGGTAAGTATTCATCTCAGAAGCCCATCATTTCAGCGTCCGTTTCAAACTTGACACAATCCCAAACTCTGATCAAATTACAGGAGTCAAGATCAGCCCAGGTATCTCCCAGGCTTAAGCACCTGCATGGGATGTGCCGTCTTGAATACCATCATTATTCTCGGCCTCAGCGCTTACTTTTACTACTGGAACGCTAAGGCTGAGCGCGGTGAGATTGAGCTTGAAGCCTCAGAGGCAAGTACCATCCATTTACCTCATGTTAACGGGCAATCTGAATCTAACTTGCTCCTATTTTCTTCAAGGAAACTGATGCTTCCAATTTCCGATACACTTACTGAGTTATTTCGAAGAAGAATCATTATGATCACTCGAATAAAGCATGCACCTAATACGAGTTTCGTATCATTTTTTCAAGGCGATTATGACCACCGACTAGTGCTCGACTGCTATTGCTGGAGGAATCCAACTGCGCAAGACATACTTGCACCACTCTCTCATTACTCATCATGTACCTTATAACCATCCAATCGTTACCTAGAAAATAAAAAAGCAACCCTTCAACCCATGACTCGCTGTTGCCGTCTCATCAAGAAAGACTTGCGATGCGGTTCTTCGACCCCAAACTCAGTGACAGTCGTTTCCACCGTTTTGAGAAGCTGGAACCCTAACTTCTGATACATCGGCTGCGCGGCCATCGTAGCCATGACCCAAACCTTCATTCCAACAGCATCTGCTTGCTCTAGACCCTTTTTGACAAGGGCGGACGCAATCCCTTTCCGTCTGTGTTGCGGATGTACTGTCAGATAGTCGAGGACTTTTAAAGTTAGTCTTGGCTCACTTCCGAGTGATATGGTGCAAGTATTGAGCTGACTGAATCAAATCGGGCCAACATACCCAGAAATGGTCCTTCTTGGGATTTCATGAGTTCGTTCTCAGCATTCTCGAGGGGAAGACCAAGAGCCTCTTGCAGACGCCAATCCATCCCTGGAATCATACCTTCCTCGGTGTTGGCTTGGAACTTGGCCTTGAAACTTTCTGATTCATCGTCGGTTGGTTCTCGGACAAGTGCCTCTGGCCATTTCAATGTGCTTCTGGCTTCAGGCAGAATCCACCGAGCATACCCAATAATTTCACCAGTGTCGTCATCAGTGGCTTTCAAATGGCGCTTTCCTTCGCGACCTGATGCAAGACCATGCGGCATTCGAGCAGCGGCACCTCTAATGATTTCTTCTAGTGTGGTCGACTTCCAAAGAGCTCGCCAGTGGGCGTCGGTGTGGTAAAATGCCGTCATGTTGTTCTTGGAAACCCCTTGAGCGTCATCATAGTCGACGGCAGATATCGTGAAAGTCATCTTCTTGTGGGTGGAATATTGACTAGGGGGATCTTAACAAAGCCGGCCCTCAAAATTGAAGTAAGAATAAAGACACTGATGTTTGGCACAGACCTTGGAGTTGGATGATCAATGTATCGAATAAGGCAATCTGGTTTTTTTATACGATGCCTTATTTTCTTTTCCAAGGACACTCGTACATAATCTCGTCATGGGTAAAAATACGTGTTCTCTTCTGAACCCAGATCGTATGACTCCGAGAATTAAGAGGGGAGAGCCTGGTGTTATCGCATCGTCAGCTGGACCCCTGCCAGTAACTTGATTGTACGTGGCCTTTGTAAGCCGGCTACAAGCGGCAGCTTAAACACCTCCTGGCTCAGGTCTGACACCGTCATCACAGTTGCTAACGTAGGTAGTGGGCGATAAGCACGAAGTGGTTTGAACATATTGACGGGACCCTTGATCGTCCATATGCACCTTCCAGTTGACTAGTTACTCTGATACAGATGGAGTAACTTTGCATACCAGCCAGAAGCGCGTAGCAGCTTTCCGTAAGGGGGCCATGTTGAGGGTGAATGGACTGACACCCCGTGCCTCCAGCTGGACTCAGTGATAAGATCCATGTACGTCAATCCTCGCTTAGAGGCCGTCTGACCCGACAGATCATGTCTACCAGCGCTGACTCATCCTGGCTGGGCGCTAAACCTGCTGCCTCAGAAGTGGTCGATTTCTCCTTTGTCTACGGATAGACCCCACTCGTTCAACACCACTATGATGAGTGATTGCCTGCACGAAGGCAACCATCTATCGGTCAAGATTCCTGCTGATCTTTTTTCCTCCCATTGGGCACTGTCACCAAAGCGATGTCCTTGTGCCTGCAGCCTATCAAAGCCTTTCTCCAATCACATTTGGCAGCCAGAAGCGAGGGACGTGCCGAAACGCAGGGAGCAACACATTGCGACTTTTGCAAAAGATTCATTTCCGCGATGAAAAGAAAGCCAACCGGCCACGTAACTCTTGACCTCGAGCCTTTCAATCAAGTTGTGTCTTCAGCATGCACTCGTCATCGACCACTATTGGAGAGGATAACGAGCTGGTTAGACTTGCAGGAGGGAGCCACAGAACCACTGCACCTGTTCAGAAACTACTTCGATTATTCAGTCACATTTACGCTGAAAGATAATTATGGTCAATCGTCGCCTTCATTAGATGTATTGGAAAGCCTTGACGAAAAGCAATTTGTTGGATATGGGATCCAACTTGATCCCTCCTGGATCGACAACAAGACTCTTATTCGGTGGTACGACACATGCACGTCCGGCCACAGAGAAAGGTGCAGCAAACCCGAGTATCTTGGGTACCTTCCCAAACCTGGGTTGAGGATTCTGATCGACGTCACGCAAAATTGCCTGACTCCAGCCCCTGAAAATGCTTCTTACATGGCGCTCAGTTACGTCTGGGGCAAAGTGGACATGCCAAAAACATTCACAGCAAACCTACCTCAACTACAAAAGCTAGGGGCCTTGAACAACACTGCTCTTCCAAAAACAATCCGCCATGCTATGTATATGACTAGACTGCTTGGCGAACGTTATCTTTGGGTGGACAGCCTCTGCATCGTGCAGGACGATGAAGAATTTCTCAACGGTCATCTAGGCCGAATGGCATCCATCTTCGCCCATGCTCAAGCTGTCATCGTCCCAATCGACGGAGAGAATGCCGAAAGTGGGATTCCGGGGTTGAAAGAGGCGCCTGCGGCGCAACCCAGGCACCTTGAGCAGGAGACTATCCCATTTGGGGAGAGGTCGCTTCTCATTCGTACCAAGATGGGTCTGCGTGAAAGGGGTGAATCTTCATCCAAAAAGGCTGACTACTTCGATCGTGGATGGACGTTTCAAGAGTATCTGTTCGCACGAAGACGCATATGCTTCGAGAATAGTAGCGTATGGTTTCAGTGCTGTCAATCTACCCAGTACGAAGACCACAGCCATCCGGACCTTCCCGACCGCAATCGCGACTTCTTGTTGGATGTTGGGTACCCATCGCTCACCGTCTTTTCACGTCTAGTGGAAGATTTCAATCAAAGACAACTCAGCTACCCGCAAGACTGTCTCGCTGCTATAGCGGGAATGCTTCCATGTTACTCAAGGGCATTCAAGGGAGGGTTTCTTTGCGGGCTCCCAGAGATGTTTTTCGATGCAGCTTTACTTTGGCAGCCTGGAGATGATCTTGTACGTCGCGTACCAGTAGACACAGGTACAACATGCGGCGGCATCAACAGTGGGAGCCTGCCGACCTGGTCCTGGGTAGGATGGCAAGGCCGGCTCGATTTTGCGGGTTGGGCAACAGGGAATGACTTCGTGGCCGCATGCAGCGGCTGGATCGCCTCTTCACGGCAACAAATTATCCCAATTACCAAATGGTTCACCAGCTCTGATGTCACTGGCAGGACTGGCAAGAGACCGGTGGAAGTTGAGTGGGCGCTATGGAGAGATCGCCACAAAGACCCAAAGTGTCCCCTCCCTTCAGGGTGGACACGAAGAAGGCGGCGAAAAGGCGAGAGCTTGACCATAGAGGAATTCCCCGACGGTTTCGGCGAGTATTTGTACAAGCACGAGTCTTGCGCAGCACGGTTTTGGTACCCTATACCTCTCTCGGATCCAGACTACCCGCACCAGCAAAAGGTTTCCAGCTTCTCTGAGGCGACAAACCTCTTTGGTTCCGTGCAAACGGCACATCTTTCAGCTTCAGGCGCAGTATGGATGCATAAAGATATAACTAGCATGGGGCCAGTTAATCCATCAACTGCTCATGTGTCAATGCGCACTTCTCAGAACGAATGGGCCGGAGTGATACGACTGCACAGCCGGGATCACTTCGAAAGACAAGGTTTGGACCCGGCGAGAAGTCCTGTTGAGCTGCAGCTGATTGCCATATCCCGGGGTTTCATCGCAAATGGCCTTGAGAGTTATATTGCAAGAGAAATTCCAGAGTATGTTTTGGAAGAACGACCAAAGGCTGGCGAGAAGTACGAATTTTACAATATCATGTGGATCAGCTGGAGGAATGGGATTGCTTATCGCGAGGGCCTTGGTCGGGTGCACAAAGACAAGTGGGATTCTCTCCAGGTCTCAAGTATTGATATCGTACTTGGATAATATTAATAATGAGGACATTGTTGCCAACTTTTTCTAATAGTCTACATGTAGTGGTACCCGAGGGTATTTCAGTCAAGATTTTCAGTCGCATACCTGAGAGAACCCCTCATACTGTCTGCTTAAGTCGGCCAAGCATGAAAGCATCGAGGTACTCCAAACTTGACTTCAAATCAGATTTGAGCAGAGATTTTGCCGCCGTCATGGGTAGTCTCTCGGGAGCGGGATATGCTAGGTATGGCAAGGAACGAGTCCTATGGGCGGCGCGAAACACCTATTTGATGTCAATATCAATTGTCTTTCCGATGAGACACTCGGTGGCAAACTTACTCTAAGGCGCTTTACAACGTCCTCCATCTCTTCAGCAATCCGCACATGGAGCTTGTTTTCGGGAGAAAGCTGGTCTCTAAAAGAATGCTTCCGGAAGGCTTTGCCTAGTGCGCGCTGCCTTACAGGCACACTACGCTCCAGGTCTTCCTCTGATAGGTAAGGTTCGAGACCAAGGAAGGCGTCCAACGCCTGGAAAAGCAAGACCTGGTTCCCGCTCAAGCCGTTGAATCGAACGTCGGGCTGCTCTTTGTTGCCGGCGCTCCAGGCGAAAAAGCTCTGTACTCTTGAAAGCCACACCGACCGAGGGATGCGAGTTTCATGCATACGGTTGTAATAGCTTTTCAGTACTGTCCTCAACTGTGTGCCAACAGCCGCCACATGACGCGCACACTCTGCCATGTCGCCTCTTGTCCAAGTGATAGTGGCTTGAAGCATCTCATAGTAAACGGACACGGCTCGGACTTCGGTTTCGTGGAAAATACGTGCGAACGCCTCTTCGGCCGCAACGATGTGTGGCGTCATACCAGTGTTAGCTCGAAACATGTATTCGCCATCGACGTCGAAGTTCAATATCAGATTACTGGTATTGTTTCCAGCATCAGATGCGCAATCAAAACGTCGCTGCATGTACTTCCAAGGGAGAACCAGCTCCTCAGGCAAGTCGATCTGCGTCTCCATCTGGGCTACTTTCACAACCGGAATAGTAGCCCATCGATACGCATGTCTGCAGGAAGCGATGCAGCAATAGAAGGCGTTGTATACATCCTGAGGCATCGCGTTCCTCTGGCCGGCCTCGGTGCTGCTTAGAAGAACTTCGACCTGGGACAGGTCAACTTCTTCACGCAGGAGTGTTCGGAATCGGGAGCGGAACTCGGCGATGCGGGCGAGATTGACGTTGTCGTCCAGAGAAGGGTTGGCTTGTGGGATTTGGGGGGCCAGCTCCATATAAATCTTCCGGTACGGCCGCAGAGCTTCGGGCCAGGCACCGAGAGCATGGTTCGCTCGGGGTGGCCAGGACCCGGCTCCATCGTTCTTGACAAGATCGGAGAGCACAGCGGCTATCTCGTGACGGCCAACGAGTCTTTTGATATTTTCGACGTTTCGGTCTCTCAATTCTTCGTCGGTCTCTTCGAAGACTGGTTTCTCATCCAAGACCTTGGGTCGTTTGTACGACCAGAAAAGCTTCCATACCCGGGACGCCAGACAAGCAGCCCCAAGGCAACAGAAATATGTGATGAAGACTTCCGCTCTCATTATAGCAGTCTCTTACTGAAGGAGATTCGATGTTGACGGACGATGCAGTTGACCCTGGGGAAGGCTGAGCAGATAGAAATGAGTGAAGGGAGCGGTGTGTCACGCCAAATGTAGACGGAATGATGGGAGTATAAATAGTCGGCTCCGGATTACCAGCACTCTCTCGACCAAATACAGTTGCCTCATCCTGATCTCATTTGCGACACCGAAACTGCGGACACATGTGTGACTACCTAGCTGTGCCTCCTATCACCAGAACCCACAAGTGACTGTGCCCCATCCACGCGCCTTCCTTCACCCGGCATCGATGCCCAAAAGAGATTCATTAAACGCAATCTCCAGTTTAATCCAAGCTGTTACGCCCGAAATCGTAAATGAGGACTTTTCCACAGCCAATCATACCTGAAAAATTGCAACTCAAGGTTGGGGGCGTTTGAACCTCAAAAGTCTAGATTTTGATACGGGCGTAGTAGGCGACCCACCCACATACAAGAATGAAATTCCAACAAGATGGGAGCCTAAAAGTCGTTGCGGCCTCAGTCCCAACTAAGAATAGGACATGGCTAGCATCGGAATGACAAAGACTGGATTTCAGCCATCCTGCTTCCCAAATTCCGTAAATGGCAGAATGTTTCGAAAACGAAAATATAGTCAGCCTAACGGAACTAGACCACAACAATTTGCTTTGGAATCATCAGCGTCAGCAGTAAGAATCTGTGAAGATTAAAAGCTCGAAAACGGAGGCGAGATTGACATTTTGATGGATACTAGAGAACCTTCTCATGATTACTCCCCTGTTATGACAACATGATTACAAGATCGCGGCGGTTAGACGTTCTCCTCTGAGACTAAACCATTAGGCGAACCTCGTGACGACAGGACTCTCGAGAGATCCCGGTACTTTCTTTCAAAATGGCTATAAGAGGAATCACGTATCAAGATCGTAATTGTTTCTTGGTCCAATCTTTTTGAGTCAGTGTTTGTCTGGAAGACGGGCAACCGGTCTTGCCCCTTCGGCAAGTGTTGAATCTTGATGCAAATCTCGGTAAATCTTAGAATGGGTAGCTGTTCGGGAGCCTCTATCTCGCTGGATTTATAGGCCACAGCAATGGGTACATCTAGTGCCTTTGATGGTAGGCAACTTACCTAGTCACTTAGGTAGTCACAGAAACTATCAGCCATCCTCGACCACCAATGGTTTCGTTTGGTTTTAGCCGCAGGTACTTTGCGCCAGTCTGTCTAAGGAGGAGTTTGGGAACTGATTACTACTAAGCTGAAAATCATGTTTTCCCGTGTCCCAATTCCATCCGAAAGTTTGCAAATCTCGAGCTCAGCCACGAATGGTGAGACATAGATTGGACGGCCTAGTTGAACGACTAGCATAGTACTTTATGCTAATGAAGGTTGTGATTCTGATTAACATGCTCAAGGTGCTAGCTTCAAGGTTACGTCAACGTTTTGCTGGAGTTTCTTCTCGCATCTCCACATATGGACGTGCATGGAGGCAGCCATCTGCGGCCCAAATTTGTACTTCTCAGATCTAATTCGCCAGTCTCCCAACATTCCATCTTGATGGTGACATGCAAGAAGATGCAATCCAATACCATACCAGTGGAACGGCCGTACCACGTGTTCATCCCCGTAGATGCGTGTAGTTCCGCAATAGAAGCCCTGATATTGCATGCTGCGATTTGGGCACATGCAGCAGGATAGCCCTCTAATTAACTCATGCATATTCTATCCAGACCATAATAGATCGGATGGATCAAATCACATACGAATCATGTTCAGACCAGACGTCGGAATTACTGACGGCCACAGCTGACCTAGCGGGACCAGGAGTACGCTCGGTCTAGTTCCACCTGAAGCCAGAAAGCGCCTTACCCGCTCAACTAGCCAATGGTTCCATGGAACTGAAGCCATACGTCCGCTATCCAATGACCAGAGGAAGCGAAATCGTCCACGTCTTCCTGCAGTGCGATCAAATCCGGAGTCACGATATTGTGCTGGTTGCAGAGCGCGTAAAAGATATCGAACTCTCCATCCACTCACCGGACTAGCTTGCATCGCAACACCGAATATTGGTGCTCACAGACAGGTCATGTGGGAAGCAATCAGGCAGGACAAAAGCCTGTGGTATCGCTACCGCTTTTGACCAGCCTAAAAGCAATGCCTCCCACAAATGCTCGACTGCATGCCCAGAACTCATTTTTTCTCCGCAACTACCCGACAGTGCCCTACCCGACCCCTCTATTTAATGTCGGCGCTTGTATCAGTTTCGTCGGACTGTTTTTGCCGTGGCAAATGATCAACTGCCGTTGGTTAGACGTCGTTCGATAGCGCACGTACAGGGGCGCGGATCCCTCTCAACCCTATGCACCCCGCAGGCCCGGTCTGGCAGGTCATCCGTTGTGTTGTTGGCCGTGCGGGGTGATACGGATATGTGTATGGGACGATCACAGAACTTCTGTTAAACAGCTTGATAGCGCAACGTTGAACCGAAGGAATGCAACGTTGTTGGGGGTTTGGTGAGGAGATGGAGGAGATAGCGGTGCTTCCCCTTGTCGAACGACCTATTTCGCCCGACAGCTGGGCCGAGACCCCGACTCCCCCGCCTCTACATCCGCCACCAACTCTTAAGTCGGGAGACGGGTTTTCCGACATATATTGTCGGAGCTGTCCCCGCGCTCCGAACGATGTAGAATTGTCAGTCCGGTGCTCATCTCTTTCTCTGAGTTGTCTCGTCAATTACTTTCACCGGGGCCCGGACGGACGGCACCACCGCGTGGAGTTCTGAAGCCAAAATGTCCGGAAAAGCGGAGATCACCGCCGACCAGCCGTCCCCGGCCGCGGACGATATCGAGAAGATCCCGGCCAAAGTTGAGAGCAATGAGCGGATCGGGGACCAGATCTCCCATGAGAAACTGGAGGAATTGGCACCAAACGGCGAGCACGACTACGTCTTGGAAAAGATCAATGGCATGACGGAGGAAGAGGCCATCGAGATCATCGAAGAGAGCGTGGAATTCTTCAAGGACGACTGGAACTTTCCCTCTGATATGCGAGAGCGGATGAAAAGACTTCTCGAGGGACCGAAATCATATGGCGAGTTTTACGACCGCGATCTAAGGATCGACGCGGTCATGATCCGCTACTCGTCTCCTTACCCCGGCGTTCGCGCCGTCGCCGAGATTCTGGACGACCAAAACGTCCCGATCGAAACCATCCGGGCCTATTTCCTGGGCATTGGATGGGCTGTCATCGGCACCTTCATCTCGACATTTTTTAACTCCAGGTTCCCTGCCATTTGTGAGTCTCCTGGGATTCATAGGCGTCATGCTAGTGCTAGTTTTGCCTTTTTGTCTTCTCGCTAATCTCTTGGGCATATAGCTTTGAGCGGACAGGTCATCCAGATTCTGTTGTTCCCATGCGCAAAAGTTCTGGAATTCATCCTACCTGACTGGGGCTTCACAGCTTTCGGTGTCCGCCACTCCTTGAACCCGGGTCCGTGGACTTTCAAGGAGCAAATGTTCGCGACCATCACTTACAATATCGCCATTTACACGACCAACAGTTATGGAATGATCCTCGTTCAAAAGTCGCCAGTCTACTACGGCCTTGATTTCGTCAATTTCGGCTACCAGATCATGTTGACGCTGTTCGTACAGCTGATGGGTATGGGTTTCGCGGGATACCTCCGCCGGTTCAGCGTCTATCCCGTCAAGGCACTGTGGCCGACGATCCTGCCGACCATTGCTATGAACCGGGCGCTTACGCGGCCAGAGCCCAGGGAGAACATCAACGGATGGACAATCTCTCGATACAAGTTCTTCTACGTCTGTACTATTTGCATGTTCTTCTACTACTGGATTCCTGGTTACTTGTTTACTGCTCTGGCGACCTTCAACTGGATGACCTGGATTTCGCCTCAAAATGTTACCCTCGCAATCATCACCGGTTCTTCCCTTGGACTGGGGCTGTTCAACCCCATCACCACGTTCGATTGGAATATCGCCACGTCCTCGTATGCAGCGTTGTCTATGCCATTTTTCGCTACTTGCACCCGTATGTTGCCTCCAAACGCCCCGGAAGGTGTAATTGACTGACGTTGAGACCAGAATACTGCGGCGCCATTCTCGGCGGAGTCATCATTCTTGGAATTTACTATACCAACATGTACAACACGGCGTATCTTCCCATCAACTCGTCCTCGCCGTTTGCCAACGACGGCACCCCATATGTGGTCCAAAACGTGGTCGTCGACAACAAGTTGAACGAGACTCTCTACCAAGACTACTCCCCTCCGTTCTACTCAGCCGGCTATCTCATCACAGTTGGAGGCAACTACTGCTTCTACCCGATTTATTTCCTCTACATCATGGGTAGGTCATACCAGTGGCGGGTATTCCCACTGAGGCTGAGCTAACATGTTGAAGGCAACCAATGGAAGACAATTTCTGCAGCCTACGTTGATTTCTACAAGGGTCTTCGTTACAAGAAGGGCAACTACGATGGCGCGATGGACGTCCACAGCAGACTCATGGCCAAGTACAAGGAGGTCCCCGACTGGTGGTTCCTCCTGATTCTCGTAGCCGCCATTGTCGTCTCCTGCATATTCCTCAGCATCTACCCGCTCGACACACCCATCTGGATTACGTTCCTCATGATCGCCATCAACTTGGTCTTCGCCGTCCCTCTCTCGTTCCTTTCGGCGACGACGGGAACCAACCTGGGTCTCGGCGCGTTGATCCAGGTCATCACCGGCTACATGCTGCCCGGCAACACCAACGCTTTCCTCTTCTCGCAGACTTTGGGCTCTTGGGCGCTCGCGGGCTACGGTGACAACTACGTGCAAGACCAGAAGATGGCTCACTACACGAAGATCGCACCGCGCGCGGTGTTCAGAAGTCAGATTGGGACTATCATCATCACCTGCTTCGTGGCTGTTGCGACTCAGAACTTCATTTTGGAAAATGTCAAGGGGCTTTGCACCCCTGACCAGCCGAGCCGGTTCACCTGCGCAAATGACGGTGCACCACTTTACACCAACTCTCTGGTCCGTTCAACAAACACGCTCACGCTATGAACAAGAATACTGACAACCGCCTAGATGTGGGGTCTTTTGGGCTCAGAACGCATGTTCGTCTCATTCTACCCAATCCTCAAGTGTAAGTGCTTCTCCACTCAACATCAGAGACCCGACTGACACCAAATATGCAGGGTGCTTCCTCATCGGCACGCTCATCGCCATCGTTTTCCTGGTCGGCCAAGGATACGGCCCCAAGTACCTGCCCGGCGTCCGCGAGAAGCTGCGCGTCAAGCTCAGCCCCAAGACATTTACCTTCCTCGACCGGACCTTATTCCCCTTCGTCGCCTCTCTCCTCTGGCTCAACCCCGTTCTCGTCATCCAAGGCATCCAGCACTGGGCGCCATCCAATCTTTCGTACAAGACGCCGGGTATGATTCTGGGTTTCATCTTCATGTACTGGTTGCCCCGGCACAGGCTGGCTTGGTGGGAAAAGTACAACTACGTCCTGTCGGCCGCTTTGACTGCCGGTGTGGCGGTCTCGGCGCTCGTCATGTTTTTCGCCGTCGGCTATAATCCTATAGCCCTGAAATGGTGGGGGAACACGGTGAGTGGTGCAGGAGTAGACGGCAGTCAGGTCGGGATTCTGCCCATCCCAGAAAGGGGCTATTTTGGACCAGAGAAGGGAGCGTTTTAGACGTCTTGAGACAACAAGGAGCACACCATCAACATTGCAAACTGATGTAGGAAGAGCTATTGTATCCGGCATCTTGTCGGGTTCTCCGGACTCTGGCGGAGACGCATCCCCGTGGGGGCCGGAGAGGTGGAGCCGTCACGGGATCTTGGCTCAATGCGGTCTCCTGGCGCCGCCGTTTGACATTAAGAGTTAAGCCCCTTAATCCAAAAATATCACGCATGACGACTCAAGTACTCGGGCTTTCTTGATGCAATATATGGTGAACCGCAGCAGTTATGAGGAATTGTAAGTACTTTTGTGGTATATAAAGATCTGGAAAAGTATGGACAAGAAGATGGCTTTCAAAGCTGAGCCGACATGTGCTAACCCCAATCCCAATGTGAACGCCGTTCTAACTGCAGCAGGGCTGCATGCAATGAAACGTAATCTGACAAGTCATGAGTGTGATGATGCGTGCGTGCACAACACGGTTTACTGCTGGTTGAACAGGTACACGTTCTGCTCAAGCTGGCGGGTGTTGAGCTGCAGCATGTTAGCAATGACTCGGCAACGACGGACAATGTAAGGACTTACGAAGCTCATGCTAATGTTGTGAAGGTTGGTGGCACCCATCTGAGCGCCGTCACGGACGATCTCGGTCTTCATGATGTTGATGGCCTTGGTGACACCCTCAAGACCGTAGCAGTTGGCGTACATGAAACTTCGCCCAGTTAGCGGATAGGGCCTGGATATAGATAAGACGGGATTTACTTACGGACGACCCATGCCAACAGCCTTAACACCAAGAGCAAGAAGCTTCAGGACATCGTTGCCGTAGCGGACACCAGAGTCAGCGATGACATCAACCTTCTGGAAGACCTCGGGGGCGTTGCGGTAGATCTCGTAGGCGATCTCGAGGGGTCCGGGGGTGTGGTCAAGCTGGCGGCCACCGTGGTTAGAGATGTAGATGGCCTTGGCACCCTTCTCGACGGCGAGCAGAGCCTCGTCGGCGGTGGTGATACCCTTGAGAATGATGGGCAGGTTGGTTTGGTTCTTCATCTGGTCGTAGATGTCCCAGGTGAGAGCGGAGGAGACGGAGTTGGCGTTGGTGGTGTCGTAGCGGGCGGCGCGGTGGCGGACAGAGTCGCCGGGGGCGTCAATGGTCCAGACGATGGCCTTGGCGCCGGTGCGCTCGGCACGGCGGATGTTCTCCCAGGTGACGGACAGGTTGCCGTTGGTGTAGATCTGCTGGAAGATGACCTGGGGGCCGTTGAGGGTGTTGTTGCTCTTGCCGGTGGCGATCTCCTCGATGGACTTGGAGGCGTACATGGAGGGCTATCGCCGCATTAGCTTGTGTTGTCTATCGCTTCATTCTTTGAGGTCATGACTTACGACGTAGAGAATGTTCTCGTTGCCAGCGGCGCGGACGAGGTTCAGCTCGGCAGCCTCATCTCCGTAGGCGGCGCGCGCAGCAGGCGCAATGAAGATGGGGGCGCTGAAGTTGTAGCCCAGGATGGTGACGCTGTTGGGACGTGTTAGTCAAAAGGATGCTTGTCTTGTGTATATGCCGTCATAACATACGGAAGGGTCTCGTTGAGCTTGGTGACATCGCTCAAGTGCTTAGAGCGAAGCTGGACCTTCTGCCAGACGTCGAGGTTGTGGCGGTAGCTGAACTCGCCAGCAGTACCGGTACGGTAGAAGGAGTACTTCTGGTTGTCGAGCTTCTGGCGGGCGGCCCAGTCGAAGTCGGGAATGGCGCGGATGTCCTTGAGAAGGGGCAGGCTGCCCTTGGTGTAGTTGGTGCTGTCGAGGTAGATCTCGAAACCGGTGTCGACCTCGTTCTCCCAAGGCTCAGCCGCGAAAGCGGCAGCGACGAATTGCGCGGCAACGAAGAGAGAGGAACGCATCGTGAACTGTGCTGTAAAGACCGTTGAAAGGAGTGGAATGGGTAAGACTGAGTGTAGATCTTTGCCAAGCACAGCTGGTGACGCCTTTCTTCACAAGTAGCTACAGCGACTCATGCCAGACTTATATGCTCCTCTCCGAACGAGCTAGACCCCTTCCATCCCACGATGATCTCCATCAAGAGCATCCACTACCATGTCGGTGCATTTTACCCCCGGCGGCCTCAGGGTTAGGCCGCATGTTCTTCGCGTCGAGCAGGTACTGGTTCATCTCAAGTCCTCCCCAAAGAGCAAACACCAGGCCTTGGCCGAGTCACTTGCCAAGTTGGGAGCTGGGACGCCCCCTGCCGCGCGAGTCGAAAGGAGGTGAAGAGAACCCGCCGACTGGCCAGTCACGATCTAATCTAATCAATCCGAGATACCCGAATGCCTGGATTCCTTGGCTGAAGCAGTCAGGCCTCCGTGGGGGGTGACTGTCCAGTCATCCTTAGTAATGGCGCGGAGAGTCCACTCGTTTCTTTTGGAAGTTGTTTTTGAAGGCATCGACTTGCCTAAACCGGAGAATTTTGGGACTTCACATGTGGCTAAGACAAGGGTATCCTGTCACCGTGGTCGGATCTCCAGGGCATTGGTTAGTTTATTAAAAAGAAGAAAACCCACAATGAAGTAAATCCTGCCGAAGACTTGGTAACGACTCGGCTGCTTCTCCGTAGTCGGACGGTCGTTACCAGTTTGTTGACCAGAATGGAAATGAGAATTCCTCAATGATAAGCCAGATTGCGAAAGTGCCCAGACCTGCCAGAGACAGCAGGTTGGGATTCCTGACTTCCTGAAGCAGGAGGCTTGGCTCCGGCCCAAGACTGCGGTAACAGGATGTCGCTTGTCGGCAGTGTTGCTGCTTTGGCACTGGCTCTGTTTATGCGCGCTTTCCATCATTCAAGATGCAACATCAACTCCGCTTGTGGAGCAGAGTTGGGAATCCAATGACTTTGGACGAACGAGAGCTGTGAGAAGAGATGAAATCAAGTTCTCGTTTCTAGGAGGGAGTGGAGTCGCCTAACAAGACTAAAGCGATGGATCTGCTGTCTACAGAAAGCTTGGCGCGGATGTAAAATGCTTCCCTGTAGGCTGTCGATGTCTTCGTTCTCAGTCAGCCGAACCCATAGCAAGGTCCTTCTTTCTTTAACGGGTTGAGTTATAATTCTCCATGGGGTCCGCCCACACTCGTGTGTGGCAGTGTGCGGACTCTGCGGAGAGCTCGCAGTTAAACTCATCTCACGTTTGGGGCTCCAGGCTTTCTTCGACGGAGCTTGCCCGGGGACCTGTGGACTCCTCCGGTTCTCCGATAGCCCGAGATGGGTCTTCGCGCGCGGTTGTCATTGAAAAGGAAAAAAACCTAACCGACATCACTGACCCTCCCTAGCAAAGACTTTTTGTTTTCTTTGGAATCAATGGCCCACGCACACAGGTTGGCGAGGGCGATTGGCAGCAGCATTGCCATTGTCCGCGGGGCTTGGTTCGGACGACAATTCCGAGAACGGGAGCTGCCAAGAGATAGCAAGGAATTCTCAAGGGATATTGTCACGCAATACGGAGGACTTTTGGCGCAGATTCAGACCAATAGCGGTGTTTTGCAACAAATCCTTATTCCCGTGAAGAATCCAGGGAGTTAAATGCACCAACTACCCAACTAACATGACTGACTGGTCCCATTTGATCTTTTCCATACATAGTGCTTTTCCTGCGGCCGCCGCGGCTTAAAACTTCATGAACCACACGCTGAACAGCCCCCATCAGCTACTCCTCATAGGCTGGTAATCAAGATGAGGCTCCCTCGGTGTCCCTCGATTTAAATGGCACAGTCGCAATGCGACGGAGCCAGATTCACCAATGATGTTGCGAGCCGATATGAGCGTTGCACCTCCTCGATTAAGACAGACCCCCACGCTCCGATCGCCAAAGTCCGTGGTCGCACAGCCAGCTTTTCGGGCCCTACAAGGCAGCCCTTTGACAAGTTTGGAAATCATCATCTCGGCTGCAGTTTCTGATCACTTTGAGGCTCCCAGGCACGGACTAAGCGTGGGCAGTAGGAACGATGTTAATTCTCACGATGCGCGGGCGGCGCGGGCTCCCGTGGTTTTGGTTGTCAAACAAGCCGACTCTCTCATTCCCCCTCACACAGACACCCTCACACAGACACCCTCTCTCCGTCATTCTTATTTCTGCTCAAATCCTTGTTTCTTTTTCGTCTCTTGTGCTCGGCTCCGATAACAGGGTGACTTTCACAAGTAGTGGGTTCTGTGTTCGGCGCAACAATACCGCGTGCAGCGCCTGCAAGCCAGGGGGAGGCACAGCCAAAACCCGCAGCCCCTGACTCGAATCAGTGCTGAACGACCAAATGCACACAACACCATGATTCAAGACAGAGGCAGGATCGTCGAAAATCTTTTGATTTGATATCCACCGCAACTTGCAACACCACACCGCTTAAAAAATCGACACCATCCAGGTGGTTTCTACTTGTACTCCGCCACTGGTGAACCATGTGACACATTTTGAGTCTATTTCCTTCTAAAAAGACATCGCTTTGCTTAATTTTTGTTGCGTTTTCTCTTATCAATCACACTCAGCAGACTAGAAAGAAGCCGTTAGACAACGCTAAATCATCATCGCACGATGGAATCAACTTACTTCCAATAACACCATTGACGGGAATGTCTATCGACGTGGTGTAGCTCGCGGCGTCGCTCAGGAGGTAGACGTACGCGCCACCGAGCTCCTGGACCTCCGCCAGCCTCGGGATGCCTCCGTAGTACTTCAGCTGCTGCTCCCAGTCCGGCTGCTGCGGGACCCAGTAGGTCATCGCGGTGCGGACGAGACCGGGGGAGACGCTGTTGACGCGGATGCCATACTTTGCCCACTCCATCGCCAGCGTGTGGGCCATGTTGCGGATGCCGGCCTTGGAGGCGCCGTAAGGTGCCGAGGGCACGCGCTGGAACAGTGTCAGTCGTGCTCCATGCGACGGCTTCTTTCGAAATTGAGAGGACAAACCTTGTTTGGGCGGTAAGATGCCATAGACGCCGTGAATACCACAGATCCCTTGATGCCGAGCTTGATAAACGCCCTCGCTGCGGCTCTGGCTGTGTAAAAGGCTCCAAACAACTACGCATCATTAGCAAACCTCTGATAGTTAATCTGCATCAAACTCACGTTAACACCAAACAGCGTCTCAATCTCCTCCTTGGTAAAGTCCAGCGCCGCCTTGTGGTTCGTGCGGCCGGCGTTGGCGACGACGCCGTGGATGGCGCCGGCCTCCTCGACAATCTTGTCGATGGCGGCGGTGATGCTCTCCTCCTCGGTGACGTTCGCTTGCACGTTGAACAGACGGCCGGGGAACTGCTTGGAGGCCGCCGCGAACTCTTCGCCAGGCTCCGCGAGGTCGATCGAGTACACCTTGTCGGCGCCGTTGAGGAGACAGCACTCTGCGACGCCGAGACCGATGCCACGGTTACCGCCGGTAACTGTGGTGAGTGTCAACGGAAGGGCTGTGTATACCTCACCCGATGGTGTGTTGTGACGTACCCGCGATGACCTTTCCCTTCAGTGTGAGAACTGGCTGGACGTCGACGGCTGTCGTCGCCGCTGGCATTCCGGTTGATGAAGACATGCTGTCTGATGTGTGTGATCTAAGATATCTCGAGATAGAGAGGTCTGCCGTTTAAGCTTCCAAGGGCTCCAGTCGGTTGGTATTGAATTTTGCTGATGATTTGGGGAAAGAGACTATAAAGCCATGGCATCATCACGTTATAAGTGTCTTCAATTCCCCAAAGTGAAGCGCAACCCTGATCCACAACTTCGTAACAAACCGGATCATCTCGAGCTTCAAACGCATCGTCACACATTCCCTCGAGACGAGCAGAGCTCTGGGCTCGGCGCAGGCCACTCAGCGCTGGCGGACGCGTGCTCCACAATCGCGGGGTGAACGCGGGGTTAACCACGGGCAGCATGAAGAATTCCCTCGAGACGACGCTGCGGGGTGATCTCCACCAACACAACTACACGACAGCAGTGCCTCTCAATGCGGTCCGGCGGGCATCGGGCTGTAACAGTTGGTGGTGTTTGGCTGCAGTGTGAGATATCCGGCCGAAACACCATTGGCGAAGTTGGAGAGGCGAGCCGTAGGTTTGGCGCAGCATGGATGTCGCACCGCGTCTGTTCATCCGGAGAGGCCTGCTGATCATTTTGAGGTTCTGCGTAGGTGAGAATTGGGGTAGCGGATGGAGGTTCCTGGACCAGAAGCCGGTGGGAGGAAGGGTCTTGTTGTCTTCATGCAATGTAGCACTTTCTTGTGAATGAGAAATGCGATATAAAGCCACCATCTGATACGATAAATCTACTGTTCCTCTCTCGTACCAGAGTTGCTGGCTTGGACCATATACCACCCGCCATTCCCCTCAAAACTCACCATGAGTATGAGTTTCTTCAGATCCGGTTCGGCTCAAGTCCTGAGGCGGCGCAGCCTAGCCCCAAGGCAACAACTAAGAAGTTTAACCACTCACACTCTCAACACCGGCGCAAAGATACCCGCCATCGGCTTCGGGACCTTCCAAGATGCAGACGCCCAGGAGGGCGCCGTCAAGACGGCGTTGCAGTGCGGCTATCGCCACATCGACACCGCCAGAGTGTAAGCCAACGCCCAGGATTAACCCGCCTACCTGCTGTCGACGCACCAAACTGACATGAGCCAGGTACGACACGGAGGTGCAGGTCGGAAAGGGCATCAAGGCCAGCGGCGTCCCCCGCAAAGACGTCTTCCTCACGACCAAGTTGTGGTGCAACTCGTACCACCCGGACGACGTGGAGCCCGCGCTCGACGCCTCCCTCAAGGACCTCGACACGCCGTACGTGGACCTGTTCCTGATGCACTACCCCTGCACCTTTGCGCGCGGCGAGGACCGCTTCCCGAAGGACGCGTCGGGCAAGATGATAATGGGCAAGACGACGTTTCTCGATACCTGGAAGGCGATGGAGGCGCTGCTGAAGACGGGCAAGACCAAGGCCATCGGGGTGTCCAACTTTAGCAAGGACGAGGTACAGACGCTGCTTGACAAGGGGTCTGTGGTAAGTCTTCAAGGGGCAGTGGATGAGAAGTCGATGGAGGCTAGAGCTGACTCACTCTTTTCGTCAAAATAGGCACCCGCGGTTCACCAGATGGAACTCCATCCCTACCTCCAGCAACGCGAATTCGTGGAGTGGCAGCGCGCCAACGGCATCCACATGATCCACTTCAGCCCGCTGGGGAACGAGAACTCGTTCTACAGGGAGGTGTCGTGGAGCAAGAAGGAATCGCACATGCATCGCCTCATCGAGCATCCCGTCCTCGCCGAGGTGGCGAAGAAGCACGGCAAGACGCCGGTGCAGGTGGCTCTCGCGTGGGGCGTCAACAGCGGCAGGTCCGTCATTCCCAAGAGCGTGATTGAGTGGCAGATTAAGGAGAACCTGAAGTCGGACTTTGCGCTCGATGGCGAAGACATGGATAAAATTGCCACGATGGACTTGAAGGCTCGGTTTAACGTTCCGTCTGAGGAGTATCGCTGGCCGTTGTACAAGGGACTAGACGGGGTGTAAGAGAATTTGAGCATAGATCTGGGTTCCTCATTTCAACTTGGCTAATCGTATTGCCGCCTCATTTCTTCCGTGTAGTGATGATGTAGCGAGCAAACGTGCCGGGTGGTGGTCATCTGTAGGCGCTTGGCTCTTTCACGTAGTCTCTTAAAGTTCGCATTGAAATGTACCACATAACACGAAAGTCATGATAGGATGGGTCTTGAGACATGGGACGAGATGAGGCTGCGCCCGAGTGATGTAATTCTTGGATCTAACGTGCAGAAGATGGTATTTTAATGTCAAAATCGTCGTCAATGTCATGCTTTTTCTGTCGCCCGCAACAAACTCTTCAGCACCCCTTGAACAACACCCATGACACACTGTGGCCGCTTCCACCACAGGTACACAGCTCCCACAACGAAGGGACTGCAAACAAGAGCCTCGAAAGACTTCATCAGGACGTGTCCCTGATGGTCGCTCTTGGCCACAACCTCGGAGTACCGTTCGTTTCCGAAGCTAACTCGAGAGTATTTCGTCTGCCATCCGAGGCCAGGCAGGTAGACAGAAATGGTTTCTTCCAACCACTTGCGGAGGCGATAGCGAGGAGACAGAACCGAGGCCCGCATCTCCACGTAATTCTGCAGCGCGAGATCGTTGATGGAGTGGGCGTCCGGGACTCGGTTGGCCGTGTACTCAGCGAAAGCCACCGTTCTGTGGTACGCTGCGGTTGAAGCGTCGCTTCCTTCTCCCGACGGGTTGTTGTTCTCATCCAGAACCCTGTGCTTGTCGAGGACCGAGAAGAGAACGCGGACGTCTTCGAGGCCTGCGTTCATGCCTTGGCCGTAGAAGGGAACCATGGCGTGGGCGGCGTCGCCAACCAGGACAGCCGATGATTGGAAGTGGTGGGGACTGCACTTGATGCTAATCAGAGGCAGATGGGGATTCCTCTTGAATGACTCGATCAGGTCGTCAGCAGGAATCAGGTCCGTGACGCCGGGGAAGTGCTTGTCGAAGAAGGCTGGCAGGCTGTCGGGGTTGCTTTCCAGAGCTGCGGTCTGCTCATTGGGGAGGAACAGCGTGCAGGTAAAGGATCCGTCCTATAATTGTCAGTCAGTATGAGTTGAAAATTTGTCCAGCTTCAGCAACTTACATCGCTGGGAATGGCGATAAACATGAAGTCCTTTCCGGGCCAGATGTGCAGATGGTTGGGTGAGATTCTAAAATGAGGGCCAACACTGTCCTTGGACGAAGGTTCTGCCGGCTTGATCTGGAACTCGCACCAGAGGGTGTCGATGTACTCTTGCTTGTAGTCCATGTGAGCAAACTTCATCATGTGGTACCTGACAGCAGAGTGGGCTCCGTCGGCGCCAATCATGAAATCGAAGTCAATCTCAATCTCTCGCGCGCGACCTGTGGCCGATTCAGAAGTCATAACTTCGAACCAGGCCTTGCACTTCTTAAAGTCGGCGCCCGTAAGCTTATGACTGAAGAAGAACTTGACGTTGGGCATCTCCTCGAGAATGTCGAGCATGCGCTTGTTCAGACCAGCACGATCCACGGCGTAGATTGCCTAAGCAGTCAGCATCTGGATTAGGAACACTAGAAAGTAAGTAGTTGGCTCACCCTTCCGTGAACATCGTAGTCCTGAGAGGACTCGTACAGTTCACCTTTCGGGGTTCTGCCGTGAATCATGCGACCGCGCATGGGAATGGTGGCGCCAAAGACATGTTCCAGTAACTTTGGCTGGCCAGCATTGCGCATAGCGTTGATGCCGCGCTCCGAAAGTGCCAGGTTGATGGAGCGGGTGAAGTTCAACAACTCCGTGGTCGGATCTCGCAGGTCTACATTGCGAAAGTCAGTGGCATTCAATTGAGTTTATGGGTGACCAGGCTTATCGTCAATGAAGTCGATGCCGCCCCATTTCAGAGATATGCAAAGGCCAAAAGCAAGCAATCTTATCAATCTCATCCACATCACCGTCTCGGCGCAGACGGTGGTGGGGCTTGGAGGATCCCCCGCGACTCTGCAACGGCGGCCGAGCCGAAAGAGGGCTGAACGGGAATAGCAACACGCGACCGAGACCAAGAGACAGAAACTTACCAGGACGCAACTCGTAAATCTCGACATCGTGACCGCGTTGCGCGGCATAAAGCGCAGCGAGCGAACCAACTGGGCCAGCGCCCACAACTACAACTTTCTGTTTGCCGGCCATTGCTGGTTGGGCGCCGAAACAAAGAGATTCTCCAATTCCAACGGGATGGAAAGCTGGAAAAAGGAAAACAGTCTACGGCCGGTGGCGTGAAGAGAGTCGCATGATGATTTCGCACATTGGCGGGTCGAGTCGGCCGGGGGGAGAAGCAAAGTGGGCGGCCGGGGACAGAGGGACAGAGGGAGAGAGCGTCAATGACTTGCCGCAACGCCGCAGAGCGCACCTTTCTTTCACCTGCATTTGAAAGCTTTTTTTCACCAAGAGTCCAGGTTCAGGTCCAGGTGGTGCCCGTTACCGTCTCGGAGACGTCGGCTATTTCCCGGAAGCCCCGACAAGGGAAGCTCCGCGGTGCCAGTTGCTTCGGCCTTTAGCCGCAAACGCTGACTACTGACGAAGGTATCGCCTATCGATAAAAATGCTTATCGGATAAGATCGCAGCCAATCGATAAGATACCCAAGACCGTTGGAGCAAGCGCCCGCCCGCCAGCCCACCAAAAATTGTCGCTGTTGGTGGCGGGGAACCGACCTGGGACGTGTGGAAGCGCCCGAGCTGCGGCAACGTACCTATCACAGCCTCGGACTCTTGGCCTCCACTGGAAATAATTCTTCGTCAGGTCACTTTCCAGTCGTGCCGTACTATATGCTGTGCTGTTAGCTGCCGCGCCGCATTCTCCATCCGAAGCCTGTCGGTTCCCAGGGTCTTTTTTTGCGTAAACTTCCATTCTCTGTTTTCAAGTGTCTTCAAACACCATCGTCACCTCGTGAACACCACCGCCCTTCCTCTTGCGACACACGACCAACGACCGCCCGCCATGACGGAACCCCCTGCGAAGAAGAAGTGCCTGGGAGTCGACTGCCCCAACGATGCTGGCTCCCTCCAGTGCCCGACATGCTTGAAGCTGGGAATCAAGGACAGCTACTTCTGCTCGCAGGACTGCTTCAAGAAGAACTGGGTTAGCACTGCAATATCATGCCCGCGACGACAACCGCGACGGCTGCTAACTGCGCGCAGGGCAACCACAAGGCCATGCACAAGACCGAGACAAGTATACTCCACCACGTCCTCCCGCCAAAGGTCGTCTCTAAACCAGATCCAGAGACAGGTGTCTTCAACCCTTTCCCGACTTACCCCTTCAGCGGCCCCCTCCGACCCGTCTACCCTCTTTCCGCCCGCCGCGAGGTTCCCAAGTCGATCCCCCACCCCGACTGGTGGCAAGATGGTCAGCCCAAGTACCCCAGGTCCATTCTGAACAGGAACAAGGTTGATATCTTGGATGCCAAGGGAATTGAGGGTATGCGCAAGGTCTGCCGCCTGGCAAGAGAGGTTTTGGATATTGCTGCCGCTGCCATCAAGCCCGGCATCACCACGGACGCCATTGACGAGATTGTCCACAAGGCTTGCATAGAACGAAACGTGAGTGCTATGCGCTGAAACCAGCGCGCGTGGGCATGAGAGCTGATTAGGTGCCCAACAGTCCTACCCATCTCCCCTGAACTACAACCACTTCCCCAAGTCGGTATGCACCTCCCTCAACGAGGTCATCTGCCACGGCATTCCTGACCAGCGTGTCCTGCTCGACGGCGATATCCTGAACATTGACGTTACGCTGTACCACGAGGGCTACCACGGCGATCTCAACGAGACATACTACGTTGGCGAGCGGGCCAAGGCCGACCCCGACTCCGTCAGGGTGGTGGAGGCTGCCCGCGACTGTCTGGATGCCGCCATCGCTGCGGTCAAGCCCGGCACCCTGATCCGCGACTTTGGCAACATCATTGAGAAGATCGCCAAGGAGAGGAACTGCAGCGTCATCCGCACGTACTGCGGCCACGGCATCAACAAGCTGTTCCACTGCCCTCCCAACGTTCCTCACTACGCCAAGAACAAGCAGGTTGGCGAGTGCAAGCCCGGTATGACTTTCACCATTGAGCCCATGATTGCTCTTGGTAAGTACCGGGACATCACTTGGCCCGACAACTGGACCAGCACAACGATTGACGGCAAGAGGACTGCGCAATTCGGTGAGTGATATCTGGTGAAAGATAGCAGGCATGGATAGATTGCTAATGATGTTGTAGAGCACACGCTCCTTGTCACCGAGGATGGCGTGGAGGTCCTCACCGCCAGGAAAGCCGACTCCCCTGGTGGAAAGATCCCGATGCCCGGCGCCAACGGCGATGCCAACGGAACGACCGCATAAACAAGCATTAGTATACACATATGCATAAACAAGCAGCGGGAGGCGTTGTGGTGAGGGAGAAAACAAGGAGATACATGGTTTGGTGCAGTTTTTACGTGGTGACGACTGGCAACACCTAGGCATCGAGCTCATGCAGGGTGTCGAGCCGGCAGAGCGGACGATGTTGCTAGCGTTGGGCATGATACCTTGGAGAATCATGACTTGAAAAGCGAAAGAATTGATACTGAGAGCACGGGCACGTGAGATCGGATCCAAGCGTGACGTCTGGGGCGGTCCCCTGTTCCATGTGGTGGACGGAAAAGACAGCTGTCAATCGAGGGGCATTTATGCCAGGTACATCCCAAGTTAGGAACATGGACATGTGCTTCTGCTGTTCAAGCTTCCGGTCCAGGCTGCGACTCGGACTCGTAATACAATAGCACGCGTCGTAGTCGGCCGTCCGGGCCAAGACCGGCAGAGAGCCCGTCGAGCCCAGCCTCCGCTCCCAGCCACCCGGCGGGCAAAGAATGGACATTTGACGATGATGCGAAATGCCCCTCTCCCCACCAGGCACAGCCATTAATGGACTGTCGACAGCTGGATGAGGGGCGGGCACAGCACCTGGCAGCTGGGACGAAGGAGGGGTCCAGTTCGCCGCGATGGGGACCCCTGGGGATTTATCTGGGATTTTCTGTGTTTCCCCTCACGCTTGTGCCGTCAACTGCTCAGTGTGGCTCAACTGGCGGGTCTGGAATTCGCGGCCACGCATCGATGGGATTCGCTGGGGTCGCCGGTCGGAGCGTGAGAAATCAGAAAAACGCTGCCGGAGTATTTTCTAGCGGTACGTATCCCCTGTACTGCCTGGTGCATCTGGTGGTGCACCTGTGAGGTGCAGGCTGGCGGGGCGCAATCCCGGGGCGCTGACTGGCTGTTGGTCGGGTGTTGGCCGCTGCTGGCCAGGCAGGGAGCCCAATCTGGGCCTGCCCGCTGCTTGGAGGTTCAGTTGAAGGGCACCTCACGCTGCCCTGGTGGTTGTTAGTGGTGGTGGTGTGCTGGAGCAAGGCATCGACACTGGAGCCTCTTTCATCATCAGAAGGGAAAACCTAGCCCCGTAGCCTTTGCCCGCGCGCACCACACCCACCCTCCCGATTTTCCACGGCCCAACCTCAGTCAACGGCGCACTACCTCACCTCAGTAGCTTTGCTTGTGTGGTGTCCTCGACCCTGTTCGGCTCGCTTCCTACCTAACCTTGCCTCTCTTACCTCACCTGGCTTCGCCTCGCCTCGCCTTGCCTCAACTCGCCTGCTAGAGCAGAGTCTCCTCCGTCTCCGTCCCCGTCTGCTACTTCTTGCCTTCTCCCACCAAAAAGCCAACAAGATCCAACCACGACTCGGCTTCGCCATCGACCCCTTGGATACCCACACGTGTCGTCTGGCTCTTGTCTATCTATCTCCCTCGCACTTTTCTGCAGCTTCCGCAGCATCCCCTCGACTGCAATTCCTGACTGCAACGGTTGCCTCGGCGCAGAGCTTCCCTCGTACATCACCCCGGTGACGTCGAAGCATTCCACCCGCCCGCATCGCACACAGCTCCAAACCAAGCCTTTTGAGCGCAGAAAAAAAGAGACGAGAGCTTCCCCTCCTATCTCCAACAACAGCACGCCCGACCAGTGCTGTCTGTATCTCTGCCAACTAAACACCTCATCTTCTCCATCTCGATCAAGCGCAGCTCGCTGCCAAAGCCGTCAACATGTCTGGCGAAGCGTGGTTATACCTCCTCGCCGTCCTCATAAATGCCGTCAACCTGTTCCTCCAAGTCTTCTTCACCATCATGTACAGCGATCTGGAATGGTACGTTGATCTCCTCCTGCCCTCGAGTCGACGCGCGCCCACCATGCATCGCCGCTGGCCGCTGCTCTGCGAGCTTAGACAAGCTGCAGCTGCTGCAGACGGCTGCAAGAGCGCGCTCGTGCTCTTGATACCTTCAAAGATGGGACAATTGACAGCTAACACTCACCTTCTACAGCGACTACATCAACCCCATTGACCTCTGCAACCGCCTCAACACCTACATCATCCCCGAAGCCGCTGTCCACGGATTCCTGACGTTCTTGTTCCTGATCAACGGCTACTGGGTGCCGCTGATCCTGAACCTGCCGCTGCTTGCCTACAACATCAAGAAGTACGTCACATGCCAGGGACCACTGCGGAGAAGGGATGAAAGCTGACTTTGGCCTAGGATTGTCGACAACACCCACTTGCTGGATGCCACCGAGATCTTCCGCAAGCTGAACGTCCACAAGAAGGTAAGCAAGCACCGCTCTAGCATAGGTCGATGCATGCCCAGATCTAACACTGTTGCAGGAGTCCTTCGTGAAGCTCGGCTTCCATCTCGTCATGTTCTTCTTCTACCTCTACAGCATGATCGTCGCCCTCATCCGCGACGAGGCTCACTAGAGCTGAAGCGCTTACTGCGAACGACAACGGGACGGATTCCAGTACATACATTACCATGCCGTGTGGACGAGAGTGAGCACACCGAAACGCAGACGCTGCGCCTCGCCGCAGCCGGACGCTACGAGGTAGCTCATTATGAAGGCATAAAGCAGGCAACTGCTAGACATGGGGTCATGATACCAGGATGCGGTGGTGGGGATCTGGGGCGAAGAATACGGCGCGGGTGCCCGCGCCTTAGTCTCCCGGAGTTTACGGGCAGAGGTTTGGTTTATGATCGCCTCCGTTTGGGATTCTGATGATGATGAACGGGAAAGGAATGTGACGAAGGGGAGGAGGGCATGGTTGTGGAAGTTTATGATGCGAAAGACAAATACCTAGCTGTTTACTTTATGTTGCTGCCAGGCCGGCTGGTCCTGGGAGCGGCGGGTTGCGATAATTGAGTAATGACAGATGTTTTATTGTGCCTCTTGTGCCTCTATCACTGCTTCCATCATCATCAAACACCAAAGCATGCCAGCAGCTTTTCCAGGGTTCGATTCGTATGTGTCCTGTGCTCATAGACTGCAGCTGTCCAAGCTTTTCTGCACCCAGGAGCTTGCATCGCAGCGAAAGCTCAGGCCTGACATCAGAGTCACGTGACACCAACTTTTGCAGATGCGACCAGGACCTTGACAATCGCGACCAAATCCTTCAACCGCGACGCAACCGCCTTTCAACCCCCAAATCTTCCGCGAACAGACGACAGTATTCAAGATGTCGGGCTTTGGAGAGTACACGCCAAACATGGCTCCCCAGGACGCCCTGATTGTGCGCCAGGAAGCAGAGCCCGACCACGCCGTCGTTCCCTACACCGGCGAGGACCTCGCCCGCCCGAAGCTGGGGCCCGCGAACCCATTCAAAGACGAGACAAACACCACCCTGAAGCGCAAAAACGTCCTCACGGGAACGGCGGAAGAGACTTTCCTGTCAGAACATACCTTCCGCAGCAAGCACCGCGCGATCGAGCGGAAAGGGGGACCGGAGCGCGAGTACCAGACGGGCGAGGCGGTCAAAGAGGAGGCGGCGAGGATACGCTCCGGGCGCGAGAAGAAGGGCGACGCGTCGATTGCGGAGGGCGACGGCGCATACGTCGGCCCCTGGGCGCGGTACCGTCGCGAGGAGTACGAGGTCGTCCGCGAGGGGGATGAGCTCGCGAGCGATGAGGAATACGAAGAAGTCACGGACGACGACGATGTGGTGGAGAGCGGCACCGTCGTGCGCGCGCCCGAGGCCGCCCTGACTAGGAGGAAGGAGGTCGAGGAGATGGGCGAGGAGACGACGACGTTCCACGGCGCCGCGGAGCGGGACTACCAGGGCCGGACGTACATGCACGTCCCGCAGGACCTGGACGTCGACCTGCGCAAGGAGATTGGCAGCATCACGAACTACATCCCCAAGAAGCAGATCCACACGTGGCGCGACCACAGCAAGGCCGTCACGGCGCTGCGCTTCTTCCCGGGCTCGGGCCACCTGCTGCTCTCGGCCTCGGCGGACTCGACGGTCAAGATCTGGGACGTCTACCACGAGCGCGAGCTGCTGCGGACGTACTCGGGTCACTCGAAGGCGGTGGCGGACGCGACGTTCAACAACGACGGCACGCGGTTCCTGTCGGCGAGCTTCGACCGGCAGATCAAGCTGTGGGACACGGAGACGGGCAGCTGCCTGGGCAAGTTCTCGACGGGCAAGACGCCGCACGTCGTGCGCTTCAACCCGTCTGCGGAGCATGCGCATGAGTTTGTGGCAGGCATGTCGGATAAGAAGATTATCCAGTGGGACACCCGCGCCGGCAATGAGATTGTGCAAGAATACGGTATGTTTCTCTCTGTTTTCTCTTGCTCTCGGTATATGCTAACATGTACGTACAGACCACCATCTGGCCGCAATCAACACAATCACCTTCGTCGACGAGGGCCGGCGCTTCATGACGACCTCAGACGACAAGTCGCTGCGCGCGTGGGACTACAACATCCCCGTGCCGATCAAGTACATCGCAGAGCCGTACATGTACCCGATGACGCGGGCGGCGCCGCACCCGAGCGGCAAGTACGTCGCGTTCCAGTCGTCGGACAACCAGATCGTCGTGTACGGGGCCAACGACAAGTTCCGGCAGAACCGCAAGAAGTCGTACCGCGGGCACAACAACGCCGGCACGGCCATCGACGTGGATGTGTCGCCCGACGGGCAGTTCCTGGCGAGCGGCGACACGCAGGGCTACGTCTGCTTCTGGGACTGGAAGACGTGCAAGATGTACCACAAGCTGAAGGCCGGCGACCAGGCCGTCACGTGCGTCGCGTGGCATCCGCAGGAGACGAGCAAGTTCGTCTCGGCCGGCGCGGAGGGGGATATCCGGTACTGGGACTAAGAGGGGGCAGGCTCTCAGGGGCTACATCCAGAGAAGCATGCGGGCTTTCTTGTATTTTTGGCAGGCATTGCTTGGCGTTGGGAGAAAAAGGGAATGCAAAAATTTGGACCTGCGCGTGTGTGTTGCGCGCAGTATGCTACTTGTATGGCTTTGGTGCAAGCACTCTCAACCAGTCACAACTAAGAGATGGGCCGAATGGTCTAGTTGGTAAAGCATCTCTAACAAGTTAAAACCAATACCACCCGATGAGTTTCTGGTTACTCTGTTGAGGGTAGGGGCGCTCAGTTCGAATCTCGCAAAAAACAAAAGCGAGGAGGGCCTAACGGATGACCGTCGCGTTATCTTTTATCATTTTGATCTAATGTGTTTTTGATGTAAATGCTTTCCATCTTCTAAAAAGAGGCGTTGCTGCTATTTCCTTTTAGTGAGGCTCGTGATGGGATGTTCGTTGCTTCCTTGATGGTGTTCTAAGGTGAGGTTGAAGATGTCCTTGCCTCCACCGACTCCTTCCCGCTTTAGATCTCAAAACGCCGCCTCAGAGCTAGAACCACGTCAACTTCTAGCAAGTTAGCTTCCACTTGACTGCTGCAAAAATAGAATAGCTTGAGATTTAGTCAATACAGGCTACTTCCTCAGGCACATGGAGCGCGCCGGTGCAGATGGCTGAAGTAATCCGGCGCCTCCTTCCCGCAAATCAGATGGTGCAGTCATCGACAGGCCATTCTTGGCTGAGCTACCCCAAATGCATGTCTCAAATTTTTGTCCCGCGCATTAAACCTACCTCGACCTTCTTTTCCTCACTTTCGTATCATACCTCTGTCACCTCACTCACGAAAGAAGTTGGTGTCAATCACATGTTCGTCTGATCTTCTCATACCAACCTACCATCACGGAAGGCCGTCGTTTCCTCAGCCTCCGACAGTCTTGCCTCTCCCCTTCCTTCCGGGCTGTCACGATTCCTTCAAATAGCACTGGCGCGCAGAGATGGACTCAATGTACTTCGACGTCTTCCCCGCGGACGACTCGGAATCTACCAGCGACGAGGAGGACAACGAGTGCACGCCATCTTTGGAGGTCCCGTGTGCGCGGTGCAAGGACAGGAAGCATCTCTGCAAACGATGCAAACGGCGCCAACAAATCTCGAGCGCTGGGGCGAGAAAGTCGTCGCTGGAGAAGGCCTGCTTTCCCCATCCCCGCGCGACCAGCTCCGACGCTCCCGCCCCCGTGCCCGAGGTGCTACTCCCGTCACCGGACGACAAGGCTCCTACGCCGAGAAACGGCGCCGCGGCCCCGGTGTACGCGGCCATGTACACCGCCTCGCCGTCCTGGATGTCGACTTACACGTCGAGCACGTGCGCCACGACGTACACGGCGGCGCATGAGCGATCGCAGCGCGAACGGGCGCCGCTTCTGGAGGTGGCGGGCCAGCATCAGAGGAGGAGGATGCAGCCCCGCCGGCCGCGGATGAGTGAGAGGCGGCGGTCTTCTGGGTGGCAGACGAGCGAGGTTGAAGGGTGGGATGAGAGGGAGATTGAGGGGGGCGGGAGTTATTGGGATGTCGAAGGGGCGCGGTGGGAGGAGCAGAGGATACGCACGCCGGAACGGAGGGCGCAGAAGAGGGTTTGGCAGGGTGAGAGGGTGCAGCGGGCGCCGGTGAAAGGGGTCGGGAGGAGGAGGAAGTGGGATGAGCAAAAGGGAGAGCTTCGATGGAGGTCGCGGCCGCTGGTTGAGCCGCTCACGCCGAGGTATCTTCATGATGTTGTGATGGTGCAGAGGGCGAGGTTGCTAGAGATGGCGTTCGTGTCTGGGAAGGGCCATTCGAGGGTTGTGTTTGGCATGGCGTATGCGAGGGTGACGGGGCACGCGAGGGGTCTCTTTTGTCTGCCTGCTCCGAAAGGTGAGCCTTCTGGAGATGGGTCCGGGCTTACGTGGATGGAAGGTTTATGGAATGCTTTGGTTGGTTGGTTATGGGGGACTGAAAGGGGTCTTGCTGTTGACTTGAGGGACATAGACTAATGCTTCAATATCTAGGGGAAGAGTTAACTGTGAGCGTCTAGATGAACTGAGAAAGACTCTTGCCACTACTTTAAGGGGTCCAAGACACGAGAAAATCCAACTCAACTCTTTTCCACCACCCCTTTCGTAGCCTTCGTTGCCTATCCCTGCAGACTCTTATGGACCTTGTACGTTTGGTGTTCTACTCCCTCCGTTGCCTTGGCTCTGGTCTGCCTATGTGTCGGCTTGGTAGCCCTCACCATCATCCTCCACATCTTCGTCCTGCCTGGCGTCTTGATGAAGGCTAATTGTCCCCCCTCCAGCCCCGTCCTCTACTTGTTCGTCGACTGAATCATGACTTGTGTTGCTTGTATTCTGACCTTCTTCTTGCTGGGGCTCCTCATCTTTTTTTTCCTCGACTTTGTCTTGCTGTGGACCGTTTTGTCCCCCCTGACCCCCTTCCTCGCCGGCCCGTGAATCGTCGCTCATGTTCGATCCCTCTCCTTGTTGTGGTTCTCCATCTTTCTGTTCCTGTACCTCGCCAGCTTGCTGCAGCTGGTTGTCTTGCTGATCGTTTTCGACCTGCTGCTCATCCTGTCGCTCATCTTGTTGCTCATTATCCTCCTCATGTTCTTGATGCGGTTCTTGCTGCTTCTGGCTTTGCAGGCTGTTATCTTGCTGTTCGCCGTCCTGATGTTCGCCGTCCTGCTGTCCGTCGTTTTGTTGACCATCATCTTGTTGGCCATCGTCTTGCTGTTGGCCGTCCTGTTGTTCCTAATTTTGTCCCTGATTCTGCTGCTGATCCTGCTGTGGAGGAGGAGCCGGCTGAGATCCACCATTCTCCCTCCTCGCAGTCCTGTTCGCCGCTCTCTTCGCCCTCGCCGCCGCATCTATCTCCCCTCTTCGCACTTTCCGTCTAATTGCGCGCCTCTCTCTGCTGCGCCGCCGCCTCTCTCTTCCTCTTGGCGGCTACTCTCTTCTCATGCGCCTCTTGTCGTCGCGCTGTGTCGGCAGCCTGCTTCGCTGCCTCTCTCCTCTCCCTATCCTCCTGCATCTGGTTGAGGTTCCTAAGTCCGTAACGAGGATGAGTATGCCGGGGAGGTCGCGCGTTGTTTTGAGCAGGAGCAGGCGCGGGACCTGGAGCGGGAGCCTTGGACGCCGCCTTTTTGCCCTTTGTAGTAGGCCTCGCGTTCTTTGCCATGGCATAAACCGTTGCGCACTCGATGACACTGATATCCTCGCTGTCCATCATCTCCGTGTCGCTATCGCTAAAGTGATCACTGGGAGGAAGGACGATATGTCTAGTCCCAGCCGAGGGCGACGGCTTGCGGCGCTTGTCACACGGAACCGCGTCACCCTCATCTTCATTTTTGTCATCCCGCGAATGCTTGTGCTTGACGGAGCTCCCCTTCGCGCCTCGCAAAGGACGAGTGCGGGCTTTCTTTACCAGCCCCGTCGGACGACCACCACGCTCCGGTCTGCAGAATGCGGGATGATCGCTAGTCCAGGTACCACGAAATCCGTTGCGCAACGCGTCCTGGATTTCTTCGAGGTCCTTGCGGATGCTGCTGATGCGCATGGAATCGACGTCCTGACGCTCCGAGATCATGTCCATGCGGTCGTCCAGCGATTCCTGCATGGCTTCAGAGCCGGACTGGCGGCTTTCAATGCGATCCTGACGGTCAGAGAGGATTTGCATGCGCACATCGGTGTTGACTTCCCATGTGCGGCGCTGGGTAGGCGAGGGGACGAGATGGTTGGACCCGGAGCCTGGGGATGGGGTCCGACGGAAGCCGAAACCCGCAACGTAGTCGTAGCCTGGCTCTTTGTAGTCTGGGAGGCTGCTAGTGTCGTACGAGTGAGTGGGTGTAGACGAAGATGAGTCTCGCACGTATTGAGGAACGGGGGCGTTGACGTTGAGATGGGAGTCGAGGTCGAAGGACATGGCGACATCTTGGGGGCTTTCGGGGGTGTTCATGTCGGAATCATTCGAGGTGTTGGAACCCCAACTCATTTTCAAATGATTCGAAAACACACTCGTTATTGATCAATTTGATTGTGGATTAGAAATTGATGCTGTGATGAATGATACTCGAGGAAGATTATCGTGAGTGCGAGTTGTGAGCTGAGTTGGGATGGACGATTGAGCCGGCTGGAACCTGTGATATATGGTCGTCGAAACCTGCAAACCAAGTGAAAGAACAATGCTTGGTAAGTCACAATGGGCTTTGTCAGTGAAGAGTCGCCCGCTAACTGCACGAACACCTCGAGTTGCCTTTGTCTAGATGAAGAATGCTGTTGGGCAAGGTCAAAGTGGCCGGCTTTGATCCTTGAACAGTCGCGGTGTAAGAGATATGGTTTCATTGTTTTTGAAGTTTCTAGTGCATAAATCAGAAAACAAAATCTCAAGGCCCGATACGACTTTGAACAAAGGCGCCTGTGCATGTCGCCTCGACAAGCAGGTCCCTTATTGTCTATCACATTGGGTGAGCACTGATCTTTCCTTCACATCTCATAGGTCTGCAGTATGATCTTTCATGGATATGGCTAGTATTCATTGGCCGGTTTCCAGGTCAGCCTTTGACTTGACAGGAGTTGTGACCATGAGGTCGATGAGGGAATAGGCGACCTCGGCCGCGGCCAGGACTGTCGTTTCTCCTGCGTTGTCATAAACAGGTGCCACCTCCACTACATCGGCGCCTACAATTGAAAGGCCTTCTAGACCTTCGAGAATTGTGAGAAGCTCTCGGGTTGACCAGCCTCCTGGTTCAGCCGTCCCGGTAGCTAATATGTGTTAGCATGCATTTCGCGGAGCTTAAACGGGCCAGTCGAAAATACCTGGAGCGAAAGCGGGATCAAGGACATCGATGTCAACACTGATGTAAACCTTGGAGTCACCTACACGCTCCTTGATCTTAGAAATAACGCCCTGCGCGCCGAGCTTGTCGAGATCCCGCGCAGTTACTATCTCAAAGCCGCATCGAACATCGTTTCTCAGATCACCCTTTCGTCTGATAAGAGGGGCGCGAATTCCGGCATGGATGGAAGTATTCAGGATGAGGTGCTAGCGGTGTCAGTCGTGGTCTACTGTAATTTTGCTCCAGGTTTGGTTACTTCTTCATGGGCAATATGCAGGAAGGTACCGTGGTTGAGGCCACTAGCAGCAAGTCAGTCTCAAAGACAACTACATAAAGAGTGACTGCTCAACTCACGCATAATCCGATATGCCTCCACCTGAAAGGCTTGAGTATAAGCATCGACACATGTTTCAGTGATATGAACTTACCAAGAACTGAAGGGTCCCACGTATCTGAACTCCGATGTCAGCAACTGGTGTCACGGTGGTCAGTGGTCGTTGAGACAAACCAATATGACTATCAAAGTGAATGACAGAGACAGGTCCCCATTTCTCATACGTCGACCGAAGAGCTGACAATGTAGTCGTGTGGTCGCCGCCCAAGGCGAGAATCCTGGGTGTGACAGACACGGCCGAGTTTGCTGCTGGTCGTCCGGAGATGCCCTTGTCTTCATTAGCATCTTGTTCCTAGATTTGGAGCTAAAGACCTGTCACCTTGTGTGCCTTGTCAAGTCGCTTCAGGGAAACGGTGTTGTCCAACCATGTAAGACGTGCATCACCACAGTCGACCACTCTGGCCCAACTCTGCAAGGGGTCACGACCTATGAGGACGGTCAGCTAGACTGCCGACTTGTGCGGCCGCTTGGGGGGCAAAGCCGACCGGTGAAAATGTCCCACTGCCCAGGCCCTTTTCTCTGGCTGCCCATACGAATGGCCGGTGGACCAAATCGAGCTCCCGGGCGGCCAGTAGTTGTCTGTTGCGTGCATCAAGTCAGATGTACACGCCGATTAATGTTGGATTCGGGGTGGACGGACTGTATCGTGAGGGGCGCCGAAGATGGCAATGTCATATAATTGACCTTCGGCGTCCCCGCTAGAGAAGCAATCCACAAACGGCAGATTGGCAAAGGTCTTCAGTCCAGCGATGGTATCGGCACCGGAGATGTCGATGTCGTCGTCATTGGTTTGAAATGTCAAGGGCATCTGGCCGTGAGGGGAATTGGCCAGGACCCGGTGGGGGAGCTGCCACGCAGCTGTGCCTTGAAGGCCAAAAAGAGCAACGAAGAGGGCATGCATCGTTGATAACAAGCTCTACGACTGGACGGCTACCAATGCAAATTTCCTCGGTAGCCAATTTCTAGAGAAAAAAGTGTAAAATCTCTCAGGATGGACATTGGTAGCGCGCCCAGCGCTGTACAGGCGAATCACTCCTATCGGGGAGACGCAGCGAGCCGAACATTACCTAAGGAGGTTGCTTCATCCCGCCCTCCCTGCTTCGTTCCTTATCGTCGTGCATATCCAATCTGCACCAACCTCTTCGCATCAAGGAAAGAACGGCGCTTCGTCAGGCAGTTGCCGGAGAATGAGAAATAGACGAGGTTTCCTTCCGCGGAAAATCGAGCGCACGATGTTTGCCCACTGCTCGATGCCTCGGGTGTCGTCGCGACTTCATCCAGACAACAATCCTTCTGTGCTGCCATCGCCAAAATATCAACATCGCATCACTCACCTAATATGATGGCAGCAACCGCTTGATCTACCTATGATCCTCCACGAACTGCATTTTTAGCACTCCTATTTTTCCTCTTTCTGCTCTTTCTATCTCCGAATCAGGAACTACTCTATTCTTCCCCATCCGCCACACCATGACTCTCCGATTTGGCGGAATACGAAACGAGAATATCCGCTTGACCCAGATTGACCACGATGGCGCTGTTGACGACGACGATGCAAACGAAGGTCCTCCAAGGCCTCTCCCAAAGAGCAACTGGAGATCCATCTCGAAATAGTGGATCGACGAATACCTCCTCGTCGTGGTCTGCATCATCGGGGCGATTGCCTTGGGAATCATTTTCAAAAGATTCGATAAGGATTTGGTACCAGTGCTGCCCTTAGGCGTCGACTTCGACGTCATCATAGTCGCCATGTTCACATGTGTCCGGGTGGCAATGAGTGGCATTGTCGAATCCTGCATCAGCCAGGCCGCTTGGATTTGGGTTTCTGACGCGCGCCAAAGCCGTACCCACGACATGCGTGCAAGATTGGAAGACTTCAAGATATACGACGAAGCCTCGCGTGGTCTGTGGGGGAGTATCTGCCTCATTTGGCGTCTGCGGGCAAGGTAATGGATGCTGCACCGGGCACTCTTGATCAATCCCATGGTTAACTCTGCAAAACAGGCACCTGGCATGCATCGGAGCCTTGATTGTCATCTTAGTCCATGGGCTTGAGGCATCCTCTCAACAGCTCTATCAATACGAGCCCAGACCATGGAAAAATGAAACGGCAGGCCTAGTCAAGCCTCCCCCGAGAAGTGATTTGTAGGACTTCACGGTAAAGCGGGCTCTTGATACTCGTGAGTAGATGTTTTCTCGTCGCTTCACTTTTCCTGACGAAACGCAGGGCCGGCCCTAAACGTATCCACGAAAGCCGCCATCTATAGCGGCATTCTCTCACTCGATGTCAAGGATATCGGAGCAGATTGTAAACCTGAGAACCATACCTGTAAGTGGAAATACGTTCCAACACTTGCGGTTTGTGGCGAATGCAACAAATTGAGTGTCGAGACCGTGTGCACCGATAAGTCACAGACTTGCCTGTACAAGACGCCATCCGACACTTCATTCGATGTCGCCAATTCACCGAACACGGAAAAGTTCAAGGTGCGGAACTCGCCTCAGGGTACCTTCCATCACATGAACTCAACTTCACGCACCTACATCAACGTATTTGACTTCCTTTGGGTGTCGAGAACAAGGCAGAAGACCAAGATTCTTGCACATGAATGCGCCCTATGGTTCTGCATCAAAACTTACACGATCGAGGTTGATGAAGGTGGTCTGAACCAGACATATCTTGATGCCTGGAACACGACACGCTTTGAGAAAGACAACAGCGCGCATTTTGGAGAGTACGTGTTTGTCAACATACCGACAGAGATGCACGTTGAGAAACCATCTCGATATAGCGTCACCAAGGAGGCATTAGCGGCACTACAGAGATTCATAGATCCCCTGCTTGAGGGAACGTTCGAAAGTCAGTACACCATCATCAACTTCTCCTCGGATTGGGTCGAGGGTCTCTACAATGCTCAAAGGAACCTCAAAGACTGGATCGGTCGGTTCAGCACCAGTCTCACGAATGAGGTGAGACTTCATGGGCACATTCGAAACGAGCAGCAAGACCGGCATCGGTACGGCTGTCCGGCAGTCATGGAGAGGCAGATGATTATCGTGGCGTGGTGGTGGCTCATTTTCCCGACGGCTTTGATTGTCATCAGCATCTACTATCTCTTCCACACCATTATCCGGGGAGCCCGCGATGACATATCTGTGTGGAAGAGCGATTCGCTGCCAATGCTGTTCTGCCGAATCGACCCCTCGATCCTCCTGAAAGTCGGCGATGGCATGGACCTGCCCAACGGATTGGACAAGCGCGTCGGGGACGAGAAGGTGTGCCTGTTGAGAGAGGAAGATGGCGATTGGGTCTTCAAGCCGATCGAGAGCGAAGAATCATCGTCGGATTCCGATTCTGAGGGAGGGATCTCATGGTGATCCTGGCATTGGATCGACATCAGACTGCATTGATACATCAGATCGAACCTAAAACAAAACGGCAGTGCGGGTGGAGGCAGTTGAATATGACGGAATGGACCTGTCAGTTCCGCGTCTGGTGTGGTGCTTCGTCCCCTGGGGTGGGTTGCGTGCGGAAATGTTCCGAGATTCGGGGTTCGGAGAGGCACTAATGACTCGACCTGCATGGTCAGTTGGAGAGAGTTACATCGCTGGTGATTGGCTTTCGGCGCCGAGCTCGTGTGGAGAAGTTCTGGGATGTCTCCCTTCGAGACTCGGCTGGTGTCATCGGCAAACGATTTCCTGACTCTCATTTGCTCTGTCAATTCCCATCCCTCCACTTCCAGCCTCGGCCTTCTTCTTCGAGATCGAGCCTCCAGTTCGTGATGCTGGATAGCGTTTTGCCAAGGGACATGGATATACGAGTCAGCAAATGAAAGCCGTTCAGTTCCGATCAATCCGATTTCACAAACCATGCCGCCGGCGCAACGGACGGGGACGGGGAATAGCTTCCCCTGGTCATAATTTCCGGCCGCGAGCTGCATGCCCCCCAAGCTCCGTGTCCACTGTCCAGGACGAGTAGTCCACCGCTATTGATATCCCCAGACGTGTAGCGTCAAAGGATCGTCGACGGCTCCAGACCCCCAGACTTTGTCTCCAGAAATTCCATGCAGTCTCCCCTCTTCCCCACACCCCGCAAACTGCTTTCCGTGTCCCGTCCCCATCCTCCGTCTTCGGTCCATCCTGATCTGGGAAGTTGAACTTTTCCCGACATCCTCGTGTGTTTTCTCGACCCGTAGTCACTGCCGATAGACGAGCTTCACCTCGGTCAGTCCTGCTCTCTCCACGGATACCAGGCAAGCATATACAGTGTCCCGGCCGAACCCACATCATGGCAACTGAAGCAGCAGCTGCGGAGTCTTCCAAACCCAAATCACAGAGCAAGATCCGGAAGCGCGCTCCCAAGGCGTGTCTGTCGTGTCGCGCTCGCAAAGTGAGATGTGATGTCTCACAGCGTGGCCGTCCGTGTATGAATTGCTATCTCGACAGCGAGACGTGTGTTGTGACAGGGAGAGCTTCAAGATTGTAAGTGGAATCGCAACTGCTTTCATTTCTTGTGCTACTGCTGACCGTCTACAGCCGGCGAGCTCAGCAGAGAGATGACGCCGCGAATGCAGACAACGCAGAGGCGTCCTACCCGCCGTACGGCGCCGAATCTGGAGAGCATACTCACGATGTCGACCCCATTGCGGCAACAGGCAGCGACGGCAAGACAATACCATTGACTGAGCCCAATGGCCAGCATCACGGTCATGATCACTCCCACAGCGACGACTCATCGCCATTAGCTGCGGACAATGACCGACAAAAGAGCCCGACGGCGCACAAGAACACTTGCAGGCATGAACACGGCGGCCATGGACACACGGTTAAGCCCTCGACCGCAACAGGAGCGAGCTTCGAGTCTCTCCCGGCCGGTTCATTACCTCTGAATAGCGCCCCTGGAGGACAGCTATCTGCCGACCAACGGCACCTCAACCTGGACGTCACCTTCTCGTTCTACCCGTTCCTTGCCCTGGGCAACCTCCACAACATCCCTCCTCAAGATGTCAACTTCCTCGAGCTGCAGGGCTGTCTAAGGATACCGACGCGCGCGATTCTTGACGAGTTTGTTCAACAGTACTTTCTCCACGTACATCCCCTCCTCCCAATGCTCAACGAGGGAGACTTTTGGGACGTGTATTGCATGAACCCGAGCAGTATGCCAAGCGACCGATTGTCGCTACTTCTGTTTCAAGCGATGCTCTTCGCTTCATGTAATGTGAGTTTCACTAGAAGACAGCTCTCAAAACACCTCACTGACCTCACTTCAGTTCGTCTCCCGCCAAACAATTAAGACCCTGGGCTTCGCCACAATACGCGCCGCCCGCGCCGCGTTCTACAGACGCGCGAAGCTCCTCTACGACCTCGAATCCGAGTCCTCGCCCCTCGCAATCTCCCAAGCCGCCCTCCTCCTCTCCTTCTGGTCGCCTCCATCATCGCCCGCCCTGAGGAAGCAAAACACCGCCTGGCTCACCATCGCCATCCAGAACGCGAAGACCGTCGAGGCGCACCACTACGCAACCCGCACGGCGCCCCCAAAGAAGCGTAACCTGCTCAAGAGGCTTTGGTGGTGCTGCATCATCCGCGACCGCATCGTCGGCCTCGGCATGCGCCGCGGCGTCCAGATCACCCGCAGCCACTTCGACTTCGACGCCAACGGCATCCTGGGGTACTCGGACTTCGCGGACGAGATCGAGCGCAGCAGGGTGTACAACCCCGGCACGAAGCGGTGCCTCGCCGAGATCCTAGAGCAACTCGTCGAGCTGTGCGTTGTGCTGACGGATATCCTCATCCTGGTGTTCCCGCTGGACGACAGCCCCGGCTGGGGCCGGGAGATGCGCGCTGAGGAACAGGACCGGGTGCGCGGGTGTAAGATGGCGCTGCGCAGGTGGTACAAGGGCGCCACGCTCAGATTCCCCATGTTCGGGGGTGGCTCCGTCGCGAGGATGAAGTCACCGGGGAATGAGTTCCAGCATGATTCCGTGATATTGTACACTAATCTGATGTACATGTACTATCAGTAAGTTACCTGCCCCCCTCACATTTTCAAGCATCGTCGCTGAGATGAGCAGCTCTTCACGCGTGGTTCTCAGCCATCACGAAGTCCTACACCTCGCAATCACGGCCGCCGCCCCTTCATTCAGCGCCATTCCCACATCAGACCTCGTCATCATCGGAGAGAACCGACACGAGCTCCAAGACGCAGCTTCCGGCGTTACAGAGTGTCTGAAAGAACTCATCCATCTGAGACTAGCCCGCTGGTTACCCATCAGCGCCGTTGCATGCACTGCCCTGCCCCTGGTCCTGCACATCCTCGACGTGAAGCTCTCCGCCTCGTCACGGTCGTTCGACCCGAACACGCAGTCCGCGCTGAAGCAGCACCGCCTCAACATCCTCATCGAAGCCATGAAGACGTACCAGCCGCAATACGACGGTGTCGATTGGGTCAGCGAGACAATACGGCACATCGTCAACCTGGCGCAGATAGATTCGGCAACTGGGGAGGCTCCTGCGAGCGCGAATGAGGGCGGCGCCGTGATCGCGGATTGGACGGACATCCTCGCGTCGCAGCCCAGCTCATACCTCCGTCTCGCCTTGACGATGGACCTCTCGCTCAGCAAGGGGCGTCTCCCCGAGGACGGCGACTTTCCGGTGAGCCTCCGCGGCCTGTTCACAGGCGGTTTCAACCCGCTCAAGGCGCTCCTCGAAAGGAAACGGAACGAGAGCAGGGCGGGCCTCGGCGCCCTCGGCGGCCTTGGATCTACAGCGTCGATGATGGACTTTGAAACAGGCACGCTGCGGCCTGGTCTCTTCCGCATGGAACCGGGCACGGTGACGGTCATCCCCTCCGACGAAGACAGCAACTCGCCCACGTCGCAGAGCCAAGATAGCGCGACGGACGGGACCTCACCGCGCGGGAACGACGCCGGGGGCGATGTGAGCATGGCGGACCGGCCACCCTCGGAAGGAATCGACGGGCTGGCCGCGGAGGTGCTGGCGGCTTTTCCGCTGGACGACCAGTCCGTCAGCGTGGAGGGCGACTTTGACGGGATGTACTTCGATGGGATGCCCGGGCACGACGGGCCGAATGGCTGGATCGAGACGGCGTGGGGGGAGCTAACGCACGGCGGGGATGACAGGACGGATCGGGATACGGCGCGGGTGCTGCTTGAGGCGCTGCGGGAGGGGGACTTGGCTGAGTGTGCTGCGTAATGCGGGATGTCTATAGAGGGTATGACTAGAATGATGATAATGACTTGACCATTGCATACGTCAGACTTTGTATTAGTCTCATCATGAGAGTGAAGATGCGTGGCCAAGCAGAGGAAGGGTCCATTACATGCACGTCTTGCGGCCGGCATTCAGCGGCCAATGGCAGTTCCTCAGAAGAGATTATCCGGCACATCAATTCCCTTATCTCATGCACGACTTCCCCGAGAGGCGGAAACATACGAGATCTGCGCCGTGCAGGGCGGAAATGACCGGGGAACCGCGTTGGGAGTGCAGTCTGGGAAAGCAGACCCGTCCCCCGCAACGTGAGGTTCTCCAACCCCGGATTGCCTATCCCCCACAGACTGGCCTTCCCCGGAGCTAACCCCGCGATGTCAAGGGCGGGGAATGGGCCGGGAAGATGTCCAGACCAGGTGACTTGAACGTGTTTTGGCGAAGTCCAACGGTGATGACTACATATACCGCGAGAATGAATGCTCAGCTAGATCCCATCACATCTTTCGTGCAGTCCCTTGATCATTGATATTTACTGAAGAGCCTGGGTATACTCCCCTCGTCCCCTCATGATGGACGTCGAAAAGGCCGGCTCCATTGCCCACGAGTCCATTAAGGAGGATGTATCTCAAGAGCAAAAAGGTGCTATCGAGCATCCCATGCCGGAGATTCTGAGGTCTCTCTCGGCGGCAGAGTACAGGAAGACCGGCAGGAGAGCCACGCTGAAGATGGACATCATCATCATGCCGACGCTGATGATCACCTTCATCCTCAACTTCCTCGACCGCAACAACATCGCCGCGGCAAAGCTGGCCGGGATCACAGAGGACCTGCACCTGTCTGAGACGCAGTATCAGACCTGCGTCTCGGTTCTGTTTGTGGGATATAGTAAGTCACCACTGCACATCTCACAGAAACAGAGGGGATCCGGCTAACAATTGATGACAGTCATCATGCAGATCCCGTCAAACATGATCATCGGCAAGATCAAACTACCAGGCGTTTACATCTGCTGCGCCATGTCGCTCTGGGGCATCGTCACGGCGGCGCAGACGGTGGTCAAGAGCTTCGCCAGCCTGGCGGTCGCCCGGTTCGCCGTCGGCTTTGTGGAGGCCGTCTTCTTCTCGGGCGGTCTCTTTTACCTCTCCCTCTTTTTCAACCGGCGGCAGTACGCTCTCCGCGCAGCTCTGTTCTACTCGGGGTCCCAGCTGGGCAACGCGTTTGGCGGTTTGCTCGCAATCGCCATTCTGAAGCTGGACGGCAAATATGGGCTAGAGGGCTGGCGCTGGGTGAGTAACATGCTTCACTCTCTCTTCTCTAATCCCGTGTGACTGACATCAACAGCTATTCCTCGTAGAAGGCGTCGTCACAGTCGGCCTCGCCCTTCTCTTCGCCTTCATCCTCCCCAACTCGCCGGACGGCATCAAGTCCCTCTCGGAGACGGAACGCGCATGGGTCAAGTTCAACTACGAAAAGGACCAGGGCCAAAGCGACGACCGCTCCGAAGTCTCGGCGCGGCAGGGCTTCATGTTGGCCGTCCGCGACCCCAAGACGTGGCTCATGCTCGCGACGCTGTACTGCATCTTCACATCAGCCGGCGTGACCAACTTCTTCCCGCCGGTGGTCGCGACGCTGGGGTACTCGCGGACCGTGACCTACGCGCTGACGGCGCCGCCCTTCATCCTCTGCTGCGCGACGATGCTCGCCAACGGGTTCCACTCGGACCGCGCGGGCGAGCGGTACTGGCACGTCGTGGCGCCGCTGGGGGTGACGCTCGCGGCCAACGTCATCGCCGTGTCGACGCTCAACGTCGGGGCGCGGTACACGGCCATGATGCTGATGCCGGCGTCCTTCTACGCGGGCTCGACGGTGCTGCTGTCGTGGATCGCGGGGACCATCAACCAGCCGGTGACGAAGCGGGCGGCGGCGATTGCGCTGATCGTGTCGGTGTGCAACACGCCGAACGTGTGGACGCCGTACCTGTACAACGGGGCGCCGCGGTATTTCGCGGCGTTTACGGTGAATCTGGTGGCGGCCGGGGCGGCGATTGTGACGGCGACGGTGACGAGGATGTATCTGCGGAGAGAGAACCGGAAGATGGACGATGGGAGGGAGCTGGGTGTGAGCGGGCCGACGGCGGCACAGCGGGCCAGTGGGTTCAGGTACATGCTGTAGATGATATGGGAGATGTGGAATGAAGAAGAGCGGCTCAAACCAGTTGAATAATGAGTCTGTGTTGTAGACACAAAACATCAACTAACACAACAACATGGTAATCGTGATGTGGTCATGAACGGTTGAAGACGGAGAATGACAGCCAGTTGATGGTGACCCAGTGAAGCCCATTGCGTTGGGGCCCTGAAGTGCCCCTCTCCACACAGGCTGCAGCGCCCTTCTGACCCCTCTGCCAGTAAGAAACAGGGGGTTGGTTGGTCAGTCAGTCCCGGCTCCTTGATCTCACCTCGGCTGCCCGTTTGCATCTAGATGATGTTTGCCAACTACACGCATTGGAGACGGCCTTCTTCAAAAAGCGATTAAAGTGCTTGGGAATGCCCAACTCGCGCCCCTCGACTACATATGGATCGCGCTGCTTCTACCCGAGCACCGCCGCTGAAGATTGTTCCGTACCAAACACCAGGACAAACAGCCGGCCAGAAACGCAAACGGAGAGGCACTCATGTTGACGGCCAGAATGGGCCATCTTTGAAGATCAGGAATGCCTGCATGACCTGCAGAGAGTGAGTTGCTTTATTTCACAAAACATGTCCTAATGCTAACTCCCTTTAAAGAAAGAAGACTCGCTGTTCCGGCCACCTACCATGCATCCGCTGTCAGCAGCACGACCAGCCGTGTCAGTACATGCCGACGACAGCATCGCCGTGTCCGCCAGAAAGACGCCCAAGAGCAACACCCTCGGCACCATCGCCAATCGCAACGGCGACGACAATCTCTTTCGAGCAGCAGCACTCACAAGGCGCCCAGCCAGACAGCCTTCATGACTTCTCACCAGTCCAATCGTCACCACCGGCGAAAGGGACCTCCAGCGAGACGCCCGACGGGCCGCTTCAGGAGGACCAGTACGGCCACTTCCACGGCGGCGCCTCCGACTTTGCCTTCCTCCACATGGCCAAGCAGAAACTCGCCCGTCTGCCGTCAATGTCGATTCACTTCTCCGACTACCCGCTCGCCGAGTCCAGCAACTTGCCACCGATTCTTCCTCCGAAACCCATCGCCAACAAGCTGATGCGGACCTTCTTCGACTTTGGCCTGACCACCTCGCGTTTCGTGCATGAGCCGACTCTGATGGAGTCGTTTGAGAAGCTCTACAGCGACGGCCAAGACGACAGTCTCAGCAACGACACCCTGGCCCTGATTTACATGGTACTGACGCTTGGTTCCCATTACTCGAGAGTCAACAACATGTATTGCGGTTACTCTTCTAGGTACGCCATGGCCCACCATCCCCTACAGTTCAGACTGACCCTTAACGATGAAGCGTCCGATTTTACCACATGGCCGACCGTCAGCTCCAGAGAGAATCCAGTAAAATCACGTTTGCATCTCTCCAAGCACGACTTCTCGCGACACACTACCTGCTCAACCACTCGCGCATGCATGAAGCGTGGTCCTCGTTCGGCATCGTCGTCCGCCACGCCCAAGCCCTCGGTCTGCACCGCCGTTCCGTCGGCCCGTTAAGCAATTATATCACCCATGAGTATCGCAAACGGCTGTTCTGGGCCATCTACGTCAACGACCGAATCATCAGCAGCATATTCGGCCGTCCATGCGCCATACACGACGATGACATTGACCAAGACGAATGCGCCCTGGCCAACGACGACGACATCACTGCAGCGGGTTGCCGAGTAAGCCCTTACGGAGAGTTCTGCTCTGCCGCGGCACTCATCCACTACGCTCGCCTCTCCAGGATATTAGGCAAGATCCTCAGAAAGTTCTACAGTCCCGCCGCCCGGAACAACAGCATCACCCAGCTGCACCAGTTTGCGGCCGAGTTCGAAAAGAGTCTGCTGGACTGGCAGGACAATCTCCCCGCGTACCTCAACTACGTCGCCCTGCCCCCATCAGCGCTATCTACAATGACCCAACGCCAGACTTGCACGCTGAAACTCATGTTCGCGCACGCCAGTCTCCTCCTCTACCGCCCTTTCATTCTCTACTCCATGGACCCTGCCACCGGATCTGTGTCAAGACTCGAGCAGTGGGTCAAGAGATGTCACGACAAGTCCATCGAAGCGGCCAGGGTAGTCGTCAACGAGTGCCGCTACCTCTGTCAGCGAGGCCTGTTCTCGAGGGCGTTCTGGCTGGTCAACTACATGCAGTTCGCGGCGCTGGGCACTTTGTACATGTACTCGCATCTGTGGCCCGAGGCAACGCATGTCAGGGAGACCGCAGAGGAGGCCATGGCCGAGTTCCCGGTCGGTGTGCAAGGCGACTTGGTGGGGCAGCGGTATGTTGAGATACTGAACGAGCTGCGAGAGGTGACGGCAAGGACAACGTCGACGGGGATGGATATGTTAGCGAGTGCATGTACTGTTGATGAGATGCCAGCGTTTGAGACGTCCTTGATGGACTTTGGCGGGCCGTGGTCGAATCTCTTCTTTGACACTTCGGCTATTGATGAGTACGTGGATGTCGAAGCCGGGTAGTCGATTGCGTAAAAGACTACCGCCGACATTTTACTACTCTCGTACCAACTGGAGTACAGACAAACGCAGTCTCGGCAGTGCTTTTCCCCAGCAGAATAGCCCGTATTGACATGATGATTCCCAAACTTTGAAACCCCGAATAATCTGCATGATTCCCACGGCTTCTCCGGGGAACGGTCCAGAATTACCGGATTAGGAAATCAACAACTTCCCCGGGTGTCAACCCCGCCCCCGCCTCCGGGCGATGATTCGGGGAACGCTGCCCATTGCTGTATTCGGCAATCACTCAAGGCACCGTCTCCCCCAGCTGACCATTCGAATCGACAGGATTCGAGGACATAAAGACGGGAAATGCACGTAGCACTCCAAGATGGATGCATGTCAACTTACCTACATAGACACAAAGCTGCTCGCTTCACACGCAACAGTTTCCTGCTTACCATTGATACTTGTGTTGATCTACATTAGACGAGTTGTCAATATCTCCAATATGACAGAAGTCCTCAGTTACAGCGCCTCTGACATCCACTCAAAACCTGTCTTTTCACAGGAAAAGTCCGTGGTTCAGGACGACGAGAAGCTCTCGCTGCACGGCAACGGCGGTGTCCTCGACGATGTTAGGCTGCTCCAACCCGTTTACCCCGATACTCCCATCGAGGAAATCCAAAAGAGATACTGGCAAGACGGGGTCGTCTGGGTATGCCTTCCCGTGTTCCTCCTCACACCTAGTCGCTAACACACGCCCACAGGTCAAGGGCCTCCTCAACCCGGACATGGTCAACAAAATGCGCTCAGACTACCTCACCTTCGTCGACAACGGCACCGGCATGCTGAAGCCCGGCACCGACCCCGCCGACGGCATCTTCTCCGGCCTCGACTGGCGCGAGTTCCTCCTTCCCGGCGCCGTCCGCGTCGCCTGCGGCCTCAAGGACGAGGGCCCCTTCGTCGGTAACGCCATCGCCAGCCACAGCGCCGCCTTCTACCAGGACTTCAAGGACAAAGTCGGCCGCGAGCTCGAGCCCTTCGTCGGCAAGCTCGCCGGCTTCGAGGAGCCCTGGTGTCTCCCGCGGTCTTTGCTGCGGTGCGCCGTGCCGGGGGGCGAGACGACGCCCGTGCATTACGACCAGATCTTCCTGCGCGCGGGGCCGCCGACGAGCGTGACGGCGTGGGTTCCCATCGGCGACGTGGAGCTGGAGGGCGGCGGGCTGATTTATCTGGACCGCTCGGCTGAGATCGGGAAGAAGTATGAGCAGGACTTTTCGAGGGTGAATGCGGAGCTGCCCGACGCGGACAGGATCTCGGCGTTTAACAGGAACATGGAGAAGGGCGGGTGGTTGGATAGGAATGCGAAGAGGTTTGGGGAGCACTGGTCTCGCGGCTGGCTTGTGGTGAGTCTCGTCTTTTTGAAGATTTCTTGTGGTTACTGACGATTGTGTTTCGTAGGGAGCGTACGAGGCTGGTGATGTGGTATTTCATACCCCGTACGCCGTCCATGCGGGGGCGATGAACCAGTCGCCAAAGGGCCGCATACGCGTGTCGACGGATTTGCGGTTCGTGGACAAGACGAAGCCGTATGATGAGCGATGGACGTACATCGCGTACTCCGAGAACGATCCCAATGTTGCAAGCAGGCAGCCAAAGAAGTCTGAATGAGTTATCCATATTAATTGAAGAATATGTACATTTTCTTAGCCAACGTATGTTAACAGATGGACACTTTTCATTCCTCTTGGGTCTCAGGCCTCTGTCCATAAACAACATAACTTCCAACAACGTCAGCCATAATCCTCAAATTGCAGTGGACGGTTGACTTACTAGTTGAGGTAACCGTGAATGTTACCAGCCTTGAGCTCTTTACGAACCCCGGCCAGCAACACCAGCACCTCCTCCGGTTTCCACCCACGAACGCCACAAAAGAGCTTCATCGTAAACCCCTCGAGCCCGTCCAGAGTCTGCACCAGATTACACATGCCCACATCCCTCAAGTGCGGATCCTTCGGCCACGGACCCAGGGGCACTTTGAAATCCTGGCGCCGCACGTTGCGGAACCCGGTCGCCCTGACCCAGTCCTCCAGCTTCGGGCCCGGGGCCGCCTCGCGGCTGAGCATCTTGCAGGTGTCCATCATCAGGTCGTTCCAGCGCCAGACCTCCGTCCCCTCCAGCGTGCCGTCGTCGCAGTCCAGCATAAAGTTGTAGTCCTGAAACTCGGCCCAGCCGCCGGGCTTGATGTTGCTGGCAGCATATCATGTTAGAAACGCCGCTGGAGAAGGAGGAGGGACGTCGGGCCAAAAGACGGCGACACGTACTCGTAGATGTTTCCCACGTATTTAGGCCAGTCGGTGAGCGATGCGGCCATGTATCGACTGAAGATGAAATCATAGGGTTGGTGGCCGACCCACGTGTCTTCGAGGTCGTCAACTTCGAATTTCACGTTCGGTGGCACCCTGCGCTGCAAGTCAGTCACACGTCCCCTCCGAGGATGCAATCCGTGGGGTGTACCATTGCGGCTGGATTGCACTCAAATCGTTGCCGAAAATCTTTTGACGATCCGACTTGTCAGTGTTTGGGCAGTAGGGAATGACTCGGAGATCATACTTCGGCGTTGGGAAAGAAGTCTGCCATCTCAATGGCCCCTGGGAGTCTGAGCAACGAACTTAGTATGGGAGTACTCGTGTCTTACAAATACCGGTTCCAGTACCGCAATCGAGAATGCGTTGTATGTCAGGCTTAAGAGGTGCCAGGTAAAGTTCATAGCCAATTGCCTTGACTTGCATGCTATGGGTCAAGTCAAGGCGATTCATCTCGCTCTGGGACGGGAAATGAGTTTGAACATCAGTATCTTGGATAAATAGGCGAGTACCTCGTCGTTGGGGAAGTTGTACGCTGAATTCATCTCAGTAACATGGTCATCGCCAGCGATGCTCACCAGGGACTTACCTCCCGCTCGGAACGCATGATAGCGCCGCCCATACTCGGTCGGATAGTCGATTACAGAAGAAGTCAACGACGCCGTGTAAGAAGAGCTAATTGGCGCTTCAGTAAGTGAGTTGTTCGAAATCATGCAAGCCTACATTTGCTCGTCAATCGAGCGGCCATCAACCTGGCTCAACTGTCAGATGAAAATACGAAGTAGTATATTTCAGATCGATAGACGACGAACGCTCACCGTATCGTCCACATCCAGTGGAGCAGGTGCCGGGGCGTCGCCGGCTGCCGAAGTTCGGGATTGCGGGGACCGAAGAGATTTGGTAGGCGACCGGCTTTTCGGAGGAGACTCCGGCACCCGGGCTCCGGGACTCGCCGTCGTATTTTCAGCCGCCGCATCAGCCATTTTCATGCCAAACCCAATATCTTGAAACGAAGAAACCAGAAAACTGGGCTGGCAAGTTTCCCGAGATGAAGGAGGGGCACAGGGTTTTATAATTCGCAGCTTGGCTCGTTTTTTCCAGTGGACGGCTCCTCTGCAGTTCTGCGGCGTCCTGCAGAACGGGCAAGGGTTGTTTCCTCTTTTCGATCGACACCCTGGCTTTTGGAGCGGGGCATTGCGTGTTCATTATCGTGTTGTCATATCTTCTTCAAAACATCAGGTCGAACTGGGGCATGTTCGCCGTGGAAGTGCGCCGGCGGATTGGTTCTCCCCGAAAGCGAGTGCATACGGTTCACATCACACAGTTGGAGGAGGGTCTAAACCTAGAGGAAGAATCCCGATCGCTTTTCATGCGCGCCCTATCATCCTAGAAGCTGAAAATGCGCCAAAAGGCAAACCGCTGCAGGCCGCTCCGCAATATCCATCTGCATGCTCTCTGTCCAAGTTGCTCCCGTTCAAATATCGTACAAACGCCCAGACACACCTAAAAGTTCCACCGGCTGTCGTCGAAGCCGCCGCAGTAGCCGCATCCGCAGTTGAATCCGAACTTATAATACAACACCGATGGATCTTTACCGTAGCTGATGGTCAGCTCGTCGCCCTTCTCGATGACCCAAGCGCGGACCTGGAATATCAGTACTTCCTCTTCTGCGTCGTATTTGTACCCCACCTTGGGGTTGCAGGAGTGATTAAAGCGAGCTGCGATGGGGAAGAGGCCGGCAACATCCCTACACGTTCCCGAACCCTTCTTACGGGTCGAGACAGTGTCCTTGGGAAGCTTGGATGCGAACCTGAAAGGTTAGCAGGGGCTTTCGAAGAAAATGGAAAAGGGACGTACGCATTGGTGTTCCAAACAGCCTGCGCCTTGGTCTCTCCATCGCGACCGAAATGGGCATGCAGGTCATTGGCGACCTTCTGTTCGTGCTCGTGAAGGCCGAGGACAGACGATTCCACATCCTCATAAGTCGCATGATAAAGGGCCTTCTCAACGAGGATTTGGTCTCCCTTGTCCAACTTCCTTGTGGCAAACGCGCCCCAGCCGGCCACAGGAGAGCGCCGGACCTCGAAGAACTCGTTCTGAAAGATGACGGGCCTCTCTTCTCCAAGACCGTCTTCACCCTTCGTGGCCCTCATGAGCGGAAGACCGGCGGGCTTGAGGGTCTGAATGTCGTTGCCGAATCCGGTACTGGTGGTGTTAGACCAATTCTTCTTTTCATAGCAATCCGACTTACCTGATCAGCTCCACCGACTCATCATCTTCCTCGCTAGTCACGTCTGTTTCGCTGAAATCGTCCATGTCAAAGGGCGAGAGGATGTCGTAGTACTCATAATCTCCGTCATCCTCGTCGTCGTCGTCGTCCTCGTCGTTGTTGTTGTTGTTGTTGTCGTCGTCGTCGCTGTCATCCTCGTCATCGGGTTCGCCCCCCACCACAATGTTACGGACGAGGGGAATCGTCCTCCAGGTCATATACTTGCTAGGCAATGGCTGGAGTTTCGATCCCACGGCCTCCGAGAACATCATGAAGCCCTCTTTGAGGTTCTGTGGTCATGGTCAGCTTAAGGGGCCGAAACGGGTGTGCGCACGTGACTAACCTTGAGTCCGATCTGCAGTTGAAGCAGAATCAGCTCATTGACTCTTCTTGACTGGCAGTCCAAAAGTAGGATCGCGTCCAACTCCAAGGACTGAATCTTCTCGATGGTGCGGCTGTCTCTATCACGTGGTCTGGGGAGGTTAGGGGCCGGCGGGTCGCCCATTGCAAGCGGCGGCAGCATCTTCGCGGGCTGAGGAGCAGGTCGTGGTTTTTCGATAGGTATAAACGCTTTGTTGTGGGTGTAAATCTATGGGAGAGCGAACGGGATTTCTGAATCCAAAAGAAGGTAGATGATGTATATCGAAATGAGTGCAACAATCGCTCGGCGAAGTCAAAAAAGAATTAAATATGTCTGAAATTGATCGCCTAGCCGTTGGCAAGCGCTATAATAATATGCTTCTTTCCTGATTTCAGCGACTCGTTGAGCTGAGGAAAGTAGCACTTTGGGTAATGTGTCCTAGGTAGACAGAGGAGATCGGAAATGAAGGAAGTTGCTGAAGAGTTTCAAGTGTCGTCCCTGTCGTCCCTGCCACTGGATGTCAACTGAGCAGTGATAGGAAATCTTATCAAGGCTTAACAGTGTCACCCAACTTTATGGATGACGCCTTCTGTTGAAAGACAGTGAGTAGTTCGAGTTTCGTTGTTGTCGTTGTCGTCGTGAAGCCGGTCCTTTTGGACACTGGTGAAGGACTTTTCTCTCAAGCAGGCTGTCAAAGGTAAGCTGAAGCTGCGTTGTGAAGCCGAGAGAAAAGCCCAAGTCTTGTTATATCTGCAGAAGGTTCAAGAGCTGACGAAGAATGAGCAAGGAGTCTGTTCAGTCGGAGAGAAATAGAGGGTCGTGAGATAAAGAGTCAACAACGTAGATAGAAGGAAGTAGACACCCGAGGCTCTGTTGATCTTGCCGCGACTTCTGATATCTCAGAGTAGTTACTACTGTGTAGACGGTTGTTGCAAGACCTCGAGGGCGAGCAACCAATTTATTGTGTCTGTGTGATGTTGAGGCGAGGTTGATCGGGTTTGTTTTGTTGGTTGGTGCTGTTGTTGTGTGCTCTGATGGACAAAACATGGGAAACTGTTGCTTTCCACAACTTCCTGATTCCTAGTATGAGTAGCTGTAATCGAACCCCTTGCAATGGAGGAAGGAACCGGGGGTTTATGTTATGAGCTATAAAACCAGCTCGCTGACATCTCTTGCACGTTGCTAGGCCGAATTATTGGCAGCTTCATCGACAAATAGTTATTGTGGCTGTGGCTTGTAGAGGTTGATCCACCACTGCTCTGGTCGGGTGGTGGTAGATCCTACGTGTTGATGTGCATTGGAGTGTGTTTGTCCTTCAACTCTCTTGTCCGTTGAGTATGCATGAGGATACTCCAATAGAGAAGCCCGAAAGCATGGCGCACGCATTGAAAAGAAACGAGGTTCCGCCAGTATGGAAGGAAGGAGTGGTGCCAAACCCACAGGTGATGTGTCAAAGCCCGCTTCACTCTTTTCATGGGGAGACGGAAAGGAGTTGGACATAGCCAACTAAGATGAGCATAGCAAGCTGAAAGCTAATCACGGCAAATCCCCTATGGCGCAAACGCCATGGGTGGTCGCTGAATCTATAGGGCACATCCAACAAATGGTTTGATATGGAAACGGGACAACTGAAGAGAGCTTTGGATTTTCGTGATATTTGGGTTCAACGTCACACCTGGGTAGCAGAAGGGCGAGGCAAGCCGCCTGAGAGCAGCAGCTTCCAGGTCTCAAGGTTTGTCCACGACTAATTGGCCGTCCTGTTGATAAGACAAGCTTCTGCTGAAGATTTACCCGACTGACAAGCTCCAAACTTCGGCAGAGCTACGTGCTTGGGCCCGCCGCAGCTTGGCTTAGGGAGGCGTTTGCAACCCATCAAACCTCGGGAAGCACTGCATGTACCCTAACATGCAAGCAAAGGTCTCATTCCTTGACGTAGACTTCATTGTGTGCGGCATAAGAATGCAGGCCTCTGACGATGCGCCGAAGTAAAGGACTTTTTGGCTTTCACCTGGTTCTATTCACTTTAGGAACAGAGCTTCGCCTGGATGGCCCTGTAAACTCCAAGGAAGGATGGCAAACTGAAAAACCCGTGAAAATGCCAGACACCCTCTTCAGTATTGACCAAACATACCGCTCAGACTCTGGAATTCGACGCCGTCTTCACGACTGAGCGCCCAGAAGTCCCAACCACAGGAGGCAAGTCTCAGAATGCACATCCAATATTGGCCCCCAACCGGGTCACTCATGGCCTTCGATGCCATTCTGGAGGCAATTTGGTCATCGGGAATGCGCCCAGCCCTTAGTTCTACAACTTGAAGTACTTGTGGCTTAAGAAAAGGAACGCAGGGGGATCGAAAGCGGCACAAGTAATTGGCGGCTTGATTACGTCGGGTTAGGCTTCTGGTCGCAGGATTCCTCGAAGAGACGAGAAAGGTATAGAGCCATGGCCGTTTTGAGTCAAAAAGTACTCGAATGATGCCGGCACTTGTGTATCGTGTATGATCAAAGCATAACCGTTGAAACTTTGTAAACGTGGTTCTGCGTGTGTAAGGTTGCTCGATATCCCGTCTGCATAATCACAAGGAAGTCAATTTGAGCTGCTCTAGACAAGAAAAGGCGACTCGGGTAGAGGGGCATGAGCATTCAAGAGTCGTTTGAAATGGGAAGAAGGCGCGGGCCACTTGCTCTCCAGAAAGCATTGAGGCGACTGAAGTTCCCCGTTCGATTAATACAGTCTCTCGAGGCCGTTTTCACGATGTAGCCAGCCCAGTCACCCTCCGAAAGATCTACATGCGAACAGAATAAAAAAATTTGAATTAAAGCATCTTCTCTTGGTCCTCGGAATCTTCGCAGACGGGCTCTGCAACCATGATCTCGCCCCGCCAGATTTCCAGCAAGTTCACTATCGGGAACAGCAATACCAGGATAGACAGGAACTGCCCGAATTCCCACCTCTCCTCGCTATTGTCAGCGAGCTTGTAGCCCTGGGGCCCGGATCCAAAGACGGACGAGGCCATGAAGGAGCGCACCGCGGCACCGATCGCCGACGCCGTCATGAGGGCCAGGCCGCCCATAATCATTGGCCTGGCGAAGCGTTTCCCCCGCGAGTGGATGTACCAGCTAGCCCCCAAGAAGACGAGAACGTTCGCGACGATGACGGCGATCGTGCCCGCGTAGTCGATGAAGGAGCCCCCGCCGGTGGTTCCGTTGACGGAGGACCATACACAGCCGACGGGCAGCTTGGAGTCCTTCATGCCCTTGCCCAGGCTCTGCAGGATGACGCCGCCGTAGGTGCAGTTGAGCGCGAGGTTGACGGTCATGAGGCTCTGTCGGAGAGTGCGGAGGAGCCAGTCCTGGCGGAGGAGCTGGCCGTAAATCAAGAGTGTAGCGTTGTGGACGGCCATGCTCATGTTGGAAAGACACCAGATGATGAAGAAGTGGTAGGGGACGATGCGGTTTGTGGTAGCGAGCCCGAGGATCGAGATGGCGATGCCCTGGAGGATTTGCGTATCGGAGTAACCGTTCAGAAGCTTGCGGCGGATACTGGAGGGGCGTTCCTTCCGCTCGAACAGGACGATGGACCAGCTGAGGAGAAGGGCGATGGTGGCAGCGATGGTGAAGGAGAGCAAGACGGCCACTCCAGCGATACCGGCATTGCCAGCAACGGAGATGGTGGCGGGGTCGACGGAACAGTTCGGGGGACTGAAAAAGGACATTTTGGCGAAGTGCGAGTGCAGGACTCGCGTCTAGAAAGAAATGAAGTTGGGTATCGAATTCGAGATGGGGCTTTCGGCGAGCGGTGTTTGGGAAATTCGGAGATGGACGGGATTCAAGGTGCGGTTCGCCCTGATTAACGACTCGCAATTGCAGACAATGTGTTCGTTTCCAGCTCTCTGAAAATCATGGCTTCATTATCGACGATTCGGGTTTGATTGATTGATTGATTGATTCAATGAAAGACTGACGACCCTGTTTCGCGTGCCACCAGGGAGCGAAGTGGTGTCTAATATGATGGAAGGGAAGGCATTCGTGGGTGAGGCGCGGCGCATTAATGTGTATGATGAGGGTGGGCCTCCCCTTTTCTGACTGGACCCCACGGCGGCGAGGTTCAGCGGGTATGACGTACCAGTAAGCGCTGCAGCTTTTCGTCTGAAACGGCCACCCGCTGAGGAAGATCCCTGGAGCCACTGGACGACTGGCTGAGGGATGCTCTCCAGCGGCCTCTCAGCGACGGTGTTTGCGTTGCCGCTGGTGGCTGTGCCCCACTCAAGCCACCCGCTTCCCTTCCAGTCTTGGTGGTCGCAGATCCCCTCGCATCCTCCGCGTCGCCATCTCACTATCCGAGTCCATCCCGGCTGCCTCAAGGACCCCCTGTCTTGGTCACAATGCGAACCACCGGCGCTTTGCCTGGTGCCTGGACCCTTCCTCCACCGACAAAAGGGTCTTTTGTATTTTTGTTATTATTATTCTCGTTTGTTTCCGGCTGATTCGACCGAACTTGCTGCACCAGGGCTTCGCAGGGAATCAAGACATTGAAGCCACACGAAGAGAGGCATACAATTCGTGCTGAAGTTGTCCGACGATACTATCGCAGGCCGGCCGGGGTATCGTCGATCCGGGGAGAGTGGACTGTCACGGACACTGAAGATCGTCATCAACCTCGTCGTTTCTGCTTCCGCTGGCCACGAGCCGAGCGTCACACGTCGCGTGCCGTGCCTTGCTACGGGGATGCTGTTGGTCGTCTAGAGGAAGTCAGCATCCGTCGCGAAGACTGGAAAAGAAGACCGACATCGTTCGACATGGTCTTCAAGGCGCCAAACTCACGTTCTGTCATACTCGGGTCGTCGACCACCTGATCTACAAACAAGCCTCAGTTTGTTTGACGAGATCGCAGCGATGGACATCTTCGATGTGATTGCCGTCGCTGGCTGTGGTCCAGCTTCAGGAGCACTTTGGCGACGTCCGTCTTCATCTTGACGAGCTCCTTCCGGTTCTCAGGTGTTGCTTCGTATGTCGTATTAATACTGCACAGAAAATGTTAGGCAGGCACGTCCATGCGAAAGCATCCAACTCCTTCGGGTTTTTTTTTTTTCGGAACACCTACAAATTAGAAACCGCCACACTGATATTCAGCATGATCTTCTGCGTTGCAAGCTGTTCTCTCACGTCGGTGAATTCCTTGGCTTGCAGCGTCAGCATCGTCCTCTTCCACAAGCCCAGCTTGCCCCCGGAACGGCCCTCGGTGGCCTTTTCCAGCTTCTCCTCCAAGACACACAGGCTGTTGGCGTATTTCTTGAGGACCGTATCCAGGTCCCGAGCTGTGGACGGATGAAGGACTCCTTTGGCTGTGTCGTCGTTGCTGAGGTAGTAAAGCAATGTCTCGAGGATCGACAGCACTTCTTGCAGATCAGCCGAGAGGGTCGTGAGCACTCGCGGCGCGTCGGAGATGGCATCAATCTGCCGGCTTACCGCAGCACTGAGCTGGACGGCAGCCTCCAGATGGCCCGCGGTACCGCTAACGTCGACTGCGTCCGCCATCCTCCCACGCACATGTCTGTCGAGGCTTCTTCGATTGTATGAACGGTTACAGACGACAACAACCTCACTGCGTTCGTCTTTTCGACGAAAACGACGAGGACCACCACAACCCTTAAGTAGCGAAGGCGCCGGGCGAAGCGGGTCCGCGGCACAGTAGGCACAGCGGAGCATCATGCCGGACTTCGTCCCCTGAATTGGCTGGAAATGGGTCGCTAACTCGGTGTGTTACAGGGTTAGAGCAAGGGTAACGGCGGACACCACAGCTAAATCGCTTTAGCCTTCATGTAGTCCCATCTGCTTCAGGCGCACCCAATGGCTTCCTTGCGATCGAACTGAAAGTGACGTACAGAATGGTACTTTTACCAAGGAAATGGGGACGAGTAGCCGTCATATGGTAAGCTGCATATCGGGCCATGATTACACTTGCAAAGGTCTACTTTATTCATCTTATTTCTAGGACGACAGAGTGTCTCTCTCTCTAAGCGTGGATGGTATCGAAACAAACAAGCAAATCGCTCGTTCACGTGTTGTTACAAACAAAGGACAACAAAGGAAAATCTTGGAGCGTTTAGTGTTGGGCGGGCGCATTGCTTTCGCCACCGTCCTCCGGGACCTTGCCCTCGGGCGGCGGCAGTCTAACAATGAGCAACAACGTTAGCGCGGTCAAGCAGAAGGCTGCGACACCCAAGTAGGGCAAGCCGATCCAGAGCCCTCCCATCTTCATGCCCAGGCTGAACAGGCCCGCGAGCAACGGCTGCGCGTACGTCTGTCCTGCAGTCTCAACCAGCGAGAAGATGGAAAACAGCCGGGTGCGATGCGCCGCGTCGACGTAGACGTTGCTGACGCTCTTCACGTAGCTGCCCCAACCGGTACCCAGCGACAGGATGGCGAGGCCGCCGATGAAGGATCCAACCGTCGGCGATGCGGACATGCTCAGGGAACCGATCAAAAGCGCCACGGAGGACAGGCGGGCCAGGAATAGGTCGCGTTGGTGGTCGTCCGATAGGCGCAGCGACTTGGGCATCTTGGTGGATGCGAGGAGCCTCGAGAAGGCCGGCAGGATGAGCACGATCGAAAGCAAGACGCCCGTGCCATACAGGGACGACAAGTAGCCTGTCTGCGACAGCGAAACGTGGTATCGCTTCGAGGCGAAGATAGACATGAATTGCAGCGTCGACAGCATGACGGGATAAGAGGTGAGCATCGCTATAAGCAGAAGTATGAGGGACGGCGACTTGAACAGCGCCAAAGACTCCTTCAAGCGGAGAATCGTGTGCTGGATGGCCCCAAGAGCGGGAGACTCAACCTCGGGCTCGTCCTCAATCGGGTCGTCAGATACCTGGGCAGCTGGCTTGGTCTCGGGGATGAGGTGGATGGTGAATATCAAGGTCGAAAAGAGGCCAAATGCCAGCCCCATAACGGGCCAAGGGCCGGTCCTCTCCATCATCCAGCCGGCGACAGCAGGAGCGCACAGGTTTCCTATCATCGACACCAGGTGAACGTGCATGAAGCTCTTTGCCCTGGTACAAAAGTTAGTATCTCTCGACAATCGCCGGAGTAAGACTCAAAGACAAACCTGTTCTCGGAAGTTGTCACGTCGGCGAGCATTGAAAGCACGATGGCGCTCAGGACCGCATTTCCACCACCAATCATGAGCATCGAGGGGCCAAACCAGAGGGCCTCCAGGGGAATCACCCGGGGAAACGCGCAGACCGTGGCAAACCAAGCTTGGTCCAGTGCCATGCCGAAGATGGTCAGGGAGAAGACCATCTTGCGGCCGAGGCGATCAGCAACGATACCCCAGGGGAACGCACAGATGGCGCCGATGGAGGCCTGGAGAGCGCTGTACACGGCAAAGATGTATGCGACCTTGGACTGGATGGCGTCCTCCTTGCAAAGGCTCTCGTCGATGTTTTCGTTGCTCAAGACATCGTAATAGTGGCGGCAGACAATGTCCTCGACCTTGCGGGTGGTGGGGATAGTCCACAGCCCACCGGCGGCAGACCCGATGAGGATGATGGCGCAGAAGATGCCAACGATGACGTTCGGGTTGTGGACCTTGGGAACGTGGATGGTGTTGGCGGCGCGGATGAGGGAGTCGGTGCGGCCACGGCCGGCGCCGGGACGGCGTGGGCTGCCATCGGCGGCGATGAGGGGCGTCGATTCGGTGGGCTCCTCGTCTACGGAGTACCTAGACGGCGCAGCGGGTTCGTGGTCCCCATTGAAGTCGTCGGATTGCTCGGCGCGGCGATGCATCTTGGCTGCGGTGTAACGGTTCCGTGGGCTTGGCTGTGGCGCTCCGATGCTCTCTCAAGAATGGGGTGTAGTACAGAGAACAGATGCGAGTCAGTCCCTTGATCCAAAGGGGACTCTCAAAAGGAACGAAGGGGAGGGAAGACAGCTCAAGAAATATGAATGAGATGGCATCGCTGGGGCAGGGCAGGCAATGATGATGGTGTGGTGACAAGACGCAGAGTGCAATCTTATCCCTTTCCTGACGTGATGGGACCCCAACGTTCAGACACGCGGTCTGAAACTGAAAATACGGCACTCCCTGCGGCAACGAAGTGCTTCTCGCTCTGCCGCCGGAGCTACTGCTGCAACCTCGACGTATCTGCGACTCGCGAGCCGTATGCGTTTGCCGCGGAGCCGTGTGTTGCGTACCTGGGCTTGCGCAGTCGTGGCAGCTTTTCCTCAGGTATTTTGCGTGGCACGATAAGAAAGGCACACGACACGATGCAGCAAGGGGCCAAAAGGTCCAATGTCCTGCCCGAAAAAAGCAGGTTGAACGAGCGGACGAGGAGGTAATATTCCTCCGTCTTACTGTGAGATGGGCTCGCGAGTCGCTGTCAGGGCCCTGCTGGGCGGACCTTTGCGCCAAAGTAGGAAAAGACAGCAGACGGGGCAGACGTAAGTGCTCTGTCGTCATCAAATGCATCAAAAACCAAGCAAGAGAGGGAAGAAGGAATCTGGCCCGGCTATCGAAAACGATTTGCGAGGGATCCTGCGAATGAGCGGCCAAGAGAATGTTCCAAAGATGGCAATGGGTGAGCTATGAGAGGCGGCGGCACACGACAGGTTCGCCGCTGCAAAAACAGCAACCAGAGCTACGCAATGGAGAGGTAATAGGGCTGCATGAATTTTGGGGGCGCGTCAAAAGTCCCGACCGGCTGGGCGGCGGTAGCAGCTCGATGACACTTCACACACTGCCTTGTCGCTGCTGCTCTTGCTGTACCTGGAGCTCTTCTCCCTATCTCCGTCTCTCTCTCACACACACGCAAGTCACAGTTCAGACACGCAGTAGAACGGGCGGGAGAGCTGCCTTCGACGACGAGCTGTTCCCTGAGTCGCCAGCCCTGCAACCTATCAGATGGGGGCGGCAGCGTTCCCAATTTCCAGGTTAGGCATGGTGCGACTTCAGGGATGGACGAGGAAGAGAGTAAGACAGATCGCTGAGGAGGAGCAAGAAAGCTCCCCCTCGGGATTGGGGGGAGCTCGGGTCGCCCAATGAGCGTGTTCGGACGCCGGCCGCCTCCCGATTGGGGATGTCAGACTCGGGACCATGCTGTCTGTGTGTGTGTTTGTGTGTGTTCCAGCAGTGTGTTCAGCAGGTATTTGGAGTGCGAGCGAGTACGTATTTCTCATCACGACACATCACGACAACGAAGCAGAGAGCGAGAGACAGAGATAGAGACAGAGAGAGCACTGACGTGGTTCTGCTTGCGTGGCGGCTTTCGACTGAGAGAGTATCCCGCTGCCGATTCTCGTTGATTGCTCACGTCCATCGTCGTTGTCGTGGTCTTACTCTTCCGTCGCGTGGTGACCTAAGAGATACGCCAACGCAGGTCCCAGGTCCTAGGGCAATGACACTTTTGCACCGAGGCAACTGGATGCCCAAAGCTATTCCCCTCTTTTCCCTCCCAAACTTCCCAATGACGGACAACAACAAGCATCAAAGTGGCAGAATCGTTGGGTAATGGGTAAGCTTAATCCGCCATTTGCAGCTCTGGATTCTCTCCTGCTGGTTGCCGCCCCTCCTCTGCAAAAGGCAATGGACGCGCGTTGGGATGCGCCGCGGTTGTTGGCGACGACAATGATCGCGTTTGCTTTCGCATTGGGATCTTCTCTGCGGGCTGGGACCAGCACCTGAGTGAAGGTCCGCTGCGAGGAAGAGAGCGAAAAGAGTTCAGGAACTGCGCGTTGGCAATTCGGGGGACTGCCCTGCTACCCATCTGTTGGAACGGGGGGAGATTGGAACCCTTCGCCCCGGTTCCTCCCCTTCGTCTTTGGGTGGTTCACCGCGGCCGCGTATCGGGCATCATCCAATATCCTTTTGCTTTCTCACTCCTCACTCCTCAGTTCTCTCTCGTCCCAGGTTCTTCCTGACGGCCGGAGCGATCCGCGGGTGCTGGGCCCCTCGACCAAACGGCGACTGAGGACAAGAGACAAAGCACCAACGGTCCCAAAACACGTGCAAGACACGTCCGAGGCGCAGACGCCCAAACGGCGCCTCCTCAGTGCTCCTCTGCCCTGGCCCCCCTCTCTTCTCGCTTAACTCTGTTCGGAACAGATCAGTCTGGCCCGGCGCTCGGTGCAGGAGATGACCAGTCCACCTCCCGTACGACTCCGCCCAGCAGGCCCCTGGTCCACGATGTGATGCTCGCGGAAGAGAGATATGCTTCCCGCCAGGCACCTCCCGCCCTCGAGTGGGGGATCACGAAAGCAGAAGCCAACTTTTATCCACGGGGTTTGTTCACCGAGAGGGGAAGAACTCAGGGCACGAGGTGTCAATGAACCGTAGACCAAAGTCTATTGGGAGCGGGGGAAGAAGCGGGAAATGCATTGATTCCCAGCTTTGGAATGGCATTTGGCGCAAAGAGGTCTGGTCTGGCGTGATGGCGCGCTTGAGTTTGCGCGGTCCTCTCCCACGTTGTCGTCCCTCGTCCGACTGCATTACAGTTATGAACGCTGAGTAACTGTCAATGCAAACCGAATCCAAATCCATCCAGTCGCCGTCGCCGCACGCCGTGCATGAGGCAGAAATTTCAGTTGTGGTGCAGGCAGGTGGGTGCAGGTATTCCCGAACTCTCGGGTTTTTCTCATTTCTCCTTCGTCGCTCCTCATATCCCACACGCACCCGGTCTGGTCTGGGCTGGCTGCGACGGTTTTCCTCTTATGAATGCTAATGCTACGGTAGATGTTCCCTGCGAGGAGGAGACAGAGACAGAGAGAGAGCCCAAGTTCCCAACTGCCCGGACATGGCCACCGTCTTGCCCGCCCGCTCCCAAGGCTGGCATGACATGGACTGCCCCCTCCATCTCTCTCCATCGTCTTTCCCAAAACCATCTTCCGAGCCTTTTCACTCGTCACCGGCATGCTCCCCCGATCTCCCGGACCCAATTCCGCCCAAAGTGAGCAGCAGCAAGAACCGTCAGTACCCAGGGCCCCGGGCTTCTCCTCCCTCTTCGCGCCCTCTGCTGCTGCTTGCTTCCCTGTCCATCTACCAACAGCATAAACATTCGTCCGGGGACTGGGACTCTCGCTACCTTCCAATACGAACGTGCACATCCCTGGCGATAATGTAAATGAGGTTTGTTGTTGGTCGTCTTGGGAGAGAGAGCCGTAAACGTCATCCGTTTTGTTCTGATTCTCAGCGAGGAAAATAACGCCCACCCCCCTCCCCGCGAGCACCTCCCTCCATGAAGAGGTGATGAATCCAGGATTGCCCGCATCTCGCCCTATCGACCGGTACTCCACGACGAGTGCTACCATGGCGCAGGTTGAACCTGGATACTGTCTCCTCCCCGCTGAACGGGTTTGACGTTGGAGATCATCACTGGCCCTGCGGGGGCCTTCGTCGTGTTGGCGCCCATCACCCCTCGACGAGGTCGACGGAGGACCAGGCCGGAGGAGCAACCAGACCTTGTCGGTCCCCCAGCCAGCTGAGAAGGTCTCATGCTCCTGCTGCTCCTCCTACTACTCTTTCAGAAGTCTGAAGGAGCGATTTCCCAGTCACACTTTGATTTGACCACACGTTCGAACAAATTGGATGTGGCTGGGTTCAGAAGATAGAAGACGTCGACCACACGTTCGACAGACGAGCACATTCGTTAGGCATCTTCGCATGAGCCCCCTCATACCGTATTGCTCGTCTGTTGGGCCACACATGGGCAGACCCGCACCGCTGGCGAGGATCTGGGCGCTTGATAAACCTGCTGGTGGTGGTCTTGTTCAATATGTCGACGAGGTCCGGTTGGTCACAATCTTACCAACAAGCGAAACCCCCCTGCAGCCTCTTCGTGATTTGGACGCACGCCTGTCCTGTGTGGCCAATCCGCATTTGCTCTATCAGGGAAAGTTGGGAAGTAACCGCCGCGCTGCCGCCTTCGTCCACTTTGATGTGCCTTCTGCAGATTTGTAGCAGTCCGAGGCCTGGCGCAAGATGAACCAGGTTGCCGTTCCAGTGGATACGTTGAACATTGGGAGCCTCAATGGAGCCACCACCGCGAGATGTGGCGTTTGACATGACGGTGCGCATGCCACCGTGCCATTCAATGTCTACGGGGACCGGTGAACCACGGGCCGGGGTGGCATAATATGGGAGCTCGTCCTGTGTATCCCGCCGGCAGGCACTTGGAGCGGAGCGTGGCATACGTATGGTATGGGTGGTCTATCCAGCTTGTTCACGGGGTACTCCGTATGAGATGCTGTGAACTCGAAAGCCAGGAGTCACTGCAACTGCATAGCCAAGACTTGCTGGAAAGCTGGGACTCACGAATTGCTGCTTGTTTATGGCACGTCAAAACACGTCTGCAGCACGGAAATAAGAGATCGTCTGCTTGATGTGACCTGAGGGACTGTGGTTTTGTGGTACTATTACCACTCTTTAGAATCGACTGGCTCTCCGCCCAAGCCCAAGCCCAAGCCCAAGCCCAGCCCAACATCAGACTCCGTAGTTCGATGCTCCACTTCGAGTACGGTCGAGACTCGAGTTCCTGCTGCTCGGGCGAGGTTCGCAATCTATTCGCCATCTGAGAATATCGCTGATCCCTGACTTCCCTCTCATCCAGGAGGCTCCGCCGTTTTTTGAGTTCTTACACTCGTCGTACCAACCAAGATCGACGAGGACTGCGAGACTCGGCCGAGTGACAGCACCACTTTCCCAGATGCCCACCCATGTCTGTAGTTACGTTCGTCTTATTAGTGCGAACACACGGCCGGGCCTTCTCCCCGATACCCGGAAGAGCGCAGGAGGAAGGCTAATGAGAGACGAAAGGACCTCGCATTGCGTGTCCACAGCTATCGTCATGTCTCAATATCGGAAGACAAGTTGGGAAAACAACGTGGTCTACCCCTCACTAGAGAATTACGCCCCTGGGTGTGTCGTGAGGGTTGTTTTTAGCAGTGGTACCCAAAGCCCGTTGACATGACGAGGATTGTGGTGAATGGGGGCTGTGACGTTGTGTATGTCCCTGCAGCATGAAGCTATTCCCGGCTCCAGCTCCTCTTAGTACCGTTGAACGTCAACGTGAAGCGGTCAGCTGGCCGGGGGTTTTCACCGAATTGAGCGTATGCGAATCCCCTGACAACCTCTCGAGCGGTTTGACGTTCAGTTTGCGGCTTGATCATGGTTGACAAAGACTAGTTTAGGAGCAGCAGCAGCAGCAGTCAGGCTGGCTAAACGAAGTGAGTGGTGGCTACTCCTTTCCCCCATGCAACTCGTGATTGGTGAACCGGAGTTGACGCCGTTGGAGTTGGTTTCATTGGTTGCTTTCAGCATCTGGGTTTCCGTTACAGCTGCGCACGGGAACCGTGTATAACCCCAGGTAAATGGGGGTCGAAGCAAACTGCATACGTCTGGGCGCTTAGAAGAGGCAACTCTTTCGACATGAGCACGAATTATCGCCAACGTCGGTCCAGTCCATGTGGCCAAACCCCCGGCGTAGCCCTACCCCCTTCGACAGCCTCTCTAAGAAGCGGTCGAGATTCAGCATGCACGCTACTTCCATCATGGAACATTCCAAATCAATTGCGTCCCTAGGCGAGCCCCTTGGACAGCGTATCTTCATCTGGCTTCGTCGCAAGAAAGCAGTTTTGGAACAATGTTTGCCGTCTTGATGGACGACGCCCGCAGAACCCAAGACGGCTGAGATCGGCTGAGAGGGAGTTCTTGGCTCCTTTCATTCGCTCTCGATCTTCGCTCCTGGAAGATGTTGTTGTCATCGCTTGTTGTGTTCAGGGGAGATCGAGCAGGAAGTAGGAACCCAAAGCCAAGGACTCTCTCTCCGTGTCCGCCTCCGTGTCCGTGTCTTCAGTTCGCTATTCGTCAGGCCTCAATACGACATGTGCAGTAGGGAATCTCCTGCCTCCAACGTCAGGTTTGCTACACCAAGGCTGCATGCGAGCAACAGCCGTTGTTGGGACTATGTAGATCCACCAGACGTTTCCTGCTCGCCGGGCGGTCTGCTGATAGCATCAGCATCATACCATCCCTTTTTCCTTCCGACGTTATTCCATGCTATCAGTTTAGACATGACCATGACGGAGTCGTGATGGAGAATTCCAAATCTCAGCGGCACAATTCAACAGCTCATCGGTCCTTCTCTGTGGCTGTCTTCAAAGCAGTGGCACAGCATCTTCACTTTGCCTAAATGAGTAGACATCGCCGACCTAAACCAGTCTGTTGGGTCGCCTCCTGGAATCTGCGAAGGATGACGAGCGCTGAGGTGCCTGCCATAATGCTATACTGCCACTCACCGTCTCCCCGAGCGCTCCCATCATATGTGACCGCCATTCAGCTGGCCAGTTTCAGGCCTCAATGCTGACTTCAAACTCCATTCAGGTCTGGCATGATATCTGACGAGTCTTCCGCCGCGCAGAGCACTTCTCCTCAAGCTTCCTCGCCGCATCTGACGAGTCATCCCGCAGTGGCACTGCGGCGGCGTTGGTGTCACCGCCAATCTTCGCCCCCTTTTGGCCCCCTCGCCCCCTTTTCCCGCGCCGCAACGAGCGGCTCGCCTGAAATCATCGACAGCGTGAATGCGTGCTCAGCGTTGACTCTGTGTGACTCGACTCCTCGGATAGATCGATTTCTGTCCTACCCAGGATCGCATGTATCTATCTGTGTGCGCCCAGAAGAAGCTCCGTCGAAGTCGGCGACCAAGTACGCCACAAGCTGGCGACACCAATCAGACGAGGACGATCGGAGAATTACTAGTCACCATCTTGTGGCTTGATCAGGTAATGCCCGACGCTGTGAAACGATCAACTGAATGAATGATGAGATGGCATGAAATGGAAGGCCATTGTTTGCTGTGCACGTCCTTCTCAGCTGACAACTGACACATTATCCACGTGGCAACGAGCCTGAGAAGACTTTACTTCGGACGTCTCGCGGACTGATGAGGGCTGAAGTCGCCATGCTCTCTCCTCGTAGACCCTACATCTGACAAGGCCACTACGGTCAGTCCGCGCCGGCTGGCTTGAGTTGTTCTCTTTCGCCACTGTTCTCTCCTCTCCGGTACCCCCTTGTCCCCCTCATACTTGCTGGCGTACAACTTAGTGCATCTTGGTTCACAAGGGAATTAGAGGCGGAGACCAGATCGAGCCGCGTTGGCCCCGAACACCGAACATGCCTGCAAGCCAGCACACCATGGCGGGGACCCTGGTCAGCCGGTGTGCCAGCTTGCTAGCTTGCCAGTGTGCCAGTGTGTGTCAACGTGCCAGGTATTTACGTCTTTACGTCCCGGGGCCCGGGTTGGACAAGTCCGTCCGACACCCTGGAGCAACAGAACGTTTCTCATGGTAGTCTTTTGAAGCAAAGAGACGTGATTACAAGAGACGCAACGAATTAGACCTCGTAACTCGTACAGTGCCCAATTAAAGGATAAGTTACCGCGCTTATCCCGGCAACTGCGCCAACGTCTTTGCGCCACCAACCGCAAGTACTGCGTATTCTCCATATCAACCTGATGCAGGACGCGCCCGTTGGGTGACAGAAGGGGAAGCAAACATGGACTGCAGGGCGGCCGACCGCAGGGGACTGATCATACTATTTGGATGTAGGCCAGGCCAGGTCGTGGATGTCACGTACCCGCCAAGTGCTGTACCAGCAGGGGTATTTTGGAAAAGAGGAGGGGGTGGGCAGCAAGAGGAGGAGCAGGAGGGTGAACATTACCGTCCTTAGGCTTCCCCAGATTGGATTCCCAGCTGCTCGGGGGCCGGTGCGCAGAGATGAAAAGAGGAAATCTCAAGCTCCAACAACGCAGACGGAACTGATCGCTCCACGGACGGACCGCAGCGAGCCATCGGGGCCGGTCTCCTCCTCCGACGCCCGTGGGTTTGGTAGTTGGTACCCATTCAGAACCGAGCTAGAGACCGGGAATAACAGGCGGGGGTTCCGGCGCTCTCCATTTCGTGTCCATGATCGAGGGCGTCTCCAGTCCCGGATGCAAGCCTACGTCTTCCGAGCGTCGAACGGCCCACAAGATTGAGGGCAGCGCTCAGGTCAATCCCTGATATTCTCATTGTTGGCACTAAGGACCGTTGATGAATTTGCTTACACCCCTGCCCAGTGATGTTTCTCAGACCTCACAACCCCGGTCCGGTGGTCATCGAAACTCCAACAAGATTGACAAGGGTAGGGGAGAGCCAATCATGGACCAGGCCAGCCTCGACAGGACCGCACCAACAGAGGTTGAGCACCTTGAACGAGCCTTGAAATGTGTGAGATGGTGGTACTGGACCCGACGGGACGGGTCGACATGCACACTAAATTACTATCACACATTTTGTCACATTGGACATACTACGTAATTTCCCTTTTCCCGTTCACCAGTACGGCGTATGCGACCTGCAGTTTGCTTTCTGACTAGCAGGCTGGGCGCACTCCGGCGATTCGAGCGCCTGAGCAATTTTTTGATAGCCCTTGTGGATCTGCTCTCTCTTCTTCGTGTGTACCTTCTTCGTGGATTCATTGCGACCTCGCAGTCTACGAATGGGAGAGACAAGCTGTGACCGGGGATCAGGAGAGTGACTTCAGACGCAAGGTTGATGGATCCTTGCCAGCGGTGCTGCAGATGACATACAAAGACCAATGCACATCTGGCCATCTTGCGTAGTTTAAAGCCTAGCAGCATACAAAATCCATTTGTCCATCGCGTGGAGAACGATGCTAGGATACACTATTCTGCCCAGAAGACAGAGGCAGGGGTTGTTGGCTCCTGTACGCACAGGCTGTGTCGTGTTCATGGTCGTCCACATTATCCAATCATGCAAGTTTTCTCATTTCTCTCCGTCCATGAGACCAGAGAAACTTTCGAGGTTGTGCCCGAACGACTTTCTTGAAAAAGCGACAGCTCCGTCCTCAAATATCAGACCGATGGAGGAGGACGGATAGATGAGGTCCATCGGTCCGAGAAGTCGGAATATGAGGCGGCGACAGTGTTACGTTGTGCAACTTCTGGGACACGACTTGCAGACCAACTTCATTGTGAACCTGGAACCCGGGATGTTATACCGGATATCTGGACTTTGCAGGAGAACCAGAGTCTGTGTCGACCTTGGAGGGTATCCATCGCCCCTCCTGTCTCCCCTTCCACCCTCCCCTCCAGGACTGGCGGCTCCTACCACCGGGGTCTAGATATTGATCGATCGTTTCTTTTCCCTGTACCATGTTCGCCAAGATTGCCCCACTTGCAGCCTTTTTTTGGACAGTCGCCGACGACAGGGACTAGCGGGCAGATGCCCTCGAGTTGTCGAGACTCCAGGAGAGTTCAAGAACCTGGTCACCCGTTGGCCCACATCGACCAGCGTTGCGTGTAGCGAGAGAGAGAGGCGAATGCTGATGGACATACACCGCCAACAACAGCGTTGCATCGGACCGCAACTGGTAGGGCGTGCTCTGCGCCAGTCTGCAGTCTCTGCTGGCGCCGTTGGTCCTCCCGAAGATCCATGCCAGTGTGGTCTTAGCCGACGGTGATGCATCAGCACCTTACGAAACCCATGAATGCTTGCATGGTGGTATCTCGGACTTAAGCTGTAGGGCTTTGTGGGCTTACGATACCGTCGCTATAATGGATTGACGGTTCTAAAGTGGAAAGCTCGTCGTGGTCGGATACGGTATCCGTTCGATGTTGGCGTCTTTTCCCTTGACAGTTTTCTTCCATCTTACCCCACCCCTTGTCACGTTATCGTTGTTGATATGCGGGTAGACATCCATCGCTTGTCAGGGTGCATGTCGCCTTCCTTTTACCTTGAGCTTGATTTCTCTTTTCTCCCGGTCTGTGGTAGCGCTCCTGTCTCAAAGCCCGCGCTCTTTTGTCCAACATCCCTGGTATCTGGGCTCTGCTAGCATATAAGAGCCAGTGCGGAGAACTCGCCTCGTTCCTACCCTCTTTTCTTCTTCATCAGCCTCCTCATACGATACGAACACCCTGTACCTCTCTCCACCTCATCCTTTGCAAGTTTGTCTCTCCGTCTTCGCTCTTGTCGCTGTCATCTGACTCCATCCAGGGACATCCGCACAGAAACGTTCAACCTCACTAGACGTCGGAGAGCCTCTCAAGATGGCCATCAGCGTCCAGGAAAGACGCGCTTCCCAGCAAGCAGCTGAGCGAACGATCCAACAACCTTCTCGAGGCTGCCAGCAACCAAAGCGAGCCCCGAACCTATACGACATGGAGACCTTTGGGGGCGAACAGAATCAGTACTCGTCTCCAGCGGAAACCTGGGAACCCAATCCTCAAAGTCCCGCATTGGCCTTTCGCCGATCCGGACATTCTCGTCACCCTTCAGTTGACGCTGGCCGCTTATTCACTCCGATAAAGCGACGTCTTCCACACTCAACCAAAACGGAAAACTCTGATTCATCCACGGCACCGATGGCCAAAAAGACCCGCACACCAAGCCAAGAGCCCGAAGGCTCAGAATACAGAACACGACTTCTCTCTGTCGATACACTTCTTCAACAGCCTACCGCGCTATCTCCTCCCCACCACCGATACATCCAGCAGTCCGCGCCTCAGCCTGTCCAACATCAAATAAACTGTTTTATTCCTTCACCAATCAACTCACCGATTCCATCTTCTCTCGTCGCAACTGCAGCTTTTCCACCGCCTCATCACCAACCGTCCATATACCCACCTATGCAGAGCCATGGATATTCTGCGTCTCCTCAGTCCAGGCTCATAAGCTGTGATGGGGTTTCGTCACCTATCATTCCCTCCGCATCGGCCAATGTCCACGGCAATCATCAGTCTAGGCAATACGCCAACACCGGTTCCAGTCCATCATACGGGGGACAGTCCAACAGACAGTCAAACCGAAGCTCAATAGCAAGCTCAGCAAGCAACACCGGCGCAAGATCGCTGGATCGTCAGCCGGAGGAGAGGCTAGATCAGGAGCCTTCGATCAACATCGACGCCCTGTTGCAAAGGCTGCAGAGTATGACCTCTGAATCCAGAGAGGAAGAGTTTGGTCAATTGGCCGCAGCAATACTGAAGAATCTCTTCGACTCGAGCCAGTGGTGCAAACAAAAGATCCAAAAGTCCAGAAACGCAACCGAGACATTGCTGAAGGCCATCATAGAGCGCGACCGAAATGAGCCCAGTGGAACTGGTCGCCGCGCCTGTTACTACTGCTACGAGATGTACGGAGAAGACAGATTCGGCAAGGACCAGCCCGCCAACGCCATCCTGAAAGCCAACAGAAATTACAGACCGTTCAACAAGAAGCGCAAGTACCCCGAATCAGTAAACATTGAACCCTTACGGCACTTCTGTATGGATTGCGGCGTCCGTCTCCACTTTTACCGGCGCTACCGGCGCTTCGATTCAGAAACCGGCGCGGTTTGGTGGGCCTGCCGCTGCCGGGTGCTGCGTCCCGTTGTGGACGATGAGGACGAACCTTGCCCGTATTGCAACTGTGTTTGCCCGCTCAGGAACCCTGACGAAGAGGATGATACCTTTGAGTCGGACGAGTCGGATGGGTCGGACCCTTAATTGACGGATGGCAGGCTTTTTCTAGAGTCGCAGTCGGCTTGCGACGGCGATGCGTGAGGGGGGTGGAGACGGCCTAGGAGCACTACGCTCCTGTCTACTGTATCATCAGCTTTTCTTTGTGCCTTGGATTCGATTGGTTTTGGCGAAGTTTGTTCTGGCGCGGTCGCCGAAATTTGGAGGGTTTATCTGATATTCACGGAGGACAACAGCACTCCGGCATATTTACACGGAAAATTTGAATTGGTGGGAGGCAAGTTGTCAGAGGACGGTGAGGTATTTTGAAACTGGACTGGAACGCTTGTTTGCCTTGTGTATGTGAATAGATTTAATGCATGGTTTTAGAATGCCTAAGTGTCCTTTCTATGACTGTGTCCAAAAGATTATTCTATAAACGCCGAACCCATTCTAATGTGTCTATGTTTTGATATCGTTTAGGCCTGATCAACAGGTATCAAGGCCAGCTTAGTTGTAGCCTGATCTCCCCTTGGTCGACACTCCGTGATCCCGAGTGCGGTTGTAACCGCTGCGACCTTGAGGGACCTCTCGTCGTCGTTCGCTTTCTGCCATCTTGACGTACTGAGAGCCTTCGCGAGGTCTTCCGCTGGCATCTCTTTGCCTGGGGCTTGACCTTGAAGTCTGGCGATTTGAGCTGCGGGAACTCTGGTAATCCATGGCTAGCCAGTATTGATGCAGGTGGCTGGAAAGCGGTGTGAGCGTTGTTTTCTCGCGATCGGTTGCCAGGAGTACTCACTTTGTGAAAAATTTAGAGCAATATGCCAGGCTGACTGGTGAACACTAGTTGACTTGGTTTGAAAGCTGGGTTCAATAGGTTTATTGATGAGAACACGTGCAACTTGACAAGAGCGATAACGAGGTAAATGTCATTCTCGACAGTACTTTATATAGAAAGAAAAGACCCGTATGAATGATGGAAGCCTTTTGTCGTCGCAACTATTGGTGGCGATGCGGCAGGGACTTCCATGGCTTGTATATTCCTCCGAGAACTGCGCCTTGAGCAAAGTTCACAAGGCGAGAGTATACCTGCGACTCTTGGAGCAGCGCGCCCTTGCATTGAGCAGCGCAAGGCCGAAGGAAGGAAGTTGATAGGTGCAGATAACTCCATGCTGCATGGAAACAGCTCACTTGGCATGTGCCTTTGGCTTGATGGTTACTCGGCCGAGGGGCGCAAGCTCCGTCTGACCTGGGATTCCGTAGCACGAGTCCAGGCGAGACTGGTCTTCGACGCATCGCAGCGTTCGATGTTCGGACATGGAATGCCAGTAAGAAGATGACCAGAAATTGCCCGACCTAGGAAGCCTGTGATTCTTCCAGAAACCGGACGGAAGGGGACGCGGTCTCGTGCAGCGAAAAGGGCTAAACCGGCCGGTGGGCAGAAAGCCAAGGTTGCTGCAAGGAGCTTGCCATGACACCCGGAACCCTTCCTAGAGGCGCGAAGGTGACGGAGAGTTTGGACGTTTCCCACTCAGAAGAGCGAGGTTTGAGATCTTCGACATGCGAACCATGTACACGGACGGGCCACGGCAGACTGTGCCGAAAAAGCTTCTGGCTCACCCTGTCCTGGGCGCGGACAACGTCCGTCGATGGAATCCTACCGGTCTTCTCCCGTCCGTGAGCAAAGCATCGATGCCGGCAACTTTCCCAAGAAGTCAGAATATCGAAGCAAAGGCCGCGAAGAAGCGTCTCAGGTCCGGAAAGAAGCTATGGCATGGAAGATGCGCGCCGCGAGGAGAGTCTGAAAAGTGGGCAATGGTCAATTCGCAGACGAGGCGTCGAAGGATTCTCACTGGTCGCGTGGCAGTGACAGAGCTTCTTTTCCTGGCGTGGCTAATTCCCCTGGCTTGGCCTGCATCCTGCGAATCCTGTCATGGATGATCCCAGAGAGAGACCTCTCTCAAGAACAGCCCTACCGGGAAGGCTTAAGCTGACAGCTCGAGTTCAATCAATCAAGAACTCCATCTCTGCGAGCTTTTCCCACGACAAGCTTTACCAACTCTCCAATACGCGTCATTCGCCTACCGAAGCGCAGACCGCATCGAAGTCTGGGAAGGGTATCCACAGTTTTATAATGGAACTGTTTTTCTCGGGACAGTTACCGGTATGATAGTTTTTATTTCTTGCGATGAGGAACAGTGACTCATCAACCCAAGACCAACCGTTGCTGCCAAACATGAGCGCTGCCGAAAACAACCAAACACATCCGCGGGCGGCTAAGTTCGCTTGATGGTGCTAGTTCTCACGGATGCGGTCCGGCAACCTCTTCTGACGTCAAGCCCCCGTCGGAAACGTTCTTTGCTTCCACAGGCTTAGCGGGAAACAAGCCATCTCGCTCGGACTCAGATACAAGACTTCACAGGACGGCCCGTCGCTGCGTTTTGTTTGAAACGGAATCGGCACCCGATTCGAAGATGCAGGAAATCTGAAGCGGCATCCGAGCTTTCTCCCCATCGAGTCCCGAGACTAGCGACCTGTTCGGCCCGCTACATATGATGGCGCATCGATATCTCTAGATAGGCTAACTCTCTTTCATAAAGTCCAGATCTGCCATCGTCCCGGAAGATGAGCAGGTACGCATCCGCTGTAAGTCAAGTAAGTGGGACAAAAAATCAATATACAGAAGTGGTTTCCCCTCCGTACCTACGTCCTGTGCGTGCAAAGCGTGGTGGGAATAAGACTAAAAGGAAGTCGGATTCCACGGATAAGAAGCAATGGCAAAAGAAGAAAATTGAGTTTTTACATAATCACTCGCTTCTTCTTTTCTTGTGAAGAAAACAAGAAGGGGATACAGGTAAAAGTCAAAATATCCCTGTAATGGATACCTCATTCATCCCTCCTGAGACCCCGACAGTATGCTTAGCGCGCTATTCTCAGAAGAAGACGAAGGGAGGATTTGCCTCTTTTCTGGACAATGTCATTGGGCGTGGAAAACGGCGCTGATGCACACATTCCTGGCATCGCGAATGGAACCGAAACACTGTTTCGCGAAATGGTCTGGATCGCGAACACGTCGAGGATGGACGTGGCTGTGGAAAGAAAATCCCTGCGGATGGTCATATCCATATGTTCCTTGAGACATGGGCTTTCCCTCCAAACGGTCAGCCTGGGGCATTAGACGGTAGGGAGATGCCCTCAGTGCCCACCTAGTACAGTATAGCACTACCTGTGAGTAAAGTAATAAGGGAATCTCGAGAGAGCTCCAAAAGTAGAAGAGACCGAAAACGTTAACCATCTGCCCTCTCAAGCGAATAAGACCACTGCCTCCAAGCCTCTACATCACCATTCATACAACCAAGCAGAGCCCCGCAACGTCGTTGAACGCCGTTTTCAGACACTTAGCAGTGCCGACCAATCTCATCAGTGACCGAAAATGGGGTTGTTTAGTTGCCGCCAATTACAGTCGGTAGCGAATGCCCTTGAATTCCGTAGGACGAAGCTAGCTTTGCTTCAGGTATTTTGGAACGGATGCCGGGCGCAGATGAGACCGGAAGCATACGCGAATGGAGAATCGTCACGCAGTAGAACACGATCAGCAGCTGTACGTGAAATATTAAACGAGCAGGACGCTCGCCGTTCGTTGCTCACCTTCTTTCCCCACTGTCCAAGGCTTTATTCTTCACACAACTCGATAGTCCAGCAGAGAGCATCGGCTTAGCATCACCATCACGATGCAGACTCCGATTTCCAACGTGTCCGCCAACAGGAGGTACCTGTCCATCTTTTTTGCTGGTGCTACCATCCTCCTCCTCCTTGCCACAGTTCACGTCTCGCGTGAGGGTGTCCCGGAGTCTATCAAGCAAACAACAGGATGGAATAAGTGCGTCCACTCGCCCCAAAGCCTCTCATCATATACAAATGAAAGTCCTATGATGCTGACATCTCAATCGCAGTGCCGGCAGCAATGGCCACACTTACAAGCCAGGACATGTGACTACCTACGGCGGCAAGCACGATAACCGGCCGACATTCGCCGACCTGGCCAAGGACTCCGGTACGGACAAGGTAACGGACCACAACTACGCCGTCCTATACGACAAGTACCTCCCGGCCTTCCGTGACAGCCACGTCAAGATGCTCGAGATCGGTCTCGGCTGCGGCATGGTAAGTCTGGACCCCTGTATCTCCTCCCCGTCCGCTACCTCACGCCGTCGCAGGCCTACGGTCCCGGCGCCTCGTTCTCGACTTGGATCCAGTACTTCCCCCAGTTGGAAATCAACATCATTGAGTACAACGAGGCTTGCGGCAAGGCATGGGCTGCCGAGCATCCTCAGGCGGCCGTCCACTTCGGCGATCAGGCCAACCCGTCGTTCCTCCACGCAGCGGGTGCCGCTGCCACCGCCGATGGTCTCCTAGACATCCTCATCGACGACGGCGGCCACAGCATGAGGCAGCAGGAAGTCAGTCTCCACGAGTTGTGGCAGTACGTCCGCCCCGGCGGTATCTACATCATCGAGGACCTGCACACCAGCTACTTGAGCTCGTGGCAGGGCGACCCATCCAGGACCGACGCTACGAAACGCACCTTCATGCGTTTCCTGTACGAGATCTTGGACGATATAATGAGCCTGCCGGCATACGAGGCTCATGTTGAACCGGTCGGTGCCACCAAATACCCCTTCACGCATGAGATTGCGAGCATCGACTGTATGGAGGCGATGTGCGTGTTGGTCAAGAAGGAGATTGGAGCGCGATAAGTAGTTTTGTTCGAAGGAATACCACGAGGAGTAGCAGGTGGGGTGGGACAGGAGTCCGGCTGTTTTCTCCCTTGTCTGTCAGGATACTGGCCTACATCGATGAATGTACTTGTCGAGTCACAGCCAACAATGCTTAAATATCATTTATAATTGCATCATCCACAGTGGCGTCCAGCCAGCGCGAGAAAACCATTGGGCATGTGGTGGCTGCTATCGCCAGCGATTGACTGGTGTGCGGGGGCTTCGTCTTCAGCTGAGCGAGTACAACAAAGCGTGGCGTCGGGGATAGTTTAGCCTAGGGAGGTGGCGCTTGCACTGGCAGTCAAGCAAAGAAGCTCGTGAGGTTTCGGAGATGTGCAGGAATGCAAAGCCCGCGTTGGATTCCCCTTGAATCACCAGGTAAATGTTTGAAGTGACGACGAACCCTGGTGCACCCTTGTGTTGGCTTGGGCATGCCGGGTCTCATCATCCCTGGCCTCCGCCTCCCGCCGAGAAGCCTCTTTCTTCAGCTTCTCCGGTCCAATATGTCCCTTGAATGTGTAGGTAGGAAGGAGGACGGAAGTCGTCCCTCTTTCCTGCGATTAAATATACTTCCCTTTTTGAGCAGGTACTAATTCGAGACTTCCGTGTCCACGGTGGGAAGCCACGCTTACAAACATTTTAAGGGCTGCAGTGCACATTCGGCAACGCCCCTCCCTCATTCTACTTAATCTACCTGAGCTACCAGCTCTTCCATCATCTTCTCTCCATCCTCCGCTTTCTACGAAAGCAGCCCGCCTTTCTCCTGGATCCACAATCGGAGCATAATCACATCTTGACTCTCGGTTCAGCAACTGAACCTCCACCATGAGTTTGCCCGCCAACAACCGCCGCATCGTCCAGATGCTCTGGCTGGCTGCTGGATTGCTCTTGGTGCTCGCCTTCTTGTCTGCCACGGGCGGTTCCGCACCGCAGGCCAAGGAGTGGGCGGCAAACAAGGTCGGCTCCATCACCCAGCTCAGATCCGGCCGTCCCTCCCTGCGTGAGGCCATGGAGAAATCCGAGGCCCTATGGAAGAAGACGGTCCGACAGCGTCACGAGATGATCGCTGCCGACTACGGTGATGCTTCCAAGATGCCCATGTATGAATCCCCTCCCCGTTATCCCACGTCGACAAATCAAGAAAGCCACGGCTGACCATATGTCTTCACATGCATCAGGTTCCCTGCCATTAACGCGGAAATTTACAAGAAGAGCCCGTACTCGATCTGGGATTTCACTCCAGCTTCATGGAGCTGCCCTCATGAGATGGAGCGTGTTGGCCGCATGGGAGACGGCGGCAAGTGGGTATGCGGAATGTCGCATTACGTCAACTTCCCCAAGAACAAGCAGTGTGTCGTTTACTCGTTTGGTGTTCGTGACGAGTCTAGCTTCGGTAAGTTGCCCGCCATAGCACTAAGTATTGGCGATGGTGTTTCCTGACAAAGCTCGCCATTCAGAGAACGAAATGCTGAGCCGCACGCCTTGCTACGTCTGGGCATACGACTTCTCCGTTGTCGACTTTGGCGAACAGCTCGAGGCTTCCAACCGTGCTCGTGCCCAATTCCTTCAGGCCGGTATTGCCGGAAAGACGGACCTGAACGCGAGCCCTCCTTTCTACAGCATTAGCGACTTGATGGAAATGAACGGTCATCAGTACATGTACGCATTGCTGCCCACTCCTGATCTCCATGCTGAGCTTAACCACTGACACGGCGACATCACAGTGACATTCTCAAGATGGACATTGAGGAGGCCGAGTTCGAGGCCATAGACGGTCTCATGGCCGACTTTGCCAGCGGAGAGTTTCCCATCGGCCAGCTCATGGTCGAGATCCACTTCTTCACAGTGAGGAACTCCAAGACGTACCTCGACTGGTGGGAGCGTATGGAAGCGCGTGGCCTGCGTCCTACTTGGACCGAGCCGAACCTGCTCGCCGTCACTCTGGGTTTCGAGCACCCCCAGCTGGCCGAGTACACGTTGGTCAACGTCAAGGACCGCAACAATGTCCTTTTCCACGGCAGGTAAAAGCCACTGAGCGTACGGTGTTTGGCATGGTGATATTGCATTGTTTAAGGGCGTTGTCGGTACATGCGAATGGCAAATAACATGTGTGGACATGGATGCCCTATTAATTCAGTCAATGTGTGAATTAAGGACTTGTTTTTTCCCAACGTTCGTTTTTGACTGACAGTCACGGACCATGACGATAGTCTGCCGCACAGCCCAAGACGTCGCGGCCCGTAGTCGGCGGTGGTCGGCGATATCACGGCCCATAACCTGGAGTTGTCATTCGATGATCCTTGAAAGAGACGGAGCTGAGATGGAACTAAAGGCAGATGAAAATTCAATCATTCGGTCAAACCTCGGCCACCTTCCATCTTCGAACCATTATTTTGCAAATGGTGTCGAGAAGTCTAAATACTCCAATTCCAGGGATCGTTCGTGGGCAAACGGCAAAAACGAAAAAAAAAAGGTTTTCTTCCTGCTACGAAAGCGCTGCATGTCAGCTTGTCAGTCCTGTGCGCTAAACCTCTTCTTCTCCAACCCTCTCCCCCGCCTTCCTGGTTTGTCCCTGAGATAGCTCGATCCCTCATTTGCCGTGGTCAAGATTCTGGCCTATCGTTGCCTTGACTTCCCCTGGCCGTAATGCGGTCAGCCAGTCCGAGGAGGGTCGCGTCCGTCCCCGATGTCTGCGCGCGGCGACAAAGCTTATTTAGACCCTGCTCCGTCCAAGTTTTGACTCCGCAGGTGTAGACCGGATGGCGTCCGAGTGTCATGACGGGCGTAGGCGGAGTTTCTCGATGGTGGCAGAACCGTTCACGTACTCATGGGATGATTTGTGTGCAAAGTGGTGGTAAGTATGTCATTACGGTAAATTTTTTTGTGATGATTTTACATGATTAAACGTGCAGGGGCTCTGTTTTCATTGCACCACACACTTGCTAGGCAGTCCACACGGTCCAGACTTGACGTCCTTGTCGTCAAGTTCCTTCGGCGCCCGGCTCTCCGTCGCGGGCGGGTCCTTCTTGACCGGGGCCGGCTTGTCCGCTCCGTTGGTACCGTTGGTCGTGCCGTTCTCCACCTTGGCACCGTCCTTGCTGCCATGCAGTCAACCCACGTGCTTGGCAACGGTCTCGTAGAAGGACTGGCCCTGGATGCGGGCGATCTCGAGCTCCTTCTCGGAGGGCTGGCGAGAGCCGTCGGCGCCGGCGAAGGTGCCGGCACCCCAGGGACCACCGCCGTGAATCTCGCTGAGGTCAGCCATCAGGGGGAAGGCCTTGGCGTAGCCGAAGGGGACGTAGATAATGCCGTGGTGGGCGAGGGTGGACATGGCGGCGATGGCAGTGGACTCCTGGCCGCCGCCGAGGGAGGCGGTAGAAATGAAGAGGCCGGCAAGCTTGCCCCAGTAGCCACCGGAACTCCATTGCTTGCCGGTCTTGTCCCAGAAGGTCTTCCACTGGGCGGGGAAGGTGCCGTATCTGGTGGGAATGCCGAGGAGGAAGGCGTCGTAGGCCTCGAGGGCGGAGGGGTCCTCGAGGACGGGGATGTCGCTGGGCTTGGGGGGAGCGCCCATCTTGGTGAGGACCTCCTCGGGGAGGGTCTCAGCGATCCTGTTGATTGCACAGTGGTTAGGCGGATTGCAAGCGACTCGCAGCGGGGAAGGGGTTTGTAGTAAAGCAGGACGTACTGGAAGAGGTCGGCGGTGCCGCCGGCCTTCTCGATACCGGCCTTCTCGGCCTCGGCCAGGGTACGGATGTGGCCGTACATGGAGTACTGTTGTGAGGGCGCACGGGATTAGCATGGCGGTCTTAAGGGCAGGGTTGGAGTTGAGTTGGCGATCGCGGCGGGGTTCAGGGCGCCGAGGTGCGGGCAACGCGTATCGAGGCGTCATGATTGTGCGCGGGAGTCGTCATGTTGTCTGCAGAACGAGGCCTTCGGTTGCAGCCAGAGGCAACGATGGGCATCTACTGCACACCAGGCTTGCGGTAGACATGGAAAGGGAGACAGAGGTTGCCAAGCCACCGTTGAGATTGAGTGAGGTGGTAAGGTGGTGGTGAGGTAGCAGGTGGGGGGAGGGGCAGAGAACGGGACAGAAGAAATTGCCCGATTAGGAAAGAAGAGCTACTGGCTGGGGGGTGGATACTCACGTAGACGATAGCGATCTTGGGAGCCATTGTGGCAGATGTGTGTCTCTGTAGGACGGATGGATAGAAAAGGAAGGGTATCGATTGCAGTGAAGAGAGGAAATCAGTGCTCAACACAGAGGAACTGGAGAGGGAATGGAGTAAAAGGTGCCGTCTGTTGGGAAGGAGCACATCTTCTTATATCAATCTACCTCACCAGTGTACCCGGGCAAGACAAGGTACGGATACGTTACCACGCAAGGCCGGCAGCTTGGCCAGGCGCGGAAACGGCCAGAGAGGGGCTGGAGGGGTTTGGATAAGGTACCTTGCGGCGGTGTTGCATCATCAAAGGGACGCTAGACTCGGGCAGGCCAACCAGACGGGCGTCAAGGTAGGTACTTTCCATACCTTAGGTTGGGATCTGAGGTGGACGATGAGGTGCGGTTTCATCCAGCTTCAACGGCCAAGAGCTCCATGCTGCTCAGCTAAGGTGCTGTAAGCAGGCGCGCGACAATTGACAAACCGCAAGGTGCCCGGGGCGGGTGGAGGGGAGGGAGGGAAGGAAAGCAGCTGCCCTGCCCCTGCCCTGCCCGGCATGGGGAGCTACACCCCTCCAAGCTGGTCCATGCTCCGCTGCGGGGCTCCACTGCATGGCTTGTTAAGGTATTGTGACATGAGCACCTGAGGTAGCTAGGTAGGTAGGTAAGTACACTTCTTGGGTTCGTGATCTCAATGCATTCTACTCTGTACCTAGGTACGTAAGTACTTACCCGCCATACTGTTTCTGTACAATCAAAGTCTCACTTAATACTCATCACAGGAAACAGACACGATGCGAATCGGAGCCGCGGGCGAGGATGGGTTGCGATAGGCACGTCAGGTCGCGCTGCAACATCCAATTCAGTCATGATGCAAGCTACCCGGAGAACACCACCATCTTGCCCATCGAACCCATGTCAGAAACCACCCGTGCCGACCTTGTTCCAGTAGCTGCCCTGCAACAGATCGCAATGATCCGTGGTCCAGCAGCGGGGGGGCTGGATTTCTGACAGAGACGAGGGTGCTGAATAAGTGCTTAACAACGCCATCAGCTATCATAAGCCTTACGAATACACAGGCAATCCCTTTCCTCGACCACCCTGTCGGCCGTGGGGTAAGGGCGGCACTTCCATTGTCACTTTAGTCTCACCAACCTGGCAGCCAACGGTGGGGGGAGGAGGCTCTTCTTTTGTGCACGACTGTCTCTGGAGGAGCGCAAATACTTTCGGATCGCGGGTGTATCACGGATTGCCCTCTTGCCGTTCCCTCAAATTGGCATGACGAACCGCGAGACGAACCTAACATCAGGAGCGTTCCTCACTTAGAGTTGAGGCCCTCGGAGGTCAAAGCTCAGACAGACGGCGGGATGGGATCAGGTACCAAAGCCTGTTTTCCCTCCCATTGTTGCCAAGTGCCGGAGCCGAAGGCATCTTTTGCGAGCGAGGTCCGGAGTTGGCGGTGACGATCGATGGTAGGACGAAGAGATTAGTCTTGACTGACAAATGGCAGCCCATCTCCTTCTACGGAGCTCAGAACACGAGGAGCCAATGAAAGAACGCCGGGGATTCCAGTGTCTACCTCAGGACGTGGACATGCACGGAGTGTCTTTTCTTCATGACATACACGTGGGACTCCTGTTCCCTCTGACCGACCCTGGACGGTTGCGCCCATTGAAATCGTCGTCTGATATCCATGGATTGGATAGGTCCATCAGATCACAAAGCAGATGGTCGCAGATTTCGTCAACCGCCGTCAGCATTCAGTGGAGACACCGCCTGGACCCGACGACGGAGCACGCTGCGGCACCCCACACATTGTCGCTGTCGCTGTCATCCCTCGCGCGCGGGTCTGAGTTAAGCGGTTGCTAAGCTGCACCAGCGCCATGATCCAACGATGAATCAGCAACACACAGCGCTGGGCCCTCACCTGCCGCCGTGATAGGCCGCCCTCGCCGCCGCTGGTACGGATCCGCGCATCGTAACCCGCAGTTACCTCCGTAGGTACGCTCATGAATCGCTGGGTAACGGTAATACCTTGGTCTTCGTTTTCAACATCTGGCTTACAACACCTAGGCCCTGTCCGCTGTCGAGATCTCTCCCGACGTATCTCTCGAGGGCTAGGTCCCGGTAGAGGCTTCGCTGACGGGGGTCACGGAGCAGCCAATACCCATATCGAGCCTTATCCACACCACGAAAACGAAACGCATCTCAACATCCGATGCATCAACGGACCCTCACCGCCAACCTCGCCGCACTCTTATTGTGCAGCTCTCCGGCTCAGTGACACAGATGCTCGGTACGGTGCGAAAACGAGTTCCACTCCCATTTGCCAAAATTGGCAAGCGCCCGCCGACCTTGATGGGGTACGAAACGCTGGATTTCTCGGTGAGTTGGGTCGGTGAACTGAGGTGCACGCTCTCACCTGCGACTCACCTCTCACGCCTGTATCTGGCAACGGCTTCGTCCACTAGGTTGAGTTTGTCAATTGCTTCACTATTTCAAACACCCGGCCTTGCGCATCTCTGATTGGTATTCTTACCACATCAAGTGACATGGGTGACTAGTGACTTTTGATTCCCCCAAATAGAAGGGTCTTTCGGGGCATCCTTGTTCACCTTAGTGGACAGTGTCAGCATTGGCATCAAAATGGGAAACTCGTAAGTATCAATTGTTCATCTAATCTGATTACAGTGGCTCCATCTTTTGCATTCTTTCTCGAGTGCAAAATCTTCAAACAAGCATCTCAAGTCTCACAATGGGCCAAGAAGCCTCCAAGCCGAAGCCCGGAACCAAGCTCCAGGTCATCGGAGCCGGCCTCCCCCGAACCGGCACGGCCTCTTTCAGCAAAGCCCTCGAAATCCTCCTAAACGGACCCGTCCACCACGGCGGTACCCAAGTCACCAGAGGCCCGGAATCCGAGATCCGCTCCTGGATCGCCGCCCTCGAGCACACCCCGATCAAATCAGCCGAGGACGACAAGGTCGTCCGGGAGACGCTGAGAAACCACCTGGACGACGGCTTCGCCGCCGTGCTCGACGTGCCTGGCATGCTCTTCATCGAGGAGCTGCTGGAGATGCACCCTGGCGTCAAGGTCATCTGCACCGTCCGCGACCCGGACGCGTGGGTCCGCAGCATCCAAAAGACGGGCAACGCGTCTCTGCAGGCCTTTCTGTCTTTTGCACTGTTTCTCGTCCCGACCATGCGCTGGTTCCCGCGGTACATTGATGCGATCCCTAAGGGTCGCTGGGGTGAGCTGTTTCCCCACGAAGCTCCTGTGCCGGACCGCGCCGTGTGGGATACCCACCAGGCGTGGCTGAGAAGGGTGGTGCCCGCGGATCAGCTGGTGTTCTACCATGTTAAGGACGGGTGGGAGCCTTTGTGCAAGGCTCTCGGGAAGCCGATCCCGGATGTGCCGTTTCCGAACATCAACGACGGGGACGCGATGGATGCTTTTGCGAAAGAGCAGATCATGCGCGGGCTGGCCCGATGGGCGGTTGTATATGGCGGCGTCACGACAGTGGCTTGCGGTTGGTGGTGGATGCGGTGACTCTACAAGTGCGTCTTGATAGCCGCGATCAACGTGGAACAGAGCCCTCTTAATATACACGATTGCAATACATTACTGGCCACTGAATCAGACCTTCAGAGACCGCTCTTGCTTCAGCTGGAAGATCTTGGCCAGCGTGAAGCAGAAACATCCCACCGTCAGAGCCGCCGCTCCGTACCCGATCATGGCCTGCCACTCAACCTCGCTGTATCCTCCCAGGATCGCGCCGGCAATAGGGGTGCCGATGAGGATCGAGATGCCCGACGTGAAATTCATCATGCCCATGCGCGTCCCCACGCGGCCCAGGTCCGGCGACAGACTCACGATGACGCTCGGCGTGATGCTGACCATACCCCCCGAAAAACAACCGTAGATAATGGCGAACACGATCAGGCCCGCCATGTTGTTAATCCCCAGCCACGCGAACATCATAATCGCCGCCCCCGCAGCGAGCGACGTCTGCACGTACACCGCGCTGATCTTGTCCGCGAGGTAGTTGGGCACCACGCGCCCGGGGATGCTCCCTGCGCTCAGCAGCGTCACAAAGTACGACGAGAAGGACGCCGGGCCGATGCCGCGGCTGACGGCGAACAGCTGGATGTAGAAGAAGGCAATGTACATGGACAAGAACGCGAAGAAGGAGCCGACCATGACCAGCATGAAGGCCGGGTCGCGCAGCGCCGTCCGGTCAATGAGCGACCGCTTGTGCCCCGACGGCGGCAGGCGCGTGTGCATCCACAGCGCCGGGATGACGGACAGCCCGAGCAGGATGAAGCCCATGATGCGCGTCGCCCACCCGAAGCCGATGAGGGGCTGCAGCCGGCCAAAGATGATGGGGAACACCATACCCGCGATCGGGGAGCCCGTGGCCGCGATGCCGATGACGAAGGAGCGCCGCTTGAGAAAGTACTGGCTGAGGATCGCCGTCGAGGGGAGGAAGGTGAGCCCGCAGCCGAGGCCGATGCACACGCCCTGCGCGAGCAGGACCTGCCAGTAGGTCGTGCACAGCGAAGTCATGAACTGGCCGAGGAGGATGAGGAAGAGCCCCGCCCAGAGGAGCTCGCGGAAGTAGCCCGCATCGTACAGCGGGCCGGAGACGGGCCCGACGAGCATCAGCAGCGCGCCCTGCAGCGAGCCGATCCAGGAGATGGCCGAGGGCGTCGCGGCGAGGGTCGTCTCGTAGTAGGTCTGGTACACGCCGAAGGTGTTGACGAGGCCCCACGTGGCGGCGAGGACGACCCAGGACCCGAGGACCTGGAGCCAGGCCTCGAGACCGCCGTCTGGAACGGCGCCGGGGTCGGATGTCGTGGGTGCCGCCGCCGCGGAGGGCTGGGTTTCGGGGTCGTTGTCCGAGTTCGAGGCGGGCGTGAGAGTCGTTTCGGAGGGGTGATTTAAACGGAGGCCCGGGGGCGCGGAGCCGTGCTTCTCATCGGCTACGGCGGCCGGGTCTCGGGCCGAAGACATGATCTAAATTTTTTGAGCTGGGATTTTTGCTCGTCGTTTCGTGGTGATGTTGTCCCGAGAGGGGGATCGTTGGTTCATGCAAGCCTCCTTGGCGGATGAACCTTGCTCGTTGCGACGTTGCGAGGGCGATCCTTTCGAAGATCTAGTCGGGAAATCTGCCCGGCGGCTCAAGTCGATGTTATAAGTGAGAGAAGGAGCGATTAAACATTAAATATGTGTTTCCCCCCAACAAGCGTGGTCTTATCCTGATCTGACGCCGAGCAAAAGGAAACGAAAGGTCGGAAGATGTATTAGAAATCGGGAAGTGGAAGCGGCAAAGGACCAGTGGCGGCGGCGGCAGACCGACGGACATTTAAAAAAGGGATGGGAAACAATGGAACTCTGCGTATTGCACCATTGGCAAGGGTCCACTGTTCCCTATCTTTGGGGGCCATGTAAAAGAAAAAAAAATCTTTGTTGATGGATTTGAGATGTGCATCCGCCACCTCGTCCCGGCAGTGCGGACGGCAGGGCATGGGAGGGTTGCGATCGGGAGGCTTCTCCCGAGAAAGTGATGGTTTGGAGGTCTAGCTAATACACCTTGGTACTAGTGAACGTATCCAAAGAATGGGTGAAGATGTAAGTGATATCTACCGTAGCCAGTCCCCGACAACTGAGAGCCGCGACTGTTCTTGTTCCAGCAACCACCGCATCCCTGGGCGAGGCCAAACATGTTGGCAGGGTGAAAGCAACAAAAGAATCAGAAGCAGGCTCGAAAGATTGCCGACGTCAACTCCCGTCCTCTGCTGGTCTCCGCTGTATTTCCACCGGCTAGGCCGAGTCTAGCTTAGGCTTCCCGGTGCACTGACGACTGGACCCTTGGGAACTCGAATGATTTCCACATTTTGACGACGACGACGATAACGGAGGGCCCACGGGGGAGGACGTTCTCGGCGGTACGCGGCCGCCGAGGCCGGTGCGGACGGGCCCATGCCGGAGGCCATTTGCATCCGAGACATTCGGCCTTGTTGGAAGGAGGTGATGTGAGGGCAGTGAGGCTCATACGATGATGAAGTCAGCCAGAGCTGGCGCGCAAACTTTGGGCCAGAGGTTGAGCGGTGCTCTGGTGCTCCAGCGCCGACGGGATAGGTGAGCGAAAGCTTGCTGTACTTAGGAAAATATCTCAGATGATGTGAAGTCACCTGCAGAACGCCAAAGTCAAAGAAAAAAATCACCGGGCCCAGCAACTGGACAGTGAAGCTGTGCTTCACATTCGGATGAAGCTTACTTGCGACTGGGCGAGGTCTCCACACCTGCGCGTAAGGGTACTCGGGTAATGAAGTTGCCTCGGAAATCATCGGGCAACTTGGCCGAGCGGTCTAAGGCGCCAGACTCAAGCGACGAGCTTATCCTTTCAAAGGGTAGTATTCTGGTATCGAAAGATGCGTGAGTTCGAATCTCACAGTTGTCATTTTTGCCTTTGTATCGTCATCGGCATCGGAGTAGTCTCAAACATACTTACTTTTTGATCTTTGATGCTTAGACGCAGTTTGTTGTGGATTGATGATGAGTCGCGAATAAGGAATAGGATCATTCAATTGTAAGCCACGTTGATTCTGCTCAGAAAGCAAGCTAGCTGCCCAGTGGGGATTATGCTTAACTCGTTAGGCTTTGAGCTTGGCTTTGGCAGCCTGCAAGTGCGAATGTTGGCGCAAATCTTGTGGGCGCATGGGTAAAGTATCTCATTCACCACCGACCTCACTCAATCCATCCGAATCATTGCGACCGAATTTCAGATTTCTACCATCGCAAGTATTATTCAAAGAAGAGAGTCCACGGCCACATGAGAACAGGTCACCCTCAAGTCCTTTCGCCCAGGGTACAGACGCACGGGTCACCGTTTCCCGCCGCTCCGCCGTTCTCAGACACAAAGTGTCGGATCTCCTTCAGATCATCGACCGGCCAGCGACGCCACGCACCGCCGTTGGGAGGGACATCAGCCCAGAGGGTGTTTCACGTTGGCCGAATAATAGGGACATGATGTCGCGTCCTTGGCTGGCCGCCCAGGAGTTTGGGCCTTGGGTTTTCTATCCTTCAATGATTGAATTGTTAGTTTGAAGCGTTCGATAGTCAAGCTGTATCTTGTTCTTCGAAGAAGACATACATAACCATCGTCGTCAGTCCTTACTCATCAAGAGCTCCCTCTATAATACGACGACAACCGACAACATGAATCACGGCTACTCAGACACCCGTCGCGGTGTTTCGCCTCACAATGACTCCATGACCGACATCAGCGTGTCGCTGCTCAGCGAAGACGACAAGCCGTGGAAGCAAGCAGACATCGAAGACGGCGGCGGTTGCGCAACAAGACGAAGCCGGTGCGCCAAGAAATGCGAGGCTTTCAGGCGCTGGCGCTGGGTATTGGACACGGCTCTGATTCTCGTCGTCATCGGCCTCCTCGTCGAGAGGCGATACCTCCAGTCGCCCGCCCGCGACAAGCGTCTCGAGCCCGTCGGCGACCTGACAGGCTTTGCGCCAGAATGTTCGTACATTCCCATCCCAGTCGAATCTCCTCCTGGCTAACACAAGAAACCTCCAGTCACCCAGCAAATAACAACCTTCCACCCGACAACAGACTTCGTCCCCGACGACCCAAAATCGCTCTTCACCAACGCCTCCCTCCAGGAGAACTGGCTCAAGATGGTGCCCCGCGGCCTCGGCTACCTCGAGGTCAAGAATCCGCGCGCCCACAGCAACCTCCCCGTGCCGCTGCCCGAGTTCGCCCCGCGCACCGTCTTCACCACCTCCATGACGCACCAGCTGCACTGCCTCTACGCCATCCTCGAGAGCTACGCCGGCCTCTCCGTCAACGGCTCCGCCGCCGTCGACATGCACTCCCACATCCCCGAGGGCACCGAGGGCGCCGACGGGCCCTGGCACCTCCAGCACTGCTTCGAGTACCTGCGCCAGGCCATCCTGTGTTCGGGCGACGTCGCGCTCGAGGGCACCCAGACGACCTTCCCCCCCGGGTTCACGGGCAGCGACGGCTGGGACGCGAAGCACGTGTGCAAGGACCCCAAGCAGGTGTATGAGTATCTCGACAAGAACCGCGCATTGGACGACCACTGGATTTGATGATATCTTGGGATGAAAATTGGAGTTTTGGGGAACGGGCTGTTTTTGGGTTATCGGCGTTTTGGGACGGGAGGTGTTCACTTTACGGCCAGAGCCCGCAAAGCATGGATGAATTCATTGAGATACTTTATATATACAGGCTGGCCGAAGTCTTTTTGCCTAGCGAACCAAGCCATCTTTCATTGTTTTCCACCACCGCAATCTGTATTGTGAGCTGTTGCACAGCTGTTTTGAAAAGCGCTAAAAGTAAAAAAGTGCGTGTGAACGAAGACTATCAAAGCAAAAAAGCATCAGTGGTGAGAATCAGCAAAAGATAATGGACGTTTAGGGGATTGAACCCTAGACCTTCCGCAGATGCGAGTATGCAAAGCGGACGCGCTACCACTGCGCCAAACGCCCACCAACGCGTTATGTGAATAACTTCGGATATTGTCATCCCTTCACAGAGCAGTACATGTACGACGGGCGCAAATGTTGCATATTCGCTCCGGATAGTATATCCCGTTCCAGCTTTGCTTATGCTCATCGTCTAGGGCTTTTGATCAGTCGGCGTCCGTTTCTGATGCTTTTTCATCGACTATAAGATTGATGCAGAGGTCGGGATGTGTTGATAGAAACGACCTCAGGTGACGAGGAATACCGCCAAACAAAAGCAGTCCGCGTTGGGCCTTACTGTACTGGACAGAAAGAATGATTCGTTTGAGACGAGCTGCTAAAAGTGACGGTAAGATAAGGAGGCTCCAAGCACCCGTTGATGATTCCCTACTTTTCCCGACTGTCGTCTGACTGCCTCCAATTGGGCTGCTCGCACAAACTCAATAACTCATTCCCAGTTACCTAAAGGTTACGTGCAGCAGAACTTTCACCCAGGGTAAGCGTATATCGTTGAAGAGTAAGAGAAATAGCGCTTTGTGAGCTTGACAAGCACAAATCCTGAGCACATCCGAGGCCCTTGACTGTCTTGGCTACACTTGGTTCTGATCGTTCCCGCTGAGACAAATACTGCGCATGGGTTTTCCGCAAGTTCTTCTACAGTCTCTTACGATCGTTCGTCATTGACCCGGTGGAAAACCGGAGGCAGAGTCAAGCATTGGGCCAAGATGCTTGGCAAGTGCAAACGGGTCAGGACCCAAAATCAAGACTAGGCCAAGCATCAGGAATTGACCTTCGACTTGGCCCCAGCAACTTGGCCATGTCATAAGAGCAAGGGTTACTCACATACAATGCAGATCATAAAGCATACCTTCCGTGCACTCGAGGAGCACTCGGCAGATAATAACATCGAGATCAGTATAACCAATGAGCACAGAATCTCATTTTCAGAGTGAAAGCTTGAAATGATTGCTTCGAAATATGATGGTACCTCGGGCGCGCAGGCCGCAGAGGTGCAAAACCTCCTGAACACGCTCTGGTATCCTTTATAACTCCCTGTCCAGGCCGAGATTCGCCCAACGCCGATATCCAGTTTACTGGTAAGGTACTATACAATGAGTTTGGAGAGCTTGCCTCGTCCTGACAGCACTCGCTCAGTGTGTATGTGATTTGCCGATTCAGGCCATATGTATCAAAAAAGATCGCCACCAAATTTTCTTCCTCTGCACGGGGGCTCATTAAATCCAGCCGTCATTCATCCGGTTTTCTTCCTTCTCTCCTATCCAGGCTCAGCCGTCACCTCTCGTCATCACGAGGTCTGGCGCTGGATGGCTCAATCACGATCTGTGGTAATTGCTGTAGCCGAAGGCTTGGTAATTGCGGTATCTTCCTCTGCTGGCTTTGTTGGCTTTGCTGCCCAGATTGGCCAGTCGTATGCTCCTCCGCGGCCAAGTCGGCCATATTTGAGGCAAGATTGTCTGCGCGTTGTTGAGAGGGTCCGGGATAGGTCGGAGGGGGTTCGACGTTTGGCTGTGGAGTGTTGCTTCTGGAGTGTTCATCGTCGAGGGAAACTTCGTCGTATCCGGGAGGAGAGTAAATGGGGATGCCGGCCTCTCCAACATCGGCCTCGATAATCTCAGGGCTCGAACCGGCTCTCGTGTCTAGACGGGGCGTATCTGGTCGCGAGTTCGCCCGGGATCTCGGCAGCCCAGGAGAGGGGAGGTCACTGTCGATACTCATGACGGAGCTGCCTCTCCTGTGGCCCGACTCGGCAACGGACCTGGTTGATGTGGCGGCAATACTAGCAGCGTCCGATAACAAGCCCATCCTCTCGCTTTCCTGGCTGTTGGCTCGAATTCGGGTGCCATCGTGACGTGCAACGCCAAGATCGGCGTAAGATACGCTGGAGACATTTCTTTGGCGTTCGGCCTTGATACGTTCATGCTCTTCGCGGAGGACACCAACGACACTGTTGTTGCTGGCGTTGCGGGCTTGTGTGCGGATGTTTTCCAGGGCAACGTGGTCGCCACGGTCTCGCGCTTCGCGACGCTCTCTCCTCCTCTCCTCGCGTTCGGCAAGTTCTTGTCGTCGAGCCAGGCGAATCTGGTACAGTGCCTCCATCTCTTGGTCACGCAGTTCCTCCTCATTCTCCTCCGTCGGGTACTCAATGACAACGTCCACACCGCCACGCTCGCCCTCACGACCCAAAACCTGTTCGTTATCGTTGGCATCGACCCTGTAAGCTGGCAGGGTCATGACTGAGCGAATAGAAGTGTTGCGGTTCACGGCGCTGTTGGGGGAGCGGCTGTCGGCCTGAGACTGGTTGGCGGAGGCATCGAAGCGCAGGGAAGTCGGGCGAGTACGGGAGCTGCGGGTGGCTAGCTGTTCGGTGGAGTTTGATTCTTCATCCTGAGCTTGTTGGTACCTGCTCCGGCCAACGCCCGTGTTCCATATTTTGAGAAAGCCTCCACGGGAGAAGTTTTTCGAGGGCTTGCGATTGCGTCGAGAGGCGCGGAAGGAGAATATTACAAAGGCGACGAAGATAATGAGAACCAGGGCGGCGAGGATTGCCTGTATTGGGGATATGTGTTAGTGATGTTGTTGACTGGCACGAGCGGCTGGGGGCCATGGCATGATAGTGTACTTACAATGATGGTGACTTTCCTGGGATCGCTATCGCCGTCACGACGACGCAAGGCCCTGGACGAGTGCTCTCGAGCAGCTCCCAGCAACTGCAGAGGTATTCGCATATTGAGATACATGTTGGTAAAGAAACGAGTGACAAAGGATGGAGGGCGCAGAGCGGAAGAGGCGGCGGTTAAGAGGGCGGAGGTGACTAAGGTAAGGCGTAAGGCGAATTACGGCGGGGCGTCCCAGCTGCGCAGGGCAAAAAATAAGCGTCAGAGCTGGGACATTGAGAACCGACGATTGACAACAGCAGATGTAGAAGCGGAATATGGAGGAATTCGCGACGCGCGAAATGTAATCGAAGTCGGTTGCGAGAAGGGTTTTCTTCCGGTGGGTTGGAGGAACAGTACGAGACAGGAAGGAGGGAAGCAGCGGCGGGAAGCGCAGACTGCTAGCTAGTAGGTGTGTGTGAGTGTGTGTGAGAGATGTGCGGATGAGGTGAGCGAGGTGAGGCAAGGTAAGGTCAGGAAGGAATGGAACAACAGGTGCAGGACAGAGGTGCAGGTCCCAGTTTGCAGGCAAGGTCCCGGGGGGCAACCCAAAGGCCAGGTCCAGGTCCAGGTTCAGGACCAGGACCAGGTGCGTTAGTGTACGAGGATGCCAGGTGGGACACGGGATGGGGATTGGAGAGGGTGCCAGTGGGTGTGTTCAGCCAGGAGGTGTAAGAGATGCCTTTTGGGTATTTAGGGACCGACCTCGCCTTATTATTAGCAGGAGCTGAGGGTGGAGGAGAGGGGTTTGAATGGGGGAAAGAGAGAGAGAGAGAGAAGGATAGTTAAGGGTGGATGGATATGAATAAGGTATTGGATGCAAATGGATATGGAGATGGATTCCAGATTATGGATTATGGGAAGGAGGGACGTGGAGGCAGCAGCGTCAAGTCACGGTCACAGGTTGACCGTCAGCACCACCGGTCGTTCATTCCCCCATTTTGCAGTTCCAGCCAAGCCTTTTCCTTTTTTTTTTTTTCTTCGGTTCTGTCTCTCGTGCCTGAGGTGCCATCTCGTTCTCCTTTCGAGCATCTGCAGCTCCGGATGCAATGCAATGCTCGGTGCACGCAGTGCATTCATTTCATTTCGCAGACCACTCCCAAAAACCGCAATCATCATCACCCACCACCAACAAGACAGCAGACCTACCTACCTTACCCAATGCTGTGCAAAGGCCGTCCCTCCGCCGACAACCCTGGGCCTCCAAAAACACGACCTCGACGGAAACACTAACGTCCCACCCCGGGTTCGTGTATGCTCCTTAGTGGGCGCCGGCGGCGGGAACAGCCAGACCCTGAGCCAATCAGCCGCCCCCTCTGCTGCGACGATGCGAGTCGTCGCGTCCTCTGCAAAGGACCCCGCGGATACAGCTCCTCGATGATATCAGACCAAGAGACACCGCCCGTCCCCGATGGCTGGTCCTGCGCCCGAAGGGACCGAACCGCCACGGAAGAGACGGACTCCCAAGAGGCTATGCCCGTTGACACACGACGACGTCCACACTGGATGAGGCTCTCCGGATGGCAGGGGAGGCAATCAATGCAACTTTTTGAGTTTACAGAAGATGGCACCTGTCCAACTGGTGTTCGTCGAATGAACAACCCCTCGAATATTGATCTTAAGAGTATTGCAGCCGGGAACATACGCGACGGGAAACACGAACGGGCGAAACAATGCGGAGGGAAGAGCCCTGTCGTGTCCAGCAAACGGACCAAGCCGAATCTCGGGAACCGACCTCTCTCCATCAATGCGTCTCCCGCGCTTCCTTCGATTAGATTCAAGCAATTGGTATTCCCTCGGCCTTCACCGACGAACCACTTCACCCGCCCATCTCCAGCTGTATGCTGTCAGACCCTAAACATTCCCAGTTCGACATCAGCCATCAAGCCACCAAGCCACCAAGCCATCGCCGCCTCATTACCAGTCAGCCCAACCCCGACATCCACTCTTGGGGCTTGAGGCGGTGCGCCAGGCGGTGCTGCCGCCAAACCTGTTGGTCAATCGTCAGTGGTCACCACCACCCAGCCCTGCCCACTTCTCCGGCCCCTCGGTCCATGGCTGTCCTGGCTGCTGCAACGCTACAACGCTCCATTCGATCCCACTCTGTCCAAACGCTCACCTCAAAGTATCGAGACCCAAAACTTTTGGACCACCGCAGCGTCACTTCTCCATCGCGACCCCCATCTCGTCCTTGACACGGGTTCCACGCGTGACATCAGACGAAACACTGTCTTCCTCCTGGCGACGATGCAGTCTTTGTTTTCGAGGGTGACGGATACCAGCTTTATCCTGTTCCAGGACACTGATTTCGCTTCTGTCACTTCCCGCGTAGCGACTCGACCAGCAATGAGGCGCTTCAGGAGTGACGTTCAGGAGTGACGAGGTCGCCATGCCGCTGGCCGTCTTGCTTTCCTCGGTCTTGTTACCCACATGAGGAAGGACATCAGCGCGCTCGAGCGCTCAGGGTCGTCTCCAGTTTTGCCCGTGCTACTATTTCAAGCAACATCATGATCCAAAGCACAACAAGCATCACCGCCCAGTGACGACCCATCAACGAAATGTTCCCACTTCCAAGAGACCTCAAACACAAGAATCGTTCGCTGATGCCTGGGATGCATTACCCTCCAGCCACCGCCCTCTCGACATGTTCTCATGACTGATATCCAAGAATGCGCTCTGCCACAGCCCACAGACGTTGCAGGGTTCCCCAGCCCGATCAAAGTGCAAAAACTAATCCCGTAGCCGCCAACCACACCAGTTGGCAGAGCCTAGGAGACTTCTGGACGACAGCAAGGATGCCCCGCCATGAGGCGCACCGCCTCATCCCCCAATCGCACTGTGGCTTTTGCGCTCTCCCATCGCAACCAACGGCAGGATGAACAGAGCCCTGTTTGATCACCAGCCTCTGATATCTCGCGCAACTACAAAGTCATCCCTGCGACATGATGCCTGTTGCCAGCCATGCGCTGGTGCCCGCATACAATTGCGAATTCCATCCTGGCTCCAAATGCCCAAACCTGCAAGCTCTCCAAGTCGTGCCCTACTCTCAGGGACGGATGGCTGGTCTCAATGCAAGTCTCAGACAAGACGCACTTGTCTAAGACCTGCCTGCATGTCGTCTTAAATTGCCCAATCGCCTGACTGTGCCCTCTCATTCGCAGCTCCTCGCGAGTAGCGCTGACAGAGGCGGAATGGGATGGCATCCCACTTTCGTCCATACTTGAGTCTGGCACTCAATCGACCTCATCGCAGGGCAGCCGGCCATGCCTCGGTTCGAACGAGATTTTGGTTGACGGTGGCGGCCTCTGGTGCGCCGTCCCCAACGCTTCACACAGCACCAAAGCATCCGTCCCGCATTAAACCAGGCGCAACGCAACGTTAAATCGGCCTGTCGTCGTGCCACCGTCTTCAATTATACGAGCAGCGGGTTTACCCCAACTGCCCCTCATTCCAACCGTCCCAGAGCCAACACAAACTCGACAGCGCAGACTTGCCACTCCCACGTTCCGTCTCAGCTCAGCTGGGATGAGCTTTAAGAAGCTTGCTTGCTCGCGAAGTACATACCTCTCTCAACCCGGGGAGCAGCGAAACACACAAAATCTCATTGGACGCGGGAGGGACGCTGCCGTCCCACGGTGCACTTTCTCAGTCATATGCAAAGTGCTTTTGAAGGATGATCACCACCACACTTCGCAGTCTGCAGCGCGAATCCTCTGAGCCCGACTCCATGCACGCACAAAGCACAAAGCACCACCGCAGCAACCAACACAGCGCCCCAACGACGATCTGCCGAAGCAAATAAAAACATGCAGCCTTCCTCACTGCGCCACGGGTCCTTGACGTCCGCCCCCAGAGTCGCGAATCCTACCAGGCCACCACGTTGTTGCTGACACCCGTGCATGACGTATAACGCAGCCCGTTTGTCCAAAGGGAAGCGATCAATCGTTGCATGTCGCCTGAATGATTTGAGTAATGTTTCCAGGCGCAGACAACGACATTCAGCCTTGTCGCGATCGCATATCCTGAAGTAGTATGCGAAGCCACCACGGCCATGATGATTTTGGAATGCACTCAGGGCCATGTGATATCTGTCCTCCTTTCCTGAGGAAACTCAGTCACTCTGGTAAGCGTCTATTCCAGACTACATATCCACTTAAGCAATATGAAAAGACGGAGGTTTATGATTGGGTGCGAGTATCTCATCGTCATCACGATCAACACGCCTGGCCGGACCTAAACCGTGAGCAGAGTCATTACGATCAAACTCATTCATCGCGCAGAATTCATATCGAAACCCCTCAATTATCAGATTATCTCGTGAGAAAAAGCCCGTCTTAATAGTCCACCATTCAAGAAACCATCTTTCGCCTTTCAACAAGGAACAACAACAAGAACATGCTCATCCAAACTTCTTCTCAAACTTCCTCAGCATGCCTGTGACGCCCCTCTCGAGCCGCCCAGCGTTCGCCTCCAACTTGCCCGCCGGCTCCTGCTTGACCATGTACCCCTTGTACCGGGCTGCCTCCTGCTCCGTCGGCCGATAGAGCTGCTGGTGCACCGAGTAGTCCACCGCCGCCGGCGACTGCGGCTGCGTCGTGTACGAGTATTGCGAGAATCCCCCGATCGGCGTGGCTCCGGGGCTCGTGACCGGGGGCGTGCCCGTCGCGCCTGGCGTTTGAGGAGGCGGCGTTGGCTGCTGGGTCTGTTGCTGCTGGGGCGCTTGCTGAGGCTGGGCCGGTGCTGTCTGCGGTGGGGGTGGAGGTGGAGGAGGCTGCAGGCCCGGGGTGCCGGGAAAGTTGCTGCCGTAGGGGCTTGCCAATCCGGGTGAGGCCAGGCCGCCGTGGACGGCTTGTACGGGCATGGTCACGGCGCGCTGGAGCCCGGGCTGCGGAGGCGCCCCGAACTGCGGCGGCGGGGGCGGGGGAGGAAGACCGGTGGCCCCGACCTGGGCGGACTGGAAACCCGGGGGCGGGACGAAGCCGGGAGAGAAGGGGGCCTGGGCGTCGTATGCTACTGCGGCCGCCAGGGGGTCCACCCCGCCGTCTTCTGGGGGAGGAGTCTTTTCTCGGTGTCTGATTGCCTCGGGCGCCGCGGGCGCGGCGGGGTTGTATGCCATCGGCACGAAGCTTGCTGGAGGTTCTTGCTGCGCCGGGACAGCGGATGTTGGGGGTCCCGCGAAACTGACGGGGGCTTGTTGTTGATGTTGCTGGGGGCTGCCGTAGTGAGGATCCGAGATCGCGGCGTGCTCGAGCTGCTGCACGACTGCGCTCACGGGGTCGGCTTGGTGATGGCTGTGGTGGTGTGATGGCTGCGCCGGCTCGTCAAGAACCTCGACCTGCGCCGGCGGGAGGACTCTGCGGATGCCATTGACGAACTGGAGCGCGTCCTCCTGCTTCCAGAAGTAGATGTCGAGAGAGTGAAGCTTGTAGTGGTACTTGTTCTGGTTTTGGGGGTCGTAAGTCGGGAGATGCCACTCCATCTGGTCCGTCGTTTCGCCGACGGTGAGGGTCACCATGCATTGGTGGTTATAGGTGTACTGCACGTGCGTCTTGTCGAGGACTAGACACCACTATTGTCAGCTCTCTGGCTACGGCGGCGCATGGCGGCGCAACATACACCCGTCAAAGGCATCTTGATCATCCGTGCCTGGGTGGTTCGCGATCTCAATGCGCGCGCGGCGGTCATTCGCGTTTTCGAACAGATAGACGTAGGAGCCCTTGTCGAAGCGGTGGTGAGGGGGGTTATTCGTCGGCGGGCCGTAAAAGTAATGAATGTCTCCGAAGCTGTGAAGTGTCACAGGCCAGTCAGCCATGATTTTGGTTTTCCCTCAAGTCAAGTAGCACTGCTACTCTTGATTTTCCTGCGTCTGAGAAGATGGAGCAAACTCACAGAGTAGCTACGTTCTCCTCGCCCGGCCGGGTCGCCATCCTGGTTTTGTTGGCACCCGTGTTTCCAGGAATAGATCTTCTGGTCGTTGGGAAAAGGCAATCGGCCGAGCAATCAATCTAAACCCCTCCCTCCCACTCGCGAGGGTGAGAAGCACAGGAGCGGCGCAAGCTGTGGAATTACCCCGCCTCGGTCAAAGGCCAAGGGCGGCAGCAGGACGACAATAGAAACAGACTGCCGTTGGGAGGTGTGTGTGGTGTTTGGTGTGGCACGTTTATTGCGGACTCTTTGCAAGGAACAGCACAAATATTCTCCGTACGGAAGGAGGACAAGAGTGTCGGGGGAGAGAGGAGGGAGGAGGGAGGAGGGTTTGTGAGGGCTAGATAATTAAGGTAGGTCTCTTTGGAACCGGCCCATCCTCTTTCTCTTCCCTCTGCCCTGCCAGTCAGCTTTTTGTACCACTCGGTACTCGGTCGCAAGAGAGAAGAAGAAAAGACCCAAGCAGAGAGTCTTGCGACCATCCCACTGTCCCGCCCATAGCTCCAATGTGCCGGCGTCTAAATGCATGCTGCTCGACTGGAGGAGCCTGCAGGTGGTCGCATCGAGTGGTCAACCGGGCGCTTACAGGAGGTTGAAAGAGCCAATGACACGCGACGGCCGGGGTGAAAGTGAGAAGAAGCACTCGCAGTCGGCCGCGGTCCCCACGTTCCTCGAAGTGGAGCTTTCTGAACCGTTGGGCACGGACCATCGTCCGTCTACCAGAATCCTTAGTCATCATTCGACGACCGGCCGGGCTGCGTTCCAAAAATTTGGCGATAGCTTCCATATCGCCGGTTTGGTCAGGTGACGGTCTGGAATTCGCAATTTTTGGAGCCACCCCACGCGCAGCACGCTGTTTCCAAAGGTCAGGAGTGACATACAAACCAGTTAATTGCCTCCAATTGAGTCTCACGCCGTAAGAACATCCCACCGATGTCCCGGAAACTTGATCGCGTCTAACTTGTCCCCGCCTAGAACCGCACTCTTTAGCACCCTCTCACCCCTCGACGCAACCTCCCCACGATACCCGAGCCCCGGTGCTCATCCAATTATCCCTCAAGATGGGTTTCACAAACATAATCAACGCGTGCTCGCACCTCCAGAATGCCTCCCGCGCCCGCCTCGGCATGACCTCCATCGTAAACTCCAAGCACAACCTCAACCTCGCCCTCGCCCTGCAGCGCGCAGGCTTCCTCTCCTCCCTCTACCGCGGCGGCCCCGCGCCCCCGACCCCGGAGCAAATGTCCGAGCCCCCGGAACCCATCACCACCGCCAACGTGGCCTCCCGCCGCCTCTGGGTCGGCCTCAAGTACTGGAACAACGAGCCCGTCCTCAAGGGTATCAGCATGGTCACCAAGCCGAAGCGACCCGTCAACATCTCCATCAAGGACCTTGAGCTCGTCGTCAGAGGGTTCCAGAGCAAGGACGGCCTGATCAAGGGCATGACGTTGGGCGAGTGCATGTTCATCTCCACCGACAGGGGCGTTTTGGAGGCGAGGGAGGCTTTGGCTAGGAAAGTGGGAGGAATGGTCCTGTGTCGTGCAAGGTAAAATAAGAGAGAAAAAGAAAACCAAAAAAAGAATGACGGATGGGGTTTTGGACGAAGACGAGGACTCGGTCCGCAAACGGATAGACGAATGGCCTCAAAAATGGCGTCTTGGGGAAAAGGCACCAAAAAGGGACAAACGGGCGGCCGATTTGTAGACGCCCGGTGAGAGACATGTCCTCCACGTACTGTACAAAATCTGTATTTTGTAGAAAACATGAACACACCATTTCACGCTTCACTTTGCCCCGGCCCTGTTACAACGCTTAGAGTACACATGCACCGAAGAGTATCATCACAAGAAGAAGGAGCTTCAATCGCCGAAGTGAAAATGCTTGCGAGTGGTATTCATTCTCTATAACTAATCTTAATCCTTGGGCTCCAGACACCAACTTATTGCTCCGGAACCCCTAAAAAACTCTCACGAAGAAATTTACGCCTTTTTGTCGGTCAGGTATCATGGTACACCCCAATCGTCTTAACTATACACTTGCCTCTACCCCTCTTCAACACGCAACACGCTTCTTTATGCTGTCTCAGTCTTGACTTCTGTGGTCGCCGCGCTGGAAGCAGGAGCCTCGTTCTGCTCCTCGACGGTCTCCTCAAGGAGCTCCTCAAACTCATCCGGGCTCTTAAGCTCGTGGGTGTCTCCCTCATCAATGGACAGTCTCGCCGCTCGCTGCGTGAGCTCATCGAACTCGGGAGACTCAGGGCGATCCTCGTTGACGCCGTCGGATCCAGACGTAACGGCGGCACTGGGCTCGGGGTCAGAGGTCTTGTCCGAAGAAGATTCCTCAGGAATAGGCTCTGGTGTGACCGGTGCCTTGACTGGCTCCGGCTCAGGCTTGACCTCGACGGGCTTCTCGGCCTTGTCGACAACCTCAGCCACCTTCTCAACCGTCTCAACCTGAGCGGTTTCGGCCGCTACCTCCTCAATTGAGGTCTCCTTCTTGGTGAAGGGACTTCCTGTACGAACAGACTCGGGAGAGCGCTTGATGGTTCTTCTCGGGCTTCTCGAGACGGATGAAGCTTTGCCGCTGCCTTGCGTGGAGCTGCGGTGTCTGGGAGGCGTGACGGGGGCCTTCTCGGTGGTCTTGGAGCTCGAGCTCTGGGTCGGACGCATCATACGCGCCAGGAAGTTCTCGTCGACCTCCTTCTCCTTCTTGGTAATGGGGTGATCCTGGAGAGGCTTCTTCGGCGGGGGTCCAATGCTGGGCCTGGGCCGGTTGATGACCGAATTCTGGCGCTTCAGAGTCTTGTGCGGCCCAGCACCGGCGGCGCTCGCTCTGCTAGCCGGGCGGCCCTGGTTGCCGGAGGAGCGAGAGAGGGTCTCGCGGGGAGCTTCTCCCTTGACCTTGGAGACAGACGCGGCAGTCGGGGCCATGAGGGACGCCGGAAGTCTCACGGGCCTTGTGGGAGACTTGACCTTGGGCTTAACAAAGCCGGCGCCGCTGGGCGGGGTAACGTTCACGGGGGCGGGCTTCTTGTTTGATCCTGCCGTCTTCGCGCCAGTCTTTGGCGTGCTAGTTGCCGGCTTCTCGGGGGTTTTCTTGGCCGGGTCATGGGCTGCCTTGGGGGCGCTCAGCTTCGAGCCGGATTGAGGCAGCGCGGGTGCCTTGGTAGTGGTCGGAGACCTCGTGGGCGTCTTCGATCTCGCCTTGATTGCCGCAGGGGGCGCGAGGCTCTTCGGGGCAGGCTTTGCGGTGATCTTAGCCTTGGCGGCCGGCTTCGCCGTATCGGCGGCAGCTGCAGCTGTGCCGTTGGTAGGTGCGGAGGGGGTCTTCTCGGTCGGGTCTCCGGGGAGAAGCTCGGGCGTGGGCGTCTCGATGTCGACGTGCTTGTCGGGATTGTGGCTTGGCTTGTCGGTCACGGCGCCCAGGCTTCGGGTGGCAGCTTGGGGAGAGCCCTTCGTCGCGTCAGGGCGGCGAGGAGATTCGGGAATGGTCTCGCTGACAACACTGGCCTTGAAGCCGCCGGAAGTCTCCTCAGTGGCCATTGTCTTATCGGATTGACCAGACACAGACGCCTCTCCCTCGGTGTGGCTGCTCAGGCGCCGCTGAGACAAGCTCGACTCATTGCTGGGGTCTCGGCGAAGTCCGACTCTGCCGTCCTTCTCGACGGCTACGAAGCTGGTGCGAATCTTGGAGAGGGGGCGGGCTGGAGGCGGAGGGGTCTCGGTGCCGTCTGGGAAGGTTATGCGGTTAGCAAAGCTTCAGAACGGGACGCGATTACAACAAGGCAATATGGGTGCAATTTCATAGCGAATAGTGCTGAGAGGGGCGACTTGCAAGCTGGAGCATCGCAGTGCAGCTGTGCAGGGCAAACGAGAGAAGAAGACTGGTAGGCACCACTTACTAGAAGAAAGTCCAGGCGATCTGCCTCGATCTGGCGGGCTCGCGTCCTGTTTCTGCTCGAACATTGCCCGCAAGTTCTTGACTGCGGACATGGCGACGGTGTCGGGTCGCTGCCTTGCGACGAGGTACTCTGCTAAACTTTCGGTGGAAGCTGTAAGGGAAGTTGGAGTTGCGACGAGTATCTCGTTGGGCGATATGTTGGGCGAAGAAAGCGCGGCGCAAGATGCTCAAGGGCTATAAGGAGGAACTCGGCGCTGGAGTGTTTCCAGCACGCAGGCGCATGCCGAGTCAGGTTCGTATCTGCGGAGAAGGCGGAAGCAGGCTTCGAAGTCGAGCAGCGGTCACGACGTGTGAGCTTTTCGAAGTCGTGGGTTTGGGGGCTGAGCGGGAGGGAGAAAGTGGGAGAGAAGGGCAGGATTGGATTCGGGGGCGGCGGTGTCAGTGCAGCGAGGCGAGGCAGGCAGGCAGACAGACGATGGATGATCAGCAGCGTTGTGGGTATTTCGAGCTGGGTTTGTGTGGAGTTGTAGGCGGGTGAGAGACGGGAGAGCAGCGAGGTGCTATGCTAAATGCATGATCTGTAGAAGAGGAAGATTGCGAAAGCTGTCTTGTCTCGATGTCTGGGGGGGGAGTGCTGTGGTGTTTTGTGCTGCAAGTGGTGCGTGTGTGGTTGGGTTGTCTCAGTCAGAGTCTCTCTCGTCTGGTGTTTGGTGTCCAGTAGTTCCAGTCCCGTCTCCCCTCGGTGGGCGCGTTTGTCCGTCCACTTGGTTCAGGTCCCGTCGGGTCTGTGGTCTCCTAGGTTCAGTGCGAACAGAGAAGAAAATGGAACGGCCACGGTCAGGGTGTGTGAGGTGCGGTACGGATACTCGTGGGTGCGGGTGGTTCGAGAAGGGGACAGGTGAGGTTGCTTGTTCATCAGGGCTAGCATTTAAATTACGGCCACCCCATAATCCCATAATCATAATCAGAAGGGACTGGATCGATCAAAAAGCCCACCACGCGGGAGGCCACTATTTGCCAATTCGAACGCACCAGACCACCGCGGTCTGCTCGTGTAGGGCCTGCTCGATCCTCGGCGTCATGTACTATCTGCTTAACTTTGGGATAGATGCCTCATCACCAAGAGCGAGAGTTATACACTAATACAATACAGAGTCACAGAGTAAGGTACACTCTAGCATTAGGGGGAGGGGGGGGGCGTTGTGAGGGGTGTGTGCGAGCATTCAGGGGTTCCCATACATGCACATGCTCATTCGCTGCTACACTGCCAAACCGACCCGACGCCAGCTCACTGTCACAGACTTAGCTCGTCTTCAACATGAGGCGGTGGGTGGTGGGTGGTGTTGGCGACGCGTCTATGTAAGGACTGGTGGCATATGCAGTTTATGCCTGTATGCATCATGTACACTGCCTACCTTACCTTACACTTACAGGCTTACACAGCTATGGAACACAGCCAGGTAGACGAATGGTTCGCGTTCACTGCAACGCCGCGGTGCGCGTCCCCAGCCTCCCAGTCCCAAGAAAGAACATGCAGGAGCTCCAACGGCGGGCATCCACTGGCCATTCCGGCTGCTCTCGCTTGTCGAAATGCCTGCAGGGCCTCAAATGGGAGATCCATTGGCCCAGGGTCGTCGAACATGGTTCTGGAAGCTGCTCATTAACGGCCAGTGCCTCTTGGTCAGCGAGGGTCTCCCCCAGGCCTCCCTTTTTGAAGAATTGTCATTTGGGCACATGAAAACCACAGAGGGGGTGGGCGGTGATAGGTCCCAGGATGCCAACAATATGAGGTACTCATTACCTTACGCGAGTACTTTTGAAGACACATCACAAGTCAAACACAACCTCACAGCTCACTGTTGGCAGTCGGACCCCCTTTTCCATCCAACCATCCAACCATCCCTCCAGACTCCGTTCCCCTCTATCCCTTGGCTTAGTGGTGCTTGCCCTTGTAGGAAAATGCCCCTCCTACCTCTCGCTGCCCTCACCTGAAGTGTTCGGGGAGTCTGTTGTGTCTGTCTGCTGTCCCAGGCCGTGCGATGCCGCCGTCGCCGCGGTTTAGTCCGCAGCTGCAGCTGCATCTGCAGCTAGTGCCTGACTGTTGGGCGCGGCAGGATCGACAAAAAGGGGAAATTCGGTAGCAATGTCAGTTTGGCAGCCGTCGGATACCGCCAACCGGGCGCAATGACGAGACGGCGCTGACAACTTACAGCGGTAGCTCTGGTAGCTTATCAAAAGTGAAGCACGCCTACAAACGGTCTCTGAGGTGATGGGCATGAACGCTGCCGGACGAGCTTTCTTTCCCTCTCTCAGGTCCATATCTTTGATCTTTTTTCATTACCTAGTGGGAAAGCTAGGTACAGCTCCAATGCACGGTCTCCTGTTTCACAGTCTCTCTTCTTATCCGCTGTGCATTAGTGCGTCTGCTGGACTGCGAGCTTACCGCCTCTTGCCGCTTAACCCGTTTATCAGAATATGCATTATTCAGAAAAGGGGCAACGGGCAGGAGCGACGCGAAACACGGCTCGACAGAGGGAGAGAAAAAAAAAAGTTGGCGTTCTTGTTTACTCAAGCGGCTTGCTCTATCCCTAGCTTATCCGGCTGCTCTGGCAACTGAGCCCTCCACCGTTTGACAATGAGAGACAAAGATCAAAGAAAATGACAATCCATCAATCACCCTTGGGATCACGCAAAAAAGAAGATCGAAAAAAAAGTCATGTATCTGGAACGCGACTCCGGTCTGCAGCACGGCCCCCTTTTTGCCTTCCATTTCCCACCTCGGGAGGGAAGAGCTTCCCCTCTCGCAATGCTCTGGAAGCTCTCTGGAAGCTCTTCAATCCCGGCACGCCCGCGCTGTTCCCTCTGTTCTCCAACGCGCTAGAAGCGAAGAATGTGGGGAGTCTCTCAGGGGTCGTCACATCCCCTCGGCCGCCAACCGGCGACAACCTTGCCCATATGATTTCCGTCTGTGAGGCCCCAAGTTTGCTGTGCTGCGTCAATTGACTCGTTCCATGCTCATTGCTGCTCACGGCCTGACCTGACCCGACCCAGGCACCGTACGGATGCACTACTGTGCCGTACATTTGTACCCTTAGGGCAAGTCCGTTGATGAGGAGGTAGATCGTAGGGCCGGCTAATGGTGAAGGACTATGGCCCGAGTACCCGGGGCGTGCCGCGGGGATGGGTAGCATTCCGGGAATCAAATAGGCACTCACTCAATCTCTGAAGCTCGCTTTCTAGCGGTGCAGGGCTCATCAACGGCCGACACCAGACCGTCCAGCACCGCCGTAAACACGCTGTCCAAGATGAGATGCGAAAGCGAATCATGCGCCTCGTTGCAGCGCTGGAGAGGACCAACAAAAAGTTCACCTTGAAAGAACCTGACGCAATGGCGCGGAAGTAGCCGCGGTTTGAAAGCTCCGATGTGTTGGACCCTGCTCCAAGAATAACGGCCGCCCGTTGGTCGCTCGCCGAACGGCCCTCGGTGTGGCTGGCCCGACCTCCGATATCGACCGTCCATGGGTAACTTTTTTTGCGTCTCGGCTGTGAATGAGTCGGGCTTCGTTTCCTTCAACCAGAAGACAATCCACCCGCTGGCCGCCAATTGAAGCCCATCATGTCTGTTAGAACTCTCAGAATCGGTAGGACACCTTTGGGAAACCTCAATTGGCCAATTCCGCGTTTACTAAACATTTCCCAGGCCTGATCCCCGGTGACGGCATCGGCAAGGAGGTCATCCCCGCCGGCCGCCGCATCCTCGAGGCCCTCCCCGCTTCCCTCGGCCTCAAGTTCGAGTTCACCGACCTCAAGGCCGGTTTCGAGACCTTCGAGCAGACGGGCGCCGCCCTCCCCGACAAGACCGTCGAGATCCTCAAGAACGAGTGCGATGGCGCCCTTTTCGGAGCCGTCTCCTCCCCCACTACCCCGCGCAAGGGCTATTCCTCCCCCATCGTCGGCCTGCGCAAGAAGCTCGACCTCTACGCCAACGTCCGCCCCGTCAAGTCCGTCTCCACCGACCGCAAGTTGATCGACATGGTCATCGTCCGCGAGAACACCGAGGACCTGTACGTCAAGGAGGAGAAGACCTACGACGGCCCCAACGGCAAGATCGCCGAGGCCATCAAGCGCATCAGCGAGAACGCCTCCCACCGCATTGCCGCCATGGCCGGTGAGATTGCCCTCCGCCGCCAGAACGTCCGCGCCACCGGTGCCTCCAGCATCCACAGCAGCCCCCTCGTCACCATCACCCACAAGTCCAACGTCCTCTCCCAGACCGACGGCCTCTTCCGCCAGACCGCCAAGCAGGCCCTCGCCAACCCCAAGTTCTCCAGCGTCAAGGTCGAGGAGCAGATCGTCGACTCCATGGTCTACAAGCTCTTCCGCCAGCCCGAGGACTACGACGTCATTGTCGCCCCTAACCTGTACGGCGACATCCTCTCTGACGGCGCCGCCGCCCTCGTTGGTTCTCTCGGTCTCGTCCCCAGCGCCAACGTCGGCGAGGGTTTCGCCATGGGCGAGCCCTGCCACGGCTCTGCCCCTGACATCCAGGGCATGGACATTGCCAACCCCATCGCCACCCTTCGCAGCGCTGCCGTGATGCTCGAGTTCCTGAACGAGGAGGCTGCCGCCGCCAAGATCTACGCCGCTGTTGACGCCAACCTGGAGGAGGGCAAGCTCCTCACCCCTGATCTCGGTGGCTCTGCCAAGACCAGCGAGGTTGTCGCCGACGTTCTCCGTAGAATGTAAGGTGTCGTGTCGAGATAAAATTTGGAATGAGGCAACTTCCGTGACTGGATATGGCAGTCGGCGCAGGCAGCTGCGTCTTTGATACCTACCATATTACTAAAAGTACTTGTTTGACCTAGCAACTCTGGGTATTCATCGCTCTTTCCTGCCGTGCAATGAGTGAAATTTCTCTTCCGTAGACCTTGCGCGCATGCTCCTGCTCAAACACGCTGTCCAAAAGGTCGTCGCCCAGAATTTTCCCCCAGCAACCCTACAAATGCCAGCCATCGCCACTAGCATGAGCTTCGTGGCCTCCCACGCTTCCATCATCCCTATCCCTCCCTCGTCTCAGCCCCAGAGCCGGAGCTCTCTGGCATTAGACACCGACAACAGCGAAAATGCCAATACTCACCACCGGCTAACCGGCTGGCTCAAGCAAAAAGCCCGACTGAAGCCATCCCGACAGCATCAAGCTTCACAAGAATCCGCTTCGATGCCCGAGCCAGATAAGATGGAGGCAATTCCAACACCGACACCCACATACGCGACAACCGAGAAAGCAACGAGAAAAGCAGACAACTGCTTTGGATTGAGCTGCTTTGGTCATCCCAGTACCAAGCGTGATCGACGTCCAACACCCTACGTATACACATGGCAAACAACGGAGGCAGACAGTATGCGTCCAAGCAGAGCATCAAGCCGCGTTTCAAGGGGTCCGAGCAAGAGGATGATTGTGCAAAATGTTTGAGTATCGCTTGAAGTTTAGATTTCCGCCGAGGATCCTGGGGATCGTTCGCTGGAGTATGTCATGGCAGCCGGGGGAAAGTTGGGAAGGACAACAGCCCGAAGTCTATCGCCAATAACAATCAACCCTATCACATCCTCTTCACGCAGACAACAGTGGTTTCGTTGTCTCAGAGTGTCGACACCTATAACTGCAGAAAGCTTCCTTCAAAAAGACCCCTTTTCGTCAGCCCTCGACGTCAACGTCCCCCAGAGTCGCCACATTGCTAGGATTGATAAAAGCACAAGACGAAGACGGAGACATGATGGGAACGGTTGCATGGAAATGCACTTTGGGAGAGACGAGGTCTGTATTTCTTCAAAGTCTAGTTTCTATCATGAATCACGTACCCCCGCAAGCCTCTCTTTTCAAGGCTTCAGGGTGATTTTCGTCCAGGCTCTACATTCCTGGTGTATGACATTAGATAGATATACATGTATGTACGCCGCTCAAATAGGCGACATACGACCGGCCATTCTCGGCGAGCTCATGACGCCGAGCGGCGGTCCGCTGTTGATACACGACGTGATGCCACAAACGGGCCACGGATTTGATACAAGACCCCAGTGGGGGTAGCCTATGTGGCTTACTTGGTACGCTTGGCAGCCAACTCCTTCTGGTAGTTGGCGATGAGCTCCTTCCTGCGGGGATTGTTAGCATGCATAATACACAAACATCAGATGGGCAAGGAGACATACTGGAGGTGGGGAGGAGCAGCGGCGTAGTGGCTGAACTCCATGGAGAACTCGCCCTTGCCCTGGGTGGCGGCACGGAGCTGAGAGCTGAAGCCGAACATGGCGTTGAGACTGCAGTCGGCGATGAGGGTGAAGTCCTCGGTGCCGACCTCGGTGTCATGAATGGTGGCGTTGCGCTTGTTCATGAGCATGATGATGTTACCCTGGAACTCGTTGGGGGCGGTGATGGTAGTCTTCATCAGGGGCTCGAGGACCTGGCCGCCGGCCTCGTCGAAGGCCTTGCGGAAAGCCATCTGGGTGGCCAAACTGAAGGCGTGATCGGAGGAATCAGTAACGTGGGTGGAACCGTCGTTGACAATCATCTTGGTACCAATGACCCTGTGACCGAGGAGGGGACCCCTTTCGGTGACCTCCTCGAAGCCCTTGCCGCAAGCGGAAAGGAACTTGTCGGGAATGGTGCCACCGACGACCTGGGTCTCGAAGTAGTTCTTCTCGGGGTCCTCGAAGGGCTCGATCCAGCCAGCGACACGGGCGTAATCACCAGGGCCACCGGACTGTCTCTTGAAGAGGAAGTCGTAGTCGGTCCTGCGGGAGATGGTCTCGCGGTAGGAGACGCGGGGCTTGCCGGTCTCGCAGTCGACCTTGTACTCGCGGCGGAGACGCTCGACGTAAATCTCGAGATGCAGTTCGCCCATGCCGGAGATGATGGTCTCCTCGGACTCCTCGTCGACGTGCAGACGGAAGGTGGGGTCCTCGCGCTGGAAGCGGTTCATGGCCTTGGAGAAGTTGTCGGCGTCGCTGGTGCGCTTGGGCTTGATGGACAGCGACATGACGGCGTCGGGGACGAACATGGAGGACATGGTGTAGGGCAGGTTTCCGTCGGTGAAGGTGTCGCCGGAGGCGCAGTCAACGCCGAAGACGGCGCAGATCTCGCCGGCGCCGATCTCGTTGACGTCCTCCATCTCGTTGGAGTGCATGCGGACGATGCGGGGGATGCGGACCTTCTTGTCGGTGCGGGAGTTGAACAGGTAGGAGCCCTTGCGAAGCTTGCCCTGGTAGACGCGGATGTAGGTGAGCTGGCCGTAGTTGTTCTCCTCGAGCTTGAAGGCGAGTCCGACGAAGGGGAGCGAGTTGTAGGGTACCAGCTTGACCTCGGTCTCGTCGCGCTTCCTGTCCAGAGCCTTGTTCTCGACCTCGGAGGGGTTGGGCAGGTAGTCACAGACAGCGTCGAGGACGGTCTGGATACCCTTGTCGGCGAGGGCGGAACCCATCATGACGGGGGAGAACTTCAGGGCGATGGTAGAACGGCGGATGGCGGCCTTGATCTGGGGAATGGTCGGGGTCTGCTCCTCGAGGAAGATCTCGGCAATCTCGTCGTCGACGTCGGCAAGCTTCTCGATGAGTTCCTGGCGCTTCTCCTCGACGATGTCCGCGTAGCCGTTGGGGACCTCGGCGACCCTGACCTGGGTGCCACGGGGGCCCTCAAAGTAGTAAGCCTTCTTCTCGATGATGTCAATGACGCCCTGAAACTCGTTCTCGGCACCGATGGGGACCTGGATCGCCGCGGCGGGGATCTTGAGCTTCTTGTTGATCTGCTCGACAGCCTTCCAGGGGTTGGCACCCATGCGGTCCATCTTGTTCACAAAGCTGATGCGGGGGACGTTGTAGCGCTTCATCTGACGGTCGACGGTGATGGTTTGGGACTGGACACCGCTGACGGCGCAGAGAATCATGACGGCACCGTCGAGAACACGCAGAGCGCGCTCGACCTCGATGGTGAAGTCAATGTGACCGGGGGTATCGATGATGTTGATGTGGTATGTTTCGTCTTTTCCGTTTTCCTTCTTGGTCCAGTCGGCAAAGGTAGCCGCAGACTGGATGGTGATGCCTTTTTCTCTCTCGAGATCCATAGAGTCCATCTTGGCGCCGACGGAGTCCTTTCCGCGGACCTCGTGAATAGCCTTGATCTTGCCAGAGTAGAAGAGAACTCGCTCGGTACATGTCGTCTTTCCGGAGTCGATGTGGGCGGCGATACCGATGTTGCGCACGCGGGAGAGACGCTGGGCTTCCTCGGGGCTCATCTTGGCGGCGACGACCTCGGGGGTCAGGGCGGCGGCGTTCTCCTGGGCCAGCTTCAGGGCCTCCTGGGCGGCGGACCGGACGCGGGAGGTCGTGGAGAACGCACGCCTTGCGATCTTCCATGATGCCGGGGTCGCTTGGGTGGTGGGGGCGGCAGGAGCAGCAGCCTTCACGTTGACGGCGATGCTGAAAGGCCGACTCGAAGGCTTTGCGCCTGTAAAGAGGCCGCCATTCGGCACTCTGACGGCCCTGGGAGCCCTCATCGTGACCAAAAGCGTATGCGGCGTATACAGAAGGGAAAGAATGGAGTAGGTAGAACTACGAAAAGAGGGAGATGGGACCCATTGGAGACAGGATGGTCTGATGGTGCACTTTTTTTTGCACTCCCACACAATGCATGCGAAACTTTTTTTTGCAGGGGTCCGATTTCGCGCCGGCCGCGACGGCACGTGTTTTCGTGGAGAAGTGGGGTATTCCCGGACCTGGACGAATCGCTGCTGCGGGATTACGCCGGCCGGTTCAACGGCGACAGGTCGGTCATTTGAGGTATTCACAGCTGGCATTCTTTTCTTGTCATTATCTTGTGAATCTTGATTTTTATCGGTTCTCAAAAATTGGCCTCGACATATTTCTCGAGCTTCTCCAGGGCTTCCTTAAGTACCTCCGTGTGACACACATAGCCAATGCGGACATAGCCCGGGAAGTCCTTCCCGTCCCCGAAGCACCTGGATCCAGGTACGAAGAACACCTTCGTTTTGTTGAGAACATCCAGGCAAAACTTAACATCATCTACCGGATTCCCGGCATGGGTGAACTGGACAAATGCCGTGGTTCCCGCCTTGGGCTTGACCCATGAGCAGACGTTCTTATGCTTTTCGATGAAGGCTTCTAGCAACGATTTGTTCGTGTTGGCGAGCGCGACGTTACGCTTTAGCAGCGGCGTCCAAACTGGCCGGGAAAGGGCGTAGGACGCGATCTGATCATCTATCTGAGACACGCTGATGGTGGTGTAGTCTCTTGCTGAAGCGATTGCCTGGATGATGCCCTTGTCTCTTGATGCGATCCAGCCGATCCGGATGCCAGCCAACGCATAAGACTTGGACATGGAACCTGTGACGATAACCTTTTCGTAGCCAAAGGTGGTGACCGGAGGCGGCACTTCGGAGCCATCCTCGAAGAAGTTGTGGAACAGCGGGCGGTAAACCTCGTCTGAAAAGAGGATGAGGTTGTGAGTTTTGGCAAAGGCGACGATGTCCTTGAGCACTGTGGTGGGGATTGGTGCTCCTGTGGGGTTATTTGGGTTGTTGATGATGATCATCTGCAATACTATTAGTCAACAAAACCGCAGAGGACGAGAGGGAGGAATGCCTTTGTGTTTGACTTGACGAGACCCTCAAGTTCTTTGACATCGGGGACGAAGCCATTCTCCTTCTTCAATCTCCACAGTGAGACATCCGCTCCCAGACTCTCGGGAACGCCATAAAGCTGTTGATACGTGGGATACACACAGATGACGTGATCGCCGGGGTTGACGAGAGTGTAGAGCAATAGGAAGTTGGCTCCAATAGCGCCTTGGGTGATGAGAACATCGTCCTGTTCAAGAATGCTTCGGTCGCCCGAACCGTCACTGCCGCATAGTTCGGCGACTCGTTGTCGGAGGGGATCAGAGCCGCGGATGGGTCCGTAGACGAGCTTGGTGGAGAAATCGATCGGGCCTGGAGCGCTCTTGTCCTCGGAGAGTCCCATCAACTCATCCACGGAGACGGAGGCGGCGCAGGTTTCGGCGATGTTGAGGCATCCCGGGGTAGTCTCATACTCGTCCATCCATTGCTCCACCTCGAAGGCCGCGATTCGGACCATGTTGGAGGATTCCGCTGTAGGGAGCAATTGACAACTCGATGGGCAGTAGTGAAGGCGGTTTCGGTAGACGAAATCGCAGCGTAGAACTGAATTGACAAAATGCCAAGGCCTTACGGAGACCGAATTCGAGGTTCTCAAACAGTTGCTGGCGGTAACTTTGAAGACCGCTTCGACCTTTTAATGTGGGAGTACGTATCGGGTGTTGCGTGTGAATTCCGAGAGCACGGGCGACATGTCAGACACCAGCGCCCTCCCGCAGTCTAATGCATGACAACGACCCGTCAACAGGGCGCCAGGCGCGCATGGGAACCGGCAGCACTAAGAAACCAGCCGGAGGGTCTAAGGGCAGAGAAACAGACGGATCGGTTCTCCCAAGAGAGTTTGGAAATGAGTATTCAGATCCGAGCCAGGGTTGCATTGGTACACACAGCAACTTGAGCAAGATCAGACTGCGTGGGCTTGGAGCTCTGACCTGCCGGAGTCACTTTCCGCCAGATGCCTAAGAGACTCGACTCACACAAAAGAAAGAGATGAAGCGTCTATGGCCGACTCGAATTGATTTCATTTTCCAACCCTTTGATGAAATCGGACTGCAAGACGGTAAATCGGACTTTGAAACTCTATCATGGCGCCTTTGGATTTCACTGATGTGGAATGCTTGTAAGCATATTTAGAAGTCCACTAGAAACATCCCACAGGATATCTCAAGTGCCTCGGCTGTGGCTTAGACGGGATGCTGCTCACGAGACCAGTCCTCTGGCTGCAATGTCGAGTCGTAGCTGAACCAACAACTATTTGTTCTGGCCTGACTTTTGGCTATGCTCTTCCCTTCTTCTTAATTTACAAACCACATTGGCGGACGGTCAGGTGGGAACCAGACATCCCTTGTTGTGAGGCTTCTCCACACTTCCCCAGCTCTCGAATCCGCCCAGGATCTGACGGCAGTGTCAGTCGTCACGGAAAGCATGATTTTGAGAGAGCGGGGTCCTGTCCTGGATGTTGAATATGTACTGTATTCATCCGAGAGAAGGCGTTGGACATGTCACAGCCAAGACACGCTGTTCTTTTCCTAGAGGTACGAGTCGTTGACATGACGGGACAGATGCCCTCCTTTGGGCATGTGTGGGCTGAAGATTAACATGTCAGATGGACTGCGTAATGTTCTGTGCTTGTCTTGTCAACATGTGGCTTACTTTGCGCTTAGGACCGGATTCGCATTGCGAAGCGTCGTTTCAATGGGCAATTCGCCGCCAGATGAGCGGGTAGATTTTAGCAAGAGTGTAATGCTCATGGATCTGGCTCCTGGCGTGTTCCTTGTCCCTAGTCTCCCTCTCACAGAGACAGGTACAGACAGACAGATTGTTGGGGTTATTCTTAGCGTCAGTCTGCCCGCCGTCCCGTCCCACGCAGCTGGTTGCCTGAGCGGGCAGCGGAAAACAGCGCAACCAAAATCAGGCACCCGAACTCTGTTGCGTTGTGTTTAGGTGTGCTTCCATGTGGAAGCACTTGTTGGAGTTCAGCCACCCCACGGGACGCTGGTGCGTGTTTCCGACAGGCGCAGTGGGGTAGACGTGTCCACTGTGACGCCACCGTACAGGTGTCCAGGTCGCTGTAACTGAGGTGTGCGGCGCGTTGCTGGGCGGCGGAACGTGGGACGTGGGAGCCAAGCGGGCACGCGGGTTATTATCGGCCGTGTGTGTGTACGTACTCACCTACAAACACTAGGTAACGACCTAAGACCTTCTTGGGAACCTACCCCAGCTTCCTCCTTCAGCAAGGTACCGGCTCCGTCACTCGGCCAGCTTGGACTGCGGTGCCACAAGGTCACAGGTACGTCGTCTATCTGCCCATCTACCTACCTACCTGCCTGCCTACCTATCTTGCGCTCTCTTCTTCCTGCCACCACAGCCAACCCGAGCCAGAGCTTCTTCGCCATCCGCCGCTCTGCTGCCATTCATCCATCACTCCGTTTGCGTACCTTCATGTTTCCTTTTCTCTTCTGACATCGTCTGTTTTCTTTAGTCGCCTTCGTCATCGACGATAAATCCAAGCCCGCTTCTTCGTCCGCTTATCGGTGCGGCATCGTCTCTCCGTCGAAACGCCCATCATGGCTCCTCCAAGCCTGAGGAGCCTCCTCGTTGGGGCCCTGGCGTGTCTTCCAACACTCGCCATGGCCCAGCGCAACTATTCCACCGCCGATATGCTGCGAGCTCAGCTGACGCTGCTTGACGATCGTCCCGACAACTGCCCTCCCTGGTGAGTTCCATCTCGCCCTTTGCGCCTCGTCGAATCCGCTCTTGGCACTCCGAACCGCTGTCGGAATTGCGACCATGACCCCAAGGCTGACAACATTGCGCGCAGCTTCAACTGTCTCCTCCCCGCCCACAAGTGCACTCAGTTCGCCGGCTGCAATGACTATACAGGCAAATGCAACTGTCCCGAGGGTTTCGGCGGTGATGACTGCCTCGAACCACGTACGCCGCCCACTTCTGAACCGCTTTGTCGCACAAGCGAGGCGCATCACTGACACCCCCGATAGTTTGCGGTTCCCTCTCCCGTGGCGACAACACCGACAGGCCACGACGATCTGGCGACCTTTGCGAATGCGACGACGGCTGGACCGGCATCAACTGCAACGTCTGCACGAGCAACCAGGCGTGTAATGCTCTAATGCCCTCTCAAGAGGGTGGCGTGTGCTACCAGAATGGCGAGGTCATCAACCACAACTACCAGATCTGTGATGTCACCAACAAAAAGATTACCGACCTTCTGGGCGACAAGCGACCCCAGGTTACCTTCACTTGTAAGAAAGAGGAGGGTAACTGTGACTTCCAATGTAAGTCCGAGCCGAGTCCTTGCGCTTCAAGCTCCGAGTCAACATCTGTTGCTAACCATCCTCAGTCTGGGTTGACGAGCGCGAGTCCTTCTACTGCCACTTGACCGAGTGCTCGTCCAAGGCCGACATTAATGAGAGCCAGAACAGCACCGATTACAAGTGCAACAAGATCGAGTGCAACTGCATCTCCGAGCGAATGCTTTGTGGCGAGAATGGTTCCGTCGACATTAGCGACTTCCTCGTCGAGGAGATCAAGGGCCCCGCCGAGTTTGAGTGTCTTCAAAAGAATGGAGGGATCAACAACTGCGCGTTTAAAGAGCCCGCAATGGACGATCTCATCCTTCAGCTGATCGGCGACAGCAGCATCCAGCTCACTTGCCGTTCCGGCGAGTGTCTATACCACACCGAGGTCCCTGGCTACGAGCGCCCCGTCAAGAAGATCAACACTCCACTCATCGCCAGTATCATCGCGGCATGCTCCCTGTTTGTCGTTGCAATCATTCTTCTCACCTGGTACCTGTCTAGAAGGCAGTTCAACTATGGCGCTATCGCCTTGGATGATTCGGATGATGAGAGCTTGAAGCTTATGACCAACCACAAGCCTGCCTCTCTGTACTTCGAGAATGTTGCCTACGAGCTCAACGGCAAGAGGATCTTGAACAACATCCAAGGCATGGCCCATCCCGGAGAGGTCACCGCCATCATGGGTGCATCGGGTGCTGGAAAGACTACTTTCCTTGATATCCTGGCTCGGAAGAACAAGCGCGGTAACGTTTCTGGCGACTTCTTCGTCAACGGCGAAAAGGTAAACGACACGGACTACAAGAATGTCATCGGATTCGTCGACCAGGAAGACACGATGTTGCCCACCCTCACGGTGCATGAGACTATTCTCAACAGCGCGCTTCTCCGTCTGCCTCGCAACATGGGCCGAACCGCCAAGGAACAGCGCGTCTTCGAAGTCGAGAAGCAACTCGGAATCTACCACATTCGTGATTCGTTGATTGGCTCTGAGGAAGGCAAGGGCCGAGGTATCTCTGGCGGAGAGAAACGCAGAGTTGGTATCGCCTGTGAACTTGTCACCAGCCCCTCGATTCTGTTCTTGGATGAGCCTACTAGCGGTCTCGACGCCTACAATGCCTTCAACGTCATCGAGTGCCTGGTCACGTTGGCCAAGAACTACAAGCGAACCGTTGTCTTCACGATTCACCAGCCGCGATCCAACATTGTGGCGCTGTTCGACCGACTCATCTTGCTGGCGCGCGGAGGCGCAGTCTACTCTGGCCCCTTTTCGCAATGCCAGGGCTACTTCGACCGTATTGGATACTCATGCCCTCCCGGTTTCAACATTGCAGACTACCTCGTCGACCTCACGATGCATGCCGGATCTACTACGTCAGAGGATGATGGCACCCTCAACGCGGAAGTCGCCAGTCTGGGACCCAGCAGCACTACTGCTGTTAAGTCAATTGCGAGCATCCCCGGAAGCATTGCTGAGGACAGTGGTGTCGAATCTTCCACTTCGCGCCCAAAGAACAGCCGCCGCGACTCGGTCAGAATTCGTCAGGAGCGGGAGCTCTACACGCGTCGCAAGAACACCGTCGACACTGCGGCTTCTTCCGACGCTGGCGGTGAGGATGTTGGATCTTATAAGCTACAGAACCAACCTGCTGGCTTTGTTCCCACGATCAACGTTGAGGATCCCCATGATCTCCCCCCTGCTGCCTACATCGGTACCGATCTGGACATGTTGATCAGATCCTTTGCGGAGTCGGATATCGCTGGTTCCACACACGATGAGATCCAGCAATCGATTTCAGCTGCCCGAGGCGCCAACGGACAGAATGCGAACGGATACAACCCAGAGGGCCCCAACATCAACATCAGCGCCATCGGCAAGGGCTATGCTCGGGTCGGTCTTGGTCGCCAATTCATCATTCTCTCAAACAGAACCTGGAAGAACCTCTACAGAAACCCAATTCTGATGTTAACGCACTACGCCATCGCCATCCTTCTCGCGGTTCTGTCTGGATATCTGTTTTACGGCTTGACTGACGACATTCCCGGATTCCAAAACCGCTTGGGTCTCTTCTTCTTCCTCTTGGCTCTTTTCGGGTTCAGCACACTCACGAGCTTGAACGTCTTTGCCACTGAGAGACTCTTGTTCGTGCGCGAGCGAGCCAACGGCTACTACCATCCCATCACATACTTTGCGGCCAAGCTTCTGTTCGACATCGTCCCATTGAGAATCATCCCTCCCCTTCTCATGGGCGCCATCATTTACCCAATGACTGGCTTGGTCCCTGAAGCCGGCCATTTCTTCAAGTTCATCCTCGTCCTGGTCCTCTTCAACCTGGCTGCTGCCGCAATCTGCTTGTTCATCGGCATCATCTGCAAGGATGGCGGAGTAGCTAACTTGATTGGCAGCTTGGTCATGCTGTTCAGCTTGCTCTTTGCGGGCCTGCTGCTCAACCACAACGCTATTCCTAAGGCCGCTATCTGGCTTCAGACTCTCTCCATTTTCCACTACGGTTTCGAGTCTCTCATAGTCAACGAAGTCCTCCAACTCACTTTGGTGGATAAGAAGTACGGACTAGACATCACTGTCCCTGGAGCAGCCATTCTCAGCTCCTTCGGATTCAACAATGATGCTCTCTGGACCGATGTTATTAGCCTCGGTGTCTTTGGAGTCGTCTTCATCATCCTTGCTTATGCTGCCATGCACATCCTCCTCGTTGAGAAGAGGTAGTGAGCTATGCCTACTAGCGGCAAAAGTACCTTTGGTATACGAGTGTACGATTATGGAGCATCAAGGCCGCCAGCATCAAGAACGTGGCGGCTCCGGTCGTTTTCATAGAGATCCCGCAGACACATACAACAGTTTCTATTTCGACTGGCAAAAGCCTGCCAATGTGCATATGGGGTTCTTCGGCGTTGGAGGACATGTACGTCTTGTTAGTTTGATATCGATGGCTTTTTATAATGCTACAAAGAATCTATGGCAGTACAAGTTGAATGCACCCGAGGCGACATTGCACCTAGGCGTGACATGCGGATGCTGTCTGGTTCAAGCCACCACAACTGAAGATGTGAGATTTTACAGGGCTGAACCGTAATTTGTGTACGACCCGCCAGCTGAGCCGGCTCTTTAGTCTGAACCCTTCATCTTGCCACCGGTCAACTCCTCGGCAATCGTCTTCTGTCTGTTGACGGCCCTGCTTCCTTCGGTCTGCTGCGAGTCGATGGCGTTCGTCTCTCTCTTGAACATTTCCTCCAACATGGTCTGCACCGTTGGGGGCGCTCCCCAGACGTCCCAAGCATTCTCCTGGTCCATGACCATAGACTGGCCCTGGCGCTTCCAGAAATCCTCGGCGAACAGCCTGTCCAGCTCATCGTTCAGTTCCTCCTCGGTAACGATGAAGTTGGAGGCGTTGATGTACAATTCCATAAGCGCATCCCGTTTCGCATCGGTCTTCTGCTGGGCGAGGGCGGCGGTCTTGACCTTGCTCTCCGCAGCGCGCTCGTAACGGTGAGGATCAAGGTCCACAGACATTGTAGACTTGAGAGATGAAAGAACCGAGCTACGGGTGAGACGGTCGTCCTCACGCTCGGGGGCCTTGGCTGCGCGTGCGTTATCGAGTCGACGCTGCCTCGAAGTGGCTGATATGGCATCGACGGTGGTCTTCTTGCGCTGGTAGAGGCCCTTGAGGGCTGTTTTGAGGTTCTCACGACGGCTATCAGCCATGAGTCGGCGGTGCTCCCGGCGAGAGCCTGGCTCGACAGGCCTCTGGGACGCTTCGTTCGAGGGTGTCGGGGCCGTCTGTTCGAGATATTCAGGCTTGACCTTGCGGTCCCCTTCCTTGCGCGGGAAGGGGTCGCGGGGCACGGGGAGCGTTCCCCTAATGACCTTGAGCTTCTGCTCAGAGGACTGAGATTGAGGCGGTACCGGGACCTGGATCCATTCCGGGGATTCGGGAGGCACTTTGAGGTTCGCAGTCGTGGTCGAGAAAGGTCGTGTGAGGTTCATGCTGGATCCAGCAGCGACGGGGAGCCGTGCCAGGCGCGCGCATGCGCATCGTGATGACATTTTGGCCTAGTCGGCTTCGACCAACTTAATGGCACCGACTGTGAGGGGATTGACGGCGCTGGGAATGGAGTCGGCTCGCGGCTTGAGATGACCTGCTGTGGTGGTAGGATCATGGACCTGAGAAATTCTCGATTGTCCAGGGTTTGATAGAAACACGCCGGTGGCTTGATTGGAGGGGCAGATGGGTGGTCACTCTCCGCCTGCCAGCAGGTGAGCAGCACCAGTAAGAGACAACACCAGGGCGTGAATGTGCCATTCACAGTGGGGAGGAGTGAATCGGAGTTTTGATTGGCTGGTCGGGGGTACGGCGCGTGCTCGACCCGAAGTCTCCAAAAATTTCAGCAACTCCACTAAAAAAATGCCAGGACCCCACCAGTGCGCAGAGAACTTCTTCTTTTGCGCGAGCTCCAACCTCCCTCTCTCAAACTTCCTTACAACTTACCGACTTCAACTGCTGCCCAGTCTTCCTCCCTGTTCTCTTTGAATTTCACGACTGGGCGAGTTCGCGGTCACAAGAAGATGGGAACCGGTAAGAAGGAGGCGAACCGAAAGGTTCGCCAGGGCAAGACCGGCGATGGCATGGGCAATGTCAAGACCAAGGGCGAAAATTTCTATCGGTAAGCCTGTCCGCCTTCCTGCTTCAGGAACATGGCTTTTGGCCCCATTGGACGCGTCCCTAACATATTTTTGCAGCTCTGCCAAGAGGGTGCGCCAATTGAATATCCTCAAGGATGGAAAGGCCCAGCGCAATGCCGACGGTGAGATCACCAAGGCCGCGTCGTTCCAGAGCCGCGAAGTTCCCAACGCCCGGATCGAGCCCAACCGCAAGTGGTTCAACAACACTCGCGTCATCTCTCAAGAGAGCTTGACAGCGTTTCGCAGTGCCATGGCGGAGAAGGCTGCCGACCCGTACTCGGTCCTCCTGAAGAGCAACAAGCTTCCCATGTCTCTCATCAAGGAAGGCGAGACCAACGGCCTCAAGAAGCACCAGGCCAAGATGACGATTGAGACATCCTCTTTCGGCAGCACCTTCGGTCCCAAGGCGCAGAGGAAGCGTGTCAAGATCAGCTCGGGCACCATCACGGACTTGATGGACGACGCGGACAAGAGCTTGGACACCTACAACGAGCGCCTCGAGCAGGCCAAGCTGCTCAGTGGAAACTCGGGTCCTTCGGCGGACGGCGAGGACGAGGGTCACGTTACCATGTCGATCGAGCCCATCTTCAACAAGGGACAGAGCAAGCGTATCTGGAACGAGTTGTACCGCGTGTTGGATTCTTCCGATGTTGTCATCCACGTCCTCGACGCTCGCGACCCTCTGGGCACGCGCTGCAAGAGTGTTGAGAAATACCTCTCAGAGGAGGCTCCTCACAAGCACCTCATCTTCGTCTTGAACAAGACCGATTTGGTGCCCACCAGCGTAGCTGTAAGTTTTTGTCTCGTTCTTTTCCTACCTTTCCTCCAGACCCCAGTCGTTTTGTCAGGAATCCTTTCGCACTCTGTTGCCCTCAATGGAAGGTTCTCCGTTACACGCTGGGAATATCAAGGGTCGTCTCGCTGTCCTGGTCCTTGGATCAGGGCTGATGGGGTCCGTTTTGGATTTCCCATCATGAGACGAAATTGCATCACTTTGAGTTGAACTCTGCTAGTGCTCTTCCGAGCCTCGATATGGCGGTTTTCTTAGTAGCGAAGCATACATATCATCACATATGACTCTGTCGTTTGTTTTCTTGAACGGAAGCTAACAGGACACAGGCTCGTTGGGTGCGATATTTCTCCAAGGTCAGGCCAACGCTCGCCATGCACTCTAGCATTACCAACCCCTTCGGCAAGGGAAGTTTGATTGAGCTGCTCAGACAGTACGCCAAGCTCCATAGCGAGCGCAAGCAGATCTCTGTCGGACTCATCGGCTACCCCAACGTCGGCAAGAGCAGTATTGTCAACACCTTGAGGAAGAAGAAGGTCGCCAACGTTGCGCCAATTCCTGGCGAGACCAAGGTCTGGCAATACATCACTCTCACCAAGAAGATCTGTAAGTCGCGCTCACCTCTTTCGATGTCAATGTGCGTGAGCTAACACGACCAGACCTCATTGACTGCCCTGGTATCGTCCCGCCTTCTCAGACGGACACGCCTCAGGACCTGCTTCTGCGTGGTGTTGTGCGTGTCGAGAACGTCGAGCACCCTGAACAATATATCCCTGCCGTACTCGCCAAGGTGAAGCCTCACCACATGGAGAGGACTTACGAACTCAAGGGCTGGAAGAACCACACCGAGTTCCTCGAGATGATTGCCCGAAAGAGCGGTCGTCTCCTCCGCAAGGGAGAGCCTGACGTGGATGGTGTCGCCAAGATGATCCTCAACGATTTCATGCGCGGCAAGATTCCCTGGTTCACTCCTGCGCCGGTGGATGAGGATGCCGAGGCGGGTGAGGCCGTGGAGGGTCGCGGTGGTAGACTCGGAGAGATGCCCTTGAAGCGAAAGCGGGATGATGCTGAGAATGCTGAGAGCATGCCTGATACCTCAATGGGACCTTCCACAGTCGCTGGTGACAGCGATGATGAGGAAGAGGAGGAGGACGATGATGAGTTTGAGGGTTTCGGATCCGAAGACGGTAAGGCCGAGGGCGACAAGTCCTTGGCCGAGGCGTCTGAAGACGCCGATGAAGCCTCGGACGATATGATCCCGCTGGACGCTGACTCTGATGACGACTCCGCAAGTGACAGTGAGGGTGGTGACGGCGCTGCCTCGGAGACGAGCTACAATACCTCGGTCCGTGCGATCTCAGATCGCGCCAGTACTAGGAGTACTAGGAGCAGCACTGCCGCCAAGAGGAGAAAGACATGAGGCTCTCTGAAAAGCTAGATGATGTTGATCCGTCGCGTCGCCGAAGTTTCGGCAACGTCGCCAACTCGGGTAGGGAAACAGTCCAATCATTGTCGATCGGGCCGACTCAGGGACACCAGATCCTAAAGTTCAGCGCCCGCCAGCGTGCGGTCACCGCACTGTTTGGTATGAGATCACAGGGCAACGGCAGCCGTTACAAACCTGATTGCGGCCTAAACCTGCACCCCGTTTCGATGTTGGGCGACCCGAATGCGGCTCTTCCGGAGAACCGCAAACCCCCTACCTCCCTGTTCCTCCCACCAGCCTGGCACGGGCATTCAGCCGCAAGGTGTTTGTTCCGAGGCTCCGCACGCACGCGTCTGGGGAAGAACTGAGCTTTGAAGTGTGTTTAACCGTATGATACCCATGTCTTCGTCGCAATCGAAACGGCAAACGAGTCTTTGCCCGTGGAACAAGGCCCCATTTTGTGATTCGAGGAAACGAAACCTCGTCTCCCCCCGCATCGTCTCTAGTGGAGGACGACTCAGTGTCTCGCAAGGGAAGAAAAGAAAAAGATTCCAAGAGTTAGAGAAAGATACACACACATACACAATGACTCTCGTTCTTCAGTCAAGAGAATAGAAATGATTCGTTCGATGCAAACTTTGTTTCTCTCCGGTTCCCTCCCCATGTTTCTTGTTTTGACCTTGGCCGTTCGCTTCACCGCCGCATCTTGCCGCGTAGTCCCTGGAAAGATCGGGCGACGGAGAAGCGAAGATGAGGGGATGGAAAGAAGAGGGGTGATTTGAATGGCAAGGTTTTGAGTTCTTGTCAGGACTAAGCAAGAGAGTTTTTTCCTTCTTCCTTTTAATCCTCCGAGTTTTATTCCTTGGCCCAATCGAACCAAGTCGTCGGAAAAGTCACCGCCTTTGGTGGTTGTTTCTGCGTGGTTCGCCAGTTCGTGATTCTAACTTCTCGCACCCCCTTTTTCCCAGCCAAGATGCCATCTCGATCTGGCTCCATCTGAAGTTCTATAGCTTGATCTTTTATGATCTCCTTCGCTTCTGAGAGGCGGCAGAAAAAAAAGACTAGAAGGGCAATTGCCTTTGAGTATCCACGTGGATGCCGTATCCGATGTTTGTACGAATGCCGTATGTGGTTCATGAGATCATGTTAACCCACGCCTCTTCGAGGCCTCCTCCAGGCCTCCTCCTCAGGCCCCCTGTTGGTTGTTCTCTCTGCCCACCCACACCCATCCCACACACACCCCTCTTTGTTGAATGACTCTCTCATGATGTTGACATCGTCGTCGGACATCATCGAACCCCCGCCAACCCCTCCCCCTCACGACCCCCTCGTCCCCCTTTTCCGCTCCGGCCAGACTTTTTCTGCTCTCGCCCGGCTAGTCAGTTGACGGCCGCCTCACGTTGTGATTCGTGTTCGCAGCCATGTCCCCTCTCTCCGATGTCGTTTCTCAAGCTTTCGAGGTGGTTCGAAAAGAAAAGCCTAAAAAAGATAAGAAGACTTCGTCCGTCGTCCATCATCTTAGTGCTTACCGTCGCCCCTTTCCCCCTTTCTTCACGACAGCATTCGCTTTTTTCGTGTTGAGAAGACGAGTAAATCTTCCTCACCTTACCCATTCCGACAGTAAACTCCTTTCCCCCAAGGGCATACTCCCCTGATGGGCCGTGTGACGTTCGTTTGTCACCCATTTTTTCTAATTTGTATTATATCACTCAAAAGTTGTACATCCCTCGAGAGAGAACAGGAAGATGCGTCTGTCGGTAATCACTGTCGTTTCCCTGGCTACGAGCTCCTTTGCTCTCTCCCTTGGTAGCAGAGACGACGCAAATGCCTTAGCTGCCGAACACGGCCGCGGCCGTGGAGAAGGCTGCCGCGCTGGCGAACGTCCAGGAGGCGGCGGCGGTGGTGGGACGAAGAGGGACAATGCGGACCCTCAGATCGACAACCACTTCCCGGGAGGTGGTTTCCCGGGAGGTGGTCATGGCGGTGGTAAGGGCCCCAAGGACTGCGACAAGCCCGACAAACCGAAGCCGATGCCGCCGGGCCCGGACAAGCCTGGAGCAAGTGACGCGCCCATGCCAATGCCAATGCCCATGCCCATGCCTATGCCGCCGCCGGGCGGAGGTGACAAGCCCAAGCCGATGCCTCCGGGTGGTGAGAACCCCCCGAAGACGCCGCCTGGACCTGACAAGCCCGGATCAAGCGACAAGCCTAAGCCGATGCCACCACCCGGCGAAAACCCCCCGAAGACGCCACCTGGTCCTGACAAGCCCGGACCTGATAAGCCTGGATCAAGCGACAAACCTAAGCCGATGCCACCGCCGGGCGGACCTGACAAGCCGGGGCCTGACAAACCTGGAGCTAGTGACAAGCCCAAGCCGCCCCCTGGCCCAGGAGGCGGCGGCGGCGGAGGCGGAAAGGGAGGTGACGACTGCAAGGGCGGCCGTCTGAGAGATTGCAAGTCGTTCAAGTTCATGGCGAAGGGCTCTGTTTCCGGCTCCATTGGCCAGTTGGACAGCGGACAGCTCAGAATCGGACTGGAGCCGGCGACCATGCACATGGAAAAGGGGGAGGTCAACGATGACAAGAAGCGGGGCTGCTGGTGGACTCGTAAGTAAATCCGGGTGTCTGTGATTTTGAAGACTCTTAAATCTGACTGTGACGACTTAGCTCCTACGGAGACTCTGCAGTGTGACGTTGGCCAGAAGCCCGACTCTGGGTTCTCGGTCGGCTGCGACGGGCAGATCACGTTCAAGAACCAGACCAAGTTCTTCCAGTGTGAGGCCGAGCAGCAGCAGTACAACGTCTATAAGAAGGCTGACCAGGGTGCGAACTGCGCTGAGGTCATGCTATTTGCAAGCGGCTGCCGTGAAGGAGGCGGCGGCGGAGGAGGTGGTGGTGGAGGTGGCGGCGGTGGTGGAGGAGGAGGAGAAGGAGGAGGGAAGGGCGGCGACAAGCCTGGTGAGGGCGGCGGCAAAGGCGGCGACAAGCCTGGCGAAGGCGGCGGTAAGGGCGGCGACAAGCCGGGCGGAGGAAAGGGAAATCCTTCTCCCCCGAACAACGGCACGGGCATGCCAGGCATGCCGGGCAACGGGAACCCGCCTGAGATGCCGCCTGCAAAGCCTCCCAAGTCTAGGTTCAGGTTTTTGCAGCGTCTTTAAGGGTTCGCTTGCGGACGGGATCTGTGGTGGCCCTTTTTCGGGTGTTCGCAGGTTGCTTGCTGTGACGGATTCGGGATGGCTTCAGGACTGGCTGCTGAAGCCTTGGACGGGTGCTGCCTTCGGTCATGGATGCAGGATATCTATGTGTCTTGTCTGGACTGTGCGAGGGCTCCAGGTCGAGTAATGTAAGAGATGTAAATGAAGCCTCAAGAAACGCAAGAGGCAACCACAAATTATTCAATATATAAGATTAGACATTGCAGTCACACTTGGTTCAGATTGTTGCGTCGTGATGCTTGGGCCCTTGGGGGCATTGCAGGAAGAGGTAAGGGGTAGTGTCAACAAAAGGTGCTGGTCTGATTCGAGGTTGCTTGATTAGGCCGTCAATAGGCTGTGTAGAAAGAACCTGTTTGTCACGCCAAAGGAAGCCACGACCAAGAGCACCTTCCCAAGTCTGCCTGCCTTGCAGGCCCACACGAAGGTAAACAAACGTCTTATTCACCACCTAGGAGCTCGAGGCTAGTAACCGCAAAACGTGCGACTCGACAATATTCTTTTATGTCGAGGCAGCCTTTTCTGGAGCCTCCCACCCTCGACTCCCACAACCCAACTAACTACCTTCGTTGTTTCTCCAGAACGACACTTCGGAGTCCACATCAGGGCCAACATTGGCAGTTCGCATTCGTTTTGACCTTCATTACACCTTCTTGGTTCACCAGTTTGCGACACCCCGCCAGGCAGTCCCTCATAAAATTCTAGTCGCCTGGAGTCCTTCTTCAACCAGCCATACCCATGGTCCCGACCAAGGCAGCCGAAGAAGTAACACGGAGTCTCGTTGAACGTGTCTCATCAGGAATCTCGACATTGCCCCGCCCTGCCGAGCCTCAGATGCAGTGCCGTGCCGACCAAGTCCGCAACCATCTGGCGATCCCGAACTCCCGCGCCGAAAACGCCATGCAGCAACGCGCTTCCGATATTCGGGAAAATATGGAGCTTCCCCGTCTGAAGCGTTCCTACGATCAGATGAGCCGTTCGAGCCCCAAGCCCGTCTCCCCAGGTCCTGCCTTCCCGAGCGACCCTCTTGATCTGGACTTGGACGGCGCGTCTATGGCTTCGTACATGTCCCAGATGGAATACTCTCGTTAGTCTCATCTCCAATATTCGTTCAGAAATTTACTGACAATTAAAGCCAACGTGTCGCACTTTAGCCCCTCTGGTCGCCCGACGCAGAATCCAATGGTGGCCGCCCTCTCGTCCGGAAACATGCCCCGCATGCAGCTTCGTAGGAACATAACCTTGCGCCCAGAGTTGGCAAGATTAGCTGACCTCTTCATGTAGACACCGATAGAAACAACCGAGCCAGCCTTGTTCCATCTAGCAGCCCGCCGGGATACCGTCAATCGAGTAGCACGCCGTCGACACCTCGCCACCCGTCGTCACTCCGAAAGGTCGCATTCCCGACCTCTGATGGCACCTCGAACACTATGTCCAGTAACAGATCCAGCAACAGATCCAGCAGCACAACCACTCCATCCCCAAGCAGATACGCTCCTGGCGCTATGATGAGCAGCAGCCCGATCCGAGAGACAAAGCTGGCAGATCCCTTCAAGCCCACCAAGGAGTCCGACGCTCAACTGCAGATGATGATGTTGCACTCCCAGCCTATTAGCGAGCATCAGAGCATGGTTGGTCGCCAGGTCGAGAAAGCGCGCGAGCTCGCAAAGGACAAGCACAAGGGCCCCTTCCAGGTCGGCCGGCACTTCTGCCTGATCGATCCTTATAATGGCGAGCCCGTTCAGATTGCCGTAATGAAAGCTGACGGTATGGGCAATGTCATCTACAAGGACAAGTTCGGAAGAGACGTCTCCAAGATGTCGCCTTCAGGCATCGGAGAGCCAATGCCGGGTAAGAGAGGAGAATTCCTTGGCTTCAAGGAAGACTTTGGAGCCTCACACCTTTTCGGCCCCGGATAGGGTACGGCCATGCCGAAGCAGGTGGAGGAAGATGTCAGCCCCTGGAGTAAAACTGGAAAAGACGCATGGATGGGAGCTAAGACGGCTGATTATGAGGATAAATTTGAAGAGGAGTCGTTCCAACCCCAGCCGCCTACCACCCGGTTGGGACCGACCCCGGCTTGGCTGAGGGAAGCAAACGAGATTCTGGGCATCGAGGAGGACGATCCCTTTTCGACTCTGTACGATGAACACCCCGGCATCCAATTTTGAGGTTCCGGCGGTTATCCAATTTCTTCGAGCGAACCTTGGTTGCGCATCTGGGCAGTTGATTGTTGGTTCGGACCTATCCAGCTTGGTAATACCCAGACGGCATTTGGGCGTCATGTTGGCTTGTACTCGCGATTTGGACCCTGGCGATTTCATATGATGCCTTGGAGTTTTGGCAGTAGATCGGACTCGGGGACGTTATCAGTCTTCAGAGTTAATCAGGGTGTGTATGAGATGTATCAAAGTGTAGAAAAGATGATGTGTTTTATTACTCTCGGTTCGTTAATCTGGCTCATCTACGGCCGGCTGACTTTTTCAGCAACCTTTCAACGTCGGAAGTGATGTCAACCAATGGGAAACTTGTCCTGTTTCCTGCGGTTGAGCCGGACACGGGAGGATCAGCGAAGAATTCCTCCACCATGAAGAGGTTGTCCCCAATCTGTACCGGCGCCGTGACGATCCCGCCCTGGGCTGCTGTAGAGTTGTTGGGAACAGTGCCCAAGTGCTCAGCTGATTTCCACGACCCATCTTTGGACCGCATGACGGTGATGCCCTTGAGGTTCTCTGCGATGAGCAGAACCTTTCCGTCATACCTCGGCGGCAGGTATATCGCATCCGTGCTGTCGAGGCTGACCTCGGGCGTTCTCGGCACCAGCTCAGGCTTTCCCTTGTCGTCCTTCATATTGAACCGGTAAATCTGGCGGTCCTCGTTATTATTTGACAAGAGGATATCCCCGGTCGCCGCCAGCCCGGAAAAGCCCATCTTGGTGTGGTTGATCTGCTGCGGGAGGAACCAGGGATCGACGGCGGACCCCTGGGGGTCGACTTTCATGATGGTTCCCGGGAACGAGCCGACGACGTACGTGTTCCCGCGGGGGTCGTGCTCGATGTCCTGGAAACCGCCGTACTGGCCCTGTGTCACGGCGGTGATGTTCTTGTTCCAGAGGACCTGCTTCTTGGCGGGGTCGTACTTGATGATGAAGTTGTCGCCCGAGATGTCCTGGCCGGCGGTGTTAAAGGCGGCGGCGGCGTCGACGACCACGGAGACGAGCTTGGTGTGCTGGTCGACCTGGACGCCGCCGATGTGGAGGTTTGGGTTGTGCGTGATGCCGTCGAAGGTGAGGATGTCCACCACCGAGTCCTTGTACGGGTCGTACACGGCTACGCTGGCGTTGAACAAGGACCTGGAACGGGGTTAGTGCGTGAGTTGTGCAAGAGGGGTCAGGCTCGAGTACCCAAAGTAGACGATACAGTTGTTAACGTCCCAGTCCGCATTTTCGGGGTACAGCTGATACTGCTGGATTGTGAAGCTGCCTTTGGTGAACGGGGGGCAGGCCTTGGAAGGGTTGGGGGCCGCTTCTACAAGCACCAAAGAGGAAATCAAGGCTAGGAGGAGGTACCCGCACGGGTAATGCTGAATGGAAAACATCGCAACGGAACAAGTCATCAACAGATTAAAGAACGAAAAGGGCAGAATAAGCTCGCTGGAGGCTCTCAGAAGATTGCTTCAGGATGGGGGTCATCTGCCTATGTATATACCCCATTTCCAATGATGAGTTCAGCGTCTCACATTAAAGAAGGCACCAGGATTCAAGCTGACGTCCAGCCGGATGCCTGCACGACAAAAGCTGCCGTTCCTACGGTTCCCTCGGGGCCCATGTAATGTGCCTGAAAACAAAAAGCGGCAAGATCAACAATCCTCGAGGATTCCATGACCGGTAAGGTGGTGCTCGGGATGGGATTCCGAATGGACGGGGAAACCATGGCCATCGCAGGGAGATTACCTGGGCATGGTCCCCGGCCGATAGAACCGGCAGTTAAGAAAGGAGGTGTCCGGGCTCTCGAATGACAGGTTTGCGTGAGATGTTCCGTGTTCGTGGGGTATTGGATGAGAGACACGGTCGGCGCTTGGGGCAGGGGATTGCTTGTTGCGTGGATTTGGGTGGACAGACTTGTCGGCGATGCTTTGTGGGTATTATTTATAGACGATGAGAATCATCCTTCTCTGAAAGGAGAAGACATGCCGAAAGGAGGAAGAGGTCCAGAGGAGGAAAAATTTCGATATCATGTCAGCTTTTGTTAGTGGCTTGCCGAACCGTGTATCTCTATTGCCAAGAGTGTAAGCGTCACCGTCTTCCCCTAACCCATCAAAAAAAGACTCGAGGCTGCCAGGGAGAAGGACAGCAGCAGATTCTTCATGGGATCTCGGAAGACAGAAGAAGCCTGAAGGTTTGCCGTACGGCAGGGATCTTGTGCCGGAGAAGGTTCAACGGCAGGTTCCAAGCCAATGGCACGACTGCCGAGTCGTCGTCGCAACGTGGAAACAGGGGCACAGTGGCCCGAAAGTGCTTACTTGCGCTGGTTTTCCGCGGCTTGGCAGGAAATGACTTGCATGCCCATTGGTGTTTGACAGGGAGATGTGAAGCTGCGAATCTTTGTTTCGCGAAGTTGAGGAGATGGATGAGCGGAGGGTGAGTGTTCTGTGTGTGTTCCTCGCCGAAATGGAACGTTGAAAAGAAGAGCCCCACTTGGCGCTTCTGTTAAGCTTTTGTCCATCTTCGCTAAAGTGACCGAAAGAGGGAGGACGAGGGCGCTATCGGCGCTAAATGCCCGGGCCGCGGGGTTAATTACAGTGCTAAGTCTTTCTTCCATCCCCCAACCCAACTCGATCCCTCCACTTCCTTCACATCAGCCCATCTCATCCAACCTCGTCTATTTAATTCATCTATTAACCCTTCGCTCACTGGCATCGTCCTGTCTCATCAGGAGATCGCCTTCAACTGCGAACCATCGTGATGACTCAAAACCCGGTCAGCGAGAAAAACTCTACTCACCAACAGTTTCTCCAGTGCTACCCCAATGAGCCAGCCATTCTCCAGCATCTTTTTCTTCCGGTTGGCCATCACGCTTGGCACTCAAACTCGCTCACTAATATCTCACCAAGACATTTGGTTCAGCCCTCCGAGGCCTGGTGCTTCAGATGAGGCATACATACCTTACGCATTCGAATGCGAGAGCGTCGTATCGGCCCAAAAGCCCCCTGTAGCCTCTCTGATCTAGACTCTGACTGCGGTCCACAACACCGAACGCGATGCGAATTGGCAGTGTTTCATTGCGAACCTTGGCTGCATGGCTGGTGCTCTTCCACCTCGGACTCTCGAACACCAACATAGCTCTCTCCCATTGCATGCAGCACAGGCCGCGGCGCGCCTCGGTTGGCCTCTTTCTTTCATTCAAAAACGTGGGTATCGGACACATCAGTAAACAAACCGTCTTGGCGTTTACATCCTTTGCTACGCTCAACTAACATGCCTTCGGTTGGTTTGCCGGCTTTCGAGCATTGACTGATCCTGTAGCACATGCCACATGGACATGGGAAAAGCTGCCCAAGGAAAGCTTACATTGCCGGTTGAAATCCTTCCGCACGCACCGGCGAACATCATTTGCCAAAATGCATCCCCCTTACACCACAGACCTCTAGCTATCCTGCCGTCCTGAATGGTCCATCAGCCAGGCACAGATTGGACGGCCCGTCCCACGCAAGATGTGGCGCACATATGAAGCGAAATGCCACAGTCTAAATCCTCTACACGCCGAGGCAAAGAAACTGTTCGTCCTGTCCGTATCACGCAGTCCGATAACGCGCTACTGATGTACGACTTTGCCTCTTGTCTTATCTTGGCTTTACGAGTCCGATGCACAGCAGCATGGGCTTATGCGGGCTGACTGGCTGAAAAAGAAGAATATGCAACGTCAATCTTAGCACCGCGCCATCGCACAGTCTGCGTCTTGGCCACTAGGGATGAAGTGTCCGATATCTTCATCCCAAGACATGGCGCTACACGATGCTACGTTGGCATTGCTCAAGCAGATAGCCCATTGCTTCAAATAATACATATTCCGTCTGGTCTTTCTCTTTTCTCGCCTCCCGTGCGGGCTACCACGCTGGGGTTTCCGGCTTGCCGTATCTACTGTCACCCTTGATTGTCTACACCTCGTCCTCCCTCCTAAAGTGTGTGCATCGCGACGGTCCACACACCGTTTCGCAGACGACTCGGGATAACACCACTAGATCCGCTTGGAAGCGCATCTACGTGAGAAACCCACCACGATGCGAGGAGGAGTACGAAACAGAGTCGAGGAACCAGGCACCTCGGACGACGAAACGGTCGTCGTCATCCAAGATGGCGTCGCCCTGAACGCTGCAGGCCACAGGGACCAGCTGTCGCGCCAATACGGCCTTCTGGGACTTGCCAGCATGGCCCTCACCGTGGACAACGCCTGGGTCGCATTGGGCTCGTCGATTTCAGTCTCTATTCGTGAGTCCACATTCAGTCTCGCAGGTTAAATGTCCGTAACCAACCGGGATTGGTCTAGTCAACGGTGGCCCACCCGGCATCATTTACGGCCTCCTGGTCGCCGTCTTCTACTACTCTTTAATCGGACTGAGTCTGTCGGAGGTCTGTACCTGCCACTTCTATCCCTTGTTCTTAAGACATGGTGAGCTGCGACTGATGCAGCGTCAAGCTTGCCTCTTCGGTTCCGACCGCCGGCGGCGTCTACCATTGGGCTACCATCGCAGGAGGCCCTCGATGGGGACGAATATTAGGTTTCTTCACAGGATGTACGTCGGTCTGCTGCATCGCGCATTACGTGAAGCAATACTCAATTATATGTTACCAGGGATCAACTTCTACGGCTGGATTTTCGCCCTGGCGTCGCTCATGCAGATCTCGAGCAACGTCGCCGTGAGCATGTACGCAGTCTACCACCTCGACACCTACGTTAGCCAGCCGTACCACGTCTTCATCGGGTACCTCCTGATCCTCTGGGGCTCCGCGTTCTTCATCGTCTTCGCCAACAAGTACGCGCCGCACACCCAGCACGTAGGCACCTTCTTCGTCATCGTCGGCGGCATCGTGACCATCATCATCCTGGCGGCGATGCCGAAACGCCACGCGACCAACCACTTCGTGTGGTCCTCTTTCAACGAGAATAATGCCACCGGTTGGTCAGGCGGGGTCGCTTTTCTCCTGGGTGTCCTCAACGGCGCCTTTACGATCGGGACTCCTGACTCGGTTACGCATATGGCGGAGGAGATGGGCCATCCCAGGAAGGACCTGCCCAAAGCGATCATGTTGCAGATCACTCTGGGGTTCGTCTGTAAGTGTTTGACTCATCTTATTGAAAGACAGACGTTGGTTGACTTGTGTGACAGATGCCTTTTGTTTCGCCGTCGCCTTGTCGTACGCCATCACAGACATCACCGCCCTCCAGGGCGGCTTCAACACCTTTCCGTTGACCAACATCTACGTACAAGCCACGGCCGGGGATAACGGCGTGCGCAACCCCGGCGCAGCTTTCGGGCTTCTGTTCATCATGCTCATCTGCACCTTGACCTGCTGTGTGGGTCTGACGTTGACTGTAAGCAAAAGTGCCGGTTTACCTTTGACTGGGAAACAACTCCCCGTCTGAGTCGCGTCAACCAACGACTAACCAACTCGCGAAGGTTTCAAGGACCTACTGGGCACTGGCCAGAGACAACGCCGTGCCGCTGTCAGCTTTGTTTGGCCGAGTAAACGAACGGCTCAGCTGTCCCGTCTGGTCAACCCTGTTCGTCTGTAAGTCGAGTCGAAGTCTTGCAACGTCCCAGTGCTCATTTTGACTGACGTCCAATGAAGGCGTGCTTGCTACCGGGATAGGTGCCATTCCGCTTGGCAGTTCGACGGCTTTTCTCGCCATCGCTGGGTCGTTTGTCGTTTTGACAACCATATCCTACGCCATCCCCTTCGCGGCAAACATGCTGTCAGGCCGCAAATATTTCCCCAAGGGACCGTTTCACCTAGGACGAGCGGGGTACGCGGTCAACGGCCTGGCTGTCCTGTTCATCGTGTTATTTGATGTTCTCTTTTGCTTTCGTAAGTCTGCGTCTTTAATGTTGCCGTGTGTTTGTTTCTGGGCAATCAAGCTGACTTACTGCCAACAGCCTTTGTGCTACCAGTGAGCGAAGCGTCCATGAATTGGAGCAGTGTAATCTTGGTAGGGACGGTGGCGATTACCGGCCTGTGGTGGGCGGTGCACGCCGTCAAACATTACCCCGGCCCGAAGGTGATGGAGTTGTATATTGAGACCGACGGAGTGGCGCCCGCCGCCACCGAGAAGTCTTCGGCATCGGCGATGGCAACGGAGCTCAAGCAGAAAGAAGCAGAAAGCCTCCGGAGCTGAGAAATGATTGTACGTCCCATAGCAGCCTTTGGATTAACTTGACGAGACATGATCAAAAAGAAGAAAGAGAATATACTCGTCCCTGCACATGAACTTTGAGCCACCCCAGAGACTGCTGACAGGAATTGTGGTCCGACATCTCAGCTGCATCCACGTCCATGTCCGGATCACGCTGCCGGAGTGGCGGGGTCGCGGATGGGCGGTGTTCGGGACAACCCGCCATTTGCATCGCGTACATCCCGCAAGCTGCGGATGACTAACTGAAATCAAATCCAGGAACCTGACGGCCCGCATTGTCGACTCAGCTCGTTTTCGCTTTTGTACGTGTACCGCTGTAAAAGCGTGCTAGCTTTGTGGCCGTTTTGCCGTTGACGCGGGGTCGAGGGCGCGATGTTCGAAAGCGGAATTCGGGGGACCATGGTCCGCCGTTGCAGCCCCATACGTTGAGGCGGATATTATGTCCAAGAAGGGCCGCTGGGTCTTTGATTTGAGTTGCGATTTGACTCACCACTTATCTCATCGCGAAGTTCATTAATTACAAGAAAATAGGCAGTTGGTGGAGAGCTGGTTGAGACCGTGTTTTGCTGGTTCAAAACAATGGACGGCTGAATATTGGGCAGATCGGTGGAAGCGAGCATGAGGATCTTGGTTCTGCCGCCCCAGAGCATTTCCAATTGAAGAGCAGTCTCCCGCCCTGGACATGCAATGCAACGCAGAACCAGCGCAGGTATGTCATATCGGGCCACCCATCCCAAGACCTGAAGTGGGTGTGAACAAGCTGCTTTTTCGCATCCGCCCCGGTGTTTTCGGATGCGTTCCCCTCGATTGCGGAGTGCCTAACTGCATCGTTCGAGATCAGGGTCCAGCCGTCCGCCGTGGCTTGACACAGGACGAGTCCTCGGGACGCCATTGATGGAATTTCGCAGTCACATGGCAAGAAGCTTTCGAGGGGCAAGGAGGACGACGATCCGTCGAGGCTGATGTTGCCGATCAGGACGATGAGGGCGCTGCACGTCGAGACTACAAAAACGACGGCATCCCACCGGCGCCTTCTCATTGCTTTTGAAGAGTAGTTTGCAGGAACAACAACGACACAGTCTTTCATCATGAAGTCAGTCGCTGTTGGAGTGCTCTCTCTCGCGGCTGCCGCCTCGGCGCAGCAAGCTCTGTACGGCCAATGCGGTGGACAGGGCTGGACGGGACCGACGACCTGCGTGGCCGGCGCCGTATGCCAGTATTCCAACGCCTGGTACTCGCAGTGCGTTCCCGGTAAGTCGTCACAACATCGTTCTTGCTGAAGAACAACAGCTGAACGTCTACAGGTACCGCCGCGCCGACGACCACCTCCCGGACCAGCACCCTCGCCACCTCCACCGTCCGCACCTCGAGCTCCTCTTCGGTCCGAACCTCCTCCACCGCTGCGCCGCCCGCGACCGGCACCGGCTTCGCCAAGGCCGTCGGCACCAAGTTCAACATCGACGGGGTGACCAAGTACTACGCCGGCACGAACTCGTACTGGATCTCCATGCTGAGCTCCTCGCAAAACGCCGACGTCGACCTCGTCATGGGCCACCTCAAGTCCTCGGGCCTCAAGATCCTGCGCATCTGGGGCTTCAACGACGTCAACTCCATCCCGTCCAACGACGTGTACTTCCAGTACCTCAGCGCGTCCGGGTCGACCATCAACACGGGCGCGAACGGGCTGCAGCGCCTCGACGCCGTCGTCGCGTCGGCTGAGAAGAACGGCATCAAGCTCATCATCAACTTCGTCAACAACTGGAACGACTACGGCGGCATCAACGCCTACGTCAACGCCTTCGGCGGCGACCACAACGGCTGGTACACCAACACGGCCGCGCAGACGCAGTACAAGAAGTACATCGAGGCCGTGGTGAGCCGGTTCAAGTCGAGCACCGCCATCCTCGCGTGGGAGCTCGCCAACGAGCCCCGCTGCCAGGGCTGCAGCACCAGCGTCATCTACAACTGGGCCAAGACGACGTCGCAGTACGTCAAGAGTCTCGACCCCAACCACATGGTGACGCTCGGCGACGAGGGTATGGGGCTGCCCGGGGATACCTCGTACCCGTACCAGTACTCTGAGGGAACCGACTGGGTTGCCCTCTTGAACATCACCACGCTCGACTTTGCGACCTTCCACTTCTACCCCAACTCATGTAAGTTCCGAGGGAAGATATCTCACTCGAGGGGTGATGGTAGCTGACATGAAGATAGGGGGACTCGGGTACGACGCGGGCAGCAAGTGGGTGACGGACCACGCCGTTCAGTGCGTTGCGGCAAACAAGCCATGCTTCTTTGAGGAGTGTAAGTGAACGATACGCAACTACAACCGTAGCCTCACTCGAGGCGGCGATTAAAGAAACATTAGCTGACACGGAGACTTAGACGGCACCCCCGAGCGGCACTGCGAGCTGGAGAGGCCGTGGCAGATCACGTCGGCGACGACGGCCGGCATGGCTGGCGATGCTTTCTGGCAACTCGGCGACACCATCAGCACCGGACAGACTCACAACGACGGCAACACCATCTACTACGGCACCGACGAGTGGACTTGCTTGGTCACGAACCACGTCGCAGAGATTAGCTGAGTGTGATGATGTGTTGATAAATGATGAGTGAGAGGCCCAAGAAGTGGTGGAACCAATGCGGCCGGTAAAATCTCGCAAAAACACCGTAAATAAGCTTCTTCTTCGTTGTACATATTGTATGTTAATGGAACTTCCTGTGTGTACATTGGAAAGCTGGAGAAAAGATCAGCTACCCCAGACCTGGAAAAGTGACCGCTGTAATTGCAGCCAATCAGAGACCAGGGGAATCGTCTGACGTGCCTCGGTCCCCCAGGAATCATAGAAGCGTCATCGGCGGCGGTCCCTGTAAAGCTGCTTATCGATAAGCTGTCGCCCGCGAAAGAATCTCAAGCTTCCCCGGTCGCTCTCAGCGTTCCATTTGTCTTAATTTCCACTTCGCCATCGCTGGTTCTCACCGACGACCAATTGACACAACACGACGCAATGGGCGCATCATCGTCAAAAGCAGCACAAGGCGCGGCGCGCAAGTTCCCGACCCGCGCGCCCGGCGCCGTGCCGCCCACATCAGCGAGCAGGGCAGCTCCGGCTCCCCATACTCAATCGCAGCCCAGCACACATGCAAAGGCACAGGCTGCGACGTCCAAGACAGATGGTAAGCTGTTCTTCCTGACCAAATGGCCCGAAAAGCGTCGCTGACACGCTGTTCTTCCAGACGTCCTAGCGGACTCAATCAACCCCGAAGTCAGCGAAGAGTTCTCCTCCCGCCTGCGCCAGATGGGCGTCGTGCAGCCCAACCCGACATATTCTGCCACTTCGACGGCGTCGCTGCCAGCTCACGCGGCTGCCATTTCAAATCCGGGGCCCTTGTTCCCCCCTACATCACGGAATGCGACACTGGCTACCCTCGAGGCGAGGCGCGCCTTGCAACAGCGAGCTGAAGAGGAGTTTGAGAACATGGGCAGGAGCGGGAACGACGGCAGGACGTTGCTGGACCTCAACACCATTGTGCAGATGCACCTGATGCGTGAGAAGGGACACTCATCAGCTCAAATTGAGGAAAGGCTCAATCTGAAGAAGGGCATCGTGGAGAAACTGGGTCGTCCGGGCATCACGAGTCCCGCTTGAGAAAGACCAAAAAAAAGCTAATATAAAATGTGATTGTATTATATGTGTAAAAAAATAAGATGATACGCTAGACTCCTGATATCGATGTATTACGACCAATCAACCCAATAAAAAGACACTTTTCTCCCTTCTAAACCATGCAACGGTCTACCAGGCGCAGTGGCCTCCGTCAATGCGCAGATCGCTGCCCGTCATGAAGGTGCTGGCATCGCTGAGCAGGAAGACGGCAGCGCCGCGGTACTCGCCCGGGCTGCTGAGTCTGCCCAGCATGTTGTGCTTGGGCCACTCCTCCTTGCGCTCCGGGTAGGTCTCGAAGAGCGCCTCGACCATGGCGGTCACGATGTAGCCGGGCGAGATGGTGTTGACGCGGATGTTGTGCACGCCCCATTCAGCCGCGAGGTTGCGTCCGAGTTGCAGAACTGCAGCCTTGGAGGCGTTGTATGCACTGCAAGCCGCGTGTTACGTCAGTCTTGTGTCACCACGAAGGAACATCTCCTCATAGAAGGATTCGCGAATCCTCATGGCTATTGAGGGGAAGAGAGGGGTAGATGTGAGAACTTACGGGCAGATCAGTCCCCTGTTGGCGACTGTGCCGCTCATACTGGCGATCAGAACGATGCTGCCGGGGGTGTTGAGTCTGATCATCTGGCGAGCGACGGCCTGCGCCGTCATGAAGCAGCCGGTGACGTTGACGCCCATCATCCTGTCGACGTCCTCGGCCTTGTACTCGAGGGCGGGAGTCTCCTGCTGGATACCAGCGGCGGCGATGAGGCCATCGAGACGGCCGTGCTTGTCGGCGATGCCCGCGACGATCTCGTTGAGGGAGGCAACATCGCGGACGTCGACCTGGTGGTAGGTGAGGGTGGTGGCGAGCTCCGTCTCGGCTCTGAGGGCGACCTTCTCAAAGTCGGGGTCAGGCTTGGGGAGACGGTCGATGGCGTGGACTGTGAAAGCGCCTGTATTAGTGTCGTGTGCCTAAAGTGCGTGTAAGTTGGTTTCGAGGGTTTTCTTACCAGTTGCGCCGGCCTCGAGGAGAGCCTCGGCTTGTGTGAGACCGAGACCTCTGGCACCACCGGAGACGATAATGACCTTGCCGTGGAGGCTGAACTCGGGGAGGACGCGGGTCATGGTGGGCGATGTGAGGGGGACGGCGGCCTTGGGAGTGGTGTTGAAGCTCCTGACCGGGTTCACGACCGGGTTCACGACGGTTTGGTTGAGGAGAGGCTCAGCGGCCAGGGGAGCGACGGGGAGAGATTGGGTTGCGAGCCTGGAATGCGCCTTGTTGAGCTGGGCGCCGAGAGCGAATGGCCTCAGACGGGTTACGTACCGAGACATCTTGTCGAATTGACAGTTAAGATATGTGCAAAGTCCAAGAAGGATGGAAGTTTGGCCTGGAAGTCAATGGCAAGTGGTGATCCGTTGGTGGTGGAAGCCGGTGGTTGTCACTGGGGGCGGCCGGAGGAAATGGAGGAGCGATGTCGCACGGTCGAGGTATGTGGGTGTAAGTGTGTGTGAATGAGCTTGAGATGAAAGCGGCGGCGGCGTCTAAGACGGGAGGGCGGAAACTTTATCGACGAAGAGGAGGAGCGTTTGGTTGCTTGTGTGTGTTGTAAGAGTGATGAGTTGATGAGTGTGTAGAGTGACGAGCTGTTCCTCAAATCCAGAGAGCGGTTCGTCTTCTCTCGTCTTTATACCTTTTGGACCGACTAATATCGTCAACTTTGGCATGCCGGGCTGGGTTTCCCGTTCCCCCGCACAGGCAATGCCCAAGGTAGCCCAGGTCTTGCCCCCTCACCCTTCCTTCACCCACGCCACGCCACGCCCATCCAGGATGGGATCCTTTCCTCCCGTCATGCCAATCCAATTCTCAGATCAGCATCCCCGAACCGAAGCTCAATGGCACGGCACCGAACCGCACGCGCGACAGTTGCACCAACAGAACATCTGCTAGCGCCGAAGCAGGCATTGGCATCGACAAGGTCTGGTCTCTCTGGGTTGATTGGTGCGCCCCAGGGGGGTTGTGTTGTTGTTGGTCACTAAGGTAGACAGACACATGTCCCTGGCTGGTCCGGATGCGGACTGGGCGACTGCGACAAGCCTCGTGTCGTCTGGCCGGACGTCCCGCCCTCACTTTCGCCTCAACCGTGGTTTCTTTTCTCTTGCCCTATTCTTTTCTTAGCATCGTCGGATGTCAAGTGAGCAGCAAAAAAGTGGAAGTGTCCCACCGTCGCGGCCGCGGGCTCGGTGCCGCCCCATTGTTCTAGGTCCATGTGTACTGCGTACTGGGTAGTGTGTGTGTGCGTGTCTATCTGTCCGTCCCAACTGCGCGTCGCGGCCGCATGAGCTCTTGCAGGTCTCTCCCAGGTAGGGGGGAAGGCTAGAACATCCAAACCAGAGGGTCCGCCATTTTCCGAGACAGGTCATGCGGTGGTTGTCAGATATCAGATTCAAGATCCCCGCCCATGTTCCTGTAAGCTCTTTAGCTACGGTACTAGGCCAGCGCCCCGGGGGGAAGGGGAGACGAGGGGAGGGGAGGGGAGGAGGGGAAAGGAAGCGATGGCGAGACGGACGACGAGGGACGAGCTACCAAAAGAAGCTCAGAAACAGCAATTGGAGGCGCCCACCACCCACGAGCTTGGGCTCCAAGCAATCAAGCAAGCAAGCAAGCACCAGCAGGCATCCTGGAAGCGGACACAGGACCCTGGGCCCCGCGGCGGAAACACACCGGCGGGATCCGTTGGTTCACGGTTCACACGAAACGGAGACATGATTCGTCGGAACGTCGGGAGACAGGGAACGTTCCGTACTGTCTAAGTAAAGCTCTCAAGGCTTGCCTCAACTGTCAAGGATGCGAATGGAACATTCTTCTGTTACCATACTACGGAGCATGCTAGAGCCAAATCTCATCTGACCCAGTAGTATCCTTACTGAGTAAGTGGGCTGTGAAGTGAACGATGGATACATGGTAAGGTACTGCTGGGTCCGGCTGGAATCCCGGATCAAACACTATTGGGATACTACATCGAGAGTAGCAGCACTGGGCTGCAGATATGGGTCCATCGTGAACCCTTTTTCTGTCTTCGTGACCACTGCACAGGGAAGTTGGACCCTGCCGTCTGCCGCGAAATAGAAGTCCAGACTGTCACGTCGAGCAATGCAACTCCACGCCCCCCAGTCCAGGCCATCCGGGAGTGGATCCAGTCTGGGGGAATGCGGAGTGCAGTCAGGGACCCCCCGCCGGATTGCCCAAAAGGGGAATCCGAGGGCGGATCCCTTTCGGGGTGAAAGGGGCCCCCAATGTTTCCCTTCTGTCCTTTGCTTTTGTGCCACCATCGTGATTGATTCATCGATCCCTCCCCGGTTGAGCACCATACCTAGCAGTAGGTTGACGGCAACGGCCACAAGTCCGTTCGGCCAGACGACCCAGAGACGAGCTCATCAAACATCCCCGACTCCTGCGCCACCAACAAGCTCGGTCAGACCAGTCAAATTTTGATGCCATCGTGACGCATGACTCCGTTCGAACGCGCAATGCAACAACCAAACACGAGCCGATGCAGAGCCAGAGCCTGACCCTCTCTCGTCTCTCCTCCCGACCCTCCCTCCGCTTCTGTTGGGCTCTCACCAATGTCAAAGCTTCTTCCATCTCCTTCTCCTGCCTCTGTCAATGTCCCGGCTCTGTTGCAAGCTCCATCTCCGGCTGCGGCTTCTGCTTCCGCCCGCCGCTCTCCATTCCCACTCCTCCTCTCACTCCTCCTTCTCTCACTCCTATTGCCACCGTCGCAGTCATTTCCTTTCCCATTCCCAGCCCGAGCGACCACTTGTCCTCGAGCCGATGCACACCTGCATCGCCCTTCTTGGCGATCCACTGCTGGACCGCCCAGAATGATTTCAGATACGATATCCCGAGCACAAAGTCCTCAAACCCGATCGACAGCCCGGTCACGGCCATTTTCCTCCGGACGAACCTGCCCTTGGCGTCCGCTCCCGCGTTGGGTGCCGCCACCAACATGATCCACAGGAAGACCCCCGGAATCTTCTTCCAGGTCACCAGACTCACCCGTCGCATTGCCATGTACGCGTCTTCCAGCACCTCCTGATCGTCAAACTTTGAAATTTGGCGGAGAGACCTCACCGCCCAACTGTAGATCAGCCCCGCGAGCCTGACTGTCTCAAGCACCCAGTCCGCCTCTGAGCTGGCTTCTGTGGGCCGCGAACGTGACGCTCCCAAATTTCCCAGCTTATCGTACAGCCACGATGCCGTGCTTCGGATCTTCGGGCTTCCTCCTGTCGCCAACCCTGCCGCCGCCGAGGTCACCGACATCGTGAGAAAACGCACGTCGTCGAGCACCCGCGCTGCTTCTACGCACAGCCCAAGCGTCTCCGCAACACTCTCGAAGCTTGTCGGTGAAGCCAGCAGTGGGCTGTCGTACCCGTCCGGCCACGTCGTTGGAACTGGTATTTCTTCGTCTCGCACCGGGTCGTTTTCCTGCCAGTAAAGGTCGGTCTCGAAGCAGCATGCAATCTCATAATCGGTCCTGGTCATCCATCGTGAGTATTATTGATTATTGCGACGGCACTCTGAAGGTGCTCATGGCGGTCTTACAAAATCATGATCGACTCGCCCACAATGTCTTTCAACCCTCTCATCCCATTGCGCAGCTTGATCATACGTTTGATGCCTCTCATGTGAGCAAACATGCTCTCGTCAGCGCCCCAGAACCACTGCAGGGCAATTAGTCATGTCCTTCGTGGAGTTCGTCCTTCTATGTCCGACACAAAGAAGCAAGAGTGCGTGTCTCTCGTAAACTTACCTCCATGACCACTAGATTGACAACACTTCGGACCATCTCGACGGCGATTGCGTCAAAAGGGCGCTTCATGTATTCAGTGATGATTAACAAAACGTGAGCTTTCAGGGCAAGTGATTCTGGATTCTTAGTGATCTCCAGCCCATACTCCAACGATTGAGTTGTCGACGACATAAGAATACCAATGTTTGGAAACAGCGGTGACTGAAGCATCCAAGGAAGGACCTCTGCTAGGAACACGGGAGGCTGGCTTTGCCCATCGATTGACACCATGTTGGGAGCGACGACTTGGATGTCTACATAGTCCCATTAGCCAGGATGCGAGTCATTAGTGCAGCTCATCAACTAACAGAAGTGAAGAAGCTCCGTGGTTCTGGGACCTTGAGGAAGCGGCATCCCATTGAGCGTTGTCACCTCGGTGAGAATGCCTCCGATGGATGTGGGACTGTTGTAGAAAAAGGCCATCGGGTCGCCGTTTCCGTCGAGGAAGAGGTTGGCCCGGGCTCGCGCCCTCGCCATGATGGCTTCATTCTCCTGTCGCTTTTCTTCAGATGATCTCCTAGAGTCCGTCCAGGAAGAACCCCCACGAGCACCAGACTTCTTGTCGACTTCCTTCGCTTGCGTCTGCAGAGCCACGGTTCCTGGAGCTTTCAGGCTCGCAGACGTGTGATTCGCAAACGAGTCCTCGGGTCGTTTGCCGGACCCCACAGAGAAGGACGACAGCTCAAAGATGAGGACCTGGTCCTCATAGGCGGGCTTCGGGATCGACTCGACCTGCGTGATGGTACACTCCACCGGAGGGAAGCGCCTCGAGCAGTTCACGCAGGGGGCATCTGGCCGTCGGATTATGCACTGCAACCCCTTGTTCTCAACACCGATTCAGACGGTAAGGTAGACGGGTGGATCGCACAGTCCGGGCCGAGCCGGATTGACTTTGAAAGGACGGCGATCACTCACCTTTTGCTTGCGTTTCTGACACTCGGTGCACGACTTTTGCACTCTCGTCCGCCGCTTCGGCGGGGGTTTCGATGCTTCAGCCATGGTGACTGAGGAAAATTGACATGATGAGAGGTGAAACGTCGCATTCTGGTCGCACTGAGTAGCTGAAATCTAAGACGGCTGAAAGAAGGTGAAAGGAGGTCGCCGGGCCACTAACATGCTATTGATTCAGCCACGGCTGAGCGAAGATGAAGGGAGCATCTGGATTAGAAGATATTGAGGCGCAAGGGAGGTGGTATTGCAGTTAGGCGGATAGGTGCATGATGCTGTTGCATGGGTGAGTGGATTGATGCATACATACCCAGCATGTACGCTGCGCTGCGTCTTTGCTGCGGCCATCGCCAAAGGCGGCTGTCCTGAAATTCCCCTCACCCTGTTGTGTCTCCAACTTCCACACGAGCAACAGAAACCATCGGCGCTTGACTCGGGATGCGAATTAGATTCAGCCTTCCTCCACTTTTCTTGATTATATGTAGCTTCAGATCTCCCAGTAATTTATACCATTTGAAAGTGTTCTGTCTCTATCAAGTTTCCACGTCCATCGCATCGGCGGACCGACAACAGCGGATGTATGCTTTGCACCGCAATCGCCAACAACAGCCCTACCGCAGTATCGACGGAAATAACCAACCAAGACAGTAAATCGAATCCGACAGATGTCATTGGTTCAATTGAATGATTCGACATCGTTACTCTGAATGAATCAGCCAGGGTCGATGAATTCACAAGCCGTCGTCCTCCGCACCGTTTCCGATTGCCAACCGCAAGCAGTCCCCTCTCCTCCAAGTCGATTTGCTGTCTCGGTCATTGTTCGGCTCAGGTTGAGCCAGGGGCTTCGCTCAATAGCCATCCCAAAGGAAGGAAACCAAGAAGCCTCTGGCGTTATCTTGGGGTGGGGGCAAGCGTCTTGTCGCGGCTCGTCAATGCCATTCACAACTGTTGGCGCTAGACTTGGAGTAGGTCGCCACTTGATCGCAAACGAATGAAAGACGAGGAGCATGAAGAGCACCAAGATCGCCGCGGCCAACCGCGAAAGGAAACCCGAGCCCAAAACCACGCGACACTTTGCCATCGCATGTCGTCGACCCCTCAATCGCATCGCCGATTAATTGCCAGCTGATCAACGACCACGAATGACGACAGAAGGATTATGGCTACGATTTCATGAAGTGCGACGCGGACATGGATCAGTCGACGCCGCACGGAAGCCCCAGGGAGGCAAGCAGACGTCTCGGTATTTGTTTGCCGGAACTGCGATGTAAGTAAGAAGGCGCGCAAACCATCGGGAAGAATCCTGCAGCGCGCCGTAGCATGTAATCGAGGTTGCCGTCGAGCGACCGGAAGGATTACGGCCCAGGCTTGCTGAAGGCTTGGTATGAAGTCATACCGTGCCAGGCGATTGAAAGATTTTGCAAACTTTTCCTCGAGAAGGCGAGGCTTCCGGCGGCTCGAAAACTCGAAGCAGGGGACAATGTCCGGCTCCTGGTGGTTTAATCCCGCGAGTGTGACGAGTGCCGCGCCGCGCGCCGAGACCGTGTCCAGGGGGTCTACCGATTTTCTACCTCTCGTACGGCCGCTTACTGCGTCCTCAAAGTCGGAGGCCCCGCCGCCGAGCACGAGGTCCGCTTGGCGGTGCCGCTGATCATCACCCGACTGCCACCAACGTCGCCTTGGCGGCCGTCTTGGAGGCTGACCGGCCGTGAGACACTATCGACGTCTGGTTTTCGACGCGGCTGGCCAGCATCTGGTCTGGCCACTGTGGTCAATGTTCGCTGTGGTCACTCATATCGTGCATGTAGTAGAAAGCTTTACTGTTGGAGCCGCTCAAGACCCGAGTGTGTTGTTGACAGTTTGCAAGTGAACTTCCATGGCAACAGGGCTGCACAATATCGAGATTTCAAAACACCAAATACTGGACGACGTCATCTCAGCTTTGAGATGCAGGAAATGTAGCATCGCGTGTAGAATATGCCGGGTGCAACTTCACTTACCGTCTCTCTGAATGGGCGAAAGACCCACCACATTTCCCTTCCTGGTGGTCAACCAGCACGATATGTTACACGGTGTTACCGCCGTCGAGGTCGTCCATGTGCAGGAGGCGACGCCTTGCTCCACTAAACACTCCTTGGCTTGGACAGAACTTCCGCACATATTCGACCAAGCGATGGTCAGATGGCCCAGTGTGCAGCCTCGACTTGACCGCCGACTCCCCAGACTCCAGTCTTGGACGTTCCACTCCTCCATCCTCGTTGAACGCAGAGATTGGTGCCAGGCCGTGTATGCCATCATGAACCAAGAAAGACCCCTCAATCTTGGAGCATCGGGGGCCCACATGCAACGTCTTGTCGATACCAAGAGGAGGGTAATGCCCATGGGGTTGAATGTCTATAAACACCTTCCATCCCTCCTCTTCTCCATACTCCCCTCTTTTCTACTCCTCCATGATCATTGTTGATTCCCCAGACTTGACCCACCAAACAGACTTGCATCTCTGCAACATTGCTTGGTACACAGTCCTCTGATCTGTCGCAATGCCTCCCTCCAAGGTAGACACGGAGTCTCCTCCGGCGGATGACTTCCATACCGGCACTCGCACGTCGGGAAGCGATAGCCCTCCAGACAAAGCCGCGCGAGCTTCCACCGCAGCCCTCCTCCGGAACCCTTTGATCGGGTTGAGCCACGACCAGCTCATCAAAGATGTCGACACTTTCACCGATAAGTACGGCTTGACCGAATATAGGGAAGAATTCCGGAAGGGCGCTCTTGTTGCCCAGGCCAGCAACCGCCCCGATGGATTCGAGACTATCACGGCTCTCAACGAGGAAGAAAAGGTGGTGCTCCGGAGGGAGATCAACCACCGTTGGGATCAGCCGTTTATGCTGTACTTCCTCTGCTCCCTGTGCGCTGGATCGGCCATCGTGCAGGGTATGGACCAGACGGCAGTCAACGGAGCCCAGGAGTTTTACTACGAGACTTTCGGCATTGAGGACCCATTGATGCGGGGACTGATTAACGGCGGTATGCTTCCACCCGAACCATGTTGCGTAGTACATGTTCTGACAATCCACGTAGCCCCATACCTTTGCAGTGCTCTCTTCGGGTGTTGGACAAGTCCCTATCTCAACAAATGGACTGGCCGGCGCGGAACTATTTTCATCTCATGCTTTTTTTCCGTCGCAACGGGATTCTGGATGGCTGTCGCCGATACGTGAGTGCCCTTTCTATTTCGGAAGCGTCGCTTTCCATTAACTCAAGTGACAGATGGTACAATCTATTCATCGCTCGTCTTGGTCTTGGTCTTGCCGTTGGCGCAAAAAGCAGCACGACCCCTGTGTACAGCGCTGAAAGTACACCGAAAACCATTCGCGGGGCGCTGACCATGATGTGGCAGATGTGGACAGGTATAGATATCACCGCGACCTCGAAAACGGGAGTTGACTAACACGTCGAAGCTTTCGGGATTGCCATCGGATTGATCGTCTCAGTCGCGTTTCAAGACCTCGAGTTTCTCGGAGAAAACACGCAGTGGCGTTGGATGCTTGGAAGCACATCTCTTCCTCCATTGATTGTTATGTGTCAGGTATGTCCACCTCTCCTTACATAAACCTGCCCTTTCTGACCCTCCATCAATAGGTTTACTTCTGCCCTGAGAGCCCGCGCTGGTACATGGAGAAGGGCAAGTACGACAAGGCCTTCAGATCGGTACGCCGGTTGCGCAAGCACGTCATCCAGGCAACCCGAGACATGTACTACGCGCACAAACTCCTGGAAGTCGAGACCCAGGCCCGTAGCGGCCGCAACTGGAAGGAGTTCTTCACCGTCCGGAGAAACAGACGCGCTGCGACGTTTTCCTACTTTGTCATGTTCATGCAGCAGGTATGTGATGCGTCGGCACTGCCAAAGTCTTCATGCTAACGAATCATTTGACAGTTCTGTGGAATCAATGTTGTGTTAGTACTTTCCTACCCTTTTAGTATTTCCGTATCTTTCTTTCATAATATGGAGCCGGGGCTCAAAAGCCGATGGGGCCGATAATGTGGCCCACCCGGTACCGGTAATGGGGCCGTTGGCGGGGCTCTGGTCCGAGGAACTCCCCCCTCTCCCGGGGAATTAATTGAACTAAGTCACAGATCAAAAGGCTAACACACCTACAGGATGTACTACAGCACGGCCATCTTCCAGGATGGAGGCTTCACCAGGTCTGAGGCGTTGCTCACCAGCATGGGCATGGGCCTCATCAACTGGCTCTTCGCCCTCCCAGCATTCTATACCATCGACACATTCGGAAGAAGAAACGTAAGTTCATTCTTAGAGCTGGCAGACGTGTTGCTAACGTTCTCGCAGCTCCTGCTGGTCACCTTCCCCTTAATGTCTCTCTCCCTCATCTTCACCGGCTTCAGCTTCTACATCCCCGAAGGAACCGCAAGGCTCGCCTGCATCGCGACCGGAATCTACATCTTCGCCGCCGTGTACTCCCCCGGGGCCGGGCCGGTCCCGTTCACGTACTGCGCCGAGGCCTTCCCGCTGCACATCCGCGACATCGGCATGAGCAGCGCCACGGCCGTGACCTGGGGCTTCAACTTCATCATCAGCTTCTCCTGGCCGTCCATGTCGGAGGCCTTCACCCCGACGGGCGCGTTCCTGTGGTACGCCTGCTGGAACCTCTTTGGCTTTGTCGTCGCGTACTTCTTCCTGCCCGAGACGAAGAACTTGACGCTGGAGGAACTCGACAGTGTCTTCTCGGTGCGCAACAGGGACCATGCCAAGTACTACACTTCCAAGATGCCTTGGTACGTGAACAAGTACTTGTTACGACGGGATGTGTCTCCTTTCCCTGCGCTTTACGAGGTTGATGATCATCACGAGCACCATGACGTGCAACCGAAGGCCACTGTTCAGCACAGCGAGAGTGGATTGATCTCAGGGACGAACGGCGAGAAGTAAAAGGCTTCCAGTTGATATTGTATAGATAATTTTCTATCACATTGTGTAATTTGCTGGCTTTTCAAAAGAAAGATGGATGGAAAACCTTCATGTTTGAATACCACGATAGAATCAGCCACTAGGTTAATTGGTTGTTCTGTCGAAGACTTTCTGCTTTCTTTTTACCTGGGAAATCTTATGACCGGTAATCGAATTTTGGTCAAGAAACAATCACGTCCTATGCACCTCCATATGGCTAGTCGTCTTGTACATCTACCTTTTCTCTTCCACCAATCGATCTAGCGATATCCAATCCCCTTGTCCACGTAGTGAGTTTGATCAAAAATCCAGAGAAGCTTTCATCCTGCGGCAGAGGCCAACTCGCTGGCGAACTTGATATTATTGCCCACATCTTGGGGCTAGAACATGGTCTATGTTTTGAGGCATATTATGTAAGTCGCGTTTGGATTTCATAGATCGAGACAACAAGTGCGATAATGACAACAGAAATGGCCGAACCATGGACTATGGCACAAACGGGGTGATGGTGTAGCCCCAGGGTCTCCAGGCGAGGTAGATGAAATGACGTTGGTAACACCGCCCGAACAGCAATCATCATACGACAAAGTCCCGAGTCCCTGGATCCGGAGCCAGCCATCAAAACCTACACGGCCCAGATCAGATCCCTCTGCACCATCCTCATCCACCCCCAGCCCGAGACAAGGAACCACCCTGTTCACCCCGCAAAACGCTGAAGCCTGTCAAAGAAGAACCGCTGCACGAGCCACTGCACTCCGCGCGTGGGCAGCAAGATCCAGCACACTGCCCGACACATACATGTATGCGTGACACCTGTCAAGAGCCAGCCGAAACCAAAGTCCGCCGGCCCCAGGTCCACGGAATTGGCCTCCCCTTCCGCCGGCGCCAAGCGGCCGAAATTAGTGCCTGCGTCGAAGCTACCGCACCCCACCTGCCCCCGTCAACCCCACGTTTCGGGGGAACGGATGTTAGATGCCAAGAGTTAAGCATAACTCACAGGCACGGCGCCATCGAGGACACTAGCAAACGGGGCCAGGCTCTGTTCTGCAAGGCGTCATCGGGTAGCACCGTAAGTATGGGCTGTGGCTCAGCCACTGGCGCGGGTTGTATTAACCTCATGTGACTAGTATGCCTCGATGGCAACAAAGAGATGGGAAAGGCCAAGTGAGCCAAGATAGTCCCCTCCTCACCGCACTAGGTCATCTATCTGTCTGATGAGGAGGCTTCTTGATGGTTCTGCGACAGCAAGAGACAGCGGTGTTGACAGAGGCTGCTGCTGGAAAGGAAGAACTTGTCTTCGGGATGTCTTCACAAGGGATTTCATGGCAACTTAGTGGTCAAACCTCCGCTCGCTATAGAGTTTAACGGAGACTTGTCTAATGGCATGAGTGAATGTAGAACGCCCGGTGGATGGAGACGAAGGTTGACTGCAGAACAGATCGATACAAGTAAGAACTCATGTTCATTAAGAACTCATTCGGCATGGATATTCCTCTATCTCCTTTGATGCAATTCTATAGCCACTGAGGGTACCCGATTGTCTTTCATTTTCACTCATGACCCTTCCTTCCCTCACACGTAGGGTGCCGTCGCATCGTTCACGCAACTCCATGTAGGAGTAGATGAGAATCCAACCAACTTGCAAAGCAAATACTCGCTAAATCGAACAACAAACACGGCCTTCTCAAACGGTGTAACGGAAGAAGGTGGCGTTGTCACCCTTGGTGCGCTCGGCAGCCTTCTCCTCGGCGGTGTACTGACTCGGGTCCTTGTACTCGCGATCTCGGCGGGCATTCTCGCGGCGCAGGTAGATAGTCATGAACGTGGAGAGAATCATGGACATCGTCATGGTCGAGACCAGGGTGCCGTGTCCCGGGTAATAGTGAGGCTTGTCCTTCGCCTGGTACAGGAAACCGGCAATGGCACCGCCGAGGTTGCCGAAGCCAACGTGCATGGCGATACCGACACCTCGCTTGACAGAGCCGCCAATGTTGTTGCCGTTCCAGGCAACACCCTGGGGCACGTTGGGGTAAATGCCAGAGGCAGCGAAGAAGCAACCGGCGTATTTGACACCATTGCTCTGAGATGCAAGAAGCATGATGAAGCCGATGATGCTGACAGTGTTAGGATTTGGTGCGTGATACGAGAGGACTAAGGCGTAGCTTACCCAATAGCACAGAAGAAGATCATGTAGATACCTCTCTGTCGGTGACGATCAGCCAACCAGCCTCCGCTGATGCAGCAGATGCACGCCACGACGTAAGGCGGAACGGTCTACAGATGGTAAGTAAGAGTCAACTGTATTGTTGGAGGATTTCATTTACCATGAGTTGAGCAGTGTTGTTGGTGTAACCCAGACCCTGAACAATGGTCGGGAGGAAGAGAGAGTAGGAGTACAAGGGAGTGTAAATTCCAATGGTGATAAGCTGGCGAGGGGACCATAGGTTAGCATTGCGATCCAGAAAGATGGAAGCTTCTGCGTGCGATAACTGCTACTCACCATGTGAACCCAGATCTTCCAGTCCTTGAGCGCATCCCAGAAGTAAACCATGTCAAACTCGTCGGCGAGGGCGGAGCGGTCCTGCTCGAGGCGGCGGGTGACTTCCTCCTTCTCGGCGGTGGTGAGGAACTTTGCTGTAGCGGGGTAGTCGTTCATGATAAAGAATGCAGCAATGGCTGGGAAAGAGCAACCTTGTTAGTCGTGGAGCAATCAGGGAAGAAAGAATCAGGGTGCTTACCAACGGCGAGGGTGATGATACCCTCGAGAATGAAGATCCAGGCCCAGCCAGGCTTGCCGCCGACGCCGTCCATTTCGACGATGCCGCGAGCGAGAAGGCCTCCGAATGCGCCGGCCGCGGTAGCAGCGGAAAAGAAGATGGCCATGCGGAAACCGCACTCGTGACGACGGTACCACATCGTGATGCTGGGGATCATTTCGTCAGATGAGTTTTGGGGGAATCCGGAGTGTTTTCACACTTACTAGTAAGTAATGCCGGGGAACAGACCACCCTCAGCAAGACCGAGAGCCATGCGCGCAGCCAGGAGACCAGCGTAGTTGTGAACGAGACCCATCAGGGTGCAGCAGATACCCCAGGCAATCATGATGGAGGGAATCCAGATGGAGGGGCGGAAACGCTTCATGGCCAAGTTGGAGGGGATCTCAGCAGCCACGTACCAGGGGAAGAAGACGGAGAGTGCAACATTGTAGTCGAGACCCTTCATGCCCAAGTCGGTCTCAATTCCGGCAAGACGAGCGTTTCCGATGTTTGTACGGTCCAGGAAGGACAGCAAATACAGTAGAGCGAGGAAGGGGATGAGAGCCCAGTCCATCTTGCGCAACAGCCTCTTGGTAGCGGCTTGGTCAAAGCCGCTCCTCTCGGGATCGCTGACATATTCGACCTCGATCGAGGGGTCGATGACGCCCTGGGTTTTGATGTCCTTCTCAGAAGTTGACGACATTTTGAGGGTTATTCAGAGGCGCAACGTTTTGAAGAATGAGGTTGCGACGAGCGAGACGTCAGAATATCGGGGGAGCGCCGGAAGATAAGTGGCCGACACTTGACGCGGGAAGGATTGGAGTGCGTGTGAGTGCTTTGACGAAGCGTGAGACAGCTCACACGAAAGTTGCTGGGTGTCTCGGAAAAGAGAGCCAGGTGAAGTTCGGAGGCCAATCAAAGGGAGCGCCTCTTCAGGTGACGAGGATGCAGCTGAGTAGGGCCGCTGCAGTTATCCGGGGCTCTAGAGCGATGCAAGCTTTGGGCTCACAATATTGGCACTCTGGCCAAATGAGACGAGGCGTTGGTATTGTTGAGAAGGGCGGCTCGGCCTAGGGATGGCGGAGGGGAAAGGATGAAGCCCGAGACTTATCGTCCTCCTTCTGTCTCACTTGACCTTGATCGCGAGAGAGACGAACAGGGCGATCAGTTACAAGAGCAGATGCGAAAGCAGGTGCAGATGCAAGAGCGGCGCAGATCGAGCATGAGAAAAGAAGAAGAGAGGCAGGAGAGATCCGTGAGAGCAAGACAGGACCCCGGACGAAGCTCTCCTCTTTAAATGAATCCGATGGCACCAACCCCATCCATATATCCATATTGTCTAATGTCTTGGCAAACCGCTCAAAATTCATGGTTGTGAGAAAGCAAAAAAGTAAAGAGAATAGCAAAAAAAGGTCCGGATGTCTCGCCGGGCTGGTTACAAGCAACCCCTACCTTCTTCCTACCCAGGTACCTGACCAGGGTCTGTCTGTCCCTTCTCTGAGTCTGTATGTGAAGCAGCCCGAGGCCTGGTCATTTCTGCGGTTAGTCTGTAAGGCGTGGTACCTTTGCACGTATGTATATGCACCCTTCGCTACCTCATCCCCGAGACTGAGAGCTAGAGCGTTGCTACTCTGCCGCTGCTCAGGATTCGGATCCTGTCAGCTTATCCCGTTTTGGCTCTTGAGCGGCCGCGTCCGGGCCAGTCATAGGCTACCCGGCGCCGCACACCACCCGCGCGCCACGCCTATCTCGCCTTAGTGCAGCTGAGACAGTCCCGCCGTCGAGGCCATGTATCCCTACCTCACCTAGGTACTTGCTGTACGTTACCCTGTCTTACCACAAGATACGGCGCGACGTTGATGACCACCGAAGCATGCGGTGGGCGCGCAGCAGTAGCGTGCGTTCAAGATAATCATAGATTTGCCCAAGATATCTGGACAATCACCGGCGGACACGACCGTTTGTTCACGATCCATCAACCAGAATAGCGCCTTCAGCTGTGTCACACATACATAATCTGGTGTGGAGTTGACGAGGGCTTCAGGTCTCTCTGGGGTACGAATAGTGTAATCATGGAAGAAGAGTCACACATCCACATCCAAAGCAAGCCAACGACCGCATCGTTGCCACCCATCCCATGTCTGTCTGCCCCGTTCATCCACTCAGTCAGTGTCCCGCCAAAGTCCCTGGGTTGGCAGTCCCAGCTTCCCCAAACAATCTATGGGGGCATGCTCCGCATCCAATCTTTCCCCCGCAAACCAATCTGATTTCTTCCGCCTGGCCTCAACCTCTTTACCCCGTGAAAGTGCAGCCGCCAAGAGGGCCAAGCTGGGATCTCCCAACCCCAACAATGCCTCCAGGTCGGGTGAGTGGATATGGACCTCGAGGACTCTCGTTTTTTTGAAATGAGGTTTTGGGGCAAGACTGTCGCTAGTCTCCTTCACAAGAAGTAGCGCTGGCCAAAGCGTTTTCAACGAACACAAGCAGAACCCTTCTCCCTTGCCCACATCCCATCCCATCCCATGCTCCACAGAGCATATGTCAGGGCCCAAGCAGCTGGCGTGCTACCCAATCCCCATGATATTATCGGACTGTTCCTTCCTTTGGCCATGGACGCGGTTCTGCATCTATGGTACCGTATATGCAACCGGGTTTTCCACAAACGACAGAAGGACTTCACAGGCTTCGGAATGCGGCTATTCAGCCCGGAGGGTAACATTGGCCTGTGGGCTCCTCAAATTCGCTATAGCCAGGAAAGCAGTATTTCGCGAACCATACTGCTGGTTGAGACATCGTAAGCTCAAGAAATGTTGAATGCAAGACAATGCAGGCATGCGCGAGAGACATGGGCCTGGTCGGTGCTACGAGAGACGCGAGCATCCGAACTCTCCGCTCCGCGAGCCAAGGCTGCAGTGCCACCTAGCTTGGCCTTTACAACTCCATCCATCGCGACATTCTCTGCGATGGCAATGCCTTCGCCATATGTGGGTGTGTGACGGCATAGACTCTCGGTATCCGGATACTGGGGATGCTTCTAAGCTCAAGCTTCGAGGACACGGTTCCTGATCCCAGAGCACGGGATGCCGCAGCCAAGAGGGTCTATGCCATTGTGCCTTTCCACCGAGACGACAAAGACGTTCCCTCTCGTGCTGGCAGCCACCAAGACACCAAGAGTCACACAGACGACGGATAGTATTCCGTCGCGATGAGAGGCATGCCAGACAGTTCTTGGCTGAACCTACAGCCACGTGTACCGGAATGCTAGAGAGAACTAGCGCCGGTCGAATGGAATATTATCCTCAATCAGAAAGCCATCAACACTTGGTGATACATGGACAAGGGATTTGGGGGCGCACGACGGCAGGGAGATGGGCGGGTAAGGGAACAGGCTTGTAGCGAGGGGAGGGGAGATGCCACGAGGAATGAAGCTGGTGAATGCAGTCAAGGCGGGAGAGACATGAGGCACGTTGCTGGGCGCAGACGGGACGGGATGTAGGCGGCGATGGGAGAGAAGGATGGCTGCGAGGTAAGGCGGTGGAAGATGTCGTGGACATGGATGGAAAAAGATGAGGACAGGATGAGGACGTGGTCGTTGATGTCGTCTAAAAGTCTTGGCTGGCAGGACCCCGGACGAAGCGAGCCAAATCAGGCAGCACGACCGAGTTTCCGACAGCTTGGCACAGACTAGCCTGCTCCGCCACCGTTCCCCGCCAACTGTTGCGCAGGCAAAGCAGGCACATGTTTTGACAGGACACGGGGTACGCCCGCATTTCGCGGGCTGCTTTGGAAACCTCCACTGAGGTCCCTTTTCCTGGGGATTCGGGGCCAGTGGAGGTCTGGAGTTGGAAAAGATGGGGGAGGGGCCGTTGCCCGATGCTGGTTTGGACTCGTTTCCTACGGTAAGGTAGGCACCTTAATTAGTATGTACCGCGTTGTTGTAGCTGACTGATCAGCGGTAAGACAAGAACGACATTGGATACGACCAGGGGAGCTTGGGTCAGGGAAACGTGGCTGACGAAGGCGCTTCAGCTGGCCGTCGCAGCGGATACGGGAGAAGAAACGTAAATCAGGTTAAACACACACGCACGGCCTCAGTGCTGTATGCTAGGTAGCCGAGTCAGAGAGAGGCTCCCTCGGCCCTGGCGTCCGCCACACTTGCTGGTGACAGGACCAACTGCCCGTGGTGTAACTGAGAATGGCGACGGAAGCACGAACTGACCTGAAGCTCACAGACGTGAGAGAGGTGGATGGTGTATGACGGTACCTAGGTAGGTAGGTAAGATAAGATACATGTCTAGGTACGGAGGTACGTATCGTTACCCCAAGATTTTAACTGGTGCCGCCCCGCCAGATTAGGTTTAAGTTTAGGCACGTTGGGTCGAGAACGCCCACCCGCCCTCATTTTTGGGGGAGCTCCATTTGTCGAAAGCGCTGACTGAGATAACCATGAGCTCTGAATGGCCAGTGTTGCGAAGCTCGGTTCCACATCGCTCCAACCCAGTGGGACCGGTTCGTCCAGTCAAACCCTCGGGAACTGAGATTATGGAAGGAGCGTGTCCTCCTCGTCCTGCGGCAACTCGCACGGCTGAATTTCTGATGGATGGCTCCTTCCTTCCTCGAGGCAGCAAACCGGTCCAGCAAGCATTATTCGGGTCTCCAATTGCCAATATGAAAACGCCTCACTTTCACCATCGGCATCTTTTCAGGCTGCTTTGCTGACTCTGCACTGCACCCTGCCGCCGCCGCCTACAAAGTGCACACCTACTATCAACCACGTCTTGCTCACCTCGCCAACTTGGTCCAGATGCAGAACTGCAACCCCAAAGTACCCAACCTCAGGTCGCTGCCATGTCCGAACCGAGGACCGGTCCCAGATGCATGGCTGCGCTTCCTGGCCGTGATTGGATACTTTCTGACGGCGCCAGCGTTGACTGGCTGAGGATCTGGCCGGTGGTTGTTGACGAAATACAGATCAGAAAGTGATTGATACGACTCTGACGGAGAGCCCTCACTCTCTCGTTCGCTCCTGCATCCGGCGCCCTATACGTACGGATACAGGTGACAGAATACCATATCTGCATCCAACCCGACCTCGACCATGGATGTGATTCCCTGCCCTGCACGAGACCAGGATATCCACAGGGACGCGTCTGTCCCGACCGGGGGGCTCATGGGGTAACCGGGGACAGCATGGGTCAGCCCCCTTTTTAGGCCAAAGGCTTCCAGACTTCCAGACCGAATCTGCGAACCAACGTCGACTCTCCAAACTCAACAACATGAAATGGCTTGGCGATTCTTGGCAACAGGACGCCATCTCCCCTGCCCCAGTCTTCTGAGCACTCTCCAGTCTCGCTGTTGCTGCAGCCCTCTTCGGTTCCCTCCCACTTCTTCGCGCATGTCCACACCCACAGGCTCCATCCTTTTGGATTCTCCTCCGGTTTCGCGTCCGGCAGTCTTCTGTCGTCAACAACCCCTCAACGTTCGAATAAGCCAGACTGAACTGGGACGAACCCGCCACTAATGCCCATCACTGCGGCACTGATTCTACTATGTACTTCCCCCGCGAGCCAAGATCACAGCCGACTTGATCCACTGCTGTTTCTTGTCTGTCTTCCAGTGCTGTCTGTCTTCTAGTGCGCAACGTCAAGATGCTTTGGGGGGCACAAGACAGCATCTTTGACAGCACGAGGCTCTGATGCCTATCGTCCGTTCCTTTTCCCGTACGCTAGGCCTTGAAATTGATCATCAACAGCGAGATTGCAGGCTCGTCTGGTGCTCGCTGCCTGTCCAGTCCAGTTCGCCATAGCAATGGTTGTCCCAGGGTCCATCTCGGCCAGGAAACCCTGACTCGTTCCCAAGCCAGACAGTGAAGCGTTACGCATCAGTCCCAACAGACCGTCACCGTTGGCTTTCGTTTCCAATTTGCGCGAGGTTCAACCCCAGACACATTGCCCCGAGCGGGGATGAAGTGCTCGATCAGCGAGCAATCTGAACGGCTTGGCAACTTGACAGGGCCTTGGAATCTCCAGGTTCATCTTGCATCGACGCCTTCATTTTTCGATCCAGTGCATCCGTCGGACGAAAGGCTGTCTCGGCGCCCAGGCAGCCTCAAAAGCCACACTGTCGACCGCGCGGGGGAGAGAAGAACGGCGAAACTTTGGAGGGAAGATGGTCCCCGTCATTGATACTAGCCGATGATGGTCGTGTGCTAGTCACTGCCATCATGGGGTTTGTGCCCCTCCCCTGCACAAATCCCTCGTCCCAGGCGCCCTGAGCCGTGGCAGCAGAAAATAGTGGCTGTCTTCTTATCGAAGGGTGCCGATCTTCTCTCGGCGCGCAAGTTCGTTGGTAGCAATGGTAGTGGTGGGCTCTGTAAGCGGCCAACCTGATGTTCCCTAAGAATTCTGCAAGACAAATCCAGGCACTACTCCGGCTGACGGCTCCATTGGATTATACAGACATCGAAGACGATATTGACACGGCTCCTGGTGAGAGGCAAGACAATCTGCGTGTCTTGTAGAATGTACAGATCCACATTCGCCGTGCTTTGACGAGATAAATCCATTCCTCGTTGACAATCCGCCATGCCAGCTTGTGCTTGTAGGTTCTAGTAAACGGTCTAGACCTCGTATCTCGGGATAAATCAGCATGGGCACAAAATTGGCCATTTTTGTCTGCGGACAGATCTGCTAGATCATCTAGCGTACGGCGCGTGCGACAGCTCATGTACCATGGAAATTGCACCAATGAGTTAGACGACTTGGGAATCGACACCGGTGGTGTGGGGGGATCGGAGTCCGTCCCCCGGCTCCCTTTCTCCCCCGTGCCGTGACCCCTAGTCTCCCGCCTCACCGAGTTCACCGACGCCACCCGTCCTGTCGCGCCAGATCAAAAGATCCGGTTCACGCAAAGGAATGGTGTGACCCCTGTATTATAAGCCATTGGACATTTTGCCTCTGGTGGAGGACCTGTTTCGTGCGCCGCAAGCCTAGCGTGCTGCCGTGTAGCAACCCGGACCGGGCAATCCGCGAACTTGCACCTCGCCGCCGGCTAATTCCAACCTCGCAGACAGCCTCGGTCACATCAGCATTTCAAGTCCAACGCCTCCCAGGGGTGTCCTCCTGCGCTAGTCGCCGCGTCTCCGTCCCGGTTGGTTGGATTAATAGGTGGCATTTGTCGGAAAGGATCTGTTTACGGGTGCGATATGCGAAGGTCCTGCAGAGTCCCCTCTTGCTGGCCCAGGGGCGGAAGCTTTTCAGCTCGCTCCTTCTGGGGGTACACAGCATACGCCCATAGGTATCTTGTCGTAGGTTACGGCAAAGCCAAATTCATCAGCCTCACGGCAAAAAGGTCTTCGTCTCGTCTAATCGATGCCAGATTCGTGTTCTTTGCCATGTTTAGCTTGCGTGACATCGAACTTTCATCGACTCACTCTCCGTCACGCCTTCTTTCCTTCTGGCAATGTTGTGTGACGAGGGTTTGGATTGCGCTCCGGAACACATACAGGCCCAGGCCAACCGATACCTACCTATCCATCATCATTGCAGCATCATAAAGTTCATGCAAGTTATTGGACACGCTTCCGAGTGTAGGTCGAACTTAGAAACAACCTATTTATTTTCAAAGACCAGAATTCCAAGCAACGTAACGAGCAACACGCCTCTATCTTGACATGTGCATTCCTGTATGACCATCCTTCGACCATGTAAAACTCCTCGACGCCAAACCCTTTCGACATTGTCATAACAACAGGTAGCCATCGTTGGCCACGGTATAGCTGCCCACCGATATTTTCACTCCCGAAGAAATAAATCGACTTAAAGAGCCTCCACGGCTCTCAAAAGCACCTCAACACCCCTCTTCCCGACCTCATCGCCACCATTAAGCAGTGACGCCACATCACTGAGCACACCAAGAGGGATGTAGCAACCCGACTTGGCTTTCTCCAGGCTCTCTTTAAGCCTGCTAGTGTGCTCCCATTCTTTGGCTGCCACCTCAGCTCGCTCGATTACGCGGTCGGAAATGCCGCACATCGCTGCGCAGTGCATTCCGAAACTGCCCTCCGCAACACCTTCCTCCAACTTGTAGAGGAAAGTAACACGACGCTCTTCTTCGTCAACGTGAATCTGCATACGACGAGGCACAATCTCTGGGTGGTTTTCAAACTCAGTGGCGAGAGAGTGATAATGAGTCGCGAAGAAGCCAACGCAGCCTACGTGGGTTGCAACATGATGCAAAACGGCCTGCGCAACGGCGACACCGTCATAGGAGCTGGTACCGCGTCCGAGCTCATCCAGAATGACCAGAGACCGTGGTGTGGCTTCCGACAAGATCTTCTTGGTCTCTGACAGTTCGACAAAGAATGTTGATTGAGATGCAAAGATGTTGTCATTAGCACCAAGTCGTGACATGATTCGATCAACGGGGGTAAGTCGTGCAGACACAGCGGGCACGTAGCATCCGATCTGCGCCATGATGACAGCAACACAAGACTGTCATGAAGTCAGCATCTAGTCTAGGAACATATAGCACAGGATTCTTACCATTCGCAGAACTGTCGATTTGCCAGCAGCGTTGGCACCGGTCAGCAGGTTGATCTTGGCAGAATCGCCTCCCAACTTGACATCATTGGGGATGAAGTCAGACACTGTGTTAAGCATACAGGGGTGGCGAAGTTCTTCGAACTCGACAACGCTCCTGTCTTCGTCCACGAATTCCGGGCGGCAACTGGGCTCACCCAGCGATGACGAAGCCTTGGAAAGACTGACGAGGCAGTCGAGCTGAGAAATGATCCTGATCGACTGCGACCACGTGTCGTAATCAGCGTCGAAGCGCTGGAAGAAGCGCGTAGCAACCTCCTTGACGATCTGAGAGTGTGTCTCCTCGGCTTCCTGAAGTTCACGGACCAAGTCCGTCAGCTCTTCAAAATAGTAGCGCTTGACGCTTGCAGTCGCCGACATTTGGCGCCAGTTGTTTGGCACCTTGATAGCCTTGGGTGCTTCGATCTGATAGATTTCCTTGCCGATATCCGTGAATTTGATTGTCTTGCACTTCAACTCCGACTTCTTTCTTCCAAGAAGCGATTGCAATTCTTCCTTAATCTCTTCAATGCGATCTTGACTGTTGTCGAAGTCTTCCTCAATGCCACGCTCCGGAATGAGAAGCTTCTCGTCTCTGGCCTTCTTCCGGTCGAAAGCAGTCTTCCAGTACGACAGTGGCTCATTGAGGTTAGGCATGGATGCGAGAAGGCGATCGATGAGGCCGTTGCCGCCGCCAAAGGCACCCAGCAGGCCCATAGTGTACTCAATCTGCTCGAAACCCTCCAAGACACGGACGAAATCTTCGGGCTTGCAGAGCGTTGCGTGAATTCGGGAAATGAGACGCTCCAAGTCCGGCATCTTCGTCATCTGGGACGAGAACTGTTCTCGGACGCTTCGATCAGAGTTGAGCATATCGACAGCATCGAGTCGCTCATTGATGCGTTTGATGTCGCAAAGCGGGTGGCAAACCCACTGACGGAAGAGTCGCTTGCCGAACGGAGTGACACATCGGTTCAGAAGAGTGAAGAGCGTGCCTTCGGGGCCGCCATTCACAGTGTTCGCAAAAATCTCCAAGTTGATCAGGGTTTGACCGTCTAGAATGAGAGTGCCGTTACGGCGGATGGGAGTGTACCACTCGAAGTTGCCTTGCGACAACAGGCTACCCTCAATCTTCAGGAACTTGAGATAGTGGATAAGACCACCCAAAGAAGACATCAGCAGGTCCTTGTCTTTGGCCTGGGCCAAAGCATCAGGCCATGTCTCCTCTCCGTCCTCGTTGGCAAAGTAGCCACCGCTGGATATTTCCCGGCGGCTCATGTCCGCGTCAAGGAACTCAGTGGCCGGCTTCAAGTAGTTCCAGATGGTCATTGGGGAAGTGTTGTTCTTGAGGATGCGAAGAGCCTTGGTTGAAATTCTCGACTTCTCCAGAATGAGCTCTCTGGGGCTGGTCTGCGCAACGAAAGTCTCAAACTTGGTCAAGTCGGCATCGTCCTCGAACTCCGAGATGAAGAACTGGCCAGTCGCGCAATCCACAAATGTGATGCCGAATGCGGGGCTGCCGTCAATGACGGACTCCTTGATACACGCGCAAAAGGTCGCCAGGTCGTCCTGCAGCATGCTACCATCCACCAGAGTGCCGCCAGTCAAGACGCAGGCTAGCTCTCGACGGATGATCTTGTCCGCCTTCTTCGCCTTGGCAGACGTATCGCCTCGTTCTCTCATCTCCTTGCCAAGGGCGGATTCCATCTGATCAACGCGAGCAACCTTGTAACCTTTGGCAACGAACTGGTTGACCCACATGTCGAGGGAGCTCTCAGGAACACCGACCATGCGCATGTTGACACGGTCTGTGAGCTTCAAGTCGAAGAGCTGGTGACCAATAGTGGCATCGTTCTCGTACAGCTCGTAGAACTTGCCCTTCTTGAAGAAGACAACGGTATCCCACAGTTTCTGCTTGATTTCCCAGTACTGCTTCTCAAAGGGAGAGAACTTGTTCCACGCCCCTGGAGGAATGTAGACAGAGGAGGGATCGTACTCGGGATCGCCAGGGGAGTTCTTGTTAATGTCTTGGATGTTGGCCAGCCAAGGATATCTGGCTTCGGGCTCGGTGGCGTGAGCCTTCTCCTTCCGCTTGGAAGCGGCTGGTCGACGAACCGCCGGACCCTGGGCAGAACGAGGAGCAGAGGAGGCAACGCTGTTCGGATCGTAGCGCCATTGCTGGGCAGTGGAAGTCGAAGGCAGCTCCTCCATCATCTCGTCCTCGTCTGCGGTCTCTTCTTCCTTGATTGGCAAAGAGACTGTTGTCTTCTTCCTTGATTGTGTCTTCTTCGTAGTCTCGGGGCGCTTGCGCTTCTTAGAGCGTGAGGGAGCATCCGACTCGTCGGACACGACAAAGTCGTCCATTTCTACACCGCATTAGAAACAGGAAGATTTTATGCAACGAGCTTCATCCTTACCTTCGTCCTCGTCGGGCCCATCATTACTGACGGCATCCTCATAATCGTCGCCATCATCAGCTGGAACAGCGGGTGTCTTAGTACGACGACGCGTGCCTGCGGCTCTAATGCGATCGAACGGGTCATCGTCTTCGTCATCGGACGGCTCAGCGTAGTTGACGGCCTTTCTTCCCTGTGAAGACGCCGAGTCAGCATGCGGCCTCGGGGAACTAGCATCGTGGCAAACATACCTTTCGCGTAGGGCTAGAGGAAGGCAGAACAGGTCTGCTACGAGACACCTGCGGGGTCACAGTCTCAGCGGGAGTAGACGGTGATGGCAAGGAGTCCTGAGCTACCTTGAGTCCTGTGCCGTCCATATTCTCCTGGGAGCTTGAGGGTTCCATGGCGTCACTGCTGGGAACGGGGGTCATGCTGGGAGGTTGCTTGACCTTGGGGAGTTCGTTCGTTCGGGTAGACTCTCTGAGGCATGGCGATGAGTCGGGGCCTTTTGCCGCGGGCTTGGGGGTTGGCTTGGAGGCAGACTTGGAAAAGAACTGTACTATAGTCTTCTGAGTTCCCGAAGACGACGACGGCTGGCGCTTCAGCGAGGGAGTCTTGGCTGGCGTGCGAGCCGCTGGTGATGATTTGGGCGCCATGACGGCGAGTTGGATCGGTGAAAGTGTGGTTGTAGGTCAAACGAAGGTAGTCTGTCGTGTAGGAAGAAGAATCGAAATTCGGTGTGTTCCCGGTCTAGTTGGGATAAAGGAAGGCTAGACGAAAGTAATTAGTGGAAAGAAGAATGGTCAATTGACAGATTCGAGAGCTCTTGAGTCGACTTGGGAACGCCGCGTTCGACGGTAGCTCCAGAAAGACGAGGCGAGAAGGCAGAAGGTCTGAAGTGTGGGTGGGTGTGTACCTTTTTGGGACTGCAGCAAGTGCCGTGCCCCGGCAGTGCTGGGAATCGCGTCGGGAAAGATCGTGGAGTCGCGTAACCGCGTCCTTGCCGCGTCTGGCTCAGAGCTGTGTTTAATTGAACGACCGGGGGGCAAGGAACTCCTGACGTTCCACGCAGGGGCCAGGAGCAGGCACTCGCTTAACATTTTTGGAAGTGGGGAAGGCATAAGCACGAGCCAACGGCATGCTGTATCACTATGCGCGTGTGCATAATTATGACATCCCGTCTGTCAGATCCACCCGGACCGGGCTTGGTGGGGTGGGGTCCCGGCCGAAGCCCGGCTGGGTTCCGGTGTAGATTAGCGCTTCATTGGAGGACGATAAACACACGAACAAGACTCGTCCACGAGGATCTTCAGTATTTCCCATGCTGCTGTCTTTGTTCACACGTCTTGTGAGGTACCTAGTTAAAGAGTGTAATCCTTCCCCATCTAGGCCCGCATTTCCCCGGTTCCTATGTACAAAACTGAAGCCTGTCATGCAATTTGGCTAAGAGAGTGTTGGAGCCGTCCAGCTGGCGTAATCCTGCAGATTGACGTTGACGGTACTACGCTCGGTAATTGATGGCTTCGTTGCTGAATTGAGGAGGAAGTAGTTGATGTATTGCGTGAGCTCCGAGTTTTGGCTGCTCGGGAACTGGCAATGGTTGTGCCCGCCAACCAGAGAGAAACCCATGTTCTCGGGCACGCCAAGGGCCTGATAGATCTGTCTTCCGGCCTTCATGCATCCTGTGGTCGACACGGGGCCCAGCCAGTCAATGTCGTTCTCTGCAACATACAGGCCTCGCGGCGCCACCAATCCTGCCAGCAAGTGGTGGTCTTCTGGCATCTGAGATGTCCTCGAGGTCCAAGTGTTGAAGTTCGGCGAGAACCAAACATTCTCTCCAACGATCTGGCCTGCGGTCTGGATATTTTTGCCCTTGTTTTTCTCGCTGTCCGAGATGCGCCAGCAGGCTGCGCCTCCGGAGCCGGACTCCTGAGGGATGGTCAAGGCGATACGCTTCTCCAATGCACCAACGACAAAGGCACCCTTGCCATTGCGCGAGCAGCCGGTGACTCCAAGGCGCTTGGTATCAATGCCAGTGGCCGCAGTACCGAGTTGTTCGAGGCCATCGATGATGCGGCCAACACCCCAGGCCCAGGCAGTCAACGCCCCGGCACTGTGTCCGCTTCCAAACAGGTTGTAGAAAAGTCCCTGGCCACGACTGGACTGTCCGTTCTGAGCAGCGAACTGGTCATTGTTGAAAGTGATCTGGGCGACAGTGCCAGGAATAGGGATGCTTGCGCCCCCAATGCCAATGATGGCGGGGAACGGACCGCTTCCAGAGGGCTTCTGGATGGAGGCGCTCACGCTGATGGTAGAGCTGCCTTGGGTGACCCTCAGATTGAGCGTGTTTCCAGAGAGCGAAGCTTCGACCTTGCTCGGGGGCCCAGGGAAATCTCCGAGTTCGTATTGCTTGAAGGCATTCTGAATCTCGGTCTGCCGGCAGGCCCAGTCGGTTTTTGTAGTGACCTTAGAGCCGTCTGCGAACGTGAAGGGGTCTGGAAGCTTTGCATCGTTGACTGCTGGGACGTTCGTCTTCGCCTTGCTGCAGTCAGCTTGGCGTTCGAACAAGTCCCCGGCAGGCAATGCCAGAACAGAGCTTGCAAGCAGAGTGATTGCGAGACGCAGGGCCATGTTGTGTTGTCAAGAAGTAGAGGTATCTTGTCCGCAATTGACGAGAAGTGCTATCCCTGATGGATTGATGAGACAATCATCGTGTATTCAAGCTCTTGAAGGGCCATTTTATCTTTCAACCCCCGACAGAGGCCCGGAGAAATGGATGTAACTACGCGGGGAAAGTAGCATGAGGTTCTTGTGAACGCATATTTCTTTAGAAATCCTATAAGCTATGCAATACTTACCATTGAATGCCGGCGGCTATACTTACAGCCTCAAGAGGTTGAGGAAAGATTCAACCAGTGGGCAAGCTCCTCAGTGCAAAGTTAAGTCGACTGCCGTCAACTTCCCCGCCGGCAGCTAGAAGATAAGCTGCCTTTTAATATCTATGCTGCCGCCGACGACCCCGATTTGGACATGTCGGAGGAAAGGCTACCTTTTCAGGATCGGCTAATTGATCAACCACTATGTCAGATTCTGATCTGCGCCGGCTGAATCCAGTAGATGCAACGCTACAGTAAGGTTATTTGCAGTACGACTTACGGAATGGAATGTTTTCATATGACATTAAACCCAGCCTCGGGCGGAAAAATCCAAGCTCCATGGCCCTGTTCCTTGGGCATGACGGTTGGGAACCGAGGTAAGGCAAGAAGATTACGTCGGCCCATCCGTGCAGGAACCCGGATTACGATACGGCATCAACATCGGTTGAGTTCGACGCGTATGTGTCTATCGGAATTTCTGCCGCAGTACACGAAGGAAATCGCGATGGACAGGCGAAGTACGCGAAATGTTGTTTTGTAGTGAATACCTTGCACAGAATAATCTTTTCTCGAGATCGGTTGAAAATCCCAGCGACTAGAGTCCGGTACGTACCGACCACGTCCGCACTTACACTAATTGATCTCATCGTTCTGAAGACCCATAGAACGCACTGGTTGTGAGGATTTGACGTGGCGACTGACTTGAGCTGCAAACCAGTCAGCAAAACACTTCCGATTTCAATCCCAGTCTCTCGCGCGACACGTGCCCGAAAGCACACCAGGCACGCTCAAGGCCCCAGCGCAACAAGCGAATCCCAACAAATCACATGCCCGTCAACATCGGGCTCGAAAACACCAACTCGGATTCAAGCTTGATAAAAGTCCAGCCACTTGGCATGCTTTTGCAGTTTTCTCGGCGTTGTGTCACTGTGCTCAGTTGCTTCTTACCTTCATTGCCGTTTGTCACCGCGTCGACAACTTTATCCTCAGTTTGATTGCAAACGACGCAATATCACAGTCAAAATGCTTGGACGCACATTGCACGAACTCATCTTCATTCGCATATGCATAGCCTTGCTGCAATATCCCATCATTACATACGCATCCGCTCTCGCCATCTGCCTCCTTGGCTCCAAGTTTGGCTCCCCGGACCCGCGATGGACGGCCGCTGCTTCATGGGTTGTCGGCTTCATGTTTGTCGAGCTGGCGTTTGCCTTATTCATTTGGAAGCCATATAAGACCCGGCTGGGGGAAGCTGCGAAACATCCAGCCCCATCGTCGCCGGCTGCAAGACGAGCCCTTTTTGACCGATGCATGGCCACAGTTCCGAACCCGGAGTTGTACCTCCGTGGGTGGTTCTTGGGGTCAGAGCTTAAGGACATTCGCCGTGATAATGTTCGAGAATTCCTCCTCTGGGCCTTCTTTGACGAAGGCGCCGAGGAAATCCCCATTGCAAGCGAAGTTGAGGAGGAAGTGGGCCGATACATCAGCCGGATCGAACAATTGCTGGGTAAACCATTCAAGGACGGCCGTGGCCCTGCGCAAAGTCTACGGCTCACATTTGACGAAATCGAGACCAAGTATCGCAGCGTTTGGTGGTACGCCATCATGGCTCTCGTGGACGCCGCCACCCATCTTCTCCTCGTGTTCAATGGCTTTGAGTATTATGCTCAAAGTAGAGATGAAACCCTTGCCGTCTTCCCACCACGAATTCAACAACTTGCTGCCCAGCGTCGCTCCTCATCTGGATTGAGCTATTGGCATCGCCCACATCGACAATCTGACCGACTGCCTATTGTCTTCTTCCACGGCATAGGGATAGGACTATGGGTGTACATTCGTTTCCTCGCTGAAATCAGCGCCAGTAAAGTCGGAGGGGAGGGCCAGGTTGGGGTTATAGCTCTCGAGATTTTGCCGATATCCTTTCGGTTGACGAAGCCTCCTCTGGGAAAGGACGCTTTTCTCAAACAATTCACCGAGATCCTCGACCGTCATTCGTGGGACAAATTTGTTCTTGTTTCTCACTCATATGGGTCTGTTTTGACAACGCATGTCTTGCGCTGTCCGGAGTTGCAGGCGAGAATCCCACGAGCGGTGCTCATAGATCCCGTGAGCATACTGCTCCATCTCCCCGACGTGGCATTCAACTTCACACGGCGTCAGCCAAAGCGCGCCAATGAGTGGCAGCTGTGGTACTTCGCAAGTACAGATCCAGGGGTTGCCCATTGCCTCGGCAGATACTTCTTCTGGAGGGAGAATGTCATCTGGGCCGAGGAGCTCGCAGGACACCATCCAGAATTGGAACAAGCGGCTCGAACTGACGGATCAACGAGCAATGGGCGAAACGCAACAAGGAAGATCACCGTCTGCTTATCGGGGCAGGATTTGATAGTTGACAGCCATGCTGTCGCCAAATATTTGGCAGACGGGAAGTCAAGCGACCCCGCATTTGCGCAGGGCGAAGAGAAGCAGGGTCGGCGCAATGCTGCCGGAGTGGCTGGTTTGGGAAGCGAGCATCGATATTCAGCTGGGTCGGGCATAGACGTGCTTTGGTTCCCCCACAGAGACCACGCGCAGGTGTTTGACTCAGTACGGGACAGAGGGCGTATTGTCGATGTCGTACGAGAATACTGCGAGAAATGACAGACAAGCGGCTCGGCAAATACACCATGGAGAAAATGAACTTGCGCGCGGGAAAGGGGAAGTCGCTTCTCAGTGGTGACTCCTAGACTCGGAGTGTTGTACCATGTGACACCACGGGAAGCCAGCTGTCAAGGCAGTCCAACTTCATTCGCAAACGGCCTTATTTGGCTCGGTCACCACCCCAGTCTGTTAGGCCTACTACCACCGGCTGCGAGCCACTGCGGGTGATGACCCACGCATTCTCTTGATCTGTTTCGTTGAGCAGCTGGTGTTCCGTCCAAGCCGGAACGAATGCGAAGTCTCCGGCTTCCATATCATGTCGCTTGACCTCTTGCGCCGCACCCGGACTGACAAGTAGAACTCCGGTGCCGGAGGTTGTGTAAATAATGGTATCTTGGCACATATTAGAGACCCATCACAAGGGGGCGGGAGGGCAGTACAGTGACAGGTTGGGGGCGTGAAAGAGGGGGATAAAACGGGGGCGCGAATCTGACCTTGCTCGCCGTGATGACGCACAGAGGATGTAGTATGCGGTTGGAGAGTCAAAACTGCTTAAAATAGTTACACAGGGAGCGCCATCAGTGAAGAAGTATGTTGCGTGCTGGTTGAGCAGGGGGAGAGGCAGGCTGGACCGGCCGGGTGTAACATACCAGAAGCACAGAGCTTATCGCTTTTGCTGACAATGGCATCGGCCTCTTTGGCGGGGCCTGGTTCTGGAGTTGTATCGGGCGCGCGTAGCGTTGTTGCTTTTGTGATGTGAACCGAGGAGGATGAGATGATCATGGGAAGCAAGTCGCTGATGAGCGGGATCAAGGACGACATGGTTTCCTGCAGGATGCTGGTCAGGCGGGATTCCGAGGTTCCGGTGGCCCTCCAAGGTCGGAACTGCAGAAAGCGGTCTGGAGGTTCAGGCGTGTCGTCTTGACGCGCTCCGGAGACAGGAAGAGGTCGGTTCGGGGTTGGTAGGGCAGCCCTCCAGTGGCGGACGGAAGCTATCACCAAGTAGGAAGGAGACGTTGGGCGGTCTTGGAGGTGAGGTGGGCACTCCGGCAACGGCTACAGCGAATGGCCGGAATTCCAAGACACCGAGCGACTATATTGCTGGCTGAATGACTTTTGGGAGCCCCGAAAAAAAATGGTATTGCGAGTGTCACACGCGTTGATGCGAGACGAGACGATGTGACAAGGTGCTTAAGCAAGCTGAGATGTTGGAGCAAGGCGCGTCCGTCGTGAAGGAGGTGTTGTGGTGGGAAGAGCCAGCGGTGAGGCCGACTGCACGGCAACGTTGACAGCGGATGATGACTGCCAGAAGATAGTCGTTTCTGACGTTGGATGATGGTTCAGATATGGTTGCCAAGTGAGGGGCGTGGTATGGATGCTTTTGGAGCGAGGCTAGGGAAAATGATGTGATTCCCAGTACGAAGGATAAGCGTAATTAAGCCTGGTCACAAAAATCCAAGGGCAGGTGGGAAGCGAGGCTTCAAATGGTAGGTAAGGCAAGGTCGAGGTCAGGTAGCCTTGGGTTGAGGTGAAAGTGGTCAGGGTCGAGGGTCGAAATTCGCTGGGTCTGAGGGAATTGGAATGAAGTGAGCCGTAGCGTAGCGGACGACGTAGTGGTAAGAGGAAGGAGACGTGGATGGGAGCCCCGCTATGTCTTGGGTGCCTACCTAATTGGGCAGGCTGGTGAACATTCTCCCTGACTTGCATACACACCGTTATATGCATATGTATGCATGAGGGGCTGACCTCTTATGCGTCAATACGTCTGTAGTTGCATCTCAGATGGACCAACAAAAGCGACTGGGCCAGTTTCGACATGGACCAATGGATGTTTCTCGCTCCCATTCTGCAAAGGTTCCTCTCCAGATTCCACTCGCAAAGGTTCCCTTAAGCCAGGCTTGGCCAGGGCCTTTTGACGATGCATTGGTTGCACGACAAGAGAACCGCCGGCTTGGCCACGCCGAGGTTGTGGATCGACTGACTGGCTGCAGCTGCACGAGCACCATATGGAACAGGATCCAGGCTCGAGATAAGAACGAGATGCTCCTTCAGTCTGCCGGATGTTGGGAGCAAGTCTCCAAATGGCAGCCTGAAGGGCCGCAACAGGCATCGCTGGTGTTGCTCCAAGCAGCTGTATGCACCATAAGAGGACCACAGGACCAAGGCTTATCGATGGCGTTATCGCTGGGGTAGGCCCAGTTGCATCTATCGGGCATAACGTCCGATAAGCGAGAGCTCACAGGGTACTCAAGCCATGAGCTGAGGTTGAGATTGGAGTGTTGAAAGGGGGCAAGGGGCTTGTTTCTTTTGTCAGGGGCAGCTCAACGCCCAACTGCAAACTTCAAGCTTCACGTACCTCAATTGGAGGCCGGCATACTCCCGTACGCCTACCGGCAATAGTATCGGCTAGGTATTCGCAGGTAGGGTACTAGGTAGGTAGGTAGGTAAGGTGTGAACGCAACCATGTGCGTATCCGTACATCGAATATGGCCAAAAGGCTCCCCGCAATCTGCTCCCGGCTCCCGGTGCCCCGTGCGCTGTGACCCAGCCCGGTGAGGTGCTGACGGGAACGTATCCTCCCGGGCTGGTTTCCAGTGAGTGAGAGGTGCAGCAGCAGCAGCAGCAGCAGCACCACCACCGGCATGCATATCCTCCACCCCAGCTAGCACCGCTACACCTCATGCAACGCCCCGAGCAGCCTTCCTCTTCCGAAACCCAGATCCCATCCGCCGGGCACTGCATTAGTCGTGCCCCGACAACAGCTGCTCACCTTACCAGGCTCCTGGCATGCCGTAACCGGGACTTCACAGCTGCTGCAACAGCAACCACCACCGATTGCTAGACCAAGGGAACCTCTGGTCCGACCGCGACGAGGTCTGCCACCTTCACACCCTCACCCCGGCTCGTCGGAGACGGAGACGGCGACGTGGAGACACAAAGTCTGGAGTCATGACCCCAACACTGACGACTCCACGCCTCCCACGCATCATTGTTGCCCGACCACGTCCTCCATGACTTGTTGACTTGACACCTTGATAAGCCACCCGTCCTCGAACCACCGTCCGGCCGACCGATCGAACCGACGACCTGCACCATCCTACCTAAACAACCGGGCTGCCACCAAAGCCAACGAACTCCCAGCACCCCCTTTTGGCTGGTCTCGCCTCCAAGGTCGTCCACATAAAGCTGCCTAGTCCATCCGGAAAGGAAAGCAATAACACCTACTTGGCCAGCCTTCTTCCCGCCCTGGACATTGCACGACGCTGTTCGCCCTGACCGGCAACGGTTGCCGACTGTGTGGCACACGACTCCTTGCCTTGCTTTGTCCCTGTCCAGACATGGTCACATCAGACAAGATGGCTTCTACTCCTCCCGCCTCCAGCTCGGCCTCCGACGACGCTGCCCCAGCACCTAGTACCACTTCAAATTCGAGTAGCAATTACGGCGGCATCGACCCGGAAGTTGAGTCGAACCTCTATATTCTACCATACGTATCCGACGAAGGTTTGCGAAGCGATGTTACGGACCGCCGGAAAACAATTGGATCACCTCAAACCGACTACTACCCGCTCCCAACTGGACTTAATAACGTGACGCCTGCTGGTACGCTGTTCCTCACACTAGTCTCCTTGTCCAACCGCCATCTGACTTGCAACTCATTTGCTAGACATTTATCCTCCGCCAGCCGACGGCTGCCTACTTCTCTCACTGCCCTCTGAACTCATAGACTCAATCCTCGCATACCTGTCGCCTTGCGATTTGGCCATTGTCTCCGAGACTTGTCGTAGCCTCCATGCCCACGCCGCATCCGACGTCCATTGGTATCAGAGGGTGCAAACGAACGTGCCGGGCGTAAAACTCGACACACCGTACCCGTGTAATACCTTCCGCGAGCTGTACACAGCCCATGATCCAAGATGGTTTCTACCCAAATACAAGATCTGGTTCTGCGACCGCGACCTCATGGGCAAGATGATTGTCGTGAGGTACGACCCGCGGAGAGGATGCATTGAAGGATACCAGCTGCTGGCCATCAGCAATCGCACTACGTACCAACACTGGCCTGCCGATACTACCGTCATGATCCATGCGTTCGAGCCGAAAGTCAAGCTCCATTTAGACAAACCGGTACTCCAGTTCTACCCGAATTACCGAGAGCAGTCGCGCAACTTTTATGAGGCGATGAAAAATCGCTTTGCCGCTGAAGTACCCATGGTAATTAACGACCGGTCCGATGCCATGTTCAGCAATTTCCTGCTGGCTCGGCCGCTCGATGCAGCCACGGCCACTTCGAGAATGGGAACGCTCTTCCCATATGGCAATGTTTGGCCTCCTCCAGCGATTCCGGCTCGCCATCGTGTAGCAGGCGTTGTCTCAGGACTGCATGGTGACGACCTCACGCCAACAGATCTGCCGACTCGAAGAGCCGAGGCTTCTGACCAAGCCTTCCGCATCCGGCATTGGATGGAGATGGCCGGTGCCCCGGCAGCGGGGCTGTTTGTCGGCGCGGGCCCTGCCGGCCTGATACGGGCTATTCATGCCAATCTTTCGGCGCGAGGCCTACCAGGAGTGCATATCGGCGAGGAGGTTGTCACTTACTCGACGCTGGATCCCATCGTCTACACGCCGACACCGCTCAAGCCATGGCGCGGCATTTGGGTAGGCGACTACAGCGGTCACGGCTGCGAGTTCTTGTTGATTAACCAACCGGACGACGAAGAAGTATCTGACGAGGAGCTTGGTCTCGTGCGCTCTGCTGATGAATCGGACGATGAGTGGACACGCCGACGTACGGATGCGAGAGTACACCGAGGCCGTTTGGAAGCAATTAAGCTCACCGGGGACCCCAATGTGCCAAGGGGAGAGTATACCTTCGTTGCAGACGACCTCGGCGAGGCAGGCTTTGTAGGGCTAGCCCAGGAACCTCCCTTCCAGGGCACACGAGTTGTGAAGAGCAAGGGACATGTGGCTGGAACCGGTTTCATGGAAGGTTGGTGCCAGCGTCCTCACTCCGTCGATGAATATATGCTAACGGCTCTTTGCTTTCCAGACAGATACATTGAGTCCCAGCTTATGCTAATTTCCCATGACAGACTTGCGCAATACTGGGTCACATTTGGTCACATAAGCTTCTTTGAAAGGGTCAATATCGACGAGTTCATTACACCGTGAGCCTCAGGCGGAAGATTGTTGAGAGTCATGGCATCGAAGAAGACGTGGAAGTGTTGTGTCCGCGTAATGAGTTGGCGGGCTGATGCGAACGTTACAGATTTACACATCTTAGCCTAGAGATGGGGAATGAATAACTCAGTAACGCCTCTAAAATACGGTATACTTGGCAGCTGTCGCGCTCAGATACAGGTCGTTCCTACAGAGCTTGCTACCTAGGATTAGTGTCGCAATCTGTCGTTGTGAACTGAGCTAAACAGCTTGACCTCGACCCCGCCACCCCACCCCGCAAAACACATGTTGAGTGAGATTAGCGCTATGCGAGAATTTATTTCCTGCTGATTTTCTTCGCTTCTTTGCTCCCGCTTTTATCCGACGTAATGACGAAAACGTTACAATCTTGTCCAGCTCGAATGGCATTCAAAACGCCACCCCTCATTATTTCACATGCAATTATTCTGGTTGGATGAGGTAAGGTAGGAACCAGCCAGACGGTCCATTTCTCTACTGGTACGCGAAGTGGCAGTCCCTTAGTCTCTCATCTCAACGTCATTGCGGCTCGCTTCCCCCCCCATTTTTTTTAAGCCTTACCAAACTTGGCGCATCCTTCCGCCTTAAAAAAGTGGTGGTGGTGAGCAAGGATCCGGGCGTTGCTTGACTTTCACCCTTGAACCACCCAGCTGTAAACCCGCCTTCAGAACTTTGTCTGCCGCCAAAGTTCCGCATCTTGGGACGACACCTATTTTACTTTTTTAACCTCGTCCCAATCGCGACTTCATTCACGATAGCATCACGCGGCTAAATCAGTCTGCTCTTGCTGTTGACTTGCTCATTGAGGTCACGGACGGAGACAGCAAACTTCAGGCTCGCTCTGGTTGGAATCCTGAAACATTACAGCACAGTCCCCGGATTCACACGTTTTGTCTTGTGACGACATCCCCGTCCGGACTGAGATTGCGTTCACCTTCATCGCCGTCAATATCAGCAAACACCTTTGATTACGGCGGATAGCAGGACCAAACTCATTACCTGAACATAAGATCCCCCCTTCACCCACCATGTCAGACAAGTACATCCTACGGGTGACGGCCGGCCCGAACTACGACGCAGACTCACAAACCGAAGTCCCAGTCAACACCCCGAAGCCCGTCAAAATCAGCACGCCACTCGCCGACATTGAGCTCAATGTCCGCATACAGAATTACGCCGGCCTCCCCCGCAAATCACCAACGACCTCATCCTACTTTTCCACGGAGCCTCACTCCAGCAACAATGACCAGTACAGCATCTCCTTCCGCTTCACGCCCAAAAAGCCCGAGGGCTCCTCGGAGCAGGGCATCTCCGCCGCCGACCTCCAGTTCGGCAACGACTTTGACCACCCCATCAGGGACCGTCTGCCGCCGGGCTTCAACACGGCCATGAACATCGTCAAGTGGTGGATCGACCCCGGCCTGGAGGGCGACGCCTACGCGGACACGCCGTACCTCTACGGGCCCGCCCTGAGTTCCTTCAACGTAATCCATGCGGGTGCGGGCACCTACGACGAGGAGAAGGGAGGACTGTGGTTTGAGGAGGGAGGCGACGAGGACGGGTTGGAGATGCGGGAGACAGTCAGTGCGCCCGCAACGTCCAAGGAGCGCATGAAGTGGGCGCTGAGGAAAGACAGCAAGGAGCAGTGGGTGTTCGAGTACGGCAAGACGTACGGCATGGACTTTTTCAACCCGTACCTGGACTTCTCCAACTTGGCTCTTCGCTTGCCCGGTTTTCAGCTTGCCATCATGAAGTACTGGGACGGACAGGGACTGAGGTGAGTTGACTACCCCTTTTCTCTTCCAGGCTTGGCCGTTCTTGTGTGTTTTACCTGCGAGTTTACCCCCGCTTTGATTCTTTCATGGTATTCAGTCCCTTGCCCTGGGACTGACTTTGGAATTGGAACTGGGATCGGAATTCAGCGACACTACGCCATGGCACGCCATTCCTGGAAACGAGGAAACCTTTCTTATGTTCACTTCTCATGTCGTTCTTACTTCTTTGCAGGGAAGGAGGGCCAAAGCGCTCACACCAGCTCAGATATGTTCTCCGGAACCGTTCCACCGGCGACGTCTACCTCGTGGTCCTCTTCACCATCCATTACAAGACCGACGTAAACGAGGACGGGACGCTCAAGGCGGATGCTGATGGGCCCAAGGCCGGAGACTTGCCGCCGCCCGACAAGGAGCAACAGGACGCCCATGACGAAACCAAAGCTCTCGACGAGGCCAAGAAGCATTTGGGCCCGGTTCCGCAAGAGGCGGATACGAATGCTGATGATGTGGACTGAGCGATTCGGGAGTATGGGTTGGAGGACAATGCATGTGATTCAGGCGCTCGTAGAGTATACACAAGTGAGCAGTGGTTTTGAACGGTTAAAGACCCCTGTATGGCCTTCACAGAGAAGTTTTGTATTATCAGGATCTATATATGTGTCTATCTAATACTCGCATCTGGTCGGTAAGGCGGGGAACCCAGTCTCATGAAGTTGGTTCAAAAATGCCTGAGAACTTTTTCGCCCACAAACATGGAAGATATGCAGTATGAAGTTGTTGTAAATGATAATGTTACAGAAAATGCGGGGCTGTGCAGATGATCGAGATGGCTTGAAATCTCGTCTTGGGTATCTTCATTTACTTTTATGCAAAATCACATCGTCAAATCGACGACATACCTGTATGGTGCCGATTATGACCAACATGTCGTTATGATCATCCAAGTAGATAGTTACGCCTTTCATCTCATCTTTGAGGTTCGAGATTCTTTTCACAAGGATTTAGCTTCAAACATTTCAGAAGCAGAAGGATGAGGAGTACTCACGATGGCGAACTTGCTCTTGGCCCGGATCTTCTCACCGAAAAACACGAGCGCCCAAGGAATGAGGGTCAGGCCCGTGGCGATGCCGCCGAGCAGTGCCCCAGCACGAGCCTCGCCGAGATTTCGGAATAATGCACCGGTCACAAGAGGGAATATTCCGCCCAAGATATTACGGCAGCAGGACTGCGCCGCCAATGCCGAGGAGGCGAACTTATGGTAAATGTCGGCGAAATAGTTGAATGTCGCCAGGTAGACCGAATAGATACCCCACGTAGCGAAGGCAATGCCAATTGCAGGAGCGATCCAATGAACCTCGTGGCGAGCAGTGAATCCGAAGAGGAAGAGACCGATAGGTAGCAGGGTGGCTGTGATACAAGTGAAATACAGACGCGACTCAGGTGCCTCGGCGGGTAAGCGTCGTCGCATGAAGACCCAGAAGGAAGACAAATTGTCTGGGGCAACATCGGCACGCCACTGAGGCAACTTTAGGAGCTCATCCTGCAGGACTCCAACGATGGTGGCTACCACGGAGCCAACGATCATGGCGCTGAAGAAGTACCCAGAGTGCTCAATGTCCCAATTCCTCGTTCGCGAGAATGCCAGTGGGATGCTGCCAAATGTGCAGTACAAGACAGCCCAGGCAAAAGCACACCAGAGGGAGAAGAAGAAGACGACAGGTTCCGTGAAAAGGAGGAGAAATGGTCTGGATACGGAGACGGAAATCATCGTGGCGAGAGAAGCTCTCTCCTCGTCCTCCTTTACGAGCCAGCGAAGTCTTTGCGGCGACAGCTGTGTTGAGCATCGTGGACTTGAGCGACACGTTGTAGATGACTTTTCTTGCCCGGAGCATGAGCCTCCTTGGGTATCAGTATCCGAAGTTGAATCCGTCGTTGTGTTGTTGGTGTTGTTCGTCGTGTCCTCTAGCCACACGCCGTAGTGGCCAGCCGTCTCGAGTTGCTCGTACCAGTGGTTAATGAACCTAGCTTTCCTGGAGAGAATGACCGAGCCTCGACTTTCCCTGAAGAGGACAGCAAGAGCAATGACAAGGACCGCGTCGATGATGACTTGATGCCAGAAGATCCATTTCTAGATTGATATTGGTTAGCATGTGTGTGGTATAACAGAAACAGCCGGGAGACAAACCCATGCCATGGTCGGGTCAGTGGCTCCCATACGCTTGGTCATGATGGCAGCAACCAATGGACCTGCCCCTGTCCCGGCCAAGACTGCACCGCTGAAGATGGCCTGGGGTGATGTTAATTACTAATATGAACCTAGGGCACGGAAAATCGGTAAATACCATCGGCGTATTCCTCTGCTCCTTTGCCCAAAGATCCGCAATGACGCCGCCAATGACAGAACTGAAAACGGAGCCGCCCACGCCCACCAGAAAACGGGCGATGAGCATGGCGGCAAGATTTGGTGCCACGGAGCAGACGGCTTGGAATATGACATAGATCACACCGGATATAATGAAGACGGGATATCTACCCCAGAGTTCTGACAGGGGGGCCAGAACCATGGGCGAGAGGGCGAAACCTATGCAGAATGTGGTGATACCGGTAAGCATTGCCAGACGAGTTGTGTCCAGGTCTGCAGCCATGATGGAGGCCGGGGGCGAGTAGGACCCAGCAGTGTAGGCTGTCAAGAAGGTGGCGATGCATGAGAGGGCCAACATTAGGTATTTGCGTCCGTGAGGCCATTGCAGAGGATTGGAGAAGCGGTTGAGATCCGGGGCCGGTGGAAGCGGTTGTGACTCTGGTGACTCGAGAAATACTGGCTCAGGAATAATCGATTCGAAGGTGAGGTACTGGTAGGTGATGGGGCTGTTCTCGTCAAGAGGAGGGGTTTCCGAGCCAGGTTGGAGAGAGGCTTGGAGGAGCGAGGGTGACTGCCCCGTTGCCCCAGAGCCCTGGGGCGCCTTTTCGATATCGTGGCTTAAGCTCGTCATTGTTGCCGAGGTGTATGAGGAAGTGCAAAGACGACGGGCTGTATCGAAGGCGGCGGCGGCGGCCTGATCAGAAACCTAAGTATCTGCGGGCAAGTTGCTGACAATTCCAGAATCCATGACCGGCCTCCACACGGTGCACAGATGGGATCCAAAAAGAGGGTGCGCGAAAGCCGAGAGAAGCAGGCAAGTGACGTTCCTGGAGTTTGCATCGAGGGCGTGGCAGGATGTTATATTATAGGACCGGATATGCGGCCAGGTGAGCGGGAATAAGAGAAGAGGGACCCAGCTGCATGGCTGTGCCCTACCCTGGCAAGCCCGGCCTGGTCAATCTGCACACGACTGGTTCCTTGCTCCTCCCCCCCTGGCAGCATGGCACCGCTGGCACCTATGCGTATTCGTAGGCGGTCAGGGTCCCGGATGGGGATTGGAGACTGCAGATTGGAGAACGAGGATGCCAGATGCCGGATGGCAGATGGGAGATGCGATTGTTGGCAGCTCAGCTCAGCCCAACTCGAGGCGGGAGGAAGGCCGGTCTCCGACCTCGTCCGCCGTCTGCGTGCGACAGGCCAACGCAAATCGTATCCCGGTCCGCTGTGCTGTGCCTCGGACGCGCAGTTGTGGACGGTACCCCGCGAATCTTGGTAATATCGAGTTCAGCGAAACGGATCTCGACATGATGTGCTGTGCTGACCCGGCCGTGTTTGCCGTTTGCCGGAGCGAAGGGAAGGGTATGGGAGAGGGGGGGAAGCGAAGCGACGTGGGGAGGATCAGCCCGCGTGCAGCGACACCACCTCAACGGCCTCAGTCAGGGAGGGCGCGTCTCGGGGTCGCTACTAATTAGCTCGCTCAAGACTCGGGTTGTCATCGCTCGTCATCCTGCCTGATGCTGCTGTCCCGAGCTAGGGGATGGCGGGAACCAAAAATTGAGGGTAGATGCAGTCGCAGATCGCCAACAGACGGACCATCCGTACCGCCAATGTCACACATACGGCTTGCCAGGTTGTTCCATTTCGCTCAAACTGGCATGTCGACATCGAAGAACGACAGACTGCGGCTGCTGCTTCTCTCATGATGCTGGCAAGGGCCAGACCGAAACCAAACCACGGGCATGGAAACCCGCGCGGGTTTAGTGACGGGGTCGTCTCGTTGCCAAGAGTCGACCCCGGGGGTCATCTGGGGTGGTCGCATGGCCGTGAGCAAGCGAGCTGCTTTGACAAGTGCCTGAATCGTCCGTCCGTCCGTTTGTCCCCGCCATCTCTAACCAATCTGGGAATGAACCGGCATCTACGTCTCGACTCTTTTTCGTTCCCATCCTATTCCCGGGGGGTTTGGGCGAATGCGCAAGACTCAAGTAGCCGCAGAGACGGCGTCATCTTGAGACGGAGTGGTGCATCGGTTACCGGCTATTCCTAGCCTTTGAATGATGGAGTCGTGATGATGCTAAGCTGGTCCGGTCTGATCTGGTCCAGTCTGGTCTGGGGAGCCTACCGTTGGAGAGCCGATTGAAGCAGACACAGACACGGTGTGAGATTTAGTGTGAGATCACCGACATGGCAAAATGTCGGCAAAGACCCAAAATCAAAGTCACATCCACGTTGGATGTGCCAAGCCTACGTGGAGTAGACGCGATTAATGACTTTTTTAAACCCTGTTATTCCCGATGCTCCACGGCATCGGTGAGATTTCCTTGATCCTTGTTGGCTATTTACAATGCCCTGACCAATCCTCTCTTCTTGACCAAACCTCAGAACCTCTTATTCCATTTCCCTCAGTCTCGTCCCCTTGTCCCCGCCATTACCTGGAATAACTGAAAACAAAAACTTTTTTTGCGCGCGTCCGTGTCCTTTTGTGTGTAATCCAACAATTTGTACCGAGGACTTTTGGTACGCTCGGTCGAATCAATCCAACAGCTCATCGCCTTTTCTTCGTCAGCCTTCCTATGCCGGTAGTTCGCTGGGGAATGAACGAAGCATGCCGGTCTTTCTGCGAACCATGTTCTTAGTTTTGGTTGACGACCTGCATGTAAGTGCCAGTGAGAGAAGTCTGGTGGTACGTGCCGGCGGGCGGGTTCTGAGGGTAGGCATCGGTAGGAGTAGCCTGGTCGGGGGATCCAGTAGTAGAAGTAGCCTGGATGTAAGTTGTTGCCGAAGGAGAACTCTGGATAGATGGTCCAGCAGTAGTCGGACTCTGAATGTAGCTGTCACCGGGCAGTTCGGCCGGCTGAAGCTGGATTTGGTGCTGCGGGTGAGGTTGGTAGGCAATGTAGCTGCGCTGGGAACCCACGGTGCTTTGGGGATAAGAACGCGAACCACGATCCTGATAGGGTGGAAAGATTTCCGTCTGCGTTCCGCCGCCGTACTGAGTCGGGGTCAGGTCCTGAAGTTGGTACTCATCCTGATTCTGTTGAGCGCTTCCGTTCTGCATGCCCTCCGGACGAGGAAGTGGGCAAGGGGCGCGATGACCAAAAGGGAAGGCATCTTCGTCCGCGGACGGTGAGTGCGCAGTTTGGCCGTAAGTAGGTTCCCACCGACCAAGGCCGCTGTTGGCCAGGCGAGCGTTGCCATCTTTGACCGCCTCACGGCTACGACACCATGCCTTGATAATGGCAATGGCGATGATCGAAAGAATGATTCCACCAACGACACTTGGGATGATAATGATTAACTGCGGGTTGGGCGCGCTGTTATCACTGGCCTCCGGAGCTGGCGCCCTGCTGTTGGTGGGGGTTGCAAGCCCGCTGGTCGCCGTCTGTGAAGCAGAAGCCGAAGTAGTGGCGAAAGTAGTTGGCTCCGTGAACCACAGAGTTGATCCACCTGTAGTAGGCCTAGTGACTGTCTTGAATGACGAAGTGATTTCGGCGGACTTCGTGGACTTTGCGGTAGCAGAGGTCGCAACATTGGAAGTCTTCGTGGTAGCAGGTTCGGCAGTGGCCGTGGCTAGTTTCTCATGTAAGTGACTTACTTCAAAAAGTCAAATCGTATTGAAGCTAAACTTACTCAATTTCTTCCTTCCGCGGGTTGCAACTGCGCCGCCCGAGTTCCACGCCGAGTCACTCGAAGCTGATAGGGGAGGCTGACGGCCAGGCTTGGAAGTCTCCGTAACCATGGCAATGTAGCCCATGGTCTTGCTGTCGGCAAGACCGCTGTGATCGATCTTCTCCATCTTGAACAGACTTAAGAGATGAAAGTTTCCCTGCGTTTTTCTGATGTCAGATTAAATTGAGAGATATGGGGGTGAAGGGCAGCACTCACGATCTGGGCTGGCGATTGTAAAGTGAAGGACGAGTCCGTGAGAAATTGGAACTCGCAGGTAATATTGGAAGCCTGAGAACTGTGAAAAGGAGACAGCTCGACAGGATATAGTCAAACTCAGAGTGAGAGCTAGCTGATCTCGCTCACAGATAGCGAATGTAGCGACGCAAAGGAGAGAAGAGAGGATGGGGAAGTGTCGATGGTAAAGCGAGTGAGGATGGGTTGGGAGGAAGAAAAGTTTGCTTCTCAGGCAGGGTCGGTGAATATTATTCAACCCAGGCGTTCTGCCGCGTCTCGTCTCTCGCTTCAACAGTTCGGGATGAAAAGCCGGAGCGGTCAGGGGCGCGTCTTCAGTCCTTGAGGAAGCTGCTCAAGCGGTAACTACCCTGCTCTTTCCTTCTTCAAGTGGCGGAAGAGGAAGGAAAAAACATCTTCTAGGGCCTCTTGAGCGTGGGGGATGGGTGGGTGGTTGAAGGACGTGTCATTGGCCGATGAGGGCGAGGACTGAGGTGGGCGACTCATCACGATGTAGAGGCTAGACTGCGTTGAGTTATGTGCGGCTGTGAACTGTATGCGACAAAGGGGGTGATGCTTTGCGGACGTAGGTTCTCTGAATGCATCAGAAGATGGGGGTGTGTGTGGGAGGAAAGCTTCCAGAAACACATCTTGGCAAGGGGAACACATTGGACGGGAGTGGTGTTGACTATATTCTGTATATACACACAAGTTGCAAGTTGCAAAAGACTCTTGGCTCTATCTAGAGGTCTTCCTCAATGAGTCTGGGAAACACACTACCCCTGAGCTGCAGCTCATCGTATCCGCCCTCCTCGACCACTTGACCCTCTTCCATAACAATGATGCGATCAGCCATGCGCATCATCTCTCTGTTGTGTGTGACAACGATGACACTCGTACCGCCGTTTACCTGATCCTTCAACACTCTTCCGATAGTCTGTCGGATGAAATCCGCACTTTGTCCATCCAGCGCGCTAGTGGGCTCGTCCATGATCAACAGACGTGGTCTCCTGACGATGGCTCTTGCAATACAGATGCGTTGGACCTGACCTCCAGATAAGTCTTGTCCACCATCGCCGATCATCGTATTGTAACCTTGAGGGAGTGAGATGATGAAGTCGTGGATGCCCGCGGCCTGGGCAGCTCTTTGCAAGTTGTTGGGATGGCGCAGGTCTGATGCATCTGCAAGGCCATAGACGATGTTCTCCGAGACCGAGGTTGGGAAGAGGAACGGTGTCTGCGGCACATAAGAGACGAGAGAGCAAAGTTGAGATTTGCTGATTCGGTTCAACTCAACTCCTGCGTAGGTCAAAAGAGCCATCTGGGTTTGGCCGGTAGAGTTCGATCGAGATGGCTGATAAATTCCCAGGAGCAGAGAAAGAATGGTGCTCTTGCCGCATCCTGAAGGACCGACTACTGCCGCGTAAGTTCCTTGGTCAAGTTGCAGAGAAACATTGTGCAAAACTTGGTGCTCGGGGCGCGATGGGTATGAGAACTCGAGGTTGCGCATATTGATTGGAAACAGGGTGCTGAGAACTCGGCGATCGTCTGTCTCGGATTTCTCGGATGGCAAGGCAGCAAGACGGATCATGCGTGATGCGGCGGCTTGCGAGACTGAGAGTTGCGGAATGTAGTTGACCATCGAGCCTGCCTGGCCGACACAGAAAAGGAGTAGATTGACGACTTGCTGAAGGCTGGCGGGCGACAGTTCGGTCTGATCAGCCGAGAGGTAGATGCCATAGTAAAAGACGAGGGCAATGACGAAGTAGTTCATGGACTGGTTGAGACCAAACAGCGCGCCTATTCTCCAGCCTCTTTCACTTCCGAAGTCGTAAATCGTCCTGATATACTTGGCGTGCCGCTGACTGAAGTGCTTCTCTAATGTAAAGGCTCGGGTGACGCGGATATTGACGAGGACATCCCTCACGAAAGATGCCGTTTTGCTCGCGGCTTCATCGCAAGTCAAATCCCAATTGGCGCTGGTGAAAGCAAGGATCTTGACGGTTGCCAGGATGATTGGTGTCGTGGCGATGGCTACAAGCGTCAGCTTCCAAGAGATTGTCAGAGCCCAGAGTGTCGAGACCGCGACCATGACAGTCACCATCAGGACAATTGGTACAAAGCGAGAAACCAAGTTTCTCATCTCATCTGCATCGTGGTCTAGAGATTCGCTGATGCGCCGCGCGGAGTTCGTTTCTCCGTCGAACCACGCTTTTGGCTGCTGAAGGATGCGCTTCAGTCCCTCGAGGCGAAGGGAGCAGATCCAGGCTTGAGCAACAGCCTCCATGGCATATCGCTCAAGGTACATCGAAGCACCACTGATGACTGCAATGATGATCATGTAGATGACCCACTCCTTGCTGGCAGCCAGTCTATTCCCATCCTCCCAGAAAGTGGCAAGGAGTCGAGCGAAGCAGTAGGAGAAAGCAGGATTGCATCCAGCGGCGATGACGCAGGAAAAGAGACCAACAATAAGTCTGGACCTGTCTTTGGCTGACAAGTTTGGCCAAACACTGCGAAGGACAGAACTGAGGGGCACGGAATTAGTGCACGAAGGCTTGGCTACCTCCATGTTTGTCTCCTGGCCAAGGTCTTGGGTGCCATGACTTTCGGCATTGTCAGAGGTGACGAACTGGGTTGCACTTGGCTGGCGATGTACTCGAGTTGAGTTTGTGCGAGAGTTCCGTGTAGCGTCGCCTGCGATCTGAACGGCGGCTATGCTTGACCGGTTCGGGGCTTGGACAGAATCGTGATGGGAGGGGGCCTGGTCGTAGAAAGAACCTCTGATACTCTCCCACTCGGTCGAAATATCAGCGCTCTCCGAAAGAGGTAGAGCCCTACTGAAATCAGTCAACGAGTTTGGACGTGCTGCATTCACATCCCATTTGCTTGTGTAGGCGGAGGTGAGCTCCATGGAGTTGCACCAAGTAGATCTCTTGGTAGCGCGAGCCTGGCGAGAGTCTCTGAAAGAGTGCAACCCTTCGATTCTAATGGGGATGTGCTGAATCTGGGACTCTGTCACTTCATCGTTGACTTCACCCATCGACATATCGGCTTGCTCTGGACTCATCTCCATGCAAGTTTCGTTTGATCCTGAATCCATCCGTGCAAATAGGCCGTCTCGGGCTCTTGACAATGTCTTCCGAGTGCCTCTCTGGATAACCTCTCTGTTTTCCAAGACGTAGACGAAGTCGTTGTCCGCAATCTGAGACAAGTCGTGGGTGATGATGATTGTCGTCTTGTCTTTTCGCCAGCAGCGAACCGCCTCCATGACGAGTTGCTTGGTGGATTGATCTAGTCCACTAGTGGCCTCGTCAAGAATGAGAACCGGAGGATCTCTGACCCTGGCTCGCGCAATGGCAAGACGCTGCTTCTGGCCACCGCTAAGACCGCTGCCGACGGAGTCGATCAACGTGTCTAGACCTTGGTCCAAGGTTGCTATCGTAGACTGCAGAAGTGCCATGTCACAGGCTTGCTTAACTTCTTCCATGGAGACGAAGTTGGGTGCAGGATGACCGAGGGTAACATTGTCGCGAAGGGTGCCTTGAAAGATGACACTGGACTGTTGAACCAGGGTGACATTCCTGCGGAGCCATTCTTTATCCAGTGTGTCAATGTTACGGCTGTCGACAAGGATATCTCCGTACCAGGTGTCGTAGAAGTTGACCAGGAGGCTGCCGAGAGTGCTTTTTCCGGAGCCACTCTTGCCGACAACGAAGCATGTCTGTCCAGCGGGAAAGTGAAGCGAAATTCTGCTGAATATCATGTGCTGAGGGTTCGATGAGTATGCAAAGGTCACCTGAAGATGTTACTTGAATACCCGTGATATGGTTCTGAGGGAACTTTGTCCTTACCTCCTTGACTTTGATATCTCCATGACAGGTCTCCGGGGTGACCAAGGCCTGGCTCGCTCTCTGCGGTCGTCTATCGGGAGATATTCCTGTCGTCTGCTTGAGATGCTGGCCGGCGGACATACCCTTGACGAGGATGAGCCATTGAGGGACGACATTCGCTATTCCTTGAAAAGCCGTCAAAGTCGCGTAGAAAGTCGTAAGAATCTGTCCTGCGTTGGCGCCGAGCGTCACCAGCCAAAGACCGACCCAGAAGCCGCCCACAAAGAGACAAGAGATCCAACATTGCATGTAGGAAATATGAATGGCATTGCAATGAGCCTGAATCATGTGCTGCTCCTTCGAGGCCTTGATGGTGTTGTGATACTGCCACACCTCTTGGTTGAAGCCGTTATAAATCTTGACCAGGTCGATACCGCTGACTGAGGCGTTGACCTGCTTAGAAGCGTCATCGAGATGCTGCCGTTGCTTTTCGATCGCGGGACCCAGCTTGCGGTTTACCACATACATGACGGCCGCAGACATGGGCGCCGTCATAATCAAGAAAAGAGTCAGCTTCGCAGAAAGTGCGAAAGCAACAGTGATGCAGGCGATGGATGAGAAGATGTCTGTAAGCAAGAAACCGAAGACTTGAGACGTTGCCATCTGTAGATCGCGGATTTGTCTAGTTGATGTCAGCAAGGAGCAGGAGCTTCCCGGGATGGACGACTCACGATTCGACTCGAACAAGAATACTAGGCGTTCCATCGGCCTGGCAATCATACCATGACATTCTCTGATGCAGAAGATCCTGGAATATGTTCTGTCTAGCCTGTCTAGCCTGGAACTCGCCAAAGAGGATCCAAGACGACATGAGTGAGGCGTTGGCACCCAGTGCTCCTAATCCGACGCAGCAGAGGATAACACACCATCTTGACGTCTGGGATAAAGCGTCGGCGTCGTCCAAGATGCCACTGCCGTAGTCTGCGATGACCTGGAAAATTTGACCGAGGATGAGCGCGTACCCTGTCTTCACCGCAGCGCAAATGCAGGCAGTTACGACAGCAAGAACCAGGATTGATAAGTGCTTCCACTCTGTAAAAGCGAAGAGATGCTTCCAGGTAGCCGTTTTCCGGGGCTGTGGATCGGGATCCTGATCCATGGCGATGGGATTGACCTGTGGCCTAGGGAAATGCAGGATTTTGGGGGTGCCAGAGATGATGGAAGAAAGAAATCTCTAGACAGAGCTTAGAAGGAAAGAGTCACTGGAAGAACAGGTAGAAAAGACCTAGACGGGTCTTGAGGAGCATGGCGAGTCGGTGCTACCCTCGAGGGTAGAGATTCTCGATGTGGGTTGCTGGAGGGAGAAGATGCGCATATGGTGCCTGCTACTTTCTTTGTGGCTGGACGATATCTGCATCGTGGACTCTAGCTAGGTGTGCCTGTGTGCCTATGTGCAAGCGTATTGTCTTGAAGTAGCACTCGGCTGTCATTCTGAATCGTAGGTAAGAAGCTCCTTCGTAGGCATTCCTTGTTGAGAATCTCCGAGTCCATGACAAGGGCAACGAAAGTAGGATTTGGGAATGAAAGAGGAAACGAATCAAAGGAACTCTCCGCGATCAGTAGCAATAGCATTAGACCATTAACATATCTTTCAGAGAGTTGGGGTCTTGTTCAATGTTCTTGAAAGCCAGGGAGACACTCCTGAGTTTCGGAAATCTTTGAATCAAAGACAGAACCGTGAATGATGACGTTTCCAGAAGTTTCTCGAACTCGCATCAGCCTTGCAGAGAGCTCTTTGATGCACAGACTTCTCAAGCCGTGTCTTGTACGCAAGTGGCATCCCCCGTCGTTAAAGGGCGCCGAAAACACAATGCATTGTGTCGTCACAATGGCAAAGCGCAGCATCGAATATGAATGAACTTCTTGTTGATATTTGCTTGACGTAAAACTTGACCGAGAAGGTCGAGAGTGAAAAAAGAGACTTGGACGGGATGCGTCTCATCCACCGTACGCTGTATATGAGCGAAACTCCAAATCATGGCAGCGATCCAGAGCCGATGCGATGCTATGCAGTCAGCGACCGGCTCGCGGTTCTTTCCTCATAATTCATTCCCAAGAGACCAGGAAGCGCCTCGTGATACCCATCCGAGGCGACTGACAGGATCGCCTTCGCTTGCAATGCGTTAGCCACAAAGGTGGCTCAACATCTTGACAGCTCATTCACTCGGATGCTTGCAATAGCCTGATTGATATTGTTCAGAACGCACTTTAGGCCTTGCCTGCTTGAGCCTTCTCGTAGATCCAGTCGTTCAGACCCTTGCGGTTTCTAAGATAAACTGTCAGCCTTGGCTTTGATAGGGTGGAATGGGTTGGCTGAACCTACCTGGCAATCTCAATGGCGTAGAACTGCATGCGGGGCACTGAATCTCTAGTCAACTTGTGCCCTCCAGCACTTAGACAGCGCAGACAGCGTCTGCGAGGAGACCTACCGAAGATGACGTCGTGCTGGCCGTACTCGACGTCGGGCTTGGAGCGAACCATTGTGCCGAAGTTGTAGTCGTCAACCCTCTTCTCGTAGGCCATCATGAACTTCCTCCAGCGCTCCTTGCCGTTCTTGCTCTTCATCTCATCCTCGTTGATGGTCGCGGCGGGGTCGAACTCGGGGAAGTCCGTCTGGAGGTGCTCGTAGATCTCGTCGTCGATCTTGGTCAGGCGCAGCGAAGAGCCCTTGACCTTCTCAAGGATTTTCCAGTATGTTTCCATGTGCTGGACGACTGCGGACAGGAGCGAATTAGCTTGTTTCTTCCTCGCTCGGAGTGCGTTTAGAACGTGGGTTTACGTGCCCTTGACCGCGAACTGCTTCTCGATCTGACCAAGAGAGCAGAGGAGTCAGCGCATCGCTTCTTTGATCTGGGGAATGAAGGTCCATGGATTGAGGGCTTACATCCTCGAGGTTGTCAGCCTCCTCGGCGTTGAAGTTGTTGGGAACCTGTTGCATAGACATCTTGATATCTTTTGCGACGGGTTTGTGTCGGATTACACGGCTTGTACGTAGGCAGATTCAATCGGGCGCAAGGAGCGGTTCGTGGGCGGTAGTTTGTTTGGCAAAGCTTTGAAGATTGATGGTGGGGTACTCGCAGCCCGATAAGATCAAAGCACCACACAGCACAACCGCGGGGTTTCCCTGCTTTAGGTGCCTCATGGATGTACCCCAATTTTCTTTTCTCCTCCCAATTACTCTTTTATGAATAAATTGTTTACGATAAGATCTTCCTTCACTCTGCTAGCCACGGATTCCAAGACATTTAGAATCTTCTTCTTCCCGCAAGGCCGTGAGATTTCCACGGATGAGCCCCAGAGGATATGCTACAACATGCTCTCTGAAGGTCACTGAGGCGTTTTCTATGCTCATCCATGGATTTTTTCTTTATTTTTTTATTTTTTGCTTAGCGCGCAAGGTGCACTGACGTCAATATACTGTGCTGCAAGGTATCCTACAAGTACGTAATCGGGTATCCACATCCCCTTCACCTTGTCCTCGCCGAAGGATCACCAAGGTGAGACTCATTCCTAATCGTCAAAGTTCCAACCTTGTCACGACCTCCAAGTCCAAAACTCCCTTCGCCCAATTCTCGTTGATGGATGCTGTTTGTCGGTAATCACCCCCGTCTCACATCAGTACGTCTGGGCCTTGCTGGCCATACTGGAGGCTCTCTCGCTCCTTGGTCTTTGAACTGTGATGTTCGTGCCATCACCTCCCATGTAGATGTGCCCGACGGGGCTGCGTCTGTAGCCATCGGAACACGCAGACCTCGCCTCGAATGGCGTGCTCTCGAATGACTCTCGATCAAGCAGGTGTCGTTCCAGCGAGGATCTTGCCTCAGTCCCACGGCTTGATCGGGACATGCTCCGTAGCTTGTTCATGACCCCCTGCACTCTCCGCTCCAGGCTACCGGCGTCAGAAGGAGTCGAGCAGCTCTTGATACTCTTTCCAGAAGTGGTCATTCTGGTCTCGGGTCTGTCATACATGTCGTAAGCAGCAGATGGTTCTTCGATGTATTCACTGGGCGGGCGCATCGACATGTGGCCGGTGACTGGGTCAAAGTAAGGTGGCGGCAGCTGAATTGCGCCCTCGGGAGAGTAGAGACCGCGAAGATACTCCCTCGAGTGGTCGTCGAGTTTCAACTTTCCACGTCCTGCGTCGATCCAAGAAGACTGTCCAGGTATCCGCGGCCACACTGAGGATGGCGCAACTCTGTAAGAATGGTGCTTGAGGCAGTCTGCATCGTCGGGAATCGGAAAAATTCGACGGATCAGGGAGTGCGTGTACTTATTGCTGAAGCCAGCCAGACGCATCGAGTCGATCATCCACTCCATTCGCACCAGCGGCTCACAAACCTTGAGCTCCTCGTCCGGGCAGTAGTACACGGCGTCGTCCACCTTCTGCACCGCCAGAGAACCCTCTGGCTCATCTACCTCGATCAGGTCGTCCGGCGTCGAGTTGGCAGCACCCAACGGAGCGCAAATCTTTGGGCGCTGGCCGTAAAACCTTCGACAGAGAAGCACGAGGCTCTTGAGCGACGAAGAGCGCTTCAGCTGTGTCTCGACAAATAACTTGATTAGGGTGTCAAGTTTTATGGTTCCTGCACGAAGCTTGTAAGCCTGCTTGCCGGGGCCGAAGCCAAATCGCGTCATGTCGAGCTCGAGAATGATGTCTTGCATGAAAGCACCATATCTGTTGTACCACAGCGTGGCCAGGGGGTCGAAGTACGCGTTGACGAACGGAGAGTACGTGACATGGAACCTCTCGGTCATCAAAAAGGAAACCATCATGTCGGCGCGGAGAGCAAAAGAGACTTGCAAGTATGATTGCAAAGGCTCCATGGCGCTAGCAAGAGAGATGAACTCGTCGTCCTTCCAGACTTCTCTCGTCGAGCGACTATTGGTGAGAGAGATCGGGAGGTCCGAGCTGTGGCTTATGATCACATCTTGACAGATCTTGAAGCGGGCGACAGCGGGCAGTCTGAAGAATGGCGATACGGGATCCAGGTCAGGGGCTCGACCGCGCTCAACGAAGAACATGGCGACGGACTGGTCGAAGGCGAAATCTTCCACGTTGGGCCTCTTTCCGCGACGGTACTTGTGGTAGACAACGTCAACGACTCGGTCCCAGGGAGGTAAGCTCTTGCGTGGTGCATCTGGCCATCCTGATTTGGGGGGTTCCATCAACCTGCGGGCTGCCTTGGGAGGCAGTGCGGCGGGGAAAGGATGAGGCAAAGGCGTCGAGATGTGGCTCATCTGAGGCAGTGATCCCTTCTTCTTCAGCGTCGGTTCATCCACTGCCATCGAGTCAGCATCGTCACGAGAAATTTCGAGGCGTTGAGCATTCAGCCTCTCCTGACGGAGGAAAGTGAGGCATACTTGTGGTGTTTTGAGGCAGAAGCTCTTGTGATGTTCCTAGACGAGAGTCTCGTCGCTTCTTTGGCGGGGGATTTTGTCCCTTCGATTTCTTTGAGTTGTCGGGTTCCTTTTTCTTGCCGAACTGAAGATTGTTTGGGTGGTGAAACCAAGAAGAGCGGCTTTGTGGGAGCGTTTTATGTCCTGGTCAATAAGGCAGGTAGGTACCTCAAGTGAGAATTGGTTGTGGTAGCATCGATCAAAATTCTGCCATTGGCGGGACTTCAAGTGAGGTGAAAGAAGGCGCCTGACTTTCTTTGCGACCGACCTGGTGAATTTTAAGAAATTCCATATATGCTTAGACTGGATTGCACCTTCTTGATGTGGTTGCCGTCACGGCTGTCACCGCCGCCTCTTTTCATCTGAAGGTCAGCGTTCTTCTCATTCGAGTAAACTTTTCGCTATCCTCCAGGCTTCATCTAACCTCATTTTCCGCTTCACTCCCTTAGACAATTGCCTGCTGGGCAGTATAACTCTATCTGATCCTCAAAAGAGCTACCCTCGTACTGCAGTCGGTCTTGCTGGTTGTGTACCTCGAGATGGGATTACGAGAAATGTGCGACATCCTCTTATCCTTGTGTTTTTGAGCCATTGTCATTCTCACCTCGTTATCTCGCATTGGTCATTACTGTGAACTTCGTTGTTCAACCGCTAATAGGGCCTTGGTTAGACGAAACGTGGGATGTTGATGTGTGAGGAATGAGCGGTCCCATAAAGCCCCTCAACGCAGGGGTCTGTGGCTTCTGACTCTGCGAAGATGACACGATAGTCAGGTTGGCCTTTTACAGAATACTAGCGCTTTAGACCCCTGTATATGACCTCTTGAATAATTCTGGTTTTTTTTTTTAGGGGGGGTTTCTTTTTGCAGATCTTTGAGGACGATTATTAAGTGAAGACGAGAATGAAGACGATGGAGACGATGGAGAAACATAAGGATAAAGACAACTTATCACCCGTCCGCAAGGGCTTGCTGAATAATAAGTTGGCTTCAATTCTACAATTGAGAGAGAAGACTTGGTTTCTTGATCTGGGCCATTGTTCGCGAAGTTTCCGGTAGTGGTATTGACACATGGATCCCGTTGTTCTTCGGCGATAAGTGGGCCATCGGCCCCGATACACGGAGCCGGCCTCATACGCCGTTTTTGGCAGCACAGGTAATTGCAAGACATGATAGCCCTCCTCATAAGCCCTTACCCATGTCTTGCAGAACCGAAAGTCTAAAAGGCATTTCCTTATTCTTCAGAGGAACTCCATACTCAGATTCCATGTGTCCAGATTCAAACCTCTTGCTGCTGTGCCCATTTTCGTATTAGGAAGCATTCACAGCTGCAGGGGTTCAATCCCTTGCTGAGAAGCAATGATTCGGGTCAACGGCTTTAGCGAAATGACCGGAGATAGCCGGCCTTGAAATATTCGCTCTCATTCGTTGCCGCACCTGCTCCGTCTTATACGTTACATCGCAGGTAGGGTGGATGGCAGGAAGTGCGAGCCGACCACGACACAGGGCGGGAAAGATCTCACCAAGAAAATCGGGCGCCGAGACACAACGACTTGCAACGGCGCAGAATCGGCCGACTCGCCCCGACGTCTTGGCGGCAGTGAGCTCTTTGCGGCAACAAGATTGGCTCGCTGCCTCGCGTAAAAACCGTGCAGAAGTTCCAATTACTCCAAACCAACGGACCAGCCTTGACTGCACGGGTTTCGGGGCGGATTTAACAGTTGTAGCTGCCGTATTTCTGCGCTAGACCCCAGACTTCCCTTTCCCCTCTCTTCTCCCCGCCGATCTAGTCAGGGAGGCCGACTGGCTTGATGGTACGGTGCTCAGTTGGTGGTGTGATCAGGTTCCGCTGGTCAATATGACACTCATCAATCCCATCTCAACGGTTCGCGCAGATGGGATGGGGCCGCATGATGGGACCGAGAACCCGAGAAAGGCTTGGATCATTCCCTTAAAGAGTGGGACAGGTGCTGTATGACTCTAAGCTCCGTTGACTGTCTTTCTTCCGGTTTGCTTCACATTCTGTTCACTGTTGTCCGGCGATTGCCCCTGCTCTGAACTTGTCAGGCCACTTTATTTTCATCGATTGCTCGATACCCATGGGTCTCATTAAACCTGACTCATTCATAGCTTGACTGCCCGTCGTTTGACCTCCAGAACCTCTTTTGATTTTCACCATCACTACATGTTTTGTGTGTCAGATTCGAGCTCGGCGGTGATATTTGATCAGCTACTTTGCATTTGCCACAGATTTGTATGCTGGACTTGAACCATTTGTAAGTTAATCCAAGCTATCACTTCAGACTCCCTTTCTGCGTATGCGAGCCTATCGTATGAATCCTCAGCAGGGGAGGGTCAAACCAAGCGCGTGTGGATAGCGTAACGAGTTGCCAAGGCTCGGGACGGATCGCATAGCATGCACATACAAACACTCTTTATTCCGTTCGATACACACCTAGAAGTCCTCGAACCACATACATCAGTATTAATACTCACTGTCAGCTCGGTAGATCTCTTAAGATATGCCTTCAGATCCATTAGAAAAGGAGACTGGCCACATGACAGATGACCGCGCATCAACTCGAGAGACTGAATGTGACAACGAGGACCCGGGACCACCTCACTTACTGAAACGTGAGCCCACAAGAGAAGAAAAGACAGCAGAGGCCTACGCAGAAGGTCACGACGCCGATATTCCCTCTAGTCTGGGCTATGTACTCGATGAGCGCGGCGAACAGCGAAGGAGACAATCCCTAGCAAGACAGAGACGGACATCAGACGCGCGGAAATCGACTACGAGCAAAAATGGACATGAAGATGTTGAGAAGGGCCCTCAAACAAACGAGCCGGATGGTGGGGAGACTTCAGAGGACGAGAATGTGGTTTGGTGGGATGGCGACGACGATCCTCAAAACCCATACAACTGGCCAACCTGGAGGAAAGTCATGACATGCACACTGATCAGTGCCATGACATTCGTCACCCCCCTTGCTTCATGTATGATTCTTCTCCGACCTTGTCTTCAGCGAAAACTAATTCTTCTGCCGTAGCTATCTTCGCCCCAGGTGTGCCAGAACTCATGAAAGAGTTTAAAAATGACAGCCCCTACCTAGCCTCCTTTGTCGTTTCCGGTCAGTGAACAACCCCCTCGTTCATAAGCAGAAATTAGGCCAACAGAAAGTTCCAGTCTACGTGCTCGGCTTCGCAGCAGGACCCCTCCTCTGCGCTCCTCTCAGCGAGATCTACGGCCGCACGATAGTCTACCATGTCTGCAACTTCTGTTTCATTTGCTTCAACATCGGCGCCGCCTTCGCCCCGACTCTAAACGCTCTCATCGTCTTCCGGTTATTCGCAGGCATCTTCGGCTCATGCCCCATCACTAACGGGGGCGGCTCCATCGCCGACATGATCCGTCAGGAGAAGCGAGGTGTCGCCATGTCCGTCTTCAGTATCGGACCTCTCCTCGGTCCGATCGTAGGCCCGGTTGCTGGTGGGTTTTTGAGTGAAAGCGCGGGGTGGCGCTGGACGTTCCGATTACTCTCGATCGTGTCAGGCGTCATTAGCATCATCATGGTCATTTTCCTCAAGGAGACGTATGCGGCCGTCATTCTGGACAAGAAAGTTCGTCGGCTCCAAAAGGAGACGGGGAACAAGATGCTGCGATCGAAGCTTGACATTGGTCTTTCATCAGCCGATTACTTCAAGCGCGGTATCGTTAGACCTCTCAAAATGATCGCCTTCTCGCCAATCACTCAAATATTGTAGGCTCATCTATACCCGCCCCCTTGATACTTGGCTGACCCTTCGTATCAGTGGCTTCTACATCGCCGTCGTATACGGATATCTGTACCTCATGTTCACCTCCATTACGTCCGTCTTCATGCTTCAGTATCAATTTAGCGCCGGTACAGCCGGTCTAGCCTTCCTCGGTCTAGGTGTTGGCTCCATGATCGGCGTGGTATTCTTCAGCATCACTTCAGACAAGTATGTGAAAAAGAAAGCGGCCGAGGCCGATGCAGCCGCAGACGAAGCTGGAACAGCTCGCGAGGGAATGAAGCCCGAATACCGGCTGGTTTCGCTTCCGGCCGGCGCTCTTTTCCTTCCCGCAGGCCTCTTCATCTATGGCTGGACAGCGGAGTACGGTGTGCACTGGATCGTACCAATCCTTGGCACTTCCATCATTGGTGTTGGCAACCTCATCATCTTCATGGCGTTGCAGCTTTATCTGGTTGACTCGTTTACCATCTATGCGGCTTCCGCGCTGGCAGCGAATGCAGTCGTGCGGTCCGTGGCTGGCGCTGTTCTGCCTCTTGCTGGTCTGAAGATGTATGAGGATTTGGGCGTGGGTTGGGGAAACAGTGTTCTCGGATTTATTGCGGCAGCTTTAGTGCCCGTGCCGTTCTTGATCATAAAGTATGGCGAATATCTTCGGAAGAACTTCGAGGTGAAGAATTTGTAAATTTAAGGAAATGTTCGATGGCTGCGAGAGACGTACATTGCATGTGAAGTTGAAATGGTCAAAAGCCGTTCTTCACTGGTCTCCGCATCCATACATCAGACTTGGACAGAGCACCCATGTGAGTTCATCCCTTCCTTGCGACTCCGACCACTCCGCAACTCAGTCAAGACTGGATGGTATAGTTGGGATCAAGATGTCAATATAGATCGAACGACTGGAAGGTGATATCTGCTTTATTCATTTGTGTAATTCATACTCGCGTCAAAGGGCATCGTGGCCCACCATCGTCTATCAGGATTTAACTAGGTACTTTGATTCCTCCCATACGCCAACAGCATTTTCTATTTCCCTCACATGCAATTTAGTTCAACATACCGAGACCCAGGTGCTCAGGGTCGGCCTTGACAATACGGATGGTGTTGGTGTTGCCCATGCCGCCCTTCCAGCCCTGAACAACGACAACAGTGTCGCCCTTGCTGACGATGTTAAGCTCCAGAGCGTTCTCGACAGCCCACTTAATGCGGCGGTCGACATCCTCCTGCCAGTTGACCTTGCTGAAGTCAGGCTTGGCCTCGGGGAACAGGAAGGGGTAAACGCCACGGTACAAGTGAGCGTAGCGGGAAGCAGAAGGGTTTCTTGTGACCATGAAGATGGGGCAGACAGGGCGGTACTTGGAGAGAAGGCGAGCGGAGTCACCAGAGGTGGACAGGACGATGATACCACCGGCATTCAGGTCGAGAGAAGTCCTGACAGCAGCCATGGCGCAAGACTCGACGACGCTGACGGGACGCTTGACCAGAGTGCACATCTCCTCGAAGTGCGAAACGTAGGGGATCGTGTTCTCCGCCTTGAGGCAGGCCTCGTGCATCTCGGAAACGGCTTCGTTAGGGTAGCTACCCTTGGCGGTCTCGCCAGACAACATGACGCAGTCGGCACCGTCAGTGATGGCGTTGCCAACATCGCTAATCTCGGCACGGGTAGGGCGAGGGTTCTTGATCATGGACTCGAGCATCTGGGTGGCGCAGATGACGGGCTTGCCGGCCCTGTTGCACAGAGCAATCATCTTCTTCTGGGCGGCGAAGACCTCGGCGGCGGGGATCTCAATACCGAGATCGCCACGGGCGACCATGACACCGTCGGTCTCCTGGAGAATCTCCTCGAAGTTGTTGAGACCCTGACGGTTCTCGATCTTGGCAATGATCTGGATGTGCTTGCCCTCCTCGCCAAGGACGTCACGAATGTCCGTGATGTCCTGGCCGCGGCGGATAAATGAGGCGAAGACCATGTCGACGTTGTTCTTGACACCAAACCTCAGGTCGTTCTTGTCCTTCTCGGAGAGAGCGGGAAGATCGACATCGGTGTTGGGCAGGTTGACACCCTTCTTGGAGGAAATGAAGCCGTTGTTGCGGGCGCGGACCTGGACGGTCTTGTCATCGACGACCTTGATGACATCAAAAGCCAGAACACCGTCGTCAACGTAGATGATACGGCCGGGCTCGATGACCTTGGTGATGTTCTTGTAGTCAACGTACCTGCGCAGAAGTGTTAGCGGCCGAGAGAAAGTACGTGAGGCAGGGATATTACGTACATGTTCTCGGTATCGCAAGCAGTGGCGTATTGGTCGTCGGTGGTGAAGTTCATGATCTTGCCGGCGGAGATGGGGATATCAGCGTCGTCCTTGGTGTTGCCGGTGCGGATCTCGGGGCCCTTGGTGTCGAGGGCGATGGCGACCTGACGGCCGGGCTGAGCCTTCTCAGCGGCGCGAGCATTGTCAATGACGGACTGGTGGTACTCGTAGCTGCCGTGCTGTTGGTGATTAACATGTTAGCCGATTGCTGTCAAACAGGGAGAGGCAGCGGGGTGGCTCACGGAGAAGTTCATGCGCACGACGTTCAGACCGGACTTGCGCAGAGCGTTGATGGCCTCAACGGAGTTGGTCTTGGGGCCGATGGTGCAGATGATGGAAGAGCGGCGGTAGTTCTTCTCGGGCTGGTAGGCAGTGTCGAGGCTGGAGAGCCAGGCGATCTTTCCGCCGACATCAAGGTGGTCCTGAGCAGTGGCAGCCATTGTGAAGATTTGGCGGCGGGGTATCGATTTCGAAGGGAGAGGTGGTTGAGCTGGCGTCGTGACAATCTCTGGTCTGCGGCAGCTATTAGATCCTGCTTGGTCGACAGGCAGTGGAGGGTTGGAGGAGGAAGAGGGATGATGTGAGGAGAGTGGGAGTGGGAGGACAGTGAGAGATAAAAAAAAAAAAATCTAATGGCTGATGGATGGGTGAGACCCTAAAGTACAAGATTTATGCAGACAGGGAGCCTCAACCAAGATGGGTATTTGTTGAAGGACGGGGGGGAAGACAGAGCAGAGACAACAGACGTCAGGACAGGGCAGGCAGACAAGACACACGAGGTGGGAGCAAGAGAAATAATTTGTTGCTTGGCCCAGACCGAGTGAAGAAGCTGCTTGCTGTCCGTCTGAAGATTGCCGCTGCTGCTGCTGTGGTGGTGGTGGTCGGCGTCGGCGGTTTCCCGGTAGCGCTGGCTGGCGCTGGACCTTGGTGCGGTGCTGCTGCCCCTCGTTGGTTTCCATTGACTTTTTGGGGTCGGGTGGGAAAACTGCCCCTCAATTCAACGCAGTGGCAGCAATCAGCCAACGTTGCTAACAGAACCCAGCAGCTTTGGCAGCGCCGGGCACCCAGCACCACCGGGGAGCCCCACCAACATGAGGTGCTGTGACAGCACCCTCGTCCCTTCCTCACCTCACCTTTCCCTGACGGGGACCCTGTTCATGCCCATCCTCTGGTATGTGCGCACTTGCCCTTTTCCCGCCTCACCTCACCTTTTTTCTCTGGTCTTCCCACTGCTCGGCACGCACGTTCTGTGTAGGTACATTGCACACCGGCGCAAACCCGGCAGTACACGTAAATAGAATGCCCAGCCGGAACAGGGTGACGCGAGACCCAAGGTCGGGTAAGGTGAGGTCAGGCCAGTGAAAGTGCCAGGCGGAACTGGGAGAGAAAACGGAAACAGGAACAGACGCAGAAACAAGACTGGCAGGGGTGTAGACGTGGGATGCAGTGCTGATGCTGGTGCTGGTGTTGATGCGGCTCGTTCCACTTACCTGAGCCAAGCTATTTATTCTCTCGTCGACGCTCGAGCGTGATGCTGTCCAACGTGAAGTGATTCGGAAGCGGTACGGCGGAAAATAAAAATAAATGATGAAGAGAAGACCGCAAGAGAGGGAACCCCGCGAACAGTAGGTAGTTATGGGAGGAGGAGGTAGTAGAAGACACCGGCGGGGATGGCGGAACGGGGAGCATGGACGGGATGGGATGTGAGGGATTTCAATAGCATTGTTAGTTTCGGCCTTTCTTTCGTGTTTTTTTTTTTTCTTCTTCCCACCTTCCCTTCCCAAGTTCCCCTTCAACAGTCCCATCCCTCGCTCGTCTCCGGCCATTTGGTCCGGGTCGCATCCTCTCTGCCTCTGCCCAAGTCCACGAGTTCCTGGCAGTGTCCAATCTCTGCTGTCCCTTCTCCCACTCTGCGACGGAGCTCCGTTTCCTTGGGCGACCTTGGCTGGGCGCTGGGCCATAAAGCCTCAAACACTCAACAAACCAGAGCTCATGCTTTTGACACACAGCTATTTCCAACGGGTGCGGCAGCGCCAGCCCGACCCCTCCAAGCCCCTCCATTGCTGGGCACCTTGGCTCTCCAGCAGGGCTCCCCACCAGCTAAAAAAAGGGAAAGCGTCGCAGTGGAGAGGTCCCCTGGTCCACTTGGGGTGCTTCCTGGCCTGTCCGCGGAGTGTCCAATGCCCTCGTCAAAAAGATAATTGGTAGCTCCGGCCCTCCAGAATCGACGGGGCACTGAATCTGAACCGCGTAGGAGGAAAAGTCCTCCAAGACCCAAGGCACAAGGTCCAAGGTCCGCACCGGATCGCCCAATCCCATCGTCGTGACGCGAATCAAATTGTCCCGATAACGGTACCATGCACCGAGTCGCGTCCTGCGCCGCCGCTTATCGGCCGTCCAGGCAGGGGAGCGCCTACGGGCAGACCGTTGAGGAGGCTAAAAAGGGAAAACCCGTCGAAAAGACTCGAAGCGAGAAATATGCAACAAACAGAGTTCGTCGGGTAACCGATGAGAGCAACCCGACCCCACTTGGAGCTGACTTCAGGGCCACGTGACTTTAACAAGCTTGGTTCCACTGAAACGCGAGCTCCGTATCGAGGTACGTTCCTCGAGGTACTTGACCGTCTGAGAGAGGTACTTCTCTGAAAGTCGCGCGCTCCTTATCGCCGCAGACACCTCGCTGGACGGTGCCACGATGAACATGAACGGCCCACCCTCGGCGGCAGCCCGGCAGCCTGAGGCCTGTCAGGTACCTAAGCGGACGCAGTAGCGCACAGTCCACGCGAGCTCTGCACCGCTCACCGACCACCTCAGACCAGGCACAGCACTCGCTGCACCAGTCGCCGCCAGCCCAGCCTCCTCCCGTGGGGTCCTCTCAGGTGCGAAAAGTGTCCACCCTGGTGGTGTGCCAGACGAGCCTTGTCCCATGACAACACCCTTTGTCTCCAAAACCCAAGCGACGATACCGCCTCTTCGACACCAACAAAACCCAAAACGCAAAGGAGACTAGAAACACGCAAACTCCTCAACCGACGACGCCAAAAAAAGAAACAGAAACAACAAACCTGAATCTTCAAGATGGTTGGTACCACCTCCTTCCCCCCGTTTCCGGCCGCGCGGCGAGTCCTCCTCGTGCGTGCTCGCTCGCTGCCTCGTCTTCGACTTGCTTGCGCAGTCTTAACCTCCGTATAGCTCCTCAACTTGCTGACTCTGGGGCTGTGGTCGAAGTTTGGGCGTCTGACTCACTACGCATTCGATGCGGTTCTCAGTTGGTCCCCCCCCCCCCCCCCCCCTCTCTTACCGCCCCGATCCGTCGGACGACAACCGGCTGATGCTTTTACCTACAGTTTCCGCCTTCCTCGCTGGCATGAAGCGCTCGACAGGCCTTACGTGAGTATCGATCCGAACTGGACAGGACAAAACTGTCATTCGCAGGTGCAAATCTGCGTCAAGAGAATGCGTGGCAGCTGACAAGTGCCCATTCTGGGAATCGTCAGACCCAGTTTCAAGACTGACAGAGCCGCGGGCGAGAACAAGGACATGTCGAAGTGGATTGACAAGTATCTCGGCGTCGGCGAGTGGGTGATGGACCAGTCGGTTGCGATCGCCGGCTCCAGCGGATGGTTTGAGCGTACGCGGTAGATGGACGACGATGACTGCTCCTCCTCCTCCCCCCTTTCACGAATTTCGACGGCGCGACGACTATTCCAACGACCATTCCAATTTTCTCGTCTATTCGGCCATTTTTCTTGCAAATATTGGCGCGGCAATACTCGGCGGCTGCGTGGGGGATTCGGCACCTGGGTGAACGCTCGGCGAGGGTCGGGTGGTCGGGGCGTGGCGCCTCGGCGGGCACCCGGTCGGTGTTCTCGATTTCGGACAAAACTCTGCTCCCCGAAGATGTTACGTGCGATGCTGGAATCGTGCTGCGGGGGCTATCAAATGTCGTTGGGCATGGTGGACGAGACGGCGTTCTCGTCGCCCAGCTTTTCTTTATAAAAGCCTCTGGCGCAGGCTCCCCCGTGTATCCTTACCACCGGACCTTTAGACCCCACTTTCGGGATCGTCCTCGTCGCAAAACACAGATATAGCCGAGGTTACCAACCAATCCAGTGCGCCACAGTTGCAGCTCACTTGTACGTACCCGCGACTTTACCTAAATTGCCTCGTGACGGGGAGCACATGGGGACGGGCGAACTGTGGGCTTTGATGCAAATCGATTCCTAGGCATTCCGATAAACGCCGTTCAAACTCACTATTCGTGGGGTATCCTGTCCTACGTGCCCTGTCCTATCCAATGCCGTTTGCCATAATGTAAGTAATCCAATGCAGTCGTAGTTAGGGGTCCTCCCCGCAACTCATCATCCATGCCGTGTGCTCTCGACCAGTCACCGCAAGTCCCTCGAATGTGATCCATCAGCGCTCCCTCAATCCGGCCAACAAGACAATCTACAGATTATGCTCAGCCAAGAACTCTGGTGGCACTTCGTTGTCGCTGTCTCGTCTCGAGGAAGCTCCAATGGGCTTGGCGTGTGGTTGTGCGTCGTCATGCTCTTCGAGGTGCGATACGAGCAAATCAGGCGGTACTTCGTTGTCACTCTCGTCGTGGTGGCTACCAACAGAATTCGTCTCGACGGCATCGGCATCCTTCTCGTTGCGTTCTTGTTGGCCTTCATCATTTGGCCAGGGTTCCTCGACATCACCAACCTCCGCCCTGGGTTGTGGGAGGCTGCTACGAAGCAAGCGCTCAGCTTCTCTAAACGCCTCGAGCTCAGCGCCGATGGCGCATATCAGGAGGTTCCAGCTGTTCTTCTCCGCAGTCCGCATATGTTCCTCGAGCTCCAGGATCACCTTGCCCATCCTGGGTAGCATCGACTGAACGGCCTCTTCCTGCATCCGCGGGGTCTGTTTGCCCTTCTCATTCACGCTGCCGCTTAGTGACTTCCGCAGGTCGGCCTCGAACGTGGTGATGAGGTCGACGGTTTCCTGCCACAATGCCGTGCCCTGGTCGAGTGCCTCACGATCCTTGTCAACCTGGGCCTTCCGTCGCTCCAAAAAGTCGACCTCACTTTCCCACCAGTCTTTTGCCATGCTAAGCGTACGCCGGGCGGGTATCATGCGAAAGAAATCAGCGCCCCCAGGCAAATCGTTCGCCCCGTTAGATGAACCAGGGTCAGTACGTGATACAGCCTCGACTACGTCGGGATCGAGAGGCTCAATGGGGGGCCGGTGGAGTAAAGACGCAACCTCGCCCTCGACCTCCTTCAGCGCACCTCTGTACCCGCTCAAGCCGGCCTCTCGGCGATTGCGGACATCCGCCATTTTACGTTCGAGCCATCGATGCCTGTTTCTCATGCCAACGAGCTTCTCCTCTAACTCACGAATCTCCTGGCCCAAGGATTCATGCTGGTCGCCAAGGTCTCGAAGCTCTTTGCCCAGCGGCTCTTCCTCATTGTCTGCAAGGCTACGAAGCTCTGCAGATATGCTTTCTTTACGACTGCAAAGGTCACCCAAATGCGAAAGTGCCTTTTTGCGCTGTGACAGCGCGGATTCGATGTAGGAGTTCTCTTCGGACTTCAAGTCAGTCAAGTACGTTAGAGCACGCCGCAGGCCTTTGCGTGCGGTCTGAAGGCCTTGAGGCCCCGAGGTCTTCGGTTGCCGAACAGGTATGATGTCGCCACGAGCGGTCGCGCGCACTGGTGGATCGAGCGATGCCATCATCCGCGACTTTGATGATGCTGTAGAATAGAATGTCCCCGTGGGCGTACTACTCCCTGAGTCACTCCAGGCGTCCTGTCCACCTGTGGCAATGGTGTCTGTCGACTCATTGCTAGGCGCTAGTCCCGTGGCCTGCATATCCAGCAATTGCTGTACTTCCTTCTGCAACGCTCGCTCCCGATGTTGTAGGTTGCGCCATATTGAATCACCTCTGGACGAGGAGCTTGAACCGCGCGAACTCTGATCGAACAGAATGCTCCCGAAACTGACTCGGCTCGGCGCCATGCCCCCAGCCGCATGACTACTGCGACCGGCTTTGGAACCTTCTCTAGAACTTCTGCCCTGCGGTGGATTTTGAACCAGAATCGAGGCGGCGATCGGCGGTGGAGGGCCGGCGAACAAGGCCTTAGCCCTGGGCTTCAGTTTGGAGATAGACCCAGCGGGACTGAGGGGGTCTTCGTCCAAAACATCGTTATCCCACGGGTCCACAGGAGATGGAGAGCGGCGTCTTGACATTGTTATGGGTGTTCGCGGCGACTCTGGAAGCAGAGCGTCGTGCGGTCGTGGGGACAGTTCGTCGAGATCGTAATCGTTTGCACGTCTTTCGGCAGAGATATGCAGCGGCAGGAGAGGCGATTTGTTTCGGCTCAGCGAGAGCCGATCAAAGAATCTTGGGGAGTCTGGGGCCATCAAGACACATGGACGATGCCGACAGGCCTGTCGGGCTGTTTCAGCGACAAATCGGCAGAAATGGGGTGGAATGGCGTAATACTATGAATGATGACAGCTAAGATGTACGAGTAAGCAAGTTGTCGGGCGCGGAAGCGAAGTTGATGATATGGGCCAGCACGGCTTGAGAATCCACGGGCTGCTATGGGCTACGGCAACGATTTGTCACGAAAGCCAGCAACTGAAGGTAAATGTGTCGAGCTCACGAGCTCCGAGCATGTGCCACGGTTCGGCACGAGGCAACCCTTTCTGCTCCAGCTACAGACGTCACTGGACTTAGCTCCTTATCGCAACCTGGAACAAATATCCATTGGAAAGAAATCCGATAAGCTTATAAAGGTGACTTGCATGTAAGCATTGATTCACTGGAGCAAATGCTTGTGGAGTACCTAGTGGCTCAAGTGTTATGTAAGGCCAGTCATTACTCAGAGCCCAAGCTCGGTCCAACCCAACACAGCAGAGAAAGTCTGGTCTGAGGTCTCCAGTCTTTTATTTCCCACAAACTTCCATTCCACTGGATCTACCTAGCTGGGGATGGGCCCTCAACGTGACGTTTTGAAGGCACCTCTTCCTTGTTTCCCATGTGTTTTCTTCTTTGTTTTACGGGTTGGGCACCGGTCGGAAGGAGTCTCGCCCAGCCTCACATTCTGGCCCAAGAGGAAGAGTCAGTCAGGCAGCCGGCGTGCAGGTATTCCAACCCACCAGCAAGGAAGAGGTTTTGTCGCACTTGGTTCAAGCAAGGCACGGCTGGTGGGCGAGGAGCGGAAAGTCAGGTAAGGCGAGGTATTGTGCGCCATCTTGGGCAAGACAAGGTTAGGCAAGTTAAAGCCAGGGACATATCAGGTGCGGCCATGTGGAATTGGCAGCATTGGCAGCATTGGCAGCTTTGTTGGCATTGAACCGTTAGTTCCATGGAGGGAGCCATCAGGGGAGAGGGCAAGCTTCACGCAATGAGTGTTGTGCGAGACGAGACATTGGAGAGTACATTCGCGGCATCCCAAACGATTCGCAACAACGCGCATCCCTATCTCATCTGCCCCCTCCCCGTCCAAGGCCCCCGTCTCCTTGTCCAGCGCCAACAAGTCAACTGGGAGGCCGTTTTATTAGTCAGAAGTGATGCCGTAGAAGAGCGATTTTTCCTGCAGTGACGACGCGGAGCGCGCGGACGGAGGCCAAGACAAAGTTTGTGTGTTCGTATTCCGGAGCGTCCAGACATCACCACCGTTCGTCGTCAGTCTTGCCCATGGTCTGTCTCATTACTCTCTTGCTCCTCTTGATCCAGAGTACTTTGACTCTTTACAGCCAAGTACGTAGCATCAGGACCCTCGTGTCTTGTGCGCCGAGTTGAGGCACGGTACCTTGCCTGACTTACTCGAACACAGGCATCGGCTGGTGTTGCTCTGGTCTGTCCCTCGCCGCGTGCCGTGTCATTCCGGGCTCCTTGGACAAGCAGGTGTTTTTGTTCTACTCTCGTCCGTTTTGCCCTGTGCTGGAGGCTCCACGCAACCTGCATACTTTACCTTTACTTACCTAGGTACTCTACATACATCACGGCCACTTGCCCTGACCAGCAAACATGCATTTCCTGGGCCATCGCCGGTCGGCGTCGCAGCAGAGCGTCGGCGACAAGGAGAAGCAGGAGGAAGAACAACAGCAGCAGCAGCACAAGCGACATTCCCATCGGCTCAGCGCAACTTCGGCGCTCTGGCAAGCGGCCCAGGCCTTGGGCTCCATTGGGGCCCCTGCCAGCAGCACTGCTGCGGCCAACGCCATCAGCCAGAGCCAGAACCAGAGCCGTAGCCATAGCCGGAGCCACAGCCAGGCCAGCCTCAGCGTCAGCGCCAGCATGGACATGGACGACGCTACGGCGGCCACCGATTCCCTCCACCATTCGCTGCCCAATCCGGTACCCTCACCCTCTGGTGCCTTGTCATCCCACTCTCAGCAACAGCAGCAGTCGCCGCGGTTGCAGTACCAGCTGCAGCCCGAACACCAGCACCAGCACCACCACCACCAGCAGCAACACCAGCATCAGCGGCATCTGTCGCCCAACCGCGACCCCAATCATCCTCCTTCCATAACCCTCTCTCCTTCTCCAACTTCATCTCCTCAATTCGCCTCAGGAGCCGCGCCTGCGACTGCGACTGCGACCGGGCCCCTTGCGCCCAAGAAACACGCCGTCGCCAACTTCTACTACGAAGACGACGCCGAGCACCTGAATCACCACGACCGCGGCCTCAACATCGCCAACGCCGCTGCCGCCCCTCCTTCTCCCCTCGCCGCTGCCGCTGCCGCTCCCGACTCCGCTTCCTCCCGTCCCCTCCAGCCTCGCCATTCCCACTCCTACTCGCACTCTTCTGACCTCTCGCATTCGCCCACTCACTCCCATTCCTATTCCTACTCCCACTCCCCTTCCTATCACTCCCGCTCTCATTCATATTCTCAGCAGCAGCAGCAGCAGCAGCGTGCTTCCATTCCCGCCGCGCTGCATCCGGTCCATGGCCACCAGCTGCACCACCATCATCACCACGATTCGACCTATTCGCTGCCTGCACACCCCACTGCGACTGAGACATCAGGGCCGCCGGGCCTTTCCCCCTCCGTCACTCATCTCTCCTCGTCCTCCCACGCGCCGTCCTTCTCCGTCGCGGCCATGAACCAGCAACAACAACCGACACCTCAGCAGCAGCAACAGCCGCCGCCGCAGCAGCAACAGCAGTTTTCCTCGGCCACCCCGCGTCGAACCAACACATACGGCTCCCAGCACGACGAACTGCACATGCCTGCTGGCATGATGCAGCACGGCCAGCTATCGCCCCGCGAATACTCGTCCACCTCCGCCGCCCCCGCCGCTCCCCAGATCAAGCTGGACCAGGCCTCTCCGAACGCCCCCCAGTTCCAGAGCACATCGTCGGTGCCCAACGTACTGCAACCCGGCGGTGCAGGTGGCCGTCCCCCCGCCATCACCGCAACCACCGCCCCGGCCATGGCTACAATGCCTCAGCAGTCGCAAGACTACCAGACCCCTTCCAAGCCCAGCTTGAGTCTCACCCACAGTTACTCGCGCTCCTCCCCCGCTGCCAACTACGAAGGCGCCGCAACATTCGCGCCCTACACCCCCACGACCCCCAGCGGATCCGGTTCTCAATTCATGTCGCCGCCAGATCAAAAATACAATGCTCCCGGCTCTCAGCGGAACATTTCGAACACTCCGCTAGGCTTGGCTGATATTCGGCCCCGTGCCGACTCTGGTATGTCGGATGGCGTGCCTGGCAGCACCGCCTTCGATCTCGCCAATGTCCAGCCCGGCACGAGCAACTATCTTGCTCCTTGGGCACTCTATGCCTTTGACTGGTGCAAGTGGCCGCCTCAGGGCAACGGAGCCGGCAAGCTCGCCGTCGGTAGCTATCTGGAGGACGGACACAATTTTGTAGGGCCCGGATTTACCCCATTGGCCAGCCTAGGACTATGCTGACTTTTTTATCGTAGATTCAAATCCTCGATACCCAAATGGTGCCGACCCCCAACGACGTCTACCAGCCCGGAACTCCAAAGTTCAATCTCGAATTCTCAAAGGTTGCCGAAGCCACACATTCGTACCCCGTAACCCGCCTCCTATGGGAACCGCCCTCTTCGCAGAAACAATCCACCGATCTCCTTGCGACATCCGGCGATCACCTCCGATTGTGGTCTTTGCCCTCGGAAAGCCCTGTGTCCCAGAGCAACTCGATCAACCGACAAGGCAGGGATCCCGGCGTCACAAAGCTCACCCCTTTGGCGCTTCTCTCCAACTCCAAAACCCCGGACCACACTGCGCCGCTGACCTCATTGGACTGGAACACGGTCTCCCCAAGCTTGATCATTACTTCGAGCATAGACACGACCTGCACAATCTGGGACATCCCCTCATTGACGGCGAAGACGCAATTGATTGCTCATGACAAGGAGGTTTATGATGTGCGCTTCTGTGCCAATAGTGTGGATGTGTTCGTGAGCTGTGGACAGGACGGCAGTGTCCGCATGTTCGACTTGCGCAGTCTTGAGCATAGCACAATTATATACGAGCCCACGGGCAAGGATGACCGAGGTACGTCGTGTGAATTACAGAGTCACCTCGCGCCTTTGCTAACCCGATTTCACAGATGCCAATGGCGGTCGGATCAGTCCTACCCTGGCCCAGCAGACCATGTCGAACCCTCCTCCTTTGCTGAGACTGGCGACGTCGCCTCACGACACTCACTTGCTGGCTACGTTTGCGCAGGACTCCAACGTTATTCGCATTCTGGACGTGCGCCATCCTGGACAGGCCTTGTTGGAACTTCGCGGCCACGGCGGTGCGCTCAACAGTATCGAATGGTCGCCCCTTAAGCGAGGCGTCCTGGCTTCCGGAGGAGACGACTGCCAAGTCTTGCTCTGGGATGTCTACAACAACAACCACTCCCTCAGTGGCGGTCCTGCTGCCAATGGCGCCGGCCAGCCCGATAGCACACGAAGCCCATTCGCTAGCTGGCAGTGTGATTACGAAGTCGGCAACCTTGCGTGGGTACCACATCTCTCCAGCGACCAAGGAGAGTGGTTGGGAGTAAGCGCAGGCAGGGGTCTTTGGGGTGTCAAGACATGCGGGCGGTCTGGTGTCTGAAGAGCGGGATGACGAAGAGTGGCATCATCTGGCCGTCTTGCTACCCTGTTCATAGATCTGGCTGGTCAATTGTGGTATATGCATCGCGAAGCCTGGCGTTTGGGAATGGGCTTTGAGCCACTTGTGGGAGGAATGCTACCGTGGTCGGAGCTTCGTACCTTACGGTTTCTCACAGTGCGGACGAAGAATCTTGCCCCCCGGCTCAGCACGGCTTCTCGGTTGGTGGTCAGAAACAAAATCTTGGAATGGCGGATGGCTATATACCGGCGGGCATAGGGGAAAGGAAGGAGGTGGATTTGAAATGTCATCATCATTGTGCGGTGTCTTTCCTGCACAAAAAATGTTGCAAAGTACTTCCGGACTTCAAAGCCTTGCCAGTGGTGAACCGCTGGCCATTGTGACGATGGCTTTGCCCCAAATCTTCCGATCCACCATATCTCTCAGCGCCCGAGGTACACTATGAAGCCCATAATAATGCGTATCGTAAACCACGGGTTGTATACTCCCGCTTTCCATCAACGGCTGAAGCCCATCCCAGATGGCCTTTTGCTCCTGAGGATACCGACGAGAACTTTCGCCATACCGCTGCGTGCCTCTATCAGCAAACGGACAATGCTTGAGTGAAAGGAGGAACCCACATAGCCAATGAGCGAGACTTGCTTCAGAAGAACGCGATTCATAGCTACTCGTTCCATGTTGTCTTGTATACCTGCAAAACCAACAACCAACACTTTCCCCCGATGAGCGATGCATTTCAAGCTAGGGTCAACGAGGCCGACGGGATCAAAAACAATATCAGCTCCTTTGCCATCAGTCAATTCTAGGACTTGCTCCCACCATGCCGTGTGTTCGAGGTAGTTTACGCAAGCATGAGCTCCGCACCGCGTAGCCACGGTGCATTTGGCTTGGGACCCAGCTGTACCGATTACACGACAACCCAGAGCGGCAGCAATTTGGACAGCCATGGTGCCCAAACCGCCTGCTGCAGCGTGTACGAGAACTGTTTGGCCAGCTTTGATGCCGGCTTGCATAAGTGCGGCAAAAGAGACGGGTAGCGTCGCTGCCAACCCAGCAGCCTGCGGAAACGTCCATTTGGCTGGCATGTGATGCAGAGAATCTGAACGAGGAAGACATATGAATTCGCTGTATGAGCCAGTGTGCCCTCCAAAGACTCTGTCGCCAGGGCGGAAGCCCGAATCCGATGGTGCCGAGACAATTACTCCCGAGAACTCAAGACCCAATATGAATGGTGGCCGGACCAAAGATTGGTTATTCTGATGTTTGCCTTTCGCCTGCACGCGGCCCCGTTAGCCGATGGGCACAGCAACTTGAAGGGAAGCACATGCATAGAGCGTATCCACATAATTGATGCCGGCAGCCTTCACTTGGACGAGCACCTCATTCGAATTGGGAACAGGTCTCTCGACCTCAGCGACCGTGATCTCGTCAAAGTCCTGGACTCGATCAGTCTGGTCTGTTAACATTGTGGGCGACCCACTGACCTTGACAAAGTCGTTGATTACTATCGCTTTCATGTTTGAACTTGGCGACATGACAGGCTTGCTACAAAAACTACCTTAACTAGTAGTATCCGGGGAGCAATAGCACACTGAAATATCGAACGAAAACCGGCAGTGAACATTAAGATGCCATCAGTGATTGAAGCTTCGAGACTGGGGAAGTTTTACGCAGCATTCTCGTGCGGAGGTCGCTAGGTATTCTGTTTGAAAGATTCCCACTGCTGCTGGACATAAAGAGGCCGAGGCTTGGGCCGGCTCAACCTCTCTTAGACTGACTGTATCGGGGAGAACGACCTGTGGTTCGGTAAATCTCCCCTGGTATCCCTTGCTAGGTGCTCGCGGCGCCTTTGCAGCTGGGCTTACTGAAAGACACGTACTCAGGTGCCTTACCTAAGGTAAGGTAAGGAACTGACCTCAGCACTTATTCTTCCCACCTTTGTGGGGCACCTTGATTGCCTTCAGCACGCTGCACAGGCGAACCACAACCGGCCTGCCTCAGGTATCTTTTGACGCTAAACCGTATTCAGACGGAATCTGGGCCTCCTTCGCGTGAAGGTAACCATGGCTGAGCTTTCCGTCCTCGACTCGTCCTACAATTTATTCTCAATCCTTTGCCTTCCCAACCCAGCCGTCGACTGTATGGTTGCTCCTTCCCCTCGGTTGTCTTTCTTACGTCCAAATATTTAATACAAACCAACCCCTTGGAAGAGTGCCAGCCTCGAAGTGGCCTTCTCTTCTCTACAACTCTGCGCCAGCAGAGCCAAACGAAACCTGTCTTCGCCTGACGTCGCCATCCAAAAACTTGAGGCCAACAACGTTCGCTTCTTCTAATTGCCTTCAAGATGGCTTCAAACGACCACAATCGATACGATGACTCGGACGACGAGGATGACTTCAACCCTGCGCCTGCCGATCTCTCTGACGACGAACCTAGCCACAACTCCGGTCAGCGACATGCGGGTAGCGATGCGCGAGAGAGCAGCCCTGCTGCTGACGATGACGACGCCGCCGCTGCCCCCAAATCTCGACGAGTAGATGACGATGAGGATGATGAGCAAGACGATGAGGAGGGTGGCCAAAATGACGATGACGAAGAGGACGACGAGGATGAAGAAGACGAGGATGATGTTCAGCAGGTAAGCCTTCCGCTTTCGCAGTTCGCTTTCCTTGTTCCTTTGAACAGGGGGATACGTCAAGCTTCGAGCATCTGGCCGACTTGTTCTGCGTTTCCTCCGCAGATTGATACACTGCTAATGTTTTCTTTACTCTACAGGGACATCGTCGCAAGCGTCGCAGGGATCGTCGCGCCGTCTTCTTCGATATCGAGGCCGAGGTCGAGGACGAAGAAGATGGCGAGGATGAGGAGAAAGATGGTGAAGAGATAGAGGACTTCATCGACAACGCTCATCCTGACGACATTGCCGAAAGTGGAGGCCTCGACGATGACCGAAGGCACCGCGAGCTGGATCGCCGACGCGAGATGGAGTCCAGCATGGATGCTGAGAAGCAGGCTGAAATTCTTCGACAGCGCTACGGTAACCGTCGCCCCAACAAGGGCTTCGGCGATTCCACTGTTGTCCCCAAGCGCCTCCTGATGCCTAGTGTGGAGGATCCTACGATCTGGGCTGTTAGGTGCAAGGAGGGCAAGGAGCGAGAAGTCGTCTACTCAATCATGAAGCGTATCGATGAGCGGATGGGCACCAAGGATGAGTTGGCTATCATTTCGGCATTCGAACGTGGCGGCCCAACCTCCGTCATGAAAGGCTACATCTACGTCGAGGCCAATCGTTCAACGGATATTATGGTTGCGCTAGACGGCATGTTCAACGTCTACCCTCGGTCAAAGATGATTCTCGTCGACATCAAGGACATGCCCGACTTGCTCCGTGTGACCAAGACGCCCACTCTCGAGCCCGGTGCCTGGGTACGGCTTCGCAAGCCAGCCAAGCACGCCGGTGACCTGGCGCAAGTCATCGACGTTACCGAGAATGGTCTTGAAGCCCGAGTCCGCTTTATCCCGCGTCTTGACTACGGCATGAGAGATGATGCCCTTGCCGCCCTTACCTCTGATGGCAAACGGAAGCGCCCCATTGGCGTGCCTGGACCAAGACCGCCACAGCGTTTGTTTAACGAGACGGAGGCCCGAAAACGTCACCCCCGGCATATCCAAGGAAACCCGACGACCAAGGTTTGGACATACATGGGTGATGAGTTTGAGAACGGCTTCCAGGTGAAGGATATCAAGATCCAGCAGCTAGTTGTCACGGACGTCAACCCTACTTTAGAGGAAGTCACTAGGTTCGCTTCCGGCGCTGAGGATGGTACCGAAAATCTCGATCTCAAAGCCCTTGCTGCCAGCCTCAAGGACAGCAACATCAACGTCACTTACCTTCCCGGCGATGTCATCGAAGTCTACGATGGTGAGCAAAAGGGCGTCGTTGGAAAAGCAACAAACGTCCAGGGCGACATCGTCACGATGCAGGTTACGGAGGGAGACCTCGTAGGTCAGGTCATTGAGGTCCCTACCAAGGGCTTGAGAAAGAGATTCAAGATCGGAGACCATGTCAAGGTTACCAGCGGCAGTCGATTCCGCGACGAAGTTGGTATGGTTGTCAAGATTTCCGAAGACCGAGTAACGTTCTTGACCGACCAAACCAACACGGAGGTCACGGTCTTCAGCAAAGATCTGCGTGAAGCCAGCGATATTGGCGGCCAAGGTGCGTTGGGTCAGTACGAGCTCTTTGACCTCGTTCAGCTGGACCCGACCACTGTGGGCTGCATCGTTAAGGTCGATCGCGAGTCAGTGGTTGTGCTCGATCAAAACGGAGACACTAGACAGGTCATGCCATCCCAAATTGCCAACAAACTCCCGAAGAGAAAGGTTGCTGTGGCTGCCGATAGAAACGGCTCCGAGATCCGGCTCGATGATGTTGTCAGGGAGTATGGCGCCCAACAACGGCAGGGCAAAATCATTCACATCCACCGCGCATACGTATTCTTGCACAGCAACAACAATAACGAGAACGCCGGTGTGTTCGTTACCAAGGCTAGCAATGTCACAACTATCGCTGCCAAGGGTGGACGCGTGCTTTCAGCGGGTCCCAACTTGGATCAAATGAACCCGGCGATGAAGCGCAACCCTGGCGGCGCAGAGAGCAAAATGGCACCTCCCAAGACTTTCGGCCGTGATCGTTCTATCAACCAAACTGTCATCATTCGGAAGGGTGGTTACAAGGGTCTTTTGGGTATCGTCAAAGATGCCACGGAAACTCACGCCCGTGTTGAGCTGCACACCAAGAGCAAGACCATCACGGTGCCCAAGGACCATCTTAGCTTCAAGGACAAGAATACCGGTGCCAAGATCGACATCAACGGACGGGGTCCAAGACCGGGCCAAGGCGGCGCTGGAGGCGGGCGTGGTGGAGACTGGCAAGGAGGACGTACACCAGTCGCCTCAAGCGGCGCGGAGAGGACGCCCGCGTGGGGTTCACGAAGTGAGTCAATGCCCAACATGAGTTGCCACGATTACTTTGCTAATATAAATCAAGCTCCTGCACCGACTGGCGGCAGAACACCTGCTTGGAAGTCTAGCAGCCAGGACTACGGATCCGGCTCTCGCACTCCCGCCTGGGCTGACGGCTCAAGGACTGCTTATGGCGATGGTAACAGAACTGCGTATGGCGGAGGTTCAAGGACTCCGGCATGGCAGTCAGGCGCAAAGACACCTGCACATGACGCTTTTGGATTGGGGTCAAAGACGCCAGCTTACGGCGGGAGCGATGCCTGGGGCTCAGGCTCGAAGACGCCTGCCTACGGAGGCTCTGCACCCACTCCCGGCGCCAGCGGTAGTGATTCATGGGGATACACCCCAGGCAACTCTGGCTACGACGCGCCGACGCCGGGTGGAAACCTCTTGGGTGCACCCACACCGGGTGCTCTCAATGCTCCCACACCGGGTGCCTATTCGGCACCCACCCCAGCGGCCGCGAGTGCTCCGACTCCTGGTGGAGGATGGCAAGGAGGCTGGGCTGCTGATTCGGCCCCTACACCAGCGGCCGGCGCTCCCACTCCGGCGGCCAGTGGTTTCGCCTCCTCTTCTGGCTATTACGGCGCCCCCACCCCTGCTGCCTATGGCGCGCCCGAGACACCGGCGGCCAGCGGGCCTAGATACACCGACGATGACTGATCAAACAGCGTCACAAGATGTTTGACGAGTTAAGGTGGCCGGTCCTACGTAATCAGATTGGCTTTACATTAGCAAACAGGAGGGACACAAGACTTGTATATTATCCGGCGTTCTCGTAGAAAGGGTATGCGCAAGAAAGAAGCGCGATTTTCAAGATAGTTTGCATCACACTTGGCTGTCGGGCGTCGGGATCAATTTCCAAACCAAATGTCGTTTACACGAAAACCAGTTCAACAAATCCCATGCCTCCATGCGTCTTGCCCGCAACCTCCAGTCAGATATTAGCAATATAGAATGCCACTGCCGGCTGGATCAATTTGTTAGGACACCTCGGATGATATCGCAGGTCACTGTTGACTGGATGAGCGACTTTACCCGCCGGCTGTTCTATCGCCGGTGGCATCGCAACCATGGTACGTGTGCTTTAGGTCTGGTCATTTGATATGTAGATGCCGTACTTTCTCCCTTTTGTTCAGGATCTTCGTTGTAGCTCTTCACAGGTATAAGTTCAGCATCTAGTGACGGATTCGGGTGAAACTCCTGCGCAAATTGATGCACATCATCTTCCATCCTCTGCTGCTCCTCTTTCGAAGCCACCTATTAACAACAGCCCCTAAGCGTCACTATGAAGGCCTCGGTGGTTGTGGCGTTGGCCAGCCTTGCCTCTGCTCACTGTACGACATTCCTATCATCTTAGGGGCACCTTGTGCTACTTACTGACCCTCTCAGATGTATTTCCATCCGTCACTTACAATGGCAAGACCACACAAGATTGGGAAGTCGTCCGCAAGACGGCGAATTACCAGTCCAACGGACCGGTCACGGACGTGACCTCCCAGCAGATGACATGCTACCAGCTAACCCCAGGTAACGAGGGTGCCACGGTGCTGGATGTGACTGCAGGATCCACGATTGGTGTGTTCAAGTTGGCATTCACGATCAAAGGCAAGCTCACTGACAATCAGTTTCTCAAAGGCTACAACGCCAAGGCGTCCGTCTCCCATCCCGGACCAGTCAATTTCTACATGGCCAAGGCGCCTTCTGGTTCCATCACAAACTTCGATGGCTCCGGAAAAGTGTGGTTCAAGGTCTACAACGACGGCCCGACAGTCACCTCTAACGGACTGACCTGGCCCACTTCAGGCAAGCACCTTCATCTCTTGTTGTGCCTCTCTCGCGCGTATTAACAATTATGCCCCAGGCAAAACGACGCTCAACGTCCAGATTCCCAGGTGCCTCGCAGATGGCGAGTACTTCCTCCGCGTCGAGCATATTGCTCTTCACAGCGCTAGTAGCGTCGGCGGCGCTCAATTGTACATCTCGTGTGCCCAGCTCCGTGTCAGCGGCGGCACAGGCACGTACAAGCCCAACTTGATGTCGTTCCCCGGCGCATATAGCCCCAACGACCCGGGTCTCGTCGTGAACATCTATTACCCCGTTCCTCAAAACTACAAAACCCCGGGAGGCGATCCACTGGTGTGTTAGGTTGCAGTGCGAGCGGCATGTCGTGGGAAAAGCCTTCAGATCTTCCCAAAGGCATCGAGAATGTCGACTGGTGTAGCCAAGGGCATGTTGACGTCCTCAAATCGTCCAATAGCACCCAGAATTCAGAGACAATGGTTAGTTAGCCATAGTAGGGAGACATCAGATCAGAGTTGTATGATACTCGCGTCACATTCAAGACCCGAACTCTGGTGTGATAACCGTTGTGCTCCTTATATCTGTGGGTCCTCGAGTCAGGGCGACACAACGTGCAATATCGAGAAATCAGACCCCGCCTGTTGTCAGCTTCCTTGATAGAATCTGGGCGCTACACTCAGCAGAACATGGAGCCCATTCTCATCCTGTTCAAACAAGGTCGAAGGGTGACTGGAACACTGGTCACCTCCATAGCTTTTCGCAGCCAGGTGCGGCTAGGTGAAGAACTTCTATCCTGCCATTTTTGGCTGATCCCCGTGGCGAAGGACGCGATGTAACCCACTACAGTAGCTTGATTGCTTAAGTCGACGGGTTAAGGTGCGGGGAAAGCTTGTGGCCTTGCGCCCCTCGCCGCCCTCGTGGCAGACATCGTGAACCCTGACCTCTCGGCAAAACGGCATGTGGTAAAAGCTCCAATAGGGGGTGTCGAAGCCCAGATGCTCGTAATACGTGTTGTTCGAGTCAAGCTCAATCTTTCTGTAATGAGGGGGCCGGACCGGCAGGAGGCCAGCGCTTATGCAAGGGCTGTCGGCTGAGGCACGTCAAGTATTGAGCTTGTCATGAAAAGACCTCATTAATGTGGTGGAAAAATTAAGGCTTGATGATGGGCAGATCCTTTGTAGCATGGCTTATCTGCATGCTGGCTGGCGAGATCAGAATAGTAGTATAAGTAGCTCCGAAGGCCCCGAAGACGTTGACTGTAATGCCGGGCATATGATCGCGCAATCATCGCTGGAACTCGCTCAGTCGCGCCCATAAGCTCTCCAACCATGTTGTCTGGTCCCTCGCTCGCTTTTCTGGCGTCAACGGCGCAACTCGTTTCGGCCGCCACTTTCACTGTGCCCAGTAAAGTGAACACCGGCGGCCTCTCTTATGCGCCTCTCGAAGCAGCACCCGTCGGAATCTCGTCAGTCCACTTGAATTTTGCGCCATGCTAGTTTGCTGATATCCGTCCAGATTTGAGTTCTTTGCCTTCCCCTCATACTTCCAGAACGTCACCGCAACAAACCAATGTCTGACCAACCTCAAGACGCTGAGCGGTGCCTGGCCACCTATCCGGATCGGCGGGACAACCCAGGACCGAGCCTCCTATGATGCCTCTTCGTCAGCGTATGTTGTGTACACTGTTGCGAGCCCAAACGATGCGCCCGCAACTCTGACCTTCGGGCCGAATTTCATGAAGCTGGCTGCGACATACGGTGGCGACGTGACTCTGGGACTGAACAGAGGCAAGAACACCATCGACAATACCATCGCAGCAGCCAAGGTCGCCGTCGCAGAGATGAAAAATCTCTATGCGATTGAACTCGGAAATGAGCCTGAGTGTAAGTTCAAAGTCCGGGATCCATTCTTAATCAAACTGACAAAGTTTATCTCAGATTGGTCGGGAGTCCAGCCGATTGCTTCTGGCACGTGGAACCCTGCCGTGGATGCCGCGTCGCAGAATAATTGGGATATCATCGTCGGAAATGCCATTGGCAAGAAGAATATCATCCAAGCCGGAAACTCAAACTCCCTTCCTCCCACGTGGGGGGCCGAAGAGTTGATTGCCAGCGGAAATGCCACGGTGAGGGAGTATGTGAAGACGTATGCCCACCACAACTATCCCGGCGGCACCGTATCCAGCTTGATGTCTCACGCGAACATTGCGACCAATATCCACTTGTAAGTTTCTGTGCCCAAATGCGTCGAAGCCTTTATGCTGAACGGTGTAAGATTCGATCGCGATATCGCCAGTGCCTTGGCGGTGAACAAGCCGTATGTCTTTGGAGAGACCAACTCAGGTGAGATGACGCCCTCCCCTTGATTGAGCCACTGAACATGCTAACCTCTGAATAGTCGCTGGAGGAGGTGCGGCAAACGTGTCCCCGACGTTTGGGGCTGCCTTGTGGGTGATGGACTATGCGGTGCGCCTAGCCACGTCAAACGTCTCCCGCGTATACTTCCATCACGGAACCATTGGCAATAACCCCTACAGCTTCTTTGGAAGATACTCCATGGGCAACCCCTATGTCGGCGCATACACGGCAACAGCTTTTCTGGCTGGGGCTAAGCACGTCGCCGCCTTGGATGATGGCAAGTCTGCCTTTGCAGCGTATGCCACCTATGACGCCGCGGGAGCCCCACTTCGAGTTCTTCTGTACAACTCCAACTATTACAGCGGTTCCGGCACGCGAGCTGTCGAATCTTTCGTTCTCAGCGGGCTGTCAGCGACGAGTGTCCGGTCCAAGCGGGTTACTGCGGCCAGCGCCGAAGCAAGACAAGATCGAGGCGGGAACGCGTCGATCGGCGGCCAATACTTCAACAACGGCACTTGCATTACCGGCGGCACGGAGACATTCGAGACAGCGGCGGTCTCGGGGGGTAAAGTCACCCTCAGCGTTGGGGCCAGCGAGGCTCTCTTGGTGTATCTCCAGTGATGTGGATGATTCTGGGGCATCTCAGAGGAGCTGTGCAGGTGATGGATGGAGTGCGGGCTTCATGTTATGATGCCGGCTTCGATAACGGCGGCCCTGAGTTTCGTGAGGCGATCCACAACGGAGTCTGCACGCTCTTTCAACATGTCGCACTGCAAAGACAGTACCTGGCACTCTCTGCCGGCCCTTCCCTCTAACGAGGCTTGAATCTTGGGGACGCAGCGGGCTAGGGAGGACTGAAGATCAACCAGGATGGCGGACATGACAGAAGGCGAGGATCCAGGGGAAAGAGTGAAGGAACCGATGCGAAGTTCGGGTATATCGAATCGATGGTTCTCAACGCCGTCGTATTCTGCGGAGGCGACAGATATTCTAAAGCATACTTGAGCGTGCGAGAATATGAGTTCTGTAATGTCGTGGAGGCGGTAGTGACATGAGATTAGCTGGTTGAGCAAGGTGAAGTCGACGCTTGACGGGCGGTCGGCCGCCTCAAATGGGTCTGATCCAAAATCAGTACGACACTTGAAGGTATGGACACAATTGGGAAGGATGCATTCAGGGGCTGCATCGTACGCGACGGCTAAGCGAATAGCCTCGGGATATAATTCGATCAACTGCTGGGTTTGGCCAAGCATCAACTCGAGTGAGCGGCGCAAGCCGAACGATTCGTTGACTTGGGTACGGAACAAGTTCAAGTCGGAAGCGGCAACGTGTAGCTTCGAGACTGGAGGCAGGCCATTGAAAGCTTCGTTCAGCTTGAGCATCATGGCGGACAACTGTTCGAAGCATCGGGCTCTCGGATCAAGTTGGGCTTCGCGAGTGTTTTCGCTGAGAGGGATGTTGAGTTGGGATGTTGGCTGAGAAGTCAGGAGCTGGTCAAAAGAGAAGGGTTCCCAGTCCAAAGCTGAGGTCTCAGCGACGAGAGGGGCTTCCAGGATGGCGAAGTCTTGAGTTGTCGGACGTGGACCAGCGGGACTGTAGACACAAGCAACGCTGGCCTTGGAGCACCGGGCACATACGGCAGAGCCGGCCTGCTTCGGACATCGTAGCTTTTGGCTGTGGCATCTGTCGCATGCCTGACGATTGCGCGGAGGAAGAGGCATGTCGGTGTATGATACTTTTTGGGACGGGACGCAGCATGGAGAGAAGTGCTGGCGGGAGCAGCTACCTTCGATGTGAGGTGCTGTGCTGCCCCGCGACACGGGTGGCCAGCTGGCACAATCTCAGGTACCTAGGTCGGGTACTCGAGGTGTCTGTCACCTTCGGCGTCGGCGCTGGCGGATCGACATTAGTGGAGCCTCTCTAGCGTGCCGTAGCGCCCGCCAGACTCGCCCAAATCAATTACATGGATCATGGTTTCTACTTTCTCCCTACCTAACTTACCCACCTACGGAGGTGCCTAGATAGGTACGGAGTATGGATGCACTTTTGCCTTACAAAACACCACCAGGTTTCTCCTCACTTCTGATTCTGTTGTTCGAACGTTGGTATGTCTTTTCCACGTGTGGATGTCTTTCAATCCCCAGGAGCACGGATGCCACCGTCATCTATCGCACCGGCCTCGTGGGCCGTCCGAACTTCTGCAGGCACTATTTTTTGACACATGTTTGTCCCAACTCCCTCGAAAATGACACGAAACGCCGAGACACATCCACTGCGACTTCGACTCCTTGCATCCAGGAGCGCAGAAAACGTCCAGCTACCTAGTGAACCACAACCCTGGAATCCTTCCGTGCTTCAGCCGCCCTGCGTCCGTCTTTGCATCTCATTAGATACCTACCTAAGATACTGAGAGGGTCAGTTAATTAGGTGCCAGGCTAGGCAATACCTAGGTAAGGGATCCGAGTTACCGAGCCGCCGTTCGTCCACACACACCATCATCCATCATCCATCGGCCATCTTCTGCCCGCTGCATCACCATCATCACCAGTAGCATCTTCGCCAGCAAGAGGAATCGGAGATGGTGGTGTCCATGGACACATGACTCTCACCAACAGCCGACTGCAACGCTTGTCCTTGTCCCTGCTCACTCCCACGTCCCAACGCCATGCCATGCCATGCCATGCCATGCATCATGTCATGTCGGCTACCCGCCCCCCAACTTCCCGTGCGCCCGTTTGGCGTTCGCTCATCACGTTGGCGTCCACCAACCAACGCCACACTTTCCCTCCAGTCGACCTGCCTTTGCCCACCAAAATTGAGGTGCCCTTTGTCTTGTCTCCAGCCCCAGCCCCAGCTCCCAAGCCGGCTTCCCCATTGCTACCCAGGTGCTAGGGCGCCTAGCTGCTGTCGATCAGCCAGCCGGGACTTGACCTCGCATCCGCCTCAAAGCCAATTCTTCTCACACAACCAAGACATAATTCGCTTCTGACCCCATCATCCAAAAGCTTGCCTTGAGTCGTGGACGCCTCTTCCCCTCTCCGGGAGATAAGCACTTTGTTTGCACCCTCTGCGCGTGGCAGCCGCAGACCAGACCGGCCCTCCTCCTCAGCTCAACCCCCAATTTTCAGCTTATATTGCATGTTTGCCTGCTGTGCCGCTTTCTGTTCTCTCTCCGACATTCCTCCCCGGCCTGGCCCGCGCTCCCATTTCTCTTCTCGCCCTCAAGGACTCTTCTCATCTTCGATCCCATCGTCTTTGTGTCGCACTCTGCTGTGTATGCTGCAATAACCTTCCCAATCCTCACCTCCATCATGCTGTCGAGGTGACAACCGAAATGGAACCCACCACAGTCATCGGATGCGTGTCTGCTTTGACCGACCTCTTCGCAGAGGGCGCGCAACACTACACGCTGTGGAAAAGAAAACGATCCCGGCAAAACCATTACCGGAGGACGGGTCCCGCTGGGCAGAAAGGCGTCGTTACCTGCGCCTTGACTACATCTCTTGACGCTGCCGAAACACAGATCAAAGAGACGTTTGATATTGCCTTCTCCATTGTAGGGCCCGATTTCTCCAAAGGAGATGGTGTGTATCGTCCTCATGACTACAACCAGGGACTTGTCTAATATCGGAACTGCACAGTCACTTGTACGGATCTTCTTTGCAACCAGTTGTTCAACCTCAAAAGTCGCGTTTCCCATTTGCGCCGGGCTGTTGACGCCACCTGCCTGACAGCGACGCTGAATATCGCCGATATCCTTCAAACATCTGAGGCTATCCGCATTGCCTCAGTCAAGGCACTAACGGACCTTTACGGCCGCATGGCCGTGGGTCGCTCTATCCCTCAAGACCTGCCTGTCCCAAAGCCTCGGTCCCGCCAAAGTAGCTTGTTGTCCCGACGCTCCGGAAGCTTTATCGATTCCAACAAAGATGATGACGACAAGATGACCATCTGCACCGATCAACCCCGCCTCCAATCGGAGCCGCCTTCGCCTCCGCCGACCCCGCCAGAGTCCAAGCTCATTGTCAGCGATGTGGCATCCATCTTTGCCCCGTCAACGCTGGCGCCCTCAGAGGCTGGTGGTGGTGGTGGTGATGATGCATCGGCAGTCCTCCGTCCCAAAGTCAGCGTTTTCAGTATGTTCTGCCCCAAGGCAATGGTGCTTCAGGTTGACTTGTCGAAGCCCATTCCAGAGGATAAGAGTTGTACGTGCGGTTACCGTTGGAAGCCAGTCCTGCCCGAGAAGAAAGACTTTATTGTGCTGAAGGAGGGGTTCTGCATGTCGAACCGATTTCTTGCCAAGTCGCACTCCGACAAGGACGTCTATGGGTGTATTCTTTGTGTTTCAAGCGGACAGACGGAGACGTATGATTCGTCACAGTCGTTGGCGGCGCACATCAACTCCTGTCACACCAAGTGGCAGATTCTCCACGAGAGAGACATAGCCTAGCATTGGCTCTTTCACACGTAAGACGCTGATTTACTTTTGATTTTGATTTAGGGCGCAGAAGGTGTTGGGAATAGGTCCGGAGCATTGAATGGCAATACCCCTGAACGCCATGGTCTAAACTGTGTTGATACCCCGAAGAATACTAGACAGGTGCTTAGGATACATTGAACGATTCAAAACCATATACATTGGTTGTGACTGAGCAAATTGCTATCAGTGGCTTATACGATCATCCCTCTTTCAAGATGGGCACCTTTCCTGATGTCTTCTGGCTTCGCAGCGCAGGCCGCTAATGCAGGGGCCCAGCTACCCTACAGAATAACTCAGGCACATGAAAACTTGATATTCCCACCTGGGTACAGACTATCATCACATCATCAGTTCGACGACCCAAAGATCGTGAAATCGCCGCGAAACTCACCATTAGCAGATGCTTTCCGGATAAAGACCCTCAAAACCGCCCATACCAGATGCAACTCCGTATGATGCACGTGTACTGATTGGTAATGACGGGCTTGTTTACGACGCCAGGACAGCCGTCGATGCCATCACACGGTTCCAGGAGCTCGGTGATTTTGTGGCCGCACCGGTGATGAATGAAGACTTTGCGAAGACACATGAATGCTGCGAGGGCGGGGCATGGGGTTGTGCTCCTGTATTCATGAGAGATCCTGAGTCTCACTGTCCTATGCTGTATGCTTTCTTTGGCTGAGAGGCGAAGCGTTTGAATGTTGTCACTACCATGTACATGTTGGGGGCGGTGAAGGTATTTGTCGCCGGGACGCGATGCGACAAGTCACCTGGCCAAACAACTCAACCCAGAGCAGCTTCGATTGTGGTGGGCTGAAAAGAGTAAAGCGTCCATGGTCCGAGACCCGGAAGGAACTGTCGTTCGTTCATCCTACCCTACAAAAGTCATAAGCCTTAGGCACGGGATAGGTCGCCGGCAGTGCGCTGCTGCCTTTTGACGTCGTGAATGGCAAACTGCAAAAAGTACCTCCTCGTACGATGCGGCCGTTGCCGTCGAATCGGTGGAGCCTTAGAAGCTCTCGTAACAACATGGGGGTCACAGGCGGGGAGACATGTGGGATGCATCTTAAAGCCGGCCCGTCCATAAATGCCACGTCCGTTAAAAGCGCCTATAGAAACCAGTTTGGCATCTTTCTCGAGAATTCGTCCACTTTTAATTGCCTCTCTAACGCCATACCGAATTAAACTCATAATGAAACACCACCGTGCTAGCCAGACTACTCGGAAGATAGCCATAGGTATACCCCCTGTTAGTGATCAACATAATTGTTATCAAATGTGCCGATTCGCTGAAGGGCCCCGTGTGGTTGACGCTTGTCACCGTAACATGAGATCGCAAACAGATATCTGCTATTGAACCAGTCGAGATGTGCGCCCTCATGTTGAGCGGGATATGCACCAGAATATACTGTGAGCTTCTGAATGTTGGACTCGTTGCCTCAACCCCCCAACGTCGAGAAATGCATATACGCGGATGTTCTATGGCAACAGGTTGTCGTCGTGGACGCTCCACGAGCGGCTGCCGCCTGTCGTGCACAGAGCATTCCAGTGGCCGGCAGCCCACAGGACGACGAGGTGTATGACCGCAAGGAGCACGGTACCACGTACACCCCAAGCCCATGGCAGCCCATTGTGTATCCTGAAATCTTGCCGGTATCTCAGCTCCCGTGACGTATCGGTGTTCGCGAGACCGAGATCAAGCGCAGCAATTACGACCAGAAACGCCCCTACAATTGTGTCCACCATGTAAGGCCAACAAGGACGCGTGAGGCTGTAAAGTTTACTGAGAAAGAGACCAAGACGAGTGACCACCAGCAGAGGACTGGCATTGTGATGGATTAGATGACCTGCTCGGAGCCATCCGACCATTAGCCTGTGTTGAAAGGCGGCAAATCTTGTGCCGGGAGGGGGTGGCATCAGCAACGGTGGAGAACCCAACGGCTCATCTTTGACAGACTCGGCGCTTCCTTCGGACACAGCAATTTCCGGAGACAGGCGAGGAAAGCTGTCCTGGCTGCGCGAGGCCACCATCGTCTGGGCCTGGGGACGATGCCGCGGTGAGCTAGGATCCGAGAGCCTTTGCATACCTGTCTGTAGGCTTGGACGGGGAGAGCTATTTTCTGCAGCCCTGCTAGGAATGTTATAGCCTTCCTGAGAGGATGAGAATCTGGACTGCTTTTGAGGATCTGTGACAAAGTCAGTTCGATAGAAAGCGTGATCACTATGATACCGTGGATGACGAACCTGGGACAGGTGTACTAGGAGGTACTGGAGAATCGAGATTCTGAATGCGGCGGTTGTGAAGACCCACCGGCGGACTTGAGCTTCTGCCTCGAGGGACGCTATCAACGGTGGATTCGGTCTTCATGGCTGCTAAGACTTCGTTGGCGCTTGGGCGTTGAGAAGGATCCAGTGCGACGAGCCTTTTGAGAAGTTGGTACAGCTTGGAGGGAAGGTCAGGACGCTCTCTGCGCTCATCTTGGAAGCCCTGCCAATCCGTAATCTCAGCGCGCAGGGCGTCAATGTCTTCTAACTCCTCGTTGATAGTGTTGGCGCTACGGTAGGGTAGCCGGCCAAAACACATGAAGTAGAGAATCATTCCTAGAGAGAATATGTCGGATTTTGTTGTAAAGTTGCCGTAGCGTCCCACAGAGTCCCTCCTCAAGACCTCCGGCGCACAGTAGGAGATGGTTCCGGTTGAGCCGGTGGACTTGCGAACCATGTGCTCGGACTGAACCTCGCCAAAGTCACTGATCAGGCAGATCATGCCACTTCCCTCACGATGTAGCAGGCAGTTACTCGGCTTGAGGTCCCTGTGAATGTAGTTGGCCGCATGAAGGTAGGCCAGTCCAGATGTGATGTCTTTGAAAAGGGAGAAGATTTCCTCGAAAGAAAGGAGCCGTTGAGAGGCGAATTGATCGCGTGGAATTTCGAGTTGACCTTTGGACTTCCTACGCATTTGAGCCTTGAGTTGCTCTTTCGTAGTCTCCTTTGGCTGCTCGCCGATGATGTATTGAAGCAGATCTCCACCATTACAATACTGTTGAAGAATAAAGGCGCATGCCACGCTGGGGCCGAATCTCGTCAACGTAACGTCCTCGAGCCAAACGTGGCGGTAGGAAACCAGATTTGGGTGGGACAGTTTGGCAAGCAGCTCAACCTCGATGAGCACCTTTTCGAGCCAGGCATGGTCGTCTCCGACTGGCACACGCTTGCATGCGAAGTGGCCTAAGAGCAGTTAGACTGTCATGTTTGATTCTCCGTGAGCAACACATCGTACCTAGGTGACAGCCGTCAATCTCATGACGAACGAGCAGGACAACTCCTTTTCCGCCTCGGCCAAGCTCTTTCTCTTCGACGAAGAAGGTTTTGAAATAATTCGGACTGAAGGCTTCGCGGCGGATGCGACTTCCTTCCTGGACGGCGGGTGTGCTTGATATGAACTCAACATCTTGTGTGTCCTCGAAAACGGCGGGTTGGGGAGTCGCCAGAATAGGCTGCACGAATCTGCGGATTGGGCTAGAAGGTGGATGTTCGGCTCGAACACTGTGGTGACCAGCTCGCAGCATGCGGAAGTAGTTGGGGTCAACGAAGGAATCGTGGTGGCGCGCACTGTCGAATTGACGATCGGGGGAGGAGGAGCGCAAAGGCTGTCGGCATGTAGGACATTCGGACAGGCCTCGAATCTCGAGTCGCTGGGAAGAGGGGTCGCGAACTACTATTGCATTGCGGTGACGGCTAAACACGGACGTCAGCAAAGACATGCCGCCCAAGGCGGAAGAGAAACTCACAGAACGATTTCGCGGCCCTCGCGCGGATGGTATGGTATGAGCGACATTGTGACTCGGTCAGGTTGGTTGTCATACTAGGTCGTCAGACCAGCAAAGAGGCGTGAACCATGGCCGACTGGGGGGGGGGGGGGGGGGGGGGGGGAGGCGCCAGATTGAAGTACTCGACGTATCCAGGTGCGGAGGAGAGTGAAGGCGTCGCGGTCGGTATCTGGTCGGTGCGCTGGTTGTCAGGGACGCGGACAGGGGCACGGCGACAATGGTGGAGATGCGAAGGACGCGTAGGTATTGTGTGTGGTTGTGTGCGGAAGCGCAGTTCAGCTATGGTTGTTGTTGCTGTCGTTGTTGTCGTCGGCGGCGAGGTGTCAAGAGTAAGGTACAGTGCCAAAACAGCAGACAGGGCGAGGCACGGTAAGGCGGGCATGTAAGGTGAGCACGGCATGGCATGGTGAAGCCAAAGAGAGGCGAAGGCATCCAATGCTTGCCCGTTGACTGCGGGTATGACCTCACACTGTCTGTGCAGCACCTCGTTACCCCACGTGCCCGCATACAGTGGGCCACCGGGCAGAGAGCTCCGGGGAGCTGGTCCAGCAGCACTGTGCCTGCCCAGGGAGGTGGGAGGTGACGGGCGTAATGCAGCTGCACAGTACAAACTTTATCACGGCAAGACCTGAAGCTGGGGGTCCTCCCTACAGCCCGGAGAGATGTCTCCTTTTTGCTGATAGCTTTTTTCATTCTACTTCACTTCAATTATTTTCGTCTCGAAACTTGGCCGTGTACCCATGCACACGCTGTTTCCGTCGCTCCAGATACGGGGAAAGCGCAATGGAAAAGCCTAGAGGATATGACACCAGCTCGTATTGCCCCGTTGGTGCATAAGCCGTGCCATCTGTACCCCCAACCATCTCATTAGACAATGTGCATCCCTTGTTGTGGTTTGACTTGGGTTTTGCGAGACTCGACCAGGAGATACACAGTTAAATGCCACGGTCCGTACAAATAGCTGCAATACCTATCGACGACTTTGCGGCGCCGAAGACCCGGGCCCCGGAGCCCGGCCTCCTCCGGATATCCTCACCCGATGCCTTTGCCCACCCCGCAGTCCATCCGGATCACAAACCCACCGATGCGTTTTTGTCTCAGCTCAGGAATCCGACCTAAGTTCAGCTGCAGTGAAATTGATTGGTGCAGTCTCATCGCTCCAAACAACCCATAAGGATGTCTGAAGGGAGGGGAGCAAGCAACCGGGTGTGAGCACCCGTCAAGGTTTCAGTGCTCTTAAGACGTCTTGGTCTCGGACGCGCCTCTTCCAGCATGAGGTTCGTTCAGCAGAACAATCACCTTGGAAATGGCATCTCTTCTCCGCGGCACCGCGTTCATCACTGGTGCTGCTTCTGGTAAGCTAGCTCCATCATTGGGTCTTGAGAGCGAATAACTTCATACTGATAAGCATCATAGGTATCGGCCAGCATACAGCACTGGCTTTTGCAAAGCACGGCATCAATCGCCTGGCACTCGCGGACATGAACCAGGCGACCCTCAGCGTCACCACTGATCTCCTCCGCCGCCGCTATCCTGCTGTCAAGCTTCTCCCTTTATCCCTCAACGTTCAAAATGCCGTTGAGATTAGGTCTGGCATTGCCGCAACCATTTCCGCCTTCGGCCGCATGGATATTGCTGTAAATAATGCCGGCATTGGAGGCAGTGGGCGCGCCACTCATGAGATCGATGAAGCCGAGTTTACCAAAGTTCTCGATGTCGACCTGCATGGCGTGTGGCGTTGCCAGCAAGAAGAGATCAATGCCATGCTAAACCAAGAGTAAGTCTTACAAATTCGAAGACCAATGCCAATACTAAATTTGTGGTGTCTGTGACAGAGATTTGGGATCCCGTCAAGGTCGTGGTATCATCATCAACGTGGCATCCATGTTTGGCATCATATCGCCGTCTCGATTCATGTCGCATACAGCATACACAACCGCAAAGCATGGTGAGTCGCGCTCTTTCCCATGCTATATTTCAAAGTTACTAATGAAGCGTTCTCTCAGGAGTGCTTGGTTTGACGAAAGCTGACGCCAACACATACGGTCCAAAAGCAATCCGCATCAACGCAATCTGCCCAGGGTGAAAAGGTCCAAGACGAGTCGTTTGATGGGTCAGGCGCTAATGAGGTCCAATAGCTACGTCGAAACACCGCTTGTCCTTGAGACAATGGCCCAGGATGCCGAATCACCCCTTGCCCGAGATATCAGCCGAACACCTTTGGGCCGCATGGCGAAATCCGAGGAAATAGCAGACTGCATCACATTTCTTGCTTCTGATATGAGCAGCTTCATGCAAGGCGCCGGCCTGGTGGTCGACGGAGGGTTTACGGTCCAATAGCTCTCGGAACTCAGATCACGTCTCTCATAGAGTAAGAATCCACGTCTCTTGTCTATGTTCGAATTCCTGGAACCCCCCTCTATACGCCGGACCTCCCAAACCCCTACCCGTTGAAAAACAGATGAAATAACAAGCCAATCGTAGTCTGCGAGACACAACTCGTAGTTACTGTACACAAACATCGCCAGACTGCTAGCGTGCACGAGCCCCTCGCATCAAAAACTGAAGAAGTCTAGCTCATGGTTTCTGTTGACCGCAGAAGACTCGCTTTCTCCTTTATCCGGCATTGCGCTCTGCACCAGTCCACTCAAGCTGACTGGACTCAGCGCGTTCAGTCCACCTTCGCTGCCCATCCAATCCATGCTTCCAGAGTCAACCGAGTTGAGAGGTTGAGACTTGTCAGCCTCGTCTCCTGTACTTACAGATGAACCTTGATTCAATTTCTCGCTCAAGAGCCCCCGCGGAACAGCTGCGCCGCCCTCTTTTCCCCCGCCATCCCCCCGCCCGTTGTCACGTGCAGCCGATGAGACGGGATCTGAACCGCCGAGGGCGGAGCTTGCGTTCGGTCTAGTTGTTCCTGAAGCCCATTCGCCCAGACCTGTCCCGTCATACGCAGCTTCGCCGTGTTGGGCCGTGTTCTCTGCGTTCAACCCGCCAAGTGTCCATCCATCTGATTGAGAAGCAACGAGCACGAAGTCTTCGGATGGTCTCAACATGCCATCCGAGGCATCATCAAGGTCAGCCTCAATCGCCGAGCCGTTTAGGAAATCCAAATTGAAGCCTTGCATGTCACCGCTACCCAAAGAGTACATTGCTGGGTCGATTGGGGGATGCTGACCGGCCGACCGATGGCTCGAAGCCCGCGATGTTATTGTATTTGACTGGGTAAGGAAGAAGGGCGGTGGTGGACGGGTAAACTCCGATGCCCTGCGGCTGGTTGTGGATGGACGGCGCCTTTTGTGAGACTGGCTACTGCCAGCGTCCGCTTCACGCCTTGCTGGCAAGATGGAGTAGATTGTATCCATATTTCCTCTCCACCCTGAACTGGATAGCAGGCTCTTATCACTACCCGACAAGGTAATTGGTGGTTGGATCCCATCATTGTACTCGTTAATATCAGCTCGAAGTTGGACCAAAACAGCCTTGAGAAGGTCATCCATGCGGGATGCTGGTTGGTACGTATGGCTCATATCGCTGACGGCACTCGAAAGAATTTCGAGATACCCAAGATAAGTGCGCCTATCTGATTCGCTGTGATTGTAGGCTAGCGCAGCTATCAAGGCGATCGCAGCTGTACCGGCATGTTGAATCCCGGTGACGAAGATCTTGCGGCCGTCGAACCGTTGGCGATGCTGCCAGAAAATGCGTGCCACACGAATCGCCTGCTGTGTGCAGATGCTGCGTGACAGTGCTGTTCTGCTGTCATCCACCATAGCATGAGGATCTGCCATCCCCGGGGAGTTGATGGGCAGAGAAAAGGGGTGCTGGTCGAGGACATCTTTGGGTTCGGAGGCGGACGCTGGGCTCGGATGCGATCCTGTGCTGGTGCCGTCGCCAGCAATGGCTCCGTATTTGGCCCAAGGACGATGCAGTAGGATCATGGAAACGTGGTATTGTTGATGTAAGAGGAAATAGCTGAAAGGCGCGCTCTTGATAGCTGATGGTTTCCATTGCAGATGCTCAGGAAGCCGCCTATACCAATTCTGAAGTTGTCGGTCGAGATTTATAGCGTGCAAGTATGCGTTATCTTCGCCTTCGTTGGTGTTGAATACATTGTCTGTGCCATCTCCCCGCTGCTTGTTTCGTACTTCTCGAGTCTCAACGATTCGTCCCGCAAGCTCCATCAACTCTATCAGCTGGTCGTAAACCTCGGCAGCGATGTTCTTCTTGTGAGCAGCGCCAGGCCCACCCATCAACGATGTCAATTGAGAAAAGCGGCGTGAAAGCAAGTCCATTCCGATATCCTGGTTTTTGATACTCGTTGGTCGACCCAGAAACAATGCCCAGTATCTGTCGTAAATAACACAGGCTCTCATGACCATGTGACGAATGTCAACTTCCTGCTCATTGATCCCAGTGTTACGACAGTCAAGATGAAGGCCGATGTCGAATGCTAGACGATTCGCCATACCTTCATAGCACATTAGTCCGTGGTGCTGGCAAGATGCATCGCGCTTGACTTACCAGCATACATCCAGCCGGTGTTGTCCCTGCCGACACCGCATTCCAGATCGCCGAGGAGCAGGAGGGCTTGCACGCTGGGGATGCCGCCGGGGCGTTCGAGCTCGATATCGAGCATATATTTGGCCTCCCGATGCAGCGTACTCTCTCGACCGCCCAACGCAATCCTCTTCATGTCATCCCTGTCGGCGTCTGCGAAACGAAACGCCATGGCAAGGATGCAAATGTGAAGAAACGAAGAGTAGAACTTTGGGTTCTGCGACTCTCTGTCGGCATCGAAAGCCTCCTGGTGTATGACTTTCAGCACTGAATTATAATGAGTCCAGAAATTGTCCATGAGATAATCGTGAGTTTCTGCCGTGATGGACCTGATCATGCGCTCGGCTCGTCGGACTTGCTCTGGAGGTTCGCGGAAATCAAACTGATCTGAGGGCTCTGCGTATACATGTGAGTTGGCAGTGGGCCCGAAGAAACGTAGCCGCCCAGACAGTTGATCGAATGAGAGGTTTCCTTTTGTTGAGAGAAGGCGATGGACAATGTCTTCTTGTTTTGGGTCCAGCATCCGGAATGGAGACTGCTCCTTCGGCAGCGGTTGGAAGATCTGGCTTGCAGAGACTGGTCCGTCGGCATGAGCGCTATCTGCGCGGTCACTGTCTTGCATCGTGTAGTCCTCGTTAGCAGAGTCTGGTGGGGAGGGTACTTCTGCTTGAGGTGATCTTTCGGATGACTCGCGAGCCTTCTGTTGTGTGTCATGATGCTTTCGCTCCTCTTCTGAGGTCTTGGGTTGAGCCTCGTGTCTCGTCTTGGGGGGATGGGCGGCAGGAGGAGGTGCGACTCCTTTTTCCAGCAGCATACCCTCCAGCATAGAGATGCGATCCGACAAGGAAGACATGTAGGCTTTGGATATAGGCCTATTGGACATGGGTTAGGTTCAAGGATATTCTGGCAGTGGTCATATATTGGATGGTTGAGCGCACCTTCTTCTCTCATCGTCATTCTTGATTATACACTCATTCCCTGCTTTCTTGCACTGCACACACTCGGACTCGCCCTTGGGTACGACGCATCTAATTCTCCTATCGCGGCATGATGCACAGGCAACAGATGCCCGATGCCTCACCTGTTGCTTGTTTGCCTGACGGGACGACTGCGTACGCTGTGAGACGTTCTCTTGCGCAGCAACGCCAGCCTCTTCCGTGGAAGTTTTTCCTTCTCCCTTCGGACTTGCCATGGTCACGTAGCTTGATCTCGGCGGGGACTTGAGCCTATTCGTGCAGTCACATGCGATCGATGCCAGGTTTGGAGGGTGTGAGAGACGGTCAGGTCAGCAGGCGTCAGGTTGGAAAGCCGGGCGGCAAAGAGAAGATACAGATTCGGTATCTGTTTTGAATGAGAGATTCAGAGGTGGAATTGAAGAGCCGACAAAAGGAGCAGAGGAGTTGCTCAGGTCCAGCATTAAAAGAATGTTTGGGCGTGGCGGGTTTCCCCCGCTGTGACGACGAACATGCGGTACCTGTGGAAACGTCACGTATGCGGCCCCTCGTCTCCCCCCATGGCTCGCTCCACTTGTTTATCCCAAGAGAGGGTTGCCGGCGTAGGTAGTAGAGCAGGCGGAAAGTCTGGGGACCCCGAACTAGCTAAGATGCGGTGGGATGGGGCTGGTGCAGACGTAGTTGCATGAGCAGAAAAGAATATGAGACAGGCTGCTTCTCCAGACGGGCTGGGCTGCCTGTTTCTTGGATTGATGTCCTTGGAGCAGACAGGGCACCGGGGAGGCTCCGACTTCCGGGCACTACCCCAGGCCGACTAAGGCAATGAGACTCGGGTTTCGGAGCAGACCTATTCGTAGACCTGACTACGTTTTGTTGGTTCTGTCAAGTGTCTCTGGAGTGGGGTTTGAAGGATTGAGGCTGGAACGCGACTAACGGAAACAACCCTTGCTGTTACCCCGGATTTCAACGAGGAGCAAGGCCAGTCTGACATGGCCCCCATTGCGGATGGTCTGGGGATGAGTGGATCATGAGGGCGCTATGATACTGGACCGGTCGTACGGGGGATACAAACGAGATGAGGGAGAGGGGGATGGTTCTGAGTAGACTAGGTGAAGGCAATGGACATGGCTGCTGCTGCATGGGGATGAGAGGAGGAAAGGTCTGGAAGGGGGAGGGACACTACCTAGGGCTCGTTGAGTGCGGGGAAGTGGTCGCTCGATCCACCTGTTCCTCCAGAACTAGAAAAGTGCAGGTATTGACCGGTATCGTGGAAAGGAAAAGGGCAAATGAGACGAGGAGGATTGCCGATAGATGGCCGCGGTAGTGAGGTTTTGCCCCGGCTCTTTTCTCCAAGCAACGGGGGAAAGGGAAGGGGGGAGGGGCAGCCGTCAGCTGGATGAGTGAGGTGGCCCAGGGGAAGGGAGTTGAATTGGTTGGTTGGGATAGATTGGCTGAAAGGCCTCAAAGCCGGTCCCTGTCAGTCAGACTTGTGTTACCACCTAACTACCCTCGATGAAGGCTGTGGCGTGCGAGTCGAAGAAGAGTTGGCGACTGACGACTGCGGGAGCTGAGAGCGAACGAGCGGAGGTGCTGAGGTCGAAACAGGCAACCAGAGTGAGTGCTGACTGCTGAGGTCGTGGTCGTGGGGTGGGGTTCGTTTCTGAGACGTTGGGGCCAATCAGACACGTGGCCCACCCGGCGCAAATCCGTTCTATCTCCTCCAATATCGTGCCGAAGCACAGACCATGACGGACCCGGGACAGGTCAGTGTTGAATCAGGAGCGAGATGCGACCTCGAAGGGCCTGACTCAGGTGGACCCTGAACTCCGACCATTGGCTGTTGAGCCAATCAAAATGTGTTGAAGGGCACTCTTCCCCGCCCACACTCACCACCTCCGCGTCGCGTCGCCGTTTTTATCCCGTCCATCCATCACCTCATGCAACCAACCTACTCTTGTCAACTCATGCAACCAACCTACTATTACTCTGGAGGCTCCGACGCCAGCAGTGCGCAATCACTGAACCGAAGTGCTGCCTCGCAGCCACCACTCGCTTGCTGCTCGTCCTCTTTTACGCCCGATGATATGCCGGTAGTTGAGGGGTCCGTCGTTCGTATCCGTCTCTCGCATCACAGCATATGTGTTGTCACCCACTCTCTCACTACCTTACCTCGTTCGCCTACCCACCTAACTAGGTGAGTTTGCTCAGTTTGCTCTACCCCTCTTACTTGACGAGAAAATTCTCTTGTAGCACTCGAGATGCATCTTGTGTGATTGAATCGTATTGAAATTAAGTGTGTGTTCATCAGGCTGCACATTGGCCTGGTTGACTCCTGCTCAAGTGAAGCCACCAGGCCACAGGTATGTGTGACACATGTGCCCCCACACGCAGCACCCACTCCTACCTACCTACCTTATGTCCCTTTCCCTTTCAAGTTTCCTGCTTCTCCTCGAGCAATATCTGGCCGAGACACAACAGCATCGTCATATCCCACCCCCGCATCTGGCTGCCCGGCGGGATGCTGCTCTCCAAGCTGTCCATTCACTCAACCGTCCAATCGTCATCGGCGTCTCGCACATATGTGCTCAACCCCTTCACATCCTTGGTCGTGTTCGCCTTCACTTCACCGTTGCCAAGGAAGGCGAAGCGGTTTCCGTACCGGTATCGGATGTTGTAATCTTCGAACCGAGGGTCCTTGATTGTCTTGAGGAAGTGGATGGTCTAGAGCCGCCGAAATCAGTACCCATTTCATCATCAAAATCATGCGAGACGCGGATCTAGTCTTATTCTTACACAGCCAGGCCACAGGTAAATGCGGTTCTTCTTCTTGCCGTCCTTGAACCAGCTTCGGCACCCTTCTTGGAAGACCGTGTTGGAGTGGAACTCGTCAAAGTGGCCATAGATGTCGTCTACAGCCTCCTGCTTTACATCGATTGACCGGATGTTGTCATGCTGTATCTTCTTCATCATCTTGATTGAATACTCGATGGTTGTCTCGATGGACGGCAGGAGAGTGCCTGATGACCATGTTGCACCGGGGCCCTAGTGGGTGTTGTTAGTCCACACCTGCATGCAGCAGCGCATCGTTGCCACCTACCACGATGGTGTAGTAATTGGGAAACCGCGGCGCAGATACGCCAAAGTAAAGGTTGACGCTGTCGCCCCAATCTTCGTCAAGTGTTTGCCCGCTTCCGTTGATCAGCTTGAATGCCGGTCGGAAGGCAACCTTGAAGCCAGTCGCACACACGAGCACGTCCATCTTGTGCGTCTCGCCGTCGTCTGTGACAATTCCTTCCGGGACCACCTTCCTGATTCTACCAAAGACGGGCTTGACGTTGGGTCGGACCAGGGCCTCGAGGTACCCGTCGCCGGGTGAGATTCGCCGGCAACCAGGTGCCCAGTCAGGAATGATGAACTTCTTCAACTCCTCGCTCCCAGGCCCATCGCCAATGCGCCGGTTCATCTCATCGGTTATGACGGTTCTCATCAGGTCCGACATTTCCGAGCCTTGCTGGTACATGCCAAACAACGAGTTGATCTCGGCCTCGATGCGCTTTCGGAACATCAAGTGGTATTCCGGATCTTCTCGAAACCTCTTGATGTCTTCTTCGGTGAACTTGTACTGCCTGTGTCCTGGATCACCGTCCTTGCGCAGCTCCGATTCCAAAACACCGCCGCCGAATGGGGGCGAGATCCAAGTGGACGAGCGCATGAACACCTGGACCTTGTCGCAAATCTTCTGAAGCGCAGGAACGATTTGGACCGATGTGCTACCAGTCCCTATTACTCCGACGGTCTTGTTCTTGAAGTCGACAGAGTGATCCCAGTTGGCAGAGTGCATCTTGGGCCCAGCAAAGTCATGCAGGCCCTCAATGTCTGGCCATTTCCAGTTGTTCAAGATACCACTGCCGTTGACCAGCACGTGGCACCAGTCCTGCCACGTCCCCTTGGTGATCTGATCCTCGAGCGTCAGGCACCACAGCCCCTTCTCTTCATCCCAACGACCTTCGACGACTTTGGTGTTGAGTTTCATGTACTTCCTAGAGCCATGTCTATCGGCAAAATCCTCTAGATACTCGAGGATCTCTTTCCCGCTGGCGTAGTACTCGGTCCAATCGGGCTTGGGGTCCCATGAGAACGTGTAGAGGTGGGACGGTATGTCACAGGCGACACCAGGGTATCTATTACCATCGAGAGTCAGCCATAGTAGCGTCCATACCCATCGGCGAAACGTACGTGTTTTCGAGCCATGTCCCGCCTAGTCTCGGGTTCTTATCGAAGCTATAGCGAGTTAGAACAGCAACGTCCACATCTTCTGGATGAAGCTTACAGCGTCAACTCCCAGGAGCCAGGCACCATCTGCTTCTCCATCTTGTAAGCCAGGCACATGCCTGAGACGGCAGCTCCGATGCATGCCACTCGTAGCTTTGTAGGCTTTGAGTGGTACTGCTTCAGAACTCGATAAGGGGCATCAGGCTGAATAGAGGGAGGGTATGAGAAGTCAGATGCGCTGTCTTTGGCTTGACCGTTGGTTCCATTCGTATGTCCATTGCCATGCCCATCAAAGCCTTCATTCACAAGTTCTTGATTCGCAGTGGTCGGCACTGCTGAAGGAGCCATGGTGTGCTGTTGCAGCCTATCGATGCCGGAATGCCAAAACGATCCTTCACGAAGAGACGATGATTGGAAGCCACGGGTATGAATCTGGGGGAATCGATACGGCTATGAGACTGGATTTCAAGAATGAGACGTCGCTCCCCTGATGGGAGATATGAAGTTGTGGCCAAGCAGGCTGAGTTGCGAGTGCAACTTCTGAGGCGATAATGGCGGGCTCCTGGCGTGATCAGGAAAACGGCAGACGCATTGCGGTTGTCTTGGGTCCGTTCAAAGGCGCAAGTGAGTTTCCGGCGCGGGTATCGATCTTCAGAGGATTTCATCTTGGCCGACGGAAGCAGTCCAAGCTCGACCGTTTAACGGGCGTCACACAGCAGGCACAGTGGTATTCATGTCCGGGATGTGCATTTCCTGCCGCAGGGTAAATAGGACAGCCAGCCTGGATACGGTACGTATAAATGACTTACAAGGAGTAGAGCCTCGCATCGAAAGTTACGGATAGGTAGCCGGCGCCTAATACGCAATTGGTGGTTTCGTGTTCCCCCTAGGGCGACACGTCTGTCGGTGAACAGCCGAGCACGGCACCCGTCAGATTACCAAATGATTGGGCTGCGTTCGTTGGTTCTAAGGGTCGTGTGGCAAGCTTCTCCTTGGTACCAGAGCTGGGTAAGATTTTCCAGAATGCATCTGAGGGCGGTACACTGCCCGGATCCGGTACGTACTGAGGCGGAATGAGTGGGTACCTGGCCGGGAGGCACGCCCGGCGCAATGTCCATCGGCTCGGAGCTTTGCGCCCCTTTGACTTGTTGGAGGGTTTTCCAACATCAAGGTTCACGATGGTTTATGGGAATGAAGTGCGAGGCTGTGCCTGATGTGTGGTGATTTTTGAGCTGCGCCCGCCAAGGGTTTCAACCAAGCCTGGCTTGATTACGTGCCTGCGGTCAGAGTAGCATTGTTGGGAATCTGACTTACATGACCAAAAGATGGAAGACTTTGAGGTGGTTGGCCAGTCTGGACCTTCTCCTGTGCCAACACTCAAGCAACAGTGCGTAGGTAATGGAGGGAGCTGCTGCCTCTCTGCGTTCTAATACCCGTAGGTACACCGGGGTGACTTGGTCTGCTTCCCCACCCGAGCGCATGATGCATTTATTCAACGATCCTGCGTGAACATCGTGTCCTTCGTTGAGAAATTTCTACGCTACTTTTTCGTATTTCATTCAACACCATATCCTCGCCTGTTCTCCCTTAGCTTAAGCTGCAAAAATGCCAGAAAATCACGCCCTCATTTACGGTATGCAGTACATTCGAGCGATAGTCTTCAGGTTCAGTGCTGACAACAACTAGGAGCAAGCGGGATCACGGGATGGTCCATCACCAATGCGCTTCTCAATGGCTACCCAACCGAGGACACTTTCGCCTCCGTCACGGCTCTCACAAACCGACCACTGAAGACTGAAGATGCCCTGTGGCCTAAGCCTGAGAGGCCGCAGCTCGAGGTCGCCAGTGGCGTTGATATCATGACCCCGAAAGGCGTGGAAGGACTCGAGGCCGATCTCAAGGCAAAAGTCAAGAACATCAGTCGCATCAGCCACGTTTATTTCTTTGGTAGGGACCTATCTCTCATTTCCCGTTGGTCATCATGTGCTGACGGTGTTGAAAGCATACATTATGGACGCCGACCCTGCGAAGGAATGCGACATCAACAAGGAGCTCATCAGACGAGCTGTCAGCGCTGTCGAGGCACTCTCCCCCAACCTGAAGTTTGTTGTCTTGCCGACCGGCACCAAAGCTTACGGAGTTCACTTGCTGGATCATTTTCCCTTCCCCAAGGACGTGCCCCTACAAGAGACTCTGCCGCGGATCCCAGAGCCCTTCGCGTCCCAAATGTTCTACTATGACCAAACCGACATGCTGTCGCAGATGGCCAAAGGGAAAGACTGGACTTGGTGTGAAATCATACCTGACAATATCATTGGCTTCGTGCCCAATAACAACATCTACTGCCTTGCACAGACAGTTGGTACGTATCTCAATTTGTTCGCGGAGCTTCATGGGAAAGGGGCTGAATGCCCGTTCCCCGGAAGCGAGAAGTCTTGGAACAATTTGAGCAGCGAGTGCAACCAAGACATCATTGCCAAAGTGTGCATCTACGCTTCACTTCATCCGGAACTTACCTCTGAGCAACGATACAATGTTGCGGACAGTTCGCAGCCCTCATCATGGAGCAAGAAATGGCCAGTCATCTGCGAGTACTTCGGCCTCAGGGGAACGTCGCCTCCAGCGGACGGACAGGCCCCCCAACCAACACAGTACCTGTCAGACCACATTGACGAATGGAAAGCGCTGGAGCAGAGACACGGTCTCGTTAGCGGCCGCGTTGCTAACGACCGAAGCTTCGGTGGCTTCGCAAGCTTCATCATGACCATGCTCAACTTCGATCGGCAGCTTGACCTTTCCAAGTGTCATGAGATGTGGGGTTCCAGTACGGAGGAGATTGACACAAGGCAGTCTTGGTATACCACATTGGACAGGTTCAAGAAGGCTAGGATCATCCACTAGTTGTAGGAAGTTCCTGGATGGATCGTTGGGGGCAATGGGAATGCAGGCGTACGTACATGGCAGGTACTGGGTGGTGATGGGCAGGGTTAGGGGGCCTTGTAGATAAGGTAGGTACTCTGTGGTCTTTCAGCCAAACACGAGCACCCTTTAGTTCTCCAGCTGTCCCCAAACCCCGCAAACCCTGACGTGAGTGATTGATTTCCGTACCTACCTTACGGATACCCGTGGGCCATGGCGGCGCATAAGGTAGCTACCCCGCGCGAGCCCCGCAGCCTCCATAAGGGAGCCGCAGGAGACCGAGGTCAAGGTTCCCCCAAACATGGCCAGGAGAGGGAGATCACACCCCATTCTTGGCTGAAAGTACCCCAATGAATCATTAGCGCCTTGATATTCCCGGCCGTTGTCTGCGAAACGGTTTGTGTGGTTCCCCATAGTGCCCTGTGTTCGTGCCGGGGGCGTTGTTCCAGCTCTCGTGCCGCGGTTCGACACGGCGAGGGAACAAGACTCCCGCCACCGGTTACACTCTCACAGCATCAGTTGCTCAAAATGAGCCTACTCTAGAAGATATAGGGACTTGTTGATTTTGGTCACTGAAATCTCAATTGCATTTGACGCTTGAGTCGAGAACACCATCTTGTCGCCCCTGAAAATGGACACCGCAGCTCTGCATGGACCAGCCTTCAATCATCTCCCGCCATGGGTGAAAGCAAAACTCTCTCCTCTGGCCATCGGAAAGATTGAGGCCGTTTATGAATGGGTTGAGAATGAGTGCATCCCAAGAGAAGAAATCTTCAAGGCACAGCTTGAGGGTCGGCGGTGGACGACGCCGCGGTTGATACATGAGTTACGGGATAAAGCCAAGGAACGCGGCCTGTTCAACCTGTTTCTGCCCAACCACTTCAAAGAAAGTCCCGGATTGACAAACTTGGAATACTCGTGTTGCGCAGAGATCATGGGTCGCTGTTACTGGGCAGCGCAGGTACGCGTAGCTCGACCTAGTTATGCTCATTCGGGACTACACTGACACTGTTCTACCAGACCATGAATTGCCACGCTCCCGAGACGGGCAACATCGAGCTTCTGGCTAAGTACTGCAATGAGGAGCAGAAGAACAAGTGGCTTCAACCTCTTCTGGATGGCACGGCCTCTTCCGCCTATTCCATGACCGAGCCAGATGTTGCCAGCTCAGATGCGACACAGATTGGAATCCGCATCAAGCGTGATGGAGACTCCTACGTCATCAACGGCAGAAAGCTCTACGGTAATTGCCTGTGGAACAAAGAGCTATCTTTCTACATCCTCATGGGCTGCACCGACCCGGAGAACCCCAACAAGTGGTCCCGCCACTCGATGATCATCGTGCCATGCAACACGCCCGGCATCACGCAAGTTCGGAACCTTACCATCATGGGATATGATCACGCTCCGGAGGGACACGGCGAATACTTATACGAAAATGTACGCGTGCCGGCAGAAAATGTCATCCTTGGCGAGGGCCGCGCCTTTGAGATTGCCCAAGGCCGTCTCGGACCAGGTCGCATTCATCACTGCATGCGTCTGATTGGACAGTGCGAGCGTGCCTATGAACTTGCGCTGATTCGATGCAATGATGCTCGCAAGAGGCCTCGCGGTAAGCTCATTGGAGAGTTCGATTCTAACATTGAGCGCGTTGCGCAAATGCGTCTTGAGCTAGACGCTGCCCGCTTGGTAGTCCTGAACGCTGCCGACACCATGGATCTTCTCGGCAACAAGGCGGGCAAGCGAGCTATCGCTCAGAGCAAGATCCTTGTGCCTATCATGGCCACTAAGATCATCGATGAGTGCATGCAAATGTTTGGCGGCCAGGGCCTCACGCAGCACACCCCTCTTCCCGAGATGTGGACATATGCTCGTTTCGTGAGGGTTGCTGATGGACCGGACGCAGCCCATAGACATCAAGTGGGAAGAGAAGAGATGAAGAAGGCAGCGGAGGTCGCAAAAAGACACCAGTCTTACACGGAAAGGTACAAGGAGTTCGCAGACATGTACGGAGAGAAATTTATCACTTACAACTAGTGGTCGCTCCAGTCATTTTTCATCATCAGTCTGTTATGTTATCAATATATACAAAACGAGAGTGAATTCCACATCGTATACCCATAGAGCCCGCGTGAGAAGCCATCGATAAATCATCTGAAGGCGATTCCTTGCCTCTTAGCGACCTTTCCCTTCTCCATATCTTCCACCATGCTCGCCAGATCTTCCAACCCGTCCCGTATCTCCACTACGGGCATGATACCATGCTTGGCTGTGAACTCGACAGCCTTTTCCATGCGCTGAGGAATACTTGTGCTGTCTGCCTTGATCTTGTATCTCCCCAGCAAAAGATCCATTCCGTCAATCTTGATAGGCTCTTTCGATACACCGATAATCATCAATGTGCCTCCTAAGGTCAGACAGCTGGTAGCAGAAGCAAATGCGGGCGGTGCATTGGTGTACACAGCAACAGCTTGGACGCCGCCACCCGTCAATTTCTTGATGTCCTGGGCCCATTCCGAGTTTGACATGGAGTTGAAGACAACATCAGCGCCTTGCTTTTTGGTCTCCTCGAGATTCGCGTCGGCGACGTCGATGCCCACAACCTTCAGTCCCATAGCTTTGGCGTATTGTGTCGCAAGTTGGCCGAGACCACCACAGCCAACTACACCGAACCAGTCTCCCGGTGAAAGCTCGCAGCTGTCGACAGAGTGGAATGCGGTAATGCCAGCACAGAACACAGCCGAGGCAGCATCCATGTTCCACTTGCTTTCGTCGAGAACGATGGCGTTGTGGTAGTCCACGAGCGCATACTCTGCAAAAAATCCATCGACAACAAAGCCCTGAAGAAGCTGTTTGCCCGTCTCGCAGTGGAGGTTGTGAACCTGACATCCGGAGCACGTGAAGCAACAACCTCGGATGTACAGAAACCCTACCGCGTCTCCAATACTGAAACCTCTTTCTTCGGCTGAAGGATGCATCGACACGATGTGACCGACACCCTCATGACCAAGCGTTACGGTCTTCTCCGCTTGTTGGATGGCCAGCACGTCGGAATGGCACAATGATGCTGATCTGATTTTGACAAGGAACTCATTCTTGCCTGGTTCTGGAACGGGAATCTCATTTACAACAACTTTTCGCAATTCCTGCAGGGAATGTTAGCGAAAATTCTACATCTGCTATCCGAAGCCATATATGTGCTTACGGGATTCCATTGTCCTGCTTTCATGGTCTTAGGAAGCTGTGGCTGAATGGAACCCATTTTGATAGAAGCTGGTCTTGATTTTTGAATAGGAGCTTACTAGTCTCGATGGATGGTCCCCGTGAGCCAGAGGTACGACAGCCTGGACGATGTGCTTTAACCTGTATCACTCACCATGTCTATTATCGCAAGACACAACTCCAAGTAATGCTTAGCCGTGCCAGTGCCATCTTCCACTTCAGCAGAGCTTAACCTGGAAGATGTTAACACTGAATGCTTGCGCCGGAACACCTCTTCCTGGACAATCCATCGGTCGCAGACTTAGAGTGCTGACAGTGGGCCATATCTCATCCTTCCGCGGGGTGCTAGTGATGGAACTTTGCTACACGCCTCTGCACTGTTGGTCTCCAGATACACCCCACTCCACCACGTTTGTATGCCCCACCTCAAGCGGGAGCCCATGCGGGGTACTGGGTATTGCTTGATCGTCGCGGGAGCTTCATCACGCCCGAGCCCCGAGTCAGATTGACAAGGCTCTCTTGGCTTCATGACTCAACAGGATATTGATAGCCAGCTCATGATGCTTGCTGTTGGACGGCCGTTGGCAATCACGGACCTAGGTAGGTGACGTCTGCCGCGGACTACCGTGGAACCATCAGTACCTGAGAAGCCGACCTCGCGCTACGCCAAGTTCGTCTTGCAGCCGGATGTCTTCCGTATCACATCAGAAGGCGCAGGCCCCTCACTACGGATGCAACGAGAGATTTCGTAAAGTAGCTGGAATGAATAAGCACGTAGGAGAATGCATCTGCTCCCCATTCACACCAGTCGGTAACTCTTGCCCGCATCGTAGGAAAACAGAGAGACGTACGACCACTGTGGTCCTTGAAAATATTGCTGACGCCCGACCCTGGATCTCATGCTTCTAGTCGGTCAACAAATCAACCGGCTTACAGTAGAAAGCATTTGACTCACTCTTCAACATGGCTCTTTTCACGTCTTCATCGAAGGAAGCCACGGACGGCCAGAAGTCCGCATTCTCTTGGAACAAAGACAATCTTCCCAAGCAACATTTCATTAACAATGAAGTAAGAGGCGCTTGCCCCTGATGCCGATGCAGCTGACTGAGACATTGGCAGTACGTGGATTCGAAGAATAGCAAGAAGCTTGAGCTTTTCAACCCAAAGGACGAGTCTCTCGTTGCCAACGACGTCGCTCTCGGTGGGCAAGAGGATGTCGATGCTGCAGTAGCAGCAGCAGAGGCTGCCTTTCCGAAGTGGAAGAAGACACCACCGAACGAACGCCGCGATATGCTGTTCAAACTCGCGGAGTTGCTTGAGAAGAACGGACCGGCTTTGGCAGAGATGAATAGGCTCACGCTCGGGGCACCCTTTGAGTCCTTCGGCACCTTTGAACTCCAACTGTCGGTAGAATGCCTCAAGTACTTTGGCGGCTGGACCGATAAGTTTGCCGGAGAGACATATCCGCAAGAAGACGGGTTCCTCAAGATCGTGCGCAACGAACCACTTGGGGTAACTTGCGGCATCATTCCCTGGAACGGGCCCATCGGAAACATCGGTATGAAGGCTGGTCCGGCACTCGCGACTGGCAACTGCTTCATCCTGAAGCCATCGGAAAAGACGCCTTTTGCGGCCCTGGCCCTCGGTAGTCTAATAAAAGAGGCTGGTTTTCCACCTGGTGTGTTCCAGGTCGTTGCAGGAGACGGCAGTACCGGGGCTCTTCTCGCTAGCCACATGAAAGTGCGCAAAGTCAGCTTCACAGGATCGACGACGACGGGGCGCACGATCATGAAGTTGGCAGCCAGCAGCAATTTGAAGCGCGTCACACTGGAGCTGGGCGGCAAGTCTCCGGCGGTGGTTTTCAAAGACTGCAACATGGAGAATGCCGTCACCTGGTGTGCGAACGCCATTACCATGAACACTGGGCAGGTATGTTTTGCGGCCAGCCGTGTGTACGTCGAGTCATCGATATACGATGAGTTCTTGGCAGGCTATAAGAAGGCGATGGAGGAGAAGATCAAGGTTGTTGGGGACCCCGAGAAGGCGGAAACTGTGATTGGACCCCTCGTTGACAAAGCGCAATTCGAGAGAGTGCGAGGCTTCATCGAGAGAGGCCAACAGGGGCAGGGTACGCTGCTGGTTGGAGGGGGACGGGTCGGCGAGAAAGGGTACTTTGTGCAGCCGACCGTGTTTGAGGCCGGCAAAGAGGATGCTGAGATCAACAAGCAGGAAATCTTTGGGCCGGTGGCTGTGATCCACAAGTTTGAGACAGAAGAGGAAGTGCTCGCCAAAGCCAATGACACGGAGTACGGGCTTATGGCTGGCGTTTTCACGCAGGACATCAACAAGGCGCTGAGAGTGGCGTCCGAGTTTGAGAGCGGCATGGTCGGCATCAATTGTGTCAGCCTTTGCTTCTTGACGGCTCCTTTCGGCGGAAGCAAGCAGAGCGGTCAGGGTCGCGAGAACGCCATCAACGCGTTGCGAGCCTTCACAGAGCCGAAGACGGTCATGGTGAACTTGACGTACTGATTGATGGAAGGGTGCTTGGTTACGGTGGAAGGAATGAATCAAATGGATGAAGGAATGGTGGAATTGGTCGCTCAGGTTTCAGTGGAGATTTCCACCTCAAACATACACTGTACCTACCTACCTTAGGCACCTAAGGTAAGGTGCCTTCATCGTGGGAAGCCCAGGTAGCAGAGGCGAAATTGTACCGTGTGTATTTACTTTGAAATTGGCAATCATATTTCTTTCACACTGTATTTCGAGGCCCGACTCGACCCCGCCAAATGCACCGACCGACCGGAATTGAAGAAACCCACGCACCCGCGTGTTCCCGTCTCCAACTTGCTGTGCCTCCCGAAGGTAGGTAGGTATCCGTAGGTAGGGTCAGATCTTGGACATCCTCCCTGCAGCCAATCGTGCACCTCCGTCAACCGGAATGTCGACGCCGTTTCTGTTAAGCATCCATCAGCTTCTTCTGCCCGTCCAAATCTCGTCATCCATCGCCAGAAGGGGCACGAATACTCACACGTACTTGCCCGCAGGCGAGCAGAGAAAGACTGCCACGCCTGCTATGTCATCGGGCTCACCCAATCTGCCCAGAGGATTGTCCTTGCTGAGCTCTTCCACCCCGCCCAGATTGCTAATGAGGCCCTGCGCCAGCTTCGATGGGAAGAAGCCGGGCGCGATGATGTTGGACGTGATGTTTCTCGGCCCGAGCTCAACCGCCAGGTTGCGACCGAGATGCTGCGGCAATCACACATCAGCAAAGTTCATCGTGGTCAGATGAGATACCCGACTCACATTCGCAGCCGCCTTGGAAGTGGAATACATGATAGTGCCGTGCTCCCCTACATGCGGCACATTGTTACCCGCCGTCGAACTGACAATCAGCACCCGAGCCGGATCTTCTTTCGACGCCGCTAATTCGAGCAGCGGAAGCGACCTGTCGCCATGTCAGCAACCCGGTCCGGCTTCGTCGACCGATTCTTCGCTCTCACTTTTGCACCAGCTCGAACACGCCTCGCACATTGAGGTCTAGGATTTTGACTGAGCTGCTTGGCGGAGCATCTTCAAACTTGGATCCCCAGGCTGCTCCGGCGTTGCACACCAGAATGTTCAGGCCTTTGCGACCAACAATGTCCTTGACCTCACCAGTCAATCGAACGATGTCCTGCGAGTCAGCCACGTTGGCGGCTATGCCTGTCGCCTTCCCTTCAATTCCCGGAATTTTGTTCAGTTTCTCAACTGCCTGGTCAATGCCTTGATCGCCGCCGCGTTTTCGAGCCGTGATCACGACCTGAGAGCATCCCGCAAGGAGGAATGCTGTGGCCATGTGGAGGCCAAGGCCGCGAGATCCGCCTGTGACCAGCGCCGTCTTCCCTTCGAGGGAGAAGGCGGATCTAAGGTTCTTGAGTTCGGACATGATTTTTGGGAACAAAGTCTCTGCAGATTGAAGGGCTTGAGAAGAGAGCGAACGAGCATGCGTCTCTGGATAGAGACAAGGGTGATCGCCCAGGCACTCTCACGGTCAAGACCCTCGCAATATGAGGTCTGTCAGCATGGGGCCTCCAAATATGCGGTGCTCTTCGGCTTGCCAGAGCCTTTTCCGTGGTTAGCATCGGCCACGTCGGGTTTATCCCAAGGGAGCTCCCCAAGTACCCAGGAGGATCTAGGGGTAGCTACCCCAGACTTCCCCAACTACCTTACCTTACTACCCCGCAATCCCGCTACCGACGCCATCCCGAGGGAGCACACGGCCAAGATGACGGCTTGCCATGCTAACGCCGTCTCTTTAGTATCATGATAATTCCCAATTCCCTTCTTATCGAGTGAAACAAACACAGACCGTCAACCAGCTCCCTCAATTGAAGACGCACAAGCCCGCCCCCCGGCAACTTTGTTATCGCCATTCAGTTCTTTCCAAGGTCTGGTTTTCGATTCCTCAGAGCAAGCACCGATTCAACATGGTCATCACGTCACCTTACCCATCTTTGGAATTGCCCAAGACAAACCTACTATCGTATTTGTTCCCTCGTGATGGGGTGTTATCGGACGAGCCCCTGTGGATCGACTGCAAAGATGAGGGTATCAGCCTCTCCCCCAGACAAATGGAACAGTGGGTAAAACGCCTCTCCTTCGGCCTAGAACGACTAGGCCTCCGGCGCGGAGATGTTGTCATGATTTGCACTCCAAACCAGATATATGTGCCTGCTGCATACCTTGGGATCGTAGGGGTGGGATGCGTCTTTAGTGGTGCCAACCCGGCTTACACAGTGTCTGGTGGGTCTCCCCTTTACGCGGAAAGGGGCATGAGCTGACATCTGAAAGAACTCGTTCACCAGATGACCAACACCACCGCCAAGCTCATCCTAGCACATCCCAATCACCTCGAACAGGTGCTTGAGGCAGCAGCCAAAGCCGGAGTCCCAAAAAGCCGCATTTTTCAATTCTCTGACGCCGAGAACGAGACCAGGCGTGGCATTCCCGACTGGAGGCACATGATTGGGACGCCAACGGAGGCGGACTCGTATCAATGGCCGGAGCTGAGTCCTGAAGAGTCTACCAAGACTGTGGCCACGATCAATTACAGCTCCGGGACAACCGGTCTTCCCAAAGGAGTATGCGTGTCGCACCACAATCTCATCGCCAATGTCGAACAAACAATATTCATGCGATACGCAGAGAAACCTTACGCCTTTGAAGCACGCCCTCAGGAGAGATGGATTGGCTTTCTTCCACTATACCATGCCTATGGTCAGCTCTACGTCATACTCATGGCCGTCAAGCTCCATGTCCCCGTCTACATTATGAAGGAGTTCAGATATGAAGACTTCCTGTTCGCAATCGGCAAGTATAGAATTACCAGCCTGCAGGTAGCGCCACCAATACTGGTCATGCTCTCTAAGCGGCCTGAGACGGCTCGCTACGACCTCTCGAGCGTGAATGAGGTGCTTTGCGGAGCAGCCCCATTGTCCCGAGAGCTTCAGAATGAGTGCCAACGGAGGTTCAAAATTCAGATAAATCAGGGCTGGGGCATGACGGAGGTGACGTGCGGCGCTATCCATGTGCCTGGCGGCATCAGAGATGATACAGGCAGCGTCGGCAGGCTCGATCCCAATTGCGAATGCAAGTTGGTTGATGAAGAAGGCAGAGAGGTAGCCTTTGGTCTGCCGGGCGAGCTGTGTGTTCGTGGACCGAATGTGTGCCTGGGCTACTGGCGAAATGAGGCTGCCACGAAAGAGGCGCTGGACAGCGAGGGTTGGCTAAAGACGGGTGACATCGCCATATGTAATAAAGATGGCTACTTTTGGATTGTAGACCGCAAAAAGGTAAGTGTTACCATGGCTTGGAGGATCTCATCCGGTGTTCAGTCTGACATGAAAGTAGGAGCTCATCAAAGTCAATGCTTTGCAGGTCGCTCCTGCAGAATTGGAGGCCGTTCTTCTCGAAAATGAGCACATAGCAGATGCGGCCGTCGTTGGAATTGTCATGTACGTCCGAATAAGGTCTCCTGAAGCTTTGAAACAACATTAACGCGAATCAGCGATGGCAACGAATGGCCGAAGGCTTACGTGGCGGTACAAGAGGCGTCCAGGGGCAAAGTCAAGCCCGAAGACATACAGGAGTGGGTCAAGCCCCGGGTTTCCAAGCATAAATGGTTAGCGGGCGGCGTTGCGTTTGTGGACGAAGTGCCCAAACTTGCAAGCGGCAAGATTCAGAGGAAGACTATGCGGGAATGGTCCAAGAGGGATGCTGCGGCACTGGCAGATACGAAGAGCGCCAAAGCAAGGTTGTAGAATATCTGTGTTCCTAAGCTTCCAGGGATACAGCAAGATCTTTGTGTAACCCCACGCATAGCGACGTGTTTTGTCTAGAACCTTGCCAATAATCGTCAAGACGCTACCATCAACCTTCAGACGGTGCGTTGGGTATTGATTACGTGCAGACACTAGCTCTTGCTTGATGAAAGACCTGTAAATACCAGCCGTCAAACCCAGGCAGCGACCCTCACGAGCAGCTAGATCGCCCGGGGAAGCAACTCGTCGCCTCGGTCGTCAACGTTGATGTTAGGTAACTCAACGGGCAGCTGCGACATGCGACCCCTCACCGAAGGCGAGATTCGGATTTAGCAGCATGACGGACCCCGTACCCCGTCTGAACTCATCGCCTATCTGACATGGGATGTGCATTGGAACCAACGGGTAGCATCCAATGTTGATTACTACGTCAAGTGTCCATCGCCTCTCCATATTGGCCCGAACTCCTCCGGTTGAGGTTTCCCGGCTGCTTCCCGTTGCTTTTGCTGCCCAGCCCAAGACTCGCCGCCCCCGCTCTTCCGGTTCCGCACCTCTTCATCCGCATCCTCGACGACAGTCTCACGAAAGTCAATCACTAAAGCGACGGGGACCAGGCCCGGGGTTTCTATCTCCAGCAACCTGGCTTCATCGTCGCGTGCCACGCTACGGGATAAACATTCCATCCCGGGAAGCCGCCATGCATTCTACTACAACCACCCCCTTTTGAACTGCCGAGGAACATCTCATCCATGCCATCAAGTGTTGCCGCCTTGTCAAAGTCTCCCAATCATACCGGTGACATTCACGGTAGGATCTTAATGCGGTAGGCCTGCAGTTGCTACTGTAGGTTCGGAATGCCAATCGGCCAAAGTTAAGCCTTGGGGCCTTCGTCTGGTCTCTGGGAATCTTGGCCCAAGCGGTGCCATCACCTCAAACATGACTTGTTTTCACTCCAAGTCTCGATCCCACTGAGTCATGGTGGCTTGTTGGCCTGACCAGAGCCGTGCTCTCTCACGAGATCCCCTGACTCGAGATGGTTGAGATCGCTACCAATGCCGATGGCGGCGAATCTAACCTGCTGCTCACACTCCAGTCACACGCCCAAGCGAGCCCGCACACATGCGGCAGGCCATGCAATCGGCCGTCCTCCAGACCGCCCAGCAGCCCCGCCCAGGACAAGTGGTCCACTCCGTCTGTTTGGAAACCGTTTGTGGGTCATGTTCCGTAGTTTCTCTCGGTTCTTTCGTTGCGTCGAGGATCTGAGAGGCCGAGAATGTTACTCTTCCAGATACCACTGGCTTTATTGCGTTCTCTGCCGGAAAATGTTGTGCAATCGTCGGTCATGACGTTGGGATATGCGATGCCGAACCTCCCAGATGACCTATATCAGCAACCATCCAGCTAACCCTTTAGTCTCGCCATCCTTTGACAGACCATGCTCCGATCCATCAAACTTCTTTCTTTGACTTCTGTCAGTTTTCGTTCGCCTTGGCATCTTCCGTTTTGTCGACTCCCGTCACGCTCACTCGCCGAAAGGTGGTTCAACCATGGGAGACTTCTTGCTCCCTCAGACCGCACAAGCCGGAGATCGGGATGCGACTAGACGGCTATCGGCACCCATCCATAGCGAACGCCATGTTCGGGTGATTTGCGTGGGCGCCGGCGCCTCCGGCTTGTTGATGGCGTACAAGCTGCAGAAACACTTCCACAACTACTCCTTAGTATGCTACGAAAAGAACCAGGCAGTCAGTGGTACATGGTTTGAAAACAGATATCCAGGGTTTGGCAACTCTCATCATTGCCTTTTGACGTATCAACTAACTCTGGACGTTCCCCAGCTGTGCCTGCGATGTACCTTCGCACAATTACACCTGGAGTTTCGAGCCTAAGCTGGACTGGTCAGCCGTATACCCGCCGGCGCCAGAGATTCGAGAGTATTTCGAGAGCTTTGCAAGGAAGTACTCGCTGTACCGGTATATCAAGCTGCAGCACCAAGTAGTAGGGGCATTTTGGAACTCCAAGGAGGGGGGCTATGATGTCCACGTGAAGGATACGCAGACGGGCACCACTGTCGTCGACCATTGCGACGTCCTCGTCAATGCTGGCGGCATCCTGAACAACTGGAAGTGGCCTGCCATCCCTGGACTTGACAAGTACAAAGGCACCCTCCTGCACACAGCCAATTGGGATGACTCCGTCTCCTTGGAAGGCAAGCATGTCGGCCTCATCGGCAATGGATCCTCGGGTATCCAGGTACTGCCCGCAATACGCGACAAGTGTCACAAGGTGACGACCTTCATTCGCGAACCGACGTGGGTGTCTCCTGTACAAGGACTCGAGCAGCACCAGTTCAGCCCCGAGGAGCTGAAAGATTTCCGCGAGAAGCCTGGAGCGTTGATGGAATATCGCAAAAACATTGAATCTGGCCTCAACGGGCAGTTCGGGATCTTTCTGAAGAACAATAAGATCAATCAGGAGACGCACGCCTACATGCTTCAGCAGATGAAGGAAAAGCTCAACAGCCCCTACCTCGAAGACAAACTCATCCCCGAGTGGAGCGTTGGCTGCCGCCGTCTCACCCCTGGTGTGAACTACCTTGAGTCTCTCACAAAGCCCAATGTCGAAGTGGTATACGGCGAGATCACCGAGGTAACTGAGCGCGGGTGCGTCAGTGACAACGGCCAAGAGTACCCTGTAGACATTCTCATCTGCGCCACCGGTTTCGATACATCCTTCAAGCCGCGCTTCCCCGTTGTCGCTCCATCGGGTGAGAACCTCCAAGATAAATGGGCCGTCAATCCGGAATCGTATTTTGGAATGGCCGCGTCTGGCTTCCCCAATTACTTCCATATGCTTGGCCCCAACTGCCCCATAGGCAACGGCCCCGTTCTGTCCGCAATAGAGGCACAGGCCGACTGGATGCTCAAGATTGTGGATCGGTACCAGACCAACAACATTGTCGAGTTCGCTGCGAAGGAGGAGGCTGTGCGGGACTTTGTCGAGTACAAAGAGTGGTTCATGACCAAGACGGTATGGGCAGACCCGTGCCGTTCGTGGTACAAGCCGCGGGCCGATGGGCCTGTTGTGGCGTTGTGGCCCGGCTCGACACTTCATTACATTGAAGCTATCAAGGAAGTTCGATTTGACGACCTCGACGTGAAGTACGCCGGCAATCGCTTTTCGTGGTTGGGCAATGGGTACTCTCAGACGGAGCTTGATGACACCTCGGACTGGGCATACTACATCAGAGACAAGGATGATGATCCACCCCTGACCACCGCCGGAAAGCGAAAGATTCTGACTAGGAGCGGATCGGTTAAGGGTAGAAGTCTTGTTTCTTTCAGTGGCAAGCCGGAGGACGCTGAGCCTGGGCCGGCTAAAGAGATGGCCCGCCTATGACGGATGTTGTGTTGGAGAGAACTACTGCTTCTGAGCAATTTCAGTGATGATACAATACTAGCTGTGAGCGAGCAACTTGCATAGCGTTCTGTCTATGCATCAGACATTGCATCAATCTGCTTCTTTCCTTCACCTTAATCGTGACGTTCACTGGGTGATGAATCAAAGGCGGTGACTTCCCAGGTATGTCTTGACAATCGACGAGGGGCTCGTCTGATGCTTATTGCACGTCGTGAATCAGAAAAGAGCAACGGTCTCGTCACCGCTCGTATAAAGCCACACACAAACGACCGTAAGTGCGGACACGGAAGCTTTAGACACCACTTTCACAATTCCCGAGCTCCAGAAGACATCATGGTCAGCACAATCTTGCCACTGCTATTGGTATGGAGTTTGTTGGGTGCTGGGGTGTTTGCAGAGAAAACCAGCACGCCAAACACAGGGTACGTCAGCGGAGGGGCCGTTGCTGGTATAGTTGTCGGTGGCGTGTGCGTTGTTGCACTCATGGGGTTGGCCGTCCACCTTGCACTTAAGAACTCTTGGTAGTTGGAAGAAAAGGGAATGGTTCATTCGAGGTATTGAGCCAACCTCACAGACGAACACCCAAGCATGATCGCCGGGACATATGCAGTAGATGGTTCGGCAGTCAAACTTCCACAAAATTTCGCCTCATCGAGCTGCCACGCGGGGTCACAGGTTTGGGGAACCAGAACATAGGCGACCAACAAATACATACATCGTATGGAATTGAGACGGGGTCGCAGAAGAAGCCATCTGGTCGGAGAGGTGAAGTGGTAGTGGGTATTTATCAAGACCATTATAATCGAGCTGGATTCTAGGCCGTCTGGGCTTCCGCCTGTTCTGCGTTCTGCTTCTTCGCTTTGTCAAAATCCGGCATTACTTTGGGTTCGTGCCCCAGAGCGACTACATCAACGTCAGTCAATAACCTGGCATTCCTTAGCTGGAGAAGGGATAACACTAACGCCTATCGAAGAGGAAGTATGAAGTGACGAGAAGGATGGGCATGGCGACCATGGTAGCGGTCCACTTCCTCGCCGCCGAGCCGTACGCTTTACGGTACTCTTTACTGCCTGGAGCCGGTGTTTTTGGGGTCTCCGTCGCCGCGGAAGATGGCAGAGTGGTCTGACGAGCTTCAGGCCGCGCGGGGGCAATTGTAGGCGTAATATTGTGCGGGACCGGCGTGGGAATTGCTGCCGGGGCAGCCTTAGACATGGTTGACGCAGACGGAACGGTGGGGTTTGCGATAGGTGCCGCCGTTGTAGGGGCCGAGGGTGTCTTAGCAGTTGTCTTAACCAATGTTGCTGCAGCGGCCACAGACGTGGCGATCTTGGGCTTTGTTGTAACGGCGGCAGGCTTCGAGGCAGTGGCCTTCGCAGCCGTGGCCGTTTTCGCGGCGATCGCCTTCTTGGGCGCAATCGCGGATGTTGCAGTCGTCGTCTTCGCCGCCGTCCTCGTTGCCGTCTTCGTAGTCAGGTTGGCAGCGGTTGCAGTCGTCTTCTTCACAACCTTCGTGGCTTTCGCAGCTGTGCTCGTGGACGTGGCGGTCTTGGGCGCTGCAGCAGCAGCGCTTGTCTTGGAGGCCGCGGCGACTGTGGTAATGGGCTTCTTCGTCGCGGCAGCCGCAGTGCTGACACTTTTCTTCGTAGTCGTCGTCGTCTTCTTGGCTGCCGCTGCAGCCGCGGTGGTCTTCGGGACAGCGACCGTCGTGGTCGTGGAAGTCATGGCCGTCTTCGCGCGAGTCGTATAGCATCGTTCCGCTAGGAGCCCCGCGCGACGCGGGGTCACCGGCGACTGAGCGGCAAAAACACGCCAGGCGGTGCTCGTAAGTGATCGAGAGAGAGTCATTAAAGCCATGGTGAGAATATCGTTACAATAGCTGAAAGATTACACGGTTGCCGGCAATGTTTCGTTTCAAAGCGCGGTGGGTGTAGCTCGACAATTTTTTTTCGACTCGCATTCGGTCTTGAAGAGTCATCTCGCTGTACGGAGAAGAATAGACAGGGATGTGGTGCCGTTAATTGAATTGCGCCGTCAACAGATCGGCATTATGGGCGCAGAATGCGACTCTAGCTCGGGCAAGAGCGCGTTCGCGTCGTGATGGTTCATGCATTAGAGATTATCGTCAAGCCAGAAATGTCGCTGACATCAAACTGGACACCTAGATCCGTGGACGCAGCTGGCGCCAGGTGGTGCCGTGTTTATCGGACACTGGGCAGCAGTACCTTACCTAGGTGGATCAGGTTTTTCCGTCAGGAGCTTCCAAGGTCTTCACGCTTGAGGAAGTCAATGCCAACGACGTGCTATCCTAGTTGGGGACTCCTCCAGCTCAGATAACCACATGCTGGACGAGCATATACACGAGAACGTACAGCTGTGGGCATTTGGCAACAAGGAAATAGCCCAGGCAGTCGCACGTGCTGCCGGCGTTGGAGTCTGGTTCTCGCTCCCAGCATCTCCAGCAGGCCCTCCACGATGCATGGCTGGGAACGTCGTGAGTCCCATACAAGGGGGCCGGCTACCGGACTGTTGTTTGATATTAGCTGGTAAGGTCATGTTTGTGAGGCTTTTCCCGCTCACCCTCGTCGGGCCCAGTCCAGCGCGGAATGCTTGTCGACCAGTTGACGGTACCTGCCGGCAAGTGGTGGCACAAAGGTTGGTACTGGGTAGATTCTCCGCTTCGCACCTTAGGTGTACTGACTTGAAAAGGTGTAGAGCCTCGATAGCCTAGTTGGTGAGGGATCTTGTCATGATGATTGAGAGATACTCACAACTTGCTCGGTACATGGGCTGACGGTGACCGAGGAGGTCTGGCATTACTCAGCATCTCTCTACTGCATCTCGGTCAATGACCAGCACCGGCAGTGCTTGCCTGAGCAGAATTCAAGTGGCTTTCTATACCTCGTGTCTTAGCGACGCCGCCAGTGGCCATCGCTCATCGATATTTCGATTGGCCCTCGACTAGGCTGCTCTTGGGCTTTGGCGATTCCGAAATCTGAAGGCAGGACGGCAAAACCAATTTATACCGCGGTCGCCCAACTAAGGCACAGAAGTTTCTACCTACGGAGATGCCGTATCATCGGTCGGGGGTGAACACCCGCTTTCAGCGTCTCCACGAGGGCGCCATTGCGCATCCAGAATCGAGCACCAGGGCTTCTGGCGTCTCTTTGGGGATTTGACCCTATATGCAAGTGCGTACAGGCCCAGTATTGCCAAGGAGTTGCAACGAAACGACAGCGGGAGGCCAGGGTCATAAATGAAACGAGATCGCGTCGATCTGGTCATCCCTCAAGGTGTTGCATGGCAATTGTCGAGAGACTTTTGCAGTACGGAACGGCCTGGACGCATGCTATCGAGCTGAGGATGGTGCCACCAGGATGCGATGGCAGTTCGCTTGAGAGTCTGCTTAATTGCAAACGGCCCAATTGGGTGCTGCATGTTCCCCTGTATACCGCTTCGTTTTCCTCTCCTTTACCGACAACAATGCAGTGCTAACCTTCAAGCAATGGCGCGGTGGAGGAGAAAAATAATTGGGGATCAAGGGAAACCCCGCTCGGGTAAGTGAGACACCCTCCGTCCAAGTTGTTCATCATGGCCTGATCATCTGCAGATTGATGTAGCAGTGAAATGCAAGTATCCATGCCCACAGTCAATCCATGAAACTACGGCTCCCTACGGCGGCATACGGTATGCGGTTGGACTGGGCGTTGCCGTCAATTCAATCCAATTACGCCGGGCTCTCTGCGAAACCAGAAAAGAGAGAGCGGGTGAGTGTTTGACCTTTTTCTTGTTTGTTTCTCTACTTGTTGCCGAGATTTTTATCAGATCTCTAATGCATCCTTTGTATCTCTAGAGCTTGATGTGGTATGGTCCTTCCCCTCACCGGTGTCTCTACCGTTCCTTTCCCCACATGCATATACACAGACAGTCTTGGGTGTTGACTTCTGCGCGGCCACCCTTTCACCAACATGTTTAGATTCCTACTTGGTGTTGTTAAAGCGCTCGATGCCGTTCTTGATGCGCTTGTCAATGCCCTTGGCCATCTTCTCGAGAGGTAGCCTGTCATCGATGCGCTTGACGATGCGGGAGACAGGAGGTTCCACGCGCTTGATGCCTCTCTCAGCAGCCGGGGTGAAGTACGAGATGTTTCGCTCCCAGCGAGGAGCCCACTTTGTCGTCTGCATGGCGAGACGCTGCTCAGCGCCGGGCAGCATGAGGTAGATGGGGAGAAAGGCACCGACAGTGGCGACACCGTAGCAGAGAGTCTCGGTGGACTTTGCGGCAGGAATACGCGGAGCCATTGTGAAATCTGCAGGAAATGAAGTCGAATTAACAACGAAGCCAAAAGGACAGGCGGGCGTTGGTACAGTGTATAGCGGGTAGTGGGTGACAAAATTCGACGATGTTGAGTCGACGGATGCACCAAGGAAAGCCACGCTGTTCGTACCTTTCGATGTGTCTCGCGTAAAAAGGATAATAATAATAGGCTCCTAAGTACTACGGCTGGTCGAAAGAGGTTGGGGTGTTGTAAGCGTTGCAGTTGGCTCAGCGTTGGTTGATGCGTTTCTCGAAGTAAATGGATGCAGCGGTTGAATGAGTCTGAAAGATGGAAGAGATGATTAGATGGATGAAGACATGTCGCACAGCGGGAGTCCAAGGGGAAAAGCTACGAGGCAGATGGCGTCCTCTTTAAAGAATCTCGGATTCAGGGGCAGCGCCTCGACATCTACCCGTCTTGAGCGTGCGGGGTAAGCCAGATCATCACGCGGACTGCCAGCCATACGTCGCAGGCCAACGAGGAGGCGAGGGGAAGAGGGGCAAGGAGAGTATGGTGAGTCCAAACGAGGGAAACCAAGCAAAGCGAGGAGACGCACGCACACCCAGTCGAAAAGCAAACCAGGGGCGATCGATGCCTTTGTCTGCGCTTGTGTAGGTAGGGGCAGGTCAGTCGCCTGGTGCAACGCTACAGACATGAGTGTGGGCAGATCAGTGACGCAAGCATGGCCTGGTCGATAGCGATTCGGATACCGTTGACCGGCGTGTACCTCCTGGCGGTGGTTCAGCGAACATACCACCTCTGCAGCACCAGAATGTTGTCCAAACTGGCCATTGCCGTGGGTTCTCGTTCGAGCTCGAGTCGAACCGTCTCCCTACCTAGATAAGGTGGATAATTAGATAGACGGGTCGAGTGCTAGAATGGAAACAAACACAACCTACCGAGGGGACCCTGATGTGTCTCCCCAAAGTGCAAAGCGCCCGCAATGGAGGCAGCAGGAGGCCACCCCACACGAACCGTCCAGGCCAGGAAGGTCCGAGGCGACGTGCTGAAAACAGTCTTCCAATTGCATGAATGACATGCCGCTTTCTCTGGACTCTGAAGGTGTCGGTGTGCTGAGGTGAGCCGGCTGCAGCCAATAAAAACAAAGACGGGCAGGGAGAAGGCACGCCGGCGCAAAAACACGACCACTGTGGGGCGATGAGCAACAGGGGACCCGCCTGAAACCCACTTCCCCAGACGCTGTAATTCCGGGGAAAACAGCGCTAAACCTCGAAGGCGCACAGGATCCCCAGCGCGCCCCCCAGTGGTCCCGATACCCGCGCCCGCACCACAGCTGGGTGCAGCGGCACAGCGGGAGACACTGGGCACCGCACCTCCCGCCCCCCTCAGGGTCCACCCGCCTGGTAGTGTCGCTGATGCTGACGACGTGGACTCACAATCAATCGGAAAGCAAGACGCAGTCCCAGCTTGTGCACTTTGATGCTGAGTATATGCCTCCAATTCCTGAGGGCACATTCGCGCAATGAGGGAGGGTCTGCGGCGGTGACTTTTGACGGCGACCGCAAAGATCAGTGCATTAAACGACTCCTACCCTACCTGACCTGCCACATTTGTCTTCTAGTTACCCGACCAAAGTACACATATGGGTTGGATGCAGCATGCAGTGGCAATGGTACTTTAACCGATGGAAGTATTAGAGAGTGGGCCCGGGTATGTGCCGGTACCTCCGGGAAGGTAGATAGCTTGCGTTGGATCGTCGCCCAGCCCGCGCCGAATGGGGTCAGGTGGCAGAACCCCCGCCCTATGGCGTGCCAGGCATCAGGTCTGGCTCCTCTCACGATGTTGAGTCAACACCAAGTGCCAGATACATTGCTCTCTTACATGTGAAGTGGAGTCGTAGATTTCTACAGCCTCAACCAAGATAGTAGTCCCAGCATCACTTTCACCATGCATGAGCCGAAAGAAGTCTTGCGAAGCGATCGTGAACTCCGGCCATTCGGATATTTTGAACATCGCTGCTATAGTGTCCCTCACAATTGCACAATCTATTGAGTGCCCTCGGCCCACCATTCGTTTTCCCTCCGACAGCCAATCTCAGGCCCAGCCTCAGAGCCGTCCTGTGGTATCCAACCCATTTCGAATCAGGAGAGAAGATAAGGCTGGAGATATATGCACATACTCTTCCAACCGGGTATCCAATAGCACTGCGCATCGAATCCTCGCCAGTCAATACTCGCCGTCTATATCACCGATGGCACACATATTGAACTCCCAATCTGCAGCTTGTCGCAGTTGAGCTTGTTATTGGCCTTGACCAGATCCTCCACTCTCATCTTGTGTTTCTCCGCAATAGCCCAGCACGTATCACCTTTGTGGATCTTGTACGGTACCGCCTGTCCACCACACTGAGGCAACTGCTCCGAAGGCGTCCGGTAAAGCCACCAGGTAAGAAACATGAGGAATAGCCCGATGATAAGGAAGAAGTTGAGCAACGGCTGCCAGCCCTGTCGCCAATTCTTTCTCTCCTCCTCCCACATGTGGTGCCTGAGGGCAGCGTCGATGGGGTCGTGGCGCGAGGGTCGTCCACCGTTCGAAACCTGCGTCAACTGGCCGTATTCGTTGCCTGGGGCACCCTCCCAGTAGCTGCCGTCTGCATCACGGTATGTATATATCTGCGTGTCGGCATCGTAGCCCACTCGCTGCATGCCGTCGGGCAGCCGTTCTTCGTCCGTGTCGTAGCGGGAGAAACGAGACATGATCGGAAAATTCGGAGGCGATGGGTTCGAAGGTAGGTAGAGGCAGAGGAAACGGATTTTTGCAATGGTCTTTCTCAAATTCGACCAGCTTCAAGTCCTTCTTACAGCGGGCGTTATTTTGATGAACACGCAAGCAACAGCAATGAGTGCCGTGGCTCATCCAGGGGGCTGAGTTACTGGGGCTGAGCGCCAGTCACACCACGCAGACGTCATTTGGGCAGGTGTCTGCTTATGTCATACCGAGGATAATCCGATAAGCCGGTGCGATCGCCGCCTCACCGGAAAGGCTCTTCCGACTAGTGCAGCCAGCGCAGTTCCTCCGTGCCAAGCACTCAATTGTCCCTTGGCGAAGCATCTCGCCATTATTCCGTTCAAAGTCGCATATCAAATTTCAGCTCCAGTAGCTAGACTTGTGGTGGCACCTGCCCGCAGGTGCCGTAGTGGTCTATGCAGCCTTGCCGCCCAGCCCTTCTCCAGCTAGTTTCTCCCGACATCACCAATTTCGCCCAGCTACGTGCCTCGTCCGTAATTCATGGCTTCCTCGAATGAGCCATCCATTTCCTTACATCTCTTTGAGACAGGTCTTCAGAAGGTCCCTCTCGATAATCATGTCTTTCCACGAGACCAACTCGTCTACGTCCCAGTTCACCCACACGAATCGCCCGTTCAGAAACGCAGCCTTCTCTGAGGCTGCCCATACCACGAAGTCCGCTGCAAGCTTCACATCAGTTTGGGATCTGTTCAGCTTGGACTTGGTTAGCATGGCCGACTGCACCGCCCCGGGATGTAGTGAGATGACGCGCGCCTCTGACGCCGGTATTTCGATGGCGATGACTTCCGCCATCCGCAGAATCGCCGCTTTGCTCGATGAGTAGCCACTCAGGCCAGGCATGCTTGTATCGTGCGCCGCTCTGGTATTGATATTGATTATGACACCCGGAGTGCTGGCCTTGTGTCCTCTGCGGTGTCGGAGGTAAGCCTGTGTGACAACAGCTGTACCGAAGACGTTGGTCTCAAACGCCTGCCACCAGTCTTTCAAATCCGCGTCGACAAAAATTCTGGCTCCGGGAGGTATCCGGCATTGTTGACCAGTATGTCTGGAGACCGTTCCATTTTGGAAAAGGCGGCTGCGACGTCGTCCTGGTTTGACACACTCCCCACATGGATTGATACCCTCAGATTGACAAACTCCGCCGCAAGGTTCTCAGCGGTGTCCCTTAGTGTAGACTCATTTCGACCCATGAGAATGATCTCGGCCACGTTGGCTTCGGCGAATGAACAGGCCATGGTTGTTCCAATTCCTGAGCCACCTCCGGTCAACAGGACCGTCTTGCCCGAAAACTCCTCCCGGACTAGAGTTGGTGACACTCCTGGATAGGTCTCGTAATGTTCTGACTTGATGAAGGACGCCATGGTGAGATCGGAGTGTTCTTTGGGTAGGTGTCTGGTCGTTCCACGTCGAGGGCCCGCGTGAGGGTGTATAGCAGACCGTCGCTGGTTGGGTCTATGGCGGAGACATGGACAGCCCAATGTGGGTATCCTTTTGTCTCCTTCAAAGCAGCTTCTGGGACATATGCCTGGCTGGCAAAACGGATGATGTGGCTGCTACAGCTCGACGGTCAATGCGGCCCTATTCCCACAGGTAACCAAAGGCCTGAATGGTAGAGGTCTGAGCATGTTAGAGTTCAGGACTTCCGTGAGAATGATGCCACAGATGTTCTGACTAATGAGCCTCAGTCCGGACGGCAACGGTTGCGATGTCGAGGCCTCGGTCGTAGTATTGATCATTACATGAAAATTTCAACTGCTCTTCTACCTTATAGGTTGTATTGTATTGAATTCGCGTGGTAAGGGACATGAGAGTAGACTGTTGCTCAATTTTTCACTCCATATGGAGTACCCATACTAGGTTTGAACCAGTTCCTGTGGGCTCAGGCCATCCATCCTTGCGACATTTCATTCATCGTTCTTCCATTTCCAGGATCTCAATGTTCGTGAAGTCGGAAGGATCAAGAACGGGTTCGCTCTGACCACACGAATATACCCCGAACATAACTCCGCAGAATGCTCCACCCACAGGAGGATCTATGGTCAAATCTTCGGATTTGAACGATACGTTTGCCGTGATTCCGCCGATGTCAAGACTCATCTCGTATTTGGTCGGCTGCGCGGCGATGGCCAGCTGCACATGGTGATCCAAGTCCAGTCCCGGGCATGCTGAGGTCTTGGATCGAAGAACCGGGTAACCAACCTGTAGTCATTAGCAACAGCCACGAGTGTCGATGCTCCCGGCCTCTGTACCTTGAGTTCGCTGACCTTGCCTGTAGGCTCTCTTGTCACAATTGTCGGAACAGCCAGGCTTCCGTCATCTTCCCGCACCGCCGCAATTCCGATGGTAGCGTATGAATACTGGCTCCACCAGACGGTGATGCCAGACTCATATCCTGCTCGGCTGGGTTTGAAAATCATCTCCGCCCTGAACGACTCGTTGTATGACGTCTGTTTCCTGAGCAACATCGCAGGAGACTCTGGGCTGTTGAGGTCGAAACAGTTTCCGAATAACCTGAGATACCCCGGACGCTCAGTGAGGCTGTAGCAAGGCTTTATAGGTGTGTCTAAATATGTCAACTGCGGCACTCCAGTGCGATTGATGCACACCACATACTCTTATGGTACCAACCAAGCTCGAGGCTAGACTTTGATAGGTCCGCCCTCCATCTCACCCCGACTGCGTTTGCCACTGGTGCTTTCTGGACGTGCTCCCTGCCGACAGTTTGGAGAGTGATATTGCGACCCTGGTTGAATATGGGCCAGTCGTCTACCCAATCGACCCGAACGAGGAATGTCTCACGGCCCATCTGGGGCTCGATATACTTGCCCTCGGACTTCACGGGCCGAACACCTAGCATCACCGCCCACCATCTGCCATCACCGTCCTCAAATATGTCGCAGTGACCGGTTCTCTGTACCTCTTCTTCGGGGCCGTTGTACCACAAAGCCCCTCCTTGCCCCTCCCATGGACCGTATGGGCCGATGTCACTCCTGAGAACCCATTCCTGGTGGCCCGCTTCGGTGCCGCCCTCGGCAGTGAACAGGTAGTAGTACCTCCCCTTGCGAACGATGTGGGAGCCTTCAGCTATTCCGTGCGGAGACTCACGGATGACTTGAGGGGGTGTGAGTGTCCTCCCCGTAGTGATGTCGATCTCCGAGATGTGGATTGCGAAGTCTTTCATTTTCAGTCCTGGCGTTCGCTTGCTCATACGCACTGTGGTAGAGAGATAAACCTTGTCGTCGTCATCCCAGAACAGCTGGGCTCCTGGTCAGAGACAACGTACCAATGTCGGGGACTGGGACTCACATCCTGATCGAATCCAGGGTTGTCAAAGTAAACAGGGTCTGACCAGGCGTTGTCATCCCAGATGTTATCCGTCCAAACATAGAAGCCCCTTGGGAAGATGCGTTCCTACGAGTGAATGGATCAGATGAGCCGCCGCCAGTGATAACAGAGGATCTCACGTCGCTTGTCGGTCGATATCTCTGAAAAAGACCATTGGCCAAGTACCAGCGCTTTTCCTTGGGCCGATAGCGCAGAGTGCTTGCCCAGCTACCTGCTCCAGGCTCAACTGTTCGCATCTCAATTTGACTTCGGCGTGTAAGTGCATGACCAATATGTTTCCAATTGATCAGATCTGTGGACGAGTAGATGGCGCATCCAGGGAAGTACTCGAAAGTTGAGGTGGACAGGAAGAACGTCGTTGGAGTGGAGTTTGTGGCTGGAACGACGCATACAGTCGGGTCTGGATTGAAGCCCGGAATCACAGGGTTGGAGAAGAAAGCTCCATCTCTAACGGATGCCATGGTGATGCACCTTTCAGTGAGAGTCAAGCTGTTCCAGTGGATGTTCACTGTGGCACCAGGCAGACCTCAGGTCGCTTTCAGAAGCTTCTTACAAACAGGACAAAATCTGGCTTATGGTGCTTTTAAGTTGGGAGTTGGTCTCCAGATGCTTGCTGAGCGTGAGCTGGTGCTCGTCGATCGGGATCATTTTCTCCAGCAATCACAGGCCGTTCCTAGCTAGCTAAGCGATCTCCACTGTTTCCTAGTTGTTTAAGCAGCTGAACTAGAAGATAGCTTTGGAAACTATACTACCCTTATTAACTTAAATTAGTATTATATACTTATATACTTATAGTTTAAGAGTTCTACTTTTGTTTATATAATATTAAGAGCTAGTATTTTAAAGAAATTAAATAATTTATTAAAAGAAGTTTTACTATTTAAGCTATATCTTTTAGTTAACTAAGCTATAATTTATTTTTATATTAATTAGATTAATTATATTATTTATTTTACTACTAACTAAGCTTTACTTTACTTTTTAGACTAATTAGATTAATTATTAGTTATATATTAGATTTATATATTTTATTATCTTCTTTTTAGCTTCTAGCTATTTACTATAATTTTTACCTATTTAGAGTAATAAACCTTCTATTTAATACTTCTAAATAATATGTATAGTCCGTAGTTATATAACTATAATCTCTAACTACCTCTCTTAACCTTAGCTATAATTATATATATACTACTAAATAATAGCTACTAGCTTTATATTATAAGATTTAACTAGAATTAAGTATAAAAGCTAAACTAATCTCCTTACCTTTTATTGATTACTCTTAAGTTATATAACTAGTTAAATATCTTCTTTATCTCTATACTCTTCTAACTTTAACTATTATAATAAGCTAAGTAAATATCATGGCGCTGGCGCCGTGCCTGCCTTAGAGCGCGTCACGTGCCCAGGCATATGACCTGTAGTGAACGCGCTAGGCGCGCCTAGAGAGCCCTCGCGCGCCCACGCCCCCACTTCTAACTTTTCCCTTCTATAACTCAATATTAATTAATCTAGGTTATTTATTAATGCGTATTAGCTATACTTTATAAGCCTACTATTATAGTATATTAAGTTCTTTAATTAATTTATTCCTAGCGATAGAAGCATAATATTAACTTTCCCTAGAAGTACTAACTACTAATCTGCAGCAAAAACCCTTATCGCATAAACCCTGTACGCGTAGTTAAGAGCAACCTAACTGAGAAACGCTATAAGCGCGGTTAACAATACACCCTATTTCAAGCACGCCCTAGCAGTATTATAGGCTTTTTACGATGCACACCTAATAGCTAAAGGCCTGCTAAAGAACCTATAGTTATAGCTAGATACTGCTATAGTAGATAAAGAGCTTCCTATATAAGATAATAATAATATAGCTATAGAGGCTTAATATATATAAGGGGATAGTAATAATAATAGCGTATAATATGCATAAGCTTAGAGTATATAGATCCTATTATTACGCTTATGCTTATATATATATAAAAATAAGACTATATATTATTATTTAGAAGAGAGGCTAGATTTTACTTATTTAGAGAAGAAAAAGGTTAGTATAAGACTAATTAGCACTATTTTATACTTATTATAAAGCTTATAACTATAATAATTAACTAGCTATATATATATAAGATAGTAATAATAGTAGTAAGATATTATATCTATAGGCTATAAATATATAAATCCTATTTATAGCTACTTTAATATATACTATGCTTATAGCTTCTAGCTATTATATTAGTAGATATACTCCTTTTATTATATATAGAGGAAAAGAAAGAGATAGCTAGGAGGGTATTAAGCGCCTCTTTATATTTATTCTAAAGCTTAAAGCTATAGGTATATATAACCTTATATATAGGCTGCTAGCCTTATATTATGAAATTTAACTAGTATTAACTGCAAAAGCTAGATTAGTCCCCTCGCCCTCTACTAACAACCTTCAGGTCACATGACTTTCAGACTTAAACATCTTCTTCACCTCCACGCTCCTCTAACTTCAACCATTATAACAAGCCTCAACCGCCTTCCTCCAGCCGCCTTAATCTCCGCTTTACCAAGCCGCAGCTACCCTTCACGCCATATTCAATCCACGCCCATCTTCTAAGTCTCCTCCACTATTCAGACGTCTACGCCCAGACAACGTCTTCCACCCTGCCGCGCAGTCTCAACATAAGAAGAGCCCTGCCGCCATCAACCATACTCTCGCTATATTTACCCTTCTTAACTTACTAACCGCTTAGGCCGCCTTAGCTATCTTAAAGAAGCTTAGAAGGTATTTATAAGCGTTAAGATTATTATTAATAGCTTTAACTATATCTATATTAATCTTAAAGCTATATAACTCTAATATATTATACTTATTAGCTATCTTAAGTAAATACTTCTAGATAAATTTAAATAGAGTCTTCTTATTAATATATAGAAGGTTATTATACTTAAAGCCCTTAATTTTATTTACTATAGTTTTATAGATTAAGTTATTTAAAGTAGCCTTATTTAGCCTATACGTAGGTATAATAAAGAGGAAAGATATTATAGTTATTATATATATAAGAGGATATAAAGAATAAACTTAAAGCTTTATTTAAAGTAGTAGTTAAGTTCTTATACTATAGCTATAAGAACCCTTTTAGCTATAGTAGTAAAGAGTTATACTATTAAGTTTATACCCTTAAGTATAGGTTTAAGCTATTACTAGGCTCTAGCTATAAGTACTATTAGCATTCTATGTCGCAAATAATACTCTTATTAGTATGTTTTACTGCTCTACTACCTACCTACCTACCTACCTACCCTCTTCTGCTAAAGATAAGTTAAGCTAAGCGTTAATAACTAGTTATACTAAGATTTATTTATTTACTTTATTAAGATTAAGTATAAGTTAAAATGCTGCTATTAGGTTTCAATACTATAAAAAAAAGTATAGAGTAAACTATAATACCTACTTATATAAGTTAACTAAACTGCTAACATAACCTTATATATATAAGATAATAATAATAAGCTATAAGATATAACATCTATAGATTTTAACTATATAAATCCTATATACTACTACTTATATATATATATATACCTACTAACTTAAGCTATTATATTAGTAGATATACTCTTTTTATTATGTGAGGAAAAGAAGAGAGGCTTATAAAGTAGGGGATCTTTTATCTTATATATATAATAGGTAGTTTTTATAGATAGAAACTTATAGGGAAGGGGGGGGGTACTATCATAGCGCTAGCGCTATGCCTGCCTTAGAGCGCGTTATATGCTTAGGTATATAACCTATAGTGAACGCACTAGGCGCGCCTATAAAGCCCTTGCACGCCTACGCCCCTACTTCTAACTTTTCCCTTTTATAACTTAATGTTAATTAATCTAGGTTATCTATTAATATATTTTAGCTATACTTCATAAGCTTGCTATCATAAAATACTACTTAATTAGTAGCTATAACCCTTTAAGAGTAACCTTCTTATAACTTTAAACCTATAAAAGAAGATAATACTTATCTTTAATACTTATAAGCTAGATACTTTAGCTAAAAAGCTTTTAAATATTTAATTTAAAATACTTAAAAAGTAAAGATTAAGAGGCTAACTTATTTAAAATATAAAGATTATTTTATAACCTATTTATAATAAGTTATTTTATAAGGACTATCTAAATCTAAAAATAAATATCTTTATTAGTATATCTCTTAAGATCTATTTAATTACTTAAAAACTTATTTAAAAGTTTTATAACTTCTTATAATTAAGGATAAATATATAGAAAAGCTATTTAGGTTTTACTTTAAAAATAAAACTTATTATAAAATCTTCTAAGTATTATAAACCTTTAAGAATTAAGTTTTTAAATAGAAAGGACTTCTTATATATAAAATAAAATAAGATATTAATAGATCTATTATTATAATCTAAAGAATAACTAAATATTAATAATAAGTTTAAGAGAATAATATTAATATTAAGCTTTTCTTTTTTTATATAAAAGAATTAATTAATAAGAGAAAAAAAGTAAGAAAAGAAGTAATTATATAAAGTATATATATACTAAACTTAATAAGACTTCTATTTAAGCTATAAAATAAATTAATATTTATAAATATCTTCTTATATAATATAAGTTCTTATATATTAATAAACTAAACATTTTTTAATAAAGTTAAAGAGAAATAGTTTAAAAGATAACTTAATATATAAGTTTTAGCTTATAATATACTATAAAACTTTAAAACTTAATATTACTAAAGAAGGATATATACTTATAGTTATAAAGTATATATTTTTTTAAAAAAAAGAAAAAAAGAAATAAAAAAAAGAGAGTTTAAAGTAGTTCTATATAGCTATATTAGATATTTTATAAAATATATACTTAATATATATAATCTCTATAAAATTTAGATTTTAATACTTAAGAGAGTAATTATCTTATAAAATATTATTTTTAATAAAAATAAGTTCTTTTTAAAAAAAGATATAAAAGAAGGATTATAACTAATAGTTATAAGAGCTATAGTTAAAGAAATAGAGAAATTATTTTTAACTTCTAATATACTTATAAGCTTTAATATCTTAAATAAAAATAATTTTATAATTAATAAAGGAATTATAATATAATAATTACTATAAAATATAAAAAAAAAAAAGATTATACTTAAAATAGCTTTTTTACTCTTAAATAGTCTTTAAAACTTATTAATTAGATACTTAGAAGTAATTTTCTTAAATAAACTTTAGAACTTTTAAATAATAAAAGTTTTAAAAGTAATATAGCTATTATTACTTTAAAATCTTAAGAAGATTTAAAATTAATTAATAGAATAAAGTCTTTATTAAAAGATATAAAAAACTTTATACTAATAAATATAAATAGCTCTTATAAAAACTTATTTTTTTTTTAAAAATTAGCTTAACTTTAGAAATATATAAAGAAGAACTTTTAAACTAAAGAAAAAGTATTTATATATAAAAAAAACTTATACTTAAATTTATTTTTATAAGGGGGGTAATATTTAGAGTAAACCTAAAGATATTTATATAATTTATATTAATAATATTATTAATATAAAAAATAAAAACTTAATATCTAATAAATAAGAATAAAATAACTTCTTTATAACTTTTATACTAAAAAAAAAAAAAAGCTTTTAAAAAGAGTAAAAGATTTTATTATATATTTTATAAGATAATAAAAGCTAAATTAAATAAACCTTTAAGAGATAATATCTATAAGGAATTAATCTTAAAACTACTTCTTAATCCTTTATTATAATCTAATAAAATATATTATATTTAGTTATTACTACTTTTAAGGATTTAGAAAAATATTAAGAAGCTTCTTAAATAGCTTTAAAAGTTATTTATTACTATATATTATAAAAAGCTTTAAAAGATTATTAACTTTAAAATATAAAAGATTTTAAACTACTTAAAAATATATTTAAAACTTCTCTTTTTAAAATAAGTTTTTATTTATAAACTAAATATAGATAGATATTTTATAGATATAAAAGCTTAAATTATTATAAGAGGGGATTTTTAATTAAAAGATCTTAAGAGTATTTATATTATAACTCTTATTTTTTAAATTTTTTAAGTTATAATAATAATTACTATATAATTTAATTATAAGATATATTAATATAATATTATTAATATATTTTAAATATAAAAATATAAAAAAGAAAAGATCTAATTACTTATAAGATATTATAAAGTATTAAGGAACTTATAAAGTATTTAGATTTCTTTATTAAATATATTATTAAGCTAAATAGAACTTTATATAAACTTTAAGATATATTACTTTTATAGTATAAGAAATTTAGCTTTACTTTTAAGAGATTTAGATTATAAAGTTTAAAAGAGGATTTTTATTTCTTATAAGACTTTAACTAAAAAGTTATAATTATATTCTATATTAATAATTTTTTTATTTTATTTTATAAAGATAATAAAAATAAAGTTTATAAAGTTATTAATAAAATTAAAGAAAAATATAAAATTAAAGAATAAAAAGATATTAAATAATATTTAAGAATAAAAGTTATAAAGGATTAAAAAGCTTAAAAGATCTTTTTAATTTATAACTTATATATTAAGAAAGTTACTTAGAAGTTTAATTTATAAGATACTACTTATTTATTAATTCTTCTTTTTTAAATAAAACTTAAAAAGAATAAAGAATAAGTAATATTATAAGAAATTAAAACTTTTTAAAAAATAGTTAGATTAATATTTTATATAGCTATACTTATTAAAATAGATATTATATTTATAATAATACTCTTATTTTAATTCCTTATAAATCTATTTTAAAAATATTTAGCTATTATAAGATATATTATATAATATCTATATAAGACTTAATATTTTATAATTTATTTTAATATCTTAAGAAATAAGTTTATAAGTATTTAAATTTTATTTATAGCTATAAATACTTTATTTATTAATAATAAAGTAATATATTAGTTTTTATAAAAATATTTTATAATATTATTTAAAAGATTAATTTAATAATAAGTAGTTAAATAAATAATAATTATAATATTAATTATTAAGATAAAACTCTTAAACTTAGCTAAAGTAATAAAAGAAATAGTAGCTTTTTAGAAGCTATTTAAAAATATTAAACTTTAAACTTAATAATATATAGAATATTTATTATAATAACTAATAAATAATTAGACTTATTATAAGTAAAAAAGAGAGAATAAATATTTATTTAAAGTATATTAATATCTATAATATATAGTTAAAATAAAAATATTAAAAAGGAAGCTTCTAAGTAACTTATATACTAATAAATAAGATATTTATAAATAGATTTATAAAAAACCTCTTATAAATAAAGTTTAAATATTTTTATTTACTCTTAAATCTTATAAATATAATATATATAATTATAATATATTTATAAAGATTATAAAGTAAAATAAAGTTTCTTTTATTATATATAAAACCTAAATAAAAACTACTTATAAACCTAAAGAGTTTCTTATAAGACTAAAAACTTTATAAAACTTTAAACTAAATAGGTTATCTACTAAATACTAAAACTACTATAAGGATTAATATATTTAAAAGCTTAATATAAGTTATTAAACTTATAAATAGTATAAAAAAGATTTATATTAGAGAACTATCTAATATTAAGGAAATTCTCTAGGTTTTTAACTATATTATTATACTTATAAATAGAAATCTTAATATCTCTTAATAGCGCTTTAATCTTATTATAAATATCTAAAAAGTCTTTCTTAGAATAGTTATAATAATTAAAAATAAAGTATAATATATAAATAGACTAATAATAAATAGCTTTTTTAGAGTAAATATAAACTAAAGTAATATTTTAAATAGAAGAAGTAATAAAATCTTTATTTTAAGAGATAAATAAAATAGTTCTAATTTATAAAGTAACTAAAATTAAAAGATATAACTTAAGAAGAGGACTATTAATAATAGAAGAGATTAAAATATAAATAAGCTTATAAGAAGTATAATTCTCTTAAAAAGTAATAAAAAAAGTTTCTTAAATAAACTAATATAAAACTTCTTAATAATAAGCTTATAAGAAATAAATTACTCTTAAAGATACTTAATAGAAATAACTTATTAGGTTAAAATAATAGCTAGAGAGATATTTATAAGCTAATTAGTATTTTTTATAATATACTTATTCTTATAAGTTTGAAGTTAAACGTATACCTTAGCTAAATAGACTAGAATAGTAATAGTACTAGCTATATAGTATAAAGCTAGTAATACTATATATAGTAAAGCTAATTATATTAAAGCTAAAGGAGTTACTAAAGCTTTTATAACTTAGTAGTAGCTTTATTAAACCTTTTAGTAAAATATATATTACTAAATAGAGATAACTCCTTAACTAAAGAGGTTATTATAAGAGGTTCTTATAGCTAGAAGTATAAAAAGCTTTATTATTATATATATAGCTTTATACCTTTCCCTCTTCTTCTTCTTTACTAACCTATAATAAATCCTAAAATATCTTAATAATATCTATACTATATAAGAAATATAAGAATACTAACTTTATACTAAATATATCCTTCTTTAAGAAAATAGCTAAAGCTATTACTATATAATATAATATTTATATACTAAATAAAGCCTTTAAGTTTAATAAGTATTTTAACTTTAATTAGGAATACTTTATTATAATAGTATTAGATAGAGCTCTTAAGAATACCTCTAAAAAGGACTTTCTTTATACTATAATTAAAGTAATAAATACTCTTAATAGTTTTAAAATAAAAGCTATATATATCTCTAGTTATCCTAAAGAGTAGCTTTTCTTTATATAAACCCTCTATAATACTAAGGTAAAGGTTATAATAATAGGTTATTAACATAGGTTTAAGGGTGAGGAAGAGGAAGAGGGAAGGGCATGAGGCCCTGCGCGCAGCAGAGCTTTTTATGCTTCTAGCTGTAAGAACCTCTCGTAACAACCTCTTTAGTTAAGGAGTTATCTCTATTTAGTAGTATTTACTTCACTAGAAGGTTCAATAAAGCTATTACTAAGCTATAAGAGCCTTAGTAACCCCTTTAGCTTTAATATAATTAGCCCTACTATATGCAGCGCTACTAGCCCTACGCTGCGTAGCTAGTGCTATTACTATTCTATTAGTTTATTTAGCTAAGGCGTATATTCAACTTTATAATGTTTAGAGGGTTTACTTATTAATAGGAATATATAGGGTTTCTATACTATTTTCCTTAATTAGTAGAGGGTATTAAGTTTATAGTTATAATGCAGCCCCCCCATAAAAAGACTATAGCAAAATTCACCTTATATGTAGGCATAATTCTAGAAACACTATATAGGCACCTTAACTTATGCCCTCTACTAGTTAAGGAAAATAGTATAGAAACCTTATATATTCCTACTAGCAGGTAAACCTTCTAAACATTATAAAGTTAAATGCGCACTTTAGTTGAATAGACTAGTAGAATAGTAATAGCGCTAGTTGTATAGCATAAGGCTAGTAGTACTATATATAGTAAAGCTAATTATATTAAGGCTAAAGGGGTTACTAAGGCTTTTATAGCTTAGTAATAGCTTTACTAAACCTTCTAGTAAAGTAAATACTACTAAATAGAGATAACTCCTTAACTAAAGAGGTTATTATAAGAGGTTCTTATAGCTAGAAGTATAAAAAGCTTTATTACTATATATAAAGCCTCATACCTTTCCTTCTTCCTAACTTATAATAAATCCTATATCTTTATAATATTTATACTATATAAAGAATATAAGAATACTAACCTTATATTAAGTATACCTTTCTTTAAAAAGATAGCTAAAAATATTACTATATAGAATAATATCTATATACTAAATAAAACCCTTAACTTTAATAAGTATTCTAACTCTAATTAAGAGTAGTTTATTATAATAGTATTAAATAAAGCCCTTAAGAATACCTCTAGAAAGAACCCTCTCTACGTTATAATTAAAGTAATAAATATCTCTAATAGCTTTAGAGTAGAAGCTATATATATCTCTAGCTATCCTAAAGAGTAGCCCTTCTTTATATAAACCTTTTATAATACTAAAGCAAATATAGCTTAAGCCTAAGTATAAGCCTAATAGAGCTTATTAGTAAGTACGCCTTATACTAAACAGAGAGAATATTACTAATAATAGCATAGCTATAAAGGCGTTAGCTAGCCTAATTAAATAAGAAGACTATAACAATAATAATAACTTAATAGTAGATAGCAAAGCAGTAATAAGGATGGTATTAGTAGCATAAGTGATACGTAAGAGAGAGGATAAGTTAATAGTTTAATAGTTAGTAATTAAGTAATTAAGTAATCATAAACCACATTATTGCTAAAGTAAAGTTAAAGATAGTAAAGTTATTAACATGCATATATAAGTGCAGCTGAGGTTAGGAGAGTTACAATCACATGACTAAAGGCTGTATGTATTATTAGGAGGCGTGGAGTTAGGAGGTCTGTCGCTCTAAGCAGGTAAAAATCATAGTGAACAGCTAGAGGCCATTAGTAGAGGGTATAGGTTAAGGTGCTTATATAGTGTTTCTAGAATTATGCCTACGTATAGGGTGAATTTTGCTATAGTCTTTTTATAGGGGGGCTGCGTTATAACTACAAACTTAATACTAAGGTAAATATAGCTTAAGCCTAAGTATAAGTTTAGTAAGGCTTAAAAATTAGTAAGTATGCTTTATACTAAATAGAGAGAATATTACTAATAATAGTATAGCTAATAGTAGATAGTAAAGTAGTAATAAGGATAGTATTAGTAGTATAAGTAATATATAAGAGAGAGGATAGGTTAATAGTTTAGTAGTCTATAGTAATTAAGTAATTAAGTAGTTAAAAACTATATTATTACTAAAATAAAGTTAAAGATAGTAAAGTTATTAACTAATATATATATATAAGTATAGCTAAGGTTAGGAGAGTTATAATCATATAACTAAAGGCTATATGTATTGTTAGGAAGTATAGAGTTAGGGGGTCTATTGCTCTAAGCAGGTAAAAATCATAGTAAACAGCTAGAGGCTAGATAAAAATTATAGTAAATAGCTAGAAGCCTCTTAATTCTTTATAAATTTATTTTAAAAATATCTAGCTATTATAAAACATATTATATAGTACCTATATAAAACTTAATATTTTATAATTTACTTTAATATCTTAAGAAATAAATTTATAAGTATTTAGATCTTATTTATAACTATAGATATTTTATTTATAAATAATAAAATAATATAATAATCTTTATATAAATACTTTATAATATTATTTAGAAGATTAATCTAATAAAAAGTAACTAAATAAGTAACAGTTATAATATTAACTACTAAAATAAAACTCTTAAGTTTAATAAAAATAGTAAAAAAAATAGTAGCTTTCTAAAAGCTATTTCAAAATATTAAACTTAAGTTTAATAATATATAAAATATATATTATGATAACTAATAAATAATTAAGCTTATTATAAGTAAAAGAGAGAGAATAAATACTTATTTAAAATATATTAATATTTATAATTTATAGTTAAAATAGAAATATTAAAAAAAAAACTTTTAAGTAACTTATATATTAATAAATAAGATATTTAGTAATAAACTTATGAAAAACCTCTTATAAATAAAATTTAAATATTTTATTTACTTTTTAATCTTATAGATATTATATATATAATTACTATATATTTATAAAAATCATAAAAAATAAATAGGTTTCTCTTATTTAATATAGAACTTAATAAAAATTATAAAAATCTTAAATTAATTTTATAAGATTAAACTTAAATAAGTTTTAAAACTAAATAGAAATAATCTATAAATAAAACTAAAGATATTTTATAAGATAACTTATTTTATAAAGATATTAATTTTTTTTAAATCTCTTTATAAATAATATTAATAATACTTATATTATAGCCTCTAGCTATTTACTATAGTTTTTATATACTTAGAGCAATAGACCTCCTAACTTTATACCTCCTAATAATATATATAGCCTTTAGTTATATAATTATAACTCTCTTAACCTTAGCTACACTTATATATTTACTACTAAATAACTTTACTATCTTTAACTTCACTTTAGTAATAATATAGTTTATAATTACTTAATTACTTAATTACTAACTACTAAACTATTAATTTATCCTCTCTCTTATATATTACTTATACTTTTATTAAATACTATTTCTATTACTACTTTACTATTTACTATTAAGTTATTACTATTATTATAGTCTTTTTATTTAATTAAGCTAGCTAATACCTTTATAGCTATATTATTATCAGTAATACTCTCTCTATTTAGTATAAAGTATACTTACTAATATTTAAGCTTTATTAAGCTTATGTTAAAGCTTAAGCTATATTTACTTTAATATTATAAAAGGTTTATATAAAAAAAAGCTACTCCTTAAAATAGTTAGAGATATATATAGCTTCTATATTAAAACTATTAGGTCTTATTATTATTATAATTACTTAGTAAATAATATCTTTTAGAAAGGTATTATTAAAAGCTTTATTTAATATAATCTTAATAAAGTATTCCTAATTAAGGATAAAGTATATACTAAACTTAAAAGTTTTATTTAGTATATAGATATTATTTTATATAATAATATCTTTAGCTATATTCTTAAAGAAAAGTATATTTTATATTAAGTTAGTATTTTTATATTCTTAATATAATATAGATATTATATTAGATAGCTTAAAGGTATACCCCCTCTATTCACTCTATACTAGAGGGCTTAAGGCTCTTACTACTCTATATTAATACTTAATATTAGACTATATACTGCTAAGAAACCCTTTATAGGAATAAAACTTAGGCTACAAGCGTAGTATATAATTAAGTAGATAATGCAGGCGCTTAGTACTAGGAGTTTTTTTTTTAATTAGCTAGCAGCTGTTAGTGCCCTACTATGTATATAGGGCTAGGGGTCTATATATATAGTAGGTCCTTAACTAATTAGGAGAGAAGAAAAGGGGTTCTTATAGCTAGGATTAAACTAACGCCTATACGTTTAGGTAACGCATAAGCCTACTAAGCGCATACTACTACGCTATATAGGTATTCTTTATATAATATAGATATTATAAAAGATTTATTATAAGTTATAAAGTAAGGAAGAAGACGAGGGAAAGGTATAAAACCCTATATATAGTAGAGCTTTTTATACTTCTAGCTATAAAAACCTCTTATAATAACCTCTTTAGTTAAAGAGTTATCTCTATTTAATAGTATTTACTTTACTAGAAGGTTTAATAAAGCTATCCTTAGGCTATAAGAGCTTTAATAACCCCTTTAACCTAAATATAATTAGCTTTACTATATATAGTACTACTAGTTTTATACTATATAGCTAATACTATTACTATTCTATTAGTTTATTTAGCTAAAATATATATTTAACTTTATAATATTTAGAGGGTTTACTTACTAGTAGGAATATTTAAGGTTTCTATACTATTTTCTTTAATTAGTAGAAAGTATAAGTTAAAATACCTATATAGTATTTCTAGAATTATACCTATATATAGGGTGAATTTTATTATAGTTTTTTTATATGGGGGCTATATTATAACTATAAGCTTAATAATATATATAAGATATTAATACTTATAAAAATTACTTTAATAAAAATTATAATAAATAATATTAGAAAAAGAGGCTTAAATATTTAAAAAGAAGTTAGTTCTTAAGTAAATTATAATTTTATAAAATATATTATCTTTTTTAAATAATAAGAAGATATTGCTTTTATAATTAGTTAGAAAAGTTTTCTAAAAAATAATAATTTCTAAAAAAAAATTAGTTTTATTTATCAAAGAAATATAAGAAATTTATATTTAGCTTTATATTTTTATTATTAATAATAAATAAAAAGAATAATAATATTAACTCTTAAGATATTAAAATTTAGCTATATATTTCTTATAAATAAGAGAAATATTCTTAAGTTTTAATAAAAAAAGACTTTTTAAATTTAGTTTTACTCTTTAAGAGAAATAAAAAAAACTTAAAAATATTACTAAAAAAGTAAAAGAAATTATTATTAATATCTTTTTTATTATTAATATTCAACTTAATAAACTATATATTTAGTTTATAAGAATTATTTATATAAATAATAAGAAATTCTTAAATAAGTTAATTTTTTAAAAGTTAATTATTTTAAATAAAAAAAAACTTCTTCATAGATTTCATAATAATAATATTCTTATAAAAATAAAAATAAAATTAAATAATAAGAAATAACTTTTAAAAATCTTAGTTAATAAAAAGATTTCTTAAAATAATATCTTTTAAAATAAACTAATATTTAAAGATATTAATAAAAATATTATTATTAAAACTTTTAATAAACTTTTTTTATTTTCTTTTAAAGAAAAGAGAGTTTATATAATAACTAATAATAATTTTTAGTTCTTAAAAAGCTAAATATAATAAGTAAAATTCTTATAAAATAATAATTTAAATATTTATATTTTCTATAATTTCTTTTAAATTTAGTAATATTTTATTAAATAGCTTTTTAAATACATAAAAAGGTTTTATATTACTTTTAAAAAGTATAGTCTTTATATATTATTATTAGGATTAGATATAAGGTATATTAGGACTATCCTTTATAAAGGCAGTCCTAACGTACCTTAAAGAAGATAACCTTTTATACTTTATCTTTTTAGACCTACTTTTAGTATCTAGGTTTATACTAGTTCTAGTAGCCCTTATATTAAGCTTACTATCCTATTTGCTAGTTGTAGTAGTAGTATAGAGAGGTAATAAGTAGTAGTATAACTTCTACTTTAGTTTCCTTAACTTTAGTATTAAAAGATAATATTAATAAGATCTCTTAATACTTCTAACTTATTACGCTAAGTAAGAAGACTTAAGCTTTAATTTATAACCTTAATGCTTATAAAAATAGTCTTAACCTTAAGACTATTTATTATAACCCTATATAAAATTTTTTTAACTACTTAAGTAACTTTAAACTTACTTAACTTAAACTTAAGTTTAAAAAGCTTAATAACTCTACTAATATATTAAGTAGAATCCTAACTACCTTATTACTTCTATTACTAGTAACTTATTATGCTATAATATTACTTAGCTCTTTATAGTTATCTTTACCTTAGACCTATAGAACTTTAGTATAAAAGTTACTAACTTTAACTTAATAGTAGTTATTTTAGATAAATATTTTATTAAGTAAAACCTCTCTAGTAAAGTTTAGAGCATATTATAAGTAGTTAAACGCTTTTTTACTATTATAATCTATAATAATATTCTAAACTCTAACGCTAAGTTTAGTAATATTTTATCCCTCTCTTTAGAACTATCTATAACTATATTAAGCTTATTTTACTCCTTAATATTTATAGCTTTAGATTAGCTTATACTAGCTTAGTATAGCCCTTTATATACTCCTTTTACTCTTAGTATCTTTATAAATCCTCTTTTTTTAAGTATACTCCTATTAAGCTTACTACTAATTATAAGATACTTATCCTCTATTCCTCTATTTATTCCCTTAAGACTAATATTAGTAGTAAATCCTCTAAGCTCTATTTCCTCTAGTAATATAATTTACTAAAGACCTTAAGTTATTAATATAAGTAATATTACTAGCTAACTTAAATAACTAGAAAGCTTATTTTACTACTTAAAACTTACTACTCCTACTTCTATTATGCTACTATTAATATATAGTTACCCCCTAGCTATAGCTATAATACTTTATATATTACTCCTTATAGTAAAACCTTTAGCTATAGCTTATATTTTATTAACTATAAAACCTACTATTATAAAAACTTTAGCTTTACTTATCTAATAACTCTTTAATATTAATATATTTTAGCTTAATATACCTATTAATAATTTTATTAATAGAGGTATATTCTTTAATAAGAAATAAGCTTACTTTTATAATACTAAACTCTAGCTTTATTTAGTTAGAGATATTACTTCTTCTAAGTAATATTATAAAACGCTCTAACTTTAGTTTTATTAACTCCTTTATAAAGCTACTATAGCTTAATACTAAGAATAACTTTTAGAGGTTAAATAAGTTACTCTATCTACTAACTTTAATTAGTAATTTAATATTATTTGCTATATTTTTAATATCTACTTAGTAGCTATATTAGCTTAATTTAATTTAAACTTTTTTATAGTTAAGGATATTACTAAGGATAAGCTACTATATATATTTACTATTACTATTTTCTTAAACGCTAAAGCTTAAGCAGATATTATTAATTTCTAGCTATTAGTTTACCTCTATAATATATTTAACTCCTACTTATATATCCTCTACTTAAAGCCTTATTAAAGTAATATTATAGCTAATTATCTTAATAACTTTAATAAGAAATGTTATACTTTATATAATATCTTATATATAGAAGACTAATACTTTACTTATCTTATTAGTAAAGAAGCTACTCTTAGTAACTTAGCTCTTTATAAAGATAGTTACTATCTATAAAGTAATTTACTACCTAAGTAGTAATAATAAAGCTAGTAAGCTTAATACCTATCTATCTCTAATAGCTCTATTAATAAAATATATTAAGTTTAGCGTTTTTACCCTTAATATTAATTAGAATAACCTCTTAGAAGGGCTAATAGACTAAAAGATAGTTACTGTAATAAGTAGAGATTATACTAATAAAGCTAACCTTAACTAAATAATTACTAGTAGCTTTAGTGCTATTTTTAGAAGTCTATTAGATAGGATAGCTCTACTTATTACTTAGATATTATTATATATAATAATAAGCTTAGCTTATAGAAACATATTTAATAGCTTAAAAGCTAAAGCTATTAGGTTATAAATATTAGTAATAATATAGACCTACTATCTAACCTAATAAGAGATAACTCTAACTTAATAGCTTCTTAAGCTTCTACTTACTTCCTTAATAATAACCCTTTAAAGCTATTTACTAGTAATATTACTATCTCTAATACTAACGCCTTATTATACTAAATTTAATTTATAGTAGTTAAAGCTAACTTATAACTAAGCTTTAACTATTTACTTAATACTCCTACTTACCTTTATATTAATATTACTACCTCTTTAGGTATAGAATTAGTTAAGGTCTACCTTAATATAAGTAGTTCTACTAGAAGGGGGCAGGGAACTTAGAATTTTTAGCAATTTTAACTTAAAGGCAAGGGATCAGATAGGCGTTTTCGTAGGCGTTAGGCGTTATTATAGGAGGAAAAGGCTTATATAAGTAGATAGAAGCCTAGTTAGCCTATAATAAAAGAAAACTAAGTAGATAAGTAAGAAATATACTTATTTTTATATTTTTTCTATTTTTCTTAATAACTTTAGTAACTATTCCTCTAAAAGAACTTTTAGGACTCTTCAGCTTAGCTTATAGAAAAAATTCATTAATTCTTATTTTTCGAAAATTAAATAAAGATAGGTATTTTTAGGCTCTTTTAGGCTTAGTTAGCCCTACTTTTATCCTCTTTCTTAATCCTTATTATACCTCCTTAATTATTTAAAGTAAAAATAGAGTAGAATATTATAAGGATAATACTATTAAACTTCTTCTTAGCAGCTTATTTTCTCTTATAATATTATATAACCTAAAATATAAAAAGAGTAGAAAATATAGATAAAGTATAAACTAGTTAAGCTTATATTTATATATTTACTCTTATATCCCTTATAGTTATTTAGAAAGTTAATATATAAGTATTTAGGCATTTTTAATAAAATACTTAGTATAATTAATAAGTTTTCTCTCTTACCTTATTATAAAATTAGTAACTAGTATAAAGGAATAAGCTAGATTACTATAAGGGATTTTCTTTATAGCTATTTTATACTACTTTATTAAGCTAAAGTAGGAAAAGCTTAAAAAAAGAAGTAATTTAAATATTACTATATTAGAAGAAAATTTAGCTAATACTTTTTTTAACTTCTATTTTCTTAAAGTAAAAAGTAATAGTTTAAATATTTAGAATTAAAGATTAATTAAACCTATAGGAGTCTAAAAGACCTTAAGAAGAAGAATATCTTATTAAGTAGAAGAGAGTAAGTAGGGTTCTATATAAGCTTAATTAAACCTCTTTATTAGCTTACTATCTACTTATTTAAAATTATTATATACTACTTTATTATAAGCTACTATAATAATAACTTAAGAATAACTAAAATAAAGTAAACTTATTTTACTTTTACTTCTAAAGCTAAAGTTATAAAGGTAATAAGATTTATTTTACTTTTTTTATAAACTTTAAAAAAAATAAAATTAATTAATCTATTCTAAGAAACTTCTCCTTATTTAAACTTATTAGAAAGTTTCTAATAATATATTAACTAGTAAGAAAGAATACTAAAAAGCTTAAAAACTTAAGATTAAAGTTATACCTATATATAGAAATATTAAGATCTAGCTTTCTTAAATTATAAATTACTATAAGTATAAAAGTATAAAAAGCTAAAAAAGAAAAATATTATAATTATACTAACTTTTTATAAATAGAAGAAGAAAATATTTTCTAAGTTTAACTAAGAATATTTCTCTCTTCTAAGAATAATTCTATACTAACTCTATAAAAAGGAAGATATATATATCTATCTTATTACTCTTCCTCTATATCTTTAAGTAGTAAATAAGTAACTAAAGTAAAATACTTTTATTAAGGTTCTTAGTTAATACTATAGTTTTATTATAGACTTTATTAAATCTTAAACTTAACTTATAAAAAAGGAGTATTATAAAGTAAAACTATAGAAAATACTACTAATAATAGCTAAACTTCCCTTAAGAAGGAAAGAAAAAGAAAACTAAAGTATAATATAACTTTACTATTAAGATAGTAGAAAAGAAGAAAAATAATAAATATAGATATACTTTTTAGATAAAAAAGAAGAATAAAGATAGAAATAATAGTAAAAATATCCTTTTCTTTTTTTATCCCTTCTCTTACTTTTTATTATCCTTTTAGACCTATATTATAAGAATCCTTTTATTACTCTTTCTATTAATAAATTATTAACTTTACTTAAGTTTTATATAATCTTTTTACTTTAGCCTTCTTTAAGAGGGCTTTTTTCTACTCCTTCTTCTATTAATTTACTTATATTTTCTTTAGAATAATATTATTAGACTCTAAAGCTCTAAAGATTTTAATTTTAGCTTAAAATAAATAACTTAAATTAGAAATAATAGATAATAAAGCTAACCTAATTATTAGTAATACTTTAATAAGTCTTTTTATAAATCCTTTTTTTTACTAACTTTAATAAAAGAAACTCCTTTTAATTTTAAATTTAGATTAAAATTCTAAAGTAATTATAAAAGCTAAAGTTTTTAAAGTAATAATCTCTAAAAATAATACTTCTAATATAAATATAACGCTTAGAGAGGATTCTTTAAAAAATAAGGTAATATAAAGCTATTTAGACTTTACTAAATCTTATTAAAAAGCTTCTAAAATATATAGCTTAAGACTCTAAGAGTTTAAAATATTATAACTTAGAATAGCTAAAGTACTATTCTTTACTAAAAATAATATTTTAGACTTTCTTAAAAACTATAAAACTATAGTAGAAATAGCTAGGATAACTAATATTTTAAAAGTATTAAGTATTATTTTCTATATAGATATACCTTTTTAAGCTAATAATTAAGTAAAACTTAATAAGAAAACTTAGTTATAAGTAAAAATATATCTTATTTAGCGCTATAAAGCTATAGATAAAGATTATTAAGAACTTCTAAATAACTAAATTAATTAGATTATTTTTATAACTCTAATAATAGATAATTTAGATTATAAAGTAGTAATATAGTTTCTATAAAAGATTAATAATATTTAAATTAAAGCTATAAGATATAACTTTAATATTATAACTAGTTTTTAAATTATCTAAGTAATTATATTAAGATTTAATTAGTTAGTTTTAGATAGGATAGCTTTATTTATAGGAATTAGTATTTATAAGTTATTTAAAAAAGAAGATTTTAATAAGTTTAAGGTTAACTTAATAAACTAGCTTAGTTTTAAGGCTACTTAGAAGTAAACTTTCTAGATTACTACTTTTACTTATACTTTATTTTTTTTACCTCTAAAAGTATTAAGAGGGGAAGTTTCCCCCCCTCTATAAGTTAAAGGAAGTAAAACTAAGCTTAACTAAAGTATTAAAAGCTTCTAGAGTTAACTTTTAAACTAATAACTTTCTAACTTAATAAAAATAATAAATAATTAGAAAATTTCTACTAAAAGGATTACTTATTCTTTCCTAGCTATAGAAGATTATTATTTAGCTTTAGTTTATTCTATTAAAGTTAATAAAGAAAATCTTAAGTTTTTCTTTTATAGCTTATATAGTTAGTGCTAATATATAAACTATATAGATTATAACTTTAAGGAAAGCTATTATTTTTAAAAGATAGCTAATAAAAGAAGTAGCTTAATTTAATACTTCTAAAGATATTATTCTTATAGACTATAAAATAATAAGTTTTTTATTCTTTAGATAATTATTACTTTATTATAATAAGATAGTAAGCTTAACTAAGAAGCTATTATTACTTACCTTAAGAATTAAGATAGCTATAAAGCTATAAAAACTTAAACTATTAAGATTCTTAAGTAAAATATTAGCTAATTTTAGTTTATATTTATTAAAGTTTTATAGGATTATAATAATTTTAACTTAATTAAAGTTTCTTATAGGTTTATAGAAGAAAGAAGTATTATATTAGATAATAAAGTATCTAATTAGGCTTCTACTTTTTAAGTTTTAGTTATTAGTAAATAGGAATATAAGGATTTAGTTTAGTTTTCTTACCTATATAACTTAGTATAACTTAATAGTTTAACTAAAAATAGTTTATTTAATTTTATAGTATTTAAGCTTATAATTACTTAGTTAAAAATATATAAGACTAACTTATTCCTATAGAAAAAGCTAAAGCTACTAAATCTTAGAAAGATTAAAAAGAAAGCTCTAAAGTCTCCTTTTAAGAAAGTTTATTTTATTATATAAGATATTAAAGATATTCTAACTATCTTAAAAAAACCTTTTTCTTTATAATCTTATTCTAAGAGTTATTTAGACTTATTAGAAAAGTTAGTTATAGAGAAGAATTTACTTCTTAACTAAGAAAGGTAAAAAGAAAACTTAGATATTAAAATAAGAGAAGAGAGCTTTCTTAATTAAGCTTCTACTCTTATTAATATTTTAGAATTAAAAAAAACTACTAGAATAAAAAGAGAAGTAATATTTAGTAAAGTTATTAAGATTTCTCTTCTAAAACCTATTTTAAAATTATTTCTTCTAAAAGGTAACTTCTAGCTAGCTATATTCCTTAATAATAAAAATTAAAAATTTATTAAAGATAAGGAACTTATTAATAAACTTATTTTATATAAGTTTTATAGTTTAATTAGTCTATTAATTAAAAAAGTTTATAAGATTTAGCTAAAATATAAAGAAGAGTTTATTAGAAGGATATATACTTTTATAGATAATCTAAAAAGAGTTATCTATATACTTATTCTTACTAACTTTACTAATTTTACTAAAACCTTAAAAGAAAAAGCTTAATAAACTAACTAAGTTTCTAAATATAATAAAATTATTTAAACTTAAAACTATCTAAAAATCTTTTTAGTTAAAGCTATTATCTTTATAATTATAAACTAAATAGCTTTTATAATTATTATGCTATAACTTATTCTAAAAATCTCTATTAATAGTAAGCACCTTAATAACTACTTATCTATATAAGGTATAATTAATACTAATATAAAATTTAGTCTTATAAATTACTAATATATCTTAGATTATAATATTCTAATTTTTATTACTACCTTAATAATAAGAATAATAGCTAAAGGTAACCTAAAGCTATGCTTTATTAGGGTGTACTATATGCTTATTTAGATTAATAACTATAAGATTATAATAACTATAATAATAATAAACCTTAAAACTATTAATTATAACTTATTCTTTAGACTTCTATTTACTATCTCTATTAAGCTTACTTTTAAGTATTTAAAATATTTTATTACTATTATAATAAAAGTAAAAGACTATAAAAGTAGTAAATTCTAAAAGATTAGTATTCTAGTTAGCTTTATATAATTAGATTCTTTATATTAGATTTAGTGCTATTTCCTTAAATAGGAAAACTATATAAAAAATATCTATAATACCTCTAAAGCTACTAAAAGTTAACTTAAGACTAATTAAAACCTTAGTAATATATATAATAAAATTTAAACTTATTATGTTAATACTATAATAAATTATAAAAAGAAGTATTTCTTTATTTAAGAAAGGAAGGAAATTAACCTTCTTAAATAAGAAGAAGCTATTTCTAAAACTAACTAATATTTTATTCTAATCTTACTTTTAGCTATACTTAATATATTAAGAACTATTACTAAAGTAGTAGTTATTCTAATTATAGAAACTATTTAAGCCTACTTTCTTAGGAATACTAAGAACTAGTAGAATTTTCTTAAAGTTCTAAAAGATTAAGCATTCTTTAAGTTAATTAAGAAAGATTATAAGCTTAACTAAAGCTTTATTAATATCTATATAATATATAAATATAAAGATAAGAAGGTTTATCTAGTTAATAATCTACTTTTAGATAAGTTTATTCTTAATAATTAGAAAGACTAGAAGAAGATTTTAATTTAAGAAGTAGAAAGCTATTATTAGCTTTCTAACTCCCCCTTTACTACTTATATATATTTATAATTTATATAGTTTAACTAAAGGACTTACTTTACTTTAGAGAGGTTTTTAAAGCTTAAAGTTATATAGCTATATTTTTTACTAAGAGAGATTAAAATACTTAAATATATTTTTATAAATTAAGAAGAGGTATTAGTATAGGATTTTATAGAATATAGCTATATTAACCTTTATATAACCTTACTATAAAAGATTAGGACTATTTTATATATTACTTAATAAGAAAAAGGAATTCTTATTTTAAAAGCTTTATAAGGTAAAGTTATTAATATACTTAGATTATAAGTTATTTAAGGAGTTTTAGAAAAATCTTATAGATTATATAGGAACTCTTAATTCTTTATTACTAAGAAAGATAGTAATATAAGGCTAATTAACTTATATATAAAACTTAATAAGATTAATATTAGAGATATTTTTATTCTTCTAGGTGCTAATAAATTCTTAGAAGACTTTACTAACTATAAGATTATAAGCTTTTTAGATTTATTTTCTAGATATAACTAAGTTTTACTTAATAAGTTAAGCTAAGACTTAACTATATTTATTATATTTTTAAGGTTATTTAGAATATATACCTTACTTTAAGAGGTAACTAATTTAGTTATTTAGTTTATAAAGGTTATAATGAGAATTCTTTATAACCTAATTCTAAGCGTTTACTAACTTTTCTTTAATAATATCTCTATCAGAAGGCTTAAAATAATATATAATAATAATTATATAGTTAAGCTTCTAAAGGTATACTTATATATCTTTAAGTATTTTATAAACCTAGATATAATACTTTAGAACCTTAAGCTTATTAGTATTATAATTTCTCTTAAAAAATCTTAGATTTACTAGCTTACTATTAACCTCCTTAGTTATATAGTAAGTAATAGAGGATATAAGCTTAATTAGAATAAGGTTATTAAGATCTTTAAATAAGAAAAATATAATAATATTATAGTAGTTAAAAGTCTTCTTAATATTATTAAGTTCTATTAAATATAGATTAAGGATTATAGAACTATTTCTACCTTACTAATAAGGCTTTTTTAGAAAAAAGTACTTTTTAAGTAGAAGCTAGAATAATAGCTAGCTATAGAAACCCTTAAGTTTTATCTAGTTAGCCCTCTATTACTTTAACTTATTAATTATAAAGAAGAAGCTAGTAAAATCTATTTATCTACTAATATAAATACTAAAAGGTAGAGAGCTATACTTAGATAATATTATTAAAGTAAAAGATATATTATTAGGTATAAAAGTAGAATCTAAATAGGTATAGCTCTTAACTATAATATAGGAAAGCTTAAGCTTTAGTTAGTCTTACTTACTCTTAAGAGATTTAAGAACTACTTATATAATATATAATTCACTCTTAAAACTAATATAAAAGTCTTTATAAACTAAATTAGTAGTACTACTTTAGATTTACTTAAAGTAGTTCTAATATAATAGATTACTTAAATTAAGATATTTAATTTTAATATTTACTATATACTTAGTATAAAGAATAAGGTAGTAGATAGTTTTTTATATAAACTAATAGGGGAATCTAATATCTAAGAAACTAAGTAAAAAGAAGATTTAGATAAAATAATTAATAACTCTATTTATATACTTAAAGCTAAAGAAGATCTTAGACTTAAGGTAGATAATCTATTAAGCCCTATATAGGTTTAGTCTTAATGCTTATAATAAATTACTAAATATTTAGCTTTATTATTATGCTTAAAAACTATTTCTTAAATTAACTTTAAGAAATTTAAGTTATATATAGTAAAGTATATACTTTAAGATAGTTTTCTTTTCTAAAAAGGAATAAAGTTAAACTTTATGCTAAGATAAGTAATAGATAATAAAAAAGAATAAAAAAAGTTAATTTAGTATATATATACTAAGGGAAGGTATTAAGGCTAAGATATAATATATATTAAACTTTAAGAGCAATATATCTAGGAAAATATATATTAAATAATAAGTAATAAGATTAAAAGCTATCTACCCTATATATAAGCCTAACTAAAGCGTTTTAAAGACCTTTATACCTTTTTTATACTTTTAAAAATCCTATTTTAATATATTTATATTAATATTTAGAAAATTAGTAATTACTCTTTAGCTAAAGCTTATAATATGCTTACTAGTTATATAGAAGCTTATTAACTTCTTAAGAATATTAACTTAAAGATAATAGCTAAGTTTATCTAAGAAGATATAATCTACTACTATAAGATCTATAAGCTTCTTATAGTTAATAGAGGATTAGAAAATAAAAGGTTTATTAAAAAGCTTAATTAAGTTTATAGAGAATAATACCTTATTATTTTAGTATATAATTTAAAAGCTTATAGACTTATTAAGAAAAGGTATTAGCCCTTTATTTATACCCTTATAACCTAATTAGACTTTAGTAAAAAGAACTAAACTTTAGTCCTTTATATAGCTCTTTTTACTAACTAAATATTAGTTAGATCCTCTATAAGTTACTCTCCTTTTTATTTTATCTATAGTTATAACCTAATTACTCTAATTAAGACTAAAAGTATTACTTAGTAAGTATTAAACTAATTAAAAGTTAAAGATACTAAAACTAAACTCCTTTTATATATATAAACCTTTAAGTAACTTAATTCTAACTAATAGATAGCTCTTAAATATATTATAAAGCAGTATTATTAAGTTACTAAGAACTATAATAAAAGAAATAAGTATAGAATATAATATAAAGAGCTATAAGTTAGAGATATTATTCTTATCTATAACATAAAGCTATTTATTAATAAAAGCTTTTCTAGTAAGCTTAGTATACACTAATTAAGCTTCTTTTATATTTAATAAATATCCCCTTAAACTTTATCCTATTTACTTAAAACCTTTACTAAAATCTTAATTAAATAAATAGTAACTAGTAACTACTTAAAGAAATTTATAGTAAATAAGGATAGTTATTTAGATAATATCTCTAAAATAAAAGTCTAACTAAACTTTAAATAAGCTTTTAATAAGGTCTTTCTTACTATAAACTAACTTAATCCTAATATATTTAGCTTAATAGAAATCTTAAACCTTAATAAGTTATTTATATTAAAAGAAATAGAGACTAATAATTTTAATATTATAAAAGTATAAATTAAGTAATTATAAGAATAAAATAAAATACTATAAACTAAAGTTAATATCTAATAGAAAAAGAATAAAATAGTAGTAAGTATCCTTATAAAGAATAAAGAATTTAATAACTAGTATAAAGATATAGAGGAACTAAAGGATAGCTAAGTCTATAAAAATTATTTATTTTTATCTATTTTTAATAAGTAAAATATTATTTTATTTACTTATATTTAGTTATTTTTATATTATAATTTATATTAAGCTATATATTTATATTACTTCTTTTACTCTTAATATATATTATTATAAAAGAAAAAGAAATATATAATAATAAAAACTAATAAATACTAAAAAAACTAAAAAATACTAAAAAACTTAAAAAGAAACTAATATTACTTTTAAAAAATTTAAATCTAAGCTAGTCTAAATATTTTACTAAAAGCTGTTATCTTTAAAAACTACTTTACGTTCTTATTATATATATAAAGCCTCTTTTTCTACTTTTAAGTAATTTATTTATTTAACTATAACTTAAGTTATTACTAGAATATTAGTAAGTAGAAAGTTTTTCTCTCTATTAAACTTAAACTTCTTACTTAACTTATCTATATAATTAAGAAACGCTTTATAATCCTCTTTAATTATTTTACTTAAAGGGAAATCTAACTAGCTATTAAGAAAAAACTTTACGCTCCTATTATCTATATAAAGCATACTATTAAGAATCTTCTTTTATAAATTACTTTTTTTAATATATCTAACCTATTTTATCTCTTTTTTATTATAGTTAGCTTTATATAAGTATAATAAGCCTTTTTTATAGTAAATATAGTTAAAATAAGCTCCCTCCTACTTAGTTTAATAAGAAATATATTCCTAGAATAATAGAGCTACTTTAACTAGCTATCTACTCTTAGTAACCTTAAAAGCTATCTTAGCCTATTACTTAAAGTACTTATTATATAAATAAAAATTATAAGCGCTATATATATAGATTAATAAAGCTTTAACTACTTTTAACCTATTTAATTTCTAGTATAACTAGCCTTAAGGATTAAAATAACCTTTAGTAATATAAACCTTATATATAAAAAATAGCTAGTAAGGAAATACTTTTTACTTCTTAATTAAAGCTATATATATAGTAGAAAACTTTAGAAGTAATTTTTAAAACTACTTTACTATAGCTTTAGTATAATCTTTAATATAAAGTTTATTTATAAATCTAAGCTAGTATTAAATTAAGCTAATAAGACTCTTAACTAAAGCTTATAAGAAGGAAAGAGAAGCTTATAGATAAGTTAGTAGTTAACTTAGTTAAAGCTAAAATTAAGTTACTATAACTAAGATAGGTATAATAATTTAATATAAATAAAACTTACTATCTTTATTAAGCTTATTAATAGTAGTAGTAAGAATAAGAGAAAAGAGGAAAAGCTTATATAAAGCATTCTAGCTAGTAGTATAAAAGTAACTAAAGTTAATTTTAATATTTATAATAAGAGTATTATATAATATAAAAAGGTTTAACTATTATTATGAAAGGTTTAGTTAATTTAAGAAATATAAAAGTTAATATATTAAGAAGAAGAAAGAAAAGATCTAACTAAGCAAAAGAAGTATACCTTTTTATATCTAAAAAGAGGTATAATTAATACTAAAATAGTAGTTATAATAACTAAAAAGCTTATTTACTATAGTAATCTATTAATAAGATAAAAAAGAATAACTTAAAGGACCTTTTACTATAAATTTAAGATTAACTAGTTTAAAAAGAACATATTTAATTAAGTCTTAGAAGTAAGAGTAAAATAAATATATAGATTAAAGTGCTACTATCTATAAAAAAAGGCTTATAAGCTTTAAGTATCTTATAAATAGATCTTAAGAAACTTTAACTCTTTTATAGCTATATTAATCTCTTTTTTTAAAAATATATTATTATAAGTCTAACTAACCTCTTAGTAACTATATTTAACTCCTTATAAAATACTAAATTATATATACTACTTTCCTTTCTTTATACTTACTATCTCTTTAAAGCTTAAATTTTACTTTTAAAACCTTATTAACTACTTTAATTACTTATATAAATCTTACTTTTAGAAAACTACTTCTTAAGTTTAACTAGCTTCTTTTTTATTTAAAAATTATATTTTTAGAAGGAATATTAACTATTAGTACTAAATTTACCTTTATAATATCTATAAAAAGGGGTATTTTAAACTACTAACTTTCTTCTAAATAACTTTATATATTTATATATATAGTAACTACTTTATCTTAATAGATATTTTTATATTTAATTATAATATTTTAACTAAGCTTAACTATTACTTAAATATCTTAAAAATTATACTTTTTTTTTTCTACTTATTTCTATTAACTCTTAATAAAAATTATTAGTATTATAATTAATACCTTCTTATTTATTATAAATTTACTTTCTTACTTTTATCCTCTTTTTTAAGATATTTTATTACTATAATCTAAATAAATTATAATATAAGACTATTTAGCCTTATTTATAACCTCTTATACTTTTATTTCTCTTTTATAGTAACTAAAAATATTAAAATATCTATTACTTCTTTTCCTCTTTTAAGCTTTTTTTACTCTCTTATTATCTATAAGATCTAAAAGAGCATTTAGAATATAAATAATATTAAAAACTTTTATAAAAACCTTTAGACTTATATCTACTTCCTTTATAAGGATTAATTAGTTAAATATATAAAAACTAAATAGGTTAGAGAAGTACTTAGATCTCTAGGAGCTAAAAACCTTCTTACCTTAAATTACTACTTAAACTTAAATATTTCTAATATAGTTAATATAATAATTAAAGAAAGCTATTATATCTTTTCTATTTATCTTAAGAATAACTTTCTTAATATTATATTTAATATAATTAAACTTATTAAAGTTTTAATTAATTTATAGAATATTTTAAATATATTAAAGCTTAGAACTTCTAAAGATTACTTTATACTTAAATAGATATATAAAAATAAAGATATTATAAATATAATATTAATTAAGTAATAAAGTAATATATTTAGAAAGAATAGTAATAATTACTAATAGTATAAGTAGGGTTAAGAGATTTAAGAAAAATACCTTCCTAACTTTTATAACCTTTTAAGATTCTTTTAGAGATATAACCTTCTTAAAGCTAAATATATTAAATTAGCTTATAAACTTATTATTAGAGATATTAATAAGGAAAGATATATAAAGATCTATATAATACTTACTCTTTAAACTAAAGATAGTAATATAAAAACTTATAAGAAGAAATAAAACTACTTAGAAAAAAGAGACTTTATTATTTTTATTAAAACTTATAAAGTAAGTAGTTAGTTTTTAATTATAATTATTAACTAAAGAAGTAGTTTATATCTCTATTTAGACCTTACTTAGGACTTTAGATCTACTTCTAATATCTTAAGCTATTCTTAAGCTATTTTCTAAGATATAGTAAAACTTATTAGAAACTAATATAAAATCTATAAAGTACTAGTAAAGATATAAGACCTTATTAATTATACTACTTTTATTATTTTATATTTCTAACTTAAATTATTAAATAATTTTTAGAAGTATAGCTTTTATAATATTAATTTTACTTATTATATACTTTATAAAGAAAATTATAGCTTAAAGATAACTTAGTTATAATATATAGCTAAAAAGGAGATTATAAGAGATAACTATTATAAACTCTTTTTTAACTATTAGGTCTAACTTATTATTAATAAGTTTAGACTATAAAGAAGTAATAATATTAAGAGGTTTTAACTTAAACTTAACTAAACTTTTAATAAATAAGCAAACGCTATAGATATTATAGCTAGAAATAATAGAAATTAAAGATCTATTAATTAAGCTAAAGAAAAAGTTAAAAGATTATGCTTAGCTTATCTTAATTAGTTTTTAATTACTTAGGATTTAATCTAAATTACTAAAGAAAACCTAATTACTCCTTTAAATACCTATAACCTAGATAACCTTATTAAAAATAGAAACTAAAACCTTTTAACTTATTAAGATAATATTAAGAAGAGAGATTACCTTATTAAAAGTATTAAGAAAGAGTAAAATTAATAGGTTAATATAGAAAACCTTTAAAGAAGTATATATTAAGTAAAAGTTAAGAGATAAAAGCTAAAGCTTAACTTACCTAAAAATATTACTAAACTAAGTAACTATATTTTAGATAACTTCTTTTTAATATAAGATAACTTAATTAAAGATATTACTTAGAAGATAAAGCTTTAGGATTTTTACTTATTTCTAACTATACTAAAAGGATACTTTTTATTTAATATATAATATACTAAAGAGCTATAAGAAGAAAATAAGGATACTACTTATATAGAGTAAGAGATAGCTAAGAACTTAGCTTAAAATAAAGCTAGTAGCTTAAGAGCTTTAAGAGCTAAGCGTAACTTTAAATATATAAAATAAAGCTAATTAAGTCTTTCTTTCTATAATATATAAAAAACTTAGGGGATATATAGAAAGAGGTAGGGAACTTAGAATTTTTAGTAATTTTAACTTAAAAGTAAGGGATTAGATAGGCGTTTTTATAAGCGTTAAGCGTTATTATAAGAGGAAAAGGCTTATATAAGTAGATAGAAGCTTAGTTAGCTTATAATAAAAGAAAATTAAGTAAATAAGTAAGAAATATACTTATTTTTATATTTTTTCTGTTTTTCTTAATAATTTTAGTAACTATCCTTTTAAAAGAGCTTTTAGGACTCTTTAGCCTAGCTTATAGAAAAAATTCATTAATTCTTACTTTTTAAAAATTAAATAAAGATAGGTGTTTTTAGACTTTTTTAGGCTTAGTTAGCCCTATTTTTATCCTCCTTTTCGATCCTTATTATACTTCTTTAATTATTTAAAGTAAAGATAAGGTAGAATACTATAGGGATAATACTACTAAACTTCTTCTTAGTAGCCTATTTTCTCCTATAATATTATATAACTTAAAGTATAAAAAGAGTAGAAAATATAGATGAAGTATAAGCTAGTTAGGCTTGTATTTATATATTCACTCTTATATCCCTTATAGTTGTCTAGAAAGTTGATGTATAAGTGTTTAGGCATTTTTAGTGGAGTGCCTAGCACGATTGATGAGTTTTCTCCCTTGCCCTGTTGCACTACTACTCTAGTTAGCTATTAATAAGTTAAGTAGTTTATTTATACTACTAACTAAGATTATAGCTACTACTATAGCTTTAATAATATTAGCTTTAAGGTTTAGGTTTATAATAAGGTTATTTTTAAGTTCTATATCTTTAGCATTATTAGCTATAAAACTATTAATAGCTACTTCTTTATTACTACTAAAGTAGTAAATAGCTTTACTTTAAAGCTTCTCCTTAATATTCTCTTCTATTTAGTATATAGCATTAAGATTAATATTACTACTACTATAGTTACCTTTTAGTTTATATATAAGCTTATTACTTTAGTATAACTACTATAGGATAAGCTATTAGCTAAGCACCTTAAGCTATTTTATAATATTAATAGTATTAATATTCCCCCTAGAATAGAGGCTTTTATCCCTATTTTAATACTTAACGCTATACCTATAACAGATATTTATATTACCTCTATTATACTAACTATCCTAAACTACTTTATAACTACTAATAGCTCCTTAATTATTATTACCTATAATAATACTACTAGGATTATTATTTATACTACTAACTAGCACCTTAATATTATATAAATTATATTACTACCTTATTTAGAAATATATATAATATAAATAATAATAATACTTTTATTTAGTTTTAATAACCTCTATACTATAGATACCTTCTTTATAAGCTTAGTTAGTAATAATAAAACCTTAATCCTTAGTCTTAAAGTATCTAACTATACTACTTTATATTATAGAGTTTCTAAACCTATTAAGATTCCTAATAAATATAATAAAGTTAGCACCTTAATTATAATCTATCTTAATAATAATATAACTTACTTCTTTACTCTTATTAACTCCTTTAATATTTTCTATAATAAAAGTATTATCTCTATCCTAAATAAGAATAAGATAAAGATTAACCTTATTAATAGTTAGTAAAACTAAATCTAACTAACTTAACTATACCTCTTTAGCTATAAAGATTAAGCTTTTACTAATAAGTTCTTTAATAATCTTTACGCCTAAAGCTAGCTAGAATATATAAAGCAATTTACTCTTATTACCTACTTTTTTTTCCTTATTTATAAAGTTATTAATAGTATTACTAAGAACCCCTATCTAATTATTAATCTTTACCTATTAAACTATATTATAATTAGTAACTCCTACTTTATACCTAACTAAAGTAATATTATTAATATTATTATTAAGAAGGGATAAATAATTATACTTAATACTATAAGGTTTTTTTACTAGCTATTTATCTACTCTTAGTATTATAATTATATTATAGTTATTACCTATTAAGAGCTTAAATACTATAATATAGCTCCTTAAAGCTTTAAGAACTTATTAGCTTATAGTTAATACTATATAGATAAGTTATTCTTTAAATACTAAGTATTTATCTATATCTATATTAATAATATTATTATTTTTAGTAATATAGCTAATAACTATAAAACCTACTTTTACGTTATACTAAAGATTATTCTTAATAACTACCTCTATATTAATACCTTTAAGTCTTTTATTACTTTCTTTAGTATTAAACTCCTTAGCTACTTAGTTAATAGTAATAAAGTATCCTATATTAATAATAGAATTAATACTTTCTATAAACTTAACTTCCCCTATATAGTTACTATTTTTAAGATATATCTTAATATAGCTAGATAGCTTTATAATAATATTCCCTAATTTAATATTATTTCTATATTTCTTTATACTTATAAAACTACCTTCCTTAATAAACTCTATAAGTTTAGTAACCTACTTATAAGCTTTATAAGATATACTTATTAAGCTTATACCTAAAAAGCCTCTTTTAAGCTAACTTTAGCTAAGCTTTAAGTATTTAATACTTTCTAAGCTAACCTCTATAATTAGGTCTTCTTATAATACTATATTATCTCTAACCTGCTGTTTTTTAAGCTTAATACTTATTAGGATATTTTTAGCCTCTTTATCTTCTAGTTTAAAGTACTTTAAGATAGTACTTAGATCTTTAGTAAGGATATCCCTATTTATTATATATAACCTATTCTTTTCCTCTCTTAAGCTACTTCTAAACTTAAGAAGGCTTATAGCTTAATAGAAATAGAAGTTATAATAGTTATATAGGTAGTCTATAAACTTTAGAAGATAGTTTAATCTAACTACTAACTTATTAATATCCTTACTAACTATATAGCTACTATAAGTATAATTACTTATACCTCCCTTTATATAATAGATTTAAATAAAGCTAACTTTAAGCTAGCTACTATAATAAACTATCTCTCTTAGTTTAAGTTTTATATTACTTATATCTCTAGTAAGCTTAATATAGTTCTAAACGCCTTTTTATAGCTCTTAGTATTATTTTATACTTATAAGTCTACTAGCTTTAATAACTTTAATAAACTATAGGATATTACTTTTACTACTTCTACTTAGTTTACTAATAATAACCTAACTATAATTAGCTTAATATAAAGTATTAATATTTACCTATCTAATACTTTTAGAATAAAGCTATACTAGAGATACTATTTTAATATAGCTCTATCTAAGATTATTAGCTAAATCTACTAACTCTAGTATTATAGCTTAACTATTATTACCCTTAATATTACTTAGAAAAGTAATAAGGTCTTACTTTAAATACTTAATAATAGCTTTCTCTATTATACTATAAGAACTAGCTACTATTAACTATATATCCTTTATACTTATAAAGTATAAATTTTTTATTTAGCTTATAATATAAGCTACTACTTTAGTATTAATAAAGCTTCTAATAAACTTTTAAGTATCTTAATCTATAATAAAGCAGCTAAGCTTAATATATATATTACTTACTATCTAACTTATTAATAATACTAAAAGTTTTACTAAAAGCTACTTAAAGATATATAACCTATCTTAATATACCTACTACTTTATTATACTATCTCTCTTAACTTTATTATTAATATACTAATTATCCCTACTTAAGATTTTATATAAGTAATATCTAAGTTCTCTAAGTTTAATACCTTCTATATAATCTTATATATATTTAATAAGAAAATATTACTATTACTAAATAATATCTATTATACTACTATAAAATAAGCTATAATTATCTTCTATAGCCTTTAGCTTTATAACTAAGGCTTACCTACTTAAATTATTTCTAATTAAAACCTAAACTTTATATCTAACCTCTAAAAAGGTATTTTTACTACTTTAAATATTAACTTTCTCTTTTCTATCTCTTATTATGCTTAAATAAATAGGATAAATAAGAAGAAGAACTAAACTATTAAAATTACTATCTACTTCTATATAGCTACTAACCTTAATATCTTATAGCTAGATATCTTTATACCCCTATAATATTATCTTAATAATACTTTTACTATTACTATTAGTTACTCTCTAAATAAGCTTACTTTTAGTTTCTAGCTATACTCTATTATTACTTAGCTTATAGGTAAGGTTAATATACTAATAGCTAGTCTTATTACTTTTTATACCTTATATAGTAATAAAGTTAAACTAGCTATTATTATAGCTAGTATAATTACTAAAGATTAATATAATAATAAGTATATACCTCTTACCTTTAAGGAGGGTAATTAAGTCTACTTAAGACTTAATAAAAGTTATTATCTTTTTAGCTACCTTAAATATAAATAGTCTCTAAAGTATATAAAGCTTTTTATAATTAAGAAGGTTATAAGCTTCTTAGTATATAAACTTAATTTCTCTATCTCTTGAAATATTTATCTTATTATTTCTATTACTTAGCTCTAAAAGCTAATACCTAGTATTAACTTCTACTTTTATATACGTCTTATATTAGTATTAATAGTAATTAATAGCTCTTCTAATAATAATATCTATAAGGTTAAAAGGATTATTTTATATTATATTTATTAACGCTTTAAATACTTATTTATTAACTTCTTAGTTTACTAAAAGAGATATATAGCTAAGGATAACCAATAGATTATATATTATAAGCTAATCTTTATTATTAGTAGTTTAATAGTAGCTTTTAAAGTAGCTAATCCTATTAATTAGGCTGCTAAATACTACTATATAAGTATTCCTCTCTATTTTAATAATTAAGTTAATATAACACTAAAGATAATAATAGAGGTTACCTTACCTTAATAAGTAGCTATAACGCTTTAAAACTATTATATATATACCTTACCTAAATAAAGCACCTAGCCTTACTTATACCTATTATACTATACCTAATTAGGTAAAGCATAGTATAAATACTAAGGCTATCTTACTATAAGGATTACCACCCCTCTCTATACTTATACTTTATTATAAGAACTTCCTCCTTAATATCCCTCCTTTTTCTATTACTACATACCTATTATACTAAAGCTAGCCCCCCTTCCTATATATTAGCTAGGCCTATCTATCTCCCTATTAGAGCTTAATATACCCCCCCCCCCTTTTTTTTTTCTTCTCCTCTCTACTTTCTGCTATTATTATATCTACTAATACCCCTATTAATATTAATACTATTAGTGCTATTATTACTGCTATCCCTATTAAAGATTAGCTTAATAGTAATACTATTATTCACTTAAGTAATATTATTTTTCTTTAAACCCTCTTTAATACTAACTAAGTTGCTATTAATACTACTATTTATATTGCTAAGATTACTAATAGCCTAACTATCTTTACTAACTCTATTAATACTACTACTAAGAATAAAACTAATACCCCTATTAATATTACTAATAGTATTAAGTATAACTTTAATAACCTTAATACCTCTAAAAGCTAGTAAGATAAAAGCTTTTTTCTAAGTAATACTAATAGTAAAGATATTAGCTTTAGTAAGGATAATAATATTAATAATAATACTAATACCTCTAGCTCTAACTTTAATAATATTAATAAGGATAAGGATAATATTAATATTTTTATAACTAATACCTCTCCTACTAAAACTATTAATACCTCTATTAAGACTACTTAGAAATCTACTTAGCTCCCTTCTAAAGAAGATATAGCTTATTAGGCTTTATAGAAAGAGAGAGCTACTTACTTTAGCGTTTTTAATAAGAAAAGTATTAAGATTACTAGGAACTAAGATAAAGCTATTAAGATATTTAATTAGGAGTTATATAATAGCTTTAATAATATTATTACTTTTTAAGCTAATATTATCTAGTAGATAGATACTTTTTATACTAATATTATTAAGTTTAATAAAGAAAATAATATATTCTCTTTATTTATTACTATTAATATTACTTATAAGGTTAAGGAAATATACTAATAAGCTAAAGTTATTTATAATAAAAGTAATAATAACTAAGAGACTTACTTACCTTTATATACTAAAATTATTAGCTACTACTACCTTAATCTTACTAACTACCTAAACCTTAGTATTAGTAGTTCTCTTGCTTTAATTAGTTATATTAGCCTTACTAAAGTCCTTAGCCTCTCTATTAGCTATAATAATAATAATATTACTATTTAGTTTATAGTTAATAGCTTTATTATTATTACTTTCTCTATTTATATTAATATCTTTAAAAGTAAGCTTATTACTACTACTACTACTCCTATTAATATCCCTATTAATACTAGCTTAAACTTTATTAAAGCTTCTTAACTTTAAGCTAAGCTTAATAAGATAGAAGATTAGATATTTACTAACTTTCATATTTATGTTAATATTATTAGTAATAAGCTTAAAAGTAGCATAAATATTTATATAGCTAAAGTTAATTAGCTTATTATTATTATTAAGACTTATAACTATAACCTTACTACTAAAGTTAATAATACTATTAAGATTATTAGCTATATTAATATTATTATTTCTACTCTTAAGCATAATATTAATTAATATAATTATATTATTACTATTAATAATAACTAAATTAAGGACCTTACTATTTATATTAATAGCTTTAACTATAGTTATACTAACCTTACTAGCTCCTCTCTTTAGTATAAAGCTACTAAGTATAATACTAATACTACTAATATTAATACTCTAGTTGCTTTTATTCTTCTTATCTTAAAGGTTACTAATATTACTAATAATACTATTAACCTTCTTACTAGATAGTTTACCTTTATTTTTATTAAGAAATATTATGCTAATACTAATATTAATAAATCCTCTATTAAGACTAGCTATACTAAAGCTAATTATAATATAATAACTATTATTAGTACTACTTCTAGTATTAAGTACTATAAGGTTAGTATTTTTAAGTTTAATATCTAAAAAGCTTGATCTTTATTAGTTATAATAGAAAGAAGGTTAAAGATAGATAGATTTTAGTTAAAATTATATAAATAGTTTTAAGGTTCTCTTTTATAACTATATAGTTATAGTTATCTTATATCTAGCTTTACTTAATATACTTCTCACTTTAAGTAATGCTTTCTTCTCCTCCTAGGAAGAGATATTAAGGTTAGATATAAGGTATATTAGGACTATCCTTTATAAGGGTAGTCTTAATATACTTTAAAGAAGATAACCTTTTATATTTTATCTTTTTAGACTTACCTTTAGTATCTAGGTTTATATTAGTTCTAGTAGCCCTTATATTAAGCCTGCTATCCTATTTACTAGCCTTAGTAGTAGTATAGAGGGGTAATAATTATTATAAATAACTTATTATTAAAAGTTTTAAAAAATATTTTAAATATTTTTATAAAAAGCAATACTAAAAATGTATAAAAAAGTATTTTTAAAAAATAACATAAAGTTTTATAAAACATATTTTAAATATTATTAAGAAAAGAGAAAGAAAACAATAAATAAAATAAATATTTATAAAGAATAAAAAGAAGATATATAAAAAAAGAAGAATTATAATCATATTTTTCTAGAGAAACCTTCCTCTTTATTTATATTTACTTAGTTAACTACCTTTACTTATAGATATAAAATATATAAATTAATATATTTTATATATTTATAAAACTAACTAAATATATTATAAATTAAAGAAACTTATAAAAGTTCTTTTAATTATATTATAAGAAATAAGTTCCTAAACTATTCTTTCTCTAGAAGTAATTTCTAATTTTATATATATAATCAGTCTTTATATAATATTTTTAGTTTATAAATATTTTTATATATATATAAAGTATTTTTAGCTATTCTTATAACTAAAGAAGTATATAATAGTTTATTTTATAATATATCTTCTATTTAATATAATTCCCTTAATAAGCTTTACTAAGAGAGTAAGTTATATAACTAATATAAGCTTTATAAACTTTTAATTTAAAGATACTTAAGAAGGTAATTTTTTCTTAAGTAATATGTACTTTTTTGTAAACTTTTTAGTCTCTTTTAATTATTAGCTCTTAGTATATTAATAATATAGTTTAAAGCTATAATATTATAAACTATAGAGAGCATAAAAGATTATTATTTTCTCTATTTATGTTAAAAATAGATCTTAATCTTTTTCTAAGTATTTTAACTATAGTTAAGTCTATATATAGTAATATAACTATAATTATAACTATATTATTAAAGTATAATATACTTTTAATAAAATACTTTTTTATTCTTATAATATCCTCTAGCTTAAACTATCCTTTATATATAAAATCTAAATAAAGTAATTTTTATTTCTTTAAAAATACTTTAGTTTTAATATTATTCTAGATTTCTATAATAACTTTTTAAACTAATTAATAAGATATCTTATTAATTAGTATAAGTTTAATTTTTATATAATCCTTAAGAGATTAAATATAATATAAGGATTAGTTTTTATCAATAAATTCTTAATATAAATATTCTTTAATTTCTTTAAAAGTATTTTTAATTTTATAAGACTTTTTATTTTAAAATTTTAGTTTTTTAAATTTAAATTCTTTTAAAATTAAGTTTAAAATCTATATATTATTAGATTTATTACTAATTATTATAAATATTCTATTAATCTTAAGCTTTTTTAATAAGAATTTAAATCAATAATTCTTATAAAGACTTTTATATAATACTTAAAGTTAAGAAAATCTTAAAATAATTCTTTATAAGTTATAAGATCTTAAATTATTTATTATACTTAATTAAAAATAATTTAAACTTTAATAGCTTAAAAGAAATATTTAATTATAAAAGTTTCTTAGATATCTAAAATCTTATAAATTAATATTTAATAATAATAATTGATCTATCAATTATAAAAGTTTATTAAGCTAATATTTAAATAAGTAGTTTTATAAAAAAATTCTAAATCTTTCTTTTTTATAATAATCTTAATAGCTAAATTACTTCTTATAAATTTATTTTTAAGTAGTTTAATTATTATTTAAAGAGAAAATAATTTATTATTTTTAATATCTAAAAAAGTTTAGTTTATAAGTCTTTATAAGTAAATAAATATTAAAATAAAATCTATATTATTACTTAACTTAGAAATATCTAAAATATATAACTTAAATAAAAATAATATTTTATAATTTAAAATAAGTTAAAATATAATATTATTTTTATTAAGTTTATTTAAGATCTAAAGTTTAATTATACTTATAAACTTCTTATTAATACTTAAAAGAAGTTGATTTTAGATATATCTTAGAAACTAATTTTTAGTTTTTTAGTTATTTTAAATATTAGTTTTTAAAATAAATCATTATTTAATAAATATTTTACATTTAATTTAAAAAAAAAGAATTTTTAAAAGTAATAAATATTAGTTTTATTAACTTAAAAAAGATTAAATATATATAAATTTAAAAATAATAAAAACTTAAGTAATTTTATTTTTACTTTTCTTTTATTATTAAAAGTTTACTTATTATCCCTTTAAGTTTTATTCTTTTTCTATTTTATAAAATCTTCTTTATAAATATCTTATTTTTCTTTATTAATTTAACTAATATAATCCTTAAGAAATAAGATATATATTTTATTAATATTTCTAAAAATAAATATATTAAACTTATTAAGATTAACTAAGTTCTAAATATTATATATAATATTAAGTTTATAGTTATAACGCAGCCCTCCTATAAAAAGACTATAGTAAAATTCACCCTATATATAGGTATAATTCTAGAAACACTATATAGGTATTTTAACCTATACCTTCTATTAATTAAGGAAAATAATATAGAAACCCTATATATTCCTACTAATAGGTAAACCCTTATATAAGGTTAAACGCATACTTTAGCTAAATAGACTAATAGAATAGTAATAGCGCTAGCTATATAGCGTAAGGCTAGTAGCGCTATATATAGTAAAGCTAATTATATTAAGTCTAAAGAGGTTATTAAGGCTCTTATAGCCTAGTAATAGTTTTATTAAACCTTCTAATAAGGTACTATAAATACTACTAAATAGAGATAACTTCTTAACTAAAGAGGTTATTATAAGAGGTTCTTATAGCTAGAAGTATAAAAAGCTCTACTATATATAAAGCTTTATACTCTTCTTTCTTCTTTTTCTTTATTTTATAACTTATAATAAATCTTTTATAATATTTATATAATATAAAGAATATAAGAATATTAACTTTATACTAAATATACCTTTTTTTAAGAAAATAGCTAAAGCTATTACTATATAGTATAATATCTATATACTAAATAAAGCCTTTAAGTTTAGTAAATATTCTAACTCTAATTAAGAGTATTTTATTATAATAGTATTAAATAAAACTTTTAAGAATACCTCTAAAAAAGACCCTTTCTATATTATAATTAAAGTAATAAATACTTTTAATAACTTTAAAGTAGAGGCTATATATATCTCTAGCTATCCTAAGGAGTAGCTTTTTTTTATATAAACTTTTTATAATATTAAAATAGATATAACTTAAGCCTAAGTATAAGCTTAATAAAGCTTAAATATTAGTAAGTATACTTTATATTAAATAGAGAGAATATTACTAATAATAGTATAGCTACTACTAAGCTTATTAGCTTAGCATACTACTTTATTTATAGATAATATAAGGTATACTAAAGGTGTTAGCTAGCTTAATTAAATAAGAAGAATAGTAGATAGTAAAGTAGTAATAAGGATAGTATTTAATAGTAGTATAAGTAATATATAAGAGAGAGAATAAGTTAATAGTTTAGTAGTTAGTAATTAAGTAATTATAAACTATATTATTACTAAAGTAAAGTTAAAGATAGTGAAGTTATTAATATATATATATAAGTATAGCTGAGGTTAAGAGAGGGATATAGTTAGAGATTATAATTATATAACTAAAAGCTATATATATTATTAGGAGGTATAAAGTTAGGAGGTCTATCGCTCTAAGTAGGTAAAAATCATAGTGAATAGCTAGAGGCCTTATATATAATATAAATAACTTTAAAATAGTTAAACTAAATTAATTAATCTTTATAAGTTTTTAACTTAATTAGTATATCCTTAAAATAAAAGTTTAATTTAAAAGCTTTTCTAAAAAAATAAAATACCTTATCAAGTATAATAAGTAATTATATGTAAATAGAAATATAGAAAGAAAAGAAAAAAACCTACTTATTTTATAAAATATTTTAATAGTAATAAAAAAGTAAAATTAAAGTTCTAATAAGTTAAGTTTATAATTATTAAAAGTTAATAGTTAGAAGAAACTAAAAAGTTTACAAAAAAGTATATATTACTTAAGAAGAAGTTACCCTCTTAAATACTTTTAAATTAGAAGTTTATAAAGCTTATATTAGTTATATAACTTACTCTCTTAGTAAGGTTTACTAAAGAGGCTATATAAAGTAGAAGATATATTATAAAATAAACTATTATAGCTATATATTTCTTATAAATTAGAAAAGAACTCTTAAATTTAAATAAAAAAAAGGTTTTTAAATTTAGTTTTATTTATTAAGAGAAATAAAAAAAAACTTAAAAGTATTATTAAAAAGATTAAAGAATTTATTATTAATATCTTCTTTATTATTAATATTAAATTAAATAAACTAAATATTTAATTTATAAAACCTATTAGTATAAAAAATAATAAACTTTTTAATAAACTAATTATTTAAAAATTAATTATTTTAAATAGAAAAAAGTTTTTTAATAAACTTAATAATAATAATATTTTTATAAAAATAGAAATAAAATAAAATAGTAAGAAATAGTTCTTAGAGATCTTAATTAATAAAAGAACTTTTTGAAAGTAATATCTTTTAAAATAAGCTAATACTTAAAAATATTAATAAAAATATTATTATTAAAACCTTTAATAAACTTCTTTTACTTTTTTTTAAGAAAAAAAGAGTTTATATAATAGCTATTAATAATCTTTAGTTTTTAAAAAACTTAAAATAATAAGTAAAACTTTTATAAAATAATAACTAAAATACTTATATTCTCTATAATGTTTCTTAAATATAATAATATTCTACTAAGTAACTTTTTAAATATATAAAAAAGTTTTATATTATTCTTAAAAGATATAATCTTTATATATTACTATAAATAACTAATTACTAGAAGTTTTAAAGATTATTTTAAATATTCTTATAAAGAATAATACTAAAAATATATAAAAAAAGGAAATATATAAGAAGATATTTTAAAAAAGTAATATAAAGCTTTATAAAATAAGTTTTAGATATTAATATCATATTATTATAAAAAGAAGGGAGAAAAATAAGTAAAATAAATATTTATAAGAAATAAAAAGAGGATATATAAAAAGAAGAAGAATTTTATATATAATTCTAGAGAAATTTTTCTTTTTTTTTTATATTTATTTAGTTAACTACTTTTACTTATAAGTATAAAGTATATAAGTTAGTATGTTTTATATATTTATAAAGCTAACTAAATATATTATAAGTAAATAGCTTTTCTTTATTATAACTAGCTTAGAAGCTAATCTTTTTATTATAGAGGACTTTAAAGTAAAAGCTAATATTATTCCTATTTACTTTTTAAAACTTAATAATAATTATAAGAAAACTATTACTAATACTTCTAAAATATTAAATAATACTTTTTATAACTTAGTAGTTTAATAAGCTTATATTAGTATTCTCTATTTATAAATCTTTATATAAAAAAAGGGTTTTTAAAATCTATTTTATTAGATTTAAGATAAAGGATATATTATACTTATAAAAATTATTAGTTTTAATAAGGATTAAGTATCTATTAAATAGTATTATTAAGTAGCTATTTTTCTTAATATTATTATTTCTTTATTTATCTATTTTATAACTAAAGACTTTAGTTATAAATATTATAATAAGATAACTCTAAATAGAGCTTTCTTATTTTATAGTTTAAGTATTAACTTAGTTATAATTATTAAAATAATTAATAATTTAAACTATACTATGTATTATAAACCTATTATTATTAATATTATAAAAGTAGTTAAAGTAGTTTAGTTTATTAATAGATAGTTTTTTATAAAAAAAGCTTATAATATTCTAATAACTTTAGCTTTAATAGCTAAGTATAAATATATTACTAGTAACTTCTATTATTACTATTAAGTAGTTATACATTTTATTATTCTTTAGACTATTATAGATAATATAAATATTAAAGAAGTTTTAAGCCTACCTAATAGGGGTTTTCATAATAAGGGAAAAAGTAATAAAAGTACCTTAGTTAGTACTTAGTTTAGTAGCTTTATAATATATATACCTAAAGGTCTAAAATAACTACTTATACTAACCTTAACTTACTTATTATAGCTATTAGCCTTATTAATAATAGCTTTATTACTAATAAGGTTAATAGCTTCACCTATATAACTTATATAGTAATAGCTTTAGCCTCTAGCTATTTACTATGAATTTTACCTACTTAGAACAATAGACCCCCTAACTCCACGCTTCCTAATAATATATATAGCCTTTAGTTATATAATTATAACTCTCCTAACTTTAGCTACACTTATATATACATATTAATAACTTCACTGTCTTTAACTTCACTTTAGTAATAATATAGTTTTTAATTACTTAATTACTTAATTACTAACTACTAAACTATTAACTTATCCTCTTTCTTATATATTACTTACTTATACTACTATTAAATACTATCCTTATTACTTAATATGCATGCCTATAGCTATATAGGCAGATTAGGCGAATAGCCTAATAGTAGGGGTCTAGTTATTATTATAATTAAGTCTATATTACTAACATATATATAGTAGCCTGCCTAAATACTATATAGCTACACCTATAAGGTCTACCTACCTAATCTATATAGATTATGCCTATTATAATCCCCCTCCTACAGAAAAAAAATATTATCCTTAATATCTAAAGCAAATAATAATCCTTCTAAGTAATTCCTATAATTACCTTAAAATAAGCTTCTAAATTAAGATACCACTACCTATTCCTTATAAATACCTTAATCTAGCTTTAAAATCAAAATACTTTTATTTTATTTTATTTTTACTAAATTTCCTACTTCTAACTCTATCCTCTATCTTTCTTTATCTTAATCTTTTACGTAAAAGTCCTCTATTAAAAACTAATATAAGATTAGTTAGATTATAAGTATATATATACTTATTTCTTTTATATAATAAATAATCTATATAATAAGTTTATATTATATTTATAGTCTTATTAAATTATTTAAATTATTATTATTAAATATTAGAATTAGCGTCTAATATCTTAATATCTTATGCTCCTCCTTAAATAATTATATAATTAGCATAGATATTTATATAATATCCTTCTTAATACTATTCTACTACTACTCTTTAGAATGCTTACTTATAGCATATAAACAGCTTACTTATATTATAAGCTTATACTACTTTATCTTATATATCTTAAACATTTTAATATAGTATATATACTAATAATACTTAGTTAAGATTCTAATTTACGTAATATACTAATAAAGCTAAGCCTATAGGGGCCTACTAAGTATTAAAAAATTATAAATAAGATATATATTAAATTACTAGAACTATATAAGCTATATGTATCTATAAGAATTATCTAATTTTCTCTTAGTATACTTAAATATATTATAGCTATCTTATAAGCTCCTTCTACTCCTTATAAAACTTATAAAGTATATATATAACTAATTAAATTAATACTTATAGCCTTTAGTTTGCTTTATATTAATGCTTAAGATAAGAGAACTTACTATTAGCTATAAGCTAATTTACTTTATATAAGTAGTTATAATATCTTTTATAATCCTAAATATTAAAGATAAATATTATTAAACTTTATTTAGATTTATAGATAGCTATTATCTTATCTAAATTATACTATTTAGCTTATTTATAGTTAAGATAATTTTATAGTTTAAATACTTATTTATACCTAGATATATAAAGCATTATACTTATTAAGTAAACTTCTTTAAAGTAATTAATCTAAATATCTATATTCTTATAATAATCTATATTATAGTTATATATATTAATACCTTCAACTTTTAGTCTATATAAATTATCTATTAGAAAGAAAACTTAGCTTATATTAATATTAATTATATTACTATTATAGTTCCCTATAAGCTAAGCCCTTATTAGTACTACTAATTTAAATAATCTAAGTTAGAGGTCTTAATAGGTTATTATAATAACTAGTTAAACTATATATTTTTTAGTAATTTTATATTATTAGCTTTTAGTTAAGTAAGCTATCTTAGCTTCTACTTTAATAGGGGTTTAGCTACTTTAGACTCTTTTTATAAAGTATATTACTATAAAGCTATTATATATTTATATATCTTAGGGGTTTTTATCTTATTTAGTAACTTTAATATATCTATTAAGATATTTTTAAATATTTACCTCTAGGATTTACTTATTATAATATATATATTAAACTATAAGAAGTAAGCTGATATAGATAATTTACTTAATTACCTACTTATATAAAGTAAGTATTTACTTCCATTCTAGCTATTATTAAATATAAATAAACTATAGAACTCTTCTTTCTTTAATTTAAATTTTAAAACTATAGATTAATATAGTTAGAAAGATAGAATAGATTTAGTTAATTTATAGGTTTTAATCAATAAAGTTCTGCTTATATTAGATATACTTCTAAAAATCTAAAAACTACTAAGTCCTAACTAAGTACCCCCTAAAGGAGAATTTAAGTAGAACTAAATATAACTAGCGCTATAAAGCAGATATAGAGCTAAAATTATTAATACTAGTATAACTAGTAAAACTATACTTAATAATTAAATAACTATCCTTATAATTATTAATTATATATTAATATAACTATCCTTATAACTATTAATTATATATTAATATAACTAAAAGGAATAAAGTAACTATAACTTTATCTAATTAGAATAAAAAGTATAATCATATAAATTACTTATTATAGTAATCCCTATGATTAGCTAAAATGAATAAAAACTATATATTAGGTTAGTTACTATAAAAAGTATATATTAATAGAATAATAATTTCCTAAAGTTAATAATATAGTTATTATTAATAAAAGTTAATGTTAAGTTAAGATCTAAAACTAAAATAATAGAAACTAATAATCTATAATAAATCTATAAACTATAACTATAACAATACTATAGATCTAGAATATCTGAATTAGATTAAATAAAGCTGTAATAATTAACTTTATAGTAAGGTTTTTACAGTTAATTACTTATTATAGTAATTACTTAATTAAGTAATTACTTAACTAAGTAAAAGTTTATAAAGAAAAAATATATTGTATATATAATAGATTTTTCTACTTAGAATAGATTTTAAGGAAGTAAGTAAGTTAATAGTTTTATCTATTTAATTACTACTACTACTTATTATTACTATTATTAGTATTATTTCTTTTATATTAATAATAACTATTTATATTAGCTATAAATAGTTATTCTTAATTATTAGGAATTTTATTATAATAACTAATAAAACAAAAAGTTTCCCTTTTTTACTATATTATATAATATTCCTACCTCTAATAATATTACTTTAATTATATACTCCTTTATAAGTTATAAGTTTAGGGGTTATTCTTCCTAGGAATCTAATATATCTGAAAACGCTTTTTATTTCGCTATAATACTTAATAATAAATATATAAAATACAAAGATTTTAATTTTTATTATAAAAATTAAGATAATATATTAGAATTTTTATATAAGGAATTAAAAGTATATCTTTTAAGAACTTTTATTCTTATCTTTTAAGTCTTAAAGGGACTATTTATCTAGAAATAGATAGATTAAAAATAAAACTATTTTAGTTTTATATAATATTTATTATAAAAATATCTTTTATAAAAAGTATTATATAGAATTATAAGTATCTATTAGTCTTATAATTTATTAAAAATATATATCTATTAGTTATATTTTAACCTACTTATATAAAATTAAGTAGTTTTATTTATTTTAATATAAAAATAATAATATATTATTATTAATACTAAAAATAAACTCCTCTAATACTAAGTCCCTTTCTATTCCTAAGCTTAAGAGTAGTATTAATTATACTACTTAAGTAGTTAGGATATAAGTTTATCTAATTACTAAAGATTTAAGCTATACTATTATAAAAAATCCTATTAGTAATAATAGTAAAAATAATAGTAATAATTTTAATATAGAGGATAAAAATCCTACTATAAAAGAATCTAAAAAGGCTTTTAGCTTAATATTATTATATATTAAAAATAGTCTTCTTATATAAATCTAATATATAGAAACTACTAAATCTACATAGGATATATTAAAAAAAACCTATAATTTTAAAAGATTTACTTTAAATAATCTATTATTTTAGGATTTCCTAAATAATAAATTGTCTAATTATAATAATATTGAGGAATATATTAATAAAGTTAAAGAAATATCTAATAAGTTAGAGGCTTAAAAATTAAATATTCCTAAGGACTTATTATTAGCTTAGATTTTAAATAGGCTTAATAATAATATATTTAAGGGTTTTATATCTAATATTACTTAATACCTTAGAAATAAATTAGATTCTTATACGATAACTACTTTAATTAGTAGTATTATAGATAAATCTAAAAAGATTAATTCTAAGGAAGAAGAAATAAAAATATTAGTTACTAATTATAAAACTTATAAAAAAGGGTAATATTATAAAAATAATAATAACCCTAATAAGTCTTATAAAGTAACTAAAGGTAAAAATAGCTAGAAAAAGACTAAAGGATTATAGTGTAATAACTATAAAATTACTAGCTATAATATTAATAAGTGCTTTTATCTAAATTTAGTTTTAGCCCCTAAAAATTAGGATATTTCTAAGGATCTTAATAATAAAATTAATAATAGCCCTCTGAATAGGGCTCTTATTATTAGAGATTTTAATACTAAAGCTTTTATATTAGATTCTAATTTAGAATCTAATAAAACTAATAATTATGATAATAATTTATCTAATTATTTAGAAGACTTTAATATAGCTATTAAGGTAAATTCCCCTATTCATATACTTAATACTACTATAACTAATAAAATTAATAGTAGTAATATTAAAGAAAATAAGGATATATATATAAATAATTTCATATTAAATACTACTATAGAAGTATATATTATAACTAATAAAAACTATTTTATATTCTTAAAATCTTATAATAAATAAGTAAGCTAGGGAAAAGTAAAAATAATTAATATTAAATTATATAGAGACTATTATATTAAATTTATAGATACTAATATTAAATTACTCCTTAAAAACTACTTATATATACCTCAAATTAATATTAATTTAATAAGCTAAGGAATTCTAAGTAACTATAATAATATAACTACTACCTTTACTAAAAACTATGCTTATATTAAAAGAAATAACTAACTTTTAACTAAAGCTAGTAAAAAAAGAAATCTATATTATTTACTTATTAAAGTATTAAAAAATACTAATAATAATAATAATATAAATATACTAAATATACTAACTAATAAAATACTTATATATAATAAGCTAGGGTATATAAGTATTAATTACTTGAATAAACTAAATAATAATACTATAGGTTTAAATCTACTCTTTAAACCTAATAATTTTACTAAATGTGAAATTTATATTAAATCTAACTTAACTAATAAAATAAATAAAATATCTAATAATAATAAGGCTACTAAATACTTAGAAAAAATCTATAGTGATTTATATAGCTCTATAAAACCTAAAACCTATAATAATTAAAGATATTTTATAATTTTTCTAGATAATTATACTAAATATCTAGAAATTAAATTATTACTTACTAAAGATGAAGCTTTTGAAGCTTTTAAACTATTTAAATTAATAGCTAAAGTAAATAGCCCTAATAAAGAAAAAATAACTATTCTAAGTACTAATAATAGTACTAAATACGTTAATAATAGATTTATAGCTAAATTAGCTAATTCTGCTATAATATATTAAAAATTTAGTCCTTATATATTAGAACAAAATAGTACTACTGAAAGAATAAATAGGACTTTACTTAATAAAGTTAGGGCTTTATTATATAATAGTTATTTACCTCTAGAATTCTAGGAAGACGTTATTTATACTGCAGTTTACTTATATAATAGAACCCCTAATAGTTCTATTAATTATAAAACCCTATATTAATTAAAATATAATAAAAAACCTAATATTTCATATTTAAGGGTTTTTAGATCTTTAGTTTATTATAAAAATAAAACTATTAAATTAACTAAATTATCACCTAGAGGTATTAAAGGTATCTTAATAGGTTTTAGTTTAAATTTATCCTAATATAGGGTTTTTAGCTTAAAAACTAATAAACCCTTATAGACTAGAGATCTAGTTATTATAGAAAATAACTTCTTTTATAAATATATTAATAATACTGAAACTAGTACTATTAATACTAAAAATATAGATATAGATACTATATCTAATAATCTAAATAATAATAATATTAATATTAATAATATTAATATTAATAATAATACTATAAATAGTAATAATAATACTACTTCTTCTAATTCTATAGATGAATTAGCTATAGAAGAATAGGATATTAATATTAATAATAATAATAATAAAATATCTATTATTAATTATTATAATAATGAAGAAGATAAACTAAATAATATATTAGTTTTAAATACTAATATAGATAACCTTAATAGCTATAAATAAGCTATTAACTTAGTTAATAAATTAGATTAGGAAAAAGCTATAGATAATAAAATAAATAAATTAATAGTATAAAAAACGTGGATTTTAACTGATTTACTTAATAATAAAATCCTACTTAATACTAAGTAGGTATATAAAAAGAAAAAGGATAAAAATAGTATTATAATTAAGTATAAAGCTAGATTAGTAGCTAAAGGCTTTAATTAAATTATAGGTATTAATTATATAGATACCTTTAGTACTACTTATAAGCCTAAGACCTATAGGCTATTAATAGTTATAGCGTTAAATAAAGGCTATATAATATGCTAATTTGATGTTAAAAATGCTTTTATATACGCCCCTATAGATAAAGAAATTTACCTATATTAACTAGAGGGCTATATTAATAAAAAATATCCTAAAAAGGTATTAAAACTACTAAAAGCTCTATATAGACTTAAATAAAGCCTTAGATTATAGTATGAATTTCTAGCTATATAACTAGCTAAATTAGGATTTATTATATTTCCTTATAATAATGGCGTTTTTATTAATATTATAACTAAAGTTATATTATTATACTATATTGATGATATCTTAATATTAGGGCTTGAAAAAGAAGTAGAAGAATTAGCTATAAAAATAGCAAATTTAATGAAACTAGAACTTATAGGTGAGGTAAGTACCTTTTTAGGTTAATAAATTAATATTAATAAGGAAAAATAATACTTTACTATATCCTTATATAATTATACTAAAACTATAATTAAGAAGTTTAATAAGGAAAATATATATAAATATGCTATACTAGTAGATCTTACCTTTAAATTAACTAAAAATAAAAATTAAGCTATAAAATAAGATATATAGATATATTAATAGGAAGTAAGCTCTTTAATCTAGCTAGTAATAAAAACTAAGCTTAATATAGCCTTTACAGTAAATTAAGTAGCTAGATTTATATTAAATCCTTCTAATATCTATTTTAAAGCTTTAGATAGGATTTAAGGTTATTTAAATTATAATACTAATTATATATTAATTTTCTATTATAATATTCTTATTATAAAAATATAGGGTTTTTCTAATTCTGATTAGGGTAATTATATACTAAAAAGAAAATCTACTTCTAGTTATATATTCTTTTTAAGTAAAAATATATTAAGCTAGAATACTAGCTTATAAAAAAGCCTTACTACTAGTATTTATAAAGCTAAATATATAGCTTTAAAAGAAGTTACTAAAGAAGCTATATATTTAAATAATATTTTTATTAGTATTAATAATTTATTAAGGTTTAATTATAACCTAACTATTCCTAGTATAATTACTGATTCTCAATTAGCTTAATATTTAGCTAAAAATCTAGAATTTCACAAAAGAATAAAGTATATAGATATAACTTATTACTTTCTTCGTTGGAATATTATTAATAAAAAAGTACTATTAACCTATACTAAGTTAAAAAGATTTTTAACTACTATAATATTATTATATTTTTCTGATTTAAAGATCTTAATAACTTTATTTTAATTAAACTTATATTTCTTACTACTTACTATATAATTAAAGAGGTTAATAATAAGCTAGTAAATCTAAGATTTTTTAAGAGAAATTATAGTATTAATAAGCTTAAGGTTTTAAAACATTATATTTAAGTTTATAAAATATTTAAAAATATATAAATATACCTCTAGTAGCTTAATTATATAGTTATTATTATATATTATTCTAAGCTTTCTAATATAGATATTATTAAAAAAAGGTTAATAAATATTTAGAATTAAGTTATAGAAGATTCTTATTATACTTCTTATAAATTAAGTAACTAAATTAATTACTTTTTAAGGTAAGATATATATTCTAAATAGCTTTAAAAATATAATAAATATAGTTAAGTTTTAACTTAACTTATTAAGTAAAATTTAGTTATATCTAAAAAATAAATCTAAAAAGCTTATAATCTTATAGTTAATAAAATTTTTTAAGAATTTATTAGTTTCTAAAAGAATAAAAATATTTTTAATACTAATCTTATTAAGTTTTATATATAAGTTAATTAGCTTTATATTACTATCTTTCTTAGTAATAAGAAACTAAAAGTTTTTATATAATCTATAGGATTCTTCTAAAATTTCTTATATAACTTATAATCTAAGTATATTAATAACTTTACTTTATAAAGCTCTTAGAATAGAAATTCTTTTTTCTTACTAAGTAAAATATAAGATAGTTTTAATCTTTTATAATAAAGCTATATAAAAATTAATATAGCTATATTTTATAAAATGTTATATTAATATCCTTTCTTAATTTATAAAGATATATTTAAATATTTTAATCTCTTTTAGTAAAAGATATAATTATATAACTTTAAGCTTTAAAAACTTCTCTAAAATAAAGTAAATCTCTTAGTTAAACTATATAAATTATAGATATATATAGCTAGTAAAAAGAGAGTTAGAAAGCTAATAATAGCTTTTTACTTTTTAAATTAAGATCTTTTTTTAATTTTTCTAACTATTTAGAATAAACTTATTTAAAAGTAGATTATTAACTAAATAAACCTTTTTATTTTTATATTTATATATTATATAGATATTAATAAAGTTTTAGTTAAGCTTAAGATACTTTTTAATTAACTTAAAGAATATTTAGTTTTTTAAAACTTTAGGAAGATCTTATTAGCTTTTAGTATTTCTAAAAAAGTAAGCTTAAATAGTTTCTATAATTAAAGTAATTATTATTTTAGTAATAATTCTTAAAATATTAAGTATAACTAAAAATAAGATTAAAATAAAGTATTAGTTAGTCTTAAAAAAAGCTTCTTCTTATTTAAAAAAGCTAGTTTCTTTTTTTTCTTAAGTAAAGAGGTACTCTTTTTTATAATTTATTATAATATTAATATAATAAGTTTAAACTTTATTATATATATTACTAAAATCTTAGTTAGCTTTAAGTTAGCTTTTAGTAGTTTTAGAAATATTATAAATATTTTTTATATAGTTTTCTTATTTAGGGAAATAATATTAAATCTAATATAAAGAATCTAATTATATAAAGCTAACTAAAATATTAATCTTTTAGAATTTACTACTTTTATAATCTTTTATTTTTATTATAATAATAATAAAACGTTTTAAATATTTAAAAATAAACTTAATAGAAATAGTAAATAGAAGTTTAAAAAGTAAGTTATAATTAATAGTTTTAAGATCTATTATTATTATAGTTATTATAATTTTATAGTTATTAATTTAAATAGGTATATAGTATACTTTAATAAAATATAGCTTTAAGTTACTTTTAACTATTATTCTTATTATTAAAGTAGTAATAAAAATTAGAATATTATAATCTAAAATATATTAATAGCTTATAAAACTAAATTTTATATTAATATTAATTATACTTTATATAAATAAGTAGTTATTAAAGTACTTACTTCTAATAGAGATTTTTAGAATAAATTATAATATAATAATTATAAAAACTATTTAGTTTATAGTTATAAAGATAATAGCTTTAACTAAAAAGATCTTTAGATACTCTTAAGTTTAAATAATCTTATTATATTTAGAAACTTAGTTAGTTTATTAAGTTCTTTTTTTTAAAGTTTTAATAAAGTTTATAAAGTCTATAAGAATAAATATATAGATAACTCCTTTTAAATTATTTATAAAGATATATATCTTTCTAATAAACTCTTCTCTATACTTTAGCTAAATCTTATAAACCTTTTTAATTAGTAAACTAACTAAACTATAAAACTTATATAAAATAAATTTATTAATACGTTCTTTATTTTTAATAGATTTTTAATTTTTACTATTAAAAAATATAGCTAGCTAGAAGTTACTTTTTAGAAGAAATAGTTTTAAAATAAGTTTTAAAAGAGGAATTTTAATAACTTTATTAAGTATTATTTTTCTTTTAATTTTAATAGTTCTTTTTAATTCTAGAATATTAATAAGAATAGAAACTTATTTAGGAAAACTCTTTTCTCTTATTTTAATATTTAAGTTTTCTTTTTATTTTTCTTAGTTAAAAAGTAAATTCTTTTTTATAACTAACTTTTCTAATAAGTTTAAATAATTTTTAGAGTAAAACTATAAAAAAGAAGGTTTTTTTAAAATAGTTAGAATATCTTTAATATTTTATATAGTAAAATAAACCTTCTTAAAAAGAGACTTTAAAGCTTTCTTTTTAACTTTTCTAAAGTTTAATAGCTTTAGCTTTTTCTATAAGAATAAGTTAGTTCTATATATTTTTAATTAAGTAATTATAAACTTAAATACTAAGAAATTAAGTAAATTACTTTTAGTTAAATTATTAAGTTATATTAAATTATATAAATAAGAAAATTAAACTAAATTATTATATTCTTATTAATTAATAGCTAAAACTTAAAAAGTAAAAGCTTAACTAAATATCTTATTATTTAATTTAATATTTTTTTTTTTATAAACCTATAAAAAACTTTAATTAAGTTAAAGTTATTATAATCTTATAAAACTTTAATAAGTATAAACTAAAGTTAGCTAATATTTTACTTAAGAATTTTAATAACTTAAGTTTTTATAGCTTTATAGCTATTTTAATTCTTAAAATAAATAATAATAGCTTTTTAGTTAAGCTTATTATTTTATTATAATAAAGTAATAATTATCTAAAAGATAAAAAACTTATTGTTTATAATCTATAAGAATAATATCTTTAGAAGTATTAAATTAAGCTACTTCTTTTATTAGCTATCTTTTATAAATAATAGCTTTTTTAAAGTTATAATTTATATAGCTTATATATTAATACTAACTATATAAATTATAAAAGAAAAGCTTAAGATTTTCTTTATTAACCTTAATAGAATAAACTAAAGCTAAATAGTAGTTTTTTATAACTAAAAAAGAATAAGTAATCTTCTTAGTAGAGATTTTCTAGTTATTTATTATTTTTATTAAGTTAGAGAGTTATTAGTTTAAAAGCTAATTTTAAAAGCTTTTAATACTTTAGTTAAGCTTAGTTTTATTTCCTTTAATTTATAGAAGGGGGGAGCTTCCCCTCTTAATATTTTTAGAAATATAAGAAATAGAGTATAAATAAAAGTAATAATCTAAAGAGTTTACTTCTAAGTAATTTTAAAGCTAAGCTAATTTATTAAGTTAATTTTAAACTTATTAAAATCTCTTTTTTTAAATAAGTTATAAATATTAGTTCTTATAAATAAAGTAGTTTTATTTAAAACTAACTAATTAAATCTTAATATAGTTATTTAAATAATTTAAAAGCTAGTTATAATATTAAGGTTATATTTTATAGCTTTAGTTTAAATATTATTAATTTTTATAGAAACTATATAGCTACTTTATGATCTAAATTATCTATTATTAAAGTTATAGAGATAATTTAATTAATCTAATTATCTAGAAGTTCTTAATAATCCTTATTTATAACCTTATAGCACTAAATCAAATATATTTTTACTTATAACTAAGTTTTCTTATTAAGTTTTATCTAATTATTAGCTTAAAAAGGTATATCTATATAGAAAATAATACTTTAGCTATTTTAAGTTATAATATTTTAAACTTTTAAAATCTTAAGCTATATACTTTAGAGACTTTTTTATAAGATTTAATAGAATCTAAATAGCTTTATATTACTTTATTTTTTAAAAAATCCTCTCTAAGTATTATATTTATATTAAAAGTATTACTTTTAGAAGCTATTACTTTAAAAACCTTAATCTCTATAATTACTTTAAAACTTTAATTTAAATCTAAAATTAAAAAAAATCTCTTTTATTAAAGTTAATAAAAAGAAGAACTTATAAAAAGACTTACTAAAGCATTACTAATAACTAAGTTAGCTTTCTATCTATTATTTCTAATTTAAGTTATTTATTTTAAGTTAAAATTAAAATCTTTAAAACTTTAAAGTCTAATAATACTATTCTAAAGAAAATATAAATGAATTAATAGAAAATAAAGTAAAAAAAAGCTTTTCTAAAAAAAGCTAAAATAAAAAAATTATATAAAATTTAAGTAAAGCTAATAATTTATTAATAAAAAGAGTAATAAAAAAATTCTTATAATATAAATCTAAAAAGATAATAAAAAGTAAAAAAAAGGATAAAAAAAAAGATATTTTTATTATTATTTCTATCTTTATCCTTCTCTTTTATTTAAAAAGTATATCTATATTTATTATCTTTCTTCTTTCTATTATCTTAATAATAAAGTTATTTTATATTTTAAGTTTTTTTCTTTTCTTTTTATAAAGGAAGTTTAGCTATTATTAATAATATTTTCTATAACTTTACTTTATAATATTTCTCTTTTATAAGTTAAGTTTAAAATTTAATAAAATTTATAATAAAACTATAATATTAATTATAAACTTTAATAAAAGTATTTTACTTTAGCTATTTATTTACTAAATAAGAATATAGAAGAGAAATAATAAAAGAGATATATATATTTTCTTTTCTATAAAATTAATATAAACTTATTCTTAAAAAAGAAAAATACTTTTAGTTAAACTTAAAAAATATTTTCTTTTTCTATTTTTAAAGTATTAATATAGTTATAATATTTTTTCCTTTTTAGCTTTTTATATTTTTATACTTATAATAACTTATAATTTAAAAAAGCTAGATCTTAATAATTCTATATATAAATATAACTTAAATTTTAAGTTTTTAAGCTTTTTAATATTCTTTCTTATTAGTTAATATATTATTAGAAACTTTCTAATAAATTTAAATAAAAAGAAGTTTCTTAAAATAAATTAATTAATCTTATTCTTTTTAAAGTTTATAAAAAAAGTAAAATAAATTTTATTATTTTTATAACTTTAGCTTTAGAAGTAAAAGCAAAATAAGTTTACTTTATCTTAGTTATTCTTAAGTTATTATTATAATAGCTTATAATAAAATAGTATATAATAATTTTAAATAAATAGATAGTAAGCTAATAAAGAGGTTTAACTAAACTTATATAAAACTTTATTTACTTTTTTCTATTTAATAGAATATTCTTCTTCTTAAAGTTTTTTAAACTCTTATAAGTTTAATTAATCTTTAATTCTAAATATTTAAACTATTACTCTTTACTTTAAGAAAATAAAAGTTAAAAAAGTATTAGCTAAATTTTCTTTTAATATAATAATCTAAATTACTTCTTCTTCTAAGCTTTTTTTATTCTAACTTAATAAAGTAATATAAAATAGCTATAAAGAGGATCTTTTATAGTAGTTTAGCTTATTTTTCTATATTAATTACTAATTTTATAATAAAGTAAGAGAGAAAACTTATTAATTATATTAAGTATTTTACTTTAAATAAAAAGCTTCTTAAAAATACCTAAATATCTATATATTAATTTTCTAGATAACTATAAGAGATATAAAAATAAATATATAAATATAAACCTAATTAATTTATATTTTATTTATATTTTCTACTCTTTTTATATCTTAAGTTATATAATTTTATAAAAAAAATAAGCTACTAAGAAGAAGTTTAGTAGTATTATTTTTATAATATTCTCTTTATTTTTACTTTAAATAATTAAAAAAGTATAATAAAGATTAAAAAAGAGAATAAAAGTAAAGCTAATTAAAGTTAAAAGAGTTTAAAAATACTTATCTTTATTTAATTTTTAAAAAGTAATAATTAATAAAAATTTTTTATAAACTAGTCTAAAGAACTTTAAAAGCTCTTCTAGAAAGAAGATTACTAAAATTATTAAAAGAAAATAGAAAAAGTATAAAAATAAGTATATTTCTTATTTATCTACTTAGTCTTTTTTATTATAAACTAACTAAGCTTCTATTTACTTATATAAGGTATTCCCTCTTATAATAATGTTTAATACCTATAAAAACGCTTATCTAACCCCTTACTTTTAAGTTAAAATTACTAAAATTTCTAAGAACTTCACCCCCTTCTAATATACTTAAGATATTACTACTTATTAAGCTTTAAGCTTATCCTTTATCCTTAATCCTATATTAATACTACTACTTAAAGTATACTACTTAAGTTCCTTTATAATATATTCTATTTTACTTAATCTATAGACCTTTATACTATAAGGCTTTACTTAAAGTATACCTTAAGATATAATAATTAATACTAACTATAAAGCTAAGTTTACTATAATTAGTAAGTTAGTACCTTTCTACTTATAGAGCTCTAAGGATAGATTAAAAAGTTATAGAAAGTTTATAGTAACTAAGTTTAGTTAAAGTTATAAAGTTATTATTAAAGTAATATTAAAAGTAATAAGATTATTAATAATAGTATACCTAAGTATATATAGGGGAAATAAGGCTAAAGGATTATATAACTAGTAGGCTGTTAGCTAAAAAAGGAAGTTAGAGGTTATTATAGTATAGGTTCTAAGTAAAAATCATAGTAGCTAGCTAGAGGCTATAGCTAGATTAATTAAGCTACTTTATATAATACTCTATCTCTATAAAGTTCTTTATTCCTTCAGCTTAGCTTAGCTAAGCTATCCTTAATCTCTTTTAGCTTAAATAGCTAGACTTCTATAATAAAGCTTTTAACTTTAGTAAGTATTTTAATTCTAATTAGAAGTACTTTATTATAATAGTATTAAATAAACCCTTTAAGAATACTTCTAAAATGGACTTTCTCTATACTATAATTAAAGTAATAAATACCTCTAGTAACTTTAAAGTAAAAGCTTTATATATTTCTAGTTATCCTAAAGAGTAGCCTTTTTTTATATAAACTTTCTATAATACTAAAGTAGATACAGCTTAAGCTTAAGTATAAGCTTAATAAGGATTAATAAGTATACTTTATATTAAGTAGAGAGAGTATTACTAAGAATAATATAAATAATAGCTAATAAAGTAGTAATAGAAATAGTATTTAATAGTAGTATAAGTAATATATAAGAAAGAGGATAAATTAATAGTTTAGTAATTTATAATAATTAAGTAATTAAGTAATTAAGTAATTAAGTAATTAAGTAATTATAAACTATATTATTACTAAAGTTAAATAGATTCTAAAGTTATATATATATATATATAAATATACTTAAGGTTAAAAGAGTTATAATTATATAACTAAAGACACGATATATTATTAAGAGGTATAAAGTTAAGAGGTTTACTACTCTAAATAAGTAAAAATTATAGTAAACAGCTAGAAGCTATAGTTTTAAAACTTTAAATAAAGTTATTAGTATATATTATATTAGCAGTCTAGTTAATATATATTAGTAGGTATTATAGTTCACTATATACTTTTTTTTTATAATATCAAAACCTAATAGTAGTACTTTAACTTATATTTAATCTTAATAAAGTAAATAAATAAATCTTAGTATAATTGGTTATTAATATTTATCTTAACTTATCTTTAGTAAAAAAAGGTAAGTAAGTAAGTAGGTAGGTAGTAAAGTAGTAAAATATATTAATAAGAGTATTATTTATTATATAGAAAGTAGTAAGAGCTTAGTTCTAGCTTAAATCTATACTTAAGAATATAAACTTAATAATATAACTTTTTATTATTATAGCTAAAAAGGTTCTTATAATTATAATATAAAAATTTAACTACTACTTTAAATAAAAATTTAAGTTTATTCTTTATATCCTCCTATATATATAATAACTTTATATAATAACTTTCTTATTTTTTCTACTTATTATAACTCTATATAAACTAAATAAACTTATATTAAATAACTTAATTAAAAACAACTAATATTAATAAAGTTAAAAGATTAAAGTTTAATAACTTTTTCTTTATTAATAAGAAAACCCTCTTTAAATTTACTTAGAAGTATTTACTTAAAATAGCTAATAAAAGCTATATAATAGAGTTGTATAGCTTTAAGATTAATATAAAAATAGTTAGAACTATTAATAATAATTTTAATATTTATAATTACTTAGTACGTTTCCTTAAGATAGCTAAAGTAGTTTAAGTACTTAAATATTAATAAGTTAAGAAGGGTGAATCTAATAATAAAAGTATAGCTAATAGTAGTAAAGCTATTAAAACTATATAATAAAATAGAAAATATTATCTAAGTATAAACGTCTAAATAGTAGAGGAGATAATAGAAAATAGGTATAGATTAAATATAACGTGAGAGATAGAGGAGACTAATAGGGATAGAAGTAGCTAGAGGAAGGTAGTTAAAGCTTATTATAATAGTTAAAGTCCTAAAGAACTAATAGAGAAATATAAAAGTAAAGAAGATATCTAAGTAGTTATATAACCTAAAGGTTATTAGTAAAGGGTAAGGGGACTAGTCTAGCTTTTATAGTTAATACTAGTTAAATTTTATAATATAAAGCTAATAGCCCTTAGTATATATTATACTTTATTAATTATATCTAATTATAAAGTTAAGAAGATAAAATATTAAATATTAAACTTTAGTAGAGAAATTATAAAGTATTATACTAACTAATAAAACCTTAAAAGAGGAGTATAATAATATTATTTAATCTCTATTAAAATAACTATAATATAATCTATAAGTACCTCTTTAGTATACCTCTAATACTCTACTAGCTCTCCTACTCTTATATATATAATATATAAGAATAGAATAATATTAAGACTAATAACATTATTTTACTTCTAGATATTTTCTTTATTTTGCTATAAGCTGTATGCTTGCTTAGAATCGCTAGACACTAGAGCGTCTTTTACTTAGTTCTAAGGCACTACAGACGTTAAATAAATACATACACACACACCTATAGCTGTGTCAGCGAAAGATTCAATCGCAGCGATCCACTGTGCACGTATGTTCAACCGAAGTTCAATCTGTGGTTTATTCTGACAACATCTGTGGATCTTCTAGCATGAACTTGTCTTACAGAACCCGAACAAGGTTTAGTGAGGATAGGAACCGTGGAAAAGGGCCGTAAAGCGCTGAGACAGACCCTACTGGCTGAATTCGCACCACTCAATCTCCCAGCCCGATCTGACTCAAGTCGCAGCTGAGCCAAGTCCTCCTTCCTTGATGTAGCTTGCTGATGCCCACGGCCAAACCTCCTCAATGGTTACATGGGTGGCCGGAAGACATGCGTTCTGAGCCAGTGCTTGACCGGGAGGCTCAACAGCAGCGGCGCGCCAGTAGCCTTCGATGGTGCCAGGTTTGCAGACCGATCCAATTCCCGACTCGGATTGCCACGAGACCCTCTCCAGTGAAAGTCCTTGCCAAATAACCTTGAACTGCAGAGAAAGACCTGAGACCTTCCGATGGCCAATGATAGCCATGACTCGGGGACAATGGATCCATCCACCATTGAAGGCGAGGACTGCTTCGTTCCGACCGCCAGGGAAGCGATTCCAAAAGTCAAGCACTTTGGAGTGGGCCAGCCAAGAGATATCGTACTCAGACTTCTAGGCTGTGGATTTATCTGCGTATCTGACGTTCAGCTCAACGCCATCGACGACGTCTACCCTGTATCCGAGGATGGAATCGATGACATCAGCGAAGGTGTTCAGGCAATCTGTGGTAGCCTTTTTTATGCGGTGGCATCGAAGGTCAGCAAAATGTGTAGCGATCAGGTGACATGAATGGATGAACATACCTCGGGGAGAACCGCATGGTCTGCAACTTCTTGTGCGGGCTGGGCGGCGTCATCCTCCTAGGACTGGACCCGAACTGGCTTTGGCACACGGCGAGATCGGGCCATAGGAGACTGGGATTATGGTGAGAAAGGGATATACCGGCTTGGAGGTTGAAATAGCTTACATCATCGAATGAAGCAGCGGCAGCAGGGGACGCGTTTGGCGAGGCGCATCTCTGAGCCTCTAGAGCGAGGCGTTCCGCTTTGTTGCGTCGTCTCGTCTCCCACCCTCGCCTCATGGCTTCGCTACGACTGATGGAAGTCATGGTTTGGATGTGATGCGACGATTTTGAGGGTGAGATAGCGTAGGAGGGGGGGAAAAGTACAGATCTTACGGATCTTGAGATGACGGAAGGTACCTCATGCTCGCTCAAGCACAGACAAACCCCCACACCCCTCCTCACCTGGGCTTGGACAGGAGACTGCCCGTGCGCCGACACAGAGTGGGTCCTTACCAGATCAGGCAGGATGCGGGGAGTCAGTGCGCGCTAGTGGCGGGGATCCTTGCCCTGCGGCCAGCACCAGGTCTAGGGGGGGAAGGGGGGAGGGCCTAATACGACGTTGCTTTTAATGCTTCGAGATTTTGGCCTGTAACATGTTCGCCAGGAGCATAGTATGCATATGGATCCTGAAGAATTTGTTACTAATTGATGAGTGTGTGACTGGGAGGTAACAAGGGATAAGTAGTACCTGCCTGCTTTCTATTTTGCCCTAGGATGTATGACAGGGGGAAAATCTATGCAAAGTCGTCGTTATCCCATCAAGTGCTACATGACGCCAGTACATGGAGTACCTATAATTTCTCCAATTCGGGCCTTACTGAATTTTTTGATTTGTCTAGAAAAAATGTCGATCAATAGAAACAACATCTGATTAGCTGTACCCCGCACATCTAAGTACTGGCGTCATGTAGCACTTGATGGGATAGTTTCGAAAGTTACCAGGGACCAGCTGCTTGTATGATTGTTTTAATCTTCGTTCCTCTTTCTGTTGTTGCCTTCCCAGTATGCTGGGGGTAAACACGGCTGGAGGATGATTGGTTTTTCCTGTATTCACCCTGCGGCCGCTCTCACCTCCCAAGCGACCCAGAAGGCTGATGCCGAGTGTGGGCGGTGGACAAACAACCCTTCACTTGCAGACATCTTGCTTCTTTTCGACCGATCATCCAATCAGCCAACCAACAAATCGGCTGAACCTCATTTAAGTCGCAGCATTATTTCCCGATGAAACTGCCACCCACATCGCCACGGAGGAAACAGGGCCGCCGTCGTCCTCGGGATGAAAATTCAGCCAGAGAGCTCCATAATAAGACCACTTTGGAAGCCATGAAGACCCAACATGATGCTCTCTCACAAGAGGTCGGCAAACATGGTGCTAGGATCAATACTCGCTGGCGCTCATTCACCAGCAAAGAACGGGCTCAATGCTTATCGACAATCAATGGCACCAAGAGCTCCCCAAACCGAAAAGAGACTTCTTGTGAAGACGTCTTCTTCGACATACCAGGCGTCAGCCTCCGGCTGCAAGACGTCACTTCAGACCCGGAAGTGCTTCTGAGATGGCTCGAGTGTCACGTAGCAGGGACTGCTGGGGGACAAGTCAGGTAAGTTCATACCGCAGGCAATCGAATTCCATGCCCGACTTCCAACGAAGTTCGCAAGAAGATGATCCTCGACAACCCCGATGAAGTCCATGGCACTGACGGAGAACTTCGTGATGGCAGCCGCAGCGTCACTCTGCCAGAATCCGAACTTGGCCCAGGAGAAAACATCCACTCACCATACGCCGCCCAATTCATCTCCCTCCAAGATCAACTGCACGTGCTCAAATTTCTGAATGAAACACTCACCCGAGTGCTCAAGTTCTGCCCCCGAACCAGAAAGAGAGAGGAGCGACAAGCCAAAGAAGAACTTCCATCCGAAATCTCCCGACTACAGGTCAGAGACGCATCAGCACCACACAAGCTAGAATATAAGGAAATGCTCAGCGCTCCAGTCCCGCCGAAGACAGTCAACTTGGTCACCGCTGAGGCATTCTGGACCATCATGGGAAAAGACAGAGCGAGGACAAGAGTAAGCTGGAACGCCTTTGAGAGAGCAATGGGATATCTAGGGTTTTCAGTAGCACGGTGCTCCGGTTCAGCAGTGACTTTCACTCCGGAAGCTGGAGCGATGGAGAAAAGATCAATTATACTGCACCGTCCTCACAACGGACAGATCGAGGGATATCGCAGCCTGATACTATCACGACGACTGGGGAAGGTCTACGGATGGGAAGAGTCAACGTTTGTGGTTGCTTGACGAATTGTATTTGGAGATGTCGCTCGTCCTTTTAGAAGCGTCACGAGGCCAAACGTACATTGGAGTATTACCTGGAAACATTGCATCTGGATATTGCCAAGGGAACCGTTGAAAGGTGGGTGGGTCACCGCAGACGGTGTAAGTGAGGAATTGGTTTTAGGAGAAGAAATACCTAGTGCATCAAAGTATCGCAAGAGACAGGTAATCACAGAAAGGGAAGGCAGCATATGAACAAAGTAGATGATTGGATGAAGGGCTGGAGCCTTGAGCAAATGTGTCACAGTATGGTAGAGGAATGAAGTAGGCGGGCAGCAGCAAAAAACCTTCAAGGCGGGCCCTTCCTGGACGACATCGGGAAGATGCAGGTAGATCACAGAATCAGGTGTGCGATTGAGCCAGCGCCTGCCTTCCTTCTTAGTATGCAACAAACAGACCATTCTTGGCCCGCTTTCACTTCCGTCCCCGTGAAAAATTTCCCATTACCGCCTTTCGATTTCCATCCATCCACCACTCTCTGCTCTTGCCCTCTTTTCTACCACGAAAGAATTTTCCTTCCTCCTCTTTCCATCTTCCGTCCACGAATTCTTCGAGCTTTTAATTGCAACACAAGCCCACTCCCCGACTTTCCACCTCCAGTCAATCTTAGCCACCACGCCCACTCACAACCCATCTCAGATCTTAGAGAAACCCGCTTGGTATGTATCATTGATCAAACTAGGTCTTGTGTATAAACTGACAGATTGGACGGTAGATAACGTACATCAACAATCACGATGCCGCGCAAGACCTCTGCTGAGATCATCATCGATGCGATCGTCGAGAATGGTGACGCCCCCATGGACCGTGCTGCCCTCCAGGACTTCTTCATGGACCGAACCAACTCTTTTGTCGACTTTCGCAAGCTTTGGGAGTTCTACGAGGCCTTCATTGGAGGTTACCGTATCACCGCTAGATCACTCAACACCATGCGCTCCAAGGGGGGCAAGGCGTTCGCTGCAAAGATAAAGGCTCGTCTCGACTCTGAGCCTGGTGTTGTCCCTGACCACCTCATCGAGTTCTTCAGTAAACACCAGTACATTTGGGACTCTTCCCTAGGAGATGGAGACACCCAAGCTGAGCCTGGCCGTCTTCCCAAGGAGCTTCTTGACCAGCTGAAGAGGATCTGCCCTGACCGCGAAAGCTTCGAGGGCCTCTTGATGCAGCAGATGACGGCTCAGTCCGTGCCGTCTGGTATGGACACCGAAGTGGCAGCCAAGCTCATGAGAGCTCGTGCCAAGGAAGTTGCAGAGGAAGCCTTTGGAAAGGACGAGTCGGTCACTGATGGGCTCATCGCCGCAGTCAAGAAGGGATCCTGTCCTGGTTTTGAGGTGACCAAGGCTTTCCGCGGCTACGGCTTCGAGGTCATTTGTCACCGAGACGACGTCGCCAAGCTCTTCGACATCTATGTTCACCTCATCACTACCTGTGGTGTCGGCCGAGACACGCTCAACGAGTGGATGATCTCGGGCAAGCAGACGCTTGGTCAAAACATCAAGGCTGAGCTGGAGAAGAAGCAAGACACCATTCCGGCCGATCTCATCTCCTGGTTGGATGCGAACCAGTATATCTGGGCCCGCGGCAGCATTGCCTACTCCGGCCAAACCAATGCGTTTATTCGCCACCCTGGCGTCAAGGTTGATTTTCAGCGCTTCGTCAAGCCGGTCAAGCCCGAGGAACATGCCAAGATCAACCAAGAGATGCAGGAGCTGGTAGACTCTTTCCACAATCTGAAGCCTGGTGAACCGGAATTCGACCTGCAGGAGGAAATTGAACGCAGGGCTAAGAAGTATGGATGCTACCAGGTGGCTATGACTTATCCCAAGAAGGGCGAGATCAGTGATGAGAAGGACAAAATCGACACTGAGGGCAAATAGATGCATGCGGTTTCCCCCCAAGGAACATCTTCTGTCTGCCACAATAATGCGAGCAGGCTGGATCACAAGCTTGATAAGATGACACAAGGGATATTTGGAGGTAAACTTGTGGGTTCTAGCGACCGGTAGAAAGGGACGGATGATCTTGTCAGGGAGAAGGGCCGGGTACTCAGTAGATAGGTAGATAGATTTGGGATTCCCTGCACGCAATGACATGCGGTTTCTCAATCGGTTCAAAAGTGAACCCTGCTCTTCCGCGTTGATGTTTGGTTCCTGAGTAAACTGAGCCAAGTAACAAGATGAGTGAGAGTGAGTGATTGTCGGCCCAGAAGCACCGGTCGCACCCCTGGTACACTTTCCCTGCGACTACATGGAGTCACCAATGGAAGAAACCAACAGGGCAATGCCACCGAAACAGCCGCACCAACAACCATGAAGTAGGTAAAAAAACGACTGCGTATGATCTCGGTACTGTATGTTACTTCCTGAGATGTTGATGATTGGTAAGAAGGTGTTTAAAGCGCATGTTAGTCATGGTGTGGCGGCTTCAAGCAGCATGTCGCTTTAGGGACAGTGAAGCCCATCTGGACTGCCTGTGCCGCACCAAGTGTTCCATACCTAGGTATGTAACGAGCTCCACAACACGGCAAGTGATGACTATGTGCCGCTTAACAGATCCATCGGCTGAACTGGATCGGCTGAATAGAACTACTGCCAGGTCTCTTTGGTTACCAGCGCTGCAAACAAAATTGCGATCGCAGGGAATATGACCAAGATTTGCCGCTTTTCGACCTGGGTTGCGCTATTTAGTTGAAAGCTGGAAAGCGGCAAAGGTCCTACAATCAGCCGTCATTGGGCAAAGCAAACAAACATTTCAAGCCAATAGACACCAGACTCAGCAAAGACGGTCCAACTAAAATTGTGTGTCGGTTACTTCCTGCTTCAACCTGAACCCACTCTGGAAGCAAACTTGACAAATGTGATCTCCGCTTTTTCCACTATGTAGTCCCATATCCGGGTTTTGCCTTGCGTGTATTCCTAGTTAGCTGGCGTTCGTGTATTAACCCCTTTCGACCGGGCCATCAGACGATCAATCAGGCACTTGCTCCACAGATATCCTTGGGCGGTGAACATACTATAAGTATTGAATCATCGCCAACGTTGACAGAATTCTCAATGCCTCCAATGCAATTAGTTTCCAGCATTGCTGTCTCTCGTATCTTGCGAACCAACTTTTGGGAAGCCGGCTTCATTGCTGCTGTGAATACCTGCAGCCTGTTGCAACGTTTTTGTTTTCAACAATTATTATGTTCCCTTCCGAAGAGCCGCAGAGGACCGGCTTTGACACCGCCGAAGAACTCCATCCCACTGAGTTTCTGTCCGATAGAGCGGAGGTGAAACAAATGAACGCTATCTGTGCATCCTTCACTGACATTCACTTCAGAAACCATTGGTGAAAGCCCACGTTGGGATCAAGGAGCTTCGACAGGCCATACCAGCTCATTGTTTCAAGCCTAACCATTTCTGGTCATTTTTCTACCTCTTCCGCGATCTTTCCTACGCAACACTGCTCTGTTATCTCTATGCAAAGATTTCGGAACTCGGCTGGGAAGCGCCGTACTTGTACATGAAGTATTTTGTGCTTCTGACTCACAGCTTTGTCCAGGGCCTAGTTTGGACCGGCCTATGGATAATTGCCCACGAGTGCGGCCACAGCGCCTTTTCCACGATAAGCGCCGTGAACGACATCATTGGCTTCATTCTTCACTCCTTTCTCCTTGCCCCGTACTTCTCCTGGAAGTCGACTCATCGCCGTCACCATATCTACGCTGGAAACATGGAGAAAGATCACAACTACGTGCCGCCTCTTCGAAATGAGTACGCAGCCAAGCTCAGCTTGGAGCCTGGAAAGCTAGACGAGCTTGGCGAAGATGCACCTGCCTGGCTTTTCTTCAGAATCGTACTGCAACAAACTGTCGGCTGGGTCTGGTATGTCCTGACCAACATCGCGTGCGCGCCGTCTGCCGTAATCAAACCAGGAATGCCATTCTGGCGACATAGTCACCTGGATCCTTGGGGATCCTTGTTTAGAAGTTCCGAAGTCACCGCCGTCATTATTTCCGACATTGGATGCTTCAGCACGCTCGTCGGCCTTTGGCTGTTGTACAAGCACACCGGAACATTTTCAGATGTCTTCTGGCTGTGGATTGCGCCATGGATGTGGGTTAACCACTGGATTGGTAAGTAAAGTCGAGCAAACAGACGACCTTCACTAGCTCATCTGCAATATTTGATAGTCATGATCACTTACCTCCACCACACCCATCCTGATATCCCAAAATACACCTCTCAAGAGTGGACATTCGTCTTGGGCGCAACCGCCACCATGGATCGGTACTTTTCATGGCCATGGGGTTTTATAGGGGTGCACTTCTTCCACAATATCTCCACGGACCATGTCGTTCATCATCTCTTCTCCAAGATCCCTCACTACCACGCCCGGGAAGCGACCAATGCCATCGTTCCTATCCTTGGGCAGCAGTATAACAGAGGTGACTTCAGTATCAGTGAACTGATTCTTTCATTCACAAGGTGTCAGTGGGTTGAAAGTGACGAGATGAAGGACAAAGAATATTTTACAAATAGATCTGCGGGAGACAAGAAGGCTGGCTCGCCAGGCGAGATGCCTCGGGGTCTGTGGTACAGGGGAGGGCCGAGCCCAGCCCCTGAGTATAAGATGAGGATGGATACCAAGTGCGCATTGCCTAGCAGAGGGGTTCAAAGCAAATCACTTCTTTGAATGTCAAAAGATTGTTGTCTGGTGTGTTAGCCATTGAGACGCAGCTTTGTAGAGGTTACCTTTGGGGGGGGGGGGGGAGGGCGTGTTGACAGGATCCTCGACAATGGGCCTCTTCCGCGGAATTTCAATCAAGCCACTGAGACTGAAGAGGTGAGATTTAGACCCAGGGAAAACAGTGGGCACAGTTTAAATATGTAGAAGTGGAAGGAAACAAATCATACCCGCGGCTTGATAGGAAACTTGGTTTCACTGATGTGGTGTAAGAAGCATTCATGGGTGGTCAATGCGACTCTCTTCAACAACCCAACTAATCAGAAGCGTATAGTTCGATTTCTTTACCAACTCACTGAAAATGCGGCAACAAGATGCGAAAGTCAGGCTGGAGTCTGTTCATAGAGAACCCCGAACGTGTGCGGTCGTCCGGGCCGGGTCTCGAAGTGGAGAGTTCCGGCTAAAAGGTTGTCTGCCTCGGGGTATGCTATTCCGATGGACTCGTGCCCTCGGATCTTCGTTCCAGCTGTGTTCAGACGTTCGTTGCGGAATTGAGTTCTATGTAGAGTTCGACGCTAATTGTCCAGCGGATGTCCGCTTGAGTTCATCCCATCTACTGAAGAATAAGGCCCTGAATGGTAGGGTTCGGGGCTCGCTGTCGTATCTAAACTCTGAAGGAGAATCTCCAACTCCGAAGTTCGCCTTCGTGAGGACCCGTCGGTGGGAAATACCTCGACGAAAAAGCGATGCCAACTGGGCGAAACCGGAGATGGGGCGTCGCCGGCGATGGTCGATGGGAGCTCACCCGAGTCGTTTGCTGCCGATCCATGACGTCCCAAAGTAGCTGGTACCCATTGCCTCCTTGGGTTGTGGAATACTACAAAGCTGTGAAGATATCAAAGAAACGGGCGTCTCTTGGCGCGGAGGCAATCATTTTCTGACAAGGATTTGAATGCGTTGCAAGCTCAGAGGCAAGCATCACATGTAACTAAATCCAACGAAAGGGGACTTTCAATCTATCCAATCTAATAACAAGAAATTGAAAAGTTGAGTGGCTATATAGTTAGGGCGGTCAGTCGAACATAGCAGTCGTGGGGCTCCCTAGTAAGCTTGTCGTACGCGCCCGTCGTGTTAAGTTCATCTGGCAACTCTTCAAGCTGAAAACCCCACAAAATCAACACTACGAGCATCCTCATCTGTACATATGCCAGCTTGCGCCCATAGCAGCCCCTTGGTCCCATGCTGAAAATCATGTTCCTCCCTCGCGTCGCATCGAAAACATCTCTACCGCCGTCCCCGGACTTCGCTAGCCAACGTTCAGGCGCATAATCTGCTGTCCTAAACCCAAAGTCTTCGCCACCGTTTCCAGACCCTTTCGCTGACGCCTGAACCGCTGGAGTCCGCAGCCTATCGTCAATAAAGAAGCCAGGTTGCGTATAGCTTGCCTGATTCCAGACCTGAAACACCACAGTTCCCTTTGGAATGTGGTTACCAAGAATCTGCGTGTCTTGAGTCGAACTTCGGACGCACATTGGCGCTGTCAGTGATGTGCGAAAAAGTTCCTCGATGCTGGCCTCCAAGTATGGGCAGCGTATCTGCATGATCTCTTGGGCTGTTGGAACACGCCTCTCTGATACTGCCTCGGGAAGAGCAGCACGTAGACTGGCCCGCAATTTGTTCTGTTGCTGCTGATGGCGCGCTAGCGTTTTGACGGCCCATTGATTTGAGTTCGATGTTGATTCGTGACCTCCAAGGGTGAATCCATACAACTGTTTTGAGAATCTCAGCTCATTCGACCTTTGATCGATTATGGACGGCAATAGTTTTACCTCGTCGTAAAAAATTCGGGTGTGATACTGTGGCTGTCGGCGCTCCTTCATTGCTTGGCTCTTCTCCCTGCGAACCATCTCATCTACTGCGCACCGCACCACATTCTCCCCGGCCCGAACTCGGGCAACAGAAAGATCTATCTGGCGTCTCAACAGGTCTTCCTTCAGTGAGATTGCGGTTCTCATGTATGCACGTTGTCGAAGCACCCAGTGGGCAAGTACAGGGAATAGCGACTTCATGGAAGTCTCGAGGCTGTCTGAAAGGTTGAGTAACGCTTCAACAACGGGATTCGGCGGGGTGTCAGGAAAGTTCACTGGAGAATCATTGGTATCCTTCATGGTTTCGTGTGGTAATGAGGACATGGACGCGAGGTGGTCAAATTGTGGCTGAGTGGCGCTGAGCCCTTCCAAACCAGGACCGAAAGTGAACCCAAGAACGGCATCTAGGGCACAGTGGCTGACATCCTTCAAAGCCCAAAAAGCGCGACCTTTGGCTAGCCGGGACTTTTCTTGCCACAAAGAAGTCATGCGCAAGGTGCTCTCGTGGAGGAGGGGGGCAGCGACTTTGCTGAGAAAACTCGGGGTCAGTATGTCCCCTATAAGTCGGCGACGACTCTTCCATTCATCATTTGTCTTCCATCTACTATGGTGTTCTGGAATGACGCCGGCTAGAACGTCAGCAGTAAACTCTGATCTGTCGAACTCTTTGCCTCGCCGAATCAATATATCCTGTGTCTCATGGAAGTCTGAAATGACGACCCATGGCTTGCTGAATGGTCGCCCGAAGACTTGAATGATTGGGGATTGGTGTTTGATGTTCTGAGCCCCAAGCCAGTCATACATCTCGCCAGTCTTTTTGACATGGCTGATCATCTCCGGCATATCACCCCAGAGTGATGTCGCTGCCGTTTTGTTGTAAGGAATACCAGGAAGCGGACGAGGGAGCAGGGTTCGGTAGAGGAAACACAGCGTGAGAACTCCGGCCACGGCGAACGCCAGAGCGGTCTTGCTGAGAACAATCGCGGGAATAGCTTCGAGCCTCTCCATAATGACCAATGATATGTTGTTCGTCTAAAATGACGAGGGACGAGGAGTAGCACACATGGACATGGAGGCCTGGGTGCTAACCACATATATACTTCAAGAATACGGACATCCACGGAATACAAACTCACGGGAAACTTCGAGAATGGTAGCCCCCAGTCTGCATTGTTGACACGTTAACTGCGAAATGAAAGCAAGGCCGTTGTATTTCATATTTCTTTGTCATCCGCTCTGCTTACTTACCTGTTCTAGCCAAGTGATAAGCTCCTGGCCAGTCTCAGTGCACTCTCTGCATCTTCTGCCCTGTCCGAGGGCCCTCTCCCCCCTCCCCCCATTCCCCCGGATCGGTACAGATTTCAAAACTCGGCTGATCTTACCCCTCGACGGTAAGTGTTTCTCGGGCTCGCTCGCTTTAGCTCGTTCTCAACGGTCACCAAATATGGAATTCGGTCTTCACTAATTGATCCGATGGCTTTCTGCTTATCATCCGGCCGGTTTCCCCTTCATCGTCCGGTCCTGATGACCGAGGCATTGTTTTATGTGCAGTACAAGCAGAGAAAAATAGACTCTTGTGAGAGTTCTGAAACTGTCCCTGTCGCTTTGACAGTCGCACAGGCAGGGTGGGCTGTGGGGTTTGGCAGACTGAAAGGCTAAAACTAACCAAGTTTAAGTTACGTCTGACCTATGTCAGCTTGTGACACTCTGTCACTGGTTTCGCGGGCTCGGGAGTGGGCTGGAGCTTCAGTGGCATGGGAAACTACATATACGCGTCTCGATGTGAACAGTGACTAAGCGGGCCACGGCGTTTGGAATACTGCAACAATCACAACATAAAGATCTGAGAAGTCAGAGTCTTCAGTCACAGCCATCGTACGTTATCGAGATTCTAATTTTTCACATTGTGCATGATGATAAACTTTCACCCTACACGCGACGACATCGGATGGTTTAACTTCGCCCATACAGATATGCAGTTCGTGAATCCACTAAAGAGTGCTTTTAAGCTTAAATAGACTTATCAGTCTAGCAAATGCCGCTGCTTCCACGCTGCGGGCCCAACGAGTTTGCCTCTGTCATCCCGCTCATTGCCCGCCGAGAACGTCATTGTGTTATAGTACAAAGTCACGTACGGCCCATCTTTCGTGTATGACAAGCCAACGTAAGAGTGCCTTCCAATTGTGTTGGAGAAGTCCTGCTTAGGGCTGCAAAGAATATTAGCTTGAAGCTCAAAACACTCCGAGTAGGACAAAAGTACTTACAAAGCCTTTTGCACTGCGTCGACGTATGTGTCGGCCAACGTTTTCAGCCCAATTGCTCGGAAAAAACTGCCTAGTGACTGCGCGATTCGAAGATCAGTTCCGCCGTAGTGTCGAACGGGAATGTACACTTTTGGTACTGGTGCAGTTGAGTTGTGCTTCAATTCCATGTTGAAGATGATGCCTGCCGTGCGATGCATGCTGCGAGGTAGGTCTTCTCCGGGGGCAGATAAACCGAGTACATGGAGATAGAATAGCCGGACCAAATCCACACCGGCATCAATTTCGGAACCCTTGAGAGTATGTCCAAGGGTGTACACTTCCTCCACCCGGGCGAGACAAGTCTCTTTGGTGCGCAGGTACACCTTGAATCGCGCATCAATCGGGCGCAGCGCATCAAATGCAATTAATTCCAAGCGCAGAATATTTTGGTTGTTGCGTTCATGCTTGTAGTGGTAGACAAAGTTGCGAATATAGTCGAAAGCAGGCATGAGATTGAGCGGCAGCTGACCAATGACATCGGTGATGATTTCGCCGGCGTGATTCTCCTGAAGCAGGGAAATTGGGATGGGATAGAAGTAAACCTTGGGCACGGGGTGTTCGCCTTCAAGGTCAAACGAGATGGTATTTGTTGTCATATGCTCATTGCTGGCCATTTTGGAAACAATTGTTTTAGCATGTTTCGCGTCGACATGCAGGTGCTTCTTGAAGAACTCCCAAAGTTCTCCATCGACGGGGCTGTTCTCGGCAGCATGGCGCAGAACGCGCGACATGACTACCTCGGGCTCATCTTGATTGAAAGGGTCCTTTGCCGTACCGGCCAAGGGCCCGATCGGCTCAGAGCCAACTCGGATCTTGGACCTCTTCAGCCCAACATTCCAGCTGAGCTCTGCGGGAGAGAAATCGTCAGAACAGAAGCTGTCGAAATGAGGCAGACGAGCGCCAGACTTCGTGATGTTTGGACGAGGTCCCAGTGACGGGATGACAAGTTGTTGGACGAACTCGGCATACTGTTCTTGAGCCTCAGCAGAGTATCCGGCACTCTGCATGAGAGACAGAAGAGGATGGGAGAGCTCTTCCCACCAGAATTGCGTGTCCTCCTGCCTGGGAGAGAAGTCTTTTGTTGACATAACCATTTTGGAGAGTGGCCGGGGTCGGTATGAAACTTGTGAAATTAGGCTATCGCACAAAACGAACAGAGTAATGGACTCGGGATAAAAGACAGAAATGCATGATACAGCACCCACCCGATAGCAGACCGTTGGCCTTATATACTGGAGCACTCAGGACAGGGCACTCTGGACAAGAACTTGAAACATGTTCAGCCCGCCAACATGGACGAAGCAGGCGAGGTTCAGCGAGACATCACGGAGCCCCGGTTGCATATCACTCATCAAGGCTCATTTTTGCCATGCCAGAAGACAGTCGGCATCGTGTCACACCAACCCTCAGGATGTCTTGCATATAATGGTCCTGAGACGTCCGAGACAGCGAAGGCGGCCGTGGCGATCTAGGCTTTCCCAGCATCTGCCCTTTTGGGTACTAGTTTGTAAAGCAAGATTGTCTAGTTGAAGATGTTGTGAGTAACAATGGTCGTATGTTTAGCTTTTCAGCCCGACTCGTGAGCCTCAAGCCCGGAGCCGGGAGCTTGAGCCGAAAGTCTCGGTTTCGTTGGAGCTGTCCGGTCGGAAGTAGCGGATACGATCACGAAGGTTTACAACGGAACCCGGGGAGCAACCGAAGCAACAAAGAGAAGCACGTTTCCACAGTCAAGTCTGCCAACCGTCATCTGAAAATAGCCACATTTCGATATCTGAAGGCTGTTACATCCCAATTTTGCTCCCCCATTTCTCCGCACTCGCGATCCGTGTCTTAATTCAGAAGTTAAGACCGAATCTCTGGCAAAGCTACAGTTCAGCCGTTCAACCGTGCCACGAGCCGCGTTACCGATATGTATGTATATGTAGCCCATGTGAAAGAGTCCAGAATATCCGCGGATTTTAGCACAATTCGTCTCCGGAAATTCGCCGGTTTTCGATTTTCAACTTCAACTTGTCTGAAGCATTGTGCACTTCTGCCATAGGCAAACGATTTCTCCGTCATGAACTCCACCGCTCTTCCCATTCAACCCCCCCCTCAATTAGTGAGTTTGCTGAGAAACAGCTCAGCACTCGCAACCGTGTTGATTCTAGCCATTTTAAGCCCGATACTGGTCAGATGGATGGCTTCAGATCGCGGAATCCCAAAGATCACAAGCTCAAAGTCTTGGTTTGCAAGCAGGCAGGACTTCGCTGCGCATGGCGTCGAGATCATCGAGAAAGGTTTCAAACAGGCAAAGAGCGGTGTGTTTCGAGTCACAGCTTTGGATGGTATTCAATTAACCCATGAATGTCAATTGTCCTAGACTCACCAGTTGCAGGATCAGATTTGGTGCTTTTGGCACCCGAACATTGGTTGGCGATATGCAAGAAGAAGGATGAAGAAGTTGCACCCGCTCGCAAAGAGGTATGGCATGATCAGTATAATCACACAGGATGGGTGATAGCTAACGAATCAAGTTCTTTCTCTGCGATTTGCATGGTGCCCCTTTCGAAGAGCCATATCTGTATCGTTATCTAGCTTCCCGCATGCCGGGTTTTGGTAGGTGGAGGCGTCCAGGTATGAGACAAGATGATGAGCTGACAGTATGCTTTGAATCGAAAGATAAACACCTGGATGTCATCTCCGAGGCTTTAGATGAGGGAATCGCGAGCGTTCTCAGCGAGGGTTTCGACTACTCACACGGTGGTAGGTGTGGCGGCTAGCCCGTGGTGCCTTGTGCAACATGACAGTGTTTTGCTAATAATGCCACCAATATAGACAGCAGGCCTGTTATCATGCAGCCGCAAATCTTACACGTATACTCTCATGTAATATGGCGGGTCATCCTTGGCAACAACTTCAGTCCCGAGGTGGTGGACATTTTTGAAAGCTATTCAGCAACACTCATTCCCGTCATGAAGGCTCTCAAGGCTCAGCGACCCATCATAGCTCGAATTACCGCGGCGTTTTCAAGTGATGTTCGTAAGGTCAATGCTCAGCTGGAGAGGGTGACAGCTTTCTTCACCCCCCTCTTCGAGCAGTGTGCCCAAGCCTTGGAGCAAGGCTTGGACATGAGTTCAGTCAACAACGATTGGCTGGAAGAATTGGTTCGCATGGCACCCGAAGAAAAAAGGCGTGACTACAAGTACCTCACCAACGTCTTAATCGGCTTTGCTTTCACCTTCGTGTTTTCTCCGGGACCGTCGACGACGCAGATTGTGTATGAGTTTGCGTTCCGTCCTGACTACACTAAACTTGTGCTCGAGGAGGCAAACCAAGTTTTGGGAGAACAGGTGGATATCTGGCACTTTACACGGGATAGTCTCCGGAGGCTGTCGTTGCTGGACAGCTTTTGCAAAGAGACACACAAACACCACCCGACGGCTGCATGTAAGGCACAGCATGGGGTGGATTTGCGCAGGGACGTGCTGACTGATGTGGATAGCCAACCTGATGAAAAAGATTCACAAGACGCAAACGTTACCGAATGGAGTCGTTCTTCCTGCGGGGACAATTTTCGAAGTTGTCATGACGGCAGCACATTTGTCCAACCCAGGTTTCGACAGCCCGGCCAAATGGAACGGGCGGCGATACCACGAGCTGCGGCAACAGATGTCTAATGGTATTGGCGCCAATAAGTATGACTGGGGCACAGCAACCAGAGACGATGTCAACTTTGGTTATGCCTCCCACATGTGTCCTGGCCGATGGGCTGGATGCTCCATTGCAAAAATGTTTCTCATCAAACTCCTGGCTAAATACGAAATTCGGCCAGAAGATGGAGCGAGTGAAAGATATCAAGATTTTCACTCAGGTCAATATGTACGTGAATCATTTTCTACAATGTTTCATGATGCGTTACTTAACTGCAATGCTCAAAGACATCCCACTGACTCTCAACGCTGCAGATTCTACCAAACCCAACGAAACATATCCTAGTGCGACCCAGGAAGTGAATGCAGTTGGCTCAGGACTTATATGGAGGCTTTCCAAAGGGGCAGCATGCGGTTGGAGTATGCATCAGAATACTAGGGCGAGACTGCAGAACTTTCTTGTCTGCCTTGATTACTTCATCCAAAGCCTAAATAACAACAATTTTCTACATTACAAGGACTGGAAGACAACAGCCACTGAGAAGTGACCTAGTACCTAGTAGTTTCTAGCTAATTTGCATGAATGGTTTTCATTAATACGGATCTGGCAAGTGCTACCTGCTTTGATGGCTTCTGATCTTGCGCCTTCTCTTTGGTAAGCTGGCAAAGGCAAGGAAGGTAAGGAGAGGTACCCAAGATGCATTGCACCTTCCTTTTTTTGTTGCCCGTCCCAGGTCCGTCATCTCCCCATTCAGATTTCAGAAGTACAATATCCACCTATGCAGGTGGGCAACTCGCCCTTTTCCTCCTCCCTTCCATCGAGGTTGTCCAAATGCCCAAGAATTCCCAACGTGGCCACCCAACCTCCAAGCTTTTATGGCCAAAAGCCTGTATGCCCGTCTACCCGGATCCGTTACGCTCTCTTGCCAGCTTGATCGAAACACCGAGCACCGACATGGAGTCGCTGCAGGCGTCGCTGTGCGATCGCGCCAGCAAGGATCCTCAATCTTCAACCAACCACTTCATCAAACTCCCCAATGAGCTTGTCCTCGAAATCATCAACCTCTGCCAGGCGCGCAAAGCTCTCTCCCGTGTCAATAAACAGCTTCGCTCGTTGACGATTCCCTACATCTTCCGGCGGATGAGAAAGTGGATCAACGAGGACAGGCTTTTTGACAGCCTTCAGGTCATCGAGAAGAACCCTATCATCCTGTCTGCCGTCCAGTGCGTCGCTACCCTCACCTTCTACCCTCATACATCGATTCTGATATTTGCAGACATTTCTCTCTTTCATCCGACGGCCCCAACAGACCTGCATCCCGCTGGGACTTTCTTGACTCCGCCAGTGGTCCCTGTCCTGCAGCAACCCCTGCTCTGTTGGCAACCGTTCTGCACAAGATGATCAATCTCGAGGAGCTCTCACTCAGACTCCGCTACGGCAACAAGACTCTATCAGGCCCTCTTCGCAAGGAACTTCTCGATAAGAACATCGTCTTAGCATCCATCCGAATCTTGACCTTTGGCAATACATCTACAATGAACTTCGTCCCCAGCACTTTCATCAACTTACGTGTGCTCAGTGTCACCGTCAAGACATCTCCCAAGAAGACGCCTGGACTGCAAGCCGCCTCGACGAAACTGCAGCTAGAGGTCCTCGAGCTCAAGCAGGACAATTGGACGACTGAAGACGTTGAGGAAATCTTCGAACTCTTCCCTCAAGTCTCGAAGCTTCTCGTTGACGGCGAGCTGAAGAACACCAGAGTCTCAGTGAGTCCTGAAGTTCCGCCGAGATAGTCGAAACTAACAGAATTAGATGCTCATCCCCATATTCAAGCAATTCAACAATCTGCGATATCTTGCTCTGACCACTGTTCCCAAAGTCTATCCCCGTCCAGGTCTTTTCGACGACAGACTCCTCGATGAGATTGATGATCTTCGCGAGACACATCCCCTCAAGGAGGATCTGGCAATCAATGCTGTGGAGCTTTTCCAGCAATGTCAGCAACTAGAGACAGTATGCTTGAAGGATGTTTTCGACGGACACGTCTTCCTGCCCACCAGAAATGGTAAAGAGATTACTGTCGATGACACCGTCTTCACCGATGACGATGGGTTTACATTCGGTTGGCCGGTTCTTTCGACTATGTAAGAAGGATTCAAAAAGTGGTGGACGGGCTTTATTTAGTTTGCTTTGACGGACAAGATCAGTGTTAGAATGACTGTAATTGGCGGTGGAAGACAACGGCAATGAATGGGACGATAAATGAAACTTAGTTATCTGTACCTCCCCGCCCCCTTTGCCGTCTTGCTTCGCGCGCAAACATGACATCAACGCAGTCCAACGCCTCATGCTCGGTGCAATCAAAGCCACATGTTGAAGTTGCTGGTTATTTAATCGCCCTACTAATTCCCGCAGACGCGGATGGCGCGCAGGAAAGCGCGGCGGGAGAAACGCGTGCGGGGCAAGGTTGCATCGGATATGGATCGGCATTCGCGGAGCTCATCCCCCTCGCAATGATTAATCCCGCCCGCCCAATGGTCGACGAAAGTTGCATCACTCTGCAGAGTCGGCCGAGCACGAGCAGAGACCAAACACGAAGCAAAGAGACACTGTGCCATCTGCCCTATTTGCGCAATGGACGACGGGCAGGACACACCCACCAAGCCCACCTCCGGCACTCGGGCCGAGGACGAGACCGGTCTCACGCCTGCGCGCTCGACTGAAACGGCACCTGGACCTGGACCTGGACCTGGACCTGGACCATCCACACCGCTGCCCGCGCTGCCCGCACTGCCCGCAACCCCGACTATCCCGACAACTGAAGAGCAGACGCCGGGAACTCTGCGCCGCCTTTTCCAGACTCCGCCACGGCGGCCTCGCCGGTCCAGAGCCGCTGCCGGGCTCGAGGCCCAGGAGCCGAGTCCTCTTCGTCCTCTTGAGACGCCACCTCGCCGACCGCCAAAGAGGGCTCGTTTTACGACTGGATTTGGCAGCCCATCAAGCCCGACTGGCTCTGGTGGCCCCTCTAGCCCAGTTGTCTCTGACGCCGAGGCTAGTTCGGCTTCGAACAATGCGTCTGTTCAGCGGGAAGGGGTTGCGCCCAAGACACGGCTAGATGCAGCAGCGGAAGGAGAAGATAGTACGGATACGGAGCATGGAGGCGATGCATTTGTGGTGACGGATGCTGGGCCGAGTGGGGATGCAGAGCGAAAGGGTAGCGGCGGTGGTGGTACACTTGGTGGTGTAAGGTAGAGGAAGACGATAGGTGCGCTTTAGGCCGTCTTCAGGGGACCGACCCACGCACCATGCAATGGAAGTAGGTACCTTAGGCACGTACCTAGGTAGGTAGGTAGGTACCTAATTGCCTGCCTACCTCACTACCTATGGAAGAGAATCCCCGACACCGACGTACTTGACCCCCAACCCGCCGCCGACAACCTTCATTGCCCAGCCGTACATTATCCTCCAGGAGAGCCGGCGCCTCATCAAGCGGCGGGTTTTCCGAGCCTCGATAGTGACTAGCCCGGGCCAACGCCGGCGGAGACGCACCACCAGCTGCAACATCTTCTTTGAGCGCGGCTTAGAAGTACACGCCGCCCAAATTGCCCTTGATGTCCGGAGTCGCTGGTATCGCCGAGGCAGACGCGGATCCCAGGCATGTTGCGTTCTAGGTGCACGTGGGTCAGTCCGGTTTTCTGGCAGACGCTGCGATGCAGACAATGACGGGATGGTAAGGTAAGGTAAGGTAAGGTAGTGTACACACTGTAAATGCCCACCACACAACCCGCGACGCGCAGTGTCCGAGTGCGATTTCCCTGCCATCGTAGCCGGTGCAGTTCTGCGGAATGCTCGGATTGTGATTAAAGCAGCGCAAACCGACGCGGATACAGCCACGCGAAGAATAAATGCCCTCCGCGACCAGCCATCTTCACCTCCAGCCGGCCTGTCTGTCTGTCACCTCAACCAGTCAAGGCGGCATACCGAGATTGCCGCAGTCACCGACACCACGCCCGGGCCTTGCATGCATGTACCCTTGGCAATGCAGCAACGCACTCACCGGTTGACATATCTGGCTGGTAAGCACCATTCGCTGACGCGGTTTCCGCCGGGAATCTTCAGCGGTCCGTTTGATTCCAGCTTCGACAGGTGCCTCACATGTCTCGGGCCCAGCATGAAATGCACGGTGAGCCAGGCACGTTGCATCATGGGTGCACCTCATGTGTTCAGCGAGTCCACGGGCATAACCTAATTAACGTAAGGTACTCAAATCTCGTCTCCAAGTTCCTCCCCACCAGCACCTGTATCCCTCGTTGAACATTCCACATCGCACCCATTTGTCAACGTTCTCAAAAACCTAGTTACTCTCGACACTTTGTCCTCGGTGACGACCCATCGTCCCTGTAGAGCCACATCAATGCCGTTGTACAGACTGGTGTCCGCCTGAGGGACGCCGTGCTCTATGATGCCATCGCCGGGAGTGCGTGTGATCCGCACCGAGGCTGGATGGAAGACGAACCGCGTAAACCTTTGAATCCTGTCTACCATTGATTTGGTGATGTACTCTTCACGAGACCGAACATACCAGGTAGCCGAGTGATATCGGCGAACCGTGGCTGACGATGCTGGGGCTCTAGAAGAAGGGCTGTGGGCTGCCGAGGTTTCATGACAGCTTTCTGATGCTGACGGGCCGGAAATAGCGAAGAACTGGTCGTAATCCGCCAGCTCGGGATGGCCCTCTTCTGGAGCTGCTATGCGTGTAAGCAGAGAAATTGGAACTTGGGCCTCTAGCAAAGCCAAGGGAAAGATGGATGGATACGTACTTCCAACGAGAAAATCAGCAAGGTACGCGTCTGCTTCTGCCGCGCGTCGCTGTCGAGGCGTCAGGCTTGATGATGATGTTAATGAAGTCGATTGGAAGAGGCGGCGGCGAGGCGTAGAAGGTGGTCTCGAGGGTTCACGGTTCGTCCGAGCCGAAGCAGGTGATTGGTATGGGTGAAAACGCTCCACGGTCCGACGACGATTGCTTCCGGCGGGCGTCCTCCTGCCACTCATCTTGGCGTATTTGACGATGGTGCGAAGACAAAAATTTCAGGTGCGCAGGTGTCGCGGCGACTGGCGTCGGAGGGATTTCCTTATGATGACGATGGCAATACCTGGTAGGCAAGGTGGCTAGCCGCGAGGCGCAACCACTTCGCCAATGTGGTGTCTTTGCAAGGGGTCGCGAAACCTGAGCGTAGTGACTTCAAGACCGAAAATCAAAATCAACGAGCCAACACTTTGACATCTGATGATGAGGGGAGGTGAGGTGCCTGAGATCCCCTTTTCAGCTGTTGTATTTGTTGTGACGATAGGCTGGCCACTTGTTGCCTGACTGAAAGCAGAAGATGTAGTTGTGGAAGAAAGAAGGGTGGGGAAGCCTTGCGGGCGGGAGAATAACAGAGCACTAGAACAGGAGTTTGCAACACTACGTAGCCCTTCTATTTTTCTAACGTTTTATGATAAGCACAATTGAAATAGGTCATGTGGAAGGAGGCCCTAATAAGCCCTTGCTGTTAAAAGTTAATATATATTTAGAAGTTTAACTAAGGTTGTTAATTCCTTCTCTTTATCTATATAGAATAAGCAATAGAAGACATTAATATAATTATAATAATTATAAGTAGCCTGTTAATTAATAAGCTCTATTTTCTCTATTGCATTGCAGATCTTACGCGATAGCGGTGTATGAAGGCGTAAAACTTCCTTAATAACAGCATCTAGATATCAAATGCCTAGATGTGTGATTTCCCCATAGGAGGGCAGACAGTTCTCAGCAACAGCCAAAGAATGAAGTTTAGACGTAGATGAGCTCGAAGTCTGCTTTAATATGCCGAATCATCTGCGAGAAACTTGCGCCCCAACAAAGAATAGTACTTGTTGTGTCATGGCTAGTAATGATGAAGGCTAAAGCCTTCTATATTGTCAACGTTTGTTCAAGTGACTAGACGATCGACCTCTAAGTCTTTCATAGTCTGACATGAATACACCGGCTGTCTTTCTTGCTCTCTCGCCACGTTGCTGGTATTCATCTCTTGTGTCCGAAATCGTTTGGCAGCCTCCAGTATTTGAGTCCTGCGAAAGGTATCTCTTGCCCTTCTCCTTTGCTGCACGCTGGGCTTCAGGCCGATCAACCACCAGGCAATGTTGGGAGAACCGCTGAAGGTCACTCCTGTGACATTTTCTGCTGCTTCCAATGTGGCCTCAAATGCTGGATCAGTTGATGCTGGCAGAAACGAGACGAAATCTTATTTGACAGTAGTCTCATAAATTGTTGTTTGTACTCGTCATTTATTGTGAACAGTTTTCCAATCGGTAGAATAAGTGCTCTTTCCACCGTGGATCAAAGACAGCGTTGAGGGCTACACAGAAGATGTGACTTCCAACGCTGGAGAGCTTCATGGGAGCAACGTCACATTCAATGCCCATAGATCTAACAGTCGGGTAAAGGTTGTATAAATGTTCGGGAAGACTACTTCGTATAGGACCTTAGGAGCCGTATGGTGTTGAAGCAGACGGCGATAAGCCTGCCATGCTTCTCCGGTACGCAGTTGTAGATTCCCCATTACCAAAACAGGCTCGTTGAGTTCCAAGAAATTTGACAGAGGACACGTCGATACACCAACTGTGCAGCCAGCGCCAGACGACGAGAACGCATGAACGACGTTGAACCACGGATTCTGTGCGCGGAGCGTTTCGAAAAAGTGACGGAAATTGTCTTTCTTACCTTTGCGAATGAGTCTATATCCATTTCTTAATGTTGTTGTTGAAAGCCGATCATGTTGTCAAACATGCATTGGCTGAAGCTCTTCTCGCCGCGGACCTGACCTTTAGGCTTGAGGACTGAGAAGCAGATCTTCATCTTGGCAAGTCTCAGGAACATCAGGCAACTGAAACTCCGAAATGCCTTTCGTTGACCAGCACATATCTGTATCGCGCTTTTCCATCCTCCATGTCCACTATTGCTTGGTTGGCATCGTTCATGGATCTCGTCTGGATCCAAGGCTTGACGTTTTGCCTCACAGCAAACTCTAGCATTTCTTGGATTTGACTCACAGACCCAATGTTGCTGCCGCCGACCTGAATGTTGTTCATGATGAGTGTAAAGGCACTGATTTCGGGCAGCTTCCCTCCATCAGGAGATCTGAAAAGTACGTATTAGTTAAAGGTAGCCAAATGTCACTTTTTCACCCTATCGCGTGCATTCGAAGTAGACTTACCCGACTTGAATGAACGATCCTCCCCATTTCAACAAGCTCAGATATTGCTGAAAAGGCATATCAGAATTTGAGACTGTGCAAATCAAAAGGTCCAAAGTTCTCCTGTTTTTCCTGGCCCATTTCTCATCGTCAAGAGTCGCGATATACTCGTCCGCTCCGAGCGCGAGTGCATCGCCTTTTTTCGATCGTCGCCTTGAGATTGCTACCACTCGGTCGGCGCCCATAGCTTTGGCAAAAAGGACTCCAAAGTGCCCTAATCCGCCAAGCCCGATGATACCCACCGTCTTTCCGGGACCGCATCCGTGGGTTTTCAAAGGTGCGTAGACTGTAATACCGCCACATAGCATTGGTGCTGCCGCCTCAGATGGCAGGCCATCGGGAATCTTGAATACGAAGCGGCCGTTGGTGCGGTTATATTCCGCATAACCACCCATAGACTTCCCTTCGCCATTTGGGTAGATAGACCCATAGGTGTCGACACGTTCTCGAACGCAGGCATTCTCCTCTCCGCGAGAACAGTCTGGGCAATCGGTTCGGAGACAACTCCGGGCCTGGGCACCAACCCCAACGCGATCACCAAGACGAATGTGGCGCACATTCGAGCCAACACGAACGGCTTTCCCAACAATTTCATGACCGACACAACATGCTGGAAGAAAGTTAGAAGAGGATGTTCTCTGCTGTTTCAAAGACGCATACGACTTACGATAGTCAGTCTTGCCCCAGCCAGAACGGAGTGTGTGCAAGTCAGATCCACAAATCCCGCAGTGGGATATTTGAATATCGATGTCATTTTCGGTCCAAGCCTTTGGTTCAAAAGAACCCCATTCCATCTTTCCCTTCGCAGAGTCCGGACCCAGGCCTAGCCATCCTTCAAACTGAATTGCCGACATCTGGTTATCGCGATCGTTTGTACTCCACATTCCAATCTTCATGACTGTGTGCAGGATGAGAGACATGAGAATCCAGCGCCTTTTTGTAGCCGAGTTTGGACCGGGGGTTTGCCGACACTCGAGCCGATGTTCCTGGAGTGCGGGGTTTCGCACCACCATATGCTGCTGGTACTTGCACTTGGCGCACACGCATCTGGGGTGAGGATCTCTCAATTGTGGGGAAGATTGGTAACTTAACAACCCATTGCAATTCCCGAGTCTATCAAAGGAAGAGAAAAGGCAATGCAGTTATTGATTCGCTGCGATCGACGAATTCTAAAGGCCATCGAATCAATTCATATAACCAGGGACTAAGTTCCGCATGTTGCTGCTGCTGCTGCCACTAGGAATCATCACCTCCCAACAAGTAGACTGCACCACCTCTTGGCATCATGTAAGAATGACAAAGACGGGCAGTTGCAGTTTCTCATTGCTTCGAGTGATTGCTGAGGCATGGGAGCTGCTTGGAATCCATGGCCAATAAGGTAATTAAAATGCGAAAGGCTGCGGCTCTGACTACCGCATAATCTTGTCTTACATGTGGCTATTTCGATTCAAAGTCTGCGTTGCAGAATATGTATATGATGTAGTAAAAGTCACTTGCGGAACGCTGATGTTTGCCTCACGTAGGCGAGTGTTGCGGAGTATTGAGATCTTATGCCTGTAGCGTAGCCTATGGTTGCGTGTCAGACGAGACAATGCCGGTGCGGGGTAATAAACTGGACGATGCAGAGCTGACCCGTGGAGGCCTTAACAATGATAAGCTCTCGTAATGCAATCAATCTTTCGCGCGTTTTCGAGTTCTAGGTTCCTCACGACAACTGAGAGTGATGAAGTGTTAGCAGACACCATTGCATTTGTACTGTCCTTTCACAAGGCTACAGCTATGTGAATTTCGCTGGTCACTTTCCTATCTAGGTTGTCGCTCAGAAGCGAAATGTTTGCCGAATTTGACAACCAATTTGGTTGGTCGCACCGAAGCGAGTCTCAGAATTAGTCTCAAAGGTCATCCCTGGTTGCGTAAAATCGAATAGTTTCTCCGTTCCGTGCCATGATTTCTCACGGCATCCTCTCAATCCTAGTGGATTATTCTTCGAATGAATCGTGAAGTAGGGCTGGTGCGCGCATCATTGATAAAACAAAATTCTGAAGTCAGCAACCTTCAAGTCAACCCCTCAGCATTGACAGGGGTAATCCTTTGTTAGTCGTCCTCCGTTGGAACCTTCCCGCCGGGAAGAGAGCTATGACGAGAAACGAATATTCCGAGTGGCTCGCGAGTTAAAATACCGTGGCTTGGAACGCGTGTGTCTGCCTTAACATTGCCGGATACCCTGAAATGCATGTATAATCCTAACCCCGTCAAATGATTTCTGGGGGTAAGTCGGTTCATGAATCGTGGGCACTGTTATGACATACCTTTCTGGGATAGACTCGGATGGAAAGTTCCATTTTTGTTGGAAGGTAATGCCTTGACCAAACTCTGCTCATGTAAACCAGCAAAGACCACCGGAAAGCCGTTTCAGACCGACGTTTCCATGTGTTAAAACTACGAGGAGTTCTTCCAGAGGTTTTCTAGTGCTCCCCTACCTATCGTCCATTCGCTCGTTCATCGAAACTGAAATCCAACAGCGTCCCTCATGGTGACCGGATTACCCAGCCATCCAATTGCCTCTATCGGTCACTGGACGCGGCTGAGGCATGCCTTCCATGACCCCGGAGGAGGATTCGGCCTTCAGAGCCGAGAGTCGAGCGGATGAGGTCTATGCAATACATCTGACGTTCTTCCTTCTTTCAATTATCTCCGTGTTGGCGAGATTAGCTGCGGCAAGGGTGTCGGGAAGGAGGTTTACGTGGGATGATTGGCTGGCTATAGCAAGCCTGGTAGGTTCTTCTGCCCGACGAAGACCTCTCGGTCCGCTGAGGTCGAAACCTCACGCTGCTTTCCTGTGATGGAATGACTTGAATGGCTTCAATTGGAACATAACTAACCAAAGAGTCACAGGTATTCATCGCTGGTGTGTTCACCGGGACGATGCTTTGGCTACGGTTCGGTCTCGGCAGACACGAAGTCGTGGTCCAGGAGGAGGATCCGATGAACATTGTCTACTTCTACCAAACAATATTCGCCAACGAGATCTTGTATCCGTTTGGACTGGCGACTGCGAGGCTATCTCTCGTGGTATTATACCATCGAATATTTGGGCTTTTTAACGCGCGATACTACTTATACGGCTTGATGGCCTTCATTATGGCTTGGGCAATCTATGCTGTAAGTAACAATGTTGCATTGCTCACGAACCCTCAAGGACACACCCTTTAGCGAATTCAATTGGAGTGGCTGGTAGTGATGAGTAGGAAGCCCGCTGACAAGATTATGTCAGACACTACCGCTGATTCTGGCCTGCAATCCCGTCTCGAACTTCTGGACAAACCACAAAAACTGCATCGATATTTCGAAACTATACATCAGCATAGCGGTCGGCAGTATCATCACCGATTTCATTCTGATCATTCTTCCGATGCCTTATGCGGCACAATTGCGGATGTCATGGTACAAGAAAATGCTTTTATTGATGTCCTTTGTGTTTGGCGGCTTGTAAGTCCTGCCCGGCTCAGCGCGCAACTTTACGTTGGCTCTTCTACACGACTTCTAATAATGGGGGTTAGCAATTGTTTTATAACCATTATCCGTCTAGTCAAAGTCACAACATTCGACTTCAAAGATCCGACTTGGGGGACAGTCGATCTTATGATCTGGACCGGTCTGGAGGCATACTGGTATGTGTACAAGCTCAATTGCCAACGTGGGTGGAACCTATTAACTAGTTATCCAAGTGCGGTGATATGTTGCTGCCTACCAACACTCCGTCCTTTGTTTAGCTTCCATCGAACTAGAGAACGTTCTGGGCAAAAGCCCGACAAGAATGTCAAGGACTCTGACCCAAGTACGGAAGGGACTCTCACGGTGCAAATGGCCGAGGCCCACGAACTTGATGACCAGCTGAGAAAACCACGTCCCGCCCACCGCACACTGGAGGAGCAGTTTAAAGACTTTGACTTCGGCACAACGACCTTGAATGATCTACGAAGATACGGCAGAGCTTCGGACTTTGATGACTAGCAGACGATAATAGATGAAAGAGAAAATGATTCGAGTTCCAAGAAATTCTACTCAACATAGTTCATAATAGCAGCACAAACTCCACCTAGTAATTACGATCGCTGAATGGAAACTCCGTGAGTCTGATTACAAAAACAAACAGATTGTCTGACGTAGCATCGTATTCGGCGGGCATTCTGCGGGCATCACGCGTACATCTGTTTGCCAGAAGAACATGTTTAGCTGTTGAAAACAGAACCCTCAGTAGATCTGGGGGGTTTGCCCCATGCAAGGGGAGTGCGATGTGTTGCTGCCAAGGAGTGAAAGTGTAGCAGCAGTCGCCGATCCTCGCCGAACATGTCGCCGCTGTTGTTGAGTTGGAATCGGCTTAGACTCGCCGGCTTTGCATTGGCAAGGTGACTACATACCGTGGAATCCGCGGGCCTGTCATTTTTAGCACCCATGTCAAACGACCATTCCGATTATTCCCAGAGCAATACGAATGGTAAGCTTAAGAGCAAATCCCGAAATTCCGCTTGAATAATTAGGAAACAGCTTTTTCATGGAGATAAAATGGCTAATTTCAATATCAATACATCAGGACAAGGAAGACGTCATGCAAATGAGTGATATTTCTGTGAGTTCTGTCTCATTGTGTGATCAAACCAGGAGGGAGTTCTTTCAGAATAGAACCAAGTAGGTTTCTTTTGGAACTTCATACTATGAAAGCACGAGGTAACATGACACCCTGCATCGAGGTGCTAACTTCTTCCACAGTACAAGATTTGATTGGAGCGGGGTGTCTCCTCCCGATCAGACTCGGAGGGCTGAAGTGGTAACTGTGCAGACGGACCCCTATGCTATGGAACCCAGCCCTCACCAATGCCTTGAACCCACTCCTGTATTACAAGCAACCTGGATGCAACGACTTCCCTTCCGCCATTTTGCGACAGCTGACTATCACGCTTTCGGCTGCTTTCAACACCAAAGTCACTCCGAAGACATCTCTCAACAACAGCTGCGGCAAACCTGAAAGCTGACGATGGATCGCGGTACCAACAAGCAGTCCAAAAACAAGGACAAGGACGACCCTGTCATCGCGGCTGTCGATGACGCTCCTCCGAGCCCTTCCTCCCAAGCATCTGACTCAACGATGCGATCTTGTAAGGCAATCACCCCTTCTCAAGCAAGTCTTCTGACATATTGACAGTGATGGCAATGGATCAAGCTACCGAGAAGCTGGTAAAACTCGCGGGCATGGTCGCTAAAGCCAGCATCGACAGCGACTTCCTGCAGGACACCGAGCCGGCTTTCGCCAGCGCCTTGGAAGTCTTCTCCAGTGCCGCTCGTACGGTCGCCATACTGGCCGACGAGCGCAGACTGAACTGAGCACCTGCGGCACGGGCTAGCAAGCGTCTGTCGGCAGTTGTGCAGAGTCTGCCAATCTCCATCCAGCCGAGTGGAATGAGTCGCTCCAAAGATACGCGCTTGAAATTTGTTGGGAGTGAGTCACACCTGCTTGTAAGGCCAGTTTCCTCGACACCCGAACTGACATATTATAGTGACAGCTTTTTCATGAGTGCCACGCCGGCACAAGGTCTGGAGGATCTGCCAATGGGGTCGATGACACCAGATGCGTGCGCATTACGAATAGAGCAATCGAATTTTTTTTTCGCAATAAGACGGTGCACTCCTAGGATGACCAAGTATGAATGCTTTTGAGCCGAGCCCTGTGAACTTTTTCTGCATTGCTACGGAGAGACAATGCTATTGATGGGGAGGCAAGCGAGCAAAGTCGACCTTTGAGCAGCCGATGTCGTGTGATGCTCTACAAGCTCCGCCAAAATTGTGCTTCTGAATTGCTTGCCCGGCATGTGCGAAGACAAGACGCACAGATGCCCTTGAACTCTCCACCTTATAAAGACCCCATGGTCATCGGCCAGTCTGGTTGAATATTGAGCTCCAGCGTTGTTTCCTCCACAACTTCTTGCAAACCGTACGGTCCAGGCTGTACGGCGATGGCCTTCCAGTAGTCATCCATAGTGCGTGCGTCCATTTCCTGACCAACTTGGACCTTCCAATCCTCCACCCAAATGGGATTTGGGGCCACCCCTTGGTACAGCACCTTGAGCTCAAGCCGGCCGTAGCGTCTCTTGCGATGGCCAAGAACCACGAGAACTCGCTTCTTCAGGAGAATGGGGCTGATTGAATTTATAGCGCCATCGCGTCCTCCAGGGAATGAAGCCCAGTATTACGCAGTAACCTCAGACAGGGCGATCCAACTCAGTTCCAGCTCCGTCTTCCAACCGGTTCCGTACAGATAGTTTCCTTTGATAACGGCGTAGAGCTGAATGTTATGAGCTCCGTCAGAAAAGACGATGCGATGAGAGGCGATAGAGTCGATGACGTCGACCCCTCGATTGAGAATATCCCACAAAGTTTGAGAGCCTCTGCGGCGCTCACCGACTCGATCTTGGCTTATTTCCGCCGGGAACTACCTGTGTCAATTGCGTTGCACCTAGTATGAAACGAAGACGCACTTTTATCTCTGACTCTCGTCCAAAGATCTGTGGAGGCTGCTCTGCTTCACTGTTGCTGTTGTATCGGGCTTGGATCCTCGACATGATCTCCCGGACATTGAATGTGACCATCAGGCGAGCCGGTTCTTGAATATCGGACGCCGTGCTGTCAGCATTTTTGTCGCTTTCACCCATGCTTCGAATTTGTTCAGCTATCCAAAGTTAGCAATCTACTCATTTAGCACGGTAGAACTTACACTGTAACTGAGAAGTCAAAGTAGCCTGTGCGTTGGCTTTTCTGACTGCTTGATTCTTTCTTCGGGTGACCCATGCTTTCTTAATTTTCGCCGAGTGGTCAATTTTTCCCGGTTCTTTACAAGCCCTGGAAGACGAAACTCCCGAGTCTTGTTTTGCTCCCTCGTTGCGCAATGGCAGGCTGAATGACATTGTACGAAGTGCCTTGGTGATAACCGATTGGGAAGTGGGGGTTTGAGGTACGGCGTTCCAAAGTCGCCTGACGAAAATGAAATTGGCGGCCAAGCTCGAACTCGGCTTGATAGGCGAAGTCGTGTAGGAAGAAGAAAGGCTGCCGGCTTGCCGAGGACTGGGGTTTTACGAATAGAATGTTGTCAATGCCGCTGCTCGAACCCACAGACAGAACGGCGCGTGCTGTGGAATTTTTGGTGGCAATTGACGGTACCAAAACGCGGCCGGTACAGTCCCAAAGCCTGGAAATTGGATGAGGCACTTTTGTGACGACGACTTTGGCGTACTTTAGATCGCAGATGAAAGAATTGATACCACCGCAGCGGGAGATGATCTTGAAATTGTGGGGCCATATCCAAGCCTACCTCCCTGACGAATTTTCAGAGACGGCAGGTGTGCTGGCAAGCAAACAGACCTAGGCCCGAAAAGAAAAGGAAAAGGAAAAGGAAAGCGTTAACAGCCCTGGAAGGTTCCAAGAGAGACGGCGGACTTTCAAAGGTTGATCTCTGCTGCTGCTACTTACTTCTTCAGATCAAGACATGCCCAAAGCTTCAGCTCTTTGCGGAAAACAAATCCCTTACTCGTGGTGTCAGCACTTTGACAGCTGTTTACTGCTGCTCGTCGGCAATATGATCATCCCTTAGGTGGCATAAAGCTGTATGTCTGTTTCTCGATATTCGCCTAGCACTGTTGCACATCACAACTAGTGTCTGGTTCCAAGAACGAGGCTTTCCGATTTGCCCTCGTTCCGAGACAGCCAAGACATACCGAGGCCAGTCTGCATTATTGTCTTCAAAACTTACGGCAGAAATGTGTTGCTTTCTACATCATGGCGTTGTGTAACGCAAGTATGTCATGTGCTGGTAATTTGGGCTAGATAAACGTAGTTCCCCCGCTCCCATTCCTCTTCTCTCCCCGTTCTGGAGGTTGCCATCGACAGTCCAGGAGTTGTCGCCATAATGCCTGATCCATCTTCTACCATTATCACTTATGTTTGAGCTCGCGACATCCAAAAACACTTATTGATAGCATCAGAACATCCCTTGAGCAAATGCCGCCTGAACTGATCGAAAATGTCCTGGATAGCCTTCAACCTACGAACTTGAAATCAACCATGCGGACATCCCGAAGCCTCCAAGCACTCTCTGGATCCGTCTTGCAGAGGAAGTTCTTCTTCTCCTACATGCTGCCACGGCTTGTCCATTGCCTCATTGATTCCAGTGGCACCGCCGGGTTGGAAGGCGCAACCGCCCATATCCAACAAGTAGTTCTTACTACGCTGAAATCGAGAAGCCGATACCTGGCGGAAAGTTTAGAAGTCTTTGCCGCTGCGGAAATCTATACTGCGGAACTGGAACCACTATCATGTTTCAACATGCAACGAAGCCAGGCATAGCGAATCGAGCGTTTTGGAATCCCAGAATCAATCTACTTCATGCCGCTGCCATGTCTGGCGCCGACGATGTGGTTTAGTTTTTGTTGGACTATGGCGCGAATGTGAACAATGGCGCCGCAGTGGGCAGCTCTCAAGACGGCTACGATTCCTTTCCTAACTTCACGCCCTTTGAGTTGGCAATCGCCTCCCAAAGAACAAATACTGCAGTACTTCTTCTGAAAGCCGGCACATCCATTGGTCGTGGACGTGACCTGGCTTTGGATGGGGGAGAGTTGGAGCTGATTCGATTGATTTTAGCTCATCATCCCTTCATTGCCAAGAGACCCATCGAGTCTGATGTCGGTCCTCCAACTTTTGGGACATTTTTAAACAATCGACGTGGATGGGCACTGGCTAGCAGGATATACAGTGCGCCTCCAGCCGACGTGGTGTCCGAGCTGATACGCGCTGGTGCCGACATGTACTTCAAGTGGAAGTGGGATGATTGCGACGCTGACCAGTCACTCATGCATGCGATCCATCTTCACTGGGATGAAGTAGCTATGGTCCTTGCCACGGAGTGGGCTGACAGGAGCTGCCTCAGTCAGTTGCTCGCCTGCAAATGGACTCCAGGAAACAAGCAGTTGGCATTGCGCTGCATTCACATACTCAACTCCCGTTTCAATGACAGGGTGGCAGTCAATCGCAAAGAAAACATGGCAACTGCGGCTCAGCCAGGGGAAGCGGCGACGAGGACGACTTGATGTCATGTAGCGGTGAAGCTTTCGGTCATGTAATTGTAAAGTCTATTTTGCCGTCGGCGGTGTCTTGTTGGTCAGAACTCATTTACTCTCATCCAACGACCCCCTACCCATTTCCACTGTCAAGTACCCAAGGGGACTAGCCGCTCTCGGCAAACTCTGGCATCAAAGTGCGAGATGTCTGACGGGATGCGACGCAAGCAAAGTTGAAGCAAACATTTGTAATAAGTAGCTGGAGATGATGGCGCCAAGCCAGGTTGCTTCGGCTTCTCAAATAGGAATGAGGATAATTTTGTTTCAGGTGAGATATATGTAATCTACGGATGCACTGCGGCAGTTTCTCGTGGCGAGCACACGTAATTAAGATGAAAACCACGGGCGGCTTTCAGCAGCAAGGATGTCGAAGCTAGTCGGGAGGTTGCGGAACCTCACAGGATGCCCTGGCTCTGGCCGGAGATTCGGAACTGTTCCCGTGTCGAGCCTGGCTTCGTTCGGTGAGAAATAATCATCTCCGGCGGTTGGTTCCAAGACTTGAAGACAGGGCGCCCCGCTGTCATTGGACACCCACCCTTCCATGGCTCTGGGCCCGGAAGTGGGAAGTGAGAGCCCCATTTCGACATTGGCCAACCACAAACACACAAACAGCTGCGGCGGAGCCTCAACTCCGCAAATTCTGGTGCCGCACGTCGACCGTTGGGAAATGTTGGCTGGGATCAAATCCGCCCGCAGCTCCCGTGTGTCTGAGTGGATGGTAACGAGACAACTTGCGGGGGTTCTCTGCTGCTGATCAGGGGTTGAGACTGGAAACTCATTTCGCTAACTTGGCAATGGAGCCGGGTGGGAATTTCTGAAAGCGGCTTCTCCCTTTCCAACGGCCAGACACGAACCTCGCCGTGGTCGCTGCGTGCTCGATCTGCAAGGGTATTGACGGGCCGGGGCCAAAAACCGTTGCCGATCAAGCTCCCGTGGAGAAGCCGCGCTTGTTGAAAAACCTGCCAACATCATCCTCGACACTACAGATACCTACCTTACCGACCTACGTATTATTGAACAGACGGGAAGACTGTGGACTTGACCGACGTGTCCTTGCCGAATCGCACTCATCAGTTGACCAGCAGAATCCGTGAGACCAGACTCCGCCACAACGTACGAGCAGCTGCATTAACAGAATCAGCTAGCGACCTGCGAGTTCCGCCCATCATGTCCACCAACCCCGAGAACGAGGCCACGCGCGCGGAGGAGCGGTCGCGCTGCTGGACCACCAACGTCGAAGAGAACGCTGCGGATGAATCGGAGCACCAGCATAGCGGAGGAGGATTCTTGTCCGGATTATCCGGCATCACTGTCACGACCGAAATTTCTATTCAGCCCGTATGTTTTCGCAATACAACATTTACAACAAACTCGCTGACAGGCTCCCAGCACGAGGAGACCACAGAAACGACAACGACAACAACAACAGCAACGACAAACTCCGAGACTGGCCCGGGGAGTGACGACAAGAAGACGGAGAACAGCCATTAGTGAGGCTGTTTGACCATCCATGGGAGTGGCAGGGCTGGGAGGACCATTGCTTTTTGTGCTTGGAGCCAGGATTGCGAGGGACACATATTGTGTAGCGTGCATTTTAAGAGCAAGTAATACATATCGAATTTTCCCATCTTCTTCAGTACTTTGCCGCACAGCCGACAAGTCCCGAAAGAAGACAGGTAGTATGGTGGCCCAGCAATGTTGGATTCAGGTGCGGCCGCCCGTAGACCTACGCAGTACCACACGCATCTGGTTCCAGTAGATTGGGGAGCTTCGTGCCAGTTGCTTAACTCTCTCTTGGACACGACCGACAGCAAGCCTTGACTCTCAGCTACAGAATGCCTTGTGTATTCCGCAGAGCGGCAAATGGCCGTCCTCAGTGCCACGGTGGCGGCATCAGGCAGTCTAGCAGGTTTTTTTTTTGAAAAGCCTGCACCCGCAAACAAAAGAGCCTTGCATGGTCGAGCCGGTGGCCGCGTCCTCTGCGCCCTCTTTGTTTTTGCCTGCTCGAAGTATTCATATTTCTGTCAGTCATCGAGTCCCGAATGACTCTGTCCATCTGTTCTGAGATGAATGCGACGCGCCTCTTTTCGATTGCAACCATTCTGTTGCTCCCAACGTCTTTCCCCCTCAGGAGCCGCCAACATGCACAGCCCAATTGGCAACACCTCACCTAACAAAGGTTACTACTCTCCATGCTTTCTTTTAATGTTTGCGTGAATTGCTAACCAGATCTCTCGAGAAGGTGCCCACTGTGCTCTGTGAAGCGCGCCACCGGGTGTGATCAAGACCAAGTCCCATCGCCGTCTCAAGACCAAGTCAAGCATCAGACCCGGCCAATTCAAGTTTGAAGTCCTCTATCCCGATGACGCGACAATTTGTGAGCGGGAAGTCGCCCTGCAGGTAACTGCGACGACCGTGTTCTACTATTAGCGCCGGTCAGGCGGTCGCCGCAAATACATATCGCAACCTGACGTCTAGGTCTACGACAGAAACAACAAGAACCCTGCAAAGTCGCCCGGGAAGAGCACCCAAGAGATCGAGGATGGCGATGAAAACGACGCTTCCTGGCGCTCGAAACCCTCCAAGAGACGAAGAGATGGTGACTATCAGGCTTCCATACTCCGGTCGCAGTTGGGATAGCTGCGGCTTAACGCTTGTGGTTCTTAAGAGAGATTCAGACCATGTTTGGTTCTCGTGGACTGTGGCACCTTGGCCCCCATACCAAGACGAAGAACGGTGTGAGCGACGAGTACGTAATGGTGCAATCGTAAGTAGATAGTGAGGAGCCCAATTGCCTTCTATGAGCTACGTGTAGACTACTTCATGGTTTGCTGTCACAGTATTGTTGAATGCGCTCACATCTCTGAAGTACAGCTCTTTCGTTGTGTTCCCATCCAAGCCACTAAAGCCGAAAAGCTGCCTGGTCTGCCCAACCCCGGTGGTGACAGTATTGTCACCATACCGGGAGTAGTTGGCAGTTCCATTTCTCTCTGTTTCCAGGACACTTCCGACCCAAGCGCCTTTGAAGGCCTCGGCACCAGTGGGAAAGACTCCATCTCCGCTCATCTCGATCTTGAGGCCTTGGTCAAGCCGGGCCCATAGGGTTAGGTTGCCCGCCGGAAGATACTGCGTCGTTGTGTTACAAAATAGCGGGTATGAGAAGCTCGTCTCATATTGCCGTCCCGTCAACTTTGCCGCTTCTTTCCCGGTGATTAAAAAAGTATTGATACCGCCGTATCCATTCAAGTACAATCCACCCGCATTAGAATATTCTAAGCTTTGAGACCATGTGGCCGTGCTGTTTCCTTTCTGAGTTTTCAGTGCGGAAGAGATTTCAAAATCTCTCTTGACGGAAATCGTGTAATCCAAGGTCTGATTGAAGCCGGTTGCGTTCTGGCTCAGGCTCTGCTGAAAGCCGATCGTTGGTTCTGTAATAGCTTTACCTAGAACGCCTGTCGTTACGCTTCCTTCGTCATCGAGCCACAGAAAGACCTTGCCGACGAGATACCAGCTGCTTTCAGTGGTGTTGGACAAGGTTGCCGTTTTCCCGTCATCATTGAGCCCCACAACCTGTATGCCAAAAGTGTGCTCTTTTCCGTCACATAGCAGCGGTAACCAGGGACTGATGTCGATCTCGTGGTCCCGTAAGTCAAACGCATCGATGCCGACAATGGGCCTGTGTAATTGCGGCACAACACCACCGGTGAAAACGGTTGGGTACGGCCAGTAAACACCTGCTAGCATTCCGTCAATCAGGATCTGCACTTCTCGAAACGGCGAGTATCCCGGGTACGTGCCAACGTCTGGCTCGAATGCATTAACGGCAGATTGTGGTACGTTGCTCCACCAAAACTCGTCATTGCCTTGAGCTTTCACGTTTGCCGAAAACACAGCTCTGTTCACATTTCTGGGAAAATTCAGGGCGACGCTGGCATTCTCCTCGGGATACGTCCAAAAGCTTGCGGTGACAGGGCTCTTCGCGGCGGATACCGGCAGAATTAAGTCTGCGGGTGGTTGCTCGGTTTCCAAGTCGGCTTTGAAAAATGTTGCGGTGAGTGTAGAGTTCAACAAGCCAGTGTAGATGTCGGTGATGACGTTGTCGAGCTGGAAAATCAGCGTCTGGGGTTCCCTCCACAGCGAGAGATACGGGGTAACGTCCTTCCGCCAAGTCCAGGTAATGCCGTTTTGGGTGGGCTCGGCGGTGGAAGTCGAAAAAATGTTGACATTGTCTAGATACACGGTGCCCCATCGGTCGAATTGGCGACCCTTGACTTCGACAGTGAAGTTGATGACGACGCGGTCGAACTCAATGTCAGGGGGCGTGTAGTCGCCCACAAATGGAGAGCCGTAGCTGTTGGCGAACTGGTGATCCATCAGAGTTATGGTGACAGATTCGCCTTCGGCATGAAGAACAGGTTGGGCAACCTGGAAGCACTCCAGCAGGGGCGTCGTGGCCGGTGCAAAGGCGGGAGCGGAAGCGGAAGCGGAAGCGGCAGCGGTATCCATTTCGTATGCAAGCCTCCCCATTCTGGCCAAACGATTCTCTTTGGCGGGGGTTCGGGAACCGATGAATCTGGCTTCATGCTGCGATGCGGGCTGGGCCTGCAGAACGGTGCCGTAGACTGATGCCGCCGTCGCGAGTCCGACCACAAGGGCCCTCAGCAGACGGCTCCCTGCGCGTGACATGGTGAGCGAGGGTGAAGATGATGTGGGAATACAGTGGCTCGACTCTTGGCGCAATTGAGAACCATGGACGCGCGGGGTTTATGAGGGCGTCGCGTTCGCGTGATACACACGGCGGCAGTCCGGCACCGGCGGAGATGAAGCTCGTGGGCGCAACAATGGACGAAAAGGGCAGGTGACGTTGAGCCATGATAGGGTGCCATAGCGCGACAGTCCGAGCCACACTGATTGGCTCGGCTGCGTGGGGGCCGATTCGGAGTTGCTGCAGACGGGACACTTACGGAGGGAGGGAGGTACCTTACCCTCATTAGGTACCTACCTAGGTACCGTACCTCAGTCGTTTGCTCGCTTCGGAGACGTGAAGATGAGAACAATGTTTTACTCGTTTTTCCTGTTCAATCTTTTGCAATGCTTGCCTAGATTAAGGTACTATCGTGCACTGCGCCCACGCATCCTTGGTCAATTGCCTCGCAGCACTCTCAGCACCAAGGCTAGTGCGCGATCGCCCGCCGATCGATCCACCGGGCTTCCGGGCCGCCAGGTCGGAGGAGACACCCGAGATTGGGGCTTTCTGAAGCGCCTTGCCCCATAACTGAGCCGATCCGAATCCTGGCCGGCTTTAAAGAGCGCGGGACGTACGCTGGACCGTCCTACATATCCCTGCCCCAGATCTTGGAGCCCAGACTTCGGAACAAAAAAGGCAAGTCTATTCATTCCTGGAATCTCGCAATCGTACTTCTTCGCCAAGGCGCTCCACTGTCGTGACCTGGCTTCTCTCAGACAGGCTTCTCTCAGACAGTCTTGTCGTTGTGAGGCAGGCTGTTTCGGATTTTCGACTCCGGGGATGAGTTACTCCATAGCCCGTGACTATCCATCCATAGTTTGGTCTTTCCCTTGTTGTTTCGCTCATGTACAGAGAGAAATCATCCACAATTTTACGAGGATGCTTGCCGAAGGCAGCTCGTAATATACGAAGAAATTTTGAGGTCGCGAAAGGTATTACTGGATGATCAGCATGAATGATCTGTTGTTGAGATATGCGCTTGGACGCCATGAGAGTGAGTCGGGTCTGGCGAGTGCCTTTCGGACTTTCCCAAGTAAGTTGGTACTCAACAAACCTCATGCCATTCTAGAAAGCTCACTCAACTCGCATAGGTCATGTACCTGGAGATATCCGCGGTCCATGTTCACCCCACTCTTCTTGAAGTATAGTGGGAATAAATCCAGGACACGCCAAAGAGTCTCTTCTTCCCGTGAGCCTGCGCTAGACTGTGTGCCTCTCAATCGGAGACTCGAATCGGGATGAACGGCATTGACAAGGACGAGGGAACGCGGACAGACCACATCATCGTTGTTCATTATTCACAGTCTTGAACTTGAAAACCAGTATTGAGTGTTTTCGCCAATGGAGAAAAATAACATATGAAAAACCAAACAAAGAAAGGAAGAGCATATCAACAGGTAGTTTTCAATACAAATTGAAAGCTATTGCGGCATCCTCCTAGTATGCGTACTTGTCAGTCACTATTGGCAATCGGACTTGAATCGTTGGCCAAAACCCAAGGACAATCCCTACTCGGCTCTCACGGAGGGAAACGGGGTGGGTCAAGAATGAAGACGGATGCTTACAAGCGAGATTACTTGTGGACCCAACTGCACTCAGGGGCAATGTGCTCTCAACCTCCAGAACTTTTTCCTGCAGTCGTTTGCTTTGCCTTTGCAGCAGGTTCCGGCCATTGACTCTAATGGGACGCTTAGAGAACGAGCAGCTTTCCACTCGCGGACAGACCAAGAGAAGGGACAGTTTCACACCGTCTGAAGCTAACGCCGCGACCCCGCTGCACGACCTCAAGTGCTCACCCAACCGGCCCGTCTCCCGCCACGGCCCGGGCTCCAGCCCCGATGCCCCTCGGTCGCTCGTAGTTCCGGTTCCGGTACCGGTGCCGGACTCGCCAGCGACTGGAGGTGGTCTCGCTCCGTCACCGCTGCCGGCATCCACATCGGCGCCCGCCGTGACTTCGTTCATCCCCGACCACAAGGGCTGTCCAACGTGCGCGCTTCACCAGCTTCAACGGAGACATACTTCCTTGTGGCATGCCCCCGGGGGGACACAGAGCATCATCCAGCTCGTAGTACAACATGCTCGCCGACCGTGGGAACAGCCCACGCTCAATGACGAGATAAACATGCGTCGGGTGTGCTCGCTCGTCAACCAGTACGCCAATTGCAACGCCAGCAGGCGCATTACGTCATTAGAGCTATGCGAAGACTGCGAGGAAAGATATCTCTTTGAGATGGACTGATTCATGCATCCTTTCACCGTAAGTATATGCCCAATCATTGACTTCAAGTCTAGTCGCTGATCAGTGATCAACACAGAACTCCCATTGACCTCTTTCAATGAAGTAGGCATCATGTGCAACTGGTTGGCTGGCGGTTTATAATTTCGTGGAGCTTCCATGGAATTCGCGATCATCGATGAATGTCAAGGCTCAGGAAATTAGAAGACGGTCACATTTGGTGCCGCTAAATCACGCAAATCGCTTCTTTATGCAGACCTGCCGACTGCTCTAATCAATTCTTTTGATATTTCTCGTGGATCATTTGCTCTGTTGCCACTTCGACATTGCTTACCGTGGCGTCTTCGTAACTTTGCTCATTCCGCTGTTCTGGATCTGTCCTGTTCTTGCCACGAACGCAGTCCAGCAGGCACAAAGATGCCGATGTTCTTTACCGCATACCCCCAAACAAAACTACAAAGAGGTGGCGTGTCCAATGACCGAAGCCAATACCTGACTGAAAATTTTCGTTGGGCGCCTGGACATGTCGCGAAACCACCCAGAACCTTGACACCGATCGCAGATAGGTCCATCTGCTATATTGAGGGTAACACGGCGTTTTGATTGCTCAGAGCGACTTCCTGTTATGGTTTGTATGCAGCTAGTGCAGGGATATGTCCGCTTTAACCGCCAACCAACAGAAATCTGAGAAGACCAGGATGTCGCAGAGCGGCACAGTCACCCCTTCTTGGAGTCCGGATATAGAAACAGGTTGGCTTTCCCTGACAACTGAACAATCAAAGGCCTGCCCATTGGCTATTGAAAGCTGAGCCCCAACTAACAAGTCGGCTGAACGGGTGGATAAGATTGCCCGGTCCGACGAACAACAACCTACCACTTGACATCCCTTCCTGCGCTCGTCTGCCCAGAACGCCAAACTCTGACACCAACTCACACAGTGAGCAGCGAGTTGTGAGCTGTGCCAGATCTCCACCATGCCTGCCCTTGGAAGCGAGGATGCGGCGTCAGCGAACCTAGCCAATAACCTTGTCTTTGTATCTCTTTCTCATCCTGGAGAGATAACAGCATGCGCTACCACGATCCGTTCTCACGCAGCTCGGACCGTCCATGCTCGTCGGCAGAAGTCCGTCAAGCGTCACCATCCTCGTCCCGAGAGTGACAGCTCGGATGACAAAAAGCCACATTCCATGACCCTGGTCAAGCAACGAGGGCCCATACCCCAACAATATTTTCAATCCATACTGTGGCCGAAGGAATTCGACCCTTTCGATTCGTTTCTTAGATCACTGGCTCCAAATGAGGATAAGCTGATCAGGGTTTGTAAGTGGCAGTTTCAGGATGGATCTGGGCTTATTTCCTCTAACCTTACGGTCTAGTCGTTCAGCACCGAGTGCTGAAAGCCATGTCATACCTTCCGGATCCAAAGATGTCGTATATATCAGATCTCGATAGGTTCTGGCATTGCGTCACTATGTACTGGGTTCAAACGGCGCTCTGGGACAGCGGCATGCTCGATAGCTTGTTTCTCTTGACCTGTCGGTATATAGCTGACCGCGCTCCGGGCTGGAAGTCAGGATTCACACATCAAGCGTTGCATTACAAGCGAAGGTGTCTGCGTGAGATTGAGCACTCGGAGTCATTTACTGACCACGTCATAACAACACGAATGGCTATGGTAGCCGATGAGGTACGATTGTACCCTCCTCTCGCATGTTTCAAAGTCTGAATGTGCTGGTAACTGACACGTCTACACAAGACCATGTTTGGAACCTCGACTCGGGTGGAGCGACATCTCCGAGAGGTTTGCGACCTGCTGCGGACAAGAGCGGCCAAAGAACGCAAAGAAGTCGTTGCTTTCAACAGACGCTCTGGAAATGTGTTAATAAGCTATACTCAAGGATGTGGTGGGAGTAGTCTTGGATCCGTGGGATGGAAGCTTCCAGATGCAGCTCCAGGTGATGAAGGTGAAATCGGTTTGGTGTTTTACCTCGGCAATGGGGATGCTTCAGCTGTGAATTTCTTTGCAAAATAGGTTACTGGCGGTTTCAGCATGGGGCTCAAAAGGGAGGTTCAGTGTCAATCAGTGACCATTGATGAATTATCTAGAACTTGGGAGAAACTAAATTATAGCGACTTCTGCATGTTCACTGATGCAACCAGCCCCCAAGAGACAACTCATTCGGTCCAAATCTCTCTGTTGAATGTAAAAAGTGCCTTCAGCTCCCAATGTCCAGTGAAACTATCGATCTAGGTGTCCTTAGCAGAATCCCTTAACCCTCTGACCAAACTGACGTCTTCTGCCAGATCTCAATCGAGAATGGACTGAATGCTTTGCGGCACTTAGCATTGAGATCTTCTTGAACCAAAGTCCTTCATTTTCCTCATTGTCTGCTTGAACTTGCTTTGCGTCGGGATTTGTGGGGTGACCATTGGGCCAGTAACATCTCCGTTGTCGCACGCGGGGTCCAGTGGCTTCCTCTGGCGCAAGTACAAGCCGCGGAGACCAGAATGGCCTCGAACTAAAGGACCTGGCTCAAAGATACTATCGTAGTCTGTTTCATCATCATCAAAGATGTCCTCGTCTTTGTTGCCGTAACGCATTTTGCAAGCCATGCTCGAGACAACTTGGAGCAATTGAGTGACGGTCAGTGCAGGGTGAGCGAGTGCTGTGATGCTGTTCTGGTTCAGAGCCTTGGATAGCTGAATTGCCCTTGCGAAGGAACTGACAGTGCTGCCTTCTGCGCTGTTGTATTGGTGATTGTTGAAGTCGCTCTTATCTGGGTCGAGGGATGGATATGCATAGTTGGACCTGACTATTATCAGAAAAGTTCGGAGAGACGGATGGATTGGGATATTTTCTCACCTTCCCGGGCATTGAAATTTCTGCCGGAAGGAATTGTCGTGGTCTCGATATGGGATCAAGACGAAATCGTCATCACAGGAGTCGCAAGCGGTGATGTGACGGACCATGTTAATGTTTTTCGAGTGAGTATGCTGTTTAGGGATGATGTTGTTGTTGGCATATCTGCCCCGGTTGTTTTCCAGCTCGTCTTCCTGATGTTGACGGATTTGTAAAATGATGGAAGTGGAATGTGAGCGAGACTTTTGCGAGCGACCTGGTGTGAAGTCGGCGACGTGAGTGACGTGATTCAGTGAAGTACCTGAAGGCAATGCCAAACTGGGGGCAGGAGCGAGGACACGACACAAGTCGCTCCTTCCTCTCCAAGTAGGCTTCTTTCTCTTTCCTGATCTGCGCTTTAGTGCATTGTCATTGCCTCCTCTAGCACTGTGGGTCAAGGTGCTGGATTCTAAAGAGTACGGTGCCTACACAGGCACCCTCCGCCGCTCATCAGGCAGTCTCAAGATCTGCAGCAAAGTCACTAGACCCAGAGATATTTGCACAGTGCACGGCATATTTTTACTGTGCTGAAGCTATTCCCATCTCCCCGTCAAACGACCAGCGGGACGCGTAACGGACCATCTCAAAATCTTCCCCTCTCAGATTTCAAACCTCATTCATTTTCCTCTCCGATCTTTTCCGACTTCTTCCTGAGCATTGCAACTCATGCATACAAGCAGTCGCCGCATAACAAATACCTTAACCCATCTTTTGTGTTCCTTCCAAATACGGCGAAAGTCGTGGACTTCCTAAGTTCCTTCCCACAAGTTCCCCACAACTAGCACTATCGCTACATGTATCCGACCCTGCCAATTTCGAACGATCCAACCAACGTCTCGCAAGTCACAACGCCGCTATGAGGGAGACCAGCGGCAGTGTCTTTGGGAAGTTGACGGAGAAGTGGGAGGACGATGTCGAAAAGGCCAAAGCAGCAGAAGCTTTTCTCCAACGTCGAAGACGTGAGCTCAAAGCAAGAATCACCGCAATCCACCGCAAGAGGAAGATATCTCCTAAGGAACAACAAGAAAAGAAGCCTGCGAGGCCCGAGAAGCAGGCTGCCTCGCTTGTGCCAGCTGACAACCGGGATATCAAAGCACTGTCGGTATCGGCTTATCCCTGCAGGCACGACAAACGCTAACTCTTCATGGAACCACCAGGCCACGCGGACACCGGTCGACACGGGCCAAGAAACCTCCTCAGAGCTTGCTCAGGACGGTGCTGATCGCCAAGAACGGTAAGAACATCGATCTTCTGTCGGTCAGCAGAAGGAAGCGTGCTCAGAGAGAGAATGTGGCTCAGGGCCGCGATGGCGGCGCGGCAGCGAACTCTTGATAAACGCAAGAAGAGGACATGGTAGCAGGTCTTTAATGGGCAGCTGGAATGCAGAGTTGGTGATCTGGGCCTTGTTACATGGGAATGTCGTTGTGCTCGAGAATTTGTTCATTTTCCGAATCGCAAGATTGAGTCGAAATCACTTCACGCCCGCAGTGTGACACTATAAATATTTTTGAGCATTTGCATGAGAGGGGCTGTTGAAATAAAAGGAACCAGCGCTAGGCAGGATCCCGCGGGCGTTTTTCCATATGTTCTATAATGAACGAGGCTCGTATTAATTTGATTCGGTAGGTAGTTGGGCCAGCTGAAGTTGAAGTGCTGCTGGTGCTAGACACTCAGTCATCAGTGTGGAACCCAACTCTTGCTCCCACACCATTGCTTTGCTGAAATGGGTATACACGAAAGGTCAAGTGCAGAGAAAAAACGAGATAAAATCAACTTTATTGCCCAAGAGTTGGATTGTTCGTTCTACCCGCAACACACAAGGCCTATCACACCCTCAGAAAACCAGCCCTTACGATACCTCAATCACTGCCGTCCCTTTTCATACCATTCGTCGAGTTCAAATCCATCCATAATGGTCTCTCTTGAGAATGCGACTTCGCCCGGCAGCGCCAAACTTACCCCTGCGCCCAGTCCGCAAAAGGATCACGCCTTGATTGAGTGCTCGTCAGAGGATGAAATCGCCACCAGCCCTGTCACGCTTGGCGGTCCCTCGAAATGTGCCTCGAGTTGCAAGAGGCGTCGCATGACCCTTCTGACGGCGCCCATGTCAACATCTTCAATCTTCTTGCGTGATCCGCCCGCATCACCTACCCCCACCCGCTATGCAAGACATTCTGGCCATGCGCGAAACTCTAGGGTTTGCACACTATTCAATTGGCTTTCATTTTTTCTTGCCACTAAAATTCTTCCAGGCCTCCGCAAAGACCCCGCGCAAAATTACCGCGGTCAAGAAGTCCCTCAATGACAAACCTCCTTCCCAGAGTACTCCCACAAAAGATGCACGCCCGTGGGACTACGACATCTATGACGTGATGGCGGAGCCGGAGATTCCGTCTCTCTCCTCTCCCACCGCAAACTTCGAACTTTGCGATGCCGTCCAGAGCTCCAGCTCGCCTGCTTTGACGTCGACAGCAGCTGCCCAGGGCCTACTCGGCAGCGTTGTATTCACGGCCGCAGAGATCTCTACTATCATCCAAGATCTGGAAGATATCGAACTGCAGGAAGGAGACGAGAGGCTGAGGATGCATATCAGGATGCTGAGGGAGCGTCTTACGGAGTGAATATGACAGTTTTCGCCCGAGTGGAGACGGTCGAGCTGTGCGCAGCGCTTCAGGGGATTTGACCATGGTGGGATGAGGGCGGGCCTCTTGGCTTGGGATAAACGGATCATGATGTCGTGGAGGTTTGAGAGGTCGTTTACTTAAGTGTACAAACCTCTACAATCCTGAGATGTCTTTGAATAATGTCCCTCAGTCAGGCACAAGGCCGTCCATGGTTGTTGTGGAATGCATTTATGAGGTGGTATTGGCCGCCCTCGTCAGAGACTTCAGCTTTGAACAGTTCTTTTACCAGTGAACAGTTGCAATTAGCTTTCCACCATCTCATCAGTTAGCAAGAGTCAGCAATGCTTGTACGAGCCCCCATGGCGATGCAATGATTCTCCGATGAGACGCACGTAGCTCGTCTCTTCTAGGTGCTTGGATGTTGCTGATGCCGGCCGCTAATTAAGCTATCACCAGTCCACGAGTAAGGTCGAAGACTCCAAGTCAGCTGATGATCTCGCGGAAGGGCGCGAAGTGTTCTTGTCCCTGAGTAGCGTCATCGGCCCCGCTGTGGGGCATGCCAACGCGGGATCGGCAACTTCTCGCATGACCCGTAATCTCAATTCCCGGGTCACAATCGGCAAGCACCGAGTCGGCCTTGTCGTTTCAGGGCCGCCATCCCACATACCGTTTGACGCGCCACATGCCGTAGCTCACGGACGCGGGAGTGACTTCTTTAGGCGGTGATTCCGGTCTTCGGGTCCCACAATGGCGGAGACGGGGGCCGCGGGTCTCGTTGCCGTTGCCCGGGTATTCGAACATTCTGGCGCCTTTCTACGCATGCCCCTACACTAAATATAGTCTATTCAGATAGTCGGGTCATATGTTTCTCGGTTTTGACTTGCAGTAGCCCTACAAACAAATAAACAAACAAGAATCGGAGATAAAACCAAAAGAGGGAAATCCATCGCCGTCGAGCATAATATAAGGAAAGTGCTGATGTCTACCCGCACGTCCACATCGTGCCCTCACGGTGATCCAGACGTGATGGATCTGAGAGAGAAGAAGAATCAACCCTCCCTCATTCGATCTTGTCTAGCCAAGGTAGGGCAGCAGACTGCTTCACCCCTGTGTACCCCACGATTCCCGAACATCCCAAACATGCCCACCTTTTCGTGACATGGTACCACCAATTGCGGCTATGTTACCACCGTGCCACCACAGTCTCTAGACATCGTTGTTACGAAGTGGTTCAAGAGATTTACTGTAGGCATGTCTGCCGTATGAACACCCAGTATGGGCCTCTGCATGCTGGGAGTGCGTCTCCCCTATGTCCTCGTGGAGAGATGTCGTTGCCAGGGTCAAGAATCGTCCAGCTGGGTTCGAACTTGTGGACCAGCCTCAGTTCGCGACGGACCCCTGCCCACCCCATAAGTATCCTAGATCGAGCGAGTTAGCCCTGAGTTGTACATGAGGCTCAGTCAACAGCACCTTGTTCTGACTCCCTTTTAGAGTCTCATTCGACCCGGAGATCTCCAGCCATGGAATGCGGGTAGAATGGAGAGAGTCCGGTGGGTCAGTGGAACTTCACGACTAGGAGTCGAATCATTCATGGTTCAGAAAGAGAAAGAGCTATGCATCGGAGGCTGAAGCAATTTATTCAGATGTTCGCGAGTCAACAGAACAATGATTTCACATAGCCCGCAAAAAGACACCAGGAGGATTGTATAAATAGAGAGACTTGCCGCCAACTTAATGGCATCTTCTTCACCTCACTCACTCACCCACATTCATTCATCAATCAATAGTCCCAACTTGTTTATTCACCGCAAGTCTTCACTCTCTTTCAGATCTCTATTCCTTAATCAACACCTTCAACACCACAAAAATGCAGTTTTCTACTATTTTCCTTGCTGCTGTCGCCTGTGCCACTGGGTGAGTCACCACACTGAACTTGGAGCCACAAGCCACGAAGTTACGGATAGCGACTAACTTGAATATGAAGCGCCGTTGCAAACCTTCACACTCAAGCTTGGTGCGTCACCAACGGTCTCCAGGACAACGACCCCAAGGTATGAACGCACCCTCTGAGTGAGATTGTGTTGAAACTAACAATCACAGAACTCCGACGCCACGCAGGCTGCCTGCGCCCAGTACAAGCAACGGCACACTGGAAATGAGCAATGGGACATTTGCCCCGACTGCGAGATCGTGAGCACTGTCATCCAGACACGTTGAATAACACTCCAGCTAACGTGAACCAATAGGGTGTCAAGGACAAGGACGTCCAGGTCTGCAACTCAGCTGCCAAGCACATTGGCGGTGACGAGTGGGAGGAGTACTGCATCCAATTCGGGGCTGAGAAGGGCAAGGCCAACTAAGTCTCTCACTCAGATGAACAAATCATGGAGGCAGGAGTATTTGCTGGAAGAGGGCTTTCGGTAGAGACTGCAACCCACCTTACCTTAAGACTAGATGAATGATAATGGGTTGCAAAATGATGTGGACGTTGGTGATGAAACGATGACAGAAATGGACATCCAGTTATCGAATGCCTTAGATCTGCTCGCTTTGACCGGCCAAGACAACACAGAGTACTAAGGCCGATCGAGAACCCCAAAAAGAGTCAACGATCCATGTGAAAACTTGGCACTGCAGGGATCGGATGACTAACTGATGCATACCGAGTGGTATGTAGCTGAGCCCTTGAGATATGTAATCTTGGCTATCAGAGTACGAAACATAGCCAAACAAGGGCGAGAAGCGACATTTCATTTCCAGTGGGGAGCGCGGCCCCAATCTCAGGCTTCTCATGGCTGAGATAAGACTGATGAGGGACTAGACTGAGACACAAACCAGCCCGCAGGCAACGAAGCGGGGCTTTGCGACATGTCTGTGCTGGGCACTATTGCTTTTGACCACAGAAAAGAGTGCGGAGCTGAAAATACGGGCAAACTTCTGAAAGGGGCTTTCTGCTTGAATGGTCTATGATAGAGCCGGTGTCAAAAATACCTAGGAAGCGTTGCTGTAGCCGTGCAGACTTCCTCTTTTCTCTTTTCTCTTTTCTCTTTTTGTATTGTATTTTTGCGGCTGTTTGAGATTCGATTCTGTCATGTTTGCACCTGTTGATCCCTTCGAGCGATGATTATTCAAATCCGCAAAACTACCCACAAATGTGCTCTTACAAACATTTCGTTCAGAACGGAGATTATTACATGAGAGGCATTGGTTATGTCAAACAGTCGCATTTGAAGCAACAGCATCGCGAATTTCCATTCAGATGGGTAGAATATAGGGTGACATGCTAAGAAATGATTGGTTCAGCTCAAGGACACGAATGTTAAGTAGACGCAGTGCACTGAGTATACCCCTTACCTGATCTCAAAGACCCAAAACATCGGACTAAAGCAACCGCCTTTTTACTGACCGTTAGCAAGTATTGCCCCATGACGCTGCTGCGTCTTATCCCTTCAAATCTCGTCGTTCTTCTCAGCTGCTAGAATATGAGCGATACTCAAGTTGAATAGTGAAAGGGTAATTAAAGCATCATAGAAAGTACCAGGAAGAAGCTCAGGGGAGAGAAGTGTAGCTAGTAGCTGGCGAACATATTTACCTGTTACCAGCCTCAGCTCATAGCTTTTTGAGTGACGGCTGCCCCGATGATGAGGGCTATCGAGACCCGCGACCAGTTAGAATGGCTTCGTATAGGCAACAGCCAATATAGGTAGGGTTGGGGTGTTGTCTTGTCTTTGGTCAAACATATCCATCGGTGCTGGAAATACCACTGCTGTTACAATTTGGACGAGTAAAATTGTGTTGATGACGCGTCACCATATGAATAGCCAGACTTGAAGTCTTGGCTGTCTCTCGTCAAAACATCCCAAGGTGATGAGAATTACAAGGTAATCAGCTCACAGGTCCGGCAGGCATAAGATTACTACCACGGCAGGCTGTATGTAAGCCGGGAATAGCTGGTAGTAGCTTGCTGCACCTACTTATGCTTTGAACCAAGGCATCACGCACTGGTTACTGGCGTTCTTTTGGCGGATCAGGTGTCTCAGCGCCGGATAGCGGAGAGGGGGTTGGAGGTCTCAGCGGTGTGTCTCAAGCCTCGCCATCGATTATTACCGGACAGCGCGACAGCCAAGCACCACCCGCAAGGGTGGTTTGTGTGTGAGTGTGGCATGTTGGGTAACCTCATCCATTCCCTCCGGCTGGTCCCCCCCAGTCCTTTGGTAGGGTAGTGGATAGTTGCTTATTTTTGCCGATCTTCTGTTCTCGCCGAAAGTAGCGAGTAGGCCGTCTTCACTTGGTCTCCATCGCCGAACCTTCCCACTTCGTCATGTTAAAACACACACATTCTCATCTATAGTCCCTCGTTCTGTAGGAGTGACTTGGTCGCCATTTGACTGGTTGAAAGTTAGCTTGCGGAGCTGGATCCGATAGGTCTAATGCTGTAAGACATGATGTCTCCGAAATAGTCGCGTTCAACCAAGCGAGAAAAGAGACTCTTTCGTCTCGAATTCTGTCCAATTACGTACCACATGTTGACTGCTTTTGTTCAGCTACGTTGCCGCTTGAACAGGGAGGAAGAGACAACAAATCGACCAATGAAGTCAACGCCAGAGCCTCGTTTCCATATTACATCGCAGGTGGCCCATTTTAGCTTGATAACTCGGGCTCGCATTCGTGCATCTTGTCAATACGAGGATTTCCCAATGATCTCGTCTGGTGTTCATAAAACCTCGCCATTCACCCGTAGCTTTCAACAAGCGTTTTATTCTTCACGCCTTCGCTCGCTCCCCAACGCACCCAAGACTCAGCCACATCGTCACCAACGTACCGATCTAGCCTTCGAGCCCTCTTCAGTAAAAAGCCCCAGATTTCACTAATAACTGTCAACGTTCATTACCCTGAAACATGTCGAGCTCGGCAAATAATTACTACGATTATCATGAGAAAAGCAGCCCGTCTAGTCCTTCATGGTGGGATACGGTCTTGAATTCAAATGAAGCTAGCCAGGGAGATCGTCAGGAACAAGGGGCATCGTGTAGTCCATCCAGCTATGCCAGCGGTGGCAGCGACCTTGGCGATTACTTCACACACAACGAAATCATCCACTGCCGCCCACAAGAGTCAACGCTAGACCTCAACATCAAACAAGCTACCAAAGCCCAACTTGAATGGTTTCTGACTACCCATTGGGGCCAAAATGATTGGCTACCCATTCGATGGCAAGATTCCTCAAGTACATGCAGGACAGTTCTGGCTCAGTTGGCACTGTCAACCAAACTATGGCTGCGTCACCAACCGCTCATACCATTGCCTTGGCTTTGGTATGAACATTCGGATCAGAATTTGTGCGGTGCTTTTGTACGGGCCATCCACCAACGCAAACCTGGGACGGTTCCTCTGCTCACAGCCGACAACGCCAAACGTGCTGTCCAGCTTTTGAGGTCCCAGTTTTGGCACAAGACGAAGATGAATCCATCTGAAAAACGATATCTGGAGGACCAGGAGGGTTCCGGCCGCACATATACCATGGCAAGTACAGCCGCTGATGGCTGCACGTATGACTAGTCTATGTGGTACCAAGAAAACTGTGATACATACTGATGATGGTTGGTGGTAAAAGGTCACGGTGGCGATATTGTTCGCTCAGATCAAAACTAAGCAGACGGTCCCAAATACTTAGGAGATGAATCTGAATCGTAACCTTTTATTTGGTCAGCAACGGAATACTTGTAATATCTCCCCAGTCCTCAATCTAAGAGTGAGCTCTGTTCTAGTGTGTTTTCAAACTGAGGACTTTGCTGTTCTCCTGATCCCATTTCTTTTTGCCGCCTTGAGGCTTGATCTTAGGTTGTGGACAATCTTCGATATTTAGGCTCCAATTTTAAGATCTTTTCGATCCAGGCGGATAATTAGGGAGATGAAGATGACGATAGAAGAGACCATAACCTGAACGATGAGCATAGCAGGGGCCGGCATAATGAAATCTTAGTAAATAGACCCTCGTCCTTTGGATAGCAGTAACAGCAAAGCCCTTATTTCAAAGCAAGTCTTCAACGTCTTTTCCACCCGCCTCCATCAGGTAGACATCCCGTTCGTGTTCCTCCACAACGAATCTGCCTTCCTTGATCTTAAGAAGATAATTCAGCACTCTCTCGATCCATTCTCGTGCCACCTTTCCCCATTTAACCATGTCGTTTGCATTCATTCTAGGGCCGTTCAGATGGGATGTCAAGATTTCGAGAAAACCACGGTAGTTTTCGGGGGCGGTGAAATCGTTGTAGGATGTGGCCGCGTAGAGGTCGTTGGTGAGGCCTGCGGCTTCAGCTCGGGGGCCATACTTGCGTCGCATTTGTCGAGCCCACCTGGCGTTCTCAAGATCCTCGCATAATTCGACAGATGACGACCTGCTGTTGCGCTTTCCGATATGCGCAGCAAGTGCGGCGTCGCTGATGCGTTTGTCGGTGGGAATGCAGCGCCACTTCTGGATGAACTGGCGGGAGATTGTGTCCATGTTGCCTGCCGTTGTTAGATAGGTGTCGCTCTTGAGGATCGTTTGATGCAGGCGGACGGGCATACCTTTCCGGCGATCGCTTCAACTCTTAGTTTGCTCGGGCTTTCTCAATGGAGGATGTTTGTCCAGGTGAATTTTCTGCAATATCTTCGGTAGAGATGGGCACATCCTGTTATTGGTTGAATGGCCCAGGTTAGTTCTTTTCAACATCGCCGAATAAACGGAGATAGAATACGCAGTCTTACTGGCTCCTTCCAATTTCACGCATCCAATCAGTATATCACTGAATTTCTCGCTTTTTCGCTTTTTTCAGATGCTTTTATCATTGAATTATGAACAAGGCGCAGTTCAGAGAGCGGCATGGCCTGGGCTTGGAAGCAGGTCCAGCAACACCGCACCCGGCCTCTTTTCCTTTGGGCAGGACAACGTTCCCCCACCACCTTCTTTCTTCTCTGAAAAGTGAAAAGTCCGCAAGCGAGCCTCCTTCGTCTTAGAAAAGCTAGCAACACTGCTGAAAATTGCTTGACATCTGTTTCATATCTTACTCATGCGAAGTGTTGTTTTCCATGAGCATTCTCGCAAATACACCTTTCTGTTCCGATATCCAACATGGCTGACAAGAGTCCCTAAACCGGCGAGGTCTTCTTCTCTGCCATCATCCTCGCCGAAGGCCAAATAATGAAAATTCCAGCAGTCCGCTACGAAAAGAACAATCCCCCCGTCCGAATCTATCTCAACTTCTGCGACTCGTTGAACCTACGCGAGTTCACAATCAACGTATTTCCTGATCGGCAGCAAATCGGCAGAATTTGCAATGACAGGCATGCAGGAAATTGAGGCACGAAAGAATGAGTTGCGACCTACGAGAGATGCAATCGAAGAATCCGGGTTGCGAAGGTGGACGGATCGTCGGGGAGAAAAGCCAACAAGGAGGTCCAGTTCTGCAGCTCCAACTAAGAACATCGCTGTCGCCAAGTCCCATACCACCCCAAGCCGCGTCCTGCGCTCCAAGCACACCCTGGAACGCATGGAAGCTGCTACCGCCATGCCTCGAGCGCCTCATCGTGGCTTCTCGACGACTATCGACAGATCTACACGGTCGCCCGACGTCAGCAAGAAACCAAAGGCCGCGAAGGCCGGGTTGGATGCCGCCATGCATGTTCTCCGAAATGGAAAGATCACTGGTCTGCATACTACAGTTTCCAAGCGACAATGCCTTCGTACACGCCACGGGCCTTCTGAGCCCGAATCCGTCATTAAAGAGACCACAAAGATTCGAACGGGAGGTAAGGGGGAAGGAGGCACGCCGAACATCCACAGCAAACCGTCGTCCTTGGCTAGTCACAGGCCCAAGCGCATTGACGAGCGTGGATGGACATGAATTGGGGAGTTGCTGAGTGGCGACAAAGGGTTCGAGAGGACATGGTCCAAAGTACGTTTGAAGTATCAGAGATTTGCTTCGTGGTATGCTAAGATAAGCATATGCTGGCCTATCATCTATGACCGGAAATCCATCGTGATAGAGCAGAGCTAAACCATCTAAACTGTGATCACTTCCATTCCACCCCATTCCAGAGCCCGAAAAGTGCCTGCATCCTTCATTCCTGCCACATCAATACCGATTCTAGCAGACCAATCAATGGCCTCTAGTTCCGCCAGAGTTTCCTGTCCGTGAGTTTGTTTGAATGCCCCACGGAAGATGAGAAAGACGCGAGCAACCGTGTCAGGTCGGGGCTCAATCTCCAAATGAGCAACCTTCTGGAAGTCTGATTGGGGCACGAAGTCGAACGCAATATCTTGACCGCTGTCGCGGATTTTCATAAACTTGGGCAACCAGTACACAATGAACTCGGTGCGCATGGCTGGTGTCAATGTCAGGGTCTGCAGGACCTTATCGAGGTAAGGCAGAAAGTTGTCGAAGGACAATATGTGCGCGGCTGAGCCCTTAAGGCAAAGGTGTGGGCTCTGAGGGTTAAAAGGATAGTCGGCTGAATGTTCTGGAGCGACGCATCCGTCTGCGAAGGCCTCGGCTTCCCAAAAGAGGTAGCTGCACTGCAACTTGGTCCCTGAAGCTCCTAAAGTCTCGAGCGTGCCATCCGGGCATACAGAGACTTGCCATATGACGCGGGATTTGCCAGAAACGATCGCGGGCTTGACGATCGGATAGAGAGTAGAGAATCCCCAGTGCTGTGTGAGGGTGACGTCTACGGAGACAGAGGAGAGTTTTGTCGGAGACATGAGGTAAATGGCAGGCTTGCCCCCGCAAAGTCTAGGAACGAAATGAATCAAGTCGTTGTTCTTGACTGAGTAGGAGGCCAAATTCCGATTATCTTCCATTTGACTTCCCTGAAAGATGAGTCGGTGGGCCTCGGGAGGCACGCCCTCCCATTCATAGTATAGAGCTTTGAGCTCCCCAACCGTGGCTGAGGCTATGGTTTCTATGGGGGTGATCTTTCCAGTCACTAATGGATCCATGTGAGCGTACGACATACAAAGACATCCGGTGAAGAGAGAGGACAGGGGTTATACTTGTTTTGACGTGAACGACGAAGCTTGAAGTCGGCTGAGGGGCTTTCCCAGTCTTCGTCCGCTTTCTCTTTGGCTCAGGGTCCGCAGTTTGCTGTGAATGCAGCTTGGAGAAGAGGAGGATGCTTTCGTTTGGGATGGCGTGGTAGGCAGTAGGATCAAGCTCGACCTCTTGGTCCAGGAAGGGGGGCGTGAATTGAACAAGCAAGTCGGCATCTCCAAGATTGAACTCCGCACGCGCCTTTTGGATGAGCGACTCATACGAGTCGGGAAGTCCGATCAGGCGGCGACGATGATCAAAAACGATGATGACCACAGACATGGCGAGGCTTGCTGGTTAGTGTAGTCGTGGAAGAATATGCGTCACAGGCGACGATGACAAATTCAGACTGTTGACGAGAGGGAGGACGGTGGTGAGGAGGGGGACTTGCGGTGGGGAGATCCAAAGTAATGGAAAGCCCTTGTTGAGATGATTGTCTAAAGAAAAGATTTCAGTTGTTCGGTGGAATTTGAACGAAGCCTAAAAGCGAGGAGTTCCTGTGTCGTGGAAGGAACGGTGAAAACAAAGCTGACTGTCGGCCAAGGTTCAAGGCAGGAAGGCCCCACGCAGACCCGAGTTCGTTCTGGAAGTAGCCACCTGCCCGTTCTGCTGAGTATGGTCATGCAATACTGAGTAGAAGCAATCATGAAAATAGAGACGACGACAGCAAATACAACGACAGTAATCTACATTTCGTCCTCAGCTACGTTCTTTGACAGCGAGATTGTCATTCAACGCACCATGATCATATGCTGACGGGAAGCGCGGATGATCACCATTCCAGGGAGACCATGGTATGGGTAACCATCAAGATTCCGTTCTATTACCCAGAAAACCTTTTGGTACGATAGAAAAGCACAGCGAAGCAGAGATCCCGACCCCTCCCTGAAAGTAGACGCTCGCTGCCCATAAACCAAGTACAAAAGTTCTGAAAAATGATGCTTCGTGCCATCACTGTCTCCCAAAAGATACCCTTCATCCATCTGGGCGATTCGTGATCCAAACTCCCTGCCCGAATGGTCCGCCGGGTCTTGATCAATCGTCGAGGCTGACCATGCTCGTGGTGGTAGGGTCAACGTCGCAGCCAGAAAACAACTCCTGCAGCAACCTTTTGCCACGTTCAATGAGTAAGTCGTTTACCGGACCGTTGCGAACCAGGAATGTCACAGCGGCATAGTCGCGGCTCGAGGTAGTCGTGATCTTCTCGTTTCTGTGGATGGCTGGAATTTGCAGGCGGACTTGGGTTGCTGCGGTAGGTCTGAATGGACTAGTCGTTGCTGTTTGGCGATCGAATGCGGAGGATCGGGGGCGTATCTGGGCGGTGGTCTGACGCGAAGACGTAGTATTGTAACGGTTTCCCTGGGACTGGATACTGGCAACCTCGTCATCATCGACATCGAGCGCAACTACCGAGTCGTCTGACGAGGAGTCGGCTAAGTCATTGTCATTGTTGGTGGAAGCGTATGGTCCATCAGAGCTGTCTGAATTCGAAGATCACGTCAGCCGTTGTTGCCCGGAAAAGATGTGAACAGGCATACCGTCGTCAGTGGAACGATAGCGAGCAGCTATGCTACTCTTCCGCACAGTACGAGACACTCGAGCGGGAGTTCGAGGAGCCGGCGCAGGACGCGCAGAGGGTGTCGATCGGTGAGGCTTTCCAGATTGAGGAGCCTTCTTGGCCCGGAGCCTCACCTTCTTTCCCGGGTCATGGGGCTGGATTTTGGCATGTTGCTTCTGGCGAGACATCGTGAGCCAAGCGCGCCTAATCTGGTGCGAGTAGGTTTACTTGGGAAGGAGCAAAGCGTTGAGCCAATTGAGGTTGAGAAGAAGTAGTAGTGATGTCCGACGTCCAGTCGAGTTCTGTGGGTTTGAGCGACAAGTCGGGAAGTTGCCAGATGGGGCAACGATAGAGTGAGAAAGAACGAGTTACCTGACTGGGAAGGTGCCTGCCTTCGGGAATGGGGGAAAGAGCGGGCTCTCTTCGTCAACGTTCTCAGCCGCTCCTTCTTTGTGCTTCTGGTGCCGAGTTCCCTGCCACACGTGTTCCAGGCAACCACCCAACTGTCAAAACATGGAGATGCAATGCTCTTTCTCGAACGAGGCCGAGTGTTCCTAGGGGCGTTGAGATCCCAGCCGTTTCAATCCAGCCAGCGACTGGTTTCGTCCGCCATTCTTGGTTGCCCTCTCCAGTGTCTAATTCTTCAATCGCTTGTAGTCGGTGTCCGATTCTTCATCTGTCATTGTTCACTTGGCCACAATATTAGTCAGTTTCATGTAAAACTATCACGCGACATCAAACTGTGAAAGAGACGACAATAGGTCGATTGCGGTGCGCAGTTCCTTTGTATAATGGCGTTACGCTGAACTGTGCATTACAACTGCTATTAATCCTAGACAGCAAATCTCTGGATTTCTGCTGGATAACAACAAACCACTTTGCTGTGTTGAAATACGTATTTGAAACCGTTTCCTGAAAGAGCTTCATCGTTGATGTTTGTCTCATCATAGTCTGGTTCTCGAGTCTTCCGTCTTTTCCCAGCGCTCCGCTGTTTCCATTGGCCGAGTCATGAGCGGTCTTCGCTGTTGTCGTCATCTTCATCGTCATCGTCACCGTCGTCGTCGTCGTCCTCCTCCTCGCCGTCGTCGTCGACTCTCAGCCTGAGTTGTTCTTCCTCTGTGACTTCAATTCTCCGCCGGCAGTGGCTCGTTGTCCGCGATGACCCGTTAGGGCCGTCCGTACTTGTCTCCGTCTGGCGTCTGGACCTCGGCGATAAAACTCGCAGTCCGGAATGTGGGAGGCCTTCTGCAGACGGAACCCGTGAAATCCGAGACGTGGCTGCGGAAATCGTTGCTTGCTGGTAGAAGCCCTTTGAGTACCTCCTCCTTTTCATCGTGATATGGCACCTTTGCGCATTGAACCGATTTAGGTGGGCAAAAACTTCTGCGAGTCGCTCTCCTGTTCAGAGAAGCTCTGGGGGAAGGCAGCGATGCCGGCTACAATGGCGATTGCCATGAAGCAGAGACTGATGAAGACCCAAATAAGGCCCCAGCATCGAGATGAGCCGCCGTATCGCTGGGCAAAAACGCTTGCATCCGAGCTGTTTACTTTTCGCATGATGAGATCGTCACAGATATCCCAAGCAGAGTAAAGAGCGGACATTACTCCGAGGAAGAGCTGTTGCCGCGTTAGCTTTTGGGAAGTTTGGTCTGGGTCGGGCACTACTCACAACAACGAATCTCAAAGCTTGAGCATGAGAAATGAACCATGCAGCAACAAGCAGCCCGACAGCGAGAAGAACCGTCAGAATAGTGAGCCAGTCTCGTTTCCCCCACCAAAGTGTGAGTAGGAAACAGACTCCGAGGACCATGGACGCGATCTTGGATGCGTTGATGTTGAAGCCGCAAAAGATGAGCAGACCTCCGATGAGCGACGAACCGAGATAACCAGCCGGCAAAGTAATAGCTTGAACACCTCTGAATGCAAATAGTCAGCGGACCGTTTGAATGAAGAAAGCAGGGTGTCCGTTCAGGCCCCGCCGTCGATTCAGGTCATGGTTCATCGTAGTTTCAGCAACAACAACATAAATCACATCGCCAGCATCGCAAAATTCATGAGAAATGAAATAAAACGAACCCCTTCATCAATGTGGCCCCCCCTCTGATATTTTTGTCAGTAAAACAATGTTTTCATGATGAAGCTTTTGATGATACTTACTCGTTGGGGTCCAGTGTGATTGATACAACACGACCGCCGGTACAACACGCGGTGATGGCGTGGCCAAACTCGTGAAACGCTACCGTGAGCATCTTAAAAGGCCAAAGAATATTTCGAAGATACGGAACGTTCCAAAGAATGGCGATGGCGACGACGTATGCTGCGATAACACCAAGGGTGACACCCTGAGTTGAGTTGACACTCAAGTCACGGCGAGCCAATGCATGGTGGGTCGCGCGCGCGACTTCTGGCGCAGCTAATATGGCTGCCCTTTTCCATACCATATTAGCGACATTACTGGCGCGAGCAAGCGTTTGTCGCGCCGTCGTTGGGTTGACTGGCGCCATGATTCGGCGGATTGGTGAGAAAGCGAGTGTAGGTGTGTGCGCGAGAACGAGTGTTGTAGCGACCGAGTAGCAGCGGTTGGCAGGCCAAGTGCTGAATGAGAGCAAACAGGAAAAAAGACAGGACTTCAGCAAGTTCTTCTGGAGGGACCGAATGACTTTTAAAACAAGCGATCGTCAAAGCAATGCACACGCAAAAATACGTAAATAAGCATTACGCGGCGGACGCGGGCTGGGCTGAGGCTGGGCTGCATTCCCCCCCGTAATCAGCCCCTGTTTCTCCCCGGGCCCCTTTTTTTTCCTTGCTGGCGACCAGAGTGCGCTGCACCGACGCTGCTGTCGCCTTACGAAGAAAAGGTTTGGCAGATGAACGGCCCCACCCCGGCGTCCGGCACTGGCCTGCACTGCCACCATGCGACATGTGCCGACGCTGTGCTGAGTGGCTGGGGCTACCCACGGCGGCGGCGTTGGCCGGCTTGGGTCTTGGGGATCGGGTGAACTTGCCGGCTATTTTTAGGGAAGGCTTGGCCCAGCGTGACGAAGCTTTGGGAAGTGGCTAGTGCCGCGGCTGGTACTGTGGCTTGCCTGACGCATTCGCCAATAACATAAGCAATGATTAGATAAGTCCGGTGTCTTGATCTGTGCGCAGCAACGGACGAGGGGACGTGCACCTGCCTCATGCAGTTGGGCGTTTTAGCTTCCAGAGTTTCCCAACGGAACGCTGACGTCTCTCTGCTCCTCACCTACCCAACGTGTTGAGTAAGGTAAGGTCACGTCCTCACACCTCAATTACCTAAAGCGAGTACATCCTCAAGAGACGAAGTAGTATGGCTGGTCAAGTACCTTTACCGAGGCCGGGCCGCGGGACGCGGGACGACCAATGGCCTGTCACCCAGCACCCAAGCTCCCGAAGCTCCCAGTTATTCATCCGCTCCGTCATTTGGATCAGTCGCTGGAATCACTTATTTCTGGATCGTCGTCGCAAGTGAGCCATTGAACTCATACATAACCCGATTCTCTTACTACTTTTTACCCATTCGGCCTCTGTCTCCAACATGGCCGCCGTCGTAGACAGCTCTACTACGCCGCTCAGCCAGCAATATGACACCCCGCTCGGCTTGGCTCACTCCACGATGCAAGTCTTGAAGGACAGGATCAAGCTGCACTATGATCTTGCGAGTGATTATTATCTGAGCCTCTGGTACGCTTTCCTCCGTGCGAAACTATTCTGAAGGATGTGCTTGGTATTGGCCTGGGACGTAAAATACCTGGCAATTGGAGAGTTCATCCTCTCGTCCGAACACAAGTTCGCTCCACAGCCCGACGCTCGGGTGGCATAGCAGCTTTCCTTAGCGACTCTCGGAAGCAACACATGACTTCAAAGTTGAACACTATCTAACGTTGCCTGTTTGCAGGGGCGAGCACATCCACCACGGCTACTGGGAGAACGATTCTCAGACCAAGGAGGAAGCTCAGGTCAACCTCATCCAGCTGCTCCTCAGAATCTCCAAAGTAGGCGACAACAGCACAGTTCTGGATGTTGGGTGCGGAATCGGCGGCACCTCCCGATACCTTGCCTCGACGTTGGGGTGCACCGTGACCGGCATCACCATCTCGACCAAGCAAGTCGAGATCGCAAACCGACTCACCAAGGCTGAGGCGGCAAAAGACCAAGAAAAGAACGAGGTGGAGTCCGACGTCGATGGCTTCATCAAGCTTGGTCGAGGCAAGGTGCGCTTCATCGAGCTTGACGCAGAGAAGATGGGTGACCTTTTTGCTGGGCAGGGGGGCTCATTCGACGCCGTCTGGATCAGCGAGGCTCTCAGTCATTTCCCCAACAAGGCGCTTTTCTTCGAGAACACTTTTAAAGTTCTGAAACCTGGCGGCAAGCTGGCCTTGGCGGACTGGTTCAAGGCCGAGAACCTGAGCGAGACAAATTTCAACAATGACATCAAGCCAATTGAGGGTGAGGACGTGCTCTACACAGCTCTTGGTCCGAATCAAGCTAACCAAATTCTCACAGACGGCATGCTACTCCCACCCATGTGCACGCAGCAGGGATATGTCGACCTAGCGAAGAAAGGCGGACTCAATCTACTTGATGGGCCCAAAGACATTAGCAAAGACGTCGCAAGAACTTGGTAAAGACCCGCCCGTGTTACACTTTGGCTTGTGGTTGCTGACATATGCTTCAGGGATATTACGTGGTCTCTCATCCAGAACCCCTCACTGTGGGCTTTCGCCTTTAGCCAGGGCCGCGACGGCATCGCCTTTCTGCAATCCTTCCGCGCGATGAGGCGAGGTTACGCGAACGGGACCTTCCAGTACGCTGTGATCTCCTTCGAGAAACCCGGTGGAAACTGAGACGGCGGGTGTGAAATACGGCGCCGAACTGAATTTTCGGATGCTTGCTTCGAATGGAACCACTGTATGCGTTCACGACAGATGATTGAATTGAGAAGCACCGTGGATCAGGCTTGCCCAATCATGTTTGTTCTCTCAGTTTCGATGATCAGTTGACTAGAAATGATCTGCGGTGATCAGCCTGTATCTTTTATGTGGTTCATCATCAGACAGCCAGGTCTTCAGCCTCTACATTCGTGCGATGCGTTACTCAGCGACGTGGCGTCAGAAGTGCTGACTTTTCGAATAAGAAAGATTACGTATCCTATCTGAACCATGCTTCAAAGGACAGGAAGTTTAATGCAGTCTCAGACGTAGTTCAAATGTACCAAGCGCCTCGAGTGCGAGCATAGGTAAAGTGGATACCGTGAGGCATACTACAGAGACTGCTTTGATACAATTTCTTTAGCCACGTTCTATTGTGATACCAAGCACTAGCCTTGTTCAAAGTGAGCTGCCAATAGCCGCAGCTGACTTCTGGTTTGGGTACCCAAATCAAGAGACCACCTGATTTTCCTATGCCTGCGCGGCTATATTTGCTGTGGAGTAGAAGTCATAATAATGATAGTAGCAACGACAATAACAGCAACAACGATGACACCAGCAACAAAGTTAGCAGTAGCGACAACGAAGATGGCGGCGACGACGACGACGACGACGAGGGAATGTTGAATTAGGAAATGTTGGGCCAGGAATATTTCTTCCCTTCTAACTTTTCTTCTTCGCAGTTTTCCGCCTAGAGGCGCACCTTGTTAACTGCCGTATAACTCTCACGGGGAGATATTCGAGGGCCAGGATAGCCTGGGCTTCACAGAGATACCTCTATGGCTCCCTATAGGGGTATATAAAGAGACCGTGAATCGCCTTACAGGGGGCAGGCATCTCCCTCTTCACACCACCACAGCCCATTACTCCTTCAATATCAAGATATCGTCACTATACTACGTCGACACCATCTATCGCCAGGAAATGCTCGGCCGGGAATTGCTTGGCCAGAGGAAGCTCATTTCGGGAATGTTTAGACAGTGAATGGTTAGTCTAAGATGGTCTCGCTGATGATAGGTTTAATAACGATAGATTTGATGATAAATGAGCCGATAAGAATGCAAATAAATCTCATAATAATAAGTGTAACATTTGGAGATTCCAGTACATCGAGAGTTTTCTCAAGGCATGCCAAATCGGGCTGTCACGTCTCCGTCTCCATCAAGTCTCTGCCTTTCGCGGGACACCCGCACGACAATAGCTATCAGACATCGCAGAGCATCGACAGTTCCAGCTGCGATGTCGTGAATCGAGAACAGGGCTAGTGCCACAACGACTTACACGAACCTGTTACTGAACCGCAACCAATAGGATGACACCTGGTCTTCAATAGGATGGAAAAGCGCGGATGGTATTGCCTGTTTCCTTTCCAAAGTCCCGCCAAGTTGTCAAACCAATACCATACTAGCTTTACTCAGCAGCTCTGCCAGGCAAAGGAAAGCGCCTCTGTCACAGGCGACGTTGAGGAAACGCGCTCCCTACCAAACACCACTCTACCGCCTTCCTGCGCGATGATCCGGAAAGTAACATTCAGAATGCCCACATGACCATCGCTGCCAACGCATGGCGACGATGACCCTAGGCGCTGAGCAATAGCTACATTCCGAACAACAGCGCTGGACCCCGAGGACGTGCTCGTCTGCTTCGTTACCTTGAAGACCGACATATCAGAATCTTGAGAGAGATTATCCCAGCATGCGATGATAACACGACTTACCGTATCAGACGCTGTCTCGCTCCAGTATGCCGTCATGTAAAAGTCAACCTTCGAGTTCGGGCTCAAGTAGAGCCCGCCGCGGACGACGACGTCCTGCAGCACCAGCGACTTCCCGGACTCACCCTGGTCGACGAGCAAGTGAACCTGGCAGCTCGTCATCTGGCCAGCCGCAAGAGACTCGCTAAAGTCGGGCAGCGTGATCGTCAGGTCGCTGAGGTCGCCGGACCATGTCACTCGGGCATCTTGGGGACAGCCAGGGCCGCTGTGCGTGAGGGATCTGATCCGGGCAGCGGAGGCAGCGGCTGCTGCCAAAGATAGGAGTAGCGGAAGTAGGATCATCTTTAGCTTTGTTGCTGGAAAGCTCGATGTCGATGGGTGTGTCGCTAGAGGCGACTTATGATGTACGCAAGTCAATGGGGGGAAAACGCAGCTCCTCTTATACACCCACGGAGCTTTTCATGGCACAGATCAGGGGATTGGGAGACAGCCAAGTCTGGGTCGTCATCGCGGCGGTCTTCCAGCTAGGAAGAAGGTCTGGACCGCCTGATATGGTGGTAGCTGGCGAGGCGGGATCGGTTAATTGGGCAAATATATCCAGCAAATTACCCCGGCAGCGACGAACCAAATTTTCCTTTCAGCTTTCAATCTGCAGAGGTCGTAGTCAATGTTCTGGACCTTGATTGACTGGCTCTTTCAGGACTTAATCTGGATCCCATGGTTTAGCCGCCGCCACATATCTCAATGGAGATCATCCGGAGACATGGTCGACACACAACAGCAGGTATCACCCTGCGTCGGATGGAGATGCTCCTGATTGAAGTTAAAACACAACTTTCGCTTGTGACACACCCGTTTTGTTTATGAGAACAATGATGGCTGCCGGTAGAGACAACTACGCATACGTACGGTTTGAAGTGGTTTGAATTCCAAATAATCATCTATGCGACAGGATGATTCGTTTGACACGTCTCCAGCCGCCTACCTCTACAATGCTGTGTACCGCAGATGCTACACCAAACTCCCAACGATGCTAATGTTATCATGTGTGGACTTCAAAGAACAAAGCCTAAACCGAGCTCCCTTTATGATGCAACCGCCCATGCAATGCCTCTTCAATGACTACGATGCCTAGTCCCAACTCATCCAATTGGATCGCAAAACATCGTCTTCATCTTTCGTATGATTGGCCGCTGGATTGGCAAGTTCATTTCCCTTCTCCGTCTTATTTTCCTCGTCCGAGGAGCTCACCCTCCCGTCTACGAGTCAATCCCAAAGTCCTCCCACGGAATCGTTCACCGCGATGACTTCACGGCTGCTAATCTCGGGTAAGTCTTTGCCTTCCTTGAGGGCTGGGTCTATTTCACCGGACCCTTCGCGGAGCCAGTGACTATCGCTGTATGGCTCTGGGTCCGACATGTCGGTATGAGACTCGACATCCCCGTCGGAGGAATGCAAGTCTGATGTTTCTAGCTCGGTGTGGGATGTCGCCTCGCCTCTCGACCCCGGAGCGAGAGGGTCTACATCATTGGCCGGTGTCATGGCCAAGCTGACGCTGTGTGCCAATGACCCCTCCGAGTGTCGTGACCGGTGCAAAGGAGGCGTCACGGGTTTTCCAAAGTCAAATTCGACGGCCTCAAGATGAGCCGGGTTTATGGGGCTAGTCTGCGGTCCCCGTGCCAAAGAAACGTTGAAATGGCTCTTAGCTGCTCTCTTGAGACGAGGCTTGCGAACAAGAACAGGTGACGTGCTTCCGTGACCGTGTCTTGCCCGCATTTCTAGACGCTCCTCTTCCTCTGTCTCTTCATCAGTGAGCACGTTCTCCATCAAGCGTCGGTGGTGAGCCATGAGCTGTACACTGCTGCCCGAGCATCGGCGTTGACGGTTCTTGACGATCTCTGTATCCAGAGTAAGGGCTGGGGTTCCGGATGGTGCAACCTTCGCACCCCCTGACGACTTCGGCCACGGTGGCGGCAAGACAATGCCAGTGGTGAGTCGACGCAAGTCGACTTGGCTGTCAGAGAACACAACACGAGCGCGTAGACGATGAACAGCTCGATCCAGTGCGAGTTCGATGGCGCAGCGGTCACGAATCCGACTTAGTTTCGGCCACGTTGCGCGTTCGCCCATTAAGCAAGCCCGTAACATGAAATCGGGGCTCGGGTTGCTAAGGATCTTTGGTATGTCGTGGATACTGATCTCTGGTAGAATGTTGATGTCGCCAGAATATTTCTGGCTGAGAATACTCTTAAGCTTCGTGACTAGTGTTGGAAAGACGCCAATCTCGGCCAGAAAGTGCAGGCGATGCAACGCTTCATCCTTGGCCAGAGCCGTCAGAGTGTATACCCAATCAAGCTCCTGTTTGCTGGGCGAGAGACTGGTTCTACGCGCTGAGGTGTCATCAGGGTCGAGTTGGTCATCACGCGCCAAGAAGGGCACGACATGCGGGTTGACTTGCGAGACGATGAAATGATTCACATTGAACATTTCCGCAAGCCTCGTCATGGGTAGGTCATTGTCGACGGAGCCATCAATCCATCTTTGTGGTGTCGGATTCCAGGGCATATGCTCGCCGGTATCAGGATTCTTGACTAGTAACGGAGCCGCGCTGAAGACCAGTGGCACCGAGCAAGAAGCGGCCACCGCCGACCAAATCATGACGTTGGGAGCGGTGATGTAGTTGAGTAAGCGAGGTAGTTCGTACATGGACTCGGTGGATACGCAAATATTGAGGACTCGCCGTGTGCGGTTGTAAGCTTCTTGGAACGTAAGGTCTCCCACCAAACCGCGCATCACACGAGTCAAGTGCTTGATGTCGGACCAACTCCCCTCGGTGAGCAATCGTCGCATATGGTCAAAGACTCCATCAGGGTTCTCCTCGGCATCGAAGACGGCGAGGTCACCGTACGGGAACTCCCTAACAAGACGAGGAATCTCCTCGTCGGTTCGGGTGCAGATGACGGCAGACACGATGGAGCCAGCTGAGGCACCCGATATGATGCGCGGCAGCAGCTTGACCTCGAAGAGCGCCTTTAAAACACCTATATGGGACATACCCAGGGTTCCTCCGCCGCTCAACAGCAACGCGCTTCGGCCAAAGCTTTGGCGAGCGAACAGGACGCTCTCCAAAATGTCTCTCTGGCCCATGCCCTCGGGTAATGCGTATTGACTCTTTTCAACGAGAGCGTCAATGGTCTGGATGGCCGAGTCAACATAGCGCTCAATGAGATTCTTGGTGCCGACGTAGGAGTGTCTGTATAGATCAACATTCCCCATACCACCGAGGTCTCTGCACAATGCTGTGCGAACGAGGTGCATCATGGCTCGTGTATCGCAATTTGTTCGGGCATCGTCGAGCTCTTTCAGTCGTGCCTCGATCAACTCGGGGTAGTAGTCGCCATCGTAGGGATCCACCTTCCACACGTCGTTCTCTTCGAGTATATCAAGTTCCTCGGCGGCTTCCTGCCATTCTTTGCGAGATTCGGCCTAGACAAAATGGTTAGTAATTAATGGCAAAACCTCTTGGTGTTTCCGCAGTGGTCGCGTCGGCAGTACTTGCATTCTTCATGCGGAGAGACAATATCTGCTTCCTCTCTTCCTGTTTCCTCTTGTTCTCCCGCTCGAGCTCGGACAGACCATCCCTCAAGGACAGAACAAGGTTGTTGGCGCCTCTGATGGCGCGGGATATGGAATCGATGGCGGCATTTCGGGGCGGCGACTGCGGCTGTTTCTTAATCGACGAGGACCTGCCGGTTTTGAGCGAGGCTGTAGGGCCTGATGATGAGGATTTGACCCTTATGGCCGGGAGAGGGTGCACGGAATTGATGAGAACGTCGTTCATGGTAACGGGGAAAGCAAGACGACGAGAGGAGAGAGATTCGGTTGGGCTAGAAGGAGCTTCGAGAAAGACAAAAGCTGGCGGACGAAAGGCAGCCCTGTTGCCGTCCGTATCGCATCACAGCCTGGCAGCGTATCGGTGCAGCGGGCTTCTGACATGTGCTTTGGGGCGGTTGTTTGGAGCGGGGCGGTCAGAGCATGCCCGCGTCGGTGTATTGTCGCGACGGCGTGCGGCTTCGTGTGCCTTGGAGTTGGGGGAGGTGACGGAAGAAGAGCCGACGGTGGAGGAGGGGACGCAAATAGATGGGGTCGGTCTGCGGTGCGGTTGGCGTAAAGAAGGACAGACGGGTAGGAGGTGTCGTCAGGGCGTCCAAGACGTGTCGGTGATGCAGTTCCAGGAAGTAGGTAACGAACAAGAGAGTGTTTTGGCGTGTCGAGTCGAATAGACAGTCAGATCATGTCAGGACAGACTAGACATGGGAAGGACGCAGATCTCTGGGGAGCAGATGACCGGACAAACGGGTACAGAGTACGACGGGGTGTACTTGGAGCGAAGGTTGGGGCGGGATTGCGGAGCAAATCAGCCTGCCCTATGAGGGAGAGAGCGTCGGCCGAGAAGGGGAAAGAAAGAATAGGCGGGCGCAAAAGGCGGACGATGGTTGGCAGAGGAGCGGAGGCGGTTGGAGCAGAGGGGACGAGATGAAGCGACGGACTCGACGGACGGGATTCGCAGTGCGGCGGACGAGAGACGGCGGTACGAGGGAACAACGAGAGATTGGATGTGTGTGTGTGTGTGAGAGAGAGAGAGAGAGAAAGACAGAGGTCCGAAGGGAAAAAGATCTTGCGTAGGTCGTCAATTCTGTAAAACCTGTAGTACTTCTGTTCAGCGGCGGAGGGCCAGAGGAGGAGAAGATGAAGAAGGGCTCGAAGAATATCGTCAGCGAGAGACGGAAATGTTGGTGGAGAGCGAAGGCCAAGGAAGGACAGCGACGATGGGCGTGGTGATGACACCTGCAGGGGCCCCCAGACGGGGACTGTGACCGCCAGAGGGTTGGTGGGTGGGTGGGTGGATGGAATGTGAATCCGGTGCAATGCAAGATACAATAGTGGGGCCGTCCAGTCCACCCCCAAGCGTCTTCCCCCACAGAACCCTCCACAAAATCCTCCACAGGGACCCCGAATGCGCTGAGTCCCCCTCGATGCGGGTGGATGTGGTAGCGCGGGTGCACTGTATCTGAATGTAGGTAGGTATTGACCGGGCAAGTCCAGAACACGCGACCGTCACCGCAGGCGACCTGGAAAGCGAGCATCCAACGTAAAGACACAGGAGCGGCAGAAAGGCAGGCATGGGCAGGAGGAACAGACATCAAGGTACCTCCAACGTGTGCAGGGCAGACATGGGCTTTTTCGATTCCTGTTTTCCATTCCGTCCGAGAAAGAACAACGGAAAGACTTCGCTATGTGTTGGCCAGAGGCGGGGTACGTAGCGATCAGGACCCCACGTGCCAGTGTCACCGTGTCACAGCAGACGTAATGCGCAACTCGACAGCAACCGATTGGCCCTTTTCTCGTCAATTACCTACCTTAAGGCACCTTACCTTACCTCACCCAACACATACACAAGCATAAGCACTGCGCTGATCTACCTGTCTGGAGACTGGACCGAACCTGCCAGAGGACGAAGGGCGAATGGGAGGCGGGCGAAAGGGGGGCCCCAACCAGGCCAGATGACCCCCCCAGATTCTGGGAATCCTGGGGCAGCACCGCAGCTCTGCGTCCTAGGTCCTAGGTCCGCTTCGAAAGGGGGGGCTGAGACCATCTTACAGCGAGCGCAATGCATCGTTGCCATTAACCGTTGTCCAATCAATGTCTGCCGCACCACACCCACCCACCCAGACACACCAACGACTTTGGAGAAGACGGGGAAGACTTCACATTCATTCTCTCACCCACCACCCACACGAATTCACTCACCCTCCGCCCCAACCGTCCCGCCGGGGAGCCACATGACGCCGTGTCTTGGACAAGTGCTATATCTCAGCCGGTTATGAACCGCTGGGGAACTTGCTGAGACAGCTTCAGCTGTCATCCCTCACTGCTGCACTCTCTGAAAATAGACTGCATCTTGATGCTGCTCGTCCTAAAGCTCGACCAAAACAGGCAGCCAGGCGGCCAACCAACCGTCTCACCGTCTCGGATGTCACAAGCCAGGATAGGGCCGTTCGGCGAACTCTCCGCTCTCCATCCAATCTTCCACTTTTTACCTAATCCTGAACATCAGCTCAGTCGGTCACCTGCCTCTTCCCATTGTGGAGGTCAGTACCTACACATACTATGCGCAAGTTGCGAGCGTCGGTCTGTCTGGCTACCACTGGACGTCTTTGTCGTTGCGGAGACCGCGCTTCCAACGGCCTGCCTGTCACACCCCTTTCAACCTTTGCCCGCCGTTGTTTGAAGTCTCCAAAGCCCATCTGCTAGGCTCACGTCTCGACCAGCTCCAACGCGACCAATCACCCGTAACTACGTCTGGATGGCTGCAACTTAAGCTTGACTTCCCTGCCTCATGAATCAGACGCTCATAGGATGCCCACTGGAGTGTCTCATGCAGTTCATTCTCTGACTACTGATCCTTGGGTGACTTTTTTTTTCCTGAGCCCCGATTAACCTACAGTGTGTAATCCTGCTTGCGAACGCACGTTATTTCCCTGCCACCAAGCCCCATCGAAAAATCTAGATCCGGAATTATCCCCAAGCATGGTGCTCCCGTCTCCGTTTCCTCTTGCTTCTCCCCATTGCCAGCGGCGCCTGACTCGGCTTGACGAGTGTTGCACGCCTACCGTGTCATCGAACAGAGTGTTCACTAGACTCCGGAACACGTTACAATATTGTACGTCATTATTATCCTTTCCCGACTCTAATCCGTAACCTTTTCCGACCTCAATGCTCTCTAACGCCGATCTTGTCTTCGGTGGCAGCTCCGGTGTCTTCGGCAGCGTGCACATCAGCAGATTCTCAGACTCATCTTGCTTGACTCGGACCGTATCGTGCATCATGAGCCAACAGCGCCCCCTCAAGGCACGCCTGTTGATGTGTCCACGCTCTCCTGCTGTACGAGGAGAGCAGCGAACTCGGCGACCTTGTCGCGAAGGACCGACGCTACCTTTCCCTCTGTCCAAAAGTGGCCCGCCGTCGCGACTTCTTCGCCATGAAATCGTGAGCGTTCAACGCTCTCTAACCTTTCTACCCAGTTTCTAAGCTTGGCCACGGGCACGAAACCGTCTTTGTCGCCGAACAATGCCAGCGTCTGGTTTTCTACCAACTTGGTTTCGCTCAGCTGCCGGTGGTCAGAAGTATAAGTTGGCGCCCCCTGCTCCCGGGACCTTGTCGAAGCTTTCGCAAACAGTCCTCGTCCTGCAGACGTGGGAAGAAACGACATCGTCGCCAGGTGAGTGATCACACCTTGCAGTGGGGACACGAGCAGGTACGCCGGTCGCACCTGCGTCAAACCCCCAACCTCTTCTAACACGAGAGGGGTATTCTGCTGCTCGGAGGCAGCAACTGGGGCGGCGTCCTCTTTTTCCTCGGGAACAATGTCGCCGCCCCTGTGGTGAAGGTGGTGGTGGTGTCGTTTTGTTTTGGCTAGCAGCTCGTTCACACCTCGTCGGATCTTGTCCTCCGCATCCATGGAAAACGACCTCCTCGAATCGTGGCTTTTGCGCTGGGTGTCCTCATCCCCGCCGACCCGCATGCCTAGATATTTCTTACGTGGCGACGTAGACTGGGCCGCCCTGGCGCTGGCCAAGATGACATTCTGCTGTTCAGCCAGATGCTGGGCTCGTAGTCGTATATCGGCGGCCGCCGAACCGACAGCAGGTGCCTTGAACTGTGCAAGAATGTGTGCAATTGGCGGTATCTGTGTCGTAATCATCGCGCCGTACGAGTAACCGCCGAGGAGGAGAACCGGCTGATCCGACGGCGACGACCCTGGCGGCGCATCCAGGGGCGAAGGGGCTCGGGCTGTTGACGGCGACCGTGATATGCGAGGACCGAACGGATCGAGGAAGTGCATGTAGTAGACCATAAACCCGATAAACGACATGTAGTCGCTGCGTTCCGGCTTCGCCGTCCACGAAGTGCGCCCTGCCGAGCCCGAGGCACCTCTGTTCCGAGATTCTGTCAGCAACACTTTGTTTTCCTCAAAGGTCTCCCAAAAGCCAGTGCGGCATCTCTGACCTGAAATTGAAGGTTCCAACCAGAAACCCGTGGCGTAGCAGAGTGCCCGCGACGATGTCAACAATCGGGTCGTCGTAGCATCCTCCCAAAGGCGCGTACGGATGGGCCATGATCGCAGCGTGCCGTCTCCATGGTGACGTATTCGAGGCGGAAGGGCTCAAAGCTTGGCAATGGTAGACTCGGCAGTCGAGAACAGTGTCGTCATGGAGGCTAGGGAGCGTGAAGCTCAATGTTGGTTCGGGAAGCATCTTCTGATCTTCATACTGAAAACATTGCTTGAATTGTCGGCGACGCGGTGGGGGTAGCACTGTAGGCTCCAACAGTCTGGGTTTTGGCAGAGGGTTCGCAGTCAGAATTCGATCAATCGGGACTGCCGGGCGGAGGAGCGTAAGGATTGTGGTCAAATGGTGGAGGGAGAGACGAAAGACGTGGGTAGGTCCTCCAGACGGGATGAAATGTTCTTGTGATCAGGTCCCTGCGCCCAATGATTGACGCACGAGAGGGCCCTGCGAATATTCACCGACGGGGAGGGACGGGATGGCGGGAAGCGTGGGACGTTGGGCAGGCACAGCAGCCCCTCGCATGCAAGGCGAGCAAGCAAGCTTCGTGGTGGCGTAGGAGCGCAGGGGCTGGAGCACCAGGATCTTCACAGCGATTACGTACCTGGCACTCTGCGCCCCTCCATGTAACCTCACCATGGCCCGGTTCAGCTCACCGACATTGACCGACGAAAATGCCCCACTAGAGCAAGCTATCGGAGCTCACCTCGAGATTGAACGGGAACATGATGTGACCCCGGGCAAGGTTGCGGTCGCAGAGGACCCAGAAGTCTATGGTAGCTTGCCCATACGTCATCTTCTCCTCTGCAAAAAGCTAAGAACAGATGCCCATCTTTGAACAACAACGGCATGTTGACAAGCTCATAAAGCGACAAAGCGATCGACACAGCAGCTGTGCTGTCGTTTGGAGTGCAGCAGCAGAAATGATCAAATAGCAAAGCGATTCAACTCCAGTTGACATAACAAGTTCATTGGTGGTATCGACTTATCCTATTACAACTTTTTCTTATTGGCCTCGGCCTCAGCTCTTTCTCGCCTCCTCTTTCTCCACGCCTTAATCTCGTTCAAGAGACCCATGACCAACGGGACGCCCACTGGCCCGAGGAGTGGCAGATAAACGGCAATCTTGTGCTCGTCTGGGAAGTAAAGCTGCCCGACCATACTTTTCTCAAAAAAGGCTCGTTCCGCCTCAGCCTCGGCAATTCTGGCGTGCTCAAGACCTTCAGGGCCACCCAGGCTGGCACAGGCACGCTCCAGATGATGCATTGTCTTGGCCACTCCGTCAGCCACATTCCGTGGGATTGAAATGGATGGCAGAGCTAGCGACAGCCGAGCCAAGGATCCCAGTGTCGACGACGCTCGCAGCAGCAGATCTGCCGAGCGGATGCGGGTGAGCGTTGAAAGTCGCAGCGGAAGGGAACCCGACTGGGGCGTTCCTAGGAGAGATAACAAGTGGCCCGCAAATGTCAGCATCGGCTGCTTGAGTATAGCTGCCGATACATGTGACGTTGTTGACGGCAGTGACAACAGATAGACTGTTCCCCACTGCGGGATCAGCCAGGACTGGGATGTTTCGGATCCTGAATCCAATCCAATGGTCTGGTTCCCGACGAACAAGAGAAAGTTCACCGTCGGGGCACCGCCGATGGATGGTGATAGGGGCCATTCGGCGGCGTTGATAAAGGAGGCAAGGTCGTCCTTGCTGAGAACCTGGGACTGCGCGCCCGGCGTAGCATACAATTGAACCTGGGTGTCAATTGTAAAATTGTGAATGGGACTGAGGACGTCTAGCATGGGCTTCATGTAGTCCCGGATTGCCGCCTCTACATCCCATGTGTTCGGCACAGATCCGCTCGTGAATAGGGAGAAGCTAAGGTGATAGGTTGGAGAGTATCGAAGTGAGCGGGTTGTGCGCTTAGCGAGTGACTCTGCGGCCTCCGGCGATACGCCCTGTGGCTTCGCATCGGTAGCTCCTGATGCGGCCAGCAGAAGATACGAAATGATAGCTTGCTCTTCGGCATATGTGGATCGTAATTCACTTGCAATGTACTCAGCAAGGGCGGACGAGGACGACGTCGGAGATGGTATGGAATTCGAGGGGTATGTAATATCGAGAATTGGAGAGTGTGGATTCAGAGACGCCGTGGTCGATTCACCGGGACTAAGACGTATTGTCAGGGCGACTTGAGAGTCGTATTCGGAACCCGAGATATGGCTATCGCGAGGGGCAAGTTGCAGGCGAAGATGGTGGCCTGAGAAGTCGTTGAGATCGTCGAGGGCATGCTGGGTGAGACGAAGCAGGTTCTGTGCTTCCTGCTCCTGAAGCTTGTTTGCTTGCACAGAGATTTGCAAGGGAAAGACGGGGCGACAGGCCTAACATCAAGATTGTCAGCCATGTTTCAACGTCGTGATGCGACCTCGGAGCGTTCATATGTGCCCTACCTTTCCATCTGCCCAGTCGGCCATGCCAGAGAGGGGCAAATTTGCACGATAAATGGTCGTAGTCATCCACCATATTGGCAGTCCCAGAAATAACACAATTGCCCAAAAGGAGAGAATGACGAGAGAGCGGCGGCTGACATCGGAGGGCTTCTCAGGGGGCGGAGCCTTGCGGGAATCGGGAGACGGTGGCGGGACGGCCGTGGTCTTCTCAGCAGCGTCAGGAGCCGCGCTCCCTACATCGTCGTGGACCGGCATTTTGGCAGCATTGGCCGCTTGTGGCGACGATGAGGGCAAGCTGTGCGGTGCTCAACAGCTGCGCGAGAGAGGAAGTGGTGATGTGGCCGGCGTGCGGATGTCAGCGACACAACGCGACGCAATGAGACGTGGTTATTCAGGTACGGAGGTACGTACATGGAATTGAGAGCTGCCCACCCACCCATTGATGCTCGGTGCCTTACATAATTAGGTTGGCGCTAGACACGTTACTCCCCCGCAGCCGTTGGTCCTGATCACATGCAGATAAGGCAAAGCATTATCGGATAACGATAAGGTGGAAGAGGCAAGAGCAGTACGGAGCAATCAACGGCAGCACAGCCACAACGTTAACTCGTCGCCTCCCGCCTAGGTACTGCATCACATCAAATGTCACTGCTGCACCGTCAAGGCAAACCCGGGTCTTGACAAGTCGGTTCACTTCGGCTGCCTTGGTTTGTCGTCTTAGACGAGGCATCCTGGGCAGCGGATAAACCGACAACGACGAAACAACCTTCGAGAAGGGCACGCTGTCCCTGCATATCCTGCCACAAGCGGCACGATGCGAACGACATGGAAGTGCAGGATCCGTATCCGTACATATCGGAAATTACTTACCGCAATACATTATCTCTTTCTCATCAGTTGCATCTGATCTCTACATGCCAGGAGAGGTTGCAAACCACCAGAAGAATTGGCGCGCAAGGGGATACGGGGCGTTACGCACGCAACGAAAGAGCACATCTTTATCTCGTCCTACAAATACGCACTGCGGACAGTCACACGAACTCCGTCGGCGCATCGGAGTCCGTGACCCGGTTCCTCTCCACCCTGATATGCAGGAGCAAGCGGAATCGGCCCTCGCTTCTGTGTCGCCGATCCCCCCGACTTGAGTGACCTAACCGTCAGCCGAGGAGCGCTGCCCCCAACCGTCCCTCCAATCTGCCGTAATCGCTGCCATTTTCTGGAATGTCGGCATCGCGCAAGTTCGGAAGGGTGGTTACTCAATCGGGAAAGCGTTGCATCTCCAAGATTCCGGGCGTGTAATTTAGGTCTGATGCAATGCTCACCAGCGTCGGTGTCGATCTTGTCGCCGCGCTTGTCAATCCCACGACACAGATGGATGAATGGTCCTCGGCTACACATTGTATCGTTCGAGTCAAGACTTCGCGTCAACGATGGGCTAGGGATGGATGCCTAAACACCTTTCTTCTGCTCGTCCTTCATCCATCCTCGGGCCATTTCGAGGGATGAGCAGACGCAACACCACACACACCACACATACATACCGCAGTACACACTTTCTCACACACACACACACACACACACACACACACACGAGGTCCCTGTCGCATCGGGCCGCTCGCCGTTGCTGAAATAAGCAACATCCCTCCAGGAGTTGCGAGACGTTGGCCAGGCTGTCGATGTGCCACAGCTACGACTAGCTAGCTGCGTTGGACAGTGGGACAACAGCCACACCGTGGACCGTGAACAATGGAAGGACCAGAACGACCCAAGAAAAGAAGGCCAACCAAACACCTCGGCAACTCGTCTGGTTTCCAAAGTTCATCGGAAACACCAAAGGCGCAGTAGTATGTGACGCGTTGCGGTCCGTACCTTCACCGCACAGAGAGAAAGAGAGAGAGAAAGCGAGCGGGACGTTCGTTTCCAGCAGAACCAGTCGTCTGGACGTCCAAGACATGGGGCAAGGCTTCTTGACAGGGACAGGGGTAGGGAAGAAGGATCAGGAACAAGGTCCAACCCCGCTGGCGAGCAGCGAATCGCAACTCGCAAACACGTCCATCGCAAGGGAAACTCCTGCGACTCGTTACCCACCCATCCCGAATCGAACACGCAGCTAAAACCAGCCCAGCGCTGGCGCACTCGCAAAGCGCACGAGCTTCGCCAGATGCCGAGGCTCCCGCCTCCAATCGCCCGCTCTTAAGCCCAGTTTGGCAGGCCAAGCCCAGCAACGCAGCGCGACGCAGCACGACGCCTCGCATCGCATAGCATCGCGGAGCGAGCATCGATTATGAACTGCCGCTGCTAGTGCTGCCACTGCTGCCACAAGGGACCTTGGCGGGCACCTTGTACTCACTCTACCGACGAGTGACGGTGAGGAGAGGAGAGAGAGAGAGACAGAGTTGCTGCCCCTTCGCATCGCATAGCGCATGGCATTGCATGGCATGGCATTCCTTCACTCGAACCACACACTCTCTGCTTGGGTTTGTGGAGTAGCTGCCACCCTCCCAACTGGCTTACACCGAGGCATTCAAATTGAAGCCTTCCTTACAGCTGCAGCACCACGGGCAAGCTACTCACTTGCTCTTAGTCGTCCAGCACCAGCAACAGCACCAGCGCCAAACAAAGCAGGTGAGGTGAGGTGGTGTTCCTCGGCTGTCGAGACGTATGCTACGGCCATGACCTTGTCCACCATCGCCAGCGTGGAGCTTCTCCGCCACCCATCCCAGCTCCAAGTCCAGGGCCCCGTCCCAGTCGTTCTTTCATCCGGTCACTGGTGCTTTATTTGTTCGATGGGGGTACGTGGGCTCACACGGCCCAACAGCCGATGGTTGAGGTCACCACCGCAGCTTCGGGTAACATATGATTGCCCGGCCGGTACAAGATTTGCTTCACTCAGCGCACCTGTGGTGTTGTGCCGTGTGTTGGGTCGGGTCGGTGTTGGTGTCGTGTCGTGTCGTGCATGAGAGAAAGCGACGGGCTGCTTGTCCCATATGGATCCTTCAAACGAGGGTCGACACACCCAATGCCGACTGCGACACTCTGTCTCCTTCACTTGCTTCCTTTTAATCTTGTGACAGCCTCTACATCCCGTTACAAATACCAACCCCCGTCCGCACGCCATTGGCTTGAGGTACCTTGTCTCGTCACCTTTTATTCCTTCCACGGCTTCTCAGCTACAACAGTTACAACGGTAAACGGTATCCTCAGCCACTCACCCAAACGAACAAAATTGGAAGCTTGCGACAGCCACTGTCGGCGGCCAGTACCAGCACCACATATCGTGACGTCTGCCCACTCCCCGCCGCCCACTGCCACGCTATCCATTTGAATTTCGGCCTTCTGTCGACCTCGCCCCTTCTCTCTGTCCGCAGAGTCGCAACCGTAGAAACAAATTTCTTTACTCTGTCTTCTGGACTGGGACGTTGCAATACACCCTGTACCTATAGTCACAATGCCTGGTAAGTACGACCTCTCCATACCAAACCCCATGGCGGACAGATATTTTGCTCCGGTCACCGGCCTCTTCGCCCCCAAAAAATTACAATCCCACCCTCACCCACGCCGCCGAAGCTCCATTACCTCAGCCGAGCAACGCTTTCCTATTGTTGGTCCGATCGCGCGCTGACTCAAACGTTTTTTTCGCAATCATTAGTGCCGCTGGCTCTCGCCTTACCAGCTGCGGCTGCGGCGTATTCGTACATCAACGCCCGGATATCGCTGTGGTACGATAGACACTTGCTTAGCTGCGCCCTTCCCGCGACCCTTTCTGCGCTTTGGCGCGAGCGAACCGACCGATTGAACCAATTCTACATTCTCGAGCGAGCCGCCCAGAGCAAGTCCTCAGCGAACCGCACTTTTATCATATTTGAGGGCAAATCGTATACCTATGCCGAGACTTATGAACAAGTTCTGAAGCATGGCACCTGGTTGAGAGACCGCTTTGGCGTGAAGCCCAAGGACATCGTCGCCATCAACTTCCAAAATTCGGACACCTTCATCTTCCTTTGGCTGGGCCTTTGGTCAATTGGCGCCAAGCCCGCATTTATCAACTACAACCTGACGGGCAAGCCGCTTGCGCATTGTGTCAAGGCTGCCACGACATCGCTGATGCTCATTGACCCTCACGTTCTTCACAATGTCGGAGACGACGTCCGCAGTGAGCTGCCTTCGGTGGACTTCGTCGTGGTCGACGCAGAGCTCCAGCAGGAGATTGCGGCTACCAAACCACGACGCGCCCCCGATTCCGATCGATCCGAAGACCAATACCAGAACTTGGCTATTCTCATTTACACGTCCGGCACGACGGGCATGCCCAAGCCGGCCATTGTCTCGTGGGCGAAGTGCATCGTTGGCGGTGTCTTCACTTCAAGATTCACCAGCAATGGGCCAAATGACGTCTTCTACACGGTATGCAATCTCGTCGCACTTGAAGCTTTCAGCACTAACGCGACATGCGCGACAGTCCATGCCCTTGTACCACAGTTCCGCTGCCCTGTTGGGTTTCGGCAATACCCTCGAAGCCAATGGCACGATCTGCATCGGAAGAAAGTTTTCCACCAAGCTGTTTTGGGAAGATGTTCGTGCATCCAAGGCCACCATCATCCAATATGTTGGCGAAACTTGTCGGTACCTGCTCGCTGCGCCGCCTCAGATCGATCCGGCCACAGGCGAGAACCTCGACAAAAAGCATCACGTGCGGGCAGCTTTCGGCAACGGCCTGCGACCGGATGTGTGGAACAGGTTCAAAGACAGATTTGGAATTGACACGGTCGCCGAGTTCTATGCTGCCACCGAGGGTTCATTCGGAACATGGAACCTCAGTCGCAATGATTTCGCAAAGGGTGCTGTTGGCAGAAATGGTACTCTCTATAGTCTCGTTATGGGCATGGACGTTGCCCTCGCCATCATGGATGAGAACAACGAGTTTCCTGTGAGAGACAAGAAGACTGGGTTGTGCAAGCCTGCTAAGGCCGGTGAGCCTGGAGAGCTGATGTTCAGACTCTCACCCACAGATCTGGAGCGCCGTTTCCAAGGGTACCACGGTAACCCAGACGCTACCAAGGCGAAGGTTATGCGCAACGTCTTCTCCAAGGGAGACGCGTGGTTCAGAACGGGCGACGTGGTGCGATGGGATAGCGAAGGGCGCCTTTACTTCTCTGATCGCATTGGAGACACCTTCCGATGGAAGAGCGAGAATGTGTCGACGCAAGAGGTTGGCGAAGCTGTCGGCTCGCATCCTGCCGTGCAAGAGGCGAACGTCTACGGCGTGGAGCTACCCCACCATGACGGCCGAGCGGGATGTGCTGCGGTCGTCCTGGAGGGTCAGCCATCAGAGGAGACGCTGCGCAGCATCGCGCAGCATGTGAAGCTGTCACTACCAAAGTACGCGCTCCCGCTGTTCCTGCGAGTCATGCCGCCCGAGGCCATGCAGACTACTGGTACCAACAAGCAGCAGAAGCACGGCCTTCGGGCACAGGGAGTGAAACCAGACAACACAAATACTGGCAGCATGTATTGGTTGAAGAACGACACCTATGTGCCCTTCTCCGAGCGGGACTGGGACGAGCTCAACGGCGGGCGAGTGAAGTTGTAGAAAATGTTTCGGGATTTGATCTGTCGCAAGCGAGATACCATTCATTCTATTCTTCTTCACTTAGAACATAGCTTACCATGGCTCGGCTGTCAACGAAGCACGTGCGTACTTACATATCATCAAATTAAGCTATCCTGTTTAACAGACCAAGAGTTTGCATTTCGCTGCCGTGCTGTTCCAGCGAATTATCCGTTTTGGTTTGCTAGTTACTCACGTTGGCGTATTTGACATCGGCTGTGTTGTCCAGAAAGATGCAAAAAGACGATGCCACCGGGGGCGGTGGAGGCTTGCTCGACTGGACGTATCGAGCACGAATGACCTCGATGCCTGCATTCAATATCTATGTCTCGGTATTACAATGTCTGAAGCTGCACATGGTCCAGGAGAGGTTTGCGGTGAAGATGCCGTTCCCTCCAACAGTTCATCACCGCTCCAAGCTGCCTGGTTAGGGAACACAATTCACCATCAACCCAACTTCATGAAAATGATTCACTGTTGATCAAGATTGAATATAAAGACCTCCAAACTTCAATCGCTCAGCATGAAAAGCACATCCATTTCCCTGGGTCTAAATACACCAACACCACCATTCGATACAGCGTGCATCACTTCTCTTTCTTCTACACCTCATCGACATCACAACCGCAGCCATGAGCAACAACGGCCCTCCTTCCCCTTACACCGACCCCCCGACTCCTCCGGCCACGCCTCCTCCTCAACCTGCTCCCAACAACAACCGCCGTTAACTTAATGGACGCGACTAGTTAAAGCAAGAAATAGTGCAGTGCAAATGAGGCTGATGCAGACGATCGGCAGTCAATGAAAACTAGACAATAGACTTCAATTACGTATCCACAAACGAACACCGTGACATTTGGATGTGGTGACATTGTCTGGACAGGACCTCGAATTACATAGCCCCATTATCCATTTTCATAGAAAGAAATGTCTTTGTTGCACGTGCTTCTCTATCTTCCTGGCATGGCGTCGTCTATGAGAGGCCAAAAACCCTCACCTCATCCCAATTGTGTTTTCAAACGCCATTAACTCTCCATCAGCAATGCGCGTGCCAGGTCGCATATTATTTCCTCGGCCTTGTGGATGGCGAGACTGACGTGGCCCTCGTCATCAGAAATCCGTAATTCGGCGCCTGGGACGCATTTTGAGGCCTTCTGCGCCATGGCTACTGGCACATTGGCATCCTCGGCGCCGTGCCACCAAGTCATTTCGCTCTTCTGGACGTGCAAATCCTCCAGCTCAAACCCCCAATGACTCCCCGCCAGTTTTACATCTTCCGCCGGCCCTTTTCCGCCAGGCTTCATCGCCTCTCGAACGCTAGCCACCATGGCCGACCGGACGCCGCCCAAGTCCGGGTCCAAAACAGCGAGGTCCGCCGCAGGGCGAGATTTCAGATCCTCCAAGACAGTCTGCTCAAGCCTCTCGGGGCGTTCCTCGTCACGGGCGGCCCTACACAACGTCCAATCCATCCCCCAGGCCACGACTGGTGCGATCCACGGCGCCAGCGTCAGCATCGCGCGGCCTTGAAGCAACATCCCCGCGAAACCTAGAGACGGAGGGTACAGTCCAGAGCAGATGCCCGCCGTTACCAAGCGGTCACGGGATACGGTGTTCCAACATGACAAAACATAAGGAGAGCCGCCCGAAAGACCTAGAACGCCAAACCTTTGGACGTGGTAGTGATCCGCAACGGCAAGGACGTCGGCGGGCCAGTCGATGATGCGTCTGTTTGGCTGGAACGTCGAGCCGGCGTGGCCTGGGCGGTCGAGGGCGATGAGCTGGACGCCGTGCTTGCAGGCTGCTTCGTGAAAGATGAAGGCTTCGTCGTGGCTGCTGGGAAATCCATGAAAGTAGAAGATGATAGGCTGATTCGGGCTGGGCGGAGCGGTTGGGGGAAGGTCTCTCGATCCGGCACCGTATAGGCCGAAAGTTAGGACTCGATCATCCGGTAAGGTGACAGTCCTGGTATCGGCTTTGAAGAATGAACTCATCTGGTCAGTTCTATGCTACGTTGTGATGACGATTAGCAAGTTGTCAGTATAGTCCAGTCATCTACAAGCAGTCACAGTGAGCACTTTCGGGTCTTAAAATGGCTGGTACGGAGGCGATGTCCGAACAACGAAGTGGTCAAGGCAGCAGCGCCAGCGATACCGAACCCTGGCCGTTTTTGGAGTCACCAGATTGCTTGAGCATGAATGCCTCTGCGTGATCCCATAAAGCCATGTAAAGCTGAATACTTGATGGCGCGCGTCCTGATCCTTCGAAGAGGCGCAGCATTAGCCGAGATGAGGATGCGTGTAAAGCAGCGAAGCAGCTCTCTTCCACTTGAAAGAGACTAGACGGACTGATGTTGCAGTGACGAAGGTGATCAACTGAGCCCGGACTCTTAGCATACGAGAAGGGCGTCCGTTGTAAAACGATGGTTGATGACGGATGTTCCGAGTCTTGCCGGTCCGAGAGCTGGTCCGGTGGACGCCGGGAAAGTGGCAGGGGCGTTGACTCGGATCACACAGTTGCCCTGGAGCTTTGGGACCGAGACATCACGTCCGGAAAGAGACTTTTACTTCGGCTGGTTCATATCATCGAGTAACAGTGTCTCTCTCAATGCTGGGGATATGTGTCCGGGCTGCCTCTGGGTTTGAATGGAAGAGGGCTGATGCCAAGACATTGCTATATGACCTTCCGAACTCTCTTGGATTAAGTATCCGGCAGCTCACTCTTAAAAGGCGAGCCGGGGATCGGGCGGCCGGCAGTCGGTGCGGAACGGACGAGGTCGGCGACCAGGGGAATCCGGGAGGTCGGTTGTCGGCGATGGCGTGCGAGGACAGACCGGGGCGGGAGATGGGACGTGGCGTGCTGGCGTGGGTTCGTTGGATTCTTCGAGGCCAGCGATAGGATAGGCGCCAGTACGGTACATGCGCATGAAGCTTCGTCGTGTGGGGGTTGTAGCAGATACGATTGTCTCAAGCCAGGCTGAAGTGGGTGGTATTGGACAGGGCGTGGGTGAATTGCCTCATCCGACTGTCATAATTGAAATGAATATTCTTCCACGTTGGGGGAATGGATGGACGTGTAAGTCGACGTCGAATTTTGGAGATATTTTCGGAGCTACTGCTGCTGCAGAACCCGCGATGCGCTCTCCAGACCCCTCAAAGCAGCTTAGTGACCGCGCTAAAGCTCCGATAAGGCCTCGCTGCTGGGCCGTTAGCGCCCTTAAGGTGTGCTGTGATGCTGTGACGGCCTTTTTTAGGGAGCAGTCTCCATGATGTGCCCTGGGCCAAGGATGATGTAATCGAGCACGCCATCGAGACTAGCCCCAAGAGGGACATGGAGGGGTACCGACACTTGAGAAAAAAAGCCCCTCCAACGCGGGGCACCCTCCCCTCACCTTGTCTATCGAGGCCAAGGCTGGCCTGGCCTGGCCTGGCTGGCTGCTTGCTTGCTGTCGTGTTGACCAGGAGATTCTGCGACATTCGATGCCAATCCCAATGAATGGAACGCTTAGTATCCGTTGACACGGCAGTCTCACCAGTTCGAGTGGGGGGTGTCGTGGGCAGGTTTCGGGGAGCAATAACACGACTGACAAGAAGAGGTCGGCGAGTCGACTACTCCAACGCGGGGTCCTGTTCCGTCTCCAATGCCATCCATGACAAAGCCAAAGCCAGGTCGTCCGTACCTTTTCTACTGCGTTGGTATGAAAGTACCCGGATGCTAATGAGCAAGTCATAGTCACTAACTGTGTTTAACCATGTCTGACCTTCTATGCATTTCTAAGCACCGGCGTCTAGCCCGACGGGCTTTGCTCTAAGAACAGACCGGAGCTGAGCCCGGCTGACGGATGATGAATCAATAGGTCTTGTCAGAGAAAAAGAGGGAAGTTGACAGAGGGACTGACAGGGTGAAGAGGAGGAGGAGTAGGAGGAGGTACTTGGACCCCTACCGCCCCAAGATCAGCCAAGTCTCCGTAGTTAAGGCAAAGTATCGGAAAGTACGTGTAGCACCGTAGACAGATGCCTTAGACTGTCCATTGCCTCTGCACCTATTTATTCACCCGTGTCCCTCTCAGTTGTCCTGGTTGTTCCTTCCACTCTTCCCTCTGTTCAACCGACTTGCCATCTCTCACGTACAACTCCCTTCATCCAACCTCCCACCTATAATCAGACACAATGGCTGACCAGCGCCCCGCTCCGTGAGTTCAACCCATCCAACTACTGCTGCCGCTGCCCCGCGCTGGCTACCCCGCCACCGTCCGTCCTCGGCGCCGTCTCCATCGTGGGCTGTCCTCGCTACGATACCTAGAGAACGACACGCCGTTCCAGTATCACAGAGCCATGGCTAACATAGCTTGCCCGTAGCCTCCGTCTCGGCACCGTTGCCCCCAACTTCAAGGCCGAGACCACCAACGGCCCCATTGACTTCCACGAGTTCATCGGCGACAACTGGGTCGTCTTCTTCTCCCACCCCGAGGACTACACCCCCGTCTGCACCACCGAGCTCGGCGCCTTCGCCAAGCTCGAGCCCGAGTTCTCCAAGCGCGGTGTCAAGTTGATCGGCCTCTCCGCCAACACCCTCGGCTCCCACGAGGGCTGGATCAAGGACATTGACGAGGTCACTGGCTCCCGCGTCGCCTTCCCCATCATCGCCGACAAGGAGCGCAAGGTCGCCTACGCCTACGACATGCTCGACTACCAGGACACCACCAACGTCGACGAGAAGGGCATCGCCTTCACCATCCGCTCCGTCTTCATCATCGACCCCAAGAAGACCATCCGCACCATCCTCTCCTACCCCGCCTCCACCGGCCGCAACTCCGCCGAGGTCCTGCGCATCGTCGACTCCCTCCAGACCGGCGACAAGCACAAGATCACCACCCCCATCAACTGGGTCCCCGGTGACGACGTCATCGTCCACCCTTCCGTCAAGACCGAGCAGGCCAAGGAGATCTTCCCCGAGGTCCGCATCGTCAAGCCCTACCTGCGCTTTACCCCTTTGCCCAAGGAGAAGGCCACCGTCGCCTAAGCGCGAGTGGTGGTCTGGAGTGGAACTTGGTTTGGGGACGCTTCATTGAGTGACGACCGGCCGCTTGCTTCCTGCGTAGCACAGCGCCGACGACAACTGATGGATGCGAGGTCCCAAGGGGAAAAAGTAAAAAAATCAAAAGCCAGTCTTCTCTACGTGTTGGAGAGGATTATACCCAGACGGCAGGACAAGACGCGCGACGCGTTTCGTCCCGCCTGATACCCTTAGGAGGCCAGGCAACTGGCCGAGACAACCGTAGAACGTATGAAATAATGAGACATGAACAAACACGGGTTCCCATCTCGCTCTGTCTATCGTGATGACGGTGATGGTCTCACGGAGCATGTCCTCCCCAGAGGCTCCTCCATCTTAGACTTTGGAGAAACGATGACTTCACCGGTTCTGCCGTGGGCACATACGAAGCACGGCGGCGGCTCACCACTCCGCCAGCCAAGACCACAGGCATCTCGGCCACAGACAGCTCGAAACTCGTCAACTGCGACATTGCTCCGTGTCATCAACTTCAACAAGCGGTGAGTTGACGTCAAGGGGCTTCGCAAATGAACGCTTCCACATAGGATATTACAGTCATGATTCGGAATGGAGATTGATGGACGAAACGAGGCGTTTGGCCGACGCACGGGGAGCAGACGAGGAGATGAAGTCGGATACACCCGTCGTTATACCTCTGGGTGAAGCGTATCACATCAAGGACCTGCACAGACAAGGGCGTTGCGTAAGCGAAGGCCGACCTGAAGAGCACATGGCTCTGGACTTATGGAAGGCGGCAAAGCCATGTGTCCGTAATTTAGCAGCCGCATGGGGGGCCACCGAATTGATCTACATTCGGCCGCCTCTTGAACCGTGAACGGCCCCAGGGGCTTGTTGCATGTTGACAAGCGGCCCTCGTGCTCTTGGGCCCTCTCTCTCTCTCTCTCTCTCTCTCTCTCTCTTTTGATGGCTGTTGATCTCCTTGACAGGCCTGCTTCTTCTCCAACCCTTGACTCGGCCGATAGAGATGGATGAGATCGGAGGAAACGGTCGGCGTCTCTTTCGGAGAGGCCAAGGCGCCGCTAGACCGGCCACCCACGAGGCACCTTAATTTGGTGCCGCTATCTAGGCGTGCATAGTATCATTCTCGGGGTCCGCGCCGAGCTGGACGGCCTGGACGCGCCGCGGCAATAGTAGACTCGTAGTAGATATAGCACACGACCAGATGAAGTAAGCGCGGCACAGGTGGTGTGCCTTCTAGGGAGGGAACAGAAGCAAGCACAATCCTGGCGTGACACGAGGCAGCACCGTCCTCCGGGCTTGCAGCGAGGCAGGAACAATTCCAGATTCCAGATTCCAGTAACCCACGGCCAGGAACAGCTGGGGAAGGTTGAAACATTGACATCCACCAAATGACAACTGGCCGGGTTCCCACGTTTTTCCCGCGTACTGCGTACCCGACCGTCTGCTGACGCGACGCGCGCGCAGGAGAGAGGTTTCCGGTTCCCAAGTGCCCCCGAGACATGGCGGCAGCAGGCCCAGGAAGGTGGATGGGGATGGGAGAAGCCCGGGTCGGCAGGATGCCTGTCCCGGGGGTGGATGGCTCGCCTGAGACTTGACAGGCCAGGCATTGTTTGTTTCCGACGGCGAGCTGGGCGTTTGGCGTGAGGGGAAGCTTGGGTGTATGGCAGCGTCATTCTCGTGCCGGTCGTGCTTTGCTTGGTCTAGCTAGTATCGCGAGGAGTGTGATAGCATGATAGCATCAGGAGTTGCGGTTCTTTGAGATTAACGTGACGTCGACGGTGCCATGCAGGCTCTGTCCGTGATATACGGAGAGCGGGCCACAGACGGGCAAATGCCAACAACGTGGACAGACTGGACGGAGAGAGAGGGCTTGAGGGCTGGAACTGCGGCGGGCAGACGGCGTGAATGCGTGACAGGCCCAGACGAGCGGTGTCGACGGGGACTAGGACCAGGACAGGGGCAGGGACCAGGTTGCCATGAATTTGCTGCCTGCCTGGCATCTGCCTCCTTTTTCCCTCGCTCGGTGACTTGTTGGCCTGGCCCGCTCCAAGTCACTCTGCCAGCTTCTCCTCTCCTCGGTCTGGCACGTCTGGTTTGCGGTCTCTGCTGGTTTGTTAGAGCAGCAGTGCAGCCAACTGCCTGTGAGCTGGTTTCCGTATCGCCAAGCAGCAGAGAGTGACCAGACACTCAGACTGGGACGTGACGCCGATTCCTCCTCTGTCTGGCAAGGATAGGAGACCAGGATGGCGGTTCAAAGGTTCACAGCGGTGGTGGTTCTCCTCATCGTCCGTCGTGTTCTCCCCTCTGTCTCGCTGAGCGGATTGGGGATGGTGCAGACTGGTGGCACACACAGCGAGGCGTAGCGCAACGTTTCTGCAAGAGAAGGAACGGAGAAAAAAAAAGGGTCCTGTGTTGCAGCTCGATCGTCTGATGTTTTTTTTTTTTTTTTCTCCTACCGCAGCCGCAGGATTCCGATTGAAGGTGTGCATGGACCGCCCGGCGGGAGAGAGAAAGAGAGAGACGGTGTCGGTCTTGTCATGTAAGGTACCGGGCCATACTGCGTGCGGTAAGGATTCAGAAAGTATCCGTACTTGAAGAGAGTACGAGTACCTATCCATACCTTAGGTATTCATTCACACATGTTAGGTATATCTCGCAGTCGGAATGGTCATCGGACAGCAAAAGGAGCAGCCAGGTTGCGATAATGCTAATCAACCGGTGCTTCGATTTTTCTTCTTTTCATTTTCTCTCGTCTGCTCCCGCGGATAGAGGGGCCGAGCGACGCCTGATGGGGCCGGGGGCTGGATGTTGGATGCTGGATGCTGGATGCTGGGGTTCCGACAGCTGGTGCCGGGAACCAGTACGTACCTCACCGTTTGGGATGTTTCCGGTCTGGAAAGCGCGGATCACGAGGTCAATGCGCTCATTCTCTGATAGAGTAAACTACACAGAATAGGGAACAAAACAAAAGCGCTCATTCCCTGACTCTGCATGCCTTAAACAAACACTGGGAAAAGGTACGGATACATTGACCTCCTTTAGTGCATATTCTATCATCAAGCATCCGCTACACACATGGAAGTCCGAGGTGCCGAGTGCTTCAGCAATAGCTTCCACACCTCCCTGACTTTCCAGCGAGGTTGGTTGCATCGGATGTTTTAGTAGTGTTTTCTCTTGTGTTTGTCTCGGTTCTTTGGAATATCTCGACGGTCTGCAACACGTGCTGTCAATATGATTTTTGGTCCTCGCAGCGCGCTATCCTAACGGAAAAGCAAGGGCAAGTGTGTGTGTCCAGTCTTGCTTGATCTGCAGCCCTTTTCCACACTGAATACCTACCTCACGACTCGCGACTCGGATGCCTCAGACGCCTGCCTCCGCCTGCCTCCGCCCGCCTTACTCGCTGTGGCTGGGCGGCTGAGAAAGCGATGGCTGACAGCTTTGACCAGCCAAAAGTCCCAGTCCCAAGTCGTTCCCAGCACTGAATACCAAGGTAAGCAAACATGGGACCAGGCACTCCCTTCAACCTCATCAACCTGACCGTTGACTTTGCGTCCTGCATCAACTTTGACCTCCTTCCCTTCCCTCGTTTTTTTTTTTTTCCTTAACCGCTTCGCTCCCCCGCCCCATCATCCCCTTTTCCACTTTGGAGGGCACGTTGGACCAAAGTAACTGCCACCGCCCCTTTCCAATGTGCGTGCGCGCGGTACCTCACCACATTCGCGGTCCCTTGCTAGGTACTACTGGATATTTCCAATTTAATTTGCATATGCGGAGTATCGCTATACACAGCAACTGAATTGTGCCGCAGTCTTGTGCACAGAGACCTCCACTGCAGTAAGTACACTACCTTACCTTACCTACCTAATGTCTGCACAAATGGCCCCCTTTTCCCCTCCCCTCCGCCCTACAATCCAATCCCGTGCCCAAAAGCCCATCTCCGAGCCCCATTTTCCCATGTTGGGAGGAGACACTGGAGTCTCTCACAGCTCTCTCCGTGCGGATACATCGCACATATTCATCATCGCCGTCGCAATGCTGATGCATATGGCCATGCTCCGTATCGGCGTATCGACCTCCTCCCACTAGACGCTGCCTTGCAGTACCCTACCTATCGTATCGCATCCGCATCGCCTGCCGCGCTCCGATTTCTGCTTCTGCCCTTGGCTTGTCCTATTACCTCCTAGCCTGCAGTCTCTAAGGCTCTGCACGGTGTGCCTCGCGTTGCAGTGTGCAGAAGCGACTGCAAGTTGACGCTCATCACCTTCTTCATCTGCCCTTCTCTCCCTCTCCCCCTTTCATCATCACCCTCCATTCCATCCATCCACCTACCTACCTGACCTTACCTTAGCCCCCAACCCGACCTCCGTTCTCCGTTCTCCGTCAAACCCCCGCCGCCGTCGTCCGCGTCTGCTGCGTATGTATGTGTTCATTCGCACAATCTCCCGGCAGTAGTGGTACATGCAAATACTCACACCACGGGTCTTCTTCCAGCTCAGAAGCCCCCGGAGCCTCTCGTTCACAGCATTCGACCCGCATAATCCACTTCTTCCCTCGCGTCCGCGTCGGACTTCAAACTGCTTTTCACATCTTGACCGGCCTCTAGTCTGTGCGTGGTGCGCCATTCGCTCGACCCAGCCCAGCCCAGCCCGGCCGGACGAACGAGCAGCAAGCAACATCTATCCATCCGTATCTCTATCTGTATCCGTACTCTGTCGCCTTACCTTGCTCGCCCGCGGCTCCCACGCGCCGCAGTCACTTCGTACATTCTTTGCCTTTTACCTTCCTTGCCTTACACACACCCCTTCGCAGTCCTCGGCCAGAACCAAGACGCCGTCTTTTTTTTCGCTTTCCAAGAAGCCCCTCACCCCCAACTAACTACTGGCTTTCCTCGACACACATCCCCGAGGCCCCAAAAAGAGCAGGGCAGGCATCTGGAAATTACCAATTGCAACCCTGCTGGTGGTCTCGCTGCCAGCGCCGGCCGTTGCCGCTGTCCGTCAAGACTCAATCCGCTGTCTTCTGCCCGCCTGCCACGACACGCTACGAACCACATACCCAGTATTCGTACCGCCGCGCTGTCACCGCCGATTCTCACGCAGCACTGCTTGCTGGCTGAGGCGCTCCTCTTTCACCCCCTTCCCTGACGACGCTCTATTCTGATTTTGTACCCTCCCGTGCCTGCCTGTCTGGACTGGACTGGACTGGACTACCTTGCCTCGCCTTGAGCCTAGGTACCGACCGACCATTTGGGATTGAGTTGGTTGACTCGCTTCCCTGAGCCTTCTCCTGCGCCCTGAGTCGCTTCGCCGTGGCCCAGGTCGCTCGCCTGCCCGCCGCGCCTTCGCGGTCTCCGTCGTGCGTCGTCGTCGTCACATCGTTGTCGTCTCCGCCATTGACCTGATCAGCTTCACCGGCTATTCGCCCGTCTCTGCAGCAAGCATCGGCAAGCAGCAAACAACTCGCTTCCTTCGCAGCAGGCCTGGTTCGAATACACTACCTACCTACCTTCCTGGAATCGATCGACTTGTCTCGACGGGACCAAAGTCGCCCGCGCCGCGATCCGTCTTGACCAAATCTGTCCTCGAACCCCGTCGATAGAATTCGACACCCTGCGCCTCCCCGGTTCAAGGTGCGTACCTTGCGCTTTTGCCTATCCAACTCTGATTTCCGCGCTGCCCTTCATCTGCCCTGTGTGCTGTTGCGTTGCTCTGCCTCGTGCCGTCCCCTCCCCTCCTCCCATGCCCATTGCCAGGTCCTAATCCCCTCCTGATCCCCATCCCCCATCCCCATCCTGATCCTGTCCCATTTAGCCCTCCACTACCCAGCCCACATCCCACTCTATCTCTTGTGCGCCGCTTTCTGTCAACTGTGGGGAGCAAAGGCAGAAACGGAGAGCCAGCCCAGAAACACGCACAAAACGATACGGGCAAGGCCTGTCTGCTCAGCTCAGCCCAGCCTAGCCAGCCAGGCGTGTCCACCTCACAGACACTCGCACACACACACACACACACACACACACACACACACACACATATCCCACATTTACACATACACACGCACAACACACCTTCAACACACTCAGGAGAAAGAGACAAAGACGGAGACCAAGGCATGCCATACTTGCCTCTTGAGAGAGAACCACAAACAACCGTTAGCCAATCTTCTGTAGACTGAAGCTGGAGCCTCGGTCAGCATCCCAGCCGGAACCGCCGCCAGAACCACTGTCAGAGCTGTACCCGTCATCCGGACAGGGGCCCTAGCAGAGTCAGGCGAACGAATCATCCTTGGCTGAGTCGCTTGATCCAGGGTCCCCGTTCGATCCAAGATAGCTCTGTTTTTCGCTTCTTTTCTTCTTTTCATCTTAACCTGGCTTCTGGTTTTTTGCGGCTCGGCTCTCTCTCCGTCTTCTTGTGTCTTCGCCTGGTCTTGTTGTCGTTACGTTGTTGAGACTTCACCACCAACAACAGCAACGATAACTTGACCGTCGCTTGCTCCTCCGCCTCCACCGCTCCTCTTTTGCTTCGGTCCTCCCCTTTCACGCCCTTGTTACTGCTCTCTTTTGGGGGGGCACGCGCTGGTTTATGGCATTGGTGTCGACGGCAGACCTCGACGATCTTGTCTTGGACCGGTCCCTGTTGACCTCTGGCGCTTGATCACCCCATACCCACGATCCCGCCCCTCTTACACCACATGCAAACCCTCCCAACCTCCATTTCGAGCTTCTGAGCTTTCCCCCATCGCCATTTCCGAACCCGATTTGACTTTGCGCTACTTGCTGCGGCTGTTTATGCAGCCTGCGGGTTGATACCGCCGCAATGTCTGGCTCGGGACTAACCTCGAATCAGTCAGACCTCTCCCGCTTTTCCGATTCGGAGACGGAGCAGGACCGGTCGCCCCCCTCCGGAAAGACCACGGCCGATATCCTCTCGGGCGTTTATCGGGGCTTCAAGAAATTCGCTCCGAGCAGAGACGACTCTTCCAAGCTATCCAGACAGCCGTCACTGTCCCGCCTCGGTTTCAACAGCAACTCCCCGAGTTTGACTTCTTCCCCCTCTCCGCCCCCGTCCGCGACACCGACGCCCATTCCAGGCTCAAGCTCTTCCAAGATTCGTGCTCTTCAGCATGCAAGGAGTCTGAGCCTACAGAGCAGTCTCGCCAAACCCCTCCCCGAACCGCCACCAGAAACCTCGCCCGTCGGCCCCGATACCCCTGCTGCCACACACTACAACTACGCGAGTCTTGGTGCTATCGAAGAGGCTCCGGCCGATGATACGGAAAGTCGCACGAGTACGATGGACTCGAGCATATCGGTGGACAGAGCACAGATGTACAGCAGCGGAACAGGATACAACGCAGACATGTCCAGCAGCCAGAGCAGCCTGGCAAGCTCGTCCAGGCAAGATGGAGGCGAAGAGATGCGTGAAAACCTGACGCCACGGAGTAATGGCCCGTTATCTGCAGGCCCTTCACCCTCGTCCCAACCCAACAGAGCTCCATCAGCCGCTGGCACTCCTACCCCCTCATCATCGGCGCACCTATCCGGCCTCATGTGCAACGTGCACCGTACGACCGGCAGAGAGCCGCACCCGCTCGTCGGAGCCACGACGACCATATTGGGCGACAAGCTATACGTCTTTGGAGGAAGAATACTGTCTAGAAGCCGGCCGGCCCCACTGACGTCGGATCTCTACGAACTTGACCTTATCCGCAGGCATTGGTCGAAGCTAGAAGCGTCAGGCGACATCCCACCACCGCGCTACTTTCACTCCATGTGCCCCCTTGGCGACACCAAGATGGTTTGCTACGGAGGCATGTCGCCGACGCCTAACCAAACCGGCGCAGGTCCTGACCAGCAGCCCGAGGTGACGGTCATGTCCGACATTTATATCTACGATGTGCCGACGCGGAAGTGGACGTTTATTCCTACGCAGGATGCTCCTCAGGGTCGCTACGCGCATTGCGCCTGCATCCTACCTACTTCGGCAACTTTTACATCGCACAAGGCGCCGCTGTCGGCCCTTCAACATAACCCATCATCAGGAAACCCCAACGAAGGCAGGATAGGAATCAACATTGACGGTTCCGGCGGCGCTGAGATGGTGGTCGTGGGTGGGCAGGATGGCGCCAACCACTACATCGAACAGATTAGCGTGTTCAACCTGCGCAGTCTCAAGTGGACCTCGATTGAGCCATTGGATAAGAGCTGCGGCGCTTATCGGAGCGTCGTCGCGCCATTGCCTCCTTCAGTCAGCACGCGTATTGGCAAGTCAAGCTTGAATGGATTCCAGCAGGGCGGCAACATGAGCCAAGAATCCCGAGAGGCTGGATCCTCGATGCTGATCTACTCCAACTATAACTTCTTGGACGTTAAGCTCGAGCTTCAGATCAGATCTTCGGACGGCACTTTGACAGAAAAGCCCATGTCAGGCTCCTATTCACCCCCGGGTCTGCGATTCCCCAACGGTGGCGTGATCGACACATACTTTGTTGTTAGCGGCACATATCTCACATCTTCGAAGCAAGAATATGCGCTGTGGGCTCTGGATCTGAAGACGCTGACATGGTCACGAATCGATGCGGGCGGTGCCGTATTCAGCCAAGGCAGCTGGAACCGTGGTGTGCTATGGAACCGGAGAAATACCTTTGTGATTCTGGGCAACCGGAAAAGAAGCCTCGTCGACGACTATAATCATCGGCGAATCAACTTTTCCAACGTTTGCATGGTCGAGCTGGAAGCGTTTGGTTTCTACGACAATCCGAGAAAGACGAGCCCGATGTCCGGATTCGTGTCTGCAAGCAGCCCCTACACCGGCCCTGGTTTGAGCTTGGCGAGGAAGGCGGGTTCTACAGCAGGCGGACGCTTCCACTCGAAGGCTGCCGAAGAACTCGGAGAGAAGGCACTTGCCTTGCGTGAGCTGTCCGATATGGATATCCTGTGTTTGCATGGCGAAAGAATACCTATTAATTCCAGGATCGTCGCCCGGCGTTGGGGTCCATACTTTGTCCAGCTCCTGCGGGAGGGCACGGCGACTCAGGACGGCAGCGATGCCATGACTTTGCGGTCCGGTCTCGGCAGTGCGGTCAGAAACTCCGTCTTGACCATCACGCCATCTCGTAACACCCACGAGAGCACGAATTCTGTGGCCAGCACAGTGCTCTCGTCTGGATCATCGGCCAAGCCTCCCAGCACAGCTCCGACCAGCGCCTCCGCGGCCTCGTTCTCCATTCCCGGTTCAGGTGGTGCCGACCCGAATACGGTCAACTCGGCGCCGACTCCCAGATCTCTGCCGCCCAACTCGCGACCTCGGTGCCTCTACCTTCCTCACACATACCTGACGGTCCAGGCTCTGCTTCACTTCCTTTACACGTCGTCGCTGCCGCCGCCGTCGTCTCCCCTGTGTACGCCTCCTATCCTCTGCTCTCTTCTGCAGATTGCTCGACCATACAAAATCGACGGTCTGCTGGAGGCGGTCGTCGAACGTCTTCACGCGCTACTCGACTCAAGAAACGCGGCCGCTGTATTCAACGCAACTGCCATGGCAGCCGGTGGCGGTCGCGGCATCGACGGCTCCCTCAATCCTAATTTCTTCGTTCCCGTCGACGCCATGGGCTCCCCGTTATATCCCGACGGTTCTCAAAACGGCAGCAGTGCAGATCTGCAGAGTCTTTCTTCTCGCGCGGGAGGTTTACGCATCAACACGGCCATGTCTTCAGGCCGACCATCTAGCGACGAGCTCAGTGCCACGACGAGCGTCAGTGGGTCAGAATGGAGTTCCGAAATTGGCGATTCCGAGCGTGGAGGCATGCGCGAGATTTGGGGCGGTGAGCTGAGCTCCGTCATTGGCCTGCAAAAGCGCGGGTTGCGTGGGCTCATGGAGGGTCGGAGGATGCGCGAGCGTACCGGGACCAACTCGGGTACGAGTATGAGTACGGGCATGGCGCCGTACGGTAGTCAAGGCCGCGTCGGTCTCGGCATAGCTGGATCATGATTCGAGCTGTTGCAACAGACTCGGAGAGGGCTTGGCCCCATGGGGTGTGGAGGTAATGAATTTATGATAGCATGTCCGATGCAGCATTATTCCCCCAGGAGAGCGACGCAAGTTGAAGCCCGTGACAGCGATTGCACGGGGAAATTGGAGAGCGGATGTTTTAAGAGAAATATGTACAAGCGGCCTGCTGGATTTGTACGCAGCCGACCGATGCCAAGAGCGAATCTACAATGATACAAAAGAAGAGAAAAAAAAGCCCGAGCCCTCCTTGCTTTGTGATCGCTACCCCAACGCCCCATGGTAAAGCTTCCATGCTCCATGTGTATATCTAACGGGAAGCCGTTGCTCGTGATAATGCCAATCCACCTTTTTCATCTCGAATGCCATCAGGCCTGCGAGCGAAGAATAGAAGAGAAGGGAGCAGGAAGAAAGAGGATAACTGAAAAGGGTCGCCGGGCAAAGCCGCTAGCCGGAGTAGGGACAAGCACCAGAGAAAGGGCAAGCACCGCGGCCGCGAGACTTGAGGTCCTCGACACCCTCAGCCAGCTCCTCCACGCCCTTGCCCATCTTCTCCTTGGGGCCGAGGTCCTCAAAGAGGTAGCCCTCGGGCATCATCTTCTCCGCGCCGGGAACGGTGCCGCCCAGGATGCGAGTGATCCAGCTCATCGGGCCAAAACGGTTCCAGAAGGTGGCGGGGATGTAGTAGGGGTGGACGAGGTACTCATGGTGCTGGATGCGTCCGGTCTTGGGATCGGGCTCAGAGAAGAAAACGACGGGGGAGAAGCGAGGGAGCATGAGGTGGCGGACGACGAAGCGACGGGTGATGAGGGCTGCGTAGGCGGTGAAGCAGGCGTAGATGCCGGGCTCGGCGAAGCTGATATCTCAACGTCAGCGGCAGTCCTCATATGTAAGAGAGAGCGGAGGCAGGCCAAGCAAGCCAAGCCGGGCACACGAGCACTGTACTCACCAAAAGGTGTCGCGGATGCGGTCGCCCATGAGCACGGTCAGAACCTCCTGGGCAAAAGACTTTGCAAACTTGGGGACGTGCCAGATCATCATCTCCATGAGCTGGGCGCTGGCCTGGATGTTGTTCTTGTGAGGCTTCATGGCGTCGATCTCGTAGCGCTTGGCCCAGTCGGTGATGTCCCGGGCGAACTCGATGCCGTCGACCCACGAGTCCTGGGAGAGGTAGCCCTTGTACTGGATGTCCATGGAGTCGCCGAGGGCCTTCCAGTGGGTACCGATGGCGCAAAGCTCCATGTCGGTGAGGGAGCGCCACTCGTAGAGCTGCATGAAGCGGGTGGGCTCGGTGACGCAGACGGCGAGGGTGTAGAGGAAGTCGGCGTTGGAGATCTGGCCGCGGGCCTTGTACCCGCTGTGGAGGTAGTTCATGCGGGAGATGGCCTTGAGGCAGCGGTCCGAGGTCGGGGGGTTCATGGAGAACTCGCCAAAGATGATGACGGTGTCCTCGTAGCGCTTCTGGGCATTCTTGGGGTCGGCGAGGTTCTTGGTGGCAACGATGAGCTTGGAGATGGTCTCGAAGCCGTAGGTCTGGAGTGGTCAACAGTTGTCAGATTGACTGAGTGACCAATTTGATCATGGATGGGAACGATTGGGAAAATACCTTGAAGATGGCGAACTGGAGAGCCAAGGTGTAGAACTTGGGGAACTCAAACTCAATCATGTGCTTCAGGATGAGCTGGGCATCATCGTTGGTCATGCGCGCGAGGGAAGCTCGGTCGGTGTAACCCATTCGCTTCTGGAGGTTATTGATGCGTCTGAAGCGGAGAGAATGGCACAAGACGAGATAGCCTGCAAGGAGAGACAGCAGCATAGACAGGGTGGGAAGGGTCGCAGGCATGGCGACAGTGATGTCCATGATGCGCGTCGTATAGCCCTCAGAGGCGGAGTGGGTGAAGTTGGTATCAGAATCCATGGTGCTGGCGGTGCAGTGTAGATGGTCTGCACAAGGCTGCGCTTTTGGGAGGGTGTTGATGTTTTTGTTAGGTCGAGGCGAGAGAGTAAGCAGAGCTGCTTTGTGGGAAATATCTAGGTGTAAAGGTGAATGGATCAAAGATCCCCGGGTAGTGCGAAAACGCAGGAGCGGCAATCTCAAGGCTGTCCTCCCAGCTGGGAAGAACAATAGAGGGGAGGGGATCTGCTGGACGTGCGTGTGTAAGCTTGGAATATCTAACAAACATTCATATGATGGTTTGAAAAAGCGTTCTTCCAGTAAGATGCGGAGGAGGGGTAGCTGTGTTCAGCAGAAATGCTTACCTTTGTCTCGGACAGCTGTCTTTTTGTGTGTAAGGATGTTGGTTTGCCTTGGGTAGTGTTGTTAGGAGGTTTTACTTAAACCTGAGTCAAAAGTGCAGTGAATGCTCAGGATTGAAGAGTGAATAGACAGAGCCAAGGCCAAGGCTGCTGCTGACCAAAGGAAATGAGGGGAGAGGTGAGATTTGAAGAAGAGCAGATGGAAAAGGGTAGCAAACACCAAAAGTCCCTTTGACCCCCTGTTGACACGAACATGAGGAGGTCCAGATGGGGGAGGTAGCAGGGGGGGACCCTGGGCCTTATCGCATTTGTCGGGCCTGGAGGATCATCTGGGGGAGCTAGGTAGGCAGGCTGGCGAGGAATCATCAGGCTGGAGGTCGCACCATCCACCAATCCACCATGCGGAAATGCCGTGGGTGGCGGCCGACGGTTTCTTTGAGGATTCTCCAATATCCCGTTGTAAATCCGGCTGGTTTCTTTAGCAGCCACTGTTGATTGCCGTCCACATCACCCACTGGGCTGCCAGGTGGTGGGGACGCGTGTAAGCCTCGTGGAACCGTCACTGTCAGTCGGGTTTGGCCTAGACAAAGGAGCTGTGGTAATTGCCTATCTCGGGCACAGATGGCAGATCTGCCTGATTTCCCTCAAAGTCTGAGATTCGGAAATGTCCCCGATGCCAAACGCCAAACGCCAAACGCCCGGCATCAAGTACTCAGGTACCTGAGGATGCTCCGGGCACGTGGTGAAGCACACAACTCAATACCTAAGGTACCTAGGATGCTTACACTCTAAATTCCCAAAGCACCAAGGAAGAAGCTGGAGGGGCCAGAGCATCCGACTAGGTGAGGTACCTTACCATCTTACCTGTGCTTAAGATGCTAAGGCAAACACCCCTCATCGACATTGCCGGCTCACCTTAGCAGCGGGAGGCGCACCCCGCACCTCCACTATTGGCCGCCGCCATCTCGTGAAGAGTCCCGGCTCTGAGGATCAATTGGGCCTAACTGCCTTCTGACAGGTACGGAAAGGGGCAAAGAGATGAGCCAGGTGTGCGTGTCGACATCTAGAACTGCTAGCACCAGCCTTAGCCTCGACTCCTCCGTCGGGCTTGCCACCGGCAATTGTCAGGCACCTGTGGCTGGACCTTCTGACTCGACCCCTGACTGGATTCCAGTGTCAACGATCGACTCTGGAATGCATCGCCGGGAATTAGCAGAGAGCCCCGTCAACGGCTTGTGTCTTGGCAGGGCCGGAGCTGAGCGCTGATATCAGCCACAAATGACGGAAGGTAGGCTACCCATGGATAACCGTCCTCGCGGGTTTTCTTCAATGATTAGCTAATGACCGCAGATGTGCAATGGGAATCTCCGCAGCGTCGCCGCTACCATCCATCTGCCGTGCTGTCTGGAATGTCGAGGATCGTCCAGCTTTGACTTCTGATCTACGGCACTTCTGTGACCATCTTCAGTCGTGAGACTCGAGGAAAACGTCCGCCTGTCGAGGCTGCGGGATCATCATGTCACCATGTCTTGCAAGTGGCGATGATGGCCTGTCTGCCTCACGTCGAACTACGGAGGCATTGCTTTGCGAATAAATAGAAAAGGTCTCAGGCTGGGAGAGACACGGGGTATCATGGAGATTTTCGAGGCTGTTCAGCGGCAGACCATGGACGTCACAAGCGATCCGAGTGGAAACATCGTTGGCGATCTGCGCACACAAACATTCTATTAACGACACGCGCTTGAGGCGGCGCATAGCGGTCAGATTGACGGTTTCTGCTCGTCTCTTCTCCGCCATCGTCACCTCGACCGACGCCTGCAGAAACAAGCGCTCGGCTGTGTGTGGGGGAAGCGAGGGTTGCTCTGCAGAAACGCTGCACGGTAGCTGTCAGAGATAGATGAAGTGCCCATGCTGAACCCTTGTCTTGTGTTGGTTCGGTCGTCATGAGGAAAACGGCGATGCAAGGAAAGGGAAAAAAAGAAGGTTTGAAGGCGAGGCCAGAAGGTGAAGGAGAAGGGTCGCGGGGCCCGTGGTAGGGACACTGCATTCCATTGCACTCACTGAATGGTAAGGTACGGGAACCCACAGCTGCTGTGGAGAAACACCGGCCCGCGGTGGAACCAAGATGTCGATCAGAAAGCAGTTAGCGCGGGCCTATTTCCAGCCCTGGCCACTCAGAGGCCCGGCCGCCGTCCACCAGGGCCCACAAAGCTAAGAACAGCTCCACTCAGCCTTCCAGGCGCGCGTCTAAGTCAACCTTCATTTCGTCGTTTCCACCTTTGACAGCGCACAACCGCTCGAACAACACCAGGCCCTCTTTCGTCCTCTCTTTCGCCCTCTGCCTCTCTCTCGCCCATCTCTGTGCCATTGGACCATTGAGTGGTTCATCTGAATCCAGCTATGCGCATGCAAGATTCCATGCAATGACCCGCTCTGCTCTGCGAGCTACCCGTCGAGAGCGAGCGAGCGAGCCAGCGAGCCAGCGAGACAGAGAGAAAGAGAGTCGTTGGAGGTACCCTTGTCCGTCAATCGGTATGCGCGTCGCTTCCAGGCATGGATTTTGCTTGCTGCCGCTACCACCGTCCGCCAACAACCACAACATTGTCCTCGCCCTCGTTCCATCCATTGATGCAAGTCTACGGCAAGGCATCTTGGCTACGTACCCTGCCGCGCGCGCATACATACAGAGAGACAGAGAGAGCAGAGTCGCCTCCAATGCAATGCGCCTCCCCTGCCTCATTTCTCGTCCCGGACCCCAATTGGCTCCTTCGCCGCCGCCGTGGGGTCTCAAGTCCGCTCCAACGCACTTCGGCGGCTCGATGCTCATGCTCATGCTCAAGCCCATGCCCACCTTCAACCTCACTGCTACACCATCATATCACAGGCTGACATTCCAGCAGTACCAACAGCTCCCCAGAACAAGCTTACCCTTGCCCGCAGACTGATCGACGGCCAAACCCCACGTATGTCGTGGCATGATCCAGCCCTAAACCCAGACGAACCTCTCCAGATGGAGCCTCGCAACCGCGGCAAGGCTGGCGCCTACTCATACCCAACACTTTTGCTAATTTCGACCCTCTTTTCCCGGCCCCAATCTCTTCCCGTTTGAGCCGTATGCTCCCTTCTTCGGCACCCCGGTCTGCCGTCCGATCATGCCAAGTTCCATCGTAGCCGCCCTCCAGACCCGGCCAGTTCTACGCGCCCAACTCCAGACAGACGCCCATCTTCACCATCCCTCCAGCCAATGTCGTCCGCCCTCTGTCTGGACGCCCGCTCTTTTGGACACACGGGACGGGTTTCATGGCATCGATGGCTGCGATTCTGCTCTTTTGCAGCCATGCTGTCTTGTTTCACATCTTCACCACCCCGGTCTCATCTCGACCGCGCTTCTTCGCCTCTTTGTCCCCCCGGCAGGCCGTGATGTTGCTTAAAGTCAGACCCAATATCCGCCTCCTCGACCTGGTTCTGACCCTTCTGTTCCTCAGTCTATCAAGCAACCTCACAACATCTCACAACATTTCCTTTTCCGTCTCTTTTCCTTTTTCCTTTTTTCCTTCCAAGTCTTCGTCATCGTCATCGTCGTAGCATTTCCTAAGCCAGATTTCCTAGATTTCTTCTGACTTACACATCTCCATTCGCTATCTCGCACCTCTATTACTACTCTATATCCATCATCGGCCTCTCTCCTGAGTCTACCTCCAGGCGAGGCACGAACACCAACGAAACGAAACTCTCACTTTCGACACTTTCAACTCTCTCTTCGCAGCTTAATCCTCTAATCTGCATTCGTTCTTATCCTACGTCTTGACGGCAACTCTCTAGTTGCCCCCTCTTACAACATATCTTCCCACGGTATCATGCCCAAGCACACGCGGGCATCCAGTTCGAGCCACCACCGCTACATCAATTCCATGCCTGTTTCTCTCGCTCCCGCGGCGAACCCCATCGCCATGTACAACCAGAGAATGTCAATGCCGCAGACCTACTACACGGTGCCCTCCTCTTCAGCCCCGATGCAGCCCCAGCCCCAGCCCACCTACGAAAGCTACGCCCCGGTGGCCGCACCCCCGGTCTCGGTACCTCCTCTGCAGCACCGCGCCTCTTCCGGGGCCTGGACGCCGCAGGACGACCAACAACTTCTCTCGGCCCGTTCTCAGGGCCTGAACTGGGGTCAGATCCAGATGGCCTACTTCCCAAACAAGACCCCCAACGCCTGCAGAAAGCGCCACGAGCGTCTGATGGAGCGCAAGGGTGCCGACGACTGGGACAACCGCAAGCTCGAACGCTTGGCCAAGGAGTACATGAGCATGCGCAAGGAGATTTGGTCTGCTCTCGCAGCACGCACCGGAGAGAAGTGGAACGTTGTTGAGTCTAAGGTATGTTCAACCATGATGACACCAACGAGATGTACGACGCATCTGCTAACCAAGCCTCTGCAGTGCATGTCCAACGGACTCAAGAATCTTCAGAGTGCGGCCCGCGCCGGGGCCAGACGGGAGCGCCTGGAATCGGGGCAACCACTACCACCAGGGTATGACGATGACAGCGGCATCAGCGGCCTCGGGTTAACCCCAGTTGACGAGCTAGACGCGTCCTACAGTAGCCCGGAGATGTCCTCCAGCCACTCCAGCGGTGGCAGCACCACCTCGGCCGCCGGTTACGTCACCTCCTTCTCCCAACATCTCCAACCTCTCCATGCCGGACAATACGGCTACGGCCACGCGGGCGCCCATCACGGATACAACAGCTCTGTTTCCTCGAATGCCTCGGTCAACGGCGGATACCCAGGCCAGTCACCATCTGTCTCACCCGGCCCACAAATGTATCAACACGGCCAGAGGTTGCCGAGCGTGGACATGGGCATCGACGCCATCATCAACCGTCCCGGCGGTGGCGGTCAACATCCCATGTGAGGGTGTCGTTATGTTTCCTTTCTATCAGAATGATTAAACGCTCGTTTACAACAAGTTTGAACTCGGAGGCCTTTTTGTTTTTACACAGGATCTTGCTTTTATTTCCTTTTTTAGCCCTAGGCCCATGTTGCACCGTTCATGGACAGTTAGGGTGGCGTTGCAGGCGTTGGGATGGCCGATACAACCGGATATACCGTTGACAAGAAAGATGGGTGGAAAGTGCGTGCTCCTCTAACAGGGTGGCTTGAGAGACGGGGACAACAGCACACAGGCAATATGACTTGCCTTGGTAATGACAACGGGCGGAGAAGCACCCAAGGAGTCATGGTTGTGTACATTAGCATCTATAGATACCAAGATGATGGTGGCTGGTATGAAAAGGGGGAGGGACCGGAGAAATGCAACCAAATGATTTGAAGTTCACAATCGAAACGTCTATTCGGTCAGCTGCGTCTTCTAGTCGTAACAACACACACAAACACAAAGTTACAGAGTGAGGTAGGTATCTTGAACCCGGGATCCTAGACCGAGGCTCTCCCGATAGAACCGCTTCTTTCCATGACAAAAGAGCACACTATGATACATGGCAAGTTCTATGCTTGCCGCCTCTACCACTATCTGCGCGGGGCGGGTGGAGTAACAGGCATCTCGTCTAGCTCGTCGTCTTCCCATTCATCCTCGTCGCTGCCCATGACACTATTCCACACACGACTCCACATGCCCTTCTTCTGCAGCAGCGCCAGCACCATGACGACAGGCAGATGCCAGACACTGGCCCAGAACAGACCCCTAGCCGAGCCCTTGTCGCCCTCGTACTTCCAAAACCGCACGGCCTGCCACGAAAGCCATCCGTTGACCGACAAACTCGTCACGGCAAAGCTCCACTCCGTCACGCCGGCAGCGCAAAGCGCCACGCAGAGGGGGATGAAGGCTATGCTGTACCGCAGCGCGACGCGGGCATTGCGGGCGGGATTGGTCCACGCAAGCATGCGCAAGCCCGCCGCCTTGTACTCTTCCCTGATGGGCCACGAGAGGGCCATGAAGTGCGGGAACTGCCAGGCGAACAACAGACCGGCCATCAGCCAGCCGCCGATGGAGCTGCCGTCGCTGGCGAGGAGAAGTTCCCGCCAGGAGCCGTCACCCGAGGCGGTCTCGCCTGCGGCCGCGGCCCAGCCCATCAGCGGGGGGATGCCGCCGACGACGGCACCTAGCCAGGTGTTGGCGGCGCTCATGGCCTTCATCGGGGTGTACATGCCCGCGTAGATGAAGATGTTGGCGCCGCCGAGGAATGCAACGGTCGGGTTGACGCCGAAGTAGAGGGCGCCCACGCCGGTGAGGGCCGAGGCGACGGCGAACATGACGGCGGCGCGCGTAGAGAGCAAGCCTCTGACCAGGGGACGATTCCTCGTGCGGGTCATCTTGGCGTCGGTGGAGGGCTCGTACAGCATGTTCAGGGAGTTGGCCGAGGCGGAGCATAGCGCGGTGCCGGTGGTGAGGAACAGCAGCGTCAACGGGCTGAGCGAGGGCGACTCGGTGATGGCGGGGGAGAGGAAGGCGGGGACTGGGTACAGCGCGTAGGAAGCCATTGCGGTCAGCACGACGAGCGCGGAGAGGCGGGGTTTCGAGAGGGAGAGGAGGGTCGAGAAGATGCGACGAGCGGAGTGGGCGGGTTGCCGTTCGGCGACGCTGGTGAGGGCGGAGGAGGCATCTTGAGGGAGGGGTACGTCGGGTGAAGAGGCGGCGGCGGCTTCAGCGGCGGCCTTGCGTTTCGCGGCCTGGCGACGGCGGTGGGGGAGTTCGTGGGTTACGGCGAGGTGGTTCGGCTCGGATGGTGTGTTGGAGGAGGAGGAGGAAGAGGCGATCGAGGCCGAGGCGGAGACGGAAGAGCTTCGGGTTCCTGAGGGTCGAGGACGGTCCAGGACGCTGTTGGGGAGGAAGTAGCTCGCACTAAGACGCACGGCGGGGGCGGCCTTGGGTGCCGTCGTGGAAGCGGCGCGCCGGAGGATCAATGGCGAGGAGACCAAGCCGCGAGGGGAGCTCGAGGCTTGGTGGAGGCATTGGCGACACACATTATCGAGAAGACGAGGGCGCAAGAGCGTATTGGGAGCTGGCCGCATGGTTCTTGCTCTGCTCAGTGTCTGCGCTCATGTCTCTGCCTGTGGAGGGGAGAGCGAGGGCGAGGACGGCGGTCGGCAGCGGGTGCTTCTCACTGAGCCATGCGCGAAGCTTTCGATCGGTCCGTTGAGAGGGGCTGGGGACGGAGGTCGTGAGCCGGCGAGGTGATCGGGGCGTCGTCGGTCGGGTGGGTGGGCGAGAAGTTCAAGAGCGTGGGAACATTGAAAGAATCGTGCGGACGACACGGCCTGGCGGGATGGATGGGCTCAGAAAATATTTGGCCAATCAGGTGGTGGCTGATGGATGTGTGAAGTAGCTCCACTTTTCCCGGGCTCTGTCGGGTTGGGTCCACCGCTTCGGTGATCGGCGGGCACTTTGCGGCATCCGAAGTCTTCAAGAACACATCATCATTATGAATGGGACAAGTCTTCATGATTACTGACCTGCCTCCAATAGAGACCCTAACGCCATCCGTCTAATCCACGATCAACAGTCCCTCACAGCAGTCTCAAGCATCCCCTAACTCGTCTTCATCCTCAGCCACCCTTGTCTTCTTGGGTGACCCGGCACGCCCCTGAGCATCCGTCTCGTCGCGCTTGCGCTTATCGCCAGTGTTGCTTGGTGCCTCATCCCCAGACGCAGTTTCCGGCACCAACTCGCTAGAGTCTGCCACGCTCAGGTCATCCTCTTCCCCTGTGTCCTTCCACGTTTCGTCGCGAGGAAGCCCCATCGAACGAACCCCGCGTGTCTTGCGCCGTATCGTCTTGTTGCCATCTGCATCGTCAACCTCTTCATAGTACTCCTCGTCCTCGCCATCATCCTCTTCATCGTTTATGAAGTTGCCGTCTGCATCCTGATTAACCCCGTCTTCATCCTCATCCTCATCATCCTCGCCATCGTCGTCATCACCAGGGAAGGGAAGACGCCAGTTGTCCTTATTATCATTGTGATTGGGGTCGTGCTGCCAGGTCAGGTTGGTGCGTTTGCTTCCATCTGTAGGGCACATGGTCTTCGCCAGCTCAGGGTGTTCATCCAAGAAGTCGGCCTTGAGTTTGGAGAGTCGGACCTGCTTCGGCTGTTTGATCCAACCGACTCTGCTCGGCAAGATTGGCCAATCTTCTTCATCGACTTCAAACATCCCCTCCTTTGCAGGAATGCGACAACTTCGGTTCGGGTCCGAGTGGGCCTGTGAGGAAAAATAGGTCAGTCATGAACGTGGTCATCAGCGCAGGAAGTGGGTTCTCTTACATCGACTTGGGCTTGTCTGTCCGGGTCACCGCGCTTGATGCCTCTTGGGCCTCGCTTAGGGGCTTTGCGGAAGCATCGTGAGCAGTACATGTCATCATCAGGGACAAAGCCGCTTGTGGGGACGTCATTCCTCGGAACAGGGACGGGTCCGACAGGCTTAGGTCTGGTTGGAGGCCGGGGCTTGGCTGGGGGCTTAAGTGTCGGCTCCGATGTAGGTTGACTGGGTGTCGGCTTTGAGGGAGTCGGCTTCGAGGGAGTAGGCCTCGAGGGGGTAGGCTTCGACGGGACAGGCTTCGACGGGACAGGCTTCGACGGAGTAGGCTTCGTGGTCACAGGCTTTGTCGTCGTAGGGTCCACAACCTTGGGAGGGTTGCTGTTACTGCCACCTCCGTCGTTGTTACCTCCGCCTCCACTGATGTCTCCCGAATGGCTGCCCGTGTTGGCTCCTTGGCCCTCTCTGGGACCATATGGGGTTATAGGCGGTGTGCGCTGGCCAGAAGGCGGAATTTGTGACTCTACGATCTCAACACCTTGCATGGGATCCGTTACAGGCTGAGACTCCTGAGGACGGTTTACATCCCGGCGGCCTCCGGGGCGAGAGTCGTCAGGCTGTTCAAAGAGTCCAGTGTCTGTAGATGCAGTCCCTGGTGGTCCTGATTGAGCACCCGTGTTTGTGCCTGGGATAGGCTGCTTGCCCTCTCGTATTCTCTGCTTCTTGCGCTCTTCCCTCAATCTTGCCAGTTCGGCTTCCCTGTTCGGCTGCCTACCGATAACGAAGTCTTCAGCACCATGCGCCGTCTCCATGTGATGGTTCAGTTGTCGCTGGTTCATGAATCCCACCATAGCTCCGCACCTCTCAAAATACGGGCACCTCTTGTCGCGTCGATCTACGGCCCTCTCGTTGTCGGGATCCCACATGCTGTGACCGGGGCCGAATGGCTCTCGCTGCGGTATATGAGGGATGTCCTTGTCCTCCAAGATTTTCCAAAGCTCGTAGACGTGGCATTCCATATGCCTGACCTGGAAGATTCGTGCTTGAATCTCTGGAAGGTTCTCGTTCGCTTTACGTTCTTCCTCTGGGACTCGGAAATCGAGGCGGCAGAGAGGGCATTGCTTCAGGGGCATGCCGCCGTGCTTCGTCTCGTAGTGAACCAGAACCTCAGACGGCGTGAGACCAAAAAGAGGTTCGAGGCACCCACGAATGGTGCACTCTGCCGGAGGATCTTGCACGGGACTCGGGCCAGGCTTGTCGTGCCACGCCAACGGGTAGCTCAAAAAGCGGTTGGGAGCAGGGCGCCGTGGCTGTCGGCGAACAAGATCCCGAGTAGCATTCGAACCGATGTAGAGCGGATCCGTGGGCTGGTCCCTATCCTTCCAGTAGCCTTCCGGATAGATCTCAAACGGTGTAATGTTAGGCGGCTTCTTATCGGGACAGTCCATTATGTGCTTCTTGATGGTCTCGATCTCTTCCTGCTTCCCGTCCACGACGAAATTCTTTTGGCAATAAGGGCAAAAGCAACCCACATGGGCAAAGAAACCGCCGCAATGCTGACGATGCCGGTCGATCTTTTCGTCTGAGAGCTTTCTCAGGGAGAAGCCACACTTGTTGCAGAAAGGTTTCTTGGAATGGGACGTTCCTCTGCAGCGGTGCGGATATTCGTCATACGGGGCGAACTCATCCCTGACCTCTTTATTGTTCCAGACGGCGTCGCCGCACGTTTCGCAGAAAGTGCAACGACCGACTGCTTGGGCGTGAGGTACACAAGTGCGATCGTGGTGGTCACGCTCATCCCTGTCATTGAGCACGTGGTGGTCCCGGCCACATCTGTCGCAGTACCGATATTCGCTTTCCTTGCCATTAGCCTTCGGAGGTGGGCTCAGTTTCGGTAGAGGTCCTTTTGGAGGCTGAAGTCGCCCAAGGATGGTGGATGGGATGGCACAGAGATCTTCAGATGTAGACTGAGCCACTGTCGGCTTTCTGGTTGCTGAGCGAGGGTCAGGCATGTTCAGAATCTTGCGCAACTGAGCTGCGTGCTTCTCCTTGATGTGCTCCTCTCTTTGCTGGGAAGTCCAGTGCGTAAAGAGCTGCACATCGCACCATGGGCACTTATTGTCAATATGACTCTCCTTGAGATGTTGCACAAACTCAACGTCCTTGCCCTGGCGATAGTCGTATTTGCACTTCTCGAATGGGCATCCGTTTTGGCGGTCAAGGATCATGTTGCGGTACTTCCAGCCTAGTTCTTGCAAATCTCGCTGCTCAGTCGCCGTGAGAACATTCTTGTTGAACAAGTACAAGTTTGTATCGCTTCCTCCCGTCCTCATGATCGCTTCAATTGGCGGTGCATTGATGGGGATGGACGGGTTGTATATGCCTCTGTCGAATACGCTCGGCTGCTTGGACCAAGTCTTCTCACGAGCGTTCTCCTCGGGCACTCTCTGCTCTGGACGTTCATCAGGTGGGTGCGGGAAACCCTCTCTGGCCAGGCTGATGAGAGGGAGACCAAGTTCGTCCCGGAAGCGTGTGACGTCGCCATACCGAGGCCCCCATTCAGACCTGTCAAGCTGTTTGACTGTGATTATGTGGTCAGCAGTGTTGTACAAGTCTAATACGGAGAACGTCCTTACCAAAATCTAGCTTATCATCCTGTAGGATTGAAATTTGCACCTCTTCTGCAGTGATGCGACGTCTAATCATCGCCAGCTGGTTGTCGGGGTCATTCGGTCGAAGGATAAAAGGTGCCGGATTCCAATCATCGGCGAACTTCCTTGGGATCAAGGGCTGGAGCAGGATGGAATGTTTTTCGGGATCATACTCGATGTTGGGACAGCCTTCGTACAGTTTCCGAACCTTGGACTTGAACGTCGCCATCGCATGGGAATCTACGTTGAAGTCTTGATGTCCATTGTTCCACTCCTGGCTGACCATTCTGCAGGTGACATCGCCGTCGACCGGCTGGATGACAAACAGCCGGCAAGGCTCACGCTCGTCGTTCACTGAGTCTGTGATGAACCTCGAGAGGTTCTGCTGGTCCTGTTGCCTGGCTGTCTGGTCTAGGTGATGCCATTCTGCCGGTCTGCGCTCGCCCCGGGAGGGATAGATTATGTGACTGAAAAAGTCTGTCCCGCGCCAGATACGATACTTTGAAGCTTTCACAGGCATGTGAGACACTCGCATCAAGTTCTCCATTGTCCTGAGTGCGTCTTCGTATGGGTCATTGGCCCCAGCTTTGTGGGAGCACTTGCGTAATTCCCGCGTAGAGGCATTGAGCCGGCTTCCAGGTAGATAGAAGACGACAGAGTCCTCGGGTAAGAGCTCGGATGTGATGTTCGTTGGCGTCCTCCTGATGACATGAGGGTGCATCGCCAACCAGAAATAATAGTCAATCTCAAGACCACCATACCAGTGATTTTGGTACGACTTTTGAAAGTCATGTTCGCCGGACAGGACGATATCGCAGTGGCTTCCACCAGGTATCTGTGGGCGTCCGATCAAGACCTCCTGGGCGGTGATCAGGAAAGGCATGTACTGGTTAGCACCCCACGGGAAGGTCGACGGAAGGGCATGGCTCTGCGACTCTGCCCCAAAGAATACTCCGCGTCGAGGCACGGTGTAGTACGCGAAGTCCGAACCGCCAAAGTCGTTCGTGCGGCTCAATCTGACCATATGGTTTGTGTAATCGCTGTCGGTTGGCGCCCAGTGTGTTGGTGTCGTTTCCCCCTGGCGGCGTACGAACCACACACAATCCTGATTCGTCTTGGACTGCTCGTTGACATAATTCGCCAAGTCGCCGGTGGAGGGAAGTGGTATCTTGGTATTGAAAGAACGCACGACGCTCTTGTCTTTCCGATTCATATGGTCAAGCACCATGTCGCTTTGGTCGCGCTGCTTCAGCGAAAGAAGCTTTCTGCTGGCCTGCTCAAGAGTGGAGAGGTTGGCGGCGTCGAACGTGACACGACCTTGAAAGCCAAACAACTCGGCCAAGTTCTTGGCAGGAGACCGAGGGGTTGGGTCGCCATACCCGCTGTATGCAGAAGCTGAATCCTGGTTGTTGCTAGTATTGGGCATACTAGGAGGCGCGAACCCTGGTGTTCTCGACGCTTTCCCGCGGCCTGTACCTGCAACGGAAGATGGCTTGAAGTGTTGAGTAGCAGGAGTAAATCCATGCGAACTACCAGTGGCTGCGACGATGCTAGAAGAACCCGGTAACCCCTGAGAGGAATTGGCTCTAACCGGCTGGTTGTTTAGACCTGTCCCAATTGCAAAAGAAGCCGGATTGCTAGCAGGATTGGAGGTCGGGGGAACCTGGTGAAAGCTATTGCCAACACCGGGAAGCCGGGTGCTACCAAGTCCCGTCCCAATGGCTGAAGTCGACGTGCCTGGACCAAATGTAGGATTGTTCGATGAACCGCGGGGAACACCGGTCGGTCTGGTCGTCGCTGGTTTCGAGGCTGAACTACCCGGGGCGCGCGCGGGCAGAATCGCCGACACAGCCGTTTGATAACGATCTCCGGGGACACCGGCAGGAGTCGGGACTTCCAGTCTGCTTGGAGTTGCAGCAGAACTGACGCGAGGTTTGCCGGACGAGATCGTAGGGGTGGCTTTTGGAGGAGGCCTTTGTCTGGGCTGGTACCCTGAAGACTCTACGTAGGGGGTTTCTGGGATCGGCGGAATAGAGGTTCGAGGGTGATGCCGCAAGTCTGGCAATTCGTCATTTCGAATGATGTGCTTTGTAGATGAGATCGACGGGGTGGATTGTGGAAGAACTTGAGCAGGAGGGGTTCGCCTGCCCAGGTAACCCGAAGACTCGACGTAGGGGGTTTCTGGGATGGGCGGAATGGAGGCTCGAGGGTGATGATGCAAGTCTGGCAGTTCTTCGTCGTCGTCATCATCATCATCATTACCTCCTCCACGAAGGTTCAGGCCTTGAGACTCCGAGTCATCCTGCGCGACCCCAGTGACGCCAGAATGGCCGCGAAATCGAGCAGCCGGCACAGGAATGGTGCTGTACGGCGCCTCCGTTCCTGTGAGAATGTGTCAGAAACCTGCAGAATCTTGGGGTATAGTCCCGAACCTCTCAAGTGATCATAGCCAAAGTTCCTCCGGTCATGCGCTGTGAGGAAGTGAAGTGGAGGCGAAACCTCGGCCTCGTGCAGTTGTTCCCAGTCGTCAATTTCGAAAGAGGGCTTGCTGAGCTGGGCAAATTGAGACAAAGCAGGCTCGACGGGTAGACCAAAGTACAACATGGCGAACTTGGTGGCCAAAGAGGGGAAATGGCCCTTGAAACGTCCCGCAAGCAGGGCGCGATATCGCCTGGTGCTGTCCTCCTGGCATTCTCTCAAACTGCGAGGTTCCACGGCAGGAAGAAATAGCTTCCTCTCGTGAGGCGTAAAGTGATCATCCAAGACCTGCTTAATGGTGAGAGTCGGTCGATCGAGCATGCGTCTGAAAGTGTACTCGACCTCCTTCCAAGCGGCGTCAGTCGGCTTGATGAGAGGATTGTATCGTTTGGTTGGGTCAGGCACTAGTTTGTTTAGGTCCGACATGGTGAGAGAAGTACGAGATGAACAAAAGAGAAGGTAGCCCAGGAAACAAGGTTGACAAACAAGAGAAGATGGGAAAGAGAGTGAAAACAGAAGAGATATGTGTTGGCAGAACAAGCGCTGATGAGGGTTGACAAGAAAGATGGAAGCATATGAATGAAATCACCACAAAAAGATATGCCCAAGTCGACTTGAAGCAATCAAGGGAGACGGATTGCATTGGAAGAAGCTTTGAACATCCAAAGATGTCCATGCATCGACTTTTCTTTGATCCTTTACGCATTGTTGTTGAAATCTTGGTGTTACCACCGCGTTCAAAGGGAGGGGAAACGATCATTTCAAGATGTTTCGAGACGAGTGGTAGCGAAAACACTCGACTCAGTGATTCTCATGACTGGTCAATCGCTGGTGAAACCACGGCCGAGGTGGCAGATGTCGAGCTTCCCGCAGCGATGGATGTCGCGTTATCAAAAGCTCTACAAACGATATCCGTAGACATCGAAGGGTTTGGGTCCTATGATGAAATACCGGAACTAGCAGCCGTTGACACGACAGCCACAGAAAACGGCACCGAGAAGTCTATAATGGCTCTCAAAAAAGAAAACCGTTTCCGGTTCCAGTTCATTTCAAAATAATTCTATTGTCCCATGACATTCAAGATTCGAGGACGCGAAGAAGCATGGGCTTTCTTGGCTGTGTCTCAACCCTCTCGGTGGGTTGAACAAAGCCGGGCCGGTCGGGCGGCATTGTTTCTCGCGACCGGAAACGGACGCGAACAATCTGCCAATTGTCGATTCATCCCACAGACACGGGACGTATTATGAAGAATTTATGGTGGGAGAAGGATCGAGACTCCGGGATGCTGTTGGAAACGGATCAGCCTCCTCAGGCAAGACCGAGCACAGGAACGTTGATCCTGAATGAAAGCCGGACATGAAAATGGGAGAAGACAGTGTTAGCCAGGGTGCATTTCGTACTTCACACGTGGCGCTTCCCCTTTCCCTAAAAAGTTGCCAGAGGAATACGGACCCTTCGTGCGTCTCAACAGACATCCATTCATCAGCTGACTGTTCGGGCCACTCTTTGCCGACTCGTTCTCTTACTGCCTCCCTCTTGATGGCGTCGACATTGAATGCGCGACCAGTAGCTCGCCATTTCATGTTAGAGTATGGGGTAACTTTTCCGAGCGGTATGTTTTTTCAACTGTTCAACTACCTATTGAACGACTCGGAAAACTTGCCCCAACAACCACAACACATCAAGGTAGGTAATTGTTAGCGTAGTGGGCTGGCTGCCCACATCTCCGCATCACCTCGGGCGGGCGACTCCAGGCCGAACCTTATGGGGACCCCACGTTTCTGTCACAGCCCACTCGTCAATGATCAGATTCCATTGACAGCTGTTCGGCCTACAACTGGCTTGTCGTAGCAGAAGTTTCCAGAGGTCATGCGTTGCTGCGCTTACGTCTTCCTCGAGAGGAGACGCGCCCAGAGCCCCGAACCGGCGGGCGTCGAGAACCTTTTATGTTCGTGAATACATGTCCGACTGGCTCCTCTCAGTTCTGAGGGTCGTACTTCTTAACATTCCCCTCTGGCAACAGCGGAGAGAAGTGCGGGGTTCGCCATCCAACCAACAAAGCAGCCATCGTCGCTCACGTTCTGACCTCCGGTCGACGCAGAGCTGGGATCCATACTTACTGCCGGTGGGAGACTATTTCTGCCATACGCCCTGCTGCTTACCGTGTTGTCAACAAGTTGCAATCTACCTAGACACTCGAATTTAGTTCAAGACCCCCTCTTCAGCTCTTGCATTGTATCGCCTTGCGTGAAGCCCAAGCCCATTTCTTCTGTCTCCTGTCTGATCTCTGCCCTCTCCACACATACCTTTATGATGGCTTCTGAGTCCCTGTTGAGTAGCTTGAGGTCCGCAAGCCAGGTCGACTGCGACACTCTTGATGTGGAAGGTAACGATCATGCACGAATCCTCGTCTTCTCGCGCATCATAGTAATGACCTCTCTGCAGTTGCCAAAGAGCTAGGCCCTTTCGTGGACTGCACCTCCAACCAGGCCATCGCGTTCAATGAGCTGACCAAGCTCACCCCTGACGGTAAGCTCTACCACGAGCAGCTCATTCGAGATGCTGCCAAAGACGCACAGAGCTGGGCGAAAGAAACCTGGTCAGACGTTGACCCGGTTCTTCTCGCCGTTGAGATCATGGTATGTAACCAGGAGCCAGACGAGGACATCCCATCAGGTTCACTAACACGCTCAGATGGTCAGACTGTCGCTGCAGTTTGCCCCCTATTTGACGGGCTACTTCCATGTTCAGACCAACACACACTTCTCTTACTCGGTTGAGAAGACTCGCTATAATGCCGAGAGTACGTTTTTTCCTCAGTGGTGGCTGATGGGCCTAAATCTGACACAGCGTGCAGGAATTGTCGAAATGTTCAAGAAGATCGACCCCAGCTTTGATGTCAAGCGGGTATGCATCAAGATTCCCTCTTCCTGGGAAGGCATTGCCGCATGCAGGATCCTCGAGCAAAAAGGCATCGCCACCCTGGCAACAACCATGTTTTGTATGGAACAAGCTGCCCTTGCCGCTGATGCCGGCTGCACATACATCGCTCCCTACGTCAATGAGCTCAAAGTGCACTTTGTCCCCGGGTGAGTCTTTCCCATTGTCTCGTGCTCATTCCATATAAACAGAGTTTTTGACTTGATTTTCAGGTATGTTGACGAGAACAAGGCCTTCAACTTCTGCAGAACCGCCCAGGCATACTATATCGAGAAGAAGGCGAAGACGCAAGTGCTTGCCGCCAGTCTGACTTCAGTAGCTGAAGTCATGCAGCTCGCGGGCATCCAGCACGTGACTGTATCACCGCCCTTGCTCCGGGGTTTGGCGGCTCAGTCGGCTTCGACGTCGACCGAGAAGGTCGGCGGCTACTTTGCTGCAGGCCCTGACAAGAAGTGGACTACCGACTTCGAGGTGGCGTTGAAGGACGAGAGCGCGTGGCGCCTTGCCTTCACGCGTAGTGGAAATGGAAAGTACGAGGAGAAACTTATACAGGCGATCAACATCTTCTCGGACAAGCAAGATGAGCTCGAGGAGCTCGCCAGTCGATACTTGTAAGTTCCAGGATCAATGATAAACTGGACTCGGGCTGCATCCGATTAGCTATGCAGGAGCTAGCTAGACGTACTCAACCCAATTGATACATGTCTCACTTCCCCAGCATCAGCATATTTGCGCCGACTCTTGGTTGCAACTGTAACAGCGAGTTTAACTGGGAAGACTTGAGATTAGCTCATACGCCAGTATTTTACCTCAAGTAAGCCTCATGTTGGACAACGGTTTATGCGACGCGGTCTTGTCAGGTGAAAGACGCCACGACCTTCCAGCATTCGCACAAGCGGAAGAGGGACACACGACTTGTGATAAGAAGTCGCTTGCGATTGGCTTGCATCGCCACTCGGGTGCGTCAACCCCTGCCCTTTCAGAGATACCCCGATAACCCTCACCCTGTTATCAGTGAATCCTTAGACCTGGGCTTCATATCTTACCCCAACCACTCGGTAAGATAATCGACTCTCCCCCATTGCCGAGCTGAAAGCTGTCGATTGTGTGACCATGCTGCCATCGACAGCAGGCGGACCTGGCCGGCCCCAAATCTGCATAGGTAGGTCTGTCGGGAGGAATTGGTTCGCTGCGGAGGGGTTACATCGCACCGAGCTGCTTGCGGACTACATAGAGTCGGCCATGTCTCACTTTCAGCAAAAAGTCGCTGCCACGCCACCATTAAGAAGGGCCGCTAGAAGGTAGTTAAGATAAGATTAATTGCTTCTCGGCTCCGGATCTGTTTCTCTCTCGGACATCCTCTCTTCGACGTTTCGCCCGGACCTTGCCTTTCGTGTTTTACCTCATGATCGTGTGCAGCTGCATCTGAATTGGATGAGGTGCATACGACTAAAAGCTCGGCACACCATCATATTTTGACCAAAAAACTGACGGCCACGATGCGGGGTTACGGAAAAGATGAAGTGAAGCGGCGATGCACTTCACTACGGGCATGGGAGCTTCCCAAGCACCCTAGCACCATTGCTCCTGATGGGGTCTGGGTAAGGACTCAGATTGAGAAGAAAGAAAAATGTAGCCCTAGCTTACGTTGTGACAGTCCAACTCCGACATGGACCCGGTTCCGTTGGAGCAACAGACATGGAGCATATGGACGATTCTGGCTTATTGGAGTTCAGACCTGATGAATCTGTCGACATTGCAAACAGCAGGAAGTATCCTGGCTGTCGGATTGAGCTGGAGAGAGTAAGTCGCAGTCAGGCGTGACTACATTTGAGGGGAGTGCTTACTCGGTGTAGAGCTATCCCTGCCATGGCGGTCGGAACCTTTGCCATTGCCATAGCCATGGTTCTCAACGGTGCTATTGGAAGTAGACTTCATGTCCCATTTTCAGTAATAGCCACGGGGAGTTTTGGGTTCTACTTCCGCTACTTCGCCATCGTCAGTCGCGCTATTCTGGCCATGTTCTGGTTCGGCGTTCAGTGTGCCAATGGCTCTTATTGTCTCACAATCATGCTGAGCGCCATGGCACCTTCCTATGCGAGGATCCCAAATACACTGCCAGAGTCCGCCGGTATTACATCGATGGGAATGTGCTCGTAAGCGTTGACGAGTTTGCCACCGGCCGTTGACTATTAGCTGACCTCCATCCAAGTTTCTTCCTCTTTTGGGTTCTCCAGCTCCCTCTCCTACTCATTCACCCGACGAAGCTCCGGCCCTTGTTCTACGTCAAGCTTATCGCAGCCCCTGCCGTAGTTCTTGGTACGATGGGATGGGCAGTTAAGAAAGCAGGCGGTGGCGGAGATATCTTCAAGTTGGAGCCAGAAGTGCCTTCGGGTACGCCTCAATACGCTTGGTTGTGGCTGTCCTGCATGTCGAGCGTGACGGGGCAGTGGGCCACCATGGGCGTCAACATCCCCGACTTTTTGCGTTATTCCAAGAGCCCCAATGGCCAGCTCGTGCAACTACCGTTTGTCCCTCTCGTGTTTACACTCTGCGGGACTCTCGGTATCATCACGACATCAGCAACAAAGGTGTTTGTGGGCGAGTACCTCTGGAATCCGCTTGACATTGTCAGTCTCTGGCTTGCCAATGGATCCGGAGGCCGAGCTGCTGCCTTCTTTGCGGCGTTAGCATGGTTCATTGCCACTGTCGGAACAAACATCACAGCGAACTCCATCAGTGCTGCGAATGATCTGACAGTCATGTTCCCCCGCTACTTGAACATTAAGAGGGGTTGCATGGTCGCAGCAGTGATTGGCGGCTGGGTTCTGGTCCCGTGGAAAATCCTCAGCTCGGCGCAGACATTCCTGAACTTCATGGGCGCCTATGCTGTCTTTCTTGCCCCCATCAGCGGCATCATGGCGGCAGACTTTTGGCTCGTCAAGAAGCAGCGATACGACCTGCCTGGTGGGTACATTCGGATTCGAGGCATTACTGACAACGAGACTGACACGTTTGATGCGCAGGGCTGTACGATCCCCACGGCCGCTACCGTTTCGATGCGGGCGTTAATTGGAGAGCGCTTGTTGCCTTTATCGTTCCTGTAGCGCCTTCGTTGCCGGGCATGGCACTGGCTATCAGCGGCTACCCGGCAGTCAAGATCTCAGACGGTGCACAGCATCTGTACAGCTTCGACTGGCTTTTTGGCTTCGTTGTGTCAATCTTTTTATATACGACACTCAGCTGGCTTGTGCCGGCGAGGGAGTCTCTCATACCGCAGACGATTTGGGTGCGGGAGGGCATGGATATCGAGGGCACTCAGGGCAGTGATGTTGAGACTCCGAAAGACAAGACTCCCGAAAAGGTTCAAGCTGCAGCTCGGGATGGCCACCAGACTCCAGATTCCAAGGTTCTTTGAGCAGGAAATCGACTTGACGCCTTGTTGAAAACTTCTGCCATGTCACATAGCGAACGAATACCCCTTCTGTCTAGAAGCTGTACTTTACAGCAGCCAGCTGCAGCTTAGTATGAAGAACAACGCCGTCGACATCGACTGATATCGACTGATCGCCGAAGATTCCGTCAATGCAACCAAGGCAATTAAAATGCACTTCGATTAGAGTTGCGGGGAGAATATGATATGGACCTAGCGCTGCAGTGGTTGGACGTGGCCACAGACAGCTTCGGTTGCTATCGCCGACTCAGTTATTCGCCGACTCACGAGGGCCCGGGATTGAGGGTTGAGACGTATCGGGGCGGGCTGCGACGGTCTTCTTCGGCGACCACGTGGGTGATTTTGCGGCAACCATCGGCGTCTTCCACCATTTGCTACAGAAGCCAAGTCTTGTAATGATGCACGGGCAGCTCAGATGCGAGTCTATGGTCGGTTTAAGAGTGGGAAAGAGCCAATGTCAGAACCCCGAATTCATCGCTTTTCTTGTTTCTGCTGGAGAGAAAAGAGCACACCCGGGCACACACACTCATACTCTGAAGGAGACTCCACGTCCGGCACAGTGTACGGATACCTTAGTGTACCTAGGTACCTTACGTACTCACTCCACACGTGCACGGCCCCACTGGACGCCGACTGCACAACTCAACGCACAGTCCATCTGCACAATCCATCACCATTATGCAGACGACCTGATTTATGAACAGCTCGCCTCCCCCCCCACCCTCAGACTTTTCCCTCACCCTCCAAGAGCAATCACGCCATCGCCCTTGTCAGTCACCTCATCGTCCAAGCTCCACACCAGAGCCGCGCCCTCGACGTCGTCGACCCAAAAGAAGCCCATCTCGGCCACTCACAACGCCATCTATCCCAATGCAAGCGCCGCGGCGTCTATTTAGCGAGCTTTTACAGCTCTCGACAAAGCGGCCCGTCCCTTTTCGACTGCTACACGCCCCGGCCACCTCTCTGGCTGGTCCTCTTGCCGCTCCTCGTCCTCAGGGTTCCCTCCATCCTCGACTCTTGCACGCCTCTCCTTGCTCTAGACACACCCAGCCGACAACGGTCTCCTCCTCGACGCCTCTCACAGGTGGTACCGCTGCTCAGGCACAAGAGAGGCAGCGGCCTCAGCATAACAGTGGCCCGGGTGGCCCAGGGGGCCCAGGGAACCGTCCCCCACGCCTCATCAGGGTTAGGACTCTGCTCGCTAGCGGTGGGCTGCTGTCCTTCTTCATTGGCCTCTCGGAGCCCTTCCATGTACCCCACGAAGATGATGTCGATACTTCCGGCCCGGCAGACTCGACCGATGACCGCGATCCGTCCCTCCCTCGCTTCCGGCTGAACGAGGTCCGGAAGCACGACGCAAAGTCCGGCAGCCCGTGGGTTACACAAGGCGATAAGGTCTATGATATTACCGAATGGGTCGGAGCCCATCCCGGTGGCGAGGTCATCCTCCGTGCCGCCGGCGGCAGCATTGATCCCTACTGGGACATTTTCACTATTCACAAGTCGCCCCACGTCTACGAGATCCTCAACCAGTATCTGATTGGCTTTATCGATAATGCCGACCTGATTGATGGCAAGCCTGCCACACAATCGATTGAGGACCCTTTCCAACACGATCCCAGCCGTGACCCAAGACTCATCACACTTACTCCCAAGCCTCGCAATGCCGAAACGCCTTTGGAGGGCCTGGCTGACAGCTATCTCACCCCCAATGAGCTCTTCTACGTGCGTAACCACATGTGGGTGCCCGAGGTCGACGACACCTCGGATTACACCCTTAAGATCGAGCTGCTCGACGGAACCATCAAGGAGTACACCCTCGATGATCTCAAGACCAAGTTCAAGCCTTCAACCATCGTAGCGGTTCTTCAGTGCTCGGGCAACCGCCGAAGTGACATGACGCGCAACGCTAAAAAGACAAACGGTCTTCAATGGAATGTCGGTGCCATCTCTTGCGCTGAATGGCAGGGTGTGAAGCTCTCCGATGTTCTCGCCGACGCTGGCGTCCCCATTCTGGAAACAATGGCTGGCGATACGGAAGCCAAGCATGTCCAATTCATGGCTCTCGAGGCCTACGGCGCGTCAATCCCCATTGAGTCTGCCCTGGACCCCCGTGGCGATGTTCTTCTTGCCTATTCGATGAATGGAAAGCCGTTGCCAAGGGACCATGGCTACCCCCTCCGCGCACTCGTGCCTGGCCATGTCGCAGCTCGCTCTGTCAAATGGTTGAGCCATATCACGGTGTCAGATGAGGAGAGCCACAGCCAGTGGCAGCGCAAGGATTACAAATGCTTCGGACCCAACGAAACGAAGCCGGACTGGGACAGCGCAGCCCCCATCCAGGAAATGCCCATCACCAGCGCCATAACAACCGTTAGACTGGGTGACTGGAAGAGTGGCACCAATGACGCCGAGACCGCTGGCCGAGAGGCTTCGCTGAAAGGATACGCCTACTCGGGCGGCGGGCGCAGAATCGTCCGCGTCGACGTGAGCCTTGATAACGGCAAGACATGGGACCAGGCGGAGCTCCTTGACGAGCCTGAGACTGCGCCCAAAGCCGGCCACAAGTCTTGGGCGTGGAAGCGCTGGAGATACGATGGCGTTGTTCCTCTGGGCGAACTGGGCGAAAACGGCAAGAAGTGCACAACGATGCTGGTCAAGGCTACAGATGAGTCGTACAACTGTCAGCCAGAGAGTTATGCGGCCATTTATAACCAGCGCGGCAACTTGGCCAACGCCTGGCATCGTCTCAGAGTTTGCTCAGACTGTGCCAAGGGAGCTTTGATTACTACGAGATGAGACTTTGATTATGCAAGAGGAGGAGGAAGAACGACAAAGAGGAGAGACGTTGTTGTATTTGAGCCGGCACGTTTTGTTTGTACCAGGGGTTTGGCGTATTTCGGAGCACCAACAGCGAGGCATGTTGCTGTTATTCGTTTCCTCCATGTGGTATTTGCTGCCATTAGCGATTGCAGTGGTTTCTTCTTCTTTTCTTATTCATCATCAGAACAGCCAGTCGTAGATTACAAGCACGCAAGATCGAACTCGCATACCTTAATTGGCGTAACGTTCAACAAAAAGTTCAATTCGCAAATGGAGCATTAATTCAATTGCTAAAGATGTACAGCATGGCAAGCGCTCTTGCCCTGAGATGCCCTTCGCATCATGCCCAAAACAGGCCTCTGCCGTCGTCTATTCTCTAGAAACCCTTCCCGACTTAGAAGTACATTGTATGCGCCGCTTAGCAGAATACTTAGTCCTCGTCCTCCTCCTCGTTGTCGGTGAAGTACTCGAACTCGCCTGGCACTGTCGCCTCCTCGTCGCCCTCACCGTCCTCATCAACGGCGGTAAGAACTCCTGCAGCCGCCGCCGCACCACTTCCTTCCGTCGCGCCAGCAAGATCACCTCTCCTCTGGCGGCCCAGCAACTCGCTAAGCTCGTTGAGCGAGCGGAGATCACCGCCAGCGCCAGCCCTAAGGGCCTGGGAGATGATGTTCTGCTGCTGCCTAGGCGTCAGGCCTGCCGATGAGCCACCGGCGTTACTTTGGCCAGCGACGGGGGCCTTCTCCGTCGTCACCTTCTTGAGTTTCTCCTCCATCAGAGACTTCTCCTCGTCAGGTTGGGTATCCTGCAACAGCAAAGGTCCACCAGTTGGCTACGGATAGTTAGCGCCTTGTCTTCCTTATTGTATTGGAAAGGGGATTACTGTACCTTCTTGACCGGCTTGTAACGGCCGGCAGGGAAGCTGATAAACTTGAGCTGACCGGGCAGCACACGCGACATGTTTTCCATGTCGTAGCCAACCTTCTCCTTCTCTGCCTTCTTCTTAGTGTCTGCCGGAGGAGCAGAGGCCTCCTTGTCAGTCACCTCGCCCTCCTTCTTGTCCTTGGCCTCTTCCTTCTTCTCATCCACCTCCATCTTGTCGGAAACGGTGGGCTTAGCAGACGAGTCAATGTCCATGCTTTCCCGGCGCTGGGCACGCTCCTTCTTCTGGGCTCTTCGCTTGGCTTGCGCGGTGGTGGAGAGGACAGCGGTGGCTACCATCGTGGGACCCTCCTCGGTCTTGACCTCCTGCTCAGGGGGATAGTCAAATAAGCTGGGGCGAGTAGCGCAATGGAACTTGAAGCTGGGGATCTCGAGCTCGTGGTCCAGGCCGATGATGGAGGTGGGAGAGAATGCCAAAGAGAGGAAGTGAGTGAAGGGGAACCAGTACCAGTACTGGGTGAAGACCGCCATGCCCACGATGCCGGCCATGTTGAGGTTACCGGTCTGAGTCTGAAGACCGATAGTGCAGTTGCGGCCACCAGCATCAATGATGCCCAGGGCGAGCGAGGCACCAAACTTGGTCATGGCGTCTTCATGACGGTCACCGACAACCTTCTTCAGAGTCTTGCGAATGGAGGCGACCTTGGGGTTCATCACCTCGTTCTGCTGGATCATGATCATGGCAAGGGAGATGAGAGCACCCTGGCGAACGAAGTCGGTAGGATCCTTCATCATCGGCTCAAGCAGATCAATGGCCTCGTCGAGACCAGTGCCCGCGCAGGAGATACCCAGAGCCATGGCAGATCCGTAACGGACGTGGGGGTTGTAAGACTCAGAGAGGAGCTCGACCATGCGGGGCACGCTGCCGGGCTTGCGGAACAGGATGAATCCCAAGCTCATGACAGCAACACGGCGGACGTCGTCGTTGACGTCGCTAACAGCGATGTGCAGCAGCTTGCGAATGGCCTTGTTGCTGCCGGTACCGCAGTACGCGAGGGCAACTGTCATGATACCTCCGTATCTGAGGGTCGGATCGGGGTCGTTGAGCAGACCTTCAATCATGGCGTCGGCGCCCTCTTGGCGGCCATACATGATGAGAGCCATGCCGATGGCAAGGCCACGAACAATCTTCTCGTGGGTCGTCTCATGAGCATACGTGATCATGTCCTCCAGAGCACGCACGTTGCCTGTGCCCAGCATGATGAGACCCATGGCAAGACCAACGGCCTCACCATTCAATGCAGAGTCCGTGAAGAGGACAGTTCGCAGGTTATCGAAAATCTCCTCAGAGCCGGTGGCCATGCCAGCAATGCCCAAACCAAGGGCACCACCGTGTTGAATGACTTCCTCCTCTGCAGATGTGAATTGCGTCTTGAGGTACTCGAGGGCATCGGCGCCGTGGTTGGCGTGAATCAAACCATAGGCGTACAGCGCACCACCCTGGCTAAAGATGGAGCCGCTGCTCAAGCCGCTCTGGCGAGGCAGATACGGCTCCAGAAGCTTCCTAGACTGGGTGAGGTTGCCGCGGTGGATGACTCCGAGAGCAGCGGTGGCTGTGAACTTAGACCAGTTAACTGCCTTACCAAGCCACTCGAGATTATCGCGGAAGAACTTGTCGTTCGTGGTACCCTGGTTCATGAAGGCGTTGCAGAAGGTGACGGCAGTATGGAAAATAGAGTTTCTGCCCTCCAAGCTATCGCGGACCTTGTTCAGGATGCTCAAGTCGGTTCGGTTATTCCTGTAGAGGAACTCGAGGTTCAGCTGGATGGTCTTGCTGCCGTCGAGAATAGAACGAATGTTCTTGTAGACCTTAGCAAGGTCGTCCGAGACCTCCTCCTCAGATGACTGCTGGTTTTCGAGAAGAGGCTCCTCCTCGGTAGCATCACTGGCAGGTGGCTTGGCAGGCTCTCCAGAGGGCAGAGAGTTGATGATCTTGCCCAAGAATTCCTGAGTGCCGTTGTCGTACAGGTCAAAGGCGATCTGGTAAGCATTGGCAATCGAGTTGGGGCCACCATCTGTGACGAGCTGCTTAAGCATGCGCGACGCCTCTTCGTCTGAGCTGAGGTAAACGACGCACTTGGCGATAGCGAAGTAGTCGGGGTTGGGAATTTCGTTGAGGAGATCGAGGATAAGACGCAGAATCTCGGTGCGGAAGCTGCGCTCCTGAACAATGTCCATGCAGATGCTCAGGGCGTACTCCATCAGCTCCTCTGCGGGACCTTGGCCGTCCGTGGACTTGCCCTTGGACTTCTTCTCATCCTCGCTTGCCCGCTTAATGACGCGGCGAAGGACCTCCAGGTTCTTGGCCTCAACAGCAATGCCGACGACCTGACGGTATCGGCCATCCTTGAGGCAGGCCTCAAAGAGACGCTCGATGATGCGCTGAAGAGCGAGCTGTGTAGCCTGGTCGTTGATGGGGGCGATGGAACCGGAACGACCCTCCTTGACGGGCTGGAATGTGGGATCGAGGATGGTGTTATCGGTCGAAACTCTGGAAAGGAGCGACTTGGAGGGGAGAGTCGTCTGAGAGAAGGGCGTCGTGGGAGAGATGAGGGCTGAGCCGTCAGCGGCGCCGCTCGCAAAGGTCGTCGCAAGAGCGGGGAGGGAGTTGTCGTTCTTGGGAGACTTGGGGGCGGTGTGCTGCGCGGAAGAAGCGGCGATGTACTGATCGATACACTTGGAGATGATGGTCTCCTCGAATTCGCCGGGAGCATCGAGCTTGAAGAGGTCGCCGGCAGCCAGGGCGAAAGTCATGCTCTCATTGTAAGCCTGGAGATGGTAGTAAACCTTGGCGAGAACAAGAGCGGCGAGCTGCCGTTGGGGGAAGGTGTCGTCTTCGTAGAGAGCCTCGCTGGAGGGATGATTAGCATTTTGGTTAAGAGCAGCCCCGCGGGAAAACAATGGAAGGCGGGCTTACATCTGGCTCAGAGCACCGGCAACCTCAGTCCAGACGGTGTCGATATCATCGTTGAGAGTCTGGAGGGCGAAGACCTTGAGGTCGTGCTCCTCGTCGGCCAGGAAGCCCAGCACTCCGGTAGCTGATACCAGGCCAGGCATTTTGGATGTTGGCCTCTGGGACGGAGCTCGAGCTAAGCTGTGGCGGGAAGATGTGCGACCGATAGGGTTAATCGTAGACGTTCGGTCGGTTCTTCAATACGCAGTCAGTCGGACTGAATTGAGTAGGTTGGATGATTATTGGAGTAGTGGTGATGGCAGCTCCGGGGAGACGGTTTGGTGATGGAAAGAAGGACGTCGAAAGCAATGCGCGAATGCAGCCAGCCAGCATCCACGTCAGGCAGGTCTGCCTGCCTCGCCTTGCCCCAGAGCCGTCTCTCTGACCCTTGCAGCACCAGTCGGCAGCGCCAATAGCAGCAAACAGCAACATGCACGGACCAGCTTTTGGATGAGTCAGCATTCCCAAAGCTGCGAAAGCTGCACCCGGATTTCTCGACTGGCCCTGATGAGGTAAGCAGCTGCAGTCAGATCTCTTTGAGCCCCGAAAGTCGGTTATCTGCGATATCAGCTAGCATATGCACTTAAAGTGCTGAGCGTCATGCTTACAACATTCAGTGGTTATATCGTAATGAAGTACGTGTACCTACCCTGCAGCTCTGCACACATTGGATTGCAAGAGACCGGGCACACAGCGGTGCAGTGAGTGACCTCACTTGCTGCGGCACACCCCGCCAATTGTGATGTGACCGGGACTGAAGCTCCCCGCTTCCACGGACCGAGGAACACCCAGTCCAGCTCACCTGAGTTCCACGCATCTAGCCTTGACAACAGTGATCACGAATTCAGAGTGCTTCTTTGCGTTTCTGATCATACGCCTCCAGCCAACACCTGATTGCGCTTTCTGCTACGAGAGTTTTACAGTATGAGCTCAGAACAGAATCCGAGTCTCCTGCTCCTGCCAGTCCCACCCCGGCCGCCATCCCGCGCATCACTCAATGCCGCCTACCGGCCCTCATTACAAGCCGTTTTCTCCAAGATCAAGCATCCGGCCCGGTCAGCTACGCTGATTGTGGCTGTGGTATGTCCCGTCTTGCGCGGTGCATCACCGAAAACGAAATCGTTGTCATGGGCCGCCGCACAGTCTCTGGTGGCCGGTATCTACAGCCTCATTGCTGTCGTTTGTGCCGAGCAGTCCATTGCCACGGACGTTAATGGAGGAGCGGGCTCTATCGATGCGCGAGTTGTTTTGGTCGACCATGACGCCAATAGGCGGTTTGCATCAGACTTTGTGGCCGCCATCGAGCCCAATAACACGACTGTCGTCGACCTTCCAACCTTCGCATCTGCTTACCACCCCTGGAGCTACATATTTCATGTGAATAGCGAGCACGGATACCGTACGCTGTCATCATATCTCAAATTTGCCGAAGGCAGACAGACCATCCTCCAATCTCAACTAGTTGTTGTTGAGGCTGGTCTTAGCATGAACGTCGAAGGCGAGGGAGCCGGCAGCACGGAAGCATCTCCTCTGTACCCAGTGGTCTGCCTAGGCGGCACATTTGACCATCTCCATCCAGGTCACAAGCTGATGCTCATGGCTGCAGTTCTCCTGCTCAGGGTTCCCGACAAAGACTCGGCATCCAGTTGCAAGCTTGTGCTGGGCATCACGGGCGATGAAATGCTCAAGAATAAGAAATACGGCGAGCTGGTGCAGACGTGGGATGACCGTGCCAGGTATACTCTTGACTTCCTGGCCTCTCTTCTCGAGCTGGACAAGAGCGGTTGGAAGAAGAGGTCTGGTCCGGTATCGACAGTGGAAACCAAGCCTGGCCATCTCGAGGCGAAGTTCCGCAACGACACTATTGTCGTCGAATGCGTTGAATTTCAGGATGTCTATGGCCCCACGATCTCCATGGCGGAGATTGAAGCACTCGTGGTCTCTGGAGAGACGCGCTCAGGCGGCAAGGCAGTCAACGACAAGCGGGTTAGTCTCGGGATGAAGCCATTGGAAACATACGAAGTCGACGTGCTCGACGCGCGGGATCTTGGCGACGAGACAGCCAAAACGGACGACTTTACCAATAAGATCAGCAGTACGGCTATTCGACAACAGAAGGCCGAGGCAGCGGCAGCGACAGCGGCAGCAAAGTCAAGCTTGTGAGGAACAGAGAACAACTTTGCGAGCTTAATGAAAGTCACGATAAATGATGCACAGCACCGGAGATTTTGAGAACGCGTGAAAGGAGAGGGCAGTACGTACGAAGGACCGCTCAGCGTCGACGCGCCAGGCGTCAGATTGATGAGGCTGACGCGCAGAAGTGCAATGGACGTGCAGCTTTCAATATGAACATTGGCACTCAAGGCATCGATCCTATCAGGATCAGCGTCGTATCTGGGCCATGGTAAGATAGGGTGAGGGTGCATTGGGGTGGACGGCAGTTGAGATGCAAGGATATGGTGCTCGTGAGGTCCGAGGAGGCTGGGCGATGGTTGGCGTTGGTTGTACTTTGTACTCGCATCAGTAAGGTAATAGGAGGAAGCCATTCGCATCGCGATTCAATATCCGTGTATTCGTGGTCGTGTGTATGAATAGGTACAGTAGTCATTCGCAGTGAAGACGGAAGGCCAATGCTACCCCTGAGGATGAGGCGGTCCAGAAGGGAAACAGGTTCGCCAACCCTGGCTGGAGCTGGCTGTCAGAAGTCAGAAAAGCCTGGGTGACTGACGACGCGATTTGACTGTGACAGTGGAAGGGGGCAGAAAAGTGGAAGACACGATCAGACCCTCAGTTCCAGTTGCAGTTCCAGCATGAGTGACACTGAGTGTCTGGCGCCATCGACGCGACCCACACACGTCTAGCACAGCCCCGATTAGTACATGTAAGTATCTTTGGGCGGTAAATTGTGAGTGGCAATACATGCTCAGTACAGACAGGCGCCCTTCAGCCGTCGAGAGCGCGTGCCTCAATCTCACAACCCTCCACTCTGCCAACACCGCAACGTGGAGCTGGCCGAAGGAGAGACAGGGGAGAGAGAAAATAAAAAAAATAAAATCCCCGACAGGCCGGGCTCGAGCAACGCACCGTGGCACAGGACATGGACATGTTCATGAAGCTGCGAAACGAGACAAGGCTGTGCAGCCCACTGGAAGAGCTCTGTGCCAGCCTCCAAGATACTTGCCTACCTTCCATTGCCTACCTTAAGGTACCTACTTATGGGTTACTGCCCAGGTTACAGTGGATGGAATAACAGAAGAAGCTTCCATGATGAAGCTCTATGTAAAGCCCCTAAATCAAATAGCATCTGCCTAAACACCATGAAAAGCTAAATCACCCAGCCGTCATCTGCAACGAGCAACACCTTGTGCTCTCTGCATGCTCAAAGGGACCTGGAGCTTCAAAGTTCCTAGCTACTACCTAAGGTAGGTAAGGTACCTACTTGCCAGGGCGCTCCCAAAGTACCTTTAGTGTGCCCGGTCTTGAAAAGTAAGATACCTGCTTACCTAGGTAGGTAGGTAGGTACCTAGGCAGGGCAGCCTTATTAGCACCTCACTCACTGAGGGCAGTGAGAGAAAGAGAGCACGGTGGGGACTTTCATGACTGAGAGAAGCCGCGAAAGACGGAAACCCTGCTGCGATCGGCGCGCGACCAATCCATTTCCATCCTTTCTTTTTGTCTCCAAATTTCCCACGCAGCTGCAACAGAGGACAAGATGTTTTCTTCCTAGCGCCCGAGATATCTCGACCTGCGACCTTGCCTTACCTTACCTTACCTGCCTTACCCAACCAACCAACCCCGAGGTACCTACCTACCTCACCACCAACCACCAACCACCATTCGCCCCAACCCAACCCGACGCCGACAGGGACCTCACGAGAGAAATCTCCCTGCTGCCATCACCACCGGGTGCGACGCCTGTTGCTCTTTGCCCTCCACCTCACTCCCCGCTCCGAAAGCCCACGCGCCGACCGCATCGCATCATCGCACGCTTCTCTCGCGCTGCTCAACTCGCCAGCCCCGAACGGATGCCGCATTGAGGACGTACACCACGTACAGAAGGAGAGAGAGAAAGAAAGAGAGGGGAGATCGCGCACCAGAGAGATTACGACGCCCAGCTCGCGACGACTCCAATCCGCAACTCGCAATCCGCATCCGCATCCACATCCGCATCTCATCCCGTTCCGTCCACCCAACGAACAAACGAAACAAACGAGCTCGATCCCGACCCCTCCCTCTCCGACCCTGTGAACCGTGTCGTTTCGTCCCTCGCCGTTTTCTTTAGCTTGTCGCCCGCCGCCCTCCATTTCGCATCGCCCCTCGAACTCTTTGCTCCAATCCGACTTGCCCTCGCCTCGCCGCGCATCCGATTCTGCTTGGTCCTGGCTTCTGTGCTGTCCAATCCGGTCCGATCCAATCTAGTCCCATCTGGTCGATCTCGTCTCGACCCCGAGCCCCAACAGCGACGCCGACGCCGACATCAACGCCTGCGACCCCGACCGCAATCATCTTTGCCGACTGATCATGCCGACGTGATGCTCAACTGCTGCCGATCCAACTTGTACCAATAAAATCGCGTCGACTCTTCAAACCTGCGTCGCGACCATCGCTCACGACCGATAACCCATCACATATCTCGCACGCCGCGCATATGAGCTGTTGGTGTTGAAAGGGCGAAGCTGAAACTTTGCGCATCCCAGCCGAAGCAGGCCGGAGCGTTGGACTGGACAAAACACCACAACACCAAGGGATACTGGCCCCATTTGCCCGTCTACGCCTTTCACTATGGATCTCAGGGCCTTGATGAATACGGCTGATGACGCCGACCGCTCCAGAGCGGCTCCTGCTGCTGCTCCCCCTCCTGCTCCTCCTCAGCAGCTTGCGCCAAAGCAGCAGCAGTATCCTCTTCAGCAGCATCCGCAACATCCTCAACACCCTCAACAGCATCCGCAGCAACACCCTCAGCAGCACCCTCAGCAGCACCCTCAGCAACACCCGCAGCAGCACCCGCAGCAGCACCCGCAGCAGCATCCTCAGCAGCCACAGCATCATCCCCAGCAGCAGACTCCGACGACACCTTCCCAGGCAGCCACCGCGTATGCGTTTAGGGAGTCTGCATACAGCCATGCCTTGCACTCTTCTCCAGGCAAGCCTCCCGCGCCCCAGGAGTATGCTGTCCATCCGCAGGCCTCGAACCCGCCTTATCCTCCTCAGTCGCCTTATCAGACTCCGGGCCCCTATCCCGGCCGCCCGGCGCCGCCACCGCTGCAGGCAGGTACTCCCGGTCCGTACACCGATGTGCGATCTCCTCAGAGCGCCTCCATGCCCGCCCCGTCCCCGTATCGTCACACTCCGACGTCTTCGGTAAGCGGGCCTGCTGGTGGCTATCCCTTTCCTCCGACCGGGCCGCCTCAAGAGGTTGCCAGCCCTGTACAACGTCACCAATACCCGCCATCCAACGCGTATCCCCCGAGAGACAGCTATTCCCAGCCTGCTGGTGCAACTCCGTCCTCTTTTCCACCCCATCCTCAGCAACTTCAGCTTCAGCAGCAGCAGCAGCAGCAGCAACAACAACAACAACAATTTGCACAGCAACAGCCGCATCCGCAACAGCAGCAGCCGCAGCCGCAGCAGCACATGCCGCAGACGCCGCCCATCGGCACCCCCGGTGGCGCCAACCCGTATATTCACCAACGCTCACAATCAACCCATTCCACCCCAACTCCTACCTCTGCACACAGCCAGCAACACCCGCAACTTCACGGTCAGGCGTATCCTCACGGCAGTCCTGTTGCGACGGCGCACCCGCCGCCCGAGTACAACCGCCAGCACTCGCAACCTCCTACCCCACTGGGCCCGCCCCAGACCGGGCCTCGACAATCTTCCTCTGCACCGAGCTTTGCGCAACCACAAAGTCCCTATCAACAAAGACTGTCCGCCTCGCACCTATCCCAAGCCACACCACCACCTCCACCACCTCGCATGCCCAATTCCCACGGCGCCCAAGAACGAAGGTCATTGTCGCATAGCGTGCACAGCGAACGCGACAGAAGCGTTAGCGTTAGCCCCAAGACCAGGGTTCCGAGTTTGCCGAGCAGCGTTGGTGGCCACACCGAACCCGAAGCGCGACCACAACCGAGTGTTGTCAACATGGTGGAACCCGAACGCGAACGCGCCGCGACGCCTGCGAAAAGGAAGCTCGCCGACCGAGATCTGAGCCCCCGAGAACTCGAGAGGAAAGAACCCCGGCCACCGCCTGCCGAGGTCAATGGAGGGCCAACAATTGCTCGCTCGCCCGTGGTTCAGCGGAAGAAGACAATACACACAGCAACTCCCGTTTGGGCGCAAACCTGGAATTCCCGAGAAAACAAGAGACTGAAGCAGGCAAATTTTGAGCTGCTCAAACGAGGGCCACCTCACATCAACGGGAAGCACGAGGCCAAACCCGCCAGCAACTCCAGTCGCCATACTTCGCCAGAGGCTGCACGATCTGTTCCGCCACCGGCGGTGCAGGAGCCCAAGCCTCAACACCATCTAGGCGCATGGGAGGAGAGCATTCTCGGAACCCGCCCATACGAGGAATTGTCCAAGCAGGTTGCAGACTTTTTGTTTAAGAACATTTCGCTTCACCCCGACTCGGGCGACATCATCGGTCGCGGCGTACAGTTCGAGATTGAGGCCAAGATGGGTCTGCTCATCGACAGAGACACGAACGAGCGCGTTGAAAAATTCATTGGCTCTGAATGCATTCTCCACGACACTGGCCGTCTGGCCTTCAAAAGCAGCATGACTGCGGTAAGCTCCATTGCGCCAGCAAAAATGACTGAGGCTAACTTTTCTCCCTACAGGCCCAACACAAAGGACTAAACGATTTCCTCAATACTCTTGTCGTCCAGACCGACCCAAGAAACCCCGATCCCAACGCTCGCGGCCGGGTACAAATCCAGTACAAACATCGACGGGAGACGGACAAGTTCATCGAGCTACCTAATTCGATGCACTCCCGTCTGCCTACGTGCATTCGCGCCCTACTTCCGCCTAGAAGACCGATCAAGGCTCGCATTACATACGATATGAAGACGAAGGAAGTGCTGGCCAAGATTGTCAAGGCTCGTGTGGCTGACCTTCACCTACACCTGCCCACGTGTCCTCTGGACTGCCGCATCAGCATCAACCTGGAAATGCCTTGGGATGGCCCGGCTGAGGAGTTGGAACGCCTAGCCGTCAGTCACGAGCAGAAGTTCCCCGATCGTAACAAGGATCGCCTCAGCTACAAGCAAAATCACTATCAGGTCGACCTGACGCAAGTGACACAGATGACGCCCGGTCCTGGGGTAAGTGGCTCAGAAAAAAGTCGATGCCGCACGCGATGCTAACCTTGTCATAGAACACCCAAAAGACCGACAGGGAACACGAACTCGAAATCGAACTGTCCCCGGATATTGTCATTGATCAACAGCGCCGTGTGATGAAAAACGAGCCTCATTCATACCCGCAATTGGTGGAGGGCTTCATCGACAACGTGCGCGTTCTTGCTCGCCGAAGTCGTGAATTTGTGTAATATTTGTATGGAAGAATCTTTTACAAGACGTTTCTTGATTTTCAGCTGGATCGGGTGGTCTGATACCAAAAAAATGGCTACGTTTGGCGTCATGGATTCAGCGGTGCATTTGCAGCCTTGGTTAGTTCATATTCGGGCCAGCATTTCTCGAGATGATCCAGAGATGCTGCTCATCCATAATTATGGCGCGCGGGCCGAGTCAATACCATCGCATTGATTACCGCGATCTAAGAAAGTCTCTCTAATCGGTGTACATATGTGGCCGGGTCTGCTGGCGTTGACGAGTCCAGCATGTGAAACATGGCGTTTTGCGGAAGTGACGGCAGACATATCAGATGCTGATGGGCATTTCTGGGCCTTTAGAACCTGAACACCTGCAATCATGGACACGGAAAGTAGAGCGTAGCTGGCGCAGGTCAGAAGACGAAACTGGGTCACGCAATCTGTGTCGCAATCTCAGGAGTGCAATTTATGGGAACCAAATCCCGCAAGGACCAAGTAATGCAGCGTTCCAAATCCAAGTCATTAACATCAGGGTATTCATCTATATAACACAATCCAGACAATTCCAACACTGTTTCTTCAGCCGCCACAACCGTCTGGCTCGTAGCAGTGACAGGCTTAGCCACATTATGCCAGCTTCTCTTCTCCCTTACCCGCAGCGCTATGTCCAACAGGCTGGATGTCCTCAGAATCAGCTCCCCGCGCGCTGTCGCCTCCATTGACATCCTTGGGAGCCACAGCGCTGCCGACAGGCGGCACATCCCGGCCCTCGGTGTCCTCGATCTCCTCCTCGAGCACGAAGTTGAGGAACATGCAGACAAAGGCGGTGATGGCGAAGCCGGTCTCCATGATGAGCACGATGGCATCGAGGAAGCCGCGCAGGCCGCGGTTGTCGCCGGCGTAGGTGAAGACGTTGTCAAAGTAGGTCGGGACGAGGGTGGCGCCGTAGCCGAGGGTCAGGCCGGCGGTCAGGATGAAGCGGTTGCGGCGGTTGAAGGGGACACCCTTTGTGATGATTGCCATTCCGGAGACGGCCACGGCGGTGAAGAGGAAGGTCGTCATGCCGCCCAGGACGGAGGAGGGGATGGCGACGAGAGAGGCGGCGAATTTGGCGAAGATACCCATGATGATGAGCGTTATACAACAGCAATATCCTGCGCTCCTGTTGGCGCAGCGGGTGAGGGCGATAACGCCGTTGTTTTGGGCGAACTGGCTCATTGGTAAGTTATTTACCTTTGATTTGAGAGAGAGGTGGAGGAAGGGGGGAGGGGGGGGGGAAGCTCACGGTGGTCATAGGGGTGATGGTCATCAAACCAGCGAGGACTCCGTTGATGCCGTCGGCCAAAACACCACCCTGGAGTCGGGATTCGAAGAGACGGCCCTCGACTTCCAGTCTCGAGACATCGCAAGTGGCTGTGATATCTCCGATGGCTTCACAGGCGCAGATGATGTAAACCGCAAGGAGAGGTCTGGAAGATGGTAAGCTAGGGCTTCCAGGGGGCCAAATGAGAAGATGGGCGCTCACAGTATAAGAGGCCCATACAGGCTTAGCTTGAAGGTGTGAACCCAGATGAAGGAGGCGGCAGGGGCGCTGTCGATGCCAGATCGGTCAAAGTATCCTGTCGCGGCTGCAATAATGCATCCTGGTAGGGGTTTAGTAACGGCTTGGGCCATGGTTTGGGTACAGCTACTCACCAACAAGGAGACCAATAATGACCGAAGTGGACTTCATGATAGGGGCACCAAATCTCTCGCAGAGAATGATCGTAAGGAACACAGAGAAGCCCAACCCGAGGTATTCGGCGGAGCCCCAGGGCAGAGCATGCGGCGCCGAGATGTTGGGGCACCTTGCGAAGAACGCAGACGCAGTCGACGGACTGGCGCAAGGCCCTGAGCCGCCCATCCAGTTCTGGAAGCCGCTCTCGACGAGGTGAATACCGATGAGCATGACTAAAAGACAGTCAGGCTTGGGTCTTGACGGCGCTTGAAGTTTTAAACCTACCAGTGGGGCCAGTGACTATGGGAGGGAAGATGCGAAGCATCACCTTGGACGGCATGAAGGAAATCAAGATTTCGATGAGAGCACAGAGGGCACTGGAACCGATGATGGCTTTACACACAAAGTCAGCGTTTGAGTGCATACAGCACTCTGGCGAAAAGACTCACCTCCGTATCCATCGGGGCACGGCAGCTTGTTGCCATCAGCGTCGGTAGGGCAGAAGCCATTGGCATACATCTGGGTAAGAGCACCCTGCGCAACAGGAATAATGGCAAACGAGATTCCCATAACGGAGAGAAGGCCGGTGCCGATATAGTAGCTGAATCGTGTAAGTGGACAATATAGTCACTGAATGGGAAACTCGGTCCTCTTACGGAGTCTTCAAAATGCGGAACCTGGTGATCTGGATTGCGGACAGGATTCCAGAGACGATCAAGGCAGTCGAAACTAGATATTGTTGCATCTCTCCCGACAGGTTGGCACCAGAAGCACCGCTGAGCAGAATGGGCGGCGTGATGATACCAGCCAACATGGCCAGGGCATGCTGAAAGCCCAGGAGAATGGCCAAGAGCGTGGGCATTTTGTCGTGGAGGCCGAAAAAGGGTGCGGACTGGCGCGACTTCCTCATGAAGGGCAGGTTCGGGCGGAAGAGGAACGCATAGTCGTAGTCGCCGATGAGGCCTTGCTTCGTGAAGAATCTGTTCTTGGCGCCGCGCAGACGATCTCCCACTGTGCGCTTTGGTGACGCCTCGGGGACGATTTGAGATGGACCTTGATCTTCATCCATCTTGCCGTCGTTTTCGGAGCCTGTCGCCGGAAGTCGATAAGCAGAACGAGGACGGGACGATCTTGAGGTGGTGTCAATGAACCAAAACCTCGAGATTGGCTTGGACTGCGGAAAAAAGGCTGGTGTGGAAAAAAACCCTCGACGATATCCACGAGCAATGACACAGAGAAAGATGTGGATCTCACTTTATATGTATATCAAAATCCGACTCAGTTACTCTGAGTGAGTGGTACGGTACCGTCAGGCAGTCTGCAATCTGCATGGGGGCGATCCTTTTAGTTGATGGTTTCGAGCAACTAGCTTCAACCGCTATCAGTGGGATAAGCCGCGCGGGACGATATGAATGGCTGGCGATAGTAAAAGAATTGTGTACCCAGAAGGGCGGGCCCGTTTCTAGCGTTAGCTGAGAGCAGCCCCCCGGAGACAAGACGCGGTCGGCAGCTCTCCCTTGTCGACCCCGTCCGGATCCATGTGAGTGAAATGCGGAAGAGAGCGTGGGTTGTGAATGACTGAGCTCTTAGTTCTGCAGCTGGGGGTGGCGAGGAACAGAGAAGGAGTTCCGGGGATACATGAGGTTCATGGCAATTCACGGGCGAGTTGATGGTAGATGAGATGGAACATCCAATGTACATGCTTGTTGCATGTGTTTGGGCTGTATGTACTTGGGGGTTCTCATTGTCGCATGGAAGTCAGCTCCGTCATCAACCAACTACATCCCCTCAAGACTCCCCCCAAAAAAACACCACTGATCCCTGGCCGCAGCTGAGAGACTACTGCAAAGTAGAGGCTCGCAGAGTGTGGGGGAACTCCCCGGCATCGCTCCCGCGTGGCACTCCAGGAGACTGCCGCCATGTTCCTCGTCCTCCCTCTCGGGCGCATCCTGCCTGGCTTCGCGGACCGAGTGCTTGGAGATGCGGCGACCTGCGAAGTGCGGGAGGCATTTGTTGGAGCAACTGACTGCAGTTGTAGTGGCCGGCGGGGGCTTGCTGGGGCTCTGAAAGTCAGTGCAGTGTCTCGGATGCCCCTGGACGGCTTAGAACTGCGTCCATCTCACCAGCCAAACTCTGTTGCTTCGAAACGGCACCAGCTTCTCTGAGATGGCCGCCGGCGACGACCTTCACCTGGAGTGAGGTGAGGTATGCGTGAGCGTTGAGAAAACTGCGCACGTTGGTTTGGAATGATCCATCATGCCACAGGGAGATTTCCAAGTCAATAGTTCCTGATAAGATCCTCGACTACTGAGCAAGAAAGAGAATGCCTCAAATGCTGGCGTTCAAGCTCATCCCATCTCTCCAAGGCGTTCTGGCTTTGGCTCATCTGATACTACTTGCGACTCCCATCGCGAACGCCGAAAGATCGTGGGCAGATGTTTTCCATCGCGACAGGTGATGGAAGCAATCCCAAGCCTTAGCAGTCATTAGCCGATCCGATCCGAGAGATAAGACAATCCAGGGTCTAGAGCCACCCAGAAGATGCACGTCAACGCTGCGCAGAGATAAGGAATCGTCCCAAACGAGTTAAGAAGGGATCCTGGGAGATAGAGGCGCTGCCGAAGACCCCGTCCCATTGGTCCATATGCTTGCCGAGACTCGGAGATGTTGTTGTTCGGCGCGGCAGGGCGGACGGGAGTGTTGGGTTTCGTCCATTTTCCGTCACTCATGCTCTGTCTGCTGTCGGCGGTCTCCGACAGAAAGCAATTCTGACCGTCGAGGGACTCACCGGGACGATGTCATTGATGTTTGTCGGCGTGGGCGGGCCATGATTGATCTTCTTACTTCTTATCTCCGATGCCGCGGGAATTCCGCGGGTTCGCCGCTTACAACACACTCATGGTCACAGAAGTTCATGTTGCTGTCGAGAGCTAATTCATCTCAGCTTCTCTGAAGTAGGTTCTGTATCATTACAGTCCTCCGACCGCATATCGCAGGCAACATCGACAGATTGGATTCGCCATCCCTGGATCATCTCGTGAACGAAGAGCCTCCCGCCCGTTTCCTCACCTCCTACATCTGCACCATAATCTATCTTTTCGTCGAAGAGCCCATCCGAGGCCATGTCTTTGATCAAACCCCTCTAAACTCCTTCATTAGCGTCTGTATTCATGAACACACAGCCGTTTATCCAGCCAATGTCTTAGACTCGTCCAGTACCAGCAGTCACGGTTGCCATTATCGAATTACCGAATGTCGTCCCTCATCCCCCTGACCACGTCCTGCTGCGATCCAAACCTTTCTCGATGGTACTCGTTCAGCTGTTGCCGCCCAAATTCCCGAACGAGACCCAGCTGCCCCTTATGCCGCCGGTCTTTCAGACAGTTGGCCAGCTCAGCTTCCGTCCTCGACACGCATTGACACAGATTAGGAGTTCCTCCAAAAGTTTCTCGGTCTTTCGGCGTGGGAAACATTATGCTAATACGCCGAACATCTTTCCAAACCGCACCAGCATATTCTCTCTCCCCCTGACGGCCAAGTGCCAGCTTGGCCAGGTTCCAGTCGACATCACCGTCACGGCTCTCGAATCGTCGAGCTACGAGGTTCAGTGTGCCCCTTTTTTGTTCCATGGCGGCTATCGTGCACGATGCTCCATCATTTCCCGACCTCCGACAGTTACATCGGTCGGGGTTGACTTCAGTGTCTTCGTCAATGTCGACTGTCACCAGCGCAAGCCTCTTGGTCTTGCGGTTTTGGGTAAAGAGGACGATCATCGGCTTCGGTGGCCGCCTGTGAACGGTTCCAGTCGTGTGCCCGCCGATACTTACGGTAACGGTATGCGTCTCGCTATTGCCTGAGCTGTTGTTCGATGGCGAGGTCGTAGTTGAAACGTTGCTTGACACGCTGAAAGTCCGGTCTTGCCGGCTATTCACTGTCGAAACTGATGGTGCGATCGCGGAAGACCATGATCTAGGAAAGATGCTGGAGGAAGGCGGGCTCGACGGCGATGTTGCTGACGGTGCCGTCGGGCTTGCAGCCGGTCTCCTCGAGTTGGACCCGCCTCCAACTGGGCGGCGTGGTATAGATATAGGTGGCCGACCACCAAAGGGGCTCATGCCGTTAACTGGTGAAAGTCTCGGAGGGCTTCGCGACAGAGATGGGGCTGCGAGCCCAGACGTATTCCACATGGAAACTGTTTCCGTAGGGCTCGTGGTAAACACGTTCGAGGAGCTGAACATGCTTCGCATGGTACTTTGTCTCGATGTCGCATCATGGGCAGTAGACGACATCGAACCTGACCTCGCGTTTTCCTTCACCGTTGCCTCATTGTTGGTTACCAGCTGGCCATCAAGCTGCTTTGGAATCCAAAACTGGACACAGGCGTCTTCGACGAGCGGTTCATCTCTACCAGAGACGACAAAGCTGACCATGGTATTGTACTGGCAGTAGTTGTCAAAAGCCTTGAATCCCGTAACTGCCTGCTGAAATTTGATGATGTCTTTGCGTCCCATGAAGGATAGCCTGGCGATCCGTTCATCTTTGCGAAGAATCATCTCCAGTACGCCAGAACTAGATGGATTTGCATACAGCGGGTTGAGGATGACAGACGTGATATCGAAATCAATCGTCTCGGCTGCAACTGTAAGCGATTATCCTGGTCTACTCAGCCAGGCTTACATACCTTGACGGCGTGCGCTCCTTACTGCTCCCTGCTCCACGCCAGTGATATTGATCCTGAATCGTCTCCCGTCTGCGCCCATTCTGCGAAGAAGCTGAAGTCGTCTCTGGACATTGGCACCGGAACCTTGGAGTGGACTTTCCATCAAGTTAGTTACATTCCAGAATGAGTGCCACGTATGGTTCAGGCCTTACATGTCAAGGACTTGTTCCATCAGAGCATCCTTCGTCACCACATCGACAAGCTGAGGCAGCTCCTTCTCAGGCCAGATATCGAGCATGTCAGACGTCAGTCCCGCAAGGCTTGGCTTAACCAAATCTTGTTTGAATCGGCCGCATTGCGTTGAAAGGCACTGCGTCTGTTAGTACCTCCTACCAACAGTCTTGGGATTTCTCAACTCACGTCCTCGAGTTCTTGGACATATGATGGCCAATGCGACACCCCAGGGACGGCCTGTTTGAGCTCAGGCGACTCGTCAATCCGCTCCTTCAACCATACGCACTTCAACAGGCTCAGGTACTGTTCCAGGCGTGGGATCTTGTTCTCAACCAGAATACCAGCAGGTGTGAAGTTAACGGTAGAACGATCGAAATGAACGACGAAGGCGTCCGTGATCTCTTTCAGACCGGGGGCCGGCTCGTCTGGGGACCGACTCTCCCAAGCCTTGAGCAGCCCATCTTTCACCAATAGTGGGATGTCAAGACTTTGCTCCTGTTGCTGGGCTTGCTGATCTAGAGCCACCTGCAGGTCCGGGACCAGGACCCCAATCAGGCGGTGCAAATCCCCATGAACAGCTGAGATGCGATCAACAAGATCATGGTGAACCCTGTGTATGTCTTCTCTGACACGACACAGCAGATCGCTGGATTTGTCAGTGTCTTCAAATGTCAGAGGGGAACAGGCGAAGCTCACATTTCGAACGGCTTCAGGACGTGAAGAACCTTGGAGTTATGTAGGGCGATTCTTGCCCGTAGGCGGTCCGCGGCTGGCGCAACCAACACATTCCACTCGATATTTCGGAGAGGACCACTATTCAGGCGATAACGATTATTGTTGTCGATCAACTCGATGCATTCTTTGAGGGTTCCCTGGTAGTCTCCGATAATCTCCCCCAGGGACGACGGGTCCCATCGCAGTGACTTGTACGACACATCTCTGCGGAGAGACTGCTCTGCCTGGCTCACCACTCGGGTGAGAATATCGAGGCTCTCAGCCAGTCCCCTGACGTCGCGGCCGAACTCCTCATATTGCTTGGCTGAGATGCCGTTAGCTTGTGTCGCCGTCTGAAGTTTTGGAATTCTCAGAGCCTCAAGTCAGCCCTACGACCACGCTTGCCGGGCGGAGGGCTGAGATGGCGCTCTCAATCAAATGAAGCACAGGCCGATCGGCCATTAGTAGGCTTATTCTGAGGTTGATGTACCCGAAACAATCCTGACGAATGGCGAACATTACGGACAAGAGCAGGACATGTGCGAAAGGGTATCGACAGAAAATGGATCGAGGAACATACTTGCGTTGTAGTCGTTGTCCCATCCAAATCTGTAGACGTCCCAACAAACTTTACTCAGATTAACAATGTCCCCGATCTGAAGAGGCCCTGCCATTGGGGGAGAGTCAGGAAAGAGATGATGAAATCAGTCTGTTTAACACGCCTTATTGAGATTGGCATTTGACGTGCGATGCTGTCAATAGGGCGTGAGCAAAGTTGAAAGCGACGACAAATAGAAACCTCAAAAGTGGACTCCGCGTCAACGGTCGCAAAGCAGATCGGGAGACAACGTGGGATTTTGAATGACAGCCTGGCCCCAGGGCGGGAGCACACGACCAGACCTCGAGGGGCGCCACCGGTTCGCTGGGACTATGCGACAAAACGGTGGGTGTGGCCGCCACGAGGGACACAATGTTGGCAGTTTGCGACCAGGACTTGGTTCTCGGAACTGGACGAGGGGGTAAGAACTCTGGCTGGGTCACCGAATGAGATGGGAGGGGGGGAAAGGAACGAGATGAGAGTGAGGCTGAGGGATTTGGTCATCTTGTTTGCTTGCCCACTTGGACGGAACTCGAGTGCGTCCGGCGGGCTGGACAGTTCGAATTTGATACCGAGAGACGGAATGGTGTGGGAAGCAATGCAGGCAGCAGCAGGGGAACGAGACATCTCATGCTGGCTGGCTGCGTCTCCTTCAGCGACCTATCACGCCCGGCTTGGCTTGCTTGATTGCAAACTTGGTGGGAGGTCAAGCGGCAGAGGGCACCATTCTGAGCTGTCCCCGGTAGTGAGCGCCAGGTTTAGAGGTTGTCTTCCTGGCTCGGCAAGCCGAGGTTCTCTGCCTTTGCGAAGAGGGTGGTTTGAGGGACTTCATGAGTTTCGCCCGAGAACATGTTGAGTTGGTTGAAGCTGTAAATGCGCTCAAAGTCCAGCTTGAGCGAACCATGTTGCCAGCGCAGCTTTGGGCGCCTGCTCATAAGGCAGCCAGGGATGAAGACAAGCGTTCTCTTGGCGCTCAATCAGTGAAGGGTAGCTGGTAGATTGTCACGCGGTCTCAGTTACCCGAGACACCCCTACGAAGGCATCCAATCCAATCTGACCTGCGTTGATAGCTTGTCACCCTCCTTTCCCGTGGTATGCGGGTGTGCGGCGTAAGATTGCTAGCTTGAGATAAGGTACAGAGACAGGATGAGCTTGTGTCAATGGATACCTAATATCCAGGACGAATTGACGCGATACAGGGCTATTTGCTTTAACTCAATATGTACAAGGGTTGCAAACTTGCTTTCCACGGGCTAAGTCTTCTTGTATGCAAATGTTCACGAATGACAACTTCCGCAAAAGTGATTATAGGTAGATGTTAAAACAGATGAACAAGAGCGTAAACCGAACGAATTGTAGACGGCAACATGATGGCAATGACCAGAACACAGAGCGGGGACAAGCGCTTCGTAAGCTGTGTTGATACATATGTCTTCTTAGAAGCAGCGCATACAAGGTTGTATCTGCATATTGCCAAGGGTTCGCCGATCTGCACTCAACTCGGTCACGAAAGAGCTGGTGGCGGTGGCAGTGAGCTGCCAGAGCTCTCCCCTCAATTCCGCTCTCACGCTCCAACCTGGGGTAGGATACGGACGGGGTGTCACCACCAGTCTACCGGTGCTTCTTCCTATTCGCGCTCGCTTCGGCAGGCCTATCAACTTCTAGTTCACTGAGACCCTGCCAGACCATCAACAGATCGAGCTCAGCTCTGCATCTGCTTACCGAAACTAGAGCCTCGGTAGCGCGGTTTGAATCCCAAAAAGCGCGCAAACATGTTCCCGCACCAAGCGCACCTAGACTACCCTTTTCCCATGCAGCATAATCCGGCAATTTTCACTCCGCGAGGCAGATTTCAAGACGAGGCTGCCGGGGACTGAGTGACTGTTTGAACGCCCTTCCTGATGTAGCGGCTTTCCTGGGCATGCATGCATGCGGCTGCCACATCCTTGGCCGAGTCTGCCCTGCCTTCAGTGCCATTCTGCTTGCTCTTGGTGCGCGACCCAGCCATCGACCTGCTCCCTGGCCACGCCTGGCCTGCATGCCAGCTCGTCACACAGGCTTTCGTAGATAGAGATAGACCATACTTAACATCGGAGCCACCCCTTGTAGCCTGCTTTGCCATGTACCGTTATGGCGCAGACCTCGAGACTCCCCCATCTTGGAGCTGCTGCGAGTCTCCGATATCTCTGAGTCGCCTTGTTGGCTTGCCAGACTCCCGAAGATGAATGACTTCCAAACCTCAGAGGGCATCTTCCAGGAGCCTTGTCACATCGACGACAACTCGAGCGAAGATGATGCTGCTGGGGTAATAACGGGTATCACTGGCGGGGATGGTCAAGGCATCGTCACCCACGCACCCAAGGAAGGATTTCGCCTTGGATACCTTGATGTATGCTGTCTGGTCATCAACCGCATGATAGGTGCGTCAAGCTGTCTCTGTCGCTTAGGGGACATCTTTTAATGCCGTGATACAGGCACGGGAATATTCATGTCTCCGAAAAGAGTCATGAAAGGTACTGGAAGTGTCGGCGCGACCTTATTGTTCTGGCTAGCTGGTGTGGTCTACTGCCTTTGCGGTACCCACGTCTACATCGAGTATGGCCTCAACGTGCCTCGTTATAGAGTTCAAGGAGTTGAGCAGTCTATCCCTCGAAGCGGTAAGAATAATTGCAGCTTCAGGCCTAGCATCAATGCTGACCGATCTCCGTAGGCGGAGACATGGTGTACCTGCAGTATGTCTTCTCGAAGCCAGCCTATCGCAAAAACACCATCCTACTGTCGACTTGCATCTTTGGCATCACGTTCATCGTACTCGGGAACATGGCTGGCAACAGTCTTCACTTCGCCTTTCGAGTCCTTGAGGCCGCTGGTCACTCAGATCCTGAGAACGGCCCCGTCAGGGGCATCGCTCTCGCCGTTGCCGTCTTCGCCTGCTTCATCCATGCCACAAGCAGAAGATTCGGAATCATGCTGAACAACTTCCTGGCGGTAATCAAGATCATGATCATGCTACTGATCATCGTCGCGGCCATCGTGGTGGGTGCGGGCGGGCTTCCCAAAACACAAAACGTAATCGAGCAAAATACGTCGCCAAAGACTTCGTTCGCGGGCGCAACTAAAGACGCGAACGGATACGCTCAGGCATTTCTTGCCATCATTTTCACATTTTCGGGATTCGAGCAGCCAAACTATGTCCTGGGAGAGATCAGCCGTCCTCGAAAGAAGTTTCCTATCGGGATGGCGAGTGGTGTAGGACTCGTTGCTGTTTTATACCTGGCTGTCAACATCTGCTATGTAAGTGCCTTCAAACGATATAGCTTCTTGCAGTGACTGACAGAAAACCAGATGGTCGTTGTGCCTGCCGATGTTCAGAAAAATGAGGCCAATGTTGCCCAAGAGTTCTTCAGGCTCACCTTCGGCCAATTGAACCCAGACAGCGATATTGGGTCGCGGATCTTCAATGCTTTCCTCGCGATCTCTTCCATGGGCAATATAATCGTCATGGTATGTCATGGCTAAAGAACTGAAAACCACCACTGTGGGAACTGACATCATACCAGACCTATACGGCAGCTAGAGTGAAGCAAGAGATTGCGAAAGAGGTGAGAAGATTTCCTCCACACAGATGACGCCTATGTCCTCCATTGTCACAATCATCTGAATAGTTCAGGCTCTTCACATGGAGTCTTTTCTGCCCCTTGATTGTTTTTGGTCACTCTGCTCACCCCCTTTTTTGTATCCGAAACCTGGACAAGGCACTGACTGTCCATACAGGGAATCCTTCCTTTCCCGAAGTTCTTCGCGCAAAACAAGGACATGAGCCTTGGGAGGCTCTTATTTTGGTTTCAAAGGAAAGGATGGTTCAAATCACTCCTTAAACTCCGTTGGATGTCGCCGGAGCATCATTCTGAAAAGACACCAGTTGGTGCTTTGGTTCTCCACCTCGTCAGCTGCGTCATCCTCATATTTGCCACCTACGGCAGGCCACCTGTAGTGGCATACACAGCACTCACGTCTCTAAGTGCTTATGTGGTCAACGCATTCATCGGAACATTCCTGGGTCTCGGCATTCTCATCCTACGCTTCCGCGGCCCTCCTACGACAGCTACTGACGATGATGCCACCGACGATGACCCATCTAAGTCCCCGACAACTTGGGCTGAGATGACTGGCAAGAAGTTCCGTCCCTTTTTATCAGTCTTCTGCGCCATTGTATACATGTGTGGAGGTCTCTATCCCGTGATCACCAACTGGGTACCGCCGTCACAGTACTCAGACCTGACCGTGACGCCATGGTGGCTTGTGCCCACCGTTGGGTGGATAATCATCAGTCTTGGCGTTGCCTGGTTCATCGGCTTCATCTTGGTGGCCCGTTACATTGAGAAGAAAGATCACCGTGTCTTTGTGGTAGAGAAGAAGCCGGAGTTCGAGGCAGCTGATGGCAGCAGCCGGAGCTCCGAAGCTGGCCATCCAGGGGCCGATCTAATCCAAGTCCATGAAACGGTTTACCTCAGCTGGGTTGGAAAAGAGGCTCTTCGACAAAGGCGGCCGGTCTTTGACGACTCGAAAGAAGCTGAAGGTCATGTCAATGAGGTGCCGGCGTCTCCATACGTCAACACGGACTTTGCCGCATACATGTCAAGTCAGGGTACTGAAACAGGAAGGACATATTAGAGATACTAAAAGAAGCACTGGTGAATTACCCGGCTGTTTACCGACTTTAGGCGATCAGGGCGTTCGTAGGACACGGCTGTGGCTTGGCTTGCCTGGGGTAACCTATTATGATCATGAACATTTTACTGTTTTATTACTCGTGTACGTAGTGGTATCTGGGCGGACATTAAATGCAAAGCCTATCCCGCGTCGTGACCTTCCTATCTCATAACACCCATTAAATGATCATGGCTCTTGCTCGACAATGTTGTTGAGACGTGGCCCAAGTTGTGCAAGGGCTGAACGATCTTGTCCGTCAGGCTCGTAAGATCGGAAGACCTCTCCACGCATAAGTCTGCGCGGTGCTCGTCTCCCCGTAAAGAGCTCGAACTGGGCGAAACCCTGCTCCGGAAGTAGGTCCAGACCGTCCATAGTGACCCAACCTCGGTGAGAGACCTGGCGCGCTTGGTTGAGTATTGGGGTATCAAGCGTCTTGTATCCCAGCTCAACGAGACAACCACCGGTCGGACTGCTGAGCCAGGCTTGTGGCGCCACGAAGTTGGGAGCTGGTACGTCGCCGATGCTGTGCGTCGGGATACAGGAGACAATCATGGTCGGCGGCCGAAAGTCTTCCGGCCACGCCTCGTCCAGAGTCCTGATGATATGGAATCTGGTTTCCGCGTCCGTGTTTGCGCTCAGGAGCGGTAGGTCGTGTCTCTTTAGTAGTCTCGTGAAGTGATTTACCATCTTTTCCGCGTTCGAGACCGTGCGGTTGTACACCACGATGTTCTTCACACCAAGTTGCAACATGCTGTAAGTTGCAGCACGAGCCATACCGCCTGCGCCGATAATGAGACCGCAGCTTGTCGGACGCACCGCATTGGCAGGCGAAAGTCCCCTCCTCAGGCAAGCCCGGATACCGATCCAATCTGTGTTCTCTCCGTAAAGTGCGCGTACCGGCCCAGCTCGATTTCTGCAGTTGAAGAGTTTCTCATCTTCTGGAATGGTGCCGTCCGGGTTCAGTCGACGAACAGGCACGAGAGTGTTTACTGCGCCGATGGCCTGGGCGTGTCGACTCAGCGAATGGGTGAGGGTGATGATTTCTACTTTGAACGGCAAGCCCACACTGGCGCCAGCGAAGTAGGGATCTTCGATGAGGTCTTTGAGGCCATTCAGTGATGGTGTGGAGAAGGGGCGGTAGACATGTGGGATGCCACATGCCTTGAGGGCGGCATTATGCATAGCTGGCGACAAACTGTAGGAGACATGGGCACCGAAGACGTAAATCTTCATGGGGTCGAATAGGAATGAGTTGTACAGCGCTTGCGTTGCCTGTACAGCCGTCAAACAAGGCTGATCGGGGCTGTACTTTGACGCCATTGCTTCTGGCACGACGCTCGTGAGGACATGGTTCATGGCAGCCGAATGCCTGCCACGAGGGCCGGAGTTGTAGGCAATGAGAGGGATCTTGTGGCCAGTCGTGGCGTCGACCAGAGCCTTGAGATGATTCACATCAAAATTGTCCTTTATCGAGGTGACAGGCTTGATAAGTCGGACAAGATCGCAGCCTATTCGGCGGGCTCTGTGGTAATGTGACATCCAGAACGGATCTGCCCATGAGGGAGAGTCGACGGCAGGAGTTAGGTGACCAATTATCTTTGACCGCCTCTTCATTGAGATGATGTGTAGTAATTGGTAATCGTTCAAGCGTAAGTCGACGGTGAGGTATTCAGGTGTAAGTCGGAGACCATGTAAGATGTAGTCCATGTACACCGATTCTGTTGTGTCCGGGAGAACGACATGGTAGATGAGCGGAATGACGGTGCTCCTTCTGATCGACCCAATGATCCTTGCAATATCTGCAGCTCGTTCAGAATCCAGCGCCGTGGCACCCGCGAGGCCATCGACGACGATCTCGATGGCGTCAGCACCTGTTTCCAGCTCCTCGACGGTGATCTCATTGTTGAGAAGGCTCGACAATGACACTGAAATAGCATAGGTGAACCGACGGTCTTCAGTCGGAATAGACGCCAAGGGGAAGGCAGATTCGATGAAGGGGATAGAGCCTTTGGGCATGATCAAGCTGAGGAATTTGAGGAAGTGCCTCTCCGCCCGCTTCAGGGTAAGATACGGTGCGGGTGGCTTCTGACCGCCAGCGTGAGCTTCTATCCTCGCCGCATCAGTCTCGGCTGCAGGATCTGCCGTCTCAGAGACATTGAAGAACTCGAGATTGCTGCAAGTCCGGAAAATGGTACTGCTCGCGGCAAGAAGATTTCTTGCCTTGTCTTCGTCTTCGATCTTGAGGTGTTCTTGGATGGCCTTGACATCGCGAACGATGTGGACAACAGGGTGTGTACGGCAGAAGTCTCGTAGCAGAGTCTGCACAGAGCGTTCCATCCAGCTGCAGACAATCAAGCAGCCTTTTGAGTTCTGGTCGAGGAGGTCGCGGAGAACGTCCGTCTGTCGACGGTGACATTCTGCGGGGCCATGGGCCCGTTTATATGCGAAGCTGGTCAGGCCGGTGACCTGTTGGAAGGCCTTCTCGCAGTCGAGTGCCCTCCGCGCCATGGCCGTCGAGGCAATGATGGCGAGTGTCGACTTGCCGGCGCCTCGAATGCCAGCAAGGACAATGGAGGCGTCGGCGGGGAATGGGGGTATCTCGTTCGGCAGGTGGGTGACTGGCGTCGCAGGCCTCGTTATTGGCGTCTCGGGTCTGGAGCACGCAGCCATGGAGTACCTGCTGCTGTTCGTCCTCGGGCTCTGAGGCTCTCTCGGTGTTGTACTGTAGCCATTGCGAGTGTCGACGCGAATGAACTTTGAGGGATTCTCCAGTTGGTGGTGGTGTTCAGCGTCCTCGTCGTCAATGGCCGTGGCCACGAACGACCGCTTCACGCCTGCTGTCGCCATAGCTCCTCAGCCTCGACCTCGACCTGGCTGTGGCAGCAGTCGCAAGCTGGGTTGGTGAGAGAGCCCAGGATGCAAGCGCATAAGGCAAGGAAAGGCAGTGTCAAGTTGAGAGAGAGGGCGCGCAGGTGATTGAGTCTGTCTGGGCCAACAGGTTTCGTCCAGCGCCGCCTAACCGGGTGGTCTAACAAGGTCAAGCTCTCTCTCTGTCTGTCCGTCTCTCAGTCAGGAGGAGTCAGTCAAGTCGGTCCCGTCGAGTCGCGTCCAATGCCTACTAAGGCGGGCACAGAATTGTCAGGTGGGAGGACACATGGAATCCGCACCCCATTTCCGACGGTCGGTGCTGCGCTGGTGCCCCTCTCCCTTAGCTGCAACTTGGCGGCGGTACTCTGATAAACACTTACCCCTGGCTTTTCTGTTAGCAAGATACATTCTCCACCGAGCATGTCTCGTGTTCCGAATCCGCCGTCGCTGTTCCGCCCCTTGGTTTGACAACTCAACTCAGGGAAGTCCTAGCTGTTGCTCGGTTCAAAGTTGAAGTGTCTAGACCACTGAGAGCCCACGATACAGGCAACACAACCTTGTTCATGGCAGACAAACTCCCAGCTGTATGCGGTTGGTGCTCCAGAGATGCCTCCATGGACAAGGGTCTGTCTGTGTGAAGAGTCTGAAGAGCAGTCTGTGCATGTTCGCAACACCAAAAGTAGCGCACTAACACCCCGCAAACCGAGTCATCCGTACACGGCCTTCTGCGGCCAATTAATGCCACTGGGATTCCAGCTGACCTTTGTCCTCGCCGCCCAAAGATCAGATCGAGCAAACAACCTTTGAGGCGGCGCCGCGACTGTCCGACGTGAGGTTACCCCAGGATTTCCCCACCTCCAGCGAGTTGCGCGGGAAATCTTGGAGAAGCAAAGACGTCAATCATCGCCGCTGTCGCTCCTCTGCCTGTTGACTGCTTGCTGCTGCTGCTGTTGCTGTCGCTATTGCTGTGCTGCTGCTGCTCTGTTGCTTGCCGCTGCTACCCATCGTCACTCCCCCTGCAACATCCCGTCGCGATCCATCCGCCACAACTCTCGCTTCAACCATCATCCGCAGCGCGCCCTTACCCTTCCTCGCAGCTCTCGCCGACGCTCTCGCTCTCGTTGCACACGCCCTCATGCTGTCCACAACGGCGTGAGCCACAGGAGCTGCTCTGCCGCCCGAGGCATCAATTGCAGGATGCCCTCCAAGAGAAAGGTTCACGATGCCGAGACCAATGCTACCTCGACGTCGGCCCCGAAGCGCCAGCGAGTTTCTCGAGCGTGCGACCAATGTAGAAGGCAAGCAACCTCGCATCCGTCCTTTTTTTCCGTTTCTTCTTCTTTCCGTCTGATTTCCATCGTCTATTTGCCTTCAACATCGGAAGCTTCCTGCAAGGGAGCCGTCCTCGCATGCTTGAGGATGTTTGGTGATCCAGGCTCGAAGAGCCTCATCATTGGCCCGAGTCAATCCTTGCGTCGTCAACAGCTTCATTTCCAGGGTGTTCCGACGTTTCTGGGGACCGTCTAGCTTTGTTTTTTTTTTTTCAACGACAGTTCCGAGTTTTGTCTGATTTGGTTTTTGGTTTGCGCTGGCTTCGATGCTAAAATGCTAACTGACTTGCAGTGCCCGAGAGAAGTGTGACGGCGTTCAACCACAATGCTTCTCCTGCGTAACGCTATCGAGGCAATGCACGTACAACGTCGCTCCGAAGAAGCGCGGCGTACAAACCGGTCTTATTCGAACATTAGAGCTCGCCCTTGTCTGGCTGTTCGACCAGGTTCCTGGCACTGAAGAGAAGCTCTCAGAGTTGCTCGCCCGCGAAGGCGATAGCGGGCAAGCTCTGCTATTAGACAAAGACAACGAAGCTGGTAACCGTCTTCACAAGAGATGGAGGAGGTGTCGAGTTCATAAAGACATCGACCGACTCCTATCCGGCAAGGACGGTGTAAGCCCGCGCCAAGACACCTCGGGAGACGAATCGGATGCGGATGCAGACGGCCGCAACAAACAGAAAGACGCCACTCCGCAAGAAGGTACTGCTGTGTCTCCAAAAACAAACGGACCCGAACGGGCATCGGACGCGACTCCGGGCGAACCGGGCCCAAGACATCGACACGGTTCTATATCTCGGCGAAGATTCAAACTCCCCAGAAACTTTCCGAGGCTGCTAGAAGTTTACTACTCTTATACCCACAGTTGGCTTCCAATACTAAACTCCAAAGAAGTCCTCGATAATGTTGCAGCCTCTTATCCACCCGATGGTTTTGATATCGACCCAGAAGACTCTGGCGCCAGCGCGGCTCACGCCGAATTATGGTGCGCCCTTGCCGTTGGGGCCTTCCAGGATGCGGCATCATCCAATACTTCCGGACGGGCTGAGCCTTCAGACCGTCCAAGCCTTATATTTGCAGCTGCACGAGGCTTGATACCTGTGGAAACAGACATGGGCCTAGGTCATGTCAAAGCTCTACTGGTGTTGTCTCTGGTAAAATTGGGTCAAGACAATGCAGGTGCTGCCTCATTGCTTATTGGTCTCGCCGTTCGCGGTGCTATGGCACTCACGGACGGCAGGTCAAGGAATAGGGGCCGCAACTCTATATCTGGTCAGGCGGCACCTTTGACACCCGAAGCAAACTCAACGGCGCTGGATCGAGTAATGATGGCATGTCTCATGCTTGACACCATAGTATCTCTGGGACTCGGCCAAACTCCACACATGAGGACGAGCGATATGAAAGACAAGCCAACGGATGAAAACGGGCCGGAAGAATGGGCTCCTTGGGTGCCACGGACTGGATTCGGATCCGAGGAGGTTGACGGCGCTGTGCACGCTGCCCAGTCGCTGAGTTCTTTCAACCAGCTTTATCAGTTCTTCCGGACCCTGAATCAGAGCGTTGAGTCAGGAACTGCAGCACCGCAGATAGGTGCTGCGAACCTGGTGCAGGTGCTTGACCCCCGGTTCTCATTTTGCAACTCTGTTGTTTTTGGAGCGTCAACGATACCCAAACTGCCGTCCGCCTTTTTGATACAGGCTACTTTCCTCGGTGCCACGCTGACATTGATGCCCGACGCCCGGGTCTCGCTTATTTGGAGTCTGATGGAGGTTTTGGAAAATTCCATTGCCCAGTTTGGCGCAGCCGGCGTGTCGCCGCTTCTTGTCACTTACATGAGCATCGCTAATACCAAGAGTTGCGTGAAAGCTCTGCGAGACGATGACAAAGCCAGATGGAATACTCTGATGGGAGATCTGATATCTGTTTGGCAAGACCGGACGACCAACGCAGATTCGTCCGTTTTAGACGCTGAGCCTGGCGGCAAAACACCTATCCAGGCCGAACAGTCGGCTCCTCATTTCTCACAGCCCGCCGCCCGACAAAATCCACACTATTCTCAATTCCCAATGAACACGGATTCATATCACCAGAACGGCAACGGGTTTCTACCAACTGCTTCGTCGGCTAGTCCTTCGACGGCGCGAACGATGCCATTTACCCCAGGAAGTCAGCTGGATGCATTCCCCCCGGGATTTATGGGGCATCTGCCTTCGGCTCAAACACCATACCTGATGGGACAAGGACCCCACGGCGTGGATTACGACGCCATTATGGACGAGTTGGCTTCTATAGACTGCACAGATAGCATGGAGGCCGACCCGCAGTTCATGGCCAATCTAGGCTTCGCCCCAGGCTCAGACTTGACAGACATGCTGCGGGGAGAATTTGGGGGGATGTGAGAAGAGTAATGTATTATGACTTTTTAGTAGAAAACGAACCCAATACTTATCACACACGTCTGGAACTATCCTCGCCGTAACCTGTGCTTTTGTTTGACTGTTCCCTGTCATGCACGTACATCGGTGTGAAAAGCCCCTGGTGATTGACATGTGTTCACCCTGACCAAGGGTAGTGATTTGAGAAGATCGGAGTTGCTAGCCGTTTTCGTACTGTTTTCTGGAGAATCTGCAGCAGGCTTATCTCTGTTCTGGCATCTTTCTGGCCCAGCTGCGGCCGCTGCAATGTTAGTGTCTTCGGGATCTGTTTGCGAACCAAGCCCGCGGAAGAGCAATATGCACAGAATGAGCGGAAGTACAATCACCAGAAACTTAAGAGTCTGATGTCTCGGCAGTCAATCTATCGAGATTTGGACTTGCTGATGAAGCACGTGTCATAGATTGTGCACAGTAGTGTAATGTGCGCTACCAAGCAGGGACAATTCTGATGACACCGGCCCAGTGGTCACTACTACTCTAGCGACTGTCACGTCCCGACAGAACGGCTCAGACAGAAAAACATTCATGGATGAAGACAGGAGAATAAAACTTCCTCTCGTACATGACCAAACTTTCAGCGTGATGTTGTTCGCCGCTTTGTGCGCTTACAACCACCGTATCAGGAGAGCCCCTTTCGATCCGACTAAAGTGGACTCCACGATGGCCTCGTCAAAGAGGCTTGGCCAGAACATTGCTAACGAGTTAGCAATCGAGTGATGGAGCCCGGAATTCTCGCCGGTCTTTTGCCAATGTTGAGAGCGGCGCAGCCATCTTGGTTTGTACGCGTTGGCCGGATATACTCAACTCCCCTCAGCTCGCACCAGCGGCCTACAACCCCTGTCTTGTTGACTCCGTGACCCCATGGGCAAGGCACGTCTGGCAGGTAGCAGCAGTCTGGGGTCGCTACCCCTTTGCCCGCATTGCTGACAATCCGGACGGCTGGAAATCAACAAGTTGGGAGGTCCCCAAGTTCCACGTGCAATGTAAGACAGTTGAATGGCAATGCATCGCCGCTGACAGGATAAACATTCAACCCTTAGCCCCGGTCTGGGCAGGGGTTCTCCAGCATTTTGGGGGCCCCGAAGTTGGATCTAGCACGGAAACAGAGATTAGTGCCGTGGATCAGTGCGGAGAACAAATCCTTTGCCGTTCTCCACGCGCCGTGGAGACGAGTCAGTCGCCCAGGTGCAGATTCTGCTCCGGTTCGGAGCCACACGCAAAAACAGGAAGCGTGACTCCTTAGCTCAGGGAGAAGCGTTCACCCCAGAGTCAACCATCTGGAATCTCATACGCGAAGGCGTCGTCAGAGCCTATTACCCCGGATCCCATTGGCCTCCCCGTGTTTGCTGTGCGTTCCGTGGGATGAACAAACTCCGCATCGAAGCAGCCCCAGACTTTTTCCCCAGACGAACCGACACGCCACACACCTGTCACTCTTTACCAACGCAGAGGAACGAACCATACATATAACAAAGGCGACCCTTGACCACCATCTGGTTCTGGCCTCCTCATCCCCTTAAGACTTCTCTACCCCAACCGTGCTTTGGAGTTCAGACTGTCTCAAGGCCCAAGCAACCAGACAACATCATCTGAAGACAGAGTAAAGCAGCAGCACGCACGACCATCAGTCACCATGGCTCTTCTCACCCTCGTTGAGGATCGGCCGACGCCCAAGGCCGTCTACAACTGGCGCGTCTACATGTGCGCCATCATCGCGTCGTTCGCCAGTTGCACCATTGGCTACGACTCTGCCTTCATCGGAACCACTCTCGCCCTGCAGTCCTTCACCGAGGAGTTCCAGTTCGCGTCCTACAGCAAGAGCGGATTGGCTCTGTTGAAGTCCAACATCGTGTCTGTCTACCAGGCCGGTGCCTTCTTCGGCTCCTTGTTCGCCTACGTCAGCAGTTACTTCCTCGGCCGCAAGAAGAGTTTGATCGCTTTCAGTCTCGTCTTCATGCTCGGTGCCGGTATGATGCTCGGCGCCAACAGGGAGCGCGGCCTCAGTCTCATCCTCGCCGGCAGAGTCCTCGCTGGTATCGGTGTGGGTGGCTGCTCCAACATGACCCCCATCTACATTTCCGAGCTTTCCCCGCCTGCCGTTCGCGGTCGCCTCGTCGGCATCTACGAGTTGGGCTGGCAAATTGGTGGCCTTGTTGGTTTCTGGATCAACTACGGTGTCGACTCTACCATGGCCCCCAGCCACTCCCAATGGCTCATTCCCTTTGCCGTTCAGCTGATTCCTGCTGGTCTGCTGCTTGTCGGAGCCTTCTGGCTTCCTGAGTCTCCTCGTTGGTTGTTCTCCAAGTACAGGAGAGAGGAGGCAATGAAGCATCTTTGCTGGATGAGGTGAGTTTTGAGCAAACAACATTTCTTGGTGATGGTTTGGATGTGAGCTAATCATCAAAATTTCACAGAAACCTGGATGCTAGCGACAAGTACATCATCGAGGAGGTCAACTACATCGATGCCGACCTCGAGAGATACAGGACCGAAGTTGGCGCCGGATTCTGGAAGCCCTTTGCCGCTCTCAAGCAGAGCAAGGTCCAGTGGCGCTTCTTCCTTGGTGGCATGGTGAGCGCACTCCTTTCAGATTACCAACACTCGTTGCTAACCCCGAGAAGCTTTTCCTCTGGCAAAACGGTTCCGGCATCAACGCCATCAACTACTACAGCCCTACCGTTTTCAAGAGCATCGGTATCACCGGCACCAACACCAGTTTCCTCACCACCGGTATCTTTGGCGTCGTCAAGACTATTGTGACTTTCGTGTGGATTCTTTGGCTCATTGACCAGCTTGGACGCCGTAACCTCCTCATGATTGGTGCCATCGGTGGATCGCTCTGCATGTGGTACATTGGTGGTTACCTCGCTCTCAACCCTGCCAGTGGCACCGGCGGTCTTTCCGGCGGAGGCATCTCTGCCATGGTCTTCTTCTACCTGTGGACGGTGTTCTACACTCCTTCGTGGAACGGTACCCCCTGGGTCATCAACTCCGAGATGTTCGACCAGAACACTAGGTACGTGTGGAGAGAAACGAGTCAGTAAACGAACACGTGAGCTAACCATACCTGTAGATCTCTTGGCCAGGCTAGCGCTGCTGCCAACAACTGGTTCTGGAACTTCATCATTTCTCGCTTCACCCCCCAGATGTTCGACGCCTGGGGTTACGGAGTGTACTTTTTCTTCGCCTCTCTCATGATTATGTCCGCCGTCTTCGTGTTCTTCCTCGTGCCCGAGACCAAGGCTGTCCCTCTGGAGACTATGGACCGTCTCTTCAAGGTCAAGCCCGTATGGCGCGCAAACAAGACCATTATGGATGAGTTGGCGGAGGACCAGAGCTTTAGACAGAACGACTCGGATGACGTTGTTCTTGGCGAGAAGTCGGACGAGGGCGAAGTCAGCCAGGTAGAGCGAAAGGCCAGCGTTTAACGGTTCGGGACAACGGTTTACTAATACGGAATTAAGGGCGTTTAAATGGGTAGCAGGCGGATATTCCCAAGATTTCGAGTATCTCAAGGAATTCACAATCCTCTCTAACCCAAATCGAGCAAAACCGAGTGATGTGCACCGTCTTGCACCCTGTCCGCTCGAGCCGGCAGGTCGAGAAGTAAAGCGTAACGGAAACGGCGTAAACGATAAAGACGTAGACGATGCGTAATCGAGGAACGTAAACGACAGGCGTAAACGGAACGGAGATGATACCCGAAGTAGAGGAGGATTATCGACGCGTGGTGGCGAGGCAAAGGCCGGGGGAGGCACTATGCATGAAGTGGGCTTAACGCAACCAGGGGCAAGGTACGTGGTGGTTATGTCTTTTCCCTCCCATACCCGTGTTGGAGGAAGACGAGATGTAGCCTCAGGGTTACATGCTCTGCGAGTACATGTCAATAGCAAACTGTGAGCGGCTCAGCCGCCGCAAGCACACATGAAGTGTCCACAGAGATATCCCCGTATTGCATGGTGCAAGTGACCATCCGCCGCTGTTCCGCAGGCATCCCAAGACATGGCATCCCAGAAGATACGCGAAGTTACCCAGCATCTCCCACGTCCACTGAGTGCAATCTTGTCATGTGGACATACCTGGAACAAAGTTCAACAGACCAGCAACCGCAAATCGAACCGTCCGTATCATACAGAGAGTCCTTCCAGCCAAGAGCGAGGAGGTCAAGCCAAGACGCCAAGTCGATGAACCTCTAGCCTGATTGGTAAATAACCCGACTCAAGCACTGGCGCCGTCGATGTGATCTTGGTGGTGTGGCAAGAATCCTCCGGATGTAGGATGACGTCGAAACAGAGCAAACAAAACGTACAGATGGCGCATCTCAAGCAAAACAGCATCCAAGAGCCGCAAATGTGAAAATGCCAGCCTGCTGCCGTTATATAACAGATCTATCGAGTTTCGTCCCGTCTGCGAGATGGAGTGTTTCCACAGTTTGTCGTGCGATCCCGTATGATTCCCGTGCGATTTTCGTCGAGGTGAGGCGGCGCTTGAGTCTTTTTCCGGGCGCGTGGGAAACATTCACCCGCTCAACCACCAGCCAAACGAAATCTGGGACCGGCCCAAACAATCGACGGACAGAGTCCGAGTTATTCAAGATTATGCAGGATCGTTTGAAAAAGTGCAATGCATGAGGTGGAAATGAGTCTTATTTCCGTTGTTTGGTTTATGTGAAGTTTGCATGAGACGCCCGCAACCACAGCACAACTCGCATCACGGCATTAAATGAGGCTCAATTGTCCGTTTTTGATCTGATGCACAATTTTACATTCTCTTGGACTGCTTGCGTCTGATGATTGTTCCGTTGATATGCAGGTTGCAGTGAGAACAAGGAAAGACGGCACTCCAAAAGCGTCTATCTCGCCCCAATATTTGAGGATATCGGTGCTTCTGGAGCCGCATACGTTGCAGTTGGACAGCTATCACATCGCAATCTCGTCTGTCTATGTCTTGAAGTGGGCTCATGGCCGGAGAAGTCTTCATCATGTTAAGCTGTTGATGCAAACGAAAGAACTGCGTTTCATGAGACTCATGGTAGCCGAGTTAAAAGTAATTCCTGGTGATGTTACTGGACCGTTCTGGTAAGGAAGTGCATCAGTTTTGATGGGTGTGTGCAGTTCGAGATGTTTGTCAAATTCCAGCTATATCAATATGCAGTCACATATGCAAGGTTCCACCGACTCAAATGACTGACATGGAATGAGAAGGCTTGTCTGTGATCCTCACTTAGGAAGCCTCGGTCAACATGCATAATTGCAATCACATAGTGGACGTCACCCGTGTGAATGCATGTATGAAATAAAATCTACAAGCAGCAGGAATGAGATGAGCATTTGAGACACGAGCGGATACGCCAAAGGAGACTCAAGACTTTATCATTACTGGTTGACTGGATAGAAGGGCCTGACAAGCTGGGCAACTGGGATGAGAAGTATGGAAGGACAAACCCGAGGATCTTCAGTCATGTGAATGACCATCACACTTATATGAACATGGAAACATGGAGTCGTTGCCAAATGATGGAATCTCATAATTCGTCTTGTTAAAACAGTCGCTATGAATGTATCTATGCAAGTCGCTTCAATTTTTCATTATTTTTACAATTTTGAGTGTTGCGCCAGCTTGGCGGCAATCACTTCCTTGACTTTTTGTACGGGAAGGTCCTGAACCTCCTTGCCGGTCCAGTAACGGTCCTGTTCGGCAGTCAGTAAGCTTCACTAGGAGATGAGAGATGGGGAACAACTAACCTGCTCGAGACCTTGGTAGATCATGGCCTCAGTGCCGAGAATGACCTGCCAGCCGGCGTCTTCGGCCAGGGCACCAATCTCAGTAAAGGGGGTGGGGTTGTAGCACATCTCAAGGATGGCGCCCTTGGTAGGCTTATTGAAGAACTCAACGATAACCTCACGGGCGACAATCTCCTCGGGGGTCTTGGGAGGGAAGTCGGGGATGCAGGAGACGATGGCGCCGGGGGCGTCAAGCTCCCTCGCCTCCTCGACGGTGGAGACGTGGTACAGGTTGTCTCCATAGCCCCGCGTGGTGCACTCGGCGATAACGGCGTCGACCTCAGCCTTGTCACGGTTGACGAGGTAGATGTCAGTGGCCTTCATCCACTTGCGCAAGGCGTAGACGGCGCTGCGGGCAGCACCGCCGCCGCCGATGACCAGGGCGGGCTTGTTGTGGTAGACGGCGTCCGGGTCGGCGACGTTCTGAACGAAGGACTCGCGAACGCCAATGACATCGGTGTTGGTGCCGCAGTATATCCGCTTGCCGTCGCGCTCGCGGATGAAGAGGGTGTTGCAGGCGCCGACGTCGCGGCACTCATCCGTCAGCTCGTCGAGGTGAGGGATGATGGCGACCTTATTGGGCATGGTGACGGAGCTGCCGTAGAACTTGGGGTGCTTGATGAGCTCGAGGAACAGCGGCAGGTCTGCCGAGTCCAGACGCATCTGCTCCCATTTCAGGCCGATTCCCTCGTAGATGGTGCTGTGCAGGAGTGGTGACAGGGAATGTGTGATCTTCTGGCCAAAGAGGTAGCCGTGGCGGTCAAGCTGCTCAATCTTGGTAGCGATGGTGTCGTCCACCAATTTTTCTGTGACGGCGGGGCTGGCCATTTTGGCTGTGTGTGTGTGGGTGTGTGTGTGTTGTGGATGAGAACTAAAGGAGAAAAAAAAACAAGGGGTATCTCTGGTTGTGTTGTGATGATGAAAGTCTGAGTGACCGAGCGACTGAGTGACAGGCCGTATAAGACGAGGAAAATGGCGATAATTGTATGTGAAATATGTGTCAAGCAAGGAATTGGAAAAGGATATTCTTTGAGTGGCTATTATGAGAACTTCAGATTTGGAGAAGACGATCTGGAGGCCACTTTTTGTTCTTGGGTTGCGTCTCTTTTCTCTGCCGGCCAGGTGATGAGGTCCAATAATAATTAATTGTTCTTGCGGGACACGGGGAAAAGTCCGGGGCTCTGGATGGGGTTGATCGGACTGCGGTTCAAAACTCCATCAGGGCTAAGGATTCATGGATCGGAAACTCGCAGTTTCAACGAGGGACTTGTTGTTGTGTGTGCGTGGTTCCTCCACTCACTCCACGCTCCCGGCAAAGAACTCTCCAGAGACCGACCACCTCAGGTACCTTACTGAGGAGAAACCCCGAATGAGCGAGAGAGTGAGGGAGGGAGTGAGAGCCAGTGAGAAGTGCCGAAGAATCTGGGCCTCGGAAGCGTGGGAAAACGACGCCAGAGGCAACGAAGAAAGGGAGCGATTGAGAGTGAGTGAGAAAGCGGTCATTCGCTCGCTCGGTGGCCGCCCACCCTTCCGTGGCGAAGCTGAAGAATGTTTATCCTTCATTCTCAGTGAAGAAAGTGAGTGAAGAAGTAAAAAAGTGGAGGCGGGCACCCAGGGGAAGCGTTTAGCCTGACAGCCCGGCGTCACTCGGCGAGCTGTCGTCACCAGCTGCCAAGCAGCGCAACACCACCAACTACCGGTCTTGGTGATGGGCGGCGTCGCGCATCTCTTACAAGTTGCAACACCACACACACTCGCGGGGTGCATTGGCACATGGGAAAGAAGCCCCCAGAGTGGACCGGCTACCTTCGGCCAACCCCCAGAGTTTCCAGATCGCCGTACTATGCAAGCATGCGATGGCTGATAAGATGGGGTACTCTGCATTCGCAAAGTACCTTGTACTGGTGGCGGGTGAATGACTTTCCTGCCCCAAGTCCACTCGGATACCCGGTGCAATCCGGGGATGAAGGGGCCCGTATGAGACCATTGGACAGTCTTCCTGTTGTTCTGCAACACGGGCTGCTGCTGTCGTGCCTTACTCGATGATTCGATTTGCAAGCTGCAAATAATCTTCCCTGATCCCCTGCTGCCGAGGACTAACACATACGAGCGAGCTTCCCTTCGACTACTTCTCTCCACCCCCCTCTCCTGCCTACCCCGTCGACTCCCACTCACATACATACTACTTCTTATCTCATCCGCCTACCTAGGTACTCGCAGAAACCAGCCTCTTTCATCATCCTCTCGAAAGCATCCTACTATTATTTCCTTCACCTTTGCTTCTGTGCTACTCTGCGTTTGATACCCTTTGACTTCTGCCGTCACCTCACATACACCCATTCACCTTACACATCACATATTCCGCCCACCATGCCTTCACGTCTAGGTATCAGCACCATGTCGCTCGGCCGATGCTGGGCTGGACACTCCTTCGAGCACAAAATGGACATGGCAGCAAAGTACGGCTACCAAGGCATCGAGCTCTGGCACGAGGACCTCATGGACGTCGCCGAGCAGCTCCCCGGCGGTGCCGCCCTGCTCGAGAACCAGATTGCAGCCTCCAAGATTGTCAAGAGGATGTGCGACGTCCGCAACATCGAGGTCATCTGCCTCCAGCCTTTCCAGCACTTTGAGGGCCTCGTCGACCGCGAACAACACGCCCGCAGGGTTGAGGAGCTGCGCGTGTGGATCCAGCTCGCCCACGTCCTGGGCACCGACCTCATCCAGATTCCCAGCAACGTCTTGCCCGCCGAACAGGTCTCTGAGGATCTCGAGCTTCACATCGCGGACCTTGCTGAAGTTGCCGACATCGGTGCCGCCTCCAACCCGCCTATCCGCTTCTCATATGAGAGCCTGTCGTGGGGCACCAGAGTCGACGTATGGGAGACGTGCTGGGAGGTTATCCAGCGGGTCGACAGGCCCAACTTCGGAATGTGCCTCGACACCTTCAACATTGCCGGCCGCATCTTTGCCGACCCCTGCGCCGCCTCGGGCAGGACAGAAGACGCCGAGCAGGCGGTCAAGGACTCCATCCAGAGGCTCCTCACGACCGTGAACGTCTCCAAGATCATCTACGTGCAGGTCGTCGACGCCGAGCGCCTCGCCGAGCCGCTATGCCCGACGCACCCTTATTATAACGCCGAGCAGCCGTCCCGCATGTCCTGGTCAAGAAACTGCCGTCTGTTTTACGGCGAGTATTCAAGGGGAGCGTATCTCCCCGTCCGCGAGATCTGCGCGGCCATCTTCCAGGGCCTGGGTTTCGAGGGTTGGGTCAGCTTTGAGCTGTTCAACAGGAGGATGTCGGAGGAGGACCATGACGTACCCGAGGAGCTGGCCAAGAGAGGAGCCGTGGCCTGGAGCAAGCTGGTAAGGGATATGAAGCTGAGAGTGGAAGAGCCTTCGACGGCCGTGACGGCGTCGCTTTAGAGTTGGAGTCCCTTACATGACGGTCATGACATACACACTTGCATAAGATTGCAACAGCGATTGTACAGTATTTACATGTTTTATTCTTTTACTTTTTGAGGACAGGAGGGGATCAATTAATCCATCCTATTCAAGCCTTCTGCTTAATCTTCATGTGCTTCGCCGCAAACTCGATGGCCGCCGTGTACCCGTAGACGCCCAAACCGCAGATGACGGCGGTCGCCTTGTCGCTCAAGTAGCTGTGGTGTCTGAAGGCTTCCCTCGTGTGGACGTTGGAGATGTGGCACTCGACGAAGGGGATGTCGACGCCGAGGAGGGCATCGCGGATAGCGACGCTCGTATGTGTGTAGGCGCCGGGGTTGATAACGATGGCGTCGATGTTGCCCCTGGCCTCGTGGATGCGGTCGACGATGGCGCCCTCGTGGTTGGACTGGAAGTTCTCGACTTTGATGCCCAGGTCAGAGGCCTGCTTCTCGGCCATGGAGACGACGTCGGCAAGGGTCGTTGAGCCGTAGACGGCGGGTTCACGGGTGCCCAGGAGGTTCAGGTTGGGACCGTTGATGAGGAGGATGCGGCTGGCCATTGTGAAGGATGGAGATGTAGGTAGGATCTGGGGACGGCTTTGATTGTTCTCAATGATGGAAGTTGATACAATTGATCGAGCAAGCTTCACGACTTCAGACGGCGAGGCTGTTGTGATTGATAAATGAGTTGATTCGTGTCAGTGGATAAGTCTTGATCCGTGTTTCGTCAAGAATGCTCTGCCGGCATCGCAGACAGTTGGCTTGGCTGGAGATGTTGGTGAGGGACCGAACCGCGGGGAAACTAGAGCTGCCCCGGATTTCGAGCCTCTCACGTAACGGGCATAAGTCAACAGCCTCTCCCACACGGCTCCTTCGGGGTTACAGTTCGTCCTGGAGTACCTACTGAAGTGAGTGGCTTGGCCTCCCTCTTCCCCAGGTCTTGGTGTATGTTCCAGTCTGTGAGAAGTGAGGGGCAGAGGTGGACCTGGAGGAGGGGTGACGGCGACAGGGACCAAGTCTCCGACACAGCTCCTGACTCGGAGGTCCACAGCACGCTGCTACCGGGCCTTTTGGGGGCTCTTCGGTAAGCTACCCGCTAAAAGGAGCCCTTTGGAGAGCACTCACAGGCGCTCACTCACTGGGTGGTCCAGTGTGAGGCGGGGCAGATGCGGGGATGCCCCGCTGATAGGGACCACGGCGACCTGATAACAGCGCGGGACGTCATCCCGCTGTGCTTCCGCGGTCTCCAGCACTCGGCTGGCGGCGGCCCAGCCTGCAGCACGCCGTCGAGTCACCCAATTTCTGACTGATGGCCTGCTGTCGCGTTAGGTTGCCAGTGGTGTGCTGCTTACCTACTGTTGCTGGTTTGCAGTTTCAACTTACTTACCTTACTCTGTCTTTTGCGACTCGTTGCCCTTTCTTCTCAACTTGCCAAATACTGTGACAATTCTTCGGGGCCGCTTTATTTGGAAACGACACAATGGCGGACATCAGCGACGCCGAACTTCGCGAAATCTACGACTTTGCCGTGCAATTGGGCAAAGATGCGGGCGCCATGCTCATGACGGCGGCGCGGTCGAGGTTCGACGGCGGCGATGCGCAGGTCTTCACCGAGAAGGAGAACTCGGTCGACCTGGTCACCAAGACCGACACAGGTGCAGAAATACTCTAGTGCTCATGAACATCACCTTGCGATGAGTTACTGACGGAATTGGTGCCGCTGCAGAAGTCGAAGCCTTCATCCACACATCGGTCGCAAACAAGTACCCCAACCACAAGTGAGTCAACTTGTGATGATGGCCAGCCACCCAGCCTCTCCTCACCACGATTCTCACACATCTGGCAGGTTCATTGGCGAAGAGACATACTCGGCCGGCTCCTCCCGCGACTACCTCGTCGACGACAGCCCAACCTGGATCGTCGACCCCCTCGACGGCACCGTCAACTTCACCCACCTGTTCCCTATGTTCTGCGTCTCCATCGGCTTCGCCGTGAAGGGAAAGCCCATCATCGGCGTCATCAACGCCCCCTTTCTCAACCAGACTTTCTCGTCGCTCAAGGGCCACGGCGCATGGATGAACGAGACTCAGAAGCTGCCCTTGGTCCCGAGCCCCTTCCCAGCCAATGCGCCCAGCGGCTGCGTGTTTTCGTGTGAATGGGGCAAGGATCGCCGCGACAAGCCAGATGGGAACATGCACCGCAAGGTCGAGAGCTTTGTCAATATGGCAGCCGAGAGGGGCGGAAGAGGTGGCAAGGGCGGCATGGTTCACGGCATGAGGAGTTTGGGAAGGTGAGAGCTACAGCGTCCCAGGGGACAGGGACCTTACGCTGACGAGAACAGTGCCACTTTGGACCTCGCGTATACTGCCATGGGGTCTTTCGATATTTGGTGGGAGGGCGGCTGCTGGGAGTGGTATGTCAAAGGCCTTGGACGTTGATATTATAATGCCGGCGCTGACAGTCTTGCCCCAGGGATGTGGCTGCAGGAATTGCAATTCTCGAAGAGGCTGGTGGTCTCGTGACCATCGCTAACCCACCAGAAGATACCTCCGTCGTTCCAGATGCCAAGCTGGGTGGCAGATCGTACCTAGCAATCCGGTGAGTCGGCCTTAAACAAACAGGAGAACAGTTGTGGCTAACGTAAACCAGTCCCGCAGCATCCACTGAGACCGAGACCGCCCGGCAAGCACAAGAGAGAGTGGTGAGGGAGACATGGAAGAGAGTTAGACAGCTCGACTACTCCCGGCCCGGCGCATAAGACGACCATCTAGACAAAGACTAGACATGACTTCAATATACATAATTGCATAGAGTTTACCATTGGACGAATCCATCAAGCGATTTATGCACCGGACAACTGGTTCGATTTAAAAGAGAAGGCGACAGTAGCTTCGTGGAGGGTGAGAGCTCCGAAGAGACGGAGACGTAATGAGTCGTGGGAGGGTAGAGATGATACAAGAGAAAATACCGAACAACATTACCGAGGCAACTAGGCAGACTGAGTTACTTATGATCCGGAAGTGAAGACGCCGTGATCATGCCACTCGACAACGTAGCCAAAATGGAGACGAGGAAGACAGCCAACCACTGCAATAAGAATGGCACATAACCCAAGAAGACAGCAAATCTATATCTCTGATCAGATCATGGAGCGGCATATACTTGGCTAGCTACTTCATCATCTAGAGATCCGTCTTGGCTTGCTCGCCCGCCCACGCCCTCCGGATGATTTCCCGGATCTTTCCCTTCTCGAGCGGGCGCGGGTTCCAGTATGGCGTGTCCGACGCAACGTCCGTGACCCGGCCAATGTCCTTCTCCTGCATACCCACGTCCTTAAGTCCTGTCGGAATATCCAGAAGTCGGAGCAGCTCGTTCAAACCTTGCACAACGCCGGCGGCAGAAATCTCCGTGCTCTGAGCAAGGGCCGACGATAGCTTGGCGATGATGCTCTCAGAGAAGCAGCTCGCGTTGTACGCCATGCTGTGCGGGAGGAATATCGAATGCGTCTCGGCGTGGGGCAGGTTGAGAGTGCCACCGGCGGCGTGGGCGAGCTTGTGCTGGAGCGCGATGCCGGTCGCCGTGGCCAGGAACCCGGCCAGGAATGCACCGTACAGCGCCGACGTGCGGGCTTCCACCGACGACGGGTTCGAGGCAATCACAGGAAGAGCGCTAGACAACGCCTTGATGGATTCGAGGGCAAAGTGATCCGTGATCGGGCTGGCTTGACGGGAGTAGAGTGCCTCGACTGCGTCTCGTCAGCGATGTACCTACATCGAAAATCTGAATACTCACATGAGTGTGCCATGGCATTGAGACCACTCGGCCCGCTGACTTTGACCGGCAGGTCCATGGTCAGGTCCACATCGTATATGACCACCTTGGGCAGGATCTTGGGATCCGTGTACGACGTCTTCTTGCCGTCCTTGGTCTCTCCGATAATCGGCGTCATCTCCGAGCCCGAATAGGTCGTCGGGATGGCGACCTGCGGCATCCCCGTGCGGTAGGCGATGGCTTTCCCGAGGCCGACGGCGCTCCCTCCTCCGACGGAGATGAGGACATCTCGGCCCTTGGCGCGGTCCACGGCGGGCCCAATGATGTCGCTCGGGTTGTGGACGATGGCGGTATCGAGGATCTCGCTGTCCGTGATGCCGGCTTCCGACAGCTTCGTTTGTATCTTGGTCGCGAGCGATTTCCGAGAGGGGGAGCATATGATGAGCGGCTTCGCGAGGTTTCGAGACTTGAGCTCGCCGGGTAGCTCGTTCAACGTGCCGGGCCCGAAGAAGACCTTTGGCGTGGTGATGCCGAAAACGAATGGTGAGATTGGATCCATGCCTTTGTTTGAATCAGGGTGTAAGCCACGATCAGAGCGTGTCACGAACGACATGCAGAGCTGCAAGTTGAGGCCGAGACGACATTAATAAGTTGCCAGTGAGTCGTCATCGGCGGGGAGCGGGGTCCGACCGCTGCGGAGGTTTCTCAAGCCCCGGGGCCGGCGTCGAAGATCGGCAGTCGACATCGGCCGGATTGTGCATGTGTGCTGGAAGTCAAAATGTGACGTAAAAGTCCTCTCTTTCCATGCAACGCCACAAATATACAACGAGAGTTGAATCAGTTCCATTGGTTGCCTATCTCTGCTTAGATGGCCCTGGAGGAGGGGTATCATTACTTTATATCGATTTAATCCAAGCCATCAAATCCCAAAATGCCGTGCGCACCCATGGGGCCAAGCTTAGCAGCCGCGGCGGCCGCTCCCGTGTTCTGGCGCTTGCTCTGCCTCTTTCCACCGTCGCTGTCGCTATCGCTATCGTCACTGTCGCTGCCGGCACGTCGCTTGCCAGTCGCTCCGTCCTCGTCGTCGCTATCGTCATCGCTGTCCTCGTCCTCGTCGTCGCCCTCTCCCTGAAGCTCCGACAGCTCCTCCCACACCTTGACAGTCTTGCCGCCGGCCGTGATCAGCCGGTTCTCGGAGTCGAAGGCGACGGAGATGACACCCTCGACGTCGTCGTGGCGGAGGTTGACGACCTGGTCGACGTCCCGGGTGACCAAGTCTACCACCCTCAGGCTGCCGTCGCCGAGACCGACGACCAGCTTCTTACCCAATCCGAGCTCCTGGGGCACCAATGCCAGAGCGTCCAGGCTCTCGCCTCCCGACTTGCCACCATCGACGATGATGCGCTCCTGCTGGTCATCCCACGCACCTCTGTCCCAGACCGTAACCACGCCAGAGGCGGATCCGACAGCCACCACGCCGTTGTTGCGGTTGTTCTTGGGCCCGAGACCAGGAACGTAGCATGCTGACAGCAGCTCGTCCTCTTGGTCGTCGGAGCGAACGAGAACGCCCTTGCGGACATCCGTCACGGCGAGGGTGGTGCCACCAGTCGAAACCCATTGCTTCGGGAAACCAGATGTGCTTTCGGCGGAAGGCGGGAGGGGAACGACGGCGGAGACGTAGTCGGAGTGAGGGAAGTTGGTCTGAGCAGGCTTGGACGCGGGGGCACCGTCGCGAAGGTCGAAAATGTGCATCGCGCCGGAGTCGCAGCCGATCAGGAGACTCTGGGGGTTCAGGACGTGCATAAGTGACGGGGCATCGATCTGCTTGTTCGAGGAGGGGATTACGATCTTGGAGATGACCTTGCCGGTCTCGGGAGAGAAGTGCTTGATCAAGCCGTCGGTTCCAGCGGAGTAAACGGCTGTCAAGACCATGTGTTAGTTGAGGAATCGCGAAAGGAGCAGTTCTCCAGTAGCTACTGACCAGATCCATCATGGGCATATGCCAGGGCTCTACAGCTCCCCTTGTGTCGCCTCGTGCGCCAAGCACTCTCAATCATGCCCCGACCGGTGGAGGAGATACTGGTGTCAGCATCGCCAGATGCATCGGAGGCATTGTCAACCGGGGCCGGAAGGCGGAAGGTCTCGACATGGCCTGATGAGAGGCCGACGGTCAGCAGCGGCTCGGTGGGGTGGAGCGCCTGCGTGAAGACATCGGCCGAAAGAGGGAGGGTGCAAAGGTTTTCGAACATGTTTGCGGCCTCAATTGGTATGCTGGGCACACAAACAATTGACTGCGAGTGGTGGAATGGTCCAAGACAAGGTGTAGGAGAAAGCTGACCGAAGCTCAGATCAGGACGAAATTTTTAAGGTGAGAGCGTTCACCGAGGTGAAACGGCCCCACCTAAGCTCTCACCGAGGTGCTGAATCTGGATGCAGGGGGAAGATGCAGATCAACTGGGAGGCTCCTGGCTCGCATGTTTGGAGACACGGCACAGGCGAGAACGGAAGTTTTGAGAGCCAGTTCGGATACGGCGCATGTTTCCCGAGACCGACGATGCTACATTTCGGTCCCATGTTCGTCCATACTATTAGTTTGCTCTGGTGAATACGATGCAAGACACAGCCGCCAATGTGAGCCACAACCCAAACTCTGATCCCGCAGCAAATCAACTGCTGCTGTCGACATTCCGAATCATTCGGACTGACCCTTGACCAGGGCATTCCCTAGCAGCAGTGGCTGTTTGCGAGCTCGTGGAGAACCTCCCACCGGTTTCTCAGCTGTTTTCAAAGCTTCGTGATTAGAAAAGACGGAACGTAAGTTCCTGCCTTTTTAGAGTTGAGAAGGTAAGATAGTGTCTTCGAATGCCGGGTCACCTTAAGGTTAATTGATGCGGGGTCTTTCCCCCAACGTCTCATCGAATTACACGCCAGGAAGGTGCTAAAGCGAGCTGCAGGAAACGCAGAAACACACTGGACTGGACTGGAGGGAGCATCCGCCACAGCGGGGTTCCTGCACCAAGTCGATCCCAGCTGTGTTCAGTGTTCAGTGCTCCTTCCACCCAGCGGCGGTCGGAGGCAGCTCCAGTGAATCGAATTGAAGGGCGGAAAGAACGGACGGACGAACAGACACCACCGCTGTCGCATCGACTTTGCCTTTCTCTTTCTTAATTCTTATTTCTGTGCTCTTTCTCTCTTGCTCTCACACACACCCACTCACAGACAGTTCTCCGTCCTATGTGAAGGAAGAACAGCGCGTCGACGCATTCCGATCACGCTATACCACCACCGGAAGCTAGACAGATATCCAGAACCCGTCTGTCTTTGGCAGCATCTTACACGATGAAGCTGCTCTCCACGGTCCTGGGCGGTGTCCTAACGATCATGCAGGCGTCCACAGCCATGGCGTCCGCCGAGGAAGAGCTGTACGCCGGCAATGGCAATCTGCGCTGCGTCATGTACCTCACCGGGTTTGTTGCTCTCCTCCCTTGACCGCATTCATCGACCGTTGAAGTTGCTTACGACTAGCCGCAGCCAACACCCCAACGTGCCGTCCAAGGAGCTCGTGTCTCACATCACCCACGTGGAGCTTGCGTTTATGAACTCCGACACCTTCAACAAGGACGTCGCTGAGTGGCCGCTGTTCACTACCGTCGAAAAGGTCCGCACCCAGTTCCGCCCCGGCACCAAGGTCATGGTCGCCATTGGCGGCTGGAGCGACACCAAGGGCTTTGACACGGCTGCTCGTACCGCCGAGTCTCGCGAGAAATGGGCCAAGAACGTTGCCGACATGGTCAAAGCTACCGGTGCCGATGGTATGGCCTTATTCCGCTCTGACAGAGAATGATGATCGAGTACTAACTATCGTAGGTATCGACATGGACTGGGAGTACCCTGGGTAAGTTGAAAGGCTGTATCAACTGCTTTGCTCCTCTAACATGTGTATCAGGGGCAACGGCGAGGACTACAAGAACATCACCAACGAGGAGAAGAAATGGGAGATCGATGCGTACCCGTTGCTCCTCGAGGAGGTCCGCAGACAGCTCCCCAAAGGCAAGCTCATCTCGGCCGCCACGCCCGGCCTTGAGCGCGACATGATTGCCTTCACCAAGGAGCACACTCCCCGGATCGAGCGCGCTCTTGATTTTGTCAACGTCATGACTTACGACATGATGAACCGCCGAGACAACGTCACGAAGCACCATACCGGTATGGAGCTGTCCCGCATCGCCGTCGAGAACTACATGGCCCGTGGAGTTCCCGCCCACAAGATCAATCTCGGGTTCGCCTTTTACACCAAGTGGTTCCACACCACGGACTGCCCCGATGGCCTGGAAGTTGGCTGCCCGACGCCGTTGATGGAGGATCCCGTTACGGGCGGCGATCTCGGACAGACCGGTGGCTTCAGTTGGAATGACGGAGTCCCGGACGATGTGAAGGGCTCCTTTGAGCGGGCTCAGAAGGACGGCAAGTATGATGAGAAGGGCGGCGGCTACTACTATCTCGACAGGGCCGAGAAGCGATTCTGGACGTACGACAACGGCGATGCAATCCTCCGCAAGTTCCCCGACCTCGTTGACCGTATGCGGCTCGGCGGTGTGTTTGCATGGGGGTTGGGCGAGGACGGCCCCGATTATAACAACCTCAAGGCTGTCAACAAGGGGTTGGAGCAGCGCAGGGGTAGCGGTGGCATATGGGGTCCTGGCCCGTGGGGTCCGGGCCCGCACGCCGCCGATGAGCTGTAGGTGAGCCCCGGGCAGAGATGAAAAGCTTTGCTGCTTGATCCCCGCGTTTGCGAAATGTGAATTGTCGACTCACTGTCGGGTTGCGCATAGTGCCGACCGTGCGGCGCCGCACGTGGACTGAGGTAGACGGACGCTACCCGTTTGTCACGACGGGACAGGACGTTGATATTAGTCGAAGATCAAGCTTAATGCCAACCGGATCAATCCGCTAGCGGACCTTTCTTGTGTGTTTTGTTGAGTGAATAGTTTGGGAACGGTCTCTGCGCCATGGCTGCTGGCAACGTCTGTGCTCGAGCTCATGACGGACGAAGCTTGGCCATGTGAGGCCGAGGAGGGCATTGTGAGTGGCCATCGTACATAGAGGAAGTCTGCACATATCCACGATGGGGCATTCCTGCAACGGTCTGCATATGCGCTAGTTGTTAATATGGACATATGTCGTTGATGAATGGATCTGAATACTGTGACACAACGGCTAGTGTGTACACCAAGATGGTGTCCATGTTCAACATCAAGTCCAAATTTTTGCATACGGACCATTACCCCGCAATCATTCCGCCAACATGAAAAGCATAGTGCTAGGATTCACTAAAGTGAGATATGTCTCACACAGACGAACCATCCAAATGTGTTGTGTTTGAGTCTTCGCGTCATGACAACCAGCCAGTTGGTCAGACGGTCTCGGATTTGACTGTTCCGTCGGAATCTGGGTGGAACAGGTAGGATCACCATCCAAGGTGTCTGGAGGTGGGACGACTGCAAGATCTCAGGGTTCACAGGGTTCGTGTTGGCGAACGGGAAATCGGAAGGGTTGCAGAGAGCCAAGAGGCGGGACGCGTCAGGGGTTCTGGGTTCTGGGCTGAGCAGCGGCTGTACGAATAAGCACACCGACACCGGGCAACTCTGCAAACGGAGGTAAAACTCTGAAGCCGTTGGAGAAGGAGAGGTTGGGTGGCAGACGATTGGAAGTTGGCGGTCTGGCTGGCCGACCCACGTCATAAGGGTTCCGTCGGGGAGAAATGGGCGGTGGAGCCGCTGGTGTTGTCCACCTCCCTCAGTGCTGGTACTGGGCAGTGGGCAGTTACCTGAGGCTTGTTGTCGCCCTGCCGGAGCCGAGACCGGGCGGCGACCCGCTCTTTGCCGGCGTTAGGTCATTGTGAGGTGGTTGAGGTGTTCTTGGGCACACATCTACTTTTGAACGACTCGGTTGGTGGTTGGCTAGCACCGGTAGTTGGACGATGGATGGTCTGTAGTTCCAATGAGGAGAGATCCATGTCGGTGCATCACAGGCCAAGCATGCAGGGTCGCGAGGGGAGGGGGGTGAGGTGAGAGGACAGAGGCCTTCAGTGGCTGTCTTGCATTGTGGATGACAGAAGCCAATGGACATGGGAGGGTATGGTGTTTGTGAAGTAGCGAGGGAACTGGAGGTTTCAGCTGCTTGTCTTGACAGCAAGACGGGTTATCCAGATTGGGTTGGAACATGGGCTGGAGACATCTGGCAGCGCGTTGCCTCGGCCGCGTTTTGGTCTTGAGAACGAAGAGGTGAGAGGCAACCGGGGAGCACTGACGATGGATCGATGCTGACTTCATCGACACGGCAAGACTGCGTTAGGTACTCAAGTACTCCAAGCCTTGGGACGCTAGTAAGAGCTTGAAGTTTCTTTTCCTCGCGTCAGGCGCACCGGATCAAAAACACCACACGGCAACAGCTTCCCGAGCAGTGGCCCCTAAATTCCAGTTTTTGGCATGCAGAGGGACAGAGGCGGCAGCAATGAGGAAAGGGCGATTTTCGCTGGGATCGCAGATGATGGAAGATGCGAGCAGGGACAGGGAGACACCACGACCGCTACATAGTAGGTACACGGCACACACCCCACCGCTTACCTAACTAAGGCAAGGGCTTGGAGTCACCCGCCACGCTGAGTGGCCTGAAGTGGCTGATGATTAGCGTCGTTTAGGGCCTAGCGCCGCCTCCCATTGGTTGGACCGTGTCGACTGCATCAAGAATGAGGTCATGGTAGCCAGTCAAGCTGGAACCACGTCATTGTCGGCCCTCCAGCCCCAACCCCATTACGCAGCGCACATCACCAACTCACAGCAAACTCCTCCGTCCGCAGTAATAGCGACTTGGGACGGGGGCCTGGGCGTGCCACCTAAACCTATTGCAAGGCAAAGTGCCTCCTCTCTCCTGTCCAACGGCAGTGACGGACAAAATGTGACGACAAAGCTAGCATGCCTGCAGCAGGGTCCTTCCTGCCTGCCCAGCATACTGAATCTTCCTGTACCGTACTGCGTATGCGCCGCTGCAGCTCTTGCATTCCCGCCTTTGTAAGGTAGGTAGCCAGGTAGCCCACCCGACCTCATCTGACGCCATCCAGTCCTTCAACACGCCCCAGACAAGAAAATCTCTGGTGCTTGGTCCTTGGTCATTGCTCGCCTTGTCCTTGGACTACTACTTATTCACCGTCGCCGCCTCTTCCACCCATTCCCTGATCACTCACCCACTCCACAACCAACAGAACCAACACACTCTACTGCGCCAGACATCCTCGTCAGCTTTTAAGCTTACCTAAATACCACCTCTCACATAGCATCAAACACCAAGACAAGGGTCGCAAACGTCGCAATGGCTCTCGGATTCGTTCCCATCGCCCACATTGTGGCTGCCGTCTTCTCTATCATTGAGCTCGGCCTTACTGCCTATGGTATGCCCAAATCCTACACGGTGCCATAGAGCTGTCACTAATTTTGTCACAGTCGCCAGTGCCTACCACAGCTGGTTCAGCAACTGGTCCCGCTCACCCGACATCGTCAACTTCATCATCTTCAACTCGGTCTGGTCTCTGCTCGTCCTCGCCTATGTCGGCCTTACCCCTCTGTACATGACCCGTCTCTTCCACAAGCTGGTCTCCCTGGCACTCCTCGTCATCACCACCATCTTCTGGTTCGCCGGTGCCATCGCCTACGCCGTCTTCGTCGGCAGCCCCAACTGCGGCAACAACACCTACTGCGGCTCTTCCCAGGCTGGTGTTGCGTTCGCCTTCTTCATCTGGGCCATCTTCATGTTCCTTACTGTTCTCGACACCCTCGAGGCCATGCGCTCGCGCGGCCACAGCACCAAGGCCAACCACGCCTACCCCGGTGCTTAAATCAACTCAACCAATGTTGAGTTGACGACGAGATGATGACGGAGGGCAGGACGTGGTGGATGATTTCATGTTTTGATATGCAACGGCCTTTCGAATGACGTGGAAATACCCCCTCGAGTATGAAACGGAGTTATGGGCTTTTAGTATCTGTCATTCGAGGCGTTAGGATGGTCGAACTTTAAGGCAGCAGACATGTCTGTCTTGTCTAATAATCACTTTCATCTACTTTTGGTTTCTTCTTCTGTGACATTATGCTTGTGATATTGTCACATACCTTGGATCAAACTGTTTTGTGTTGTCGCCAGTTTCAGCATCATGAATGCTGCCTCCGATGGTCTTCATCACCTGCGTCAACTAGTCCCTGTGTTACAACATTGTACATCCAATGCGATCTTATCCTGGCTCATTCTTCTATTATTTATTGATGTTTAGTTGTTGCCTACTCCGGAAATGTTGGTCAGATCTGAGATTAATCGAGTGTTGTCTCACAGCGGACATACTGACCGATATGGGAAATGTTGCACAAGATCGAATTCTGACAGTCGCCCTATCAGATTCCGCTGACTCGCGGAGCTGATATGGGATTCTTGGCAGAACCCGCATTTGACAGACTTTTGGAGACTGTAAGATTAGCCTGCAAACCTTGACATGGATAAAGGAGCCGCTGGGCTGAGGGTTCTCCAGCTGCAAACCGTACCAAGCTGGTGGGTGTCTGTCAACTCGGTCTCGACATGAGGGGTTGCCACCTCAGTCCACGTCAAAAGCAAGACTCGTGTATCAGCCAGGTCAGCCATGAGTGAACCCGCAGCACGTATTCGTGCCTCGGCGAGAAGAACATCTCGACCGGCAGCTTCCTTATCGAGCTTCGGTCGGTCAATTGGCGAATGAGGAGGCTTCCCGGCGACACGCAGCGCCTCCCGCAGCTGCAGTGGGGCCGTCCAACGGCACTAGTGGATACGTACCCCGGGAACCCCTCACACTGCACTGCACAATGATCCCGGGCGTTTCCCTCCAACGCCGCGAACCCCACGTCCAACCTTCCCTTGCACACATCTTTTCTCAATGCACCTGCGCTCAATCCCGAAAGAGGCCGTCATCGCTTCACCAACACGCTGCTTTTCCCTTCCCGCCAAGCCTTCGTTTGCTCACCCTGCTCTGCTCGGTCTGCCAGATGCACCCCGGAACCATCACCACGTGCTGATAACCAGTTGATCCTACGGCCCACCTGCCAGCCCTTCCGCCCTTCCGCAGAGCAGCACCGCGACGGCCATGCCGAATACAAGCATGTCGCCCGACGGTGTGCCTTGAATTCTCGTCCAATCTCGACCCATTGCTTCCCCGTACGAACCCGTCAACCTACTTTATCAGACCAAAACATGCAGCAGCGATCAGATTATGGATCCCACAGCGGGGTTCTCGCTGATGGTTGCGCAGCTATCCTTCTTGGCGGAAATCCCATCTTTCCTACAAAAAGATCGCCGCGCCAGCCTCGTTGCTAGCTGTCGTCTGCCAGCTTCTGTCCCTTCAGCTCCAGCTCCAGCTCTCCAAGTCCTTGGCCTCACATCAGCGGATCCCCCAGCTGATCGCCAAGTTTCGTGTCTGCTCGTTGTCTCCCAGGCCACAGTCCATTGACCCTCCTCGACCGTCGACATGCACTACTCCTCCGTCGTCGTCTCCGGCCTTGTTGCCGCCGCCGCCCGTCAGGTCGGTGCCGTCCCGTACCCGAGGTCGGACAACAAGTCGGAACCGGTCTACAAGCCCATCACCAACATCCAACTGGGCCCGAGACCCTACTGGCTGGTCAACGACATGGACGAAGGCCCCCTCAAGGAGAAGCTGCAGTCGTGCACCGAGCAGCCCATCAAGGCTTCGAGCTGGAGCATTGGTCACCGCGGCGGCGGCACAATGCTCATTCCCGAGGAGTCCGTCGAGTCCAACCTGGCGGGTGCCCGTATGGGTGCCGGTGTCCTCGAATGCGACGTCGCGTTCACCAAGGACCGCGAGCTGGTGTGCCGCCACTCCCAGTGCGATCTCCACACCACGACCAACATCGTCGCCATTCCCGAGCTGAATGACAAGTGCACCACTCCCTTCAAGGCTGCTTCCAACGGCACAGCTGCTACCGCCAAGTGCTGCACTTCAGACATCACTCTCGCCGAGTTCAAGTCGCTCTGCAGCAAGATGGATGGTTTCAACGCCTCTGCCACCACCCCCGAGGCCTTCCTCCACGGCACCCCGAACTACCGCACCGACTTGTACGCCACCTGCGGCACTGTCATGTCGCACAAGGAGCACATCGCCCTGACCAACGACCTTGGTCTGAAGTTTACCCCCGAGCTCAAGCTCCCTGAGGTCCCGATGCCCTTCGAGGGTAACTACACCCAGGAGATGTACGCTCAACAGATCGTCAACGAGTACAAGGAGGCCGGCATCGCCCCTGAGCGCGTTCTGCTTCAATCCTTCTGGTACCCTGATGTCCTCTACTGGCTCAAGGCTGAGCCCGAGTTCGGCAAGCAGGCTGTCCTCCTCGACGAGAGCGGTGACACCCCCGAGACCTTCCCCGGAGCCGTCGCAAACCTCACCGAATTCGCTGCCGCAGGTGTCAAGATCATGGCGCCCCCTCTTTACTACCTCGTCACCGTCGAGGACGGCAAGATCGTCCCCAGCAGCTATGCCAAGAAGGCCAAGGAGCTGGGTCTCAAGCTCGTCTCCTGGTCTCTGGAGCGTTCCGGTTTCTTGGGTGACGGATCCAAGGGTGGCTACTACTACACCTCCATTGCCAATGTCACCAACAACGACGGCGACGTCTACAACCTGCTCCATGTCCTTGCTCAGGATGTTGGTGTTGACGCTGTCTTCTCCGACTGGAGTGCGACCGTGACCTACTATGCCAACTGCTTCGGTCTGTTCTAGACGAAGCCGTTCATAATTGTACATGATTGCGAGAGAGCCTAGAGGCATTGGCTAATGACCAACCTGATGATGACCATGACGAATATTGGCAGTCAAGGTAATGCATAGAGCATAGTGTAGTTAATAATGATATCAGTCCATCTCCACAGTGAGAATTCGTCTATGTGAGCTGTCACGTCATGATATTTGCTTGCTCTATGGTTGAGTTTGGATAAACCAAACCTCTTCCTGACGCTGAGAATTCCACAGTACTGAGGAAAACGTAGTGTCGAAGCTGGTTCCTTGGCAGCAGACCTGGCAGAGACAGTGATACCTGTTTCACAACTTGCAACATCTTTCCTGTTATAGTCGAATGCCCGACAGAGGCTTGGTGGAAACTGTTTCTCAAGGCTCTTGATCGACACACTGGATATTCAAAATCAGGTTTACTTCATGCTTTCCGGCCAGACCACGCTGATTTTCACAATATGACCCGTCCTAATGGATTGACGGAACTCATCTGTTACACATGGCTATACCACAACTGATATTGGAGTCACGGACCTACAGAGGGTGACACCCGCCAGTTCGCCGGCGCCTGGGAGACTCCGAGGGCGGGAAAACTGGAGAACTGCCTTGAAACAACGGCCGACGGACAAGGATCATGGGCCTCTCAACTTGAGAACTTAAGGTAGCCAGACAGGTGAGGTACTGCGAGTGGGACAAACGTGTGACATGTGCTTTTTGCACGGAAAAGCACAGCAAGAATAGGAAGCCAATGTTGAATATTATACGGTGAATGGTATATCAGTCCATTTTGTATATGTACGGGACTTAAATATTGACAAGAAGATAATAACCACCATCACCCCTGAAAACTCTCGCCGTGCAAGTAGTCATCAATACATTTAGACGGAAGGCCAGCCGCCAGACCAAGAGATGACATTCCAGCCGAACTGGGTCTGCGAATCAGCGTAGCCAATGTCGGTGTTCATGTAGTGGTAGTAGAGGACGGCGCCACGCTTGGGGTCGACCAAGACGCCCTGGCCGCCAGGGGCGTAGACCTTGTCGTGGCTGGGGAGGAGAAGGGTGCCGCCGCCGGCAGTGCAGCTCTTGCCGCTCTTGTCGGTGTACGGCCCGGCGACGGAGGTGGCGCGGCAGACGAAGATCTTGTACTCGTTGCCGGGGGAGGGGCGGTTGCTGTCGAGGCCGCAGCAGGAGCCGGAGCTGAAGAAGGCCCAGAAGGTGCCGCTGCGCTCGTAGACGAAGGCGCCCTCGACGGGCTGGGGCGCAGTGGTGTTGAGGATGATGTTGTAGGGGTTGCCGTTGGCCTTGACGCCGCCGTTGGTCATGGGCACCTGGAAGATGTCGGACCAGAAGGAGCCGAAGTTGAGGTAGTAGTTGCCGCCGGTCTGCACGAGGTTCGCGTCGATGGCGTTGTAGCGGCTGCCGGCTTTGGAGGCGACGCCGGTGGCGCCGTGGTCGGTCCAGGAGCCGTACTCCATCGTGGGAGAGGTGGCATAGCCGATGGCGGAGTCCTGGACGCCGAAGGAGGAGACGGTGTAGTAGAGGATGTACTGGTCACCGACCTTGTTCACATCAGGAGCCTATGTAAGAGCAGATTCGAATAAGTATGTGTAGCTTCCTATGGGCCAGTCTGGTTGTGGTAAGATGTCTTGGCTGGATGACATGTTCATCTGTGTGCGGGGGCACGAGTTCATCCGATTTTGTGATAAGAGGAGGGATTGTGAAACACTACTCCGACTTACCCAGAGATCGTCGTTACCCTTGAGGTTGATCTTGCTACCCGACGGGAGAGCAGCGCCCTGGTAAGTCCACGGGCCAACCAGGTCGGGAGCCTTCCAGATGCCGATCTTGCTGCCGGTCTCGAAGCGGAAGTAGGTGCCGTCGGAGTCGCGGCGGACGACGGAAGGGTCGTGAGACCAGCACTGGCCGGAGCAGGCGCCGGGGTTGCCGTAAGCCTGGACTGTGGCGCTCAGCAGCGCAGCTGCGAGGGAGAAGACGGAACCGAAACGCATGTCGACGAAGAAGAAAAGCAAGCGGCTGAAACGAGGGTGGTGGCGGTGGAGGATTGGTGCGAAGAGAGAGGCCGGTGGGAGGTAGAGGAAAACCGAAACAAACGACGATGGGAATGTCACGATACATATACCGCCAAGCACCGGGACGAGATCAACCTGACAGCGGTGGATGGGGCCGAGATCTCTCGTCAAGCAAACGCCATCGCTCGGGACAAGGTTAGAACCAGGTTGTCGGAGGGAGCATGAGGGACAACTCTCGTCGAAGACATCCAGTGGCCACCCCTATTGGCGGAAATAGCCCTCGATGACTAGGAGACACCTGGGCTGGTGATGGGAAGACGGCAATATAGATGGAGCAGCCGCCAGGGAAGACTCCATCAATGAGATGAAGGGTTGGGCTTGAATGTTGCAGTCGTCCGATCTTGCATATCTAAGCTCAGCCTGCCGTGGGCCCGGTTTAGACTCGAAAAGTGCTGGACCGGGGCCGAATAAGCAATGAAGGACGAGCAAACTGTCTGGGCTAAGCTTTCAAGGCGACATTGAATAGCCAGGAACTGCCGTGCGTGCCGCTGACAGTGGAGAGAGACCGAGAAAGAAACAGCTAGGGGTGCATAGAGAGACAGACCCAGGAGGGGAGGGAGGGGAGGTTGAGTGGACGGACGACCCGGATAGGGCAGGGAATGCTAACTCTCGTTGTCCCAGTGGTGCGCATGAGAGCCAAGCCGCATGAACAACAGCAGTAGCCGCGGTGCGTTTGCTGTATATTCGCCGTGAACTGGAGCATTTTGGGGGGAAACATGGAAATATTGGGCCTCAGTGACGGGAATTGGGGATTGTGAAAGTTGGGGATTCCGAGTGCCGGCTCTGCAGCATGCAACTGTACATGGCCATGTGCAGCTTGTAGTCGTCTCAACGAAGCCGTCAACCCCAGACTTTGAGCTGACTTTCCCGTTTGTGTTCAGACGGGCAAATCGTTACCGGCGCTTGTGCTGCAGCAGACATCACGAGACGATTCCGAGTGCCGCCTTGGCGATCGTGCCTGCGTCGGGAAGCACATGAGGTGGCACACTAATGGTCGCTGACAGCTCGTCAGATGCAGCTCAAGCGCTCGAATCAGGTGGGGGAGGATTCCGGAACATTGAAATTGCACGGGTTGAAAGCCAACGCCAGTTTGCGTTGAAACTCTGCATCGAATCCCTCTTGGCTGGGAGGAGGGCGGGAAACTCCTCCAAAGAGAGGGCTCTTTGCCCAGTGCAGTCCACTTGCAGGGGGTGTTGGCCATTCTCAAACGCGATAGACTCGGAAAAGCACCGCATCCCGGGGTCGGTTTTTTGGGACTTGGCCGGTCGCGGTGGCATCGTATCTGGAGCCGAGGAGGGTCCAGCACGAGGGGAAAGGGGGCAAATTAGTGGCAAAGACAGTGGTTCTTCTTCATTCTTTTCTTCAGAGTCCTTCATCCCATCTTTTTTCGTCTTGTCTAAAGCTTGATTCTCGAATGGTTAGTCATGTGTGGCTCTCGCTGTTGATATTCGGTTGACAGGACCGGATCAACGCGATCACCGCTGATGATCAGCGGTGCTCGGAGCTTTGGGTGGGTGAGGGGGAAAATTAAGCTCTCCTCTGTTTTATCGTTGCACGCACGTTATTCAGTGGAGATTGGGAATAACGTGACGGCACATCCACGCCGCGGACCGAACGGCAGTAAGTATTCCCGCGTGAGCCGGTCGATAGATTGCTCTCCTGACTCGGGCTTATGTTGCTGGGGTTGGCGCGCTTTAAGTCCAGGTTGTGTTCAATGACTTGTCAAGATGGGTGAAGCTCTCACGACAGACTAGTCGACAAACTCGGCTTCCACTACCGAGACCGAGTTCAGGAGGTTCAGGAGTCGAGTGCCACTTGGTGCATGTCTGAGTGATGGAGTTATCGTCGGTCACTTGTCGATTTTGGGTGCGGCACTCGGGGAATCGGGAAATAGAATCGGGGGTGAAGTGGATGAAGATGTGGGCAAAAAGTGTGGGCGCCGCGTGGGTTTTGCATGAGAGAAATACTCCTAGGGCCCCTTTCGGTCGGAATTCTGCCCTTTCCACCTGGCCAGCAGGTCGTGGGCGGAACGAGAGGAGGGCGGAGGCCGTTGTCGGTGCCGTGCACGCGGGCGGCCCCCATTCCCCATTCCCTCAGTCTGCCGTATCCTGGCCCGCTGTGTCCAGACCGGAAGTGATCATCGGGCCCTGTTTCCCGGAGGAGAGTCCCGGGCGCGGAGGAGAGTGCAGTGTCCACCCCGAGCGTCTGTGAGCGGCAGCGGGGACACGACGCCGGCATGCCTCGGCCCAGTCCGGAGCAAAGTGGCTCTGTCCATGGGCGTTCTCCAGCACCACCCACCATCCTATCTCCCCGGATACATTCATCATGATCATTGTCCCCCAAGAACATTGATGCGTTGACAGACCGGCCTGAAACTTGACTCATTGCGGTGAGTGCAGCGTGCAACGTAGCAGACGCATCGCAGGCATGAAAAACCGGTGATGGCATCGTGACAGACCACGTTTGCGAAATGTCAATCGTCGCTTACAAGATTTCTTTGTTGTGAAACGAAGAAACGCCCGCTGGAATGCCAAACACTTGCAAGCGAGGGGGATCTGGGCCGTCGCAGGATGGTGATGCGGAGTGCATGAGGGGGGCAAGCAGGAGTCGAAAATCTGACAGATGAGAAATTGGCACGGAGGCTGGGACAGAAATGATCGCTCAGTGCAGTGCTGCTGACATTCCCATGTTTCTCTGTTGGTTCCTCTCGCCAGTCAAGTCTGCGGGCGCAAATCGGTCGATTCGCCGCAGTGCTGCAGGAACAGAGTTTGAAAGTCCGCAAGGAAGAATCACAGAGAAATTGCGAAAGGCATCTTGTCAATTGCTAGTTTCAATGGCTTTCCTTGCAAAGCCCCGTTGATCACCCTAAAGGGCTCGCCATGTGGTTGGCAGACGATCGGCGCGGATGCTCTGGAGAAGTCTGGAAATGAACATGGGCAGCAAAACGTGGTTGGGCGGGCGCGGGGCGGCGTGGATGTGGCACAGAGAAACAGAATGCCTTCGGCTCCTCTCTGGCGTTCTGCTGCGGCTTTCCGCGTCGATGGAGGAGAATGGGAGAGCATGGGATCGGATGGGAGCGACGAGGGGTGGAGGGACTCAGAGCCCGACGCTCTGGATCCATTACGTTACGAAAAGTTGTCAAACTGGCCCTGGCGTTCTTTGTTCTGTAGCTTATCTTGGGACGGTGGGTGGTGGCTTGCCAAGCAAAGCAACCTCATCGGTAACCTTGGTCGTAAGTATTGACTTCAGTCAGTCTTACTCACCTCTCACCGGCGGCGCGGCGGGGGGGGGGGGGGGAGACGATGCTACCTCCAGGCCTTGGTCCGCACGTACGGGATGCGACTTGAACCCTTCCGGCCGTGCTCTCTTTCCCTCGTCCGGTGATGCCCATTGTTGTTTGGTCTGTCTGCCGGGGAGCGCGCTCAATCAGACTGACGACGGTGGTGGTGGTGGTGCTCTGCGAAAGCGTATGTGTTCCTGCACCGCCCCCTTTGGGCTTTCGGTGATCCTTCAACAACGGGCAGTCTGCCTATTCGTGCCTGGAGAACAAAATGCTTGGATCACCAGGGGGGTCGAGGGTCCCTAGCAAGCCACTATCTTCCAGCATTCACTGACTTGACTGATCCTCCGGCCCAAGAATGACAGCCCGGGCCACGAGAAGCGGGCGTTCAAACGTCTGTTCTTGCAAACAAGCTCCTCCACGGGTCATCCGTTCAGCCCAAGTCAAAGAAGACAGAACGCACAGAGGGGAAGCCCAGCGATGGTGACGCGGGGCCATGTCCAGGACCCCTTGACACGAGCGGCGGGTGGGGGATGCAAATATTGGAACTTGCAAAAATCCCTTTAGCCAACGGGGAACTAACTATACCTTCACCGGTGGGCAGAAGCTGGATGGCAATGACAATCAGGAGGTGAGGTGAGGTGAGGTGAGGTGCGTCCTCTGCAGCATGGCGGCCCCAGAATGCTCCCATCTCTCACTCGCAACGCGGAGACCATGCTTCTCGACGATTCCCCTTTTGGGCCGCTGATCCGGCTCTAGTAGTGTTGCTTTCCGGCGCCATAAAGTCACCACCGGCCGCCACTCCGGGAGGAAGACCTTGCGAAGGGTAAGGTGGTGGTGGTGGTGGTGGCCGTCCTCGCCGAGCTCACGCGATGTGGCGTCCTGCGCGTGCTATCCGCCCTCGTCCTCGCCCTGCTCTGGAACCCAGCATCGAAGGATTGAAGCCGATGTCCGCGGATCCAAGCACCATCTCAAGGGCCAACAGGTCGGTCGGCCGCAGTACTCCGTAGTAGCAATTGTGGTGCCCCTGGTATATAGCGGAGAGTGCAATATCAAGGATTGTTGGATTGATGCATGCACTGCGCATGGCACGGCAGGGTAGTTTTGGGTGCAATGGGCCACCAGAGGCGATGGGCCGATGCAAGAAATGGGCAGCTTCTGGATGGGGGCAATGAAGCGATGCAGTGGAGGCCGGCGGAGGGCAGAGAACACTCTGGACAGAAGATGAGGACCGGCCGTTCGGGCATTACGTGCAAAGCAGCCTTGGGCCGTTCAGGAAGTTCACTACGATCCGTATCATGGGGATAGGGGTTGGGCGGGACGGACGGCAGGGCTGCAAGGCCCGTGAGTGTTGTCCAGGCCGTTGGACGCCGCCGGTGGACTTTGGGAACAGGAAGATGACGGCCGACTTCACCTGCATTAGTGCGGCTGCCAGGGGCATGCGGGTTTGCTGATAAGGATGAATGTGCGAGCTCAACAACGGACACTGGACTGGACTGGACTGGACTGGTCTGGTCTGGTGTTGATGAACCTGCTCTGGTGGTTTGTGAGGCGAGTATGGCGGAAGAGGGAGAAAAGGGGAGGGGAGAGCCAAGGACACACAGAGAGAGACAAAGAACATGGAGATGATGAGTGCAACAGCTGCTGCTGTTTGCGTCTTGGGGACTGGAGGGATTGTCCATTGCGATGTGCAGCAGCAATCCAATTGTTGGGCCCCTCTCTCGCCAACCTTACACTAAAGTCCTGGGCAGACGACGACCAGGGGGTTTTGCTGTATTGATGGAGTTGAGTTGCATCGTTGGACCCTCGGCGATACGGTCCCTGAGGATACGACCCAAAGGTTCGGGTTATTGAAACACATCGGCAACAGCATAACTGTGTAAGGCAGGCAGTTCGCAGAGGGAAGCCTTGGATAGAAGGACTATTTCCTCTGTTTGGGGGCCGATACGGAGTAGCATGGAGACCGGGGACATTTCTTGCATGGGTTGTTTTGTCGCTGTTGGTAACATTGAGTGATGGCCGTCGTCGTCGTCGTCGAGACGGGATGCAAAAGAAGAGGCGACAACCATGTCAAGGTTTTACGGCGACAATATGCAGTAAATTGCCGTTCAGCAGAACTGAAAAGTCAAATCGAATTGGGCCACAGACGGACGGCTGCCAAAGACGGGCCGCGTATTGTCGGACGGTTTCCCCCCCTCATCAATTTACCAATGTCATTTCAATCAATCAATCAAAACCAGTTGGCTCAATCAATCAATCAATCAATCAATCAGGCGTGGTCAGCAAAGCGGTAATCAATCACCAAAGCCAGCCAGGGCCTGGATCCTTTGTCCCAGTGTGCGGTTCGCTGGTGCTGCTGGGCTGCCCTTTTCGCAGTGGTTGATCCTTGTCCGGCTACCGGGACCCCTTGCTGGCGCAGAGCTGCCGAATGTGCCTATCGGAAGCGGATTTTGATAGCATTCTGGCTGACGTTGAGTTGAGGTGAGCGTCTGTCAGAGATGCTTTGCCAATCCAGCGACTGACGAGTGGTGAACTGCAGATGAGACGACGGGAGACTGAGATGCTGCTGCAGGAGGCAGCGATCCGTCTGGTCAACGGCATCCCGTCACAGTGTCTCCAGTAAGACCGGTCGAACCAATGCAATGCAGTAAAAGCCCCTCCTCGCCGTCGCGGGACCCATGGGTAGGGCAGCATTGATCAAGCATCCATGGTAGGATCAGAGTTCAACTACTGCAGACAGGCAGAAACGGGCTGGGGTTTGGTTCCGCAGGCCAAGACATGATTGACCGAAAAGAAAGTGGTTGTCTTCCCCAGGCATAGCATGCAGCAGCCGGAGCAGGTATTATGTGCTAGTATTCAGAGTACGAATAACCGAAGGCAGGTAAGGTATGGACGGCGTTGGATGCCCGGTTCAGTATGGTATGGGTATGGTATGGTATGGCACCGACGGCGTTGCTTAGTCTTGGGTCCATGACGGGAGCCAAAATGTGATATCTGGGGGACATATCCTCCCACCACACGCGGCCTTCCTTCAAGTGCTGTTCTCCGCGTTCTTTGGTTCTTTCCGTTTCCTTCCTTCCTTCTGGTTTCTTGGCTTTCTGCTGTTGTTGTTTCTGCGACTCTCCAGAGACACGGAGAAGAGGAGAGAGAGAAGGAAAGAGAGAAGAGGAGAGGGCGCGGACTCATTTCGGTCGTCCGAGGCCCAAGACCATTCCTCTCCCTTACCGAGCCGGCAGCGCAATAGCGACACGCAGCGGGCGCAATCGACGTACAACACGCACACCTCAAAGACGCTACGGAGTCGAAGGAATCCTGCCAGGCACGAGAGGCCTGATCGGTGCCCCGAACGCAGGCCGCAAACATCTGCGATTCGGCATCATCGAAGACATATCAACCGAGCACGACCAGCCACGTTGAAGGGAGAACCTTTGTCGAAAGGTAAGGAATCATTTGTGATTCTCTTCGGCCGTTTCTTCTTTCGCCCATATACCTACCTTGCCTGTATCCCATTCGACACACGACACCACACACAGCCATACGAGATAGACACACGAGTCCTCCTCACCTCTACACACCCGACGCGCATGCTACCTATGCAACACACGCAACACGTACACGCGATATCCGATACACACAAAACTCCAGATTGGCAATTCGTGTTGGTCACATTGAAAAAGAGGCGTGAGCTGATGAGGCTTCCTTCATAGGAACAAAACAAAAGAAAAGCAAAAAGCGCCTCTGGCCACCAGTCATCTTCCGCATCCGCCATCGCCAGCGGGCGCAACAGACGCACAAGACGCTGAAGCGGGCAACCCTCCAGAGGCACAGCTGCTGCCGATTGGCCCCGGCGGCGCCCTCCAGCCCCACACGCGTCCCCCGCTATCCCCACCTCGGCCTTCTCGGCGCCTCTCATTGGCCTTTTCGTCCATTTCTCTTTCTTATCGGAGCTCTCTCATTGCCCGATTCGAGAGTACGTACCCCTCGCTTAATCTCAGCTTTCAGGGGACCACCTGCTGCACCTCTGCACCTGTCTGCACCTGCTGCATCTTTTGCAAAGGTGCGCCTGCCTTTCTGAAGAAGCCCAACCCAGGTCCAGGTCTCTTATCTTATCGCCCACATAAGACCCGGCCGCCGACACGCCGTCGCGCCGTCGCTTCCATCCCGTACCTGCCTTACTTAGGTCATAGGCCAAAGGATAGGCCATAGTTCGCCATTGTCGTTTCCGTCGTCGGCCGTCAGACTTCACCTCGTCATCTCACACGTGTCTGGCTGCTCTTACGGCTTGAACCCCAGACACCGGGGCCCCCCGCCGCCCCCAGTCGGCTAAGGTACTCTGCCTGACTGCTCCCCGTGAGCTTCATCGCCCTGCTTTTCCCCCGCCGCCGCCAATATGTCCGGCCGGAGCGCCTATGTGCGCAAGAAGATCACCCAGACCGAGAAGGACAAGGCGAGAGCAGCCGCGAATCTCGGCCCTGGAGGAGTAGGAGTAGACCCGAACGACTATGCCATCCCTGACTTTCCTCTGCCCCAGACCGGCGCTTCACTGCCCGTTGGCACCGGCATCGGAACCACCAACGCCCGCTTCCTCAAGTTCTCGGAGCCGCCCCGCGATGTCAAGGTCGGCACCCCCAGCATCGGCAGCGGCAGTGGGAGCAGCGAAGGTGGCCGCCGGGACGGAGCTGCCGGCCCTTTGGACGACTTTGCCTACGCAAGGGCGAGGAGACCCACCATCAAGACGGAGGATGTCTCCGGCATCGAGAAGTCTGGCCTGAGGAGCAGGCTGGACAAGAAGAGTGAGGATGTGAGGCGAGGGCTTGCCAACACCTTCACCTTCAAGCGCAAGAACAAGGAGCCTGAATTCCGTCCCGAGTCTGTCGCCACTGTGAGGCCAGGCCAACACCATGGCTCTGCACCCCTTTCACCCAGCGAGCCCGAGTACACTTACGAGCAGTTTAACATGGATACCATGCAACAAATGCAACTGCAAATGCACATGCAACAACAACATCAGCAGCAACAGCAGCAGCAGCAACAGATGCGATATCAGGAAATGGACCTGCCCATGTCACCACCGCCAGCCTCGAAACTGCCACCCGTGCCGACCACGCCAGCCATTAAGCGATGGATTGGTGCCGGGAGACCGATCCAAAGATGGAACAAGCTTCGCAAAGACCCCGAGCTCTGGGATCCCAATGGAGATGTCTTGGTCTTCTTCGGGCACAAGGGACAAAACCCGAGGCCGAACCCTTCTTTCAGGCTGTCGTCCCACATCATTGAGGCAACTGAGTCGAGGTATCTCATTACACTGCTTCGCGAAGGCACCACGGAGGAGGACATTTACATGCCGCCATCACCGCAAGGGGCGCCACCCATGCTGAGGCCACACATGGGTCGTGGTCAGCCGACACCACCAATCTCTGAGGATCTTGGGGAGGCCGACGGCCAGATCTCCTACGAGATGTACTTCCCTACGCCGGCGAACATGACCAAGGTGGAGCAGGTCCGAAGTCAGATTACGACAAGGAATGTGTTTGCTCTGCTCTACCATGCATCACTCGTCGGGTTGTCCTTGTATCAGGCCCTGTCAGATCTTCACATGCGACTCGACGCGTACCTACCACCAGACTCAGACAACGTCGGCATGATTCTCAACTACCTGTCTGCCCGAGGCATCGACGATGTTCGCAACGACCCAGAAACGGCAGTGAGCTTGCTGGCATGGTCGGAAGGCCAGGCAGTGAGATGGGAGGAAGGCTGGCGGGAGAGCTTCCTGCACTGCGCTGGCATGTACAGCCAGCTGGAGCAGTGCGCTGATTTCAAGGAGCTCACGCCCATTACCAGGGCGCTACTCGAGCGTGCTTGCCTCGAGACACAACTTCGAGTGCAAGCCGCCGAAGAGCGTCTTGCAGAGTTCCAATACAGCGACATGTGGCCAGCGGGTATCAATGGCCCGTCCAAGGCAGCGGCAGACCGCCTGCAAAAGTTCTTCCTCAACCACTACTCACGAGTTCACGGATGCTGGCCGCCAGCACCGACAGCAGGTCTACCGGACTCGGAAGGAGAAGACATGTGGCTCACAAGGAACGTCGCACAGTTGCTCCAGAAGGACTTCGGTGCCCTCTACGACTACCTCGTCAACCGTGACATTACTTGGGACATGTCCGAGGCTCGCTCGGGACGAAAGTGGATGATGCAGAGCGATAAGGACAAAGGGTTCGATGCCGATATTGACATTCCCATGACGGACATGCTCGTTGAATACGACAACAAGCTGCGCTGCCCGCACATCCCGCACCCGTATCCTCTTGTCCCGGAGTCAATCACTCCGGCTCCCAGCCCCAAGGACTCATCGATGTTCAAGAAGAAGAACGCCCCCACCAACAATAGAGGCGGTGCGTTGGAACGACGAGTGCAGTTGGCATACACGGAGGCGACCAACATCTACATTCTGGGATCGGACTTTACACAATCCGACCTCATCGACGCATTCGTTAAGTTTGAAAAGAGCGATAGCATCACCGAGGTGGACCCCGCAGTAGCCAGACGGGGCCGTTGGGTGTTGATTTATGGCATCCTCCAGACCCTGGCTAGTGTTTCGGTGGACGCCCCCAATGTTCGGTACCGAGACGACGTCCCTTACCACCTGTCCCCGCGCCTAAAGGGAACCAGAGTGCCGCCTTGGAAGGGATCAAGCACACCGGACGAGGCGTCGCATGAGCTGTCGCATTGCTGGGTTGTGCAGAATACGTGGAACAGCCAGAACAGCAGCGGTGCAGAGAGCTCTGAAGGGGGCTCAGGCAACACCAGCCCCATTCAAGGTGTCGGTCGGCCCTTTGCATACACGCGGGCTCCAGCGTCTACGACGTCGCGGGGCTCCGGATACCAGACCCCGGCGGCCCGGTCCGTCCACTCGGCAGGGTCTGCACCGCCTTTTAGCTCTGCGTACAGCGTGGTCAGCGAGAGCGACACGAACAGCAGCATTCGCACCCCGGCCTCCCACCGCCCCGCGGCCAACCTCCGCCGAGCGCAGTCCCGGGACAACGCCAAGACGCTCGGCGGCGGGCCGGGCAGCATGCGCAGTGGCAGCACCTTCGGCATGGATCGTGGCGAGGGCATGGAGCTGCCGGTTCGCCGACGAGACTTTAGCGCGGCGAACGATGGGAACAGTTCTCACGGTGGATATGCGCGGTCGAACACCTCAAGCCATGCTCACCTGCCCCTCTCTGGTAGCATTACTGGGTCGGGAGGGTTCCTTGTGCTCGACGACATGGTGGACTCGAGGAGCTCGAGGAGCGGCGGATATGGCCGACATGCGCAGCGGGAGAGTGTCGAAACGGACAGTATGTCGCCGCGGATCCGGGACTTTGACCTGGACGTAATCGATGACCACGAGCCGTGAAGAGGCGAGTGAAGTGAGGCATGTGGGATGAGCCAGCCAGGTACGACGGGATGACAGAACCATGTACGTGTAAAGGGACCTAAAAGGAGGATGTTTCGGACGGAATCTGGGCAAGCGGGATATGAGACGAACGACGGATATAAGGTTTCCTCGATTTATTACCATTTCACTTACGAGGCTCATGTCACGATAGACCCAAAAGTTGGATGTAGCTGTATTTACTAGAGTGATACCCGGCGATTGCAGGTCCCTGGTGGTGTTTTGTGTAATTAGTGCAGTTGCTCGTTAGAGTTAATTAATGCCCGATGGGAGGGAGTACTGCAATTGATTGTGCTCCGCAGACGGAGCAAGGTGATGGATCACTTTCCCATCCCACATTATGCGTGTGCATCTCTGGGCTGATTGACAGATCACCTCATCAGACTTTTGATGGTCGATGCTAGGGATGCGCGCCGTTGGGAGCCGAGGATGCATTTGTTGCTGACGTGGACAAGTCTGGGTCTGAAGATGGAAGGATAGGACGGCTGGCGACGGGCCGGTGATGGTAGAGGGGACTGGACGGGGCCTACTCATGGGGTGTACGAATACCGGTAGTGTGTCGGTGAGGCATCAATGGGCGGCGGACAAGGAGGAAACGGAGCTAGAGGCGGGATCGCGGTGGTGCATCGCATGGCATCGACCCCACGTGGAACCGCGTTGGGCCGTAACATTGGGAGCGCCCAGTTGGAAGACGGCGGCGGGCGGCGGTGTGGAGATGCCGCGGCCGGGTCCAGAGCCGTCGACGGCCGGGTGGTTCTTCTGTAAGAGGGTGCCTTGGGTGCTTGTGGACAGAGTCGAACGAGTCAGTGGAGTGGTGTCCGGTTCCAGCCCAGCCACCTCATCGGGACCCCGCTATTCTTTTTCATCCTGTTCTTTTTTTTTGTGGTTTCACCGGCGGTGAGGGAGGAGGACGGAAGTGTTTGTTTCGAGCGGGAGTCTGTGCCGCGTAAGAGAGATGAGGACAGGGACGAGAAGGCGAGAGAGAATGCGCATACACAGCGATGGGTTTGGTCATGGTGCGTCTCATTATCCGCTGTCGCTGGTGGTTTCTTGAATGGTGGAGTGGGGGTTGCGGTTGTCATTGGCTGGTTCGTCTTGTGAGCACCTGGACCGGTGTCAAATGGTGTGTTGTCACTGCTGGCCGGGAAACCAAGGCGGTAGACTACTTGGTAGACTAATTACTTGGTAGCCTTGGTGGCAGTAGTGTACCTTAGTGGTGGTCAATCTGGGAAGACCCTGAAATGGAACGGGAGACGGAGCGAGAGAGACAGGAATGAATGTCGGTCGCAGTGTTTCTTTGTCCTCGAGACGGTTCTAGACCGTCAACGGTGTCGAGTACGTATCTGCGACGGACGGGGTGGACATGGGTTGTGTGAATTGGCAAGATGCCGTTGGGTAAAACGGGGGCTGCTCTCCCGGATTGACAGGGCCGATGGACAGATGATGAGCGCATCTCTCCCAGGTGCAAGCAAGCCTTGATCTGCTATTGCCATGCTGGATGACGACGGCGTACAGGCAGATGGATGCTGTTTGGCTGAGGTGCAGAAAAGAGGTGGTGGTGGCCTCGGACCTGACACTTGGAGCTGAGCTAAGCTACCTTAAGCTGCCCTGGGAATTGGGAAATGGGAAATGGGATGCATCTTCGGAAAGTGGTGGTACCTACCTTAGGTGTGGTGGTGGTGGTGGTGGTGTTCCTTCTTTCTGAGTGTGGCTGTCGCTCTTGCTGTTGCCGTTGGATGGGGGACCGAAAAAGGAAGCAGCAACTGCCGATCCTCGACGTCATAGCAACCGACGCAGGGAAGGACCTGTCTGTGTCACTGTTTGACGGCGGTTTGCGAAAGAGCAAAAGCTCCGTGGGTCGTGGGTGCTATTGATGGCAGCCGTCAATCCTTGATCGGAAGGCCGTGCTCGCCTTTACTTTCTCAGCCCAAGGAACTGCTGCACCGAGCTGCGCCATGTTTCTCTCTGTTTCTCCTTCTCTGTCTCTGTCTCTGTGTCTTGGTTCCCTTTCTCTCGCAATGCGCAAACACCGCTGTGATACTGTGACCACCCAAGTAGAGTCGATTAAAAGTCAACACCAACACAGACAGAAACAAAACAGACACACATCAGGCCGCCTTACCTTGCCTTGCCGCTATTCGCTTCCCATCCCATGCAACTTCATCGGTCGTCGTTGTCGTCGTCGTCGACTTCGTCAGTCAGCAGCAAGCCAGGCAGCCCTGTCCAGCCCAGCCCGCGAACAGAAAAACTGGGAACCATCCCTGCCACCTCTTTTTTTTTTTTTTTGCTTCCTTTTCCCACCTCTGCAGTCTCTTTCGACGATGCCACCATCTCCAGGGTCGCATCTTGCAGACCGGTGGTGCATTGTGCATTTGCAGCCAGCCAGAACAGCCTCCAATACCACTCTGTATCTTTTTCGCTTCGCTTCACCATCCATGACCTTGACCACTGTGATCCAGCCCAACCACCCCCAATTCCACCTTGCCCTGCTTTGCTTTGCTGCCCTCTTCCACCACTACCTACCTTACGCAACTGCGACTGCGTCTCTCTTCTATTTGCTGCCCGTCCTTGCTTGTCATGACTTGCTGACCCCCCGTCCAGTCCACCTTGACCTTGACCTGCATCCGCTAACATTGACACACTGGCTTTGCTCTCTCACACCCGACACACGCCAAAGAGACCACCGCCTCGTTGACGCACCTCGAATCTGCTGCTGCGGCGCCGGCATCCAATCCGTACCTGGCCCAAACTACTTAACCACCCCCATCCCAACCACCCTCCTTCGTCCGAAGCCCTTCTAGAGGTTCTGCTTCTTCTTCTACCTTCCCGTCCCTCACCCTTCCTCCCGACCGTCTGTCTCACTCTGCTCCGTGTCAGACAGCAGCACCAGCAGCGTCCATCCCCGACACCTCCCGCGCCCTCTCGCCGGACTTTCCCAGTCTCCAACTAGGCATTGTCCGCCCTCATCGGCCGCACTACCGTCGCAAGCGCATTCGAAGCGCATTCCCTCCTCGCCAACGCGTCGCACTTTTTTGAGAATTTAGCGCGCCCTCGAGGCACAATTCGCCCATCATGTTGTTCGCAATGGCTTTCGCGGGAACGCGATTCCTGCAGATCGTCACCTTGGTAAGCATCTCACTCACCTCGGGTCTCTCACCTCACCCACCACCAACCCAATTCTCGCGACAATTTGCGACCACAATGAATTGAGAATGAGAAACAATAAATCTAACATGCCGCCAAACAGATCCCCACCATGGGCATGCTCGCCTGGTTCGTCGACGGCTTCGTCAAGGCCAACGTCATCGTCCCCAACTCCATCCTCGTCCTCTTCATCGTCTCCGTCCTCGCCCTCGCCTGGGCCATCTTCACCCTCTTCAGCTACCACCGCAGCAGCGCAAACGCCCTCTTCGTCGCCGTCATCGACCTCGGCTTCGTCGGCGCCTTCATCGCCGCCGTCTGGTACCTGAGGGGCATCAACTGGGTCGACTGCACCGACCTGTCCCGCAATGGCCAGTGGACCGCAAACTTCCCCGGCCTCTTCTCCATCTCCGGCCCCCGCCTCAGCTTCATCACCAACAAGCCCTGCGCCATGCTCAAGGCCTCCTGGGTCTTTGGCATCATCAACTGCATCCTCTTCTTCTTCACCGCCGCCCTCGCCTGGATGCACGGCGACCACCTGTCAAAGAGCTACGACCGCAAGTACTACCACCGCGGCCACCACCGCCGTCACCGCAGCCACAGCCACCACAGCCGTCGCAGCTCCCACTCTCGCCGCGTTTATGTCTAAGATGACAACGCGGGTCCGACGAAGCGCATGCGACATGCGCAAAGCTATAGAATGAGAGGAAAATGTGTGATGAGATTATATACTATACCATGGAATGACACGATTAAGATGTATGGGAGGAACTTGTGTGAGAGAAGAATTTCAAAGTTTGCTGCTGAAAGTAGCAACAGCCTGGCGTATTTATTTGTTGGAGGATCTATTCATGATGACGAATCGACGACCTTGAGTCAATCCTTCTATTCCCCGTCTCATTTTGCACCATTGTCTTAATATTTTCCCTATCCTCGATGACGATGCGTCGGTCTGGCTGGACCGATCGAGCGTCTTCTATCATGTACACAGAATGAATTTCCCGACCAGACAATGAAGAAGAAGAATGGACATGATCATGAAATGAATTGGTATCCCGCCGCCCCCTTTCTATGTGACCCCATGTGTCCCCTCACCAATTTTGTTGAACTTTTTTAAAAAAAAAAACAGAAACCCGTCAAAAGGTACCTATACAAACATCTATGACCTGCCGGCGTCCTCGCCAACCGTGTACCCACGCGCAACACCACTCCTGCCTTCCTCGACGAGCGTGCTGACCTCCTCGTCATAATCTGTCCCCAGACCCTGCCACGTCCTTTGCGAGCGCAGGTACTCGGCGCCAGGACTCAGCACGCCGTTGATCGTGGCCACCTCGCCCACCTCCCGCTTCACCAGCGCCGACTGCGTCCCCGGCTTCGCGAGGCTCTCCCCGTTCGTCTTGGCCGTCTCGTTGGCAGACCGCACCGGCATCCGCATCGGCCGGCTGCTCACCAGCTTGCCCGTGCGCAGGTCGTACTCCGGCGGCGCCGACTCGTCCTCGGAGCGGTCGTCCTCCTCCTCGGGCCTGGCCGCGTCGTGGTCCAGCTTCTCGATCCCGCCCCACCACTCGACGCCCCATACCCGCTCGCTCTCGGGCTTGAGCGCGACCTCGAGCTCGAAGGGCGTGATGACGGGCTTGAAGAAGCCCGCGTCCTCCTCCACCAGCCCGCTCTCCCAGCACCCCACGACCACCCACCCGTCCACCTCGGCGAAGTTGGCCAGCTTGGCGGCGTTCAGCTTGCCCACCACGATGGTGTAGCTCTTTTTCCCGGCCTCCGAGATGCGCCGCCGCAGGAGGTCGATGCTGGGCAGGTAGTTGGACACGGAGAGCGTGTTGACGAGGATGCCGACCACGCCGGCCGTCGCCAGCGTCAGCACGCGCGCGAAGCGGCGGCGCAGCAGCGCGTTCGTCACCCGCGTCGGGTCGTCTGTGGAGAGGTTCGCGGTGGAGAGGACGTGGAGGGAGGCCATGCGGGTCTGCAGCGCGAGGAGGAGCGCCGGCGGCGGCGTCGAGATATGGAAGAGGGAGTACTGCGCGAGGTCGGCTTCGGGGGTCTCGTCGGCGGAGGCGCCGACGATCTTGCGGTTCGGGATCGTGCCGGCTGGGTTGTGGACGACTTCGGTTTGCAGAAGGTTCGCGTAGCCTGAGTCTTGTAGCCTGGCGAAGAGCGGGGAGACGTGGTCTTGGTACGTGACGTCGGCGACGATGATGACCTTCTTGTCCTTGTCGGGGAACTCCTTCGCAAAGGCCGCGGCGGCCTGGTCGATGTCGAGGGCGTGGCGCGTGAAGACGTAGATGACGGGCAGCCTCGAGGTCGGCGACAGGCACGAGCGGCCGTAGTGCACGACGACCTGCGCGTCGACGTGCTCGGCGGCGATCTCGTCGACGCAGCAGGCGCTGTATGACGTGTCGGCGAGGACGTAGACCTTGTGGGTGTCGGGCGTGCCGAGGGCCTTGGTCAGCGCCTCGGCGACCCACGTCGCGTCGCAGAGCATGGCGTCGGGGAACTGCAGGCCGACGCGGGTCCAGCCCTTCTCTGTGATTTCGCGCGCGGTGCGCTCGATTTCGTAGATGGCGAAGAGGTCATCGTCGCTGCGGGACGCGAAGGGCGGGGGCTCGGGGGTCGGCGTCGGGTCCTCGAAGGTGTGCTCGGCGGGCGTCGAGAGGACGGGCGGCGCTGCGAGGTCTGCCATGGCCGCTGGCTGGGGCGTGGGAAAAGTTTTCGTTTGGAGGGGTGGTGGTGTGACAGAGGACGGATGATGGATGGCGGGGTTGCGATGGCGGGGTACAAATTGGAAAAATCACGGTGAGCTCACCGAGTCACCGAGGTGCCATCCACTGCAGTGCATGGACCCGCCCCGGTGTATTCGAAACGTTGGCCTCTAGATTGGTTGGTTGGCTGCCCGCACCAGGGTTCATTCAGTCTCCACAGGTTGCCCCAGCTATCGTCCTCGCTACTTTTTCTTGCAGTTATTGCAATGCTTTACTTTCTTGTGTGAGGCAAATGTCATTCTATTGTTGCGAAGTGTATTCAAATTCAAGCACTCAATTGGCCATAGGCACGCCATGACAAGTCGTCATGACGAGTCATTCTGGCAGGAAAATGCCGCCAACCCAAGCTACCGGAGACCTTTTACAAATAGTAACCCGAGTATTTTGACGGTGTCTTAAGTGCATCGTTCCACGCCCTGGCACCTCGTAGTTTCATACTCTGTTCGTTATGTGCCTGGCTCTACGACTCCCGACTCCAAGTTTCCCTTTGGAAGATCGGCCATGCTGATGAAAAGGTAGCCCCATCAATAAAAAACGGCCACACTCTCAAGATGATGTTCCGTAGGTGGATTGTCCCGTTCCCCCTCCCAACCGCAAAACGTCCTGTCTCCTCGCATGCCCTCCTTGCCACAGAGATTCATATTCCAGTCCCATTCCTTCGTTACTGTAGAGTACACTGATCAAGACAGAAAAAGGTGCACGCCGACCCATGTGCTTCGAACTTCGAAGAGGTCTAAGGCGCGCCAGTCTTTTGGCTTGATCGTGTTATAATTGAAACCCAGGCACTTGTGGTCCTCAGACTTGGCGCAACGCCTGATGCACTCAGGCTGCTCGTGAAGGGGCAAAGGGTCATCAGGCTTGTTAGGCTCCTTGCTGCCAATTCCGTGGGCGAAGCAGGTGGCCGCGAGGCAAATCAGCCACAAAGCTTCAATCTTCATCTTATTTTGTAGTTTGTCAGGGACAGGGAGTGGGCGAATTGTCGTGGTAGAGAGCATTTTCTGGGCCTGGCTTGTTCGAAGAACGCAAAGTCTTCTGGGCGTTGAAATGAGCGTTGGAAGCTGGAAGAGGAAGTAGCCCGCAATCTGCCTGAAATTTAGCAATGGAGTGAAGGGGAGACATGGAAAGCAAAAGGCGTTTGCAAAGAGCTTCTTTTAAACCTTTGAATGGCCTCCGGATACTCACACTTCAAGAACCTTCTTTTGTTATCCGTCTTTTGTATCCCGAGGTCCCTCCTCAACTGTTCAAGACCGGTTTCTCACCGGCTTCCAAACCTGTTCGTTCTCCTCCTCCATGAGTACCCAGAGAGTGTCGAAGCTGCAACCATTCAAAAGCTCTGCAGCCCAAACCATCTTTCGCTATCCAGAACAGTCCTGTTCTTCAATTAGTTCTCTGCGGCTGTCACTGTTGGTGTGGCTCTCCATGTCGGTCGACGGCCCGCTCCTGAGACCCCCATCGCCCCTCCGCCCCTCGTTGCCTCCTTTAATAGCCATGGGCCTGTGACTGATTCAGAGAATACTGCCTACTTATCTAGGCTGCGGCTACTATATCCATCATAAACCCTGAGCAAATAGTTCCTTGACCGCTGTTTAACAGGCTAGTGTCCAGCCAACTTGTCGAAGGTTCTTTATCCTGTAACATCTTCTCTCAAACTTCAGAACAGCAGACCAGCTGCAACTTATCACCACGTCCTGGCTCCTTTAACGCTTCGACTAATTTCCATTATATTCACTCTTTGCCCCAGTTCACCGGTAAAATACGGGTTGGCTTGGGAAGCTCGACTATACCAGACCAAAACCAGGTTTTGGAGCTGCACCATGGAGACATCGCTTTCCATACTAATTTATTCAATGTAAACCCCTATCACCCGCCAACAGGCTTCAGTGCAAGACATCTTGAGAGAGACCCTGCCGTCGCCAAGAATGTAACATTTATCACCACAGACTGGTTGAGTGTTGAGTAGTGACGCGTATGTGTCAAGGTGTGCTCGAGAGCAGCAGCCCGTGAAATGTGAAAGGGAGCAGACTTCCAAGTACCCTCATTGTGTAATCACCTTTCTTTCGCTAAGAGAGAAACTTGAAGGGAACGAATGGCCTTATGCCCTGCCGCAGAAATTGTTGTTGTCGCCGAGCACGTGGTAGCCGTAGGTGTACTCCTTCGTGCTGCCAGACCACCAGTCAGTCCAGCCTGAGACGTACCAGCCGCAGACGTTGGTGATGGAGGCGAAACGCTGGGCGGCCTCGTCGCTATAGCAGCTGCGTCGGTTGCCACCGTGGGAGAACAGGCAGAAGAAGGCGACGACACGCTGGCCGCCTCCGCTCGAGATGCCGTACAGGCGCTCGCCGACCCCAATTTCCTTGCCGCCGCCGCACTCCCACTTGAGTGAGTCTACCGCCCTGTCGGTGGCGCCGTGGTCCATGTTCTGGTTGGCGCCGCACTTCACGGCCACGTAAAGTTAGCGTTTACTCTTCCTTGGCCCCAAGGTGCGCAAATTCCACGGAGCACCCTTCTCATAGTGTGCTCCAGATCTAGGATGAATTTACGGAAGAGGGAGTTTTGGGTTTGTTCTGGAGGGCTCTTGAAATGTCACTTACGTCGTGGTACCAGTCACGCTTGCCAAGCGTAGCACCACCGGCACGATCGCGCGTCTCGATGGAGGGAACGGCGCCGATGTCGCGAACCTCTAGATCCTCGATGGCCGTGTGCACGGCCAGACCGGAATCGTCGTAGGAGACCGAGTAGACACCGTCAGGGATGTCATCAGGGATGCTGAAGCCGCCGTCGAGAGTGCCGGTGGAGGTGAAGCTGGTAGCTGTAACACCAAGGCCCAGAAGACCGGAGATGATGATGGACGAGGCACGCATAGTGGCTGAGGTAATGTTTGGTATCTGGTATTGGTGTTTGGTAAACCAAAAAAGAAGGGGAGGGGGTTGGCAAAGATTGAGTCTTGAGGAGAGGAGAGAGATCTGGTGCTTGTGGACTCTGAGCTCTGAAGATGAGAAGGAAAACAGTCTTAAGTTGAGAGGCCTCGATGGTTTATATAGGCGGCGGAAACCCTGGATATCCAACCCTATACTTACCTCTAATTTTGGCAGCAAAGTGCCGCGCACTCATGAGGTTTGCATTTCAATTACTTTCTCAGTAGGAAAGAGGTGCACTCATTATCGCCAAGGTCAGCCCCCTCACTGACTGCCAAATGGGCCAGTCGCATCCGCTACAGTCGTGAGGCTGGACCCAGAACACACCGAGATCGTCAACCTGCCAAGAAGCGTCGGAGCCCATATATTTACTTGCTGACCAATGAGACCAACGTGATGCTGAGTTTCCATCACTACTAGTAGTCTCAGCCTTGTGTTCCCTATTTGCCAAGCAGTTCTTGTGCTACCCAGCTGACTGTATCGTCGTTGCCTAGTACGATGATCGTCCCATTGAACCCACCTGTGCTGTAATCGCCTAGAGGAAAACGGAAAAAAAGACATGAGACTTGGTTAGGCGGATTCTGAAAGTCAGTTCTCGCCAGGAGCAGCTTGTGCGTGGTTAGCTGGTTCTAAACATGGAATGCACAATTGTGTCCAGCCCCCCTCACCCTCATTGCTGCGATGTCCCCTACCAAACACTCTCAGATTTTGAACTGTACCTAATTCAAAGCTCTCCTCACAAGTTTTGCCCCCAACATGTGAGCCTCTTTATGGTGAAATTCCAAAGTCCCTTTGTTTCCTGACTGAATTGCAACTGAACTTTCTAGACTATAGGACTTGGCCCTAAAAATGTTGCGCGTTTCAGTTCTTAGAGCGCTGAAGTTCTGAATTCTAGTCATAGGCTGAAGCCCAGCCTGCTTTGAGGGTAGTTGAGAGGCCCGTTTCCGCAGCCATCCCCACGAAGTACGCTTCGCAAGCGCATTTCCGCGGTATATAGAGAGCTTCACTGCCGTTGTATGCCACATACGACCATACCCATTGGAAAACTCGGGATCCCGTCCGCTCTCCCATAGATAAGCCAATGAGGGCTGGAGTAGTAGTCGGGTCGGTGACGACCGGCGAATGCCCGGTGTTGTATGTTTTGCTTTTCGTTGTCTTTCTTTTTAAATCTCGGCATGCACATTACAAAAACTTGCCCGATCTGAATCCAGTCTTCGTTGTAGTTGGTCTCCCGTTCACTACGCAAGAGACTACATGTACAATCGCTTTCATGCACCTGAGATCATGCCCTCTTCAGAACCAAGCTCAGAACACCTGCCTGTCTCATAACCAAATCTATGTCTACACGAACTGAGCACTTCTCTGTGGTATACTGACAGTCTGACCACCTAAAATATTCCAGATTTTGAGTACCCGATTGCTTAAGCCTTGAAGATGCCGACCTTGGCTCTGCAGCTCGAATCACCCCTGCCACCCACAGCCTCACAAGCCTTCCGAAATTTACAGTTATCGAAAGCTTCATAACCCAAGAATTCACTCTTATAGTGCTTGCATTCTAGATAACCCTTTTCGTAAATGCGGTTATATTGGCCGGCGTCGCAAATTTTACCAGTCAAGTCGTCGTTTCTACTGCCGTCTTCGTTCGTGCAGGTGCAAATCTTGTAGTGGTCGCAGGCTTGGACGGTCAAACCGACTGAGAGCATTAAAATAACGAATGAAACTTTCATGTTGAAAAGCCAATGACGTTTAGAGACACTTTGAAGTATTAGTTTGCTACCATTTACGCGAGTATGAACTAACCGACACACCAGCAAGAAATCGTGACATGGAGCTCTGATGCAGTATTTGGCTTGAATTCAGTTTGGAGGCCGGATGAACCTAGAAGGACTGAGAATTAAGCCTGGCTCGAGAATAATCAGCGTATTTATAAGTGGCGTTCTGTCGTTTGGAGAGCCAAACGTTGAGATGGGTGGCATAGGTATCGGTATTGCCGATGTCTACCCCTCAGTCTGTCTCCCCAATTCCATGTCACAGGAGAAGACAAAAGCTTGGTACGATTGAATCGACCCTCAAAACTGACTCAGCTCAAAATTCAGCATTCAGAACCGTTCGTGGACTCTAGCATCAACATGATACAAAAGCTTCCGCCGAGCCCAGATGTAGACAGAGCTGCCGCATGGTCGAAGGAAACCCTCCCAGGAGATGACGTGCTCAATCCAGAGACTCGTTTCCGGCTTTGACCCAGAGCGTGCTTTCAAGGCCATCATAAGAATCTTTCGGCGATCCTGGGCAGTCTTTCATTGAAGCCCCTTTCCCTCTGGCCGCGGAGTCCGCGGCGCGGGATCCGCGGCGATCAAGCATCCGCAAGAATAGTTTCGACGACTCGTTCTCAGATGATAGTGCCCGTGGACCTAGAGCAGCAAAGTGCAACGCTGAATCGGGCCATGCTGAGCCAAGAGCCGACGGCGGATATCTCAATGTGGCCCGACAAATTTACGCCGCTGTGAAGGAACACCAGTCATACATAACCAACGTCAAAACATCTCCCGAGTAAGCCCTACTATCAACATCTCGTCCAACGCTCATCTATAGAATGCCCGCTCCATGTTAAGCTTTCCTGACAATCATGTACACTTATACAAGATCTTTTTCAAGGGGTTGAGTTTAGCACGTACCAAAGGTTGCAAGGCCTCTCTTTAGCGCCTTTCAATTCCGCATCCAGATATCCAGGCGTGGCACTTGCTTAGAGCAGTCAGGTCGGTCGCGTGCCTAGAAAATGCTACGTATTGTGCGACTGGTGGCTCAAACTCAGAAGCATTGTCAACGAGACTAGGCCGTCTCTTCTTGAAAAACAAAAAAGATTCCAACGAATTCAAAAACAGAACTGATTCCAAAGAATGTTGAACAATACTGCATTACTCGTATACTCGGCTACCTCAGATTACTACTACTGATATCCTCCACAAAACATAACGAACTGGGGTGTCTCAAATTCCAATCTTTCCATTACCAGAGGCCATCAAAAATCCAACTCGGCGGTTTGCTGAGATGCTGCTACTTGAGTAGACAGCTTAAGCAGTCTTCTGAGTGCCATCACGGTCGCCGAAGCCGGGAGGGGGAGGGGCACCGAAGCCGGGAGCGCCACCCTGGCCGGGAACGGGGAAGGGAGCAGGGAACGCCGGGCCGGCGGGAGGGGGAGGGCGTCTGTCGCCGTCACGGTCACCGCCACGGCCTCCACGGCCTCGGTCGCCATCACGATCACCGTTGCCACCACGACCGCCGCCACGGCCACCGTCAAGAATGCACTCCCTGTCTCCGTTGCGGTCGCCGTTGTTGCTGTTACCGCGGTCGTCGGTGCGGACACAGCAACGTTCGCCGTTGCGGGTGCGGCCCTCGATGCCGTCACGGCAGTCGCGGTCACGGTCGCCGTCGCGATCGCCGTCACGTCCTCCGCGGCCTCGGTCACCATCGCGATCTCCGTTGCGGTCACCGTTGCGGTCGCCATCGCGATCACCGTCACGGTCCTTGCCCTCCTTCTTCTCGCCGTCCTTCTTGTCACCCTTGTCCTTGTTCTCAGCCATGGGCATGGGAGGAGCGACAGCAGGAGCAACGGGAGCCTGTCTGGCCGCCAGGGCGTTGGACTGGGCCAGGCCACTTGGAGCAAGGGTTAGTATTAGTGTTAAAGGTCTCTTGTAAGCTTTCAGCTTGGCATACTCACTTTTGCTCGCCAAAGGGAGCACCGTTAGCGCCGAGGGTGGCAGCCACCATGATGATGAGAGACTTGCTGAAATGCATTTTGAATGTTGGACTCGGTGATTGAGCAGTAAGAAACTAGGGGTATCTTTGATATTTTGAGGAGCTGAAAGCTAACCTTGAAAGGTGCTTAATGTTTTGATTGTAGGTTGAATAGAAGATGTGATGAAGACTGTTGAGTGTGATGAGGAGATTCGAAAAGCAATTAGCCAGCGGATTTGTGCACCTTATATATCTCTTCGGTGTTCTGCAAGTTGAGTAGTTTCCGAAGCACCCCTCCTTGACCCTCGTGAGTTTTGCTATCCATGTCTCCAGTGATGACTGCACCCTCACATCGCTTCCGTACCTCCATCTCCAACAGTTCGTTTCCCCAAGTGCCACAGTCAAGCATAAGCAGGAAACTTTCTCTTAAAGTCTATTATGCGGTCGGCACCCCAGAAAGAGCAATGTTGGCAGTGACCGGAGCCAATAAGATCTGCGCGGTGTGCGCGGACGACTTCCACTGACCATCGGGAGGCACCGCCGCCCACCCATTTTTGAGGCTGCAATTGATGTGAAGGATGTCCGCGTAAGAGCGAAATCAGGCTGTCGTAGAGTTTGAAAGCGACCTCCGTCTGATATTCTCTCTTCGGAGAATTATGAACATGCTGCCCAGCTTGGCCTGGTCGATTCGCACCTCCGCTGCTACCCGGGCCAGGGGACCCATTCCTTTTTCTGAGAAACGCTCCCAACGCCTCCTGGCTTCAAACTACTGTGATTGATGCAAAATTCACAAGGATTGACCGGTCGTTCATGCCAAAAGCGAGCTCTGGCCAGCTTGGCAAGCAACTTGGTGGCATCACCGGTCGCTGGAGAAATTGCTGCGTGATCTCGAGCACGATTTCATTGCTACGCATATCAATTTCTTGGCAGCGGCGATATTGCTCATCGGGTTTAGGGTAGTATATCGTCAAATTGGCGCTGAGTCACTGGGTTCGGTGATCGAGATTGTGGTATCACTAAGCTGTCTTGCCTCATTCGTAGAATATTGTATTTACTAAGACGCTTAATTTGACGACAGCATGCAGTGTGTATAGTCTTTCGGCTTATTCTTACATGAAGCTGCGCCCATGTTGTGACGTGGTAACACAACCACCTTTCTGCACTTGACCATGTTCGTCTCTCGCTCTTTACGTTGCTGAAGGGGCAACCACCACGCCAGACGTCAACCCGAAGACAACGAGAAAATAAAGTAAATCAATCTTGAAAAGGGGGGGGGGGTAGGGTTGTTGCATGACCCCAAGCTTGATCCAAGCCATTGCAACACGTACACATCTGCTAAACAAAAGCTGTGGATCTTTACGCCTCCCACTGATTCATGCAATTATCGTTGCCAGTTGCAACTGTTATCTAGGATGAGGTATTAGAATTACAGGGGGTGAAAACCTCCAAACGTCCGAACGGCTTGCCTAGTAATGGAAGATGGTGTAGGCCCTTTCCAAAAGCAAAGTATGTTCGGAGGGTTGTCCCCGGCAGTCTCAGGCCGGGACCCGTCATCGTCTTGACAGCGTTGACGAGTTTGGATATCGACAATTCTGAATTGTCTCGTAGAGAAACAAAGCATTCAGATCATCAATAACCATGTAACATGTTCCTGTAATGGAAAAGAGCCACCGTGGGCAAGTCCGAAGAAGCCGGCGGATGAAACAATATCACGAGGAGCAAACTAGTCCCGAGAGGTGCTCTCCGAAGGGCTCATGGGTAAACAAAGTGGTTCTACTTGTGTGACAAGTGCATCTTCCAACAGGCTTGGAGCATGTCTCTTTTACTCTATTTTGCGGAGATGGTGGAGCGAATTTCATGTTCCAGGTCATGACTTGGCCTGGACCGCACGGTATCTACTATGAAGCTGGTCGCTATTGAAGGTGACCCTTGCCTTCACTTGAATACAAGCTTTGCATGTTCAGATGCAGTCAACTTCGCCAGACCAAACATAACAACGCTCCATGAAGCCTAGGCCAACAACAGCGTCCAGCGACAGCAAGATCCATTCAACTTCCAATTAATGCGCCTCCAGAGGTTCCGTGCTGCTAGCACAATGCTCGTTTAATCCGATTCAGCGTGAACCTTTCTGAAATCGCCCCTGCGAAAATGTTTGGTTTCGTTTCGTCCTGATATTAAGCTTTGGAATCCACCAGATCCTATTGGAGAACCGACCAACGCACGTTGAAAGTCCAAAGTCCAGATGACATTCGGAGAAAACTTGCATATCCGCTTTGACTCTTCGCCTCACTTTCTTCATCTTCAGCTTAATGCTAAAAGCGGTTTATTTCAAGTCCTCAAGCTCCAGTTGGCCGATACTGTGCTTTGACGACTCCATGGACAGTGATTACGCATGGTAAAGGATTCAGACAAGACCCGCTTGTTTCCCATGAGCATAAGACTTTCAGACAGCAGCGGAAACATTGGAAGCCATTCGATCCAGTCTAGCATACCGCTGTTGGCAGGATGATCCAGCCTCAACTTCTAATGCATTATCAAACAATTCCAGACCCACGAAATGATTGGGGTGATGTTTCTCGACAATATGCAGTGACTAAAATGGTGCCCCCATTACCCACCCGTGAAGCAATTGCAGGGTACAGGATTGCATGACCGACTTTACTCTGTAAAACGGCTTCTCTCACGCCAAGAATGTTCTTTGACGGGCTCGAGGCTTCACCGTTATGAAGTATATCCGAATACGCGAGTTGACGAGCTTGAATACTATTCTGGGTCCTGGCTGAAGATTGTCTAGTTTTGATGGCACTTGACAGAATGAGGGATGAATTGGCTTAATTATACACTGTACCTTACACAACTGCTCAGGGTCACGAGATATCGGGAGCTACCATGGGCATCTTCTACCAGCAAATCCTTGACGCCAAGCTCAACCATCTCATTCCGATGGAGCTGGTGAGTCTGGGGATCTGGTATTTCCCGTCAAGCTAAAAGCAATGGCGCAACAGTGTCCAGCTCGGGCGAATGACCCAGCCCTATCGCAGACACACATCAAGAAAAACATGATGGACGAATACCTTCCATGAAAGTAGCTTCGTCTCTAACTTCAACCCGTGGATTCTTCAGCATGTAAAATGCCAGTGACGATTCGCCTGGTCCTTGGTCACAAGTCCGACAGGAGTCCAAGCATCGGATCCGAATTGAGCCTGCTGCCTGAGAATATCAGCCCATGCACCGGGGGAAGATCCGCCAAAGCCACCGGATGCACATCTCATACTTCACTTCAACCTGTACTAGCGATGATTTATCCTCTAGCGACTCTCCTGATTCTGGTGTTGAAATCTTGCGATGAATGACTGACCAGATGGGTGAATTTCCTGCAGTCTACAGCCATGAGAGTTCTACATGAAAGGGACGACAGTACCTACATAGAAGCACTGGGCGCTCGGTTTGAGGTTGTACATTCTTGTCTCGACGCTTCTGAGGACGATGCTTTGATTGCCCTTTGAACGAGAGGTAGTAGGTTCGAGTTTGCGGTGAATGACGATAGCAGTGCATATTTGCCCCATGCCCTTTGAATACCCAAGTAACCCAGAATTACCTCCATGCGGCTATCATGCCAATTGATCAGACTGCTCCGCCCTTTCGGATTAACTCTTATTTATGTTAAGCCAAAATCTGGTTTACGGTGAATGTGATGCAGGCATGATACGGTAATAGTGGTGACAATAGTCAGAATGGGTGGCCCCCTTCAGACGAGATGCGAGGAAGACAACGGGTGTCTCTTTCTAGTGACCATCAGCGCATTTTGCCTTGCTAAATAAAGAGCATCTTCATGTGATGACTGTGCATCAATTAAGCTTTAGCAGGCATGTGCCGCTTTCGGAACGAGCCATCATGCGTCTAGAAGAACAACCTCGATGAAGACTTTCAGCCTGACTGATGCACCACCGCCGAGGCTACGACCATGGAAGAAAAAAGCAGTCTCTGAAAATTGTGTTCGATGGACTTTAAACCGCTCGATTTGCGTGAAGCGCTCGCTATGATGAACCTCACATATCAGAGCCACATTGCCTTATCAAGGTAACCAACCACATAAGACGTCACTGTGGATAAACGGCACATTAACATTTGACGAAACGTCGAAGTTCGTGTTTAAATGCTGGTGTTCTTCTAGATGAGCCCAATCGCGAAGGATCATTTTCCCTCTATCACATGGATCAACAACATCGCATTATAGCCATATCACAGCACGGACTTAAGGTCAAATAAAGTGAAGCGTACCGTAGTAATACAGTCTCAATTTGTCCACGAGAAAACTCCGAGCCTACATGTCCGATGCTAGAATACCGCCGCCCAAGTAGCAATATTGAACTCCATGATCCCTTCGCAACGGTGGTATTGAGTTACTCGAATTCATTCATGCCCTGCCTTATTCGTGCTTCGACTATTCGAATCGAGAAGGATTACCATTCGTATCGGGACTGTCCAACCGTTTGGTGATATTGCGGGCCAGGTGAATTAGTTGCCGTAGCTGGAAGTCAGAGTCGTTCGTGCCGTTGTTGAGCTGCGCACCAACGAGACCTATGGTCTTGCACATGCTGATTAAGGTCTCTCGTGCCAGCCTTGAAGCTGTTTCGGGGGACGATTGGCGGTAGACACGACGGTCATCATCGGTAGAGAAAGACTCTGGCTCTCTCAAGACCGTGAGGATGGAAGGGATACCCGTCACTGTAGGGCTTTGGGGATCCCTGGGGCGTCCGGGGGTTGTTGGGCTCTCGGACATTTTAACGGGTGGGAGAAGACACTCGGTGGAAGTGGACGCCACTGTGAAAGTTGGTAACGCAAACTATCAGGGCTTAGCTAAGTGCGAGTTTATCAGAGGGAGGAGATGTATACCTTGGCGATAAATCGGTTGCTGAGTGGTTGCGGATGGAGCTCTCAGAACGTGGAAGTGGATAGATAGATGCTTTGATATGCTAGATAGAATGCAGCCAAGAGAAAAGAGGGGAGGTGACAGGTTCCTTTAATGTACTCGAGTTCGGAGCAAAGGTATGAACACATAAACAGAAGGCGGCGGGGTACCTGGTCACGAGATCATGCGCCTTTCTGAGTTTCGCGTCTGTCTCCTCATCAAACATCATCTGATCTCGAGAGCTCTTTCCGCCCGTAGGCGCCATAGCGAACGGCCGTTACCCTCCGTTTAAGGTTTTTAGCGTTTAGCAGTCAATTATATGCCCGTGATCAGAAACTGAAAAACGCAGCATCGAACTATATGGCGTGACATACGTGTCAGCAACTCGGCCGACTCGGTTTCGCCAGTCAAATCATCAGTCATTCGTCAACGACTACTAAACATCTTACTTTTGATATCGTGTGGACACCATAGCCGACACAGTTCATGTGGCTGGAGCTCTTGGCACCGACACTGCCGGCGCGTGGCAAGCCAAGCCTCCTTGATTACGAGTGTGTTGCTCGGGAGGGGTGTTCAGCCTTCGCGCGGACGGACTGCGGGGAAGGCAGCGAACATGGACCCATCCCGGCAGACGGGGGCCCAGTGCTGCCGGCGTCAGGTGGAGTTAGACAACGGCGCTCGGCCCTTGTTTCTTCATTGACAGAACACCAGTCTCTCGGGGAACCGCAAAGAATGACGCCCGGAGTACGTAAGCATCTCATGTCTCATGTCTGTTCTGGAAGATCAAGGTACTTGGCATCTGGGGAAGCTGAACGGCTTCCGATTGACCGAAGCGCGTTGACACGCGCTGGGATAGCCTGTTCTCTGTTTCTTTAATGGCCGGCGGAAGACAAGAAGGTGCTACGAAGTCAATTCCTCTGAAGTGCGGCTCTGTCTCATAGACCACCTTAAACAATGAGTTGGTTGCCTCCGCGATTAATGGCACACATCTAATCTACGGCTCTCCAGGGTCTCGTGAACTGCTCAAGGAACGCTCCTCAACCCCAAACAACCCCGCAGCAACATGACCGATCCAGACCATTCGGTCGCAACACGCAGCATAAAGATGATATTATTGCAAACATATTGGATCACGCACTCTGTGCCGATGACACGTCGTGCCACTCTCGAAAGGGAATCGCTTATCTTAGTGCCTGACATGGGCTGTGTGAGACAACGCGCAGTGGTGCCAAGTTTCCACGCATGCCAAGACTTTTAACGTCGCGCTCATCTCGCGCCCACAACAAGCCTCCTTCGCTCTCGGTTGATGCTGAAATTTCAACCGTTTTCATCTCATTTCCATCCAACGTTAACCTTGCCAATAACCCGCCTCCATCGATCGTGAGATTTCCTTTGCCACAGATCCGACTGCAAGATCTGTCCCCGCAACATGACGGACATCCACGGGCCCCGCCCATCGGAGCCGGCCGGCAACGGTGGCACGGAACACAGCCACGAGTCGACCCCGCTTCTCCCTACCACCGCGTTCCGAACTGTCCATCAGACCATCTCAAGCCGCATTGCCCACGAAGGCGAAAGCGGAAGAAGCGGTTTTCATCTCCGACACTTCCTGATTGTGCTGTGGCGGAGTTCGTGCACCGCTTCTATGCTGGTCAACTTCCTGTGGCCCATCGTACCAATCGCCATCGTTCTCAACTGCCTCCCTGGACTTCATCTATGGAAATTCGCAACGGCATACGTGGCCGTGGTGCCCTCGGCAAATCTCTTGGGCTTTGCTGGACAGGAATTCGCCCGAAAGATGCCCAAAGTAGCTGGTATTTTGATCGAGACTACGTTCGGGTCCATCGTTGAGATAATTCTCTTTGTGGTTCTTATTGTCAAGCACAATACTCACGAAGGGAACGGAGATGAGGGAAACTTGATACCCATCATCCAGGCTGCCATCCTCGGGAGTATTTTGACAAACCTTCTGCTCTGCCTTGGGCTTTGCTTCTTTTTTGGTGGAGTTCGCAACTCCAGCCAAAAGTTCCATGCCATCGTCTCTGAAGTAGGGACTGGGCTCCTCTTGGTTGCCGCGTTTGGACTTTTGATTCCAAGCGCGTTTTACTCAGCTCTTAAGGCTGAGACATGGCCGGAACTCCCAGGTCTCCGGGTGACGTTCCATGGAAGGTTCACGGAAGGCACCCTTCAAGCTGATGTCTTGCGCATTAGCCAAGCAACTTCAATTGCCTTGATCGTGGCCTTCTTTCTCTACATCTGGTATCAGGCCAGCAGCCAGCACAGCATATTCGACGAGGTAATTGAGATGGATGAGCACCGGGATACCGACCGTGAGGAGGACATGGAGAAGCCCAAGTTCACCATGACAGAAACGGCACTGGCTCTCACAATCTCACTTGTGTTAGTGACACTGCTCCTCATTTTCCTCGTTGAAGGCATTGAAGAGGTCGTAGAAAGTGGGATACCCGACCAATTCTTAGGTTTGATCCTCCTCCCATTGGTTGAGAAGGCTGCCGAACACTTGACTGCTATCGATGAAGCTTGGGGTAAGTCTGACATGCCCTCGCCATCTTCAGTGAGAATTGTGTATCAGAACCTTGCTAACTTATACACGTATAGATGGGGTTATCAACGTAGCGCTCTATCATTGTCTCGCGCCATCAATCCAAACAGCTCTTTTTAACGGCCCCTTGGTTGTCCTTGTTGGCTGGGCATTGGGCAAGCCGATGGACCTGAATTTCGAAATATTCATGATCGGCTTGCTTGTTCTTTCAATTCTAGTTGTAGGCAACTTTTTGCGGGACGGAGAATCAAACTGGCTGGAAGGAGCTTTGCTCGTGGTAAGCTCTAGTCGCCCACGTGCCATCCTAGCTGCATGGTTCCTTGTATTCTAATTTTTGCAGGTCGTCTACGTGATTATCGCGATTGCATGCTGGTATTATCCGAACCCTGACGTGGCCACTTCCAATGGCCTGGAGGGTTCAAAGATGGTGAACATCACTATGACCGTTGACACTCTCCGGCAAATCAAGCAACTCCTGACGACGAAGCTTGAGAACTGAAGACTTGGAAGTCGGACTGATTTTGACACACACTCGGGACCGGAACTGATCTGAAATAAGCGCACCGAAAAGGCTAGGCAATACAAAGTTGTACATGAATTTAGAAGGCGGAGGGTGATATGCACTACAACATCACTCATGGAAGGGTTCATAGCGGGTGAGAATTTGGGTGTCGAAATTGAGAGCTTTAGGAATATCTAGCGTAAGCTGCATCGGCAACGCTCGCTTCGTGAACCGTCCACACAATACCTCGTCTTCATTCGCTCAGTAGACCTGCTACCCCAGTTCGTCAACTACAATATCGATGTGCTCATGAGATCTAACTTACTTGTGAAGTCGTGTTCGTTTAGCACTTGCAGTAAGGGGTGCCAACATCAGGCTTGACACAGGCGTCGGAACAGCCTCCGCAGTTGGCAGCGAGCTGCCACTTAGCGCCGTCGCAAGAGGCGATGGCCGCGTTTCCGGAAACACACTCGTAGCCGGCACCCTCGCAAGCGGAACCGACGGTGACCGCGGCGGAGACGGAGGAGGCCATGACGGCGAGGATGGAGGCAATCTGGAAGAACTGCATGATGGCGATTGAGATGGCGATTGAAATGGCGGAGTAGTGGAGATGAGAAGATGTTGTGTTGTGATGGCGTGATGGAGGAATTCACAATCGAAGAAGGAAAACATTGCTGTTTATATGATGGGAACTTCCCAGGTTTCCCTGAATACGAGGTGGAGGAAATCTCGATGATCATTCAGGCGGTCAGTCCTCAACAAGGGGATGTGGAAGTGGAGGCTGTAAGGTATTGGGATGGACACTCCGGCCTCAACTCGGTGGGCGTTGGGGAATGCTGGACATCCTTTGCACACGCAGCATTGCTCCAGTTTTTCAGGGCCAATATTGAATACTCTGCATCCGAAAACTTTGATCATAGTTGATGCATGATTAGACTTCAGTGCGGCTAAACCTCTGCAGCTGTCGACGACACTTCAAATCTCGATGTGCTGTCAAGAGGTAAGGCTAGCAAATGACAAACTTCAGACGTCAAGACGGCTTGAGTCAGGAGTAACAGAATACGATCTGATGAACGCGACCCTGTTTCCGGCGCCCCGAAGGGCTATCTCCGCGGTTGATCATCTATGTATGTTCTCCAGCCAGCGGGGTTTGCGGGCCTGTGCTCGGTGAGACACCCCACCGATCGACAGGAGTAAACACGGGGTATCCGCTTCGGCACTCGCGGCGTTCCCGGGCGGGCTTCCGTACGTGCGTGTTGCATTGCCGGAGACTCACATGTAATTGAGCTTCCAGAGGCATGGGTAAAGTTTCAAGATCAGCGGATTTAGCGGTGAAAATGTTTGTGCAGACGTGGCATGACCTTGGTATTTTAAGGAGAGCATGCCAACATGATGGTCTGAGAACATGTGCAAGCTTAGGCCCGCGAAATCCTCGTGTTGCAATATGCAGCTCCAAGCATACCGCGTGTTCATCAATTTGCCTTTCGTGCTGAGCATGAATCTCAGGCACGGTGCACCTTTGTTGATGATAAATGGAAACCACTGCCGGTACTCAATTAGATATGAAAAACTTGAGTAGGCATGATCAGAGACAATGGACATTGCCACTGTCCTTGTGTTAGAATGAATAGCTAGGACCGCCGTCAACAGGGTCAAGGGAAACACTGCCCAAGTACATATCATTAAGAAACGCCCAACTCCAATCGTCTCCCCCTTCCAAGAGCAAAGGGTCAACACCAGCCATATTTGATGGCGCCGAAGACAAGGGAGGAGACTGCATTTGCCCACTCATCCCAACTGTCCTTTCATCGTTTGGTGGAATAATCTGAATGTTTGCGCGGCCACCAACAGAAGATTGTTCTCTCGGAGGCGTTCGGAATGTTGTGCTTGTGGCATTGCGGCTGTTATTCCGATGATGGCCCGGGACGAGCGATTCGACCCCTCGGATATCGGGTTGCGTGGGATGGCCCGTCGGCTCGGTTTCTCTGATAATGGAGCTGTTACTGACAATTCTGTCGGATTTCACCACCCACTCCTCCAGCCCGCCTGTGTCGCCTCCCATCCGAATGCTTAGCCTCTCACCAGATTGTTGAGACGTGGTGCGATGTCGGAGGTTGCGGTGGTAATCCTGAACCATGGAAGAGAAGTACTGATCTACTTCGTAAAACCTCGCGACGAACGCTGCTGCAACCCCTGAATGTCTGGCAAGTTCTGAAAGCGTGTCGAACATTACTTTTGTTGGGCCGAATGAAGCACTGATGGGTTGATTCTCGGCCATTTCGTCTTGCTCGCTGGATCGGCTACATAGATAGGCTTCTGTGTCCATGCGAGGGAAATGTTGTGCGTAGACTCCGGTGAAAGAAGCAGTGTAGATGACGAAGGCCACAAGAGGAGAATGTGGAAGGCGATCCTCGCACAGTTCAATCACGTTGGCGACCGTCTTGCTGGCTCCGAAAAGCTCTCGAGCGCTTTCTTCCCAAAATCCCGGAGGAACCTCCTCCGATGGGAATGTAGGCTCATCCAAGGGACCAGATGGTCTGGTACATTTGATTGGAATGAAGGGTAGATATTGCCGATGAAGCATTATCTTGCAAAGAGACATTAGAAGATGAAGTATGATGAATGTGCTGGACGTGGTCTCATGGCGGAAGTAGTTTGAAGGACTGAGGCTCAGAAATGCACCTGGAGCTTCAAGAGTCTTACTAAAGGCGTCTGCTTCTCGACGTAGCTGAAAAAAAAGAGACTCGGGGTTCCAAGGAGGACGTTGCCTGTCCAAGAACCGACCGCCAGCACTGGAATACTGAGATATGCGACCCCATAGGTCGACTAGCTGGACAAATCGACCCAGGATGCTTGTTTCATCATGCAGTGACGAGTCCATGTCACCCGAGAACCACTCCATGCTAGTCTGACGGCTCAAGTCGAAGTCCTCTTTGGCGCAGGGTAATCGCACGTGAAGGTCATCGGATCGGATGAACGATGGTCGTTCTTTGCCACAAGAGATAAGTCGATCGAAGATGAAGCAGCTGAACATAGTCCTGCGTCTGACCTCACGATCCACGATAGCGTCTTCAAATGTTGCGTCGGAGTGGTTCGCTGTACTGTAATTGGCCTCGTATCCTAGCTTGAGTGCCTGCGCCATTCGTCCTGCCGAACCGACTAACATCCAAGCCCGGAGACCCTCGTGATTTGGCGAGATCCATTCGTAGAGACCGAGCATGAGTAAGGCTTGCACACGCTCAACTGATCCGATGGAGCACGCCGATACGAACGAGCCAAGAGACTTATCCAACGTCCTTGCAAAAGCTTCGGAAATACCTTGGTCCCCAAGACTGGGATCGTATGGGACTTGTTCAGAGCCGTTGTCGAAGTAATCGGCAAGCTCTCCATGATATCTCCCGGTTAAGGCCAGAAGACCGAGAAGGACTAGTTGGGTATCGAATGCTACCGACGCGTGGCCGGTAGTCAAGTCGTATATCCTGTTCTTGAGAGTCGGAACATGTAGGAATGAGAGCTCCGTGGCGAAATGACGCTGAAATGTGACCAGAGCCTTGTCCCACAGCGTTCTGTCAATACGACGGACGATGTCAATGTCATCGGAACGGAGAGCCCCATCCATCCGCGTGTGGGTCGCCCGTCTCGGCCTTTTTTGCCCGGAATGAGGTGTCGCAGTATCCCGTGAATCCCGAGGTGCGGAAGGTGGATCGGGTCTCTTCAGTGGCGATGGGGCGGGCATCGGCCACACACATTCTTTCCGACCCTTGATGCAGTTCTCGCATGGCGCATCTAGGCGGCCAGTGTTCTCGCACTTGATCTTGGAGCGTCTGCATCTTGCGCAAGCTATGCTGGACCGTATTCGCAACGGGCCCACCATCGTTCGGTGTGGTGCTTGGCGGGTGGTAGAACTGAGGATGCGGGACACTCAATCAGGAGCCGGAGAGTCTTCGAGATACTCACCGACAACCTGCGCTAAGCTCAGGAGTCGGTGAGGAACGAAACCGACGGAGTGGTTCAAGAGTCCGGTCGTGAGGGGTAACAAACAGATCCGGTGCTGTTGGCCCCCACTGACTCATTACTAAGGTAAGATAAGCCTCCAATCTTATCACCAGGTAGGTCCATGCCACTAAGGAGCGAGCATGGCTGAGCTCGACGCTCTTTGTTCTCGAGGAAGTCCACCAATTTTCGATCTACAGAGTCCATGGGCGGTCGTTCGCCAAGAACAAGATGAAGGGGCGGCCTTTGACTTTGAAAAACCAACAAGCTGCTGATGCAGATACTCTCATGGCTGAAGGGTAATATTGCATCCGATCCCCTGTTTTGGCTGGCGGTTGCGCGGTCGTAGGACCTCTCGTTCTCTGCAGAGTTTTCTCGGTCAAAACACCGAGGAAACTCTCTTGACGATGCAGAAGACACGAGGGAGAAACCCCGAATATCAATGCGAATCTCATTCTTTCTGCCTCGCACTGGCCTTTAAGAATACTCGAGCAGAAGCAGAAGAAAGAATTGTTGGCGAGTCGGCGAAGCACAAGATGCGCTAAGCCTACTTCAGTTAGCCGAGTCTTTCTCCAGCCAACAACCCAGGGGGGAACCTCGTGGCTGTGAAGAACATTTGCTGCGTTCGGACTGAGATCTCGGTAAGCCGAGATTTTCGGCATTCGACAATCGGAATGCCGAACATGGGTCCAACCAACTCAATCAGTATTACCATGTTGTTGATAGTCGAAATTGAGGATAAACGCAAAGAACCTATCCACAAAAGCCGACAGCGCCTGAATTTTGCTTCCAGATTGGTCACCACATGTGCGTCACTGAAAAGAGAACTGTGTTGAATTGTGCACATCTATCGACTCCGATTCCGGGCACGAACACCCTTGATTGGTGGAAGAGTTGGCAAGTCGATTTGTGTTCCTTCCATAATTCTTCTCTAGAAGTCCGCATTTACCACCTGTGCCAATTTCTGCGTCTCAAGCTGTCTGTATGATAACCGTTCATGGCGATGAAGTATGCTCAAGCAGCAGCCGAAACCTTGTGCTACGATGTTGTCAGTCAAGTTGGCTTTTCGGGGCGGGTACGGTCGTCAAACCTGTCGTGCAACATTTCGCAGAAAGATGTTGGCCAATCAACAACCAAAAACTTTGCGGATGCGCTTACCGAGATCAGTCGTCTCGGGCTCGGGCACAACATACGTGGAAGGAGACAGCAGAAGATAATCATCGTCGTCCTCATCCTCGAGGTAGTCGAAAGGACGACGACCTCCTGAGTCAGCCGCCCACCGACGTCCATACCTAGAGCTTAAAATGTCGGATCCGTGGCGCTCGTCTTTGACCATGCCTTCGTTTTTGTTGACAACGGCATGCTTGAACGAGTCCATCACCTTCTAGATGGCGGACAGAGTCATGATAGCCCAGGTGGCGAGCTGCGTTACGACGACAATGATAGCCCCGCCACAGCCGGGACTGAGGTGGTCTGAGTCCGTGACGGTATGAGCATCATTGTTGGGTGGAAGGTGTACGATCCTGCGCACATCCGTTTATCAGCAAGAAGAACGAGAAGATTGCGATGACAGTGAGGGCTGAGGGACAACTACTTGAGGTGAGGCGCGACCCGTACTCCAGGCATGGGCGGAAGCATTTTGAACTCATCATCGTCATCGTCGAGCAAAGAATAGCTCGAAGGCTGGGAGCCAGCGGATTCCATCGCGGCTGTCTTGGATTGCGTGGTTGGAGGTGAGGGACTCAAGTAAGTTGGATGTGTTGCTGGAGAAGGAAGCTGGGAAAAGATTTCGGAGGATGAGAACAAGGCAAGAGATGAGGTCAGCAATGGCGCCTCCAGTGTGCTTGCCCGTTTGACCGCTTCAATAGGAAAGCAGTCCCTTCTAAATCGGACAGCTGGCTCGATGTTGAAAAGGCTCAGCGCTCAATAATCGATCACGCGTAAAAGCCCTTCAGTCCATCGGCATTCTTGTGGGGTTTATTGTGCAAGTGCATTGTGGCAACGACTTGAGTGAAGCAGAGTGTCACGAAGATAGGTCTGGCCATATACAACGCACAAGCGGCGGCAAATATTGTAAAGAAGACCATAAATGAATTATGTAGTGGCCTTTGTGACAGTGAAAGTAAGGGAGCCAAAAACTCAAAGGAGATGAGACAATAAATGATCCATTCCCAGGGCCTGATTGCCAAGGGAGACAATGCTTGGTACACTTCTCAGAAAAAGTTCAATCTACTGTGAAGTTTGTCCATTAAATGAATAACTAAGAAGACTTGTGTTTCGAAGAAAATCGTTGCAGAGGGAGTGAAATCCATGATCAACTTTATCCTACAGCGACCCCTCAGGCCACTTGTACTCGGGCCAGGAGAATTGAGGATTCCATTTGTGCTGAAGAATGATGCTACCCTCAGGAAAGGTCTTCTTGCTGCCGTCTGGTAATTTGATCGAGCGGGCAGGGGAGGGTATGGTCCAATTTGCAATAATCCCGTTCTCCTTCGCTAGATTTTCATACAATTTTGCAACCTTCTCAGGCCGTGGCCTGAAATTGTCGAGGTGACCGGGATCCGTAGACTCTTCGAATTCACCAGGTTCTGCAGTAAACCACAGCTGCTGATGGCTTTGCTGTTCTTCCATGTCCATCCCGCCACAGTTGCTGATAGTACTTTGCTCGTAGTCTTCCGTAAGTGGCATCTCCACTCCACAATTACCCAAGTCCTCCATGATGTCTATGTTGGCAATTTCGTAGTTGACCCAAGTAAGTGGCAGGCACTCTGCTTTGACGAGTATCTTGACGAGGACGTTGACGCTTTCGGCCTCGTCGGAGTCGACTTGGTCTTGCGTCGCAAATGAGTCAACATACCAAAGTGCAATATCCGAGGCGGCATAATTGTCAATGATGACGAATCCATCTGTTCGACCAGCCGCATCTTCAGCACGTCGTATCTCGGCATGTGACTTGTTGTGGTATGAAGGATCATCTTTGATCACCATCTCGAGGATGGGGCTGAATCTCGAGCATGCACCTAACTCAAACGCCTTCTTGAGCTTTTCCAGTGCGTCTTCGGGTAGGCTGGTCGTGACATAAGCATTGAGCTTGGGAACGTTCGTTGGCGGCGAGATATAAACCATGTTGAACTTGGGGATAGAATGATGCTGGGATGGACAATCCGACAGGAAGGTGTCATAATCGGAGGTGGCTAATGGTCTTATATATCTTGGCAGCGCGAGGGGTTCAGATGGTTTTGACTTTGGAAGGATTCAGAGCTAGTGGGCCGTGATGCCGTAGGATGAGAGTACAGTGCCCGAGTGTTACGTCACAAAGGATCGACATGCGCCTGGCCAATCTGAAAAAGGGCGGCTTCATGAGACGATCTGTCTTACCCAGCACTCCAGGCAATGTCTGGCGGCCTGCTGCCTGTAGAAAAGCGCTAATTAAAGGGACGCGTTCCTGAAAAATGCCCAACTAGGTTTCATTCGGTTAGTAATGAGAGCTACGTATCGTTTTAGATGGCAACACAAACCCCGCATATCAGTGACTGAGAGGTATTGACTTGTGATTCGACTCTCCCGGCAGCTGTGTGGTTGCCAGGAAGACTTGGAGGAACGTCGATGATATATTGTACTTGATACTAGCCTTGAATTGCGAATGCATCTGCATCCAGAGATTTCATTCTCACAGGCCTTCAGCTCTCTCCTATGCTTAGTCACAGACTATCTTAGGGGCTCAAAAGTGACATTGAGGATAAGGGAGATGAAGTGGTATCCCTCATCGTGGTATTCCAGCCTGGCGTTTGAAATCTTCAAGCCACTCCATCGTATCGGCTGCAGTTTGGTTCCAGGGATCATCACTGGCGCAGCTTAATAGGCTTTCTGTGTCAAAAGAAGGGGGGACTTACTCATCAAATAGCAGAAAACGAGCCTGATGACGAATTTCTTCGTCTGATGGGACATGATGGGTTGGGTTGTTTGGGGACATCGTCGACGCCGCCCAACGCTTGAGCTCCATAGATAACCACCGGTGTGAGTTGCAGTCGTTCAGCACGAAGGCCCCCGACTTGAGCCAACCAGGTCTACGGAGACTTCCTGCTGCTTCATGAGCAGTTTCAGGCAACTTTTGGTACTGGCGAGAAGAGGCATCTACTAGTTGGACCTCGGATGCCGTTCCATTTCCCGAATTCTCCTTCTCTAGCATATGAGGATACTGGATGTCATCCATATCAAAGAGAAACGCGTCAGATCTTGATTTGGGGCGCAAATACAACCCTTTATCATGAGTGTCTGTCTGCAGACCCAGTGTGGGATTCTCGTTCATGAGAAAGTTAGACCTGGAAGCGTGAACAATGCCCAGATCCCATGCCCCCAAAAGATCATCCGTGAGTTTGCTGGAGTCTGCTCTGCCTGGTAATTTCTGCTCTGTGTTGGACAGGAGTCGGGTGCGCTTCTTGAATCCATAGAGCCATGTTGTAGAGCTGGTAATCAACTTGGTTAGCCAGTTGGCGACAAAGTCAGGAGATCCGGCAGTGAGTCCCTCATCCATACGTGCAACAATTCTACAGGCCTCTGCTTGAAGATCATTGTCCATTGGGACTATAGACTGAGATGCCCAAAGAGTGTGGACGTAATCTCGCAGCTGAAGTTCCAGCGGACACGAATCAAACAATGTCCTTTTCCCGTTGATTCGGAGGATTGAGAGTCTACTCTCTGCCTGTGATCTTACGGGTCCGAATTTCGCCTTTGTTGTGATGTCTTCATTTGATTCGATGAGATCTCGCAGCCAGGACGAGGAGTATGGCTCTTGAATGTTGGGTGAGGTGCACAGAACCTCCGATGCAAATATGACACGACAAGCTTCCAGTTGAATTTCTGAGTTCTTGGGTACCTGTCCGCATTCATCCATATGTCTTTGCATGAAATACTCCAGCTCCAGGGTCAATAGTTCGTACGCCGTGCGTGGTGAGTTAGGAGGTACTAAGGTGGCATTAAATGGGAATGGTGTATGGCGCTCGTGTTCAATGATGTCTTTCAGCTTGGTTAGAGATGTCCCAAGGATTACTATAAGAGTTCGGAACTTACACGGAGGCATACAATGCTCAACGGTCTCCATCACTGGTGGCTCAAAACCCCAATCACCAGTCCAGGATGCCATTGTTTTCCCCGACTTGAAGTGGTCCGCTAGATGGTCAACGCGATCTTCCCAGGTCGGAAGTAACTGCTCGCAAAAGCCGCAACGCGACCGAATCACCGGGGTAGCAGTTTTCCATCCTTCTATGACCCATCCAACGCCTGGTGCATCATGAACAAGGCGTAAGTGCTGTTTCAGATGGTCCTTGCGATTAAAGACTCTTCCTTGACAGGCCGTGTAATTGTGAAGGTTGAGATGTGCCTGATCTGGATTGTTTTTCTCACAGAAAACGCAAACCTGAGCACCAGTGCTGGGATTGGCGCTTGTCGGACCGTTGGGAGCACAAGCCCATCTATCCAGTGGTATGTGGAGCGACTTCTCGTGTCTCTTCCATTCGTATTTGGCGCGAAACGTTTCTGTACAAAATGTGCACTGAAAGGGGCCTCGGTTTTGTACAAGAGGCGTGCTGTGCCCCCCCTTGCGCGTTCTTGGCCTTCCTCGTTTCTTGAAAGTGGGCGGCAAACTTGCAGATATAAGTGAACCTCGAGAACTTGCAGATGCCTTGGAGCCATCTCTGGAAGATACGACACTACTTGCTGAGCTTTCCTCCATGAAATATGATGGGTCGGATCCAGCCTTTGGAAAGATTGCATTGGTTGGGTCACCTAAAAACGCTTCAGCTATGTTCACTGCACAAGATGAATACCCTATTCTATGTGGGGCGGTTGGAGTGGAACTCACTTGAGGCTGACGGGTTACCAGAGGCTATTGCGCGAGCGATGTCATCAACTGCTGCGGGCTCATCCTCGGGAGGCGAGTCAACCCATCTCTCCATAGGATCCATGTCAAGATAATGGTTCTCCATGCATGTCCGACTCGGAATTGGAGTTCCTGGACGCCTTGGTACTTGGGCGCCTGACTCATCTGACCAAGGAGAACGTGCAGGAGTAGTGTTTGCGAGTGACTTCTGGCGTCTTCGCGCATTGGAAAGCCAGTTTGATATCTGAGTTTTGGAAAGTCCAGTCGACAGCTGAAGACTCTGCCTATCAGCGTGACTAGGATACGGGTAGTGACTGTGGGTAGTAAGCCACTGTTTTAGAACACGAGCGGTGTCTCTGGAAAATCGCGTTCCTATCTTGGGTGGAACGGCACTGTTGGATGGCGCAGCCATATCCGAAATGGAGCTTGTGCTTCTACCAGATCGTGGTATTGTTGCGTGTCGTGTTAAAGAAACTGATTGTTGTGAGGATAGTGTAATCGCAACTTGGTCATCAAGGTTTCGAGAGACTTGAGCGGCCTCTGGCTACACAGTATGAGTCAGTGGAGTTGGGCAAGAAGTGGAGGACTTACTTGGACCGGATGACTAGCGTTTTGTTGCTGGTCGAGGTCCATTTTGAGGAGATCGAAACTTTCGATAGGAAACATTAAATTCGGCGAATCAATTGAGGCATACGGAAAGTCTGGCTCATTGGCAACCGGTGAGACTGGACTAGCAGGATGGTGTTGATTGTCGCTTGTCGCATCGCGAGTATCTGCCTGTGGAGGACGCTGAGACTGTGACCAGGGTAGCTCCTCGCGTGGCTCATTCTCGTTGGCTGCCATTGCGTAGCCTAAGGTAAAATTAGTTCAGATATCTCCCTCGCGAATACAGGGTCCCAATTGAGAATTTGATACTTTGTAGTCTGATAAGAAAGTCACGTCCGGAGGAGAACGGAGTCGAAAGCTTGTCCGACGCTTGCGCCAGTCTAGTGACCTGTGACTAAGGCACTGCATGAACTCGTCAATCGCGCCTTTTTGGCGACATGTACACGCCAGGACAGTTTCTGATTGGCTCAGTCTCGCCGCATTAGAAGTATGTCGGTCAAAAGAAAAGTTGGATTATTCTTCAATCTTTAGGTAGAAAATATAGGATATCATTGTATTAAACGAAAGAAATCAAGAAGAAACCAAGCGCATGAGGTCTGTTCAACCTCCGGACTCTCAGCCTGCGTAAATTGCTCTCTTGCGAGTTTTGAAGACGGACCCCGGTTTCGGATATGGGCGCAATTGACAGTGTTTGGTGGGTCCTCAACATTGGGTGGAGGTTGGCCCAAGCATCTTGTCAAGAGAGTCATAGTCACGGCCAATTGAGAAGTGCTTCTTCGTCGAAAACAATCTTTTGGAGTATTGATCAGCACTACATGTGCCCAATTGCTTCAAAGTCGGCTTGAATGGACGTGCAGATCGTATCTACCACGGCGTCCTCTTCGACCTCGGGAACACCCAATGCACCAGTCGGCCAGGTCACTGTGTATACTAAAGGTCCCTCCTTCACGCTAGATATGTTGAAGCAGATCGGGGCACTCGACACATGACCCGGCTGGGAAAAGACAACGTGCGTGATTGTAGGTTTCTCCTCGCCGTGGCGAGTCGCGCCTTCGAAGGCGCCGACGTTGCTCACCTCGTGCGAGCAATCGCGGCGCTGGCCGAGCTTAGACAGCAGCCACTTTCTGACACTGGGTAGGTATCTGAGCAGACCGATAGGTTGGTCTTGCAAGGTGGCTGCGGTCTCGGCGAAAGCCTTGGTGCTTGAGCTGGCTGCCAACCATTCTGCATCGGAAAGTGGACCAGCCGAGGTCAGTTTCGGGTGAACCAAGTATGTGGCCGAAACAAATTCTCCCATCTCGTCGCTGGGGACTCCGACAGACTTGCGCATGTTGACGGCCATCTGAGACACAAAGTTGGTGACATTGACTTCGCCGAAGGCTTTGCTCATCCCTCGGGCGATGAACTGGTGTAATAGTCCCATCAATTTGGCGTCATGTGTTTTCGCCTGGCAGAGTGCTCTGTCCACCAGAGCGGATTCAACAACCCGCAGAGCAATCTTCGTCCTGGACTTGTCGCCGTTGAAAGCCGCTGGAGAACCAGTCCAGGTGCCTTCATCTAGAGTAGAGGCCTGTGCTTTGAGGCCCAGCCAGTCTGATATGAACTTAGGGAAGAACACAGCAACCAAAGGGCCCAAGAGAAATGACCAAGATATAGGAAGGCGTTGAGGCGTGTCAAATGGGAGCCCAAGAGCAACTTGTGGTGGCTTGACAGTCGACGGGGCATCTGAGGCTAAGTCTGGAGAACCCCTGATCGCTTCGAGTAGAGATCGATGTAGAGAAATTCCTGAAAGTCCATCGCCAATCATGTGTGACCAAGCGAACACGATGAAAGTCTCCGAGTTGGAAAGAGGCAATATGATGATTCTCCAAGGAGGGATGGCGTGATTAAAAGGACGGTCTAGGTTGGAGCGCTGCAATTCCTCTATTGCGCTCCACCGTTCGAGCTTCGTTGAGACGGGTAGTTCCTTGACTTCAATGTGATCATTCAGGTTGACCACGTGTACTCGCTGGTAGAAGGATCTATCAGTGTGCCTGTCTCCCACAGTGACGCCCAGAAATGGATGTTGTTCGATACACCGAGCCAGAGGCCCGAATAGCGATTGGGATGACCTGATAGCAGGCCCATTTCCACGCTCGTAGACGGCGCCAATAATGACTGCATGGTAGAACCCAAGGTCCTCTCTGCTGATCGTCCGCTGTTCGTTTGGACCTTTAATATGCGCGTGAGCTGATGTGATCTTTGGTTCCCAGTTGCAGTGGCGGTTGCTGTAATGCTAAACTGCAGAGAGTACTTACTTGCACATCTCAGGAACACTCCGCCGTCCTCCATTTATCGAACCTGTCGATTGACCCGCAGTTACAGCTTTCCAGTAACGTTGAGTATGTGTATAGCAATGTTGACAATCAATTGCTCTGATTTATTTCCACTGCCCCTTTGCTTACTGTTGTACGAATCAGGCTAGGCGGATGTCTCTAATAGTAGGAGGAGGTTGGGAGGCCACCAGCAGCTCCACTATCGACGGATCAATTAGGCAGCACGAAGTGCGACACATTTCAGCTGCACAAGCATTCCGATCCACCAGGGTGAAACATTCTAGCAAACTTGCATTACTGGTCAATCTTCTGGGTTGTTGACTAATAGCCATTCAATTCCCCGAAAGAAGAAACAATAGGTGCAATCTTCAGAAATCCTGACGCGTGAACAGCATATTACTAGATTTAATGATTTCAATGATTTGATTCGTGACGAACAACTTCGCCAGACCTTGTCCGAACGAATAGGGATAGACGCGTTCCAGTGCTGAGAGAGGTAGTTCAGCATACGTGCTAGACGGACTTTTTTTCACAGGGTCCACCTGTAGCATGTCAACGAGCTTTAGAATGAACAGCTTGTGGTCCGAATAAAAGCCATTACCTCAACCAGTGCGGGTTATTTTGAAGGCAGGCCTTCGGTAGATCATGGGAACTTCCATGTCGCCTCAGGCAGAGGATATCGTGTTGCCTTACGGGGTCTCTACCACAGATTAAACAAAGTACCAAGCAGACTGATCCACGAAAGCAACTAATTGAAAAGTTCTTCAATACTAGACCCATTGCGAAACGTCATACGGAAGTACTTCCATCATTGGCTGGCCAAGAATTTAGAAGTTCATTTTTAGACAGAGGTGTCGCTCGGCAGTAGTTGATGACTGGAACCCATCCCTTTATACTTCTCGTCGGTCTTGGTAACTGTGGCATATTTCCATTCTGAAAGTGTAAGCGCATTTGTGGCACTGTATATTCCCGCTTGTCTCGGTTGAAAGCCGACAACGGGCTCTCTGGTACCGGGCCAAAGCCGACTGATGGTCTTCGGGACCAAGGATCGAACCAAGATAGGGGTGTGACCCAGATATGCGCCTTACCAAGGTTGTGAGCCTCCGCCGTCCAATCCATGCGTTCGCGGAGAAGTAATGGGGCTCAAGCACCTCTGGGGAAGCTCACTGGTCCCGGGGTCCCCAGAAATTTCCTAGGACTCTGTGGATATGTCGCATACATCGGACGAGGCCCCATCCGCTCATAGACATCAGCTGCGAATGTATGGCGGATGCATCCAGTCACACGACAGTCGGACTCGCGGCAAAGGTTACTTTGTTGGGGCTACGGCGACTGTCCTTCCTTAGTACCATGCCCCAAGGACGTGTTGCCCGGAAGAATCTCTCATCATTACCGTATCATTACCATCTCGGAGACGAGTCATGGAATGATGCCATTACGAACAGCGCCCTTCGCTAGTGCTTTCAGTGTCCAAAGTGTGGCTCCTGTATGCCAGAAGGAACATGGATAACTTTTCTCAACCGATACCCATATGGTCAAGTCGCCACGTGTGTACCTAGCAAGCTTCACGGTCTGCAAGTGGAGTTGCTTAGAATTGATCTTACTGGAAACCGGAGATCGGACTGAAAGCGCCAGAGCGAAAAGCATTAATACCGCCTGTTGTTCCTCCAACTTGTCTCTGCTCATTTCCCCTGTCATCTTATGTTGCTACCCATACTATCTTTCTGGCCACGTTGATGTTCAGGTTCCCAACAGCTCTGCGAAGATGCCTATAATCGACAGGAAGGTCTACGAACAAACACCCAAAGAGGTGATCTCTTGGAAGATTGTGGCATATTGCACAATACTTTCCTTCACCGGAGCTCTCCATGGTCCGTACGATGGGATCTCGTCGTCTCGTCAAAGAACTTTCTGACATAATCTTCGTTCTAGGATTCAATACTGCGAATATCTCCGGTGTGCTCGCCATGAAGCCGTTCAAATCACACTTCAACTTCCAAGATATGAACACCGCCGATCTCGCCAACTGGAATGGATGGATAACCTCTGTGCTAATTCTCGGATCGTGTCTCGGGTCGTTGACTTGCGCCCCGTTCATCGAGAGACTCGGACGTCGATTCTCTCTGGTTATCTTTACAATCCTGTTCGTGGCCTCAGCAGTTCTCATGACTGCCAATCCTGGTGGATCCGGCGGACGGATTGAGTTCATCGTCGGGAGGGCCCTGTCAGGCTATGGGTCCGGTGCCGCCAGTGTCGTCGGACCCGGGTACATTGCAGAGATCGCTCCTCAGAGCATTCGTGGTGGCTTGACTGCATTGTACAACGCCAACACCATGCTGTCAGTTGGTCTTGCGTACTGGATCAACTTTGGCTCCTTGCAACACATCAGCAATACGGAAAATGCTCAATGGCAAATGCCTATGGCTGTTCAAGCCCTTCCCGGAGTCATCCTTCTGATTGGTCTTCTTTTCATGCCCGAGTCTCCAAGATGGCTCCTGAATCATGGAAAGGTCGAAAAGGCGCAAAGCGTACTCGAAACTCTCAGATCTCTCCCCCGCGACCACCCCTTTGTGCGCCAAGAATTTGATCAGATCCAACGGGGACTTGAAGATCAACCAGTTGCGCCGGGCCTCAAGGGTCTTTTCCAGGAAATATGCTCCGAAAACATCCGAAAACGCCTCTTCATGGTCATGTTTATCCAAGTTGGCTTTCAATTCAGTGGCGGGTAAGTCCCCGTAGTCGAGGGAGTCTTTGTGAATCAAACACCTAAAACCCACTAGAAACATTATCACCTACTATAACACATCGATTCTGTCATCGATCGGGCTTACGGCGCCTTCCGTCAACTATCTCTTCTCGGGAATCTACGGACTCGTCAAGTTCATCGCAGTGCTTCTTTACTGCCTGTTCTTCATCGACCGTTTCGGACGACGTATGGGACTCTTCATTGGTTCCGGTCTTATCATTGGGTCCCTCACATACATCACTGTCTATCTGGCTGTTGCCAACCCATCAGGAGCCAATGGTACTGGCCCAGCTGGATGGGTAGCAGTCGTGTGCATCTACATCTTTGCCCTTGGGTATGCGATCAGCTGGGGAACTATTCCGTGGATCATCAACGCCGAAGTTTTTCCCACGAAGGTCCGTGGTAGCTGCATGGCAATCTGCATTACCTGGCAATATCTTGTCAACTTCGCGCTCTCGCGCGCGCAGCCTAACATGGTGATTGCCATGCACTCATGGGGCCCGTTCCTTCTCTTCACCTTATTCACCACCATTTCCACGACATACTGCTATTTTGCATACCCAGAGACGAAGGGAATGTCCATGGAGAAAATGGATCAACTTTTCCAGATGCCCTGGTACAAGGTCGGAAAGTCGAGTCTTGCCATTGTCAACTCCCAGAATGCCCAGTCCGGCGGGTCGGATGAAGAAAAGGTAATGGTTGTGACGGCGGAAGATGCAAACGAGCACGAGGACAGCGTGAAGCAGACACGAAAGGAGTAACGATCATATCATGGACAGCATGGTTAGATTATATGTGTACAATAGATAATGCGCTCCTGTAACTTCTGTATCGATACGGCCCATAGGGCTTCCCAATATTCCAGTACTGAATCACCCATATCTTCCTTTGGACTTCAGCCTCGTCCCATTGCATACCTTAGGTAGTCTCATTGACAACAAATCAGAAGTCTCCCGCTCGATTGTCGTAGTCATGGTGTCAAAGAGCCATTGAATGGATTTAATTGGCTAGGTATTCGTCTAGGTTCCTGTTTGATCGGGCGAAAGCCGATGGCCACTCACCGATAAATTTTCGAGACAGTTCATCAACTCGGCTTTGTTCCGACGACGAGTCAACAATACTGACGAATGGCCCTTTCATAAGCAGAAACCTGCGGTCCACAGTCTGCAGGCATTTAATTGAACTCCCTCGGTTGAATCAAAGACAGGAGACGCGGCGGGCTGCCATGACCGCAGTCCTCATTATTAGCCTTTTGATATCATCCATTCGAATCACAAAGTCAATAGCATTGCCCTGAAGCTATTATTGATGTGAAATTTTCTTCGGTAGATGAAATGTAGCTTGAATATGAGCCTGAGGCTGGGTTGGGGTGTACATTTAAGTGAACCGTATTGTCGCATTTCCTGGTCTGCCCCACTCAGTGGCCAGCGCAAGGGCGTTGATACACAAGGCAAGAATGCTTTCGCATTTCGATCTTCGACAATGGAAACCCAGTAACCTTTCAAAGAGCGCTACTCGAGTTCATCAGGCAGATTCCGAGTGAAATGCGCCGTGTGTTCGGAAGGAAATCGTTCGCCAACTAGGTTACCAAACGTACACCCTGTTTCGACAAGTTTGTTATGGTGAAAGATTTCTTGTGTTGGTGTTTCAACTGACTTCAGGGCAAAACATAAAGGTCTCATAAAGGTCCCATTGTCGTGCTTGGAAATACAAGGGGTATGGGTCGAGGCAGAATGAACACAAAGTATCTGAGACAATCCATTGTCTTGAGTGAATAGAGAATCTGAGAAGTAAAGGGCCTCATACAAAGAGAAAACTGACTGTGATGTTTTGTCTACTATCATCTATTAAGGAAGCACCTAGCATAAACGCGTCTGGCTTTCGAACCTATCTTCTGTGAACAGCCTAAAGCGAATGAATACCATGTCTCGGAAAGTCAACGTTTCAAAATAGATTGTTGATGAATCACTGGCGTTCTAATCTTTTGGGCCTGATGAACTCAATCAGTGTGACATTATTAGAGATCGCAGAGAGTTCGTATTTGAAAATCCACGAGCAGTTGTTTCCTTCGATTGGATTAGAAGAACACTTCCTCGTCTAGGATACATGAAAAAGAAAGACGCGCTTTCTTCCTTTCTTTGCATATATGCTGAAGGCTTTGTTGACTTCTTTTCTGTGCCAAAATCACAATACGCCTAAGGGTATCAGACAAAGTTCCATTTATGACTTGGAATCCTTTCTCCTCATACCTTATGTTCAAGACATTCTACCGCACTTCATTCACAGCACCAGAGAAAGACCATGGCTTCGTTTACGATGCACCTGGTCCTGTACATAAGTTCCCATCCACCCGAGGAGGTCTTCATCCCAAAGCTGTCGTAATATGATCAAATCTGTGGTGATTACCTGTATTCTGTATTGCAGCGCTCACTGTTATCTTCCCATTCCTATTCAACATTACTCAAACGCAAATCTGTCAAGAAAAGATGGAACTGAGATCAAGACCAAAGCCTCTTCAGCCCGAAACTGAGCCCAAACGCCAATCCGGGTCAACATGCCTCTGTGGTCAGTCTATCAACGTAGCACCAAACAAAGTTCGACGACATTATGGAGTTGTGCATTGCTATTGTCACGACTGCAAAGGCGTCTTCGTTAAGAGTACTCATACAAGGGCCAACCCAGACCATCGCATTGGAACATACGAGGAATTTCCTGCTGTCGACAAACGCCGTCCTCCAGTGGACAACGACCTTGAATCCCGGCATGTTTCAGAGGATATCGGAGGTAAGGTCAGTGGTCGACCAGTAACCCGCTTGCAACGTTTTCAACAAGCTCAAAGTGTGGAGAATCATGGTCATCCGAGCCGCCCTCGCTTGTTCACTCTTTGGGTTCTGATCGGCGACACTGACGATGCGGGTGACGTGGTTCACAAATACAAGCCGCATGACGTTTCGTTCTGTGATGTCAGGCTCTATGTAGAGCCTGCCTCGGTCCAGCACGAACCCTGGGTTCCGGCCGCGAGTAAATGGAAACATTTGCAGAAGAGATTCCCGGGATTCCTTAAGTCGTCAAGCGGGCTTATGCAGGTTCACCAGTCACTCTTGACTAGCTCAATTGCAACAGCTTCCGATGGGAATGAACTGAAAGGTGCTATACGAACTTGGGAGCAGGTCGAGTCTCATCTGCAGGCCAGAGATCTTCACTCACAATTTAACCTTGACCCCCACAAGGATCGCCTGGTGTTGGCTCTTATGGAAACTGGATTTCCCGTCAAGTCAACCATTCAATCACAATATGACTGCATCGAGGACTATCTTCAAGTCATCGGTTCCGCTTACAACTCACACACGATCGCATATCCGAGTAGGGAGGAGAGGAACGCAGCAGAGTACAAGCTCCAGGACATCCGCGCCCTGGATGAGATTGCGGAGGCCCGGGGCATGTGGAGGCCGACCACATGCTATGGTTTTGGAGACTGTGCTATTGCCAATAAGAAAGATATCTTGAAGCGCTCATGGAGTTCCTCTTCTCTACATGCGACAACCGACGGAGGACACGCTTCGAAGCTCACTTGTGTCCGATCTAAGCGCCGAAAAGTCGACAAGAAAGCCGCGAACAACGCCAAAGAAGATGGCGAGGGTGTTTGGTTTCACCAGGAGTATGTGAAGATGTTGGCCGAAACAGAACTCCGTGTGTTCATCGCCACACGACCTGACACCAACGGCACCAGAGGACTGCGAGGAGAAGTGGTACGCGTGTGCTGCACCAGGCCCGACATCGAGGACGGCGGCATGCATGCCACTGAGGCCATAGACGAAACCTACGAGAGCCTTGGCACAACGAAAGATGCGGTTCACGAGTTCGCCCTCGATGTCTTCGAAGCTCTCAGAGATCCAGAATACGGATGGAAAAGTCGCTTCGAGACACTTGAAGTGGGCTGTCGACTTGATATCTCGGCTAAGCATGTTGGTGGTCCATTGTTTGTGAACGAGATCACCAGGTGGAACGGGTCTCATTACTTCTCTAATTACTGTACTGGCGATCCTCATGCTCTGATATGCAGCACTTACGCCACTGCATGGAAACGTTATGTTGAGACACTTGCTGGATGATTGAGGGAGACTGAATTGTTGATGGGTTTTCTGCTACAGACCCTGATCCATTGATGTTTGGAAGTGGCGGATTCTTGCGATTGGTTTCCTTAAGATTTAGATAATCGATCATTGTTATGTGTATTAGTTCGCTTTGGCCGATGTCACGATATTTGGAAAAGATCAAACCAATGCTCATTATCGGTTGTGAATTGGGGCATGCATTGCAAGCCGACAAAAGTAAAGCCCAGCATGATGGTGTACATACAGTCGACTAAGTTCTAAACAATATTCACAGTGTCAGGCCCACAGATAGCCAATATTACTCCGAGATATCGTTGATGAAGTGATTTGAGGTGGCCTGCAAGACTTTGTGAACACTTTCGCTAAATTTGATGTCGAATGCGATGCTCACACACACCTTGAGCGTGATTGCCCCCACGCTACCAATCAATCAAGCGCAGCAAGCGATGTTGGAGCTTGTGAAGCGCTCGTAGTTGCAACCTTCGCACACACAGGCGTTGGCCTCAATGGCACAGTGGCCACGGCCACATTCAGGGCTCCAGCCAAAGCCGGTCTCCCAGCAGTTTTGCGCAGCAACCATGGTTGCAATGGCGCTGAGAACGATGGTGATCGAGAACTTCATTGTCGAATGTACTGGCGTAGGCAAGTTTTGAAGGATTTGTGCTCCTGGGACCAGAAGTGAATGAGTGGGTAGTGACTGATTTGCGCGGATGGAGAACGAAGAACTGAGAGATCAAGAAAGGGGATAGGTGGTGTTTAAATACTTATTCTGGTATCTACAAGAGCGCTTCCACGCCACCACAAACGGTTGTCGCCGGAGGCACACATGCGCGTCATAAGTTCCACAGCTGAGATTCGCTACATTGAGTGCCAAGATGTTCGTTGTCTGGAGGTCACACCTCCTCCGCCGCTCAACAGCCCTGCTAGTTAATGATGGGGCTACATGCAAGTGTGAGTCTGGAAATCCTCGATGACCCGGATTGATCACATCGGTGGCTAATACACCAGGATTTAACGGCATATTATGCTGTTTTCGGCTGATGCGCCGTTAGGGATACTCTACCAGCTGCGATGCAACCCACATACACTTCGGACCTTTTAACCTTAAAAGAATTGCCCAGCCTTGTCCCGGGATGTTCGTGGAGATCAGCTGGAGCGATGATCGGACGGCATCGGATCATGACCCAGTCGAGCAAAGAAGGCAACTGGCAATTGATTGATGAACTATCAATCAGTGTGGGACCCTTGTCAATTGACCGTCGGCGGAAGCAGTCTGGATCCGTATTACTAGCTGATTCTTCCAACCTTGGGTGTTGTTGATGGTGTTAATGAACATAGAAGTAGAATCTTTGGGCGCGAAGCCGCAATGGCTGAGGGAGTAACATATCCCAGCAAACTGAGTTCATGGTAGCATACCCCAACTAACAGATTCGGAGATGTAAATGCGTATGTGAGAGCCACAACACACGAAGGCTGAAGAATGGTTGAAATACGGATGATATGTCATCTGCTTCCCAACACTGTGTTGGTGGCTTGCTCCAGTACACACCAAGACCGAAACTCCGCTTCAGAAACCAGCGTCAATAAGGGCAGCTCTTGATTTTTAAGCAGAGACCAAAGGAGTCAAATGGAAACTCCTGGCCATGTAGTATTATGATTACCGCCTGATCAAGGTTGTCGAAGGCCTTGTTAGTCACAGTGGTCGCATGCGGAGTAGCCCTTGTCGACCGGTGCGGGAGATCTCCGGGGCCCACCCGGAGTAGTCCTCGGAAATCGTCAGCCAAGCCTTTTCGCGGAGCTCCATAACACAACGCTCGGTGGATAGTCTGGAGACTTGACCACTGAGGAAACACATCCGGAGTAGATCCCCTTTCCGGAACCCCCGGATCCGCAGGAATTGGTGCTATTTCGGACACAACTCGGCTGTGGCGCAGAATCAAGGTAGGCCACATGGTTTTTATAATTCTGGTGGGCCAAGTACTTAGAGTTAACTTCAATGTTTGTATGGAGAACCTTCGAGGGAATTATTGAATGAATGCTGGTCAACCCGCGCAGAATATGTTTCCAAACCTCCTCTCCTTCCCGATCACAAACTCGTGACTGGCAGTTAATTCAGCTAGCAGCTTTCACAGTAGTCACTACCGAGAAAGCTTCACTTCTGGGTATTAGTACCAGAGTCAAATACTTGCGGGACTATCTTCGCCAGCAATCAACGAGAGCCTTTGAGTCACCAAGAACTTGATGTACAATGGATTGTCCGGCATCGACCTATGAGGGCTCATTTATGTTGGTTTCTAGCTGGTGGAGCTGCCGCTGGTTTGGATGATCAAGGGCGATTGACGGATATCTTTCCCGCCTCGGTGTATTTTTGATGGTTATTTCGGATCTCTTGATGGGAAAGGGGCTTGATATCTACGCCCGTTTTGACAGACATTCCTCTATTCCGAAGCTCGAATCAGACCCCCACATGTAAGACTGAATTTTAATGTTGTGAATGATTGGTGTTGTGTGATTGGAAAGTCTCAAAAAAGTCGCCCTATGTACAAGAAGGTGAAATGGGACTCAGACAACTGATGCAGCTGCCGATTCCTTTGTGGGTATGTGCATCATAACAGCCTCCGCGAAATCTGAACCCCTTTCTGGTCCCTAAAAGAACTTAGCATCGTCTCAGTTCTCAAAGCCCCCGCCATAAATGCGTAACATTCGTCTCTCTTCGCAACATCTCAGCCAAAGCTCTGCGCAACAGTCAAGGCATCATCTTGTGTTCAACCACCACCCCTATTCTTCAAACTTCCACCTCTTCAGTCGCAATTTATCGGCTGCCCCTCATTTTTGCAGGCTTGTACATGCGAGGCTGAGGGGTCTTGCCGCTGTTGGGGCAGGCGTCTCCGTGTCGGTAGATGATGACGGGCTTGCCGTCCGAGTCCTGAGTCTCGTACTTGGGGCAGTTGCACTGAGGAGCGTCGGCCATTTTGAACGGTTTGGAGGAGTGTGTAGTAGTGGTTATTTGATACTGTGTGGGCTATATGTCAGCGTTTGTAACTTCTCAAAGGGCTTGAAGGATCCAGTTGTCTGTCTTACTTACAGGTACAGTGGTTGAAACCCGTGTCAGAGGTAGTAGGCAGAAGCAGAAAAAGGGGCAGTTGTGGCGGTAGGATTTCAAGCTAGACTGGGATGTCGTGTGTGTCTGGTAGTCGATTCAAAGGCAGGAGTGAGTCTTGATGATCCTGAAGGAGTTGAGAGCTTGATTTGTCTTTCGGAAATCCTACATCTCAACCACGACGAACAGACACATCTTATAATCGAATCCATCAACTGAGGCGCAGAGCAGATCCAGCAGCAAACCCAACGTTGAGAAGAAGAAAATCTCTGTGACTCCTAGCTTTGGGCCTGGTGTTGTCCTCCAACGGGTAAGGCTACGACAAGGCATCTCAGGGACCCCCAGCGTGCGGCGAGGCAGATGAGCCAATTCCAAAGTAGAGCACGATTGGCAGTGCAAATCCAGTTTGGGGGAGGAGCGACGGGAGATTTCGAGAAGGGGCGTGGACTTCATTCGCTGCCTCGTGGAAGCAAGGGAGGGTAGGTTTGTCCCAATCGTTGGAAGCAGATGGGAGGGGGAGGGGGGCCGGCACCTTCATTCCAAATCGCCGGGCCACCACTGATGACAGCAGGATTTGCAAATGGGCTGTGGGTAACATACCCAGTGACGTTCATTTCACTTCCAACAGTTTGCGAACTTTCCAGCGGGCACAGCAACACGGGGTCACGGGGGCACAGAGAGCGAATGTGTGAGTGTGTCCAGGTTGGTGGCGCGGGCGTTGGGCAACTTGGCGAACACCACAAGCGGAAAGCTGAGGACTCATGGAGTCAGGTCCAGGGTTCCGGGTTCAAGTGAACAATGGAGAACAACTGCTTGTCGGGCGAATCAGAGTCTGGAGCCGGGCTGTTGGTTCCTCGAACAAAGCCGGCACCAACGGGGGTTGGTCTCTGAAACTGGCCGCATTGTTGGTTGGTCACTGCAGCAGCTTTTGCAAAGTGGAAAGCCCAATGACGCCAGTGGTGTCCAGAGAAACCGTCATAACCGGCGCAGCAACGGGCCGGAACCTGCTTCGCCCCTTGCGAGATCAAGACAAAGATTGAGAAGAAGGCCTTGACATATTGGCTCCCTACGTTGGAAACAATGCAATTTGTTGTTGTCCAGGTCGAGGCCCTTTCATTTAGAAAAGCTGCATCCAGGGCGGAGTTGTCACAACCTCTGACCTCGCCACATCCCAAATAGAAAAAAAGGAGGATTCCGTTACCAGACTCTCGGGTTCGAAAAAGCAACCAAAACCGCCTGAGAAGCAAACGGCCTCGTGGGAACCAGCTCCTGACATGTTTGCCAATCTCTCACAGACCCCAGCCTCGCCCAGCAACCCGACTCCTGGATGTTGGAATGCCTTTCAACAGCAGGACCAACACCGCCAAGCAACAGCCCCCAAACCCATGTCGTCGGTTCCCCTATCAAAACCCGTCGTTGGAACTGGGGGACGTTGAACGGTCCCAAACCCCACAAATCCTCTTCCACGCCCTTGGCTCACCTGCGGCGGTGATGCTCAAACCAATCACACACGCCCGAACAACCAACAAGCAAACACCCAAAAGGGAGCTGGGTGGCCCGATTCTCCCATCTAATTTCCCCTGACGTGTTGCCGTTGTGCCATTGCAGTGACCAGACACGCCCAACTTCATCACAGCAAACACCCCGTCCTCGGCCCGAAAAGCCTCTCCCGCAACTCAGCCAATCACGACTCGTGCCCTCCAAAAGCACGCTAACCACCGCAACCGAGATGACGAGCTTCTACTTTGACTCCCTCTGCACCACCAGTATTTCTCTCACTTTTATCGACCTTCTTCTCTGAGAGTAGGCTCCAGCGTGACTTTCGTGTCCTCCTCTTCCCACCACCCCCCGCTTCGCCCAGCGCTGCGCCGCGGCCGCCCGGTCTTCGCGCGGGTCGACTCCGTCTTCCACCAATCGCCGCCCGCGCCATGCGCCGCCGCTTGTGATGACCGCGGCACAACCAACAGCCGCTTACCCGCGTTTTGTGCGTGTGTGACAATGCAATAGGCTCTCGCTCTGTGCTGCTGCGTCTGCTAGATTGCCAACCATTACACGTTGAGGCCTTTCGGCCAGTCTTTCGCCACCTGTCTGCGCCCCTTATCCGCTGTCAGCAGCAAAGCTCGTTGTTGGCCGTGGTTGCACACAAAAGTACCTCTTGGCTATGACTTCCATATTTTGGATCACGAGCGCCGAGGTGTGGTTATGAGGTGACAGTCACAAAATGCGGCATGGACATTTCTGAAGTTATCCAATTGTATTTCCCCAGATGCTATCTTCCACTTCCATTGAACCCCCTCAATGCTACCTTTTGCTATCTCATGACATTGCATGGCAAAAGGGTGATGTGGTCGTATCCACCAGCCTATCTGGAAATTGGCTGATAAGCATGGCGTGCACTCGAATGCGGTTCAAACAAGCGAGGCCATCCGCGCGCCATGCGGCAAGTATGTATGAATGCTTCCAACAAACCATTTGCGTCCTTGCAGTTACCGATGTCATCGACCGCTCTTGAATGCCGATCCTGACATGACCCGAAGTTTGCTCAAACATGGCAAATTGAGCTTGCCAGCGACTGCAAATAGAATGTGGCGGTGGGACGGCTGAATAAGGCTGATTGTGCAGTTGGGTAGATGTGCGGGGCGAAAGTTCCGGACCCGATTGTCTGCGAAGCAAGAGTCCGACAAAAGCGTGCCGTGGTCCACCGACGTAAGGCCACGCTTATGACAAACATCTGTCGGGTCTATTTGTCGGGCCGCTGGAGAAGAGGTCAATGGTGATGGCAGGGCGTAATCCGAATCCTGCGGCCCCCACGACCCCACAGCCACGGAGCCGCGATCGTCATGTAAGCCCGACCCCGAGCCTGAACGACATCGCCTCAGTCCGCGAATAGCAACACGTTTGCTCACCCGCGTCTGCGCATAAATGCAGCTTCGGTTCTCATCCCAAGAAAGCCTTCCTACAGTCAACTCCGTGTCCCAAAATAACACTCTCGCAACTGTCCGAGTCGAACAACGCCTCCCGCTGGGCGTTCGGATTGCCCATCGCATGTCCTCTAGGTCTGCAGAGCGGCCTATGCGACGGACAATATGGTCGATAAAGTTCGGCTGCTGACCTTGACTTCCTCCCTCGAGACTGCCTTCCAGTCATGTTAGTACACCGCCGCTGGCAGATTCCGAACGCTTTGTCGCTTCTGCTGACTATGGGGTTCGTCTGCTATTGCTGACCCTTCTACAGTGCAAAGACGCTAGGCTGAGTAAACATGTTCGTTGAAACCATCGCCGGCCCGGAGACAGAAGGGCTCGACCATTGACAGAGGCCAGCTTTTGTAAACGGAATGATCCCAAAGGTACTTTTCGTGTTCACCCCGTGCCTGATTCGGTGCCCGATTCTCTCATGTTCGGCGGGATTGTCGGGCTAAACTTGGGGCGTCGACCTCGCTTCTTTTGTCGTGGTCGAGGGGGAAGCTGCACACCTGCGGTTGTGGGTTCGTTTGGTGAAGGTTCCCTTGTTCTACAGAGTCAGTCAGCTTCATCAGAGTCAAGTCATGGCGTTGCTGCTCACTCCCTGTCCTTGAAACGCCTCCGCTTGATCATCTGCAAGGCCTCCTTGCGCATCTTGGCCTGGAAGTGCTCGTTGAAGTCGAGAGTGATGAGATCCCACATGCAGTGGCGCTTAGTGTGGCGGTAGTGGTCCAGAAGGTAGTAAAGATACTCCTCTTGTTCCTGGCGGCTGGCACTGGCGTTGCCATTAGAGGTACTTGTATTGGAGACCACGGACGGCCCCGGCACGGGACGGTCCGACGGCTGCGTCATTTGGACATGACTCGGCGGCGAGTCGTGGTAGCCCAAACAGTTGATGCCCATGCGCGAGCAATTTAGACCTGTCCGAGCGCGTTAGTATGTACGCCACAATATTTGACAAGCGCACCATGCCGAGGGGACTGCGAAACGTGGGACCTACACGTTGGGCGACTCTCGTCGCACGGCATCTTGCGGACCTGGCAAGTCTTGCAGCCGGGATCGGTCGGCTGAACACGGGGTTGCAGTTGGGGACGGGCAGTCATGACAACATGAGAAGGGTTTGGCCGGGCGACAATCATGGGGTCGGGGCCATCATGTCCGGACAGGATGGGATTGAGAGTTAATGACGAGGGCATCGGGCCCGGAGGCAGAACATGACTCGCAGCGGGATGCGGGACCGGGACGGGCAAGATGGAGACGGAAACATCGTGCATCATGGGCGGCGTCGGGGGCTGACTCGGGCGTGATGCGGTTCGGCGTGCGGCATCTGCAGCTGCATCGACGTCGTCATCGCACAGTACGTTCTGCAATGCCATGACGGGACACTGGCCGGGCTTGGGGGCGGCGGGACGACATGACGGCCTCTCGGACGCAGTGTGACTTGCGTTGCTGTAGTTGCTGCTGCTGCTTGTGAGGGTTGGATGCGATGGTGTTGGCGATGGCGACGGCGGGAATCTGAGGGCGTCGGGATGGCGGCTGTTGGCGGCAGTTGGCGGTGGAGGTGGCGGTGGAGCCGGGGCCAGACGGCGGTGAGTAGGATGGCGCGGCTCGACGCTGGTGCTGGTGCTGGTGTTGGCGTTGGCGCTGTTGGTGCCGACGCTGGTGGTGCTGTTGGTGCTGTTGGTGCTGTTGGTGCTGTTGGTGTTGGTTGCAGCGGCAGCGTTGTTGGTTCCCGTGTTGTTGGTTGCTCTCCTCACAGACATGAAGGGTGATGATGAGTAAGACGAATAAGGTTCGGATCCGTCGGACGCGGCGTCGTGAAGCACATTGACAGGCGACGCCGTGGCAGAAGAAGCAGCAGTCGGTCGGGAATCCGCAGCGGCGGATGTTGCAACGGCGGCGTCGGGCGATGCAGCGGCGACGATGACGGGAGCAGCGGGCATCCGCATCATGTCTCACTCTGCGGAACAGTCTCCGCAGATATTTGTGTTGGTTTGGAGGACGCAGTCGCAGATGCAGGCGCGGCCCTCAGACTCGTCGGACGGCAGACGGTGCGCGAGACACGACCGACGCTCCCTCTTTTTTTTTTCTCTTCACGCCTCACGCTCCGCGCTTTTCGCTTTTCGCACCCTTCCACGTCCAAAACACGCGCGTACGCCGGGTGCCGGTGGTGCGGTGCAGTGCAATGCAATGCAGCGCGCAGCAGCGCAACGTGATGGTAGTGCAGCGCAGCCTCGGTCAGGTTGCCTTTATTCCCGCCCTGCGCGCTGAAGAAAAGCAACTCGGCACGAGTAAGGTAAGGGACAGCGACGGCGACGGCAACGGCAGCGGCGGCGGCGACACAGACAAGGCGGAGCGGAGAAGGGGGGGAAATAAGGAAGGGAAGGGATGGCGACGGAAGGGATATGACGGGATGATAGGGACGGGAAGGGTTGGGATGAGATGGGATTGGAATGATGGGAGGATCCGATGGGATGACACGTGGAGAGCGTTGGCCGTTGGCTGTTGGTTTGTATCCGTTGTTGGTAGTCGAGTCCAGCCCGGGTTCAGGCGTGTTGGTTCGATCCTCTTTGTCAAAGAAAGTGTAAAACGGAGCGGCTGAAATGCAAAAAAGAATCAACTGCAAACAGAACCAACAGACGGGACCAACAGCAGAAGCAGGGATGGGCGGGGGTGGAAGGATGGATGGAGGACAGGACGAGGAGCTGGAGGGAGGGATGAGGAGGGACGAGCGAGACCTGAACTGACTTGGCCTGACTTGACTGACCTGAACTCAGACCTGACCTGACCTGACCTTGACGCGGTCGGTACGTACGGGCGAGGCAGCAGCAGTAGCAGCAGCAGAGCAGCAAAGGGGGGACACTGGAGGGGGGAGGGGGGAGGGGGGGGAAGAGGGACGACGACACAGGGAAGGGGGAAGGGAAAAAAAAGGGGGGACGAGCGACGAGCAGGAACAAATAAAAAGAGACGTGGATTCCCCTCCTTACCCGCTGCTACCGTGACCTTACCGTGACCTTGCGGATCCAATGCTTTGCTTTGCTTGGAGAATGGAGATCAGGAAGAAGAAGGAGGACTGGACGCGGGAGACACGGAGGGACGGACGGAAAGAAGGGAAAGGGAACCTAGGTTGGAAGGCACTGGATCTGGATGATGGATCTGGCTGGACCTCAGGCTGCTCGGCTGCTGCCACTCGCTTCCCGTCCCGCCTGTTCCAAGGTTAGGTACCTTAGGTAGGTTGGCTGAGGTGCTCCTTCTCTTTCTCTCGGTTCTCTGGCAGAAAACAGAAAATGGGACGGGAATGACCTGAGGCCATCTTTCCATCAAACAAATAGGCGAACCAGGTGCAGCACACACTCTTCAGGGACCATTTCAGGTGAGAGAAAGTGGGAAACCCACCTGCCACCTGCCACCTGCCCTGTCTGTCCTGCCACGCCACGCCTGCCTCCCCTCAGAAATCTGGAACCACGCACTCCAACTGGACCACCACCTTCTTCGCTCACCGATAGTACGTATCCATTCCGTAGGTACCCAAGGAAGGACCGCACCTTCCTTTCTCGCCGTTTCATTTGTCAGACAAAAATAAAAACGACAGCGCACGTACCACATCCAGCGCTATGCGCCAGGAAACAGGTGGACGACCACACTACGGATACCTTACTATGGAAGTACACTAAGCGAGCACCGTTCCACCTGCCGCCCGACCATTGGCCCGTCTCCCGACGACCCGCTACTCAAAAGCGCCCATCTTTGATTGGCTCCATCGCGCCATTCTGTCCTGCACGTGGACGCGTTGGTCACACGAAATTGTTGGTTCCAGCCAACCAACACCCGCCCGCCAATCAATTCTCGTCAATTATTCCCCTCACCCAGGAACCTCTTTGTCTCACCTCACCGCCTTCTCACTCACGCCCTCGAATCATGAATCTCATCCCATGCAGTTGCTTCTGTTCCTCTGTCGTTGGCAGAGAAACGTTTGATGTCGCAGACTAATGAACCTCATGATGCTGAATAATATTGGCCTGTCAAGGATTAGGATTGTCCTCATTCATCCAGCCTTCTTGATGAAATATGTGCTTGCATTGGGATTTGACATATATACGGATACACTGCACAAGTGCTAAGAATTACATGCAAATCAGCAATCAGGCAACAGTGGCGTTGGTGCATGCCGTCTCCCAAGCAGCCCAGGAAAATGATTGCACGAGAGTACCATCGTAACCAATGTCGATACCCGTTTGAGTCGTCTCAAGGCCTCCCAAAGGCGTGGCATCCCAGCCTTCACTCGTCGGTCCGTTTTCGGGATCCACAATGAAGGAAAGCCACAAGTCCTGCATCTCGTCGCTGACTTCATACTCAAACGCGGTAGAGTTCTCACGCGCAATGTCGTGAGTCCCGAAAATCAGAGGAAGCTCCGCCGAATGGAACGCCCCCTGGCCTCCGGGCATGATGTTGGTGAAGTTGCTCGAGTACATGTAGCGATACGTCCGGAGACCGGCAATGTTCCTCAGTCCAGTCTCGTAGTGCGCCGGGCACCCGAACAAGTTGTCGGCCACCACATCGGAGCCATTGGTTGGTGGAGCTTCAGAGCTGCCGCTGAAGTTCCATTCATCCCTGGTCGAACCGACGATCGAGGGCCCTTGGGCAACCTTTCCGTTCAAGGTGCGCTCTGCATAGTCAGAGAACTTGGTTCTCTCGTCGACGACAACGTTGAACGTCAGATTGCTGGCTTGGCCGAGATACTTTTGGATGTCCCGGAAAGGAACCTTCCTCAAGCATGCCAGCTCATCATCTTGGCACCCGAATGCGGTCGCCAGCGACGTGAAGCTGGAGTGCGCCGTGTCGGCGCTTCCGATGGGGATGAACGGTGATCCCGAGTTCTTGATGAAACCAATGGCGATGGGGTCCTCGGGGTATGCGTATTGGTAGTACGAGACCGACGCGGCGCCGGCACTTTGACCCCAGAGGACGATGCGCTCAGGGTCGCCGCCGAATTTGGCGATGTTGTCCCGGACCCATTCAACAGCCAGACGCTGGTCCAAAAGCCCCAGATTCTGTTCTTTGAGGTCAAGACCTGCAGCATTGGGGAATCCCCAGAGCCCAAGACGGTAGCTGCACTAACGTCAGTAGGGTACACACGCTGTCTACCTTATGAGACAAGTCTTACTTGATGGCGACAACAATATGCTTTTGGCTTTTTTGCACCCATCGAGTGGGAATTTGGTAGGCAATATCATTGCTGCCCTGCATCTCAAAGTCAACAACAGTTGTGAATACTTCTCAAGTAGTTACTAACCTCAGTAAACCCACCGCCGTGAATCCAGACGACGACTGGAAGAGCTTCCGAAGAGTCGACTGGGGCCCATACGTTGAGAGTCAGGCAGTCTTCGCTGGTGCTGTTGGGCCGGATCAAGAACTCCGCTTTCCATGCGCCTCCGCCTCCCGGAGGATCCGTCTGCGGACAAGACGGCCGCCGGAACGACGCGTCCAGGCTCCCGAAGGACTCCTTCGGCAGGGCAGGAAGCCATCGACGGTCTCCGACCGGCGCTTCGGCGTACGGGATGCCGTAGAACTGCGCGACTGACGGTGCCGATGCATCCGTGAAGCCATTCACTATGCCGTGTTGCGTCTCAATAGAGGTGCTGGGCAACGCGTAAATATTCTGAACGACGAGATTACCCAGCACCGAGATGGCGGTCAGGGCATGAGAGGTCCGGAGCTGCATGATGGAGGAGGCGTTGCTCCGCAAGAACTGAAGTGCCCCCTCCATCGCTGCTGCTGCTCTTGAGCATTTATATCAGTCTCGATACCGAACTCGCTGCCGGGTAGATTTGCGGAGCCGGTACATTTGCCGCGTGCGGTGCCTCGCTCCGCGTATTTGCGGGGTAAACAATCCCGAGCCGAAGGGAGAGCGTTGAAGATCGTCGGCTCGCAATGTAGTATTCGGAGCGTTGTGTTTATTGAGGGGAAAGAGTCGGCTCGACTGGCTTCTTTGGTAATTTTCTGGGGATGACGTTAATTCGGCCGAATTGGGGCATGGAGAAGGGCCGAACAGGTGGGGTTTCAGTCCAATCAGTCCGGGGATTGTTCCCTCGCATCCTGCTTTGCATGACTCTCGTTTCCTCTTCCCCGTGGAGAAGCACGCGGTGTCTGGCGAGTCGCGTGAATAGTCGAATGGGGTGACAGGGTTGGCCGACCGACGGGATGCTTGGTTGCGTGCTCGAACAGGTAGTCACCTCGGGCCGATCGTCAACACGACAGTTTTCAGGATCTTGACTGTCGTTGCTTCACACAGACGCAGCCTCACATGTCGAGGAATTAACCAATGCCATCTTCAGCGTTGCTGTAGCTGCCGAGTCTTCATGAGCATACGTTGTGGAAGTCGCGCAGATCATCTTGAATCATGGAGCCCCTTCTGTCATATCCCACAGTGATGCTCGAGCTGAGTGTTGCAAATACTAATTTAAGCTGATTCCACTTAGACATTTTGATCCAAAAGGAGTCGAAATGGATAGCAGCTTTTTTTTATGTCGGGAAAGTGCCAGTGTTCACATGCAAAAACTATTAGAAGCGTTCGGCGAGTAACAAAACCTCACATTGAGTTCCAATGCCGCTCAGCGATGCCCACTCTGTTATCTCATTGAGACAATGAGAGTCCGTGGTCTCTACCACATCCCCAGATAAGAGGATGGAGTCGCGCGATGACAGAAGAGTCATTTTGCTTACACTGGAAACCATCGCGCCTAATTATGTGGTATCCTGCACCGCGACTCCGTGTCACGATGAGTGCTTGTCCTAACCTCACGTGCTGAGGCGTCCTGGTTCTCATCGAGTCAAGTTGACAACGATATATGGTCTGACTTACTTGCACCTCCAAATTTTGACGCAGAACGCTTGCCGTCGTACGACTTCTTGAAGATGCCGCGACGATGTCTCTTCATGTTTGATTCTTGTTGCACACCATACCTTATCGACTTCAATCATGAGCATCCTCGTTTCTCCGCCGAATCTTTATAGTCAAACAACTTTATCGAGTTTAACAAATCGAAAAGAAGAACACGAAGGGCAAACTCGATGATCGGAAGCAAAGCTCATCAGCAAAATGTCTTAGTCGTGCATCATCTCATTTTGGCTGACGTCAGTGCTACGGAATTCCAGATGCGCCACAACGCAGTAAGAACCACCGCATTGGGACCAGTTCCACGTGGCTGCCGTGAAAGGGATGCGCTCTGTTACGCCATGGTCCGCCAGTCAATAAGTCAACGGCGTCATGACTTCTTTCTGCGGCTGCGTCGGGTGTGAGTGCGATGTTGTATATATATGAAATATTTGCGACAGCTTTTGTTCAAGCTTAATGATTTCCTGAAGACATGATTCTCCTCCGACGGTCGCATTTTATCACTTCACATTTACCACGTTCACCCACCACAAGTCCAGCTCTCAGCTTAACACGCAAGATGGCCTCGCAACCTTCTCACATCAATTTTCCCGGAAAGACCTCCGCGACGCCCGGCGAAGAATTCGAAATCCGCCAAACATCCACGTCGGAGGACTGGCACCCTGATCCATCAAAGTCATTGCCTCTTTCGCCAGCTCGACAGGCATTGATCGATGATATCATTGCGTTGTACTCCATGGAGCCGACCGTCGACCGTGTGAAGCGCTACACTGCCGACTGTGTCTACGACGACCAATTTGTTTACGCCAATGATCGCTACAAGATGGCGGGACAGTGGTTCGCCTTGCCCAAGCTTTTTAATGCCAGCAAGAACGAGGGATATGAGATCGTCAAGAACGACCGCGACTTGATCCAGTTCAAAAATGAACAAAGCTGGACGTTCAAGTTGATTCCAAAGACTGCGACCATCAACGCGCTCGTCAGCCTGAGCTTGGACCCTGGAACGGTCGACAGCGACTTCATCCAGGTCAAGTACCACAAGGATCAGGCAAATGACAAAGACTATAGTCACGAGTGAGTCCCGCCACTTGCCAGGAGACATGACACCACTAACTGCTGATGTTGAAGGGGCGTGGGCTTTTCGTTCAAGAAGTGGCAAGCGGACAACGTTGCAAAGTACATGGACAGCAAGGAGGTTGAAGTATTTATCGCCGACAAGGACGCAAGCAAGAACAAGGTCAAGAAATATGGAACTGGCAAAGCTGAGGGTGATGCTCCGACGAAGGATCTTTAAACAGTAGCGCCGAACGCAATAAGAGATGTACGAATCCAAAAGACTAGCAACGGCCCCGTCTTCTTGAATGTAATTCGTGGTTTCAGTGGTTCCTACGCTTGACTCGTGCGACCACGCCTTCTTGTCTGGCGAAGAAGGTGTTTCTGGTGTGCCACTGAGTCTTGGCTTGGTCGTAGAATTCAAACCGATAGTTCCACACCAACTGAGGAGAAAGCTTGTGCAGCTCAATCAAGGCAATGTTCTTGCCCAAGCACGTACGTGTACCGCCGCCAAAGGCCATCATGAACTTGTCCATGTAGTTGGCGCGAGACTGATCCATCCAGCGGTCAGGGTTGAAACTTTCTGCGTCTGCACCAAATACTTTCTTATCAAAGTGCAGCACGGCGGCGTTGATGCCAACAACATAGCCACCCGGGATAAACTGTCCGCAGAGCGTCATACCCTGAGGGGGCACAATACGAGGCAGAGCTGTGTTTGGTTTGTCAGAGGCACACCCGTATCGTGAAGCAAGACGACTTACATAGCTGGGCACCAGGATGGATACGAAGAGCCTCCTTTATGCACGCGCAAAGGTAGGGAAGTTGGCTCGCCTCCTTGTATGTGGGAGGCATGCTGAGACGACCCTCATTGACGGCTTGGTCAACCTCAGCCTCCAGCTTATGGTACGCCTCGGGATTGTGCATCAGGTGGTAGAACAGGGAGCGAAAGGCGATGGCAGTGGTGTCGCTGCCAGCAAAAAGTGCACCGTAAGACTCTTGCTCAACATCTCCCCAGCGGTAGTCGAACTTCTCACCACTCTTCTCGTAGATGGAGAAGACCTGCTGGGCCATGTCGGTTCTGGGGGCCTCGAGACGCGACTCATACGCATCCTTCATGAGGCGTGCAGAAGACTCGCCAATGTTCTTTCTAGCACCAGGTGTCAGCTGAAGTACGCTTCATGAAAGTCCAGACTATCGACTCACACTCCCTTAGCAATCTCCTTGCCTGCAGATGTGAGCATGCATCCAATGCCAACGAAAGGGCGCAAGATCGGCGGCGCCACACCCATCAGGCAGACGAAGGGAATCATCTTGTCGAGAGACTTGATCCAGTCATTTTGGTCCTTTCCCTCATCAACGAATCCAAAAGCTCGGCCATAGAAGAGTTCACCAATGATGTCAAAGGTGTACCTGTTGCATCACTTAGTCCGGACTTCTTGACCGTGTGAAGACCTTGTTCGAAAAGTTGGTGTCGGTCACTCACCAATGCAGCCATTCTCCGATATCACAGGGCTTTCCTGAGTCAGCGTACTGTCCCAAGCGTTCGGTCAAGAGGTCGCTGCAAGTGTCGATGTATTGCTCGGACTTGGAAACATTGCTCATGGAGTATACACTGCTCGTGATCCTTCGCCTTTGGCCATGCTTCTTGTCGCTCTTGCAAGAGAAGACATCGCCATGAGGGCTGAAACCGGTTGTGTTGTAGGGCTCGTAGAATTGGGCCTTATCCAAAGCGTTGGAAAAGCGATAGATGTCCGCAAATGCCTCAGGACTACAACACCTATCAGCCACGAGTAGATCAAGAGCCCGTTGCGACTCCATATACTTACTCGGAGCATGAGATCTCGTCTGGTGCCAGTCTGACTAGTGGGCCATATTTTTCATGGAGTGCTCGTTCATCCTTTTCGACGTCTTCCGTCCAAATCTTGAACATGTACCACAACCGTGATACTGTCGCAAGGAAAGGCCCGGGGATTCTGCTGAGGGGATGGAATGTGCGTGCATAGATGACCCAACCAATCCAGTAGATGACTGGGAGTGCCACAAGCACCCCAACTCGAGGTAGCAAGAGCTCCAGAAACATTGTGATGGACTATGCTGTTGTGAGGCGAAAGACAAGAGTATCTTGAACTAAGTTGAACCAAAAATGAGAGTCTGCGTCTGCAAAACGAGGAGACTCCTCGAGTCTATTTATAAGGCTAGTGAGGAGAAGAAAACTGCGGAATCCCATCCAGAAGTCACGCCCGGCGCTACCGTGAAAGATGCCCCACGGCAGATCCAAGCGACCCGACATTAGATTGTCCATGCTGAGCGACCCATACGGACGGACGTCTGACATCGCTTCGCCGAGTAGTCTACGGATAACAGTGGAGTTGATTCCGTGTGTATCGGCTTGCCCTACCGTCCGAGACCGAGAGACTTTCTATCTGGACAGCATGAAGTTTCTGACCGGAGTTCGGAGCAACACAAACAGGTACCTTGACGATTTGAGGACACTAATGTGAATCCATGAGTCATATGACACAATTAAGGGGATACCCGGCCATGTGGGACGTATTTGACTTTGGCTAATGGATTGCGATTTGAACATGACGCAGGTTATCAAACCGAGAGGCTAGACATCACGGCAACTATTGCATATTTAATACTAAATAAACAACATGTTCCAAGACCTGAGACTAATCTTGTTTCCAGGAAGCATTCGGATTCCGATACTTTTGTTTATTCGTGCGAAATCCAAACGCGAACATCTGAATGAAATACCCATGATATGCGTGCTGAAACTATCATTAAGCCTGTATTCCAAGAATGCCTTTGAAGAGGGCATTCAGAACATCCGTGACCCCCTGTGATGGTAATGCGAGGGTTTTGACCTGGTGGGTTAGTTCCGCCGGCAGTCGGGTTCAACCACGATGCCGAATCTTATCGGCCTGGATCCGCAAGAGCTCAGGAGACACCGGTCGATCACGAGTTGGAAGATTGATGAATATGCAGATAATGCGGACGACAAGATCGTCTGGGCATTGTAGATAAATAGTTGATTGGCTTGCTTTCGTCATGGCAGGTGACGGACGAATCACAAGTTGAGCCATATCGAGGGTGTGATCTTGATTAATAAAAGGTATCGCAGCTGGCCAAATGCCTACCGAATGAATTCCAGCTACTCAAAGATTGTTTACAAAAGCTGTCTCACCAGGAACTTCTTTTCTTCAAGCGAAGACAATCCGACTGTCTGTAAAGGGGTTACAGGGAGTAGTAAAACCTGCTCCGAGCCACCCAGTCAACCAAAATGATGAGCACCAACACCCCAACGATTAACACTGCCCAATTCATGTTCCCTTTGTATTATTAGTAACATGTAATCGAAAGGCTGATGAAATCATCTACAGAGGTAGACACTCACAAATGCTACTGGCTGTTACGGGGACGTAAAGGGGGAAGCTGCATCAGCAGGTCAGTATTAATAACCAACATTCTTGACTGAAATAGCGCAGATCTTACCACAACATGATAATAATCAAGGAAGACCAAATGGCCGACGCAATCTCAATAGGCTTACCAAACTTACCAAGGCTGAATGCACGGTTGTCGGGCAAGCAATCGCGCCCACTCACCAGAAGCTGTCATCCTAGCGTCAGTGCCATGGAAAGCCAACTAGCTCCCTTCGCATTGGATTGCATACCATTATAACGGGAATGAGATATCCAATCTGGATAGCTACACCGCCGGGACTAACAATTGCTTCGAAAGCGTGGTCACTCCCAAAGACTACCAATGCTGCGGACAGGTCAGCATGTCGAATGTTGCAAAGAGGACTGTGTATACCTATCGCTATTTCCGCCGCCACAATGAAGAAGATGGCGTTGATTGGGGTCCGGAAACTGGAGTTGATCCGGAATAAAGCGGTTGAAAATGGCAGTGCGTTATCCCGGGCCTGGGGCACATCAACTTCGCCGCTAAAGTACAAATGGAGACTGAAGGTGAGAATTAGCGCACTTGGGCATGTGCATCATGGCCAACTCGTCGGGTATTCAGTTGCCGAGGAGATGGACTTACTCCAGGAGGAAACACGCACTTGGTGTTCTTCGGGTGCAACAGAGACTCTTCCGACCCGAAAGAGGATGTTTGAGACTTCCTATCCGACGCCCAAGGAATTCAAGAAATGAATGTCAAGCATGTGGTATGTTCCCATTGCGCATATATTCGCCATGGCGGACTCAGCTGGACTTTTGCTAATGTTCATTCAGGTTTGGCACAATTGGCTTGCTGACCCGTTATCACGAGGGACATGGTGCAATTTTGCATCAAGCTACAGTTTCAAGTACCTCGAAGATCTCCGAAAACACCAAGGCAATGTACTATTTGCCAGTGGGGACTGGGCTTTAGGATGGAGGGGATTCATTGATGGCGCTATCGAGGAAGGTACCAGAGCTGCCAAGGCCGTCATGGACGATTTACGGCCGGAAAAACCATTTGCATCAGCTCTCTGAAAGGATTTTCTATGCACTATTAGAAAAATCAAGTAGCCCAAGAAAACTTCCTTTCCCATGGCTCGATCAATCACGAAAACTCCCCGAGAACATGGTACTTTATGTCATGGAGCAATCGGGCTCACATTGATCACATGATGAATACTTTAGCTTGTGGTAGTAATGAGATCCATCTATCGCCCAATGCTCTTCTTTTCCAGACTCTTTCAAGTTGATCCATGCCTTTGCGAAGATTCTCAAAGCCGCTGCGCCTGTAGAAAGATGCGAATACCTCCCGGAAGAATGATTTATGCTCTTCCAGAACACTGTCGGAAGCCGCCATAAAGGTTGCCCAGATGAGGACTTGTTTACCGGGTGAGTCAGCAGGGAAAGATTCAAACGTCTCCTTGAATCGTTGAACCCGGCAGATAGACTCGGCGAACTGTGGAAAGCTGTCGCTGACGGAAGCTGTCGACAGTATATCACGACGCGCTTGGTCGAGATATATATCGTAGGATTGCTGAATGAGACTCATGACCAACGACGTAATGGGATAGTGCTCTGGCTGGTGCTGAGAGCAGTGCCTGATGCATTCAAATGCCTGCGTGATATTCTGGTGAGTGCTCAGTGTTGTGATGCCCCACTGCTCATTGATCAGCGGTGCAGCGTATACTCGCATTCTAGAAGTGGACAAGTTAGCCGTGATCAGAGCCTAGACCCCAGGAGCCCTGACGGCGCAAGGTGACTGTTGCTACGGAAAAGGCGCGGTCTCTCCAGTCGCGAAAATCTACAAACGCTTACTTGTGAACTTGGCGGACGATAAACCGTGACAGCTCGTCTTCGCCCAGGCTGTCTTCTCCCCCGATGGCTTCGAGTGCGGACTCAAGTAGGCGAAATAGTAGCGGGAAGTCATCTGAACCTGTGACCATGACTGCCACCAACAGCACCAGGATGGCGAGTAAGATTGAAAGTCTAGAGGATTGGTCGCTATGTCCGAGATCTCGGCGTTGCAGATCTGCAATTGTCCAAGCGTACAGCTGAGATGCTGGAGGGTTGGCGCTTGTAGATAGCTGATTTGACAGGCCCGGCGGTACTGGAAGGGAATCCTCACGGACATCCAGGTTCTTTGATTGAAATAAGTGTTGCCTGTATCGATGGAAGGAGGCGACTGTCAACACTGAGTTTAGTACCAATTGATCTAGATGGGCAATGGGCAGGACCAGATGCCTCCACCCGTTGTGCAAGCCATCTATCGCTACCATTTCCCCGGCGATATGATCGGAGACTAAGAAGACAGTCAACAGGTTGAGCAACTCGAGGAAGACTGGCGTGAGGAGATTGGAACGAGACGAACAGTGAAGAAGAAGAGGCAGCGCCCACGATGCGACTTTGGCAGGTGACGGCTGAACCCTCAGGCAGCTATGTTTATGTGCTATCCCCGTTGTTGCTATGTTTCTTGAGTGAGCGAATTCCTGTGGCCTCTGCAACTGGAGGAGAGGTGCACTGTTTGATACATCCTCTGTAGACTCGCCGTTATCATCGACGTTAATTTCGCTGGGAGACGCCGGGAAATCCGCATCACCCAGTCCTTGATCGTTGTCCTGCGGGAAATGTTCCTCACTGCCAAATTCTCCGCACAACTTCGCGCTGTTCGGGCATGGCTTTGATATCCGCTCCAGGGATGACGCTTTTACTTGTCGTTCGGCATCTCGCCTAACCGCTGTTAGAAAGTAGAAACGGGTTACCGAAAGAGGTATGATGATATAGCGCACCCCTCAAAGACTTCCTGGATTGTCTTGCCGACCCAGAAGCCCCGGGCAGCGATGCCATCGTTGAAGCGGTGTCGAATGCCGAGCCCACTGCACCTTAGGCCTCTGGATTGGCATTTCTCACATTCCGGCTCGGTACGATCGCAGCTTATCCTCCGTTTTGAGCACTCAAAGCAGCCTGTGTTCGAAGTAAAGCCTGGGATTAGTTCAAATCTGGGGTTAGGGGTGTACCCGGGGGTGGAGTTCAATCGGACCTCTTGTCTTGGGCCGGTAGGGACGGGGCTTCCGGGGCATGATTTCGCAGGTAAATGCCCAAAGCGCCCCGTGTAAAATACCATGACGCACTGAAGACGAGCAGGCAGAGGATAGAAGCTTAAATGAGACCAAAATGTGCTCTGTTGACGACTGTTATCTTCGACGTGACTAGTGTCGCCGTGATCGGTGCCCCGCCACCGAGCGGAGTCTTTCTACCACTATGCCAGATTCGAAAGGTTAAATGAGACCACCGGTTTACCGGCTGTCCGGATGACCTGCCGGCAGATTTACCCCGCATCGGTCCATTACCCGACCCTGGACCGACGATAAGACAACAGAAGCTATTTTACTGGAGAACTTTGCGTGGAAATGATTCGTCCAAATGGAAGCAACGAACTCTCAGGCAACAAGCATTGAAAGAACATTCAGGATGAGTTCGCAGTTCACGAGTATCATGAAGAAATCACGAGCCTGATTTCTGAAATTACGATGAATCAGAACAACAGTCTTTGAGTTCTAGAGCTGGAAGAATTGACGAGGGGAAGTCTTCCACACTGTCGACACAGGCTATCTAATCTTTGTTCATCACATGATATAAGGCGCCATTGCATGTGAGGTACCCAAAGTTTACTGCCCCTTCGCTGAAAGTCAAGCCATCCGGGTCTTTTGTACATGTCAAGTTCTCTGGAAGGTGTTGCTGAGGCTAAGTAGCGGGCATCTTAGACCCTTGAGTGTCTGTAGCCAATTCTACTCAGTCCTTTTGGCAGTCGACGCCACACTTGCTGGCCGACCATCCATCGCCATGGCCGGTATCAGTGGTGGACATCGCAATCTTTCGGCTCAAGGACAACATGTATCACCTCCCGCGTATTGCGAAAGGCTCACGGCCTTAACATCACTATCATCGAAGCTCGGCCCAACTTCTATTGCTTCTGACAGGTTGATATCACCCATTGAGACTCTAGAGTTAATCTAGAGTTATGAGACTCTGCCTTTTCGACTCCCCACTGAGTATTTTGGATGCCCACGTTGACACTATTTCCAGCCCCCATTCAAGCAAGATTCTTTCCGCTTCAATGCATCAGTCTGAAGGCTCTTCAAGATTTATTACTTTCGCATCTCGATTTGTTTCTATGCGTTCTGTCTTTTTGGTTCCCATTCACTCATCAACGTCAAAGGCTCATCATGCACAAAGATACTATCATGACCAGAACGCCGCGATTCTTTCAGCCTGCACTTCTGAATGATTTTGAAGGGTTTGCTCGAGAGGTCTCGTCTGAGCGTTCTGGCCTTCCATATGCTGCCGAGACAGTACCTGCCTGGCTGTGACGAGAGCCTCAGCCCATGCGGGTCCATGGCAGTCTCGGGGAAGGTGCTGCTGATGTCAAAGGCAGGTGTCGATGGCACTGGCCTTTCTTTCCTGCCCCTCGACACGTTCCAGTTCTTTCCAGACCTTGAATTTCCCGTTTGAAACTTTCCTCCTTCCTTCAACATCCTCAGTTGTGAAGCCAATTTCCTGGGAATCGAGGGAATTCGAGCACCAAGACGTCGACTCCGACGTCTCTTGCCTTGCTTTCAGCCACGGTCTCTGCAGCCTGACTACCAGAGTTGACACGCATTTCACTCGCCCAGAACATTCTGGCAGTTGCTGCGGCTGTCTCGCGTCGAAAAAGCAACAAAACCTTCCCTCAAGATCCTTCCTCGCATTTACAAAATGGATTTCTCGTCGCCTCCCAGCACCGGCGATCCTTTCAGGGAGAGCATCGCGCAATGCCCAACCAGCGACTTGCAGCTTCCTCACCTTGGCACTTGTCCCCAGCAGCAGATTCCGGGCTTGGGACTGATCCAGCACGAGCCGCAGATCATCCACTATGACCATGCTCAGCGCACCTTCCGGCGCGAAGGTGATCCTAGTAAGGTCCCTCCTGCACCCCTCGGGCTCGCCACGCCTGTCCTTTTCGTTGGTGTCACTGTGTTGCTGACTTCGAGCACAGAGACAGACTATGTCTTCCACAACTCGAGCGTCCACCGAGACGAGAAGTCCGACGTCGAGATTACGCAGATCAAGGCCCGCGAGCCCAACCCGAACGAAGCGTCTGCCTCGTACTGCGACGTTGCCGCGAAGGATCCCCGCAAGCGGGTCCTGTTCGATTTCATGTCTCGAACCCCCAGCTCTACCGCCTTCGACAAGTACGAGGAAAAGCTGTTGAAGCGTCCCTGCCATGCCTTTGAGGACTCTGCCGGTCCCATCGGAGAAGTTCATCACACAGGGAGTCAGTTGGAAGCTGTCAACGCCGGTGGCGCGTACCCCCGTCGACCTTTCCAAGGAACGGACTTCAATCTCTCCGACCAAGCTGCGCAGTCTGATGCAGCCCAGCCCGTCTCTAGACCCCACGTCCAGGCCACTCAAGCTCAGGTCACTCGGCTTACTGGAATTGCTGATCGAATCGTCACCGTCATCAAACTCCTGCGTCACTCTGACGACCAGCTGTCGGATGCCTACGATCGCATGAGTGAGGCCGACCTCGCCATCGAGGAGCTTCGCACTGGCATGCAACGATCTTGGGAGAAGATCCAGTCTCAGGCATCCGACCCCCGCGATCGTGAGGCGTCGAACGCTTCCGGCACAACCACTCCAGCCAGCAGCGACAGCTTTGCCGATATTGAAGCCAAGCTGAAGGACATTACCCGCCAGAAGCGCTTGATCGAGATGGAGATTACTGGCCGCGAGTCCAAAAGACAAAGAATTGAGGAAGCATTTGCTGCCTTCGTCCCGCCCCAAGGCCTTCCTGGCCTGGAGAGATTGGAGGAGACGGCCGATGAATACGTTCCATCTCACTCGGGTTTGTAAGATGGTAGACAAGGTGAAATATCGCGGCGTTTGAAGATAATTTGAGGAGGATTTGGTTGCGGGAATGGCTCGGTTTGGTCAATGTACAGTACTCTCGGTTTCTCACGGTGTTCCTTTGCACAATAAATTCTAGTCAGATAGACTCTGAACAAATGCAACCCGCCAGTTCCATGTCACCATCCGACAACACCCAGGCTTAAATTAGAGGATCCCAACTTTGATGTCAAAGTCATACCCGATACGTGCGCGCAAGTGTGCAGCAAGCCAAAGCCACGAGTTTGTAGAAGGTGTTACCTTTGACTTTGGGTCAATCGAGGGCATCACGAGTGTATCTGCGATTTGCAGGCTGATGCATCCTAGTGGGTTCGTCCTTTCACCAATATTGAATAACATCGCCAACCCCCACCCTCCATTGAGCCAAGTAAACAAAGATCTTCCTTCGAGACGGGCGTCGCCTCGATGGCAGCAGTGATGAAGCTAACAGATCCTGCCTCTTGCTCGTTTTGTTTTGATTCTTGGAAGGAGCCGTTTCTTCTCACCATAGGTTCCTGCTCCTCCATCTGAACCCCGTCCAACCCGGGTCCCTCACTTCGACGGATCGCCTGAGAGCAGCCCGGAAGTCGGGACTTTGACCTCAATTTCGCACTACGCTCACTTTTCACTCGTTTACCAACTCCTCCTTTCTCGTCAGTCGCCCCTCCTTTCTTTTCGCTTGGATTTCCTTCGTTTGCCAGGGACCGCCTCGTTCCACGCCGCCGTCACAGCTCGAATGTTTCCCAGTGAAAACAGCAACTGAATCACAAGGACCATCAACTCAAGCACCAAATCCAGCACTGTAGCAAATATGGCAGAAAATTCCACCCTGTACCCGGTGAATACTTTCGAGAATGCCTCGGAGCCTCTTGGAAACACTAGCATCACTGCTTCTGCCGCGATGAGACGTGACCAGTTTGACGACTCATCCGTACATCACGATTTCAACGAGTGAGGTACCACACATCATGTTAAGAAAATCATCGGCTGACGAGAAATATTCGCAGATCTGATTATTATCTTATCCCCACTGAAGGTGATATCATCTCATGGAGCGAAGAGGATGGCTTGGGCACAGCCGAAATACAAGGCATCCTGGAGGGGAACAACATTCATTATGCCGAAGCGTCCACTGCCGAAATGGAAAACCCCGGATTCTTCGCTGGGGAGCAGGCCTATGGCTTGAGAGAAGATGAACCCTTCTACCTCGAGGACGAGGACGTCTGCCTTGACCACGTTGACCACAACAGACAGCATGCAGTCGAGCCCCTCCATCTGGACCTCGAAGGCTCTGACTGCTCCGATCTGGGAGCTGCAGAAGACAAGTTGGTACAACAACGCTACTGGCAATTCGAAGAAGCCATATTTCAGCTGCAAGGACCCAGAGAGCGCTTGACGGGTGACACTATTGAGCTGATGCAAGAGCTCATCGCGGATTCTGCTCTTGATCATTCTGAAGCTGCCAATAACGCTCTACTCATGCACCCCCTATGGCTCAATATTGATGGCGACTTGCCTTCCAGACTTCCCAGGGCCGCCTTCAAGGCGAGGCGAGTCTTCGCTGTCATGCACCACGACAGTCCCCTGCACTGGACCCTTGGTGAGATCGACCTCGCTGCGCACACTTTCAGACACTACGACCCGATGGGCGATGCGGAGATGATCTACAAAATTTGCCAACGTGTCCTGAATTGGCTGGAAGATTTGACCGGCGATACTTTCATGATGGAGGACCTGGTAAGTCCCGACTCCAACTCGTGCCCTTTGGCATTATTGCTCTTGGCTGACCTGCACCTTCCAGACCGGCCCCCGTCAACCTGATGCCACCAGCTGCGGTGTCTACGTCCTTGATGCCTTGAGCTACCTGATCGAAGAAAATTCTCTCCCGGAAGAGGCCGATATGATGCACCTCCGGCAGAAGCTGCTGCAGCTGGCTACCGAACGCTTCGATGAAGACTTCCCCGGCGAGACAGTTAACTCTCACGAAGACCAGTTGAACGACCCAGCTGTTTCGATCACTTATGTCGAATTACTTTCCGATGATGACGGCAAAGAAGACCCGGGAGCATCTCTAGATCTGGTATGGGATGCCCAGACTCGGCCGTTGAAGAGAGCCATCGACGAGACGGACGCCAACGACATGCACAGAGACGACAATCATTGCACTTGCTCACAGTGCACAAAGCGAGCCAGAATTGATGGATGATCATGAGCTTTAAGCAAAGAGTGTATATGCGAGGCTTGAGCCATGGTTGATATGCTGCATGAGCTCGCTTGCTACAGGAGGGAAAACACTTGAGAGTATGCTCCGATGATACGGAACGAGGATATCCGGGACTGGCGCGCAGCCACGTGGAGATATCTGTTTTGCAGACATCAGGTTCGGGAAAGCTGTGCGAGGAACAGCGGCAACGGTTGAGTTGTCCCGCATGTTTGGATGGTGTGGCATGATGTTGGTCTACTTGCAGAATAAGAGGGATGATGTACGTATTTTATTGGCTCCATTGGCCTTGGCTTGGTATCTGGATGGCGATATCGCCATGATTACTGTTATTCCTTAATTTGTGGTGTACTCAGCCAACTTGTGCCCTTATTTTCGAAGTGGTTGCTCGCCATGTTTTCGGCCGTCGTGTCCAAATCGCTATTGTCACTTGTGCTGCTGCATTCATCTTCGCAATTGCTTCGGACGGATGAAGACGATGAAGTGGCACTTGGACGTTGTTCAGAGAATTGGACCGAGTGCCGTGTATTATTAGACTTTTCTGGTACTGCCAGAAACCTTGGTTTCAACTTTTGCAAAGCTATGAGCCAGTCAGTCTGTCGCCCGTACTTCAGAAACCAACGCTGCATACCTCTAAAGTCCGAATTTGGTCCATAATACCGAGGCTCCATCACCGGCAGTTTTCTTACGTATATGGGAGGGCCTAGATACACTATGCGGTGACCTCTTGTTTGCGGCATTAAGACGTGAGGCTGCCTTTTGAACGAGTGTTTATGGTAAGTCGGTACTCGTCCTGGAGCTGATTGAGTTGTGTTTAACTTGTCTGGAGCCATGAGAGCCAAAATTGAAAGATTATCGAAGTCTTGGACCGACGAGAGACTGAACCAAGACGGGCCACTCCGGTTTAAATCATTACTGCGTGATGCGACACGCTGTCTTGATGGAAAGAACTTGTGTCTCCTAGCTCAGGATTACCAACCGAACAGCCCTATCAGATGACTACCCAACCCAGTCAACCCCCATGTTTTAGTAGTTCGTCGGAAGGCGAGCGCAACCTCACAGCCACCGAAATAGGCAAGACATGTCGTGGATCGCTGTCCAGTCGGGTCATCACCCCGGTCACTCCAGGCGAAGGATTCTCCGTGCTGATGTCAGCATCGTCGATGTGCCGAGGGACCTGCTTCCCTTATGCTAAAAGAGTGCGGGAAAAGGCTCTTTTGTGCTGACCCAGACCGATCCAGGGCGCGAAACCCATGTCAGATCCCGCCTTGGCCTGCCGTCAGCGAACCCGTCACAGGAAGCCTAGGATCTGGTGGAGGCGAAGGTTTTTTGGGATTCGAGAGTGCGAAGCATCGTTCGTCGCTTACGGCGCACCAGGCTGTGCCATGCGGCGGCAGCCGGATTACTCTTTCATGCCCAATCATGTTTGAGCAATAAGTGACCAAAGTGCAAGATATGGTTTCATTTCTCTGTCACTGCCTAGAAGTTGGCAGTATTTCACTGAAAGCGGAGTTCTTGGTTCGCATTTCGGTGAAGGGTGGTCATCTTATCCTTCGCAGGAACGCCTTTCGGGATATAGTGTCTAGAATTCCAGCGCAGAATTGAATGCCTAGAGGTTGAATGGGCAGGAATCAGCCACTAATGCGGCTCTTCTATAGCCTGATGATTCCCGTCTCCGAATTCTTTGTGATGCCTCATTTAGTCTATGGGAGTCATCACCACGGTCCATCGCTGCCTCAGTTTGGGGACAGAAATCCAGTTACGGACAGACGCAGCGATGATTTTCTGCAAACCAGGTTGGGGATATCTTTGGAAAGTTTGGATCAGGCTCTTTGACCCCGGGCGAGTGTTTTCAATTGATAGTAGTTCAGAAACACCATGACCGTCCACATGAATAGTAGCACTGAATTGTGCTAGTACTTCGTTTAGTCACAATCTTGTAATTAATTTATGAATTCAAAAGGATATATCTCAAATTGCATGTGAGTCATTCTTCTTCCAGGGTTGCTCCATTCAAGACTACTTGATAGTAATGCCAGGCAGGGAGTCCCTTCGTCTCCAAATGTTTGGTGGCCGGTTGCCCAAGCTATAAAACAAATGTATGACGAGCAGAAAGCGTCAAACTTGCTATGATTTTCCATGCTAATGACTGAGCAAAAGAATATAGTAAAGTAATAGGTAGATTGATTTGCAAGCCTGGGCAATTTCGGACACGAATATTAAAGCATGAATCTCCTTCACGAGGATGAGGGTCCGCACAATTGAATGGTTTGCACCGAAGCAAAAGCGCGTCAAGAGCAATGCGTTGTCCAGGATGCTATCTTGAAAGGTGTTTTTTCTAGTGAATACTGAGGATGCGATGTCATCCGTTGACTCAATCTTGACAACACCCAGAGAGATGTTTCTTCCGGGTAACCACCACCCCTTGCCCTGAAAACAATCCTCGCAAACGGTTTTCCGCTGCTGCATTGACACAACAATTTGTTGTCGCCAATGTTTGATCCCCAAAGCCCCGCAAGCATTGCAAAATCCCGGCTTGATGCTGACATTCAACGTGGGACTGCCACGTTGGTTGCTGCTGCATGCGCATGCATAATCATGTCACATCTGTCCCATTTTGGAAAATGCATGAGTGGTGGGCACCAACAAGTCTTATCACGTTTTCATCGGCCAGAAATCGGATGGCAGTCACGGAGATGCATTAATGCTGATAGACCGGCAGGATTGGGTGTTCTGTACCAATAGGTAGAAGGCAAGGAATCAATCCGGTAGATGAATGAAGGGCAGTGCTGTCACACATATAAGTAGCCTCATCTGCCAAACAGAAAGCTTCAACAATATCAGGCCATGTCTGACAAAGTGCAATCCAGATAGTCATTCACGTTCTGCTCTCCAGCAATGGAGACATCTCCGATACACCGCTCCTCTCACCTCAGGATGCCGGCCACCGAAGTGCGGCGTCTCATCGATGCCGATGAAGAAACATTGGAAAGATACGTCAGCTCGCTTCTTGAGAGATACCAAGAACGCGATAGAGATATCAAAGCTTGGGCACATATCGAGCCTGACAGGGCCCTTCGACAAGCTCGATTGCTTGACCGAATCCCACGGGAACGAAGAGGGCCACTACATGGATTCGTCATTGGCGTAAAAGACGCCATCCTAACAGAGGGTAAGATCCATTCTCGTTCACGATAGCAGACTCCGGTTTTAAATACTCCGCACACAGAATTCCCCACCCGCCACGGGTCACCGATCCATGCCAACGATGCTCCCCTCTGCGATGCAGCGTCAGTCGCTGTATTGAGACGGAACGGGGCGCTGATTCTAGGCAAGTGACCAAGTGACAAGGGTCCCTTCAACCGAGCAAGCGCTGACGATGCCCACAGGAAAAACAACCACCACGGAATTCACAGCAACTTTTGAGGGACCAGGCACAAGAAACCCACACGACACTTCGAGGACACCCGGCGGCTCCTCCTCCGGCTCAGCCGCCGCCGTTGCAGACATGCAAGTCCCGATTGCTCTTTGCACTCAGACGGTTGGAAGCACTATCAGACCAGCATCATTCACAGGAGTCTACGCCTTCAAGCCAACATGGAACGCCATTTCACCCGAAGGCCAAAAGATGTCGTCATTAACGCTGGATTCTTTTGCCGTCATGGCGCGCAGTATTGCCGACCTCCAACAAGTAGGCAAAGTGCTTGGGCTTCGTGATGATGAGCCACCTCGGCAAATATCATTGAATGAGGCAACTTTTGCTCTCGTGAAGTCGCCAATATGGCCAAGTGCCGGGCCCGGTACCGCTGCGGCTCTGCAACGAGCCTCCAAGATCCTCATAAAGGCCGGCGCGCATGTTGTTGAAGTCACGTTACCTCATGAGTTCGACGATATAGTCTCTCTGCAGAACGAGATACTGGAGGCCGAAATTGGTGTAGCTTTCCACAGAGAATATAGCACCTCGCGGGACCAGATCAGTGACTACCTCGCAAGTATTGCACAGACTGCTCACACGGGGTCGAAGAAAGCATACTTGAGAGCTCTGGACAAGATTGCGGCGCTGAGACCAAAGATGGACGAGATCGCTGACCGGTACACGGCGATTGTCACACCCAGTGCCATAGACGTGGCACCTAAAGGGACGGGGACCGGTAGCTCAGACTTCAACGCGATGTGGACGGTAAGTCTATCTCTATCTCGGCGAAGTCGTTGTACTCATTAACATGTACAGGCCCTTCATGTGCCCGTCATCAATGTTCCCGGATTTAAGGGTGAGGATGACATGCCTGTGGGGCTATCTCTCGTCACATCGAGGTTTCGTGACGAGCATCTACTCCAAGTTGCCCGGCAAGTAGGTGGTCTCTTCGCCGCCAAGGGGGGAGATATCTGAGATTTCCGTTGTGCGTGTCGATTGGCTGCGTAGCCTCCGTGGCAGTAGCAGGGGGCACCATAGCTCGAAGCAAAGTGCAAAAGTTTGGTATTGAAAGTGATAATGCATTGACCGAGAAGAATTGTCATACATACACAACTGTGCGAGAATTCGCAGATATCTAGTCTACTGACTTTGAAAGGATGTATGAATTTCCTCGTGCTCTTTCTGCCAAATTTTCCCAATCAACTCGCGCCTTGTGTGGTGAAGATGAGTTTTGTAGGTGAAGCTTTGCAGATAACAATGAGTCTGCCCCTGTCTCAGCGTTCCTGAAGTCAATTTAAGTTTACGCAGTAGAACCTTGTGTTATGAACTCGGCCGCCTGGACCGATCACGGCCAGGAAATCGGGTTTCTGATACGGTCCGAGACACAACAAACCTTCCCCGAGAGGAACCCAGCTCATGGCCGAGATTCCGAGTCAATTGAAATGCTCAAAGTGAATATTTACTTAAGCGCAGCATAACTCTTTCCCCCTGAGACTGAAGCTCTCAAGATTATTTTGAAGCTCCCCTCTCTCACTGTGGCCTTCACTTGTGCAGTAAGACAAAATGCCGGCTGTTGATCTTACCAATCGTGCCGTTTGGCTCTCTTCCTTTTCGAAACCCCTCTCCGTCGTGGATCTCCCTGTGCCAAATGCGGACGTAGGAACCGCGGTGGTCAAGATTCTAGCCACTGGCGTTGCTCCCTATACTCACCTGATCCATTCAGGCAAACTTCCTGCTCTCAACCTGACGCCACCGCTCGTCCCAAATCCATCCGGCATAGGACGCATTCACGACATTGGACCGGATGCCGTTCGTCTCAAGAAGGGTGATCTCGTATTCATCGACGGCTTGATCAGGGCTAGAGACGACGCGAATGTCGCCCTCATGCCCGGTCATATGACTGGAGGTCATGCAAACGCCCAGAAGCTCATGAGAGGGGTTTGGCGAGACGGTTCCTGGCAACGATATCAAAAGGTCCCAATAGAAGTCTGCTTCCTCCTTGATGAGAAGCGTCTCTGCGGCGACTTGGGCTACAACGCAGCGGTCCTCCACACCATTGCGCACTATGCCGTGGCTGCCGGCGCTTTACTAGAAGCGGCTCGAGTCAAAACTGCCGAGGTCGTCGTTGTCGGACCTTCTGGTGGTTCATTTGGTGGTTCAGCGGTCGAGATTGCTCTCGCTGTTGGTGCTGAGGTCATCGCTTTGGGCCGGAGTGAAGGCAAATTGGCAGCGATGCGGGAAAAGCTTGCAAACCCTCGCCTGAAAACCGTCGTCATGACTGGAGACGATCAAGTTGACGCCGCAGCCATACTGAGGGCAACGCCAAACAGCAAGGGCGCCGATGTGTTCAACGATTGGACCCCAGGGGAGTTGGCAACGCCGCCATACCTCTCAGCTGCGGTCTTGGCCATGAAGCAGAGTGGAAGGATCATACTGAGTGGAGGAGCGGGAGACAAATGCCGCCTGCCCTACGGGCTTCTTATCTTGAAAAACATCCAACTGATCGGCAAATGGATGTATGAGCATCAGACGCTTGGTCAGGTCATCAATATGATCACTCAGGAGCAGTTGAGAATTGGCCAGGAAAGTGGAACAGAAATCACGACTTTCAGTTTAGATGGCCACGAGGATGCCGTGGAGCATGCGCGCAAACACGGGGGTTGGAGATCTTACACCGTCATTGAGCCTAACCGTGACTGACCGACTTAGCGTGATAAATCGAAGACGGGTTTTCTTGTTTTCAGGTACCGAGTACATTATTCAAGATCGGCTACGATGCGAGTTGTTTGGTACGCGAGTGAAGACGGATGATGGGCTCGGTGCATCGGTTCCTATTCAGGCTAGCCATAATGCCTTCCACAGCGACACCGGCAACGGCCCGAGCCTGTGTCAGTGATTGCTTGTGAGGAACAACCTGGACACCCTATCAAAACCGAACAAACCCTTGGGTCTCGGCGTAAGTAGTTGATTCGTTACAGGCTGTCTAGCCCTGCATCCGCAGTAGCCGTGAGATGATGAGCTGAAGGTGCATTGGAGGCGTAGGCTCGGCGTGCTGCCCACCAAAACTCAATTCGCTCCGTTTGCATGCGCCATCATGCATCTTTCATCACCCACATTTTGGGCATGGCGCAAGACTTTTGGGGGTCCTCTGCAAGACGTCCGCGGGCGCACATCCGGCGGGATACTACAGGCGTTCCAAATCCAAGCGGCGCTGGGGGCTGCGTCTTGCATTACTATCCTGGGCATCTTGCAGCGCTATTGTCACTGTAGCCAGCTTGGCTGCCGTCGCCAAGAAAATGCCGGCAACTTTGCGGCCTCTTCATCGTCCTCTTTCACACCGGTCTCCGAATTAGGAGAATGCCATGCACATGGCACGTCAGCATCTCGCAGCATCGAGACTTCATTGGCAACACGGGATCTTGCGATAATTGCGCTCCATCGTGCGATTCGACTGCTCTGAGGGGTAGCGCTGCGTCCGTTTGCGAAGCTGGGCTTTGGGCTATGGAGCCGGCCGCTTGAAATGCCATTCAAGTCCTGTCTTTGGTCTGAGTCACAATGCCCAAGTTGCCAAGAGCTGGTATCTCTTCTGCGTCACTTCTCACATCCATGCCAGAGTTCACAAGACGTCCCCTTCCGGCTTCCAACTCGCAGCCCCCTGCCGGCCGACACCGAAGGTGGGTTCGGCACCGTCTAGTCACGGACTGCTCCGCCGATGGTTCACCGTTGATGTTGCATCAAGCCGTGCACATTGGTCAACTCATTTTCAATTCTCTACACGTGATACAGTACAACAAGAAAGCCGCCTCTCCTAGCTACACATCGCAAATATCCATTGGATACAATTCTGAATCTAGTCACATCCCACATCATTCACATCTCCAAAAATCGCAACGTTTGAGAAGTCTATGACTTCATCCCCAAACGTAATCAACGACAGGTTGATCTGGGTCGCACCTTCAGCTGGGACAGAGACTGGACCGACAACTGCAGTGTCAGTCTCGTCTGTGGTTGATGTACAGTTGACAGTGCCATCGTTGACGTTTCCAAAGATCGATATGCCGGAGATGTCGATGACTTCGTCGGCGAAGGTAATAAGTGATATAGAAATAGAGCTGATGTCAATGCTCGGTATTCCAAGGTTGATCGGCCCAATTAAAGAAAGTGAGGATGACTGTCGAGTGGTGACCGAACTGGCCACGGTCAGAGAAGCCAGTAGTGCTGATGAAGCCTTGCGAAGTTGGAGCGAATGCATGTTGGGATATTGATGTTTCGTGATTCTCCGTAGTGTTCTCTCAAATAGAAGTTCTGAATGCGTTGAAATCTATGCGGAATGCGAGGCAACTGAGATTTCAGAACAAGATAAGTGCTCCGGCTTTATATCTTTTCGAAACCATGTTTATTGAACTGAGCGCTGAGGTGAAGTAGCGTCGTCAGCTTGTGATGAAGGTACTAAGCCCAGGCTTTCTCCTCGTGATGCATGGTAAGTCTGGGAGACTAATCCCATTGTACCAGAGCCGTGTTTGAGTCGTGCTCCCGCCAAGAGTCAATGCAACGGAGGAACTGCCTCCTGTGTTCGATTTGACTCCAAGGGTCGTGATGGCTACGCCGCTTATGGAAGTTGAGTCAACATTGACACCATCAGATACTTAATTAGACTTCACTTTTGCATTGCCAGAGAGGTTACTGTCATGATCCCTTGTATGGTCGAAGTCTCGTGATGTTTTGACCGATGCTTGGCCGGAAACCTGCAACGAGAACAGATCGAGGCCCTGATAATGCCCCAGTTAAGCCAACTTGAAGTGGTGACAGCTCCCAAACTCCATGAGCCAGCACATAATGAGACATGTGCATTACTTTATGCATCGCTTGCATGCATTTTGGAATAAGGCTGGACCAGGTGAACCGTGGGTGTCGTGCTCTTCCGCCTGCCAGCAGCCGGAAGACTAACTAATCAGGAGCAAGTGATGCAGCGTTGGTGGGGTGGTCGGCCCCTCATGTCGTGTAACCATCGCCATCTTGTCTCTCTCACGTGTGAACACAGCACAGCTTTGTTCATATCTTAGAGGGACCAACAAACCCAGGACCTTGGATCCAAACGTTACACTGAACTGAACTTGTGGTGATCTCATGTCTTTTTCTTTTCTTCCTTTTTTCTGAGACGGCTTTTCAAGTCCACAACTCGAAAGTGTTCTCGACGTACCATCCTACAGTTGGCTATTGGCCGTTGTTGGTGGCCCCTCGCCTATCTGCAAGTTTGCAAACATGTATGCAAGCACCCGATGGACGAGCATGTTTCCCTCATTCAGTTCTTGGAGATCGGACTCAACAAATTCGACGGCCAGACTGACGCACAATCTGCAAAATCCGTCATGCAACTGTCTATGCAGCAGACTGGAAGTAACGGGTGACAGAGATAAAGCTCTGCGATCCTCCGCTCTGGGGCACCTTCTCAGCCTCTCCTAGCTACACTTCCGACCTCAATTGCCCGTTTTTGTCACCAACCAAACTTTGACAAGTAGTGTTGCGTGTTTTCAACCACTTCAATCAATTACAAACTCATTTTTCCATGATCCATCATCATGCTTCCACCCTCTGTCCATAGTCAGTATGTCCGGTACAAGGAGAACACCACCTCCTTCGTCAACTGGCTGTTCGGACAGGCCAAGAAGGTCATGATAACCGGATCCCTTCCTCTCCAGTCGGCAGACCTATCCACCCAGCATCTGCTCCCGATGGCCCAGGCCTGCAAAAAGGCTTCCATCGCAATGCCTGCCATGCAACGCTCTTTCCTCGAACGAGCAGTCAGCCTTCGTCGCAAAGGCGGGGCACACTACGTTGCGGGGGGCTCGGCGGCTAGCTCTGACGCCGACGACAGCCATCGATTCTTCACTGACTGTCTTCAACGCATTCTCGACCTCTTTCCGGCACCCACGCCTGTTAGTCGTCCCGCTACCGACTCGGCGCTCATCCCTGACATGGACGAAAGCTTCATCAACCAGTTCAGCGTTCTCCATGTCGAAGGACACGAGGACATCAATCCTGAGTCTCTTGTCAATGAGCCTGCTGATGAGTGCCCCTCGCCTCCTCCACAACAGAGGCCTGCTGCTCGCGTGAGCAACCAGCTGCTCGACCTGGTCGACGATCCCCGACTCGAACTCTGGTGCTTGCTGATTGAAATTCGCGACATTCGGCGCTACGTCAAGAACGTCTGGGCGGAATATGTCGCTGGTAAGGTCGACCTTGTCACCGCCAGTCTCGTCACCGAAGCAGCCTTCGAGTCCATGGAGATCATGAACGAAAATTTCTGCCAGCAGCACAGCCACCTCAACGGTATGCGCCAAATGATCGGTTGCATCACCAGTGGCTGGAAGTCGAAATGGCCCCCGCACCTTGTCGACATCCGCTTGCTGAGAGAGGGGTTCTTCGTTGAGGCCAAGGACTCCAATGGCAGGCGCTACATGCTTCGCCTCGACAACACCCCATTCATCGACGATGTGATGGACTTGACGCTCGCTCCGGAGTACAACATGCTGCTCGAATTGGCCAGAGACGACGCCAGCCATCCCTGTAGTAAGCGACGGCCTGCGTGTGACCTCGAATACCAACGCCTCCGACGGCTCGAGGCGGGTTCGATGTGCCATGAACAGATCGGACACGTGTGGCGAGCGGATCGCTTGATGCGGTCCCTGGCGCATGGGCAGCGCGAAAAGCGCATCCATCTGAACGTGGCAGCCATGGTCAATGTCCACTTGGATCTGGTGCGCATGCCCGGGCTGCTCAAGATGGTCGAAGAGGACTACGACCGCTTCGCAAAGAGGTACCCCCAAGACTACTACGGAATCGACCCGGGAGACTCTGAGTATCAAATGTGGAACAAGCGCAACCTCGTCAAGTTCTTGGCCTGGATGGATCCGGATAACAACTTCGAGGGCAAGGAATACTTCAAGATCAACCCCGTGTTTGCCGGCCTCACCGTCTTCTTCTGCTGGGAACGAACACTCAACGCACTGGTACAGACCGTGACCAACGGCTGGGCTTTGATGCCGGTGGCCCATGCCTACAACTACGGACGCGTGGTAGGCACCAAGGTAGGGAAGTGGGATGACATGGAGACCATCATTACAATGCAGGGACAGGAGATCTTCACGTCTCAGCGACCTACAGACGGCCTGCAGTGCGAGACCCGGTACTGGCTGGCGATGGGCGGAAAGCCTGGCCACATCACCCAGCTGAGGAAGCAGAAGGCATTCATTTATGATGAGATGAAGGCTCTGTCGTTTCCTCGTCCGATCGCTAGTTGCAAGGAGCTCCGGGATGGCAATCCCATCGAGAGCGATCGTATGATACGATTCCTCGCCCGGAGAAACAAACTCGGCTACCGACGAGAGCTCCATCCAACCCCTATCCTGTTTGGCGTCTTTGTTGACAACGAGCTCGCCTACCGACGCTTCACGATCAACGACGGCATCCTCCCTCCCAAGATTGAAAAGCACGTCAAGAGCTGCCTCGAAGATCTCGGAAAGCCGGCGCAGCAGAAGCTATCGGTCCCGCAGTTCCTCGACGGCCTGCTGGCAGTCGCCCAGTGCGAGATTCCGAACATCTTTTTTGACTACCTTGACTTCAACAAGTCTTGCCTCGACGCCCACGTCACGCTCCAATGGAAGGTGACGGATGACATTCCTCACAAATACGACGACCTCGACAAGAGCTTGTTCATCGATTTATTCTACAACGACGTCCTTCGCGAGTCGATGGTGAAGATGGCTGCCGAAAGCGGCGACGTGCATCATCCTACGCATTTCGCCGAGGACTGGAGGACGTTTTGCAGGCTAGTCCGCTCTCTGTTCGCCTCGCACGCTCAACGCATGGCTGACTTGCCTTACACAGGGAGATGAGAATGTTCCCCCGAACGGAGTACGGCTGGGAGGAGAAGTACAAGGCTGCTATCAAGGGCCGCATGAGTGACTGGTTCAAATGATGGTTTCATCGGCGTACCCGGCATGTGATGGAAGATATATCTCACGGGGTCGTCCACGTTCTCTTCACGCAACGACTCGAAGCTCAGGTCGAGCTCGCGAAGGTTATTCGACGACAGAAGACAGTCGAGGAATTCATCCAGGCTGTCTAGTTCTTCGGGTTCTCTTGGGGGGTAGTTCCCTGCTATGGGTGTCCTGTTAAATGGGTCGTGTGAGATGTGGAATTTGAGAAACTCCACGTTTCGCATAGCCCGCTGGAAGCTCTCCCTGGCATCGGGTGTGACGCTGAACCCGGTGAGCGTATCAGGTGCGGTGACATTGATTTCGAGATGCTTGAGCTTGATGCTGCGACTTCCTATCGTCGATAAGAGGCTTACTAACATCAATAGACAGCGATTCTGCGATCCGGCTGAGGGTAGGTTCCTCGCATTATCCCAGTTGCTCCCCCGCGTGAAGAGATCAAAGAGCGGCTCTTGAGTGAATTTGTTGCATGTGTCACGGTATTTAAGGATCCAAGGCTGGTCATGGGAGTGATCCGAGAAGGTCAGGGTCTCGACGTTGGGCATCCGGGCGATGGCGTCTGAAACTAATCGGACAAAGTTGTCTCCCTCATTGTAGATGCCATCCAGGACGCGGAATTCCTCAGCCACCTTGTTGCGATAGACGTTCGAGCAGTGAAAGAGAAACGTGTGTTGTGAGAACCTGGCATACCAATCGCCTCCCGGCACCCGAGCATTGAAACCCTCATCGCGATCGAGGCTGTGGAAATTTCTGACACCGGCCATGAACTCGTAATAAGCTTGTTCTTCTCCTGGCGAGCCGCCGCACCATCGACTCCTCCCAGTCGCCTCATCGGTGATCATAAAACGTTGTACCATGATATAAAGAACGTGGTCGACGAAGTGCGCGGGATTTTCTGCAATGAAGGCATCTTGATAAGGGGCGGCGATACGAATGGTCTTGATGCCCCTCCCTAGACTCGGGTGGCGAGAGATGTAAACAAGTTTGGTAAGAGACTCGTCCGTCAGACGCACAGCACAGTGAGGAAGGAAAAAAGCAGCGGGGCGATCATTTCCGCAAGAGATCGACAAGTAAGGCGTAGAGACTTCATCAGGTTCAGCTCTTCCTTGTTCCGGAGGTACTCTGGCGGGCGATATCCTTTCTGGACGATGGTCTGATTTTCCTCGTGAGCGAAAATACGTGCGAGAATGTCGTGCGGCATGTCGCCGAGGTTTAGAGGTCGCACATGCTTCCGAGACCGAGTTCGAACGATTCCCCGGATGTGCTTACAGCGTTGGAGCAGCCGTTTGGCGAGGTCGACGTGGAACCTGGCTTGGTACTCCTCGGCATTCAGAGAGTAAGGTTTGGGATCGAAGGGGCGGGTGGGTTCCTCCTCTTCGTCAACATCGGGCTTGTGATGCGCTTCATGTTCATGCTCAGGCTGAACCGCGCCATTGGCGTTGTGATGCGACTCCCGGCCATCCGCAGCCTCGACCGCATTGTCGACGTTGGGCTGACCTAGGCCGTCAACGTCGTCATCCTCATCACTGGAAATGGGCTGGCCCAGGCCGTCAACATCGTTGAAATCGTCGTCGTCGTCCTCGTCTTCCAAATCGTACCAGTCGTGGGCAGCCCTCATTTCATCCTCAAAATCCGAGAGACCCTCCTCGTAGGAATAGGCATGCTGCTCTTGCGGAGGGACGACAACGGCCTCAATGAATTGCGAGCCGACGTAAAAACCCTTGACCGGCCAATCGTCTTGTATGTGGCGCAAGGCTTCGTCAATGGCGTGTAGGTTCTGAAAGAGCGTGGCGAGATCGGCCGTGTCGAGGTGCTCGAGAGGGCGACGGCACAGCTCGTCGTCGCGTGCATCGATTTGTTCGGGGGACTACCTGCGGTCGCCCAAGACAGACTGGGGAATTCTCATGTCGGGATAGTCGTGGAAAGAGTCGTAGGAGTCCGCCTGAGGGTCGCAGTATCCTCTGACCTTGTGCCATTCGGTGTCAAACCAGATGGTGCTGAAAAAGTTGCCGACCGGGTTATCCGGATCTTCTATCGTCAACTGGTCCAAGGCGCCTACAGAGTCCATGGCGGCAATCGAGCCGTGTTTTGTGCGGTGGGAGTTGATCGATATTCGGATGTCGTTCAGCAGCGTCTTTCGCGGATTTCGCGGGAGACATTCGGAAGCGGGGGGAATATTCGTGATGCTCGGAAGAAGGGGCGCGGGGCACTTTTATTCAATACTTGACCGTGTCACGACGCGGTCCGTGAAGTTTTAATAATACGCGACATCCATGCACCCAGCCAGGCACAAGAATGCCACCATGACGTATTCGTACCTTTCATACTTAGCGGCCAGGATCCGATTGGCGCCAGTCGTTGTCGTTCCATGGCGGGAAGAAGAAACAAGAGAAGAGAAAAGAAATGGAGCATGGATCATCACGAAACGAGGAGGGATAATCGTGATGGCGGGGTGGGACTTCTTACGCCACCTAGGTAGTCGTGAATGATTGACGAAGCTACCTGCATTACAACTCGGGCGTCACACGATGAAAAGACCAGCTTTTGCCTCCCCCTTACCCCCAACCCGGCCTAGAGCGATTGGTGATCCTGCAACAACGTGTGAGTGACCTCAATGACATACTCGGCAAGCAACAAGTAGAGCTGGGTGCGCAGAGGAACATCATCCCGGCGCATCATGGCATCCCGGCGTTGCCAGAACCCTCCCGGGCGTCGGACGTCCCGCTCCGCGCGCATCGCTTCGCGTTCTTCGGGTGCCGTAGGCCGAGAGTCCTCCGTCAGGTAGTAGAATCGCTCTGCACGCGAGCACCACATGACCGCCTCCTAGAGGGCCACGATGGGGCCGGCGATGCCGCAAGCCATTGTGCCGATTGAAGATCTTCCACCCGTATACGCTCTGCTGGAATATCGGCGACGGTTGTCCGCGTCGTCAGGCTGCTCCAAGAACCATTCGTCCGTATGGAGATCGGCCTCCTCGCTTCGGGGTTCGTCGTCGGCATCGGATGCTGGCTGGTTTTGCGCAAGAATGTAACTGCGACGGCGTGAGGACACGAGCCTGCAAAGAATATGACAACTTACCTGTCCATATTGGCCGATGGCTTCAACATTGACCCAAAAACGGACCGTATTCGGAGACTTCCAAGCTTGAAGAAACGAAAATTGAGTTAAACCGCACTCGCAACGACTCAAATTGGTGACGGAAGCATGTCTGTTTGAATGCGCTGGCGCTGACTGAAACAGGTTGCTGAGCGATTGGTTCCACGGGTGCGAGATGGTGCTAGAAAAGATCGAAAATGACCACAACAACCAGTAATTCCGAAACGAGACGGCAAGCGGCGGAAAAAAAAAAACGTTGTCGAAGCGCTTGACCGTTTGATGCCGTGAGACAACCAAAGGATGGTACAATTGTGAGCCCCAAAGGACCGGCGCCGCCGCATCCTTCCATCTTACGTGATCGGGGACTGCTGCGGGAAAAAAAAGGTTTCACCCGTGATCCGCCTGCAAACGCACAGATTCTGCGAGATGCAGGCGACATGATCCAACCCAGGCTCTGCTTTGCCGGGCGGCTCTCGCGCCGGCACACATTTGAGGCCAAATTCGCATTGAGACGACCGAATACGCCGGCTTTCCAGGCAGCTTTGTCGGTGTCCACGCCGTTTGCCAATTCGCGACCGTCGTCTTGCTGCAGCAAATCCAAGGAAGCGTCTCCGCCACCACCTCCGCCCCCGTCGGTTCTCTCACTAGACTTCTGGTCTGCCAGGCCAACATGGCGTCGCGCTGGTGTCAATACGTTTCGGTGTCTCGTGGGCTGCACTCTCGGTGATTTCTCCGCCATGTGGTGCCTCCAGGCCTTTCATCCGGAGATGGCGATGGAAGCCGTCATGGGCATTTCGAGTAGGTCTCGCATCGTCGCCGAGAGGCATCAAAGACATACCGACTGATCTGGCGCAGTGGCGAGCGGTCTGTCAACGTCGCTGCTACTCGAGACCGTCCTCCTGAAATTCGGAAAAGACAGGTTGTCGTGGCCTGTCGCGGCGAAGACTGCAGCTGGCATGAGCATGATATCCATGATCACGATGGAGTTGGCCGAGAACGCCGTGGACTACCACCTCACGGGGGGCATCGTGCAGCTAGATGACCCAGCCTTTTGGGGCGCTGCGGCCGTCTCTGTGGCTGCTGGTTTCCTCACACCTCTTCCGTATAATTATCACAGGCTGAGGAAGTTTGGCAAGGCATGCCACTGAGGATGGTGGTTCTCGGTTGGTTCCGAATTCCTGTTGTACGATATTTCCGCTGACATTCAAAAGATCAATGATGCGGGTGTGGCGTTTCCCTCCTGCTCTCTCGCCGCACGGAATTGCTCGATGTATTTCTGCAGGCGACGTATGTATCCGGATTCTTCATGCACCTAGAACAGCTCATTATTAGCACTTGGCAACACCTTGCAAATGTTCTCGTTGCTTGAGGCATCTCACATTGCGGTTGAAGGCATTCATGTACGTCGCGTCCGCGCCGTTGAGCAGCAGAATCTTGATGACGGGGAGCGGGTCACCGTTATGGAAATCCACTGCGGCGCTAAAGGGATTCATCGTGAGACGATGAACTTCAACGTCTTCGTGGACCAGCGCGGGGTTCCTGTCAATCATGAGCTGCACCAGGTCTGCATTCCCGCTTCCGAGGGCAGCCGCCCAGCTCATATCGACCCGAGCGCCGTGGTCCAACAAAAGTCGTGCGCATTCCAACGAGCCGCTGTGCGAAGCCATGAAAAGAGGTGTCAGATGCTCCAAGGGGACGTCTTCCTCGCTCGAGTACTGCAGCGGAGTCGCATTGACGTCGGCCCCGTTCTTGACCATGTGCTCGACGATGTGGTAGAGCCCGGAGTAGGCTGCCAGGTGCAGGATGGAGTACTCGCCATAGAAGTAGCCGGTCCCGATGCCGCCTTTCCAGTGGAAATACAGGTAACTGAGATCGGAGGCAGTCGGTGGTGGGTGGTAATTCATATCGTTCGGCTTGCAGAAAGGTGCTGCCCGCTTCAGCATCCGGAGGGCGTGCGCCTCTGCCTCGGGGCCGGGCTCGTCCTTCATGGGGTCGTCGTAGTGAACCGCGGGCCAGAGAAGCTGAGATATCCAGGGCAAGCCGTGAGATTGAAAGTGCCGCTGGTAGTATGCGCTCAGCGAGTATTCTGTGTACTGGCGACCGAGACGAGCCATGGACAGGAGGTCGACATGATTATCGATCTGGTCGATGATGGCGTCGATTATTTCTGGGGGAAACCAAGGCCGCCGCTGTGCTGCGGTCGCGTGCAGCGTTTCATCCGGGGAGTGACGGGGGCCGACCTGCTCAGAAGTCATGTCGTGGTTATAACACCTGAAGTTTTGATGCCTCGTCAATGACGCAAAAATGAAGATGCTACTGATTATTGATGAGGGATGGAGGGAGCTGATGCGCCAGCGACTCGTGTCTGGCTTCCTGCATCCCCTCAGATGAGGTAATCCTACGCCGCCACATCACGAGATTTGGGAGGATGATGCTTGGGACTCATCGTGCCTGTTGTGGGCAATGTGAATGAGGCAGCGACTGGATGCACATGATCAAACACTGTGTAAAATCGGCCAGAAGGATGAGGACAGTCTTCTTCAATAACAGGGCGCGATTTTTCATTGCTGCATGTTGCATTTCCTGGATGGCCTGTAAAGGCCTGACTCCCATCGCAGGCCGTCACTCAAGCAACAGAATTTCACTGCACAAACGAGATACTTCAATTGACTTGGGAAAGAAAGGTTTATTCTACTTTTATTTTATTTTCGAAACCAAACATCCAGCCCCTACCACTCGCCAGCCGAGTCACATACAGCTGAGTCGGAGGTGAGTTCAAGAAGGGTCTGAATTTGAGTGTGTTCGCTCACTGAGGTGGTGGAAGCCCACTGCTGCGATGGGAACCATAACTGAACACTAAACCAGACACTCGCAAGCGAAACCAAACCGCCTCTTCGAAAGGGTGATATTTTCAATCTTCATCGCTATTTCCAATTTTTTTTTGGTACTTTCTTTCCCGTTTGTTATTTGTTATTTTCCCTTTTTATCCATTATTAAATCCCGCGAAAGTGCATCTTTTGCGCTTCCCTTCCAAGATGGACGTGAGATTTAAGATGTCGAGCCAACAGTGGACGCTGGGACAATGGAGTCACTAAATCGGGGCGCTCCAGTAGGTCAATGGCGGCGTGGCCAGGTGCACACCTTGTGTTACTGGATAGCATCGTGAGATCTCTTTCACGACATCACTTCGTCACAAGTGGCTACTCCTACGAAGATTCGGGATGAACGACACGAATTTGTCCAGGGGTGCGTTGCCATTCAGAGATTCTCTGGCGCAGCGCTGCGTCCCTGGCTTGGAGGGCCCGTGGCATGACCTGCTGGAGAGCTTGCAGGACCGCACGAGCAACATCGGCTTGGGGCTGCCGCGCTTTTCGCTGGTCAATCGCAAATTTACGGGCGGCGAAGATGATTTTATTCAATGACTGGCGCTGCTGGTTTGTGAGCTTGGAGTTCGAGCCAACGATGCGCAGAGCTTTAGGGAGTTGGGCGGGCGAAAGGCGCTGAATTAGGGCCCCGATGCCCTTCCACAACCTCAGTTCGCGCTCTTTGAGCTGCGCATTGTGAGCGGCGACGCGGGCATGCTTTGCTGTGGGGCCCCGAGACGGATGCGTTCACCAGCTGCTGTAAGACTTGCTCTACGGAAAGAAAAAGTTAGGGAATTCCAAGGGACAAAAACGGCGAGGTGCAGTGCAGGACACGAGAAGGTGCAATCGATTGAGAAAGGGAAGAAGAAGAAGAAGCGCACTGATCAAAATGAGCATCCCGCGGCGCATGTCTGCCCGCAACATCATCTGCGACATTGAAGCGATGGGTGAGGACGGCTGGGCCATGGTGAGAAGCTTTAGAAGGTAGGCTACCTAGGTACTGCACTGGAGACTAAGGTAGAGGACGTAAGGTTTAATATTCTACTTAAAAAGCTATAAGTTTAAATAAAGAGATAAGTAAAAAAGAAAGTTAAAGAAGCAAGTAAGAGAGCTTAGTAGGTTTATATAGTTTTCAAACTTATTTAAATAGTTTAGCTTAAATACTTAATAATTATTAATAATAACTACTAATAATAACTTTTAACTAGTTTTAAATTAAATTTAACTGCTTTAAGCTAGTAATACTACTCTTCTAGCTACTTTAAGTTAGCTTTTACTTCTATAATAACTACTAATAGTAGTAGTAATACTAGTAATACTACTTAAAAAGTGGGTTCTCATACGTTTTCAATTACACGTTACATCACACGTTACATCTCCCAGGTGCACTGGACTTGGAGCTAGTACACCTGGCGGCAGCTGGTGGCACCTGTGGCCTTTTTCAACTCATTCCGTGGTATTATCACAGCATCCGAACCTCCCCAACTACTTTGCAACATCGCCCAATGGCACACCTGGAGGTATGAAAATGTCTTTCGTCGATACTGTGCCGGTCACTCACTCTGCGGGCATGAATCGCAGATTACAGACGCGATGCATAACGGTTCAAGGTCCTCGACTCATATCACCATCTTCTGATGACCAAAACTGGAATTCAGACATGGACAACATCGGAATCACTTGCAACAACATACACCAAGGCTACAATCAGCGAAGAAATGTACATGTACAAGCGTCATATTAGACAGCGTAAATATCTACAAGAACTGGTATCCCGAACCCTCTCATCTCCTGCTTCACATGCCGTCCTTGATCATGGCGTTGACGATCTGCACATGACGGTTCGCATTCGTCTCGCTCCACTCGTTGTCGTAGTTCAACCCGTAAGGCCAGAAGTGCGAGCCGCCACAGCTGATGGTCGCGCTGGCACCATCCCACGAGCGCAGAAGCGGGAGGGCGGTGGCCCAGTTGCCGGAAGCGCACTTGCTGTCGAAGGCGGCGGTCTGGCCGACACCAAGCGTGTGGGAGATCTCGTGCAGTGCGGTGCGCTCGTTCATGTATGATCGGTTCGAGCCGAAGCGGACGTCGCCGTTGTAGTTGGCCTCGGCGGTCGGTACGCCGGGGGCGTAGTAAACGCGCAGGGTCTTGGAGGCTGTTCCGAGACGGGAGTGGCGAGCCACGGCGAGACGCATCGCGGCCTCGATCTTGGTGTATGCGTCGGTCTGGTCGGCAGTGGGGTTTGCGGCCTTCTCGAGGGTCCAGGTGATGGCACCCTGGGCGGCGGCGGCGTAGGCCGCGACGACGGTGAGGATGGAGAACTTCATGTTGCTCTAGAGGTTGAGGACTGGGAGATATGGAACGATGGTAAGGGCAGTCTAGTCTCTGCTGATACAAGAACGAGAGAGGCAATGGAGACGCTGGGTATTAGAGGAGTGGTCGCCGTGCTGTACGAGAACAGTTCGGACGACGAGCAGATGCGTCGGCGCTTTTGTACCTTCGGCAGATCAGGATCCCTTGCTTCGACCCAAGCATCGCATCTCGTCCGAACTGTGATCTCCTGACAGGCCAGCCCATCAAGACTTGCCTCTTCCGGACATGGTCGTTGAACGCGTTTTCTCATGGCCGGCAAATCGTCCGACGATATCCACCAAAACGGGGCGGCCAGAGCCCCCGAGCGTGCCATCGGGACTTTTTTGAAGAGATAAAAGGGTCGGATTAATTTGTCCGTGGCGTCTCGCTTGGCCCCCGAACTACTCGAGATCCATTGATGCGACGCTGGCCTCTGAATAGAGCGTCTTGGCCCGTTCCGAAGCCCCTGGTGGCCGGCAGAGGCAGTGATTAACTTGCAACGCTCCCCCGCACACCCTAAATCCGACTTCCGTTCCTGGATCGGCCCTCCGCTCAGTCGTTTGCTCTAGATTGGCTCGGCTTCTGTTTAACCTTATCGGCTAACGTTATTGACACACGTTGTTTGGATGATTTGGCCCCGGCGCTAGTTGATATTTAGTTCTTGGGACGAGACCGCAGGCACTCTCATTTCGACCCTGTTCTTGGGTGATCATGCGGCCTCGAAGACATCGGTTTTTCCATCCACCGCTGCAGTCGTGCCAAGGCGTCCGGCCCGCTGGCATCCGAATCTATTATCAAAGAACCACAGACCTGCTCAATCTGGGAGTCTGATGTCGATCAGTCCCTCTGTGAACCGGTCTTTCATGGGAGCCACGGCCGAAGCGGCCCGAGTGTGACCGGGGCTTCACCATCGTATGCAGAAGCCAAAGAAGGGGAACTCCTTGCTTGCTATTTTCTTGGTCGAAACGATGGCATCAAATATCACACCATGGAGTCCAAGTTCACGCAAGCCTCGACGCAAAAGAATTCTGTGAATATCGCAAGTAGATCGTCCATCTACCTACGTTCTTGGGAGCTTCATGCCTAGTATACAACCGCGCCCTGCTGGCGCCATCTTGCATGAAACTCAAGCTCTCCTCTCAAGATACCGTAAAGCAAGAACGACTCCAGTCCGTAAAGCAAAACCAATGATACTTCGCAATGCCAACTTCTCTAACCACCAACTTTCCGGTCCAAATCAAAAGCGCACTGCATTATCGGGATCCTCCAAAGTGCTCATGCAAAAAGCAACCCACCTCTATCAGCCACACCATCATTTCTTCTTTCCCTCCATCTTGATCAACTTCTTGAACGGCTTCACTTGCTTCGCAAGCTTCTCGTTGGGGTCGATTCCCATATCTTGAATGACGTCCAACATGATGGTTCGGAAGACCTTCTCGTGGAATTCCGGCGGGACGGTCCCGAGGGTCTTGAAGAAGACATCGCGCTGGTTGACCTTCTCCTTGGCGGTGAACTTTGGCTTCTCTTCGGGCTCCTCCTCGGGCTCTTCCATCTTCGCCTTCATCTCAAGTATCCAGGAGTCAACTGGCTCGTCATCGTCGAGGTCATCATCATCCTCGTCATTGTCGGTGTCAGGCTCCAGCTTCTTCACGATCGTGCGGTCGCTCGTGTCGCTTTCCGTATCACTCTCTGCTTCGGCATCGGAGTCGTCATGAAGCTTCTTCTCCGAGAGGTTGTTGCCGCCAGCCTTCTTGTTCTCCTTCAACTCTTGATTTCCCACCGCCGTATTCTTGGCTCCAGCGGCGTCCTTGGTGCACTTGGTAGTCTTGCTGCCCTGAATAACTCCTCCTCTGGCTCCTCCTCCGCCATCGCTGCCGTCAGCATCATCGCGTTTGTCGAGTTTGGGTTTCTTCGTAGAGATGACCTCCAGACATTCCACCTCTGAATCAGATTGGTCTGATTCCACCTCCATCTTGCGCTTCTTTGGGGTCGTCGGGTTGACCTTGCGCTGACCGGCCGATCTGGAAGGCTTGAAGTAGGTGATACCCTTCAATCCTCGCGTCTTGTTGTAGGCGGACTTGACGCAGTCATACGACTCATTTCCGACGGCAGCGTTAATGACGTCGGAAAATAGGTAGGCTTGATCAGAGTTGATACCACTCGCCCAGATGTCGGGAAGACCGTTCTCATTGCGGAAGAAGATGGCCCATATGTCCACTTCGTTGTAAGGCGTCTTCTCACCTTTCACGAACCTGTTGAACATTTCCTCGTCAGTCATACCGCAGTCAAAAAGGTGTGCTCACAGGCGGCAAACTGTGAAAAACGTCTAGAGAGGAAGCAGAAAGGACGAACCTGGTGAAGTTCCTGTACGTCGTGTGGCGAGCAACGTAGAAGTTGTTGATGCTGACAGGTCGTTGGAGGTCTGCCATGATCTTGCCTTGCAATTCGGGATGCCAAATCTCGTGCGCGTAGTCCTTCTCGAAAACGCGTGCGGTGTAGTCAATCCACGACTGTTGCAACCTAGGACGGCCGGTGGCCTCGTCCTTGTCGTTGAACTGCTGTACCATGGCAGCGGAAGGTCCCATCTTGGCTTTCTTGGGTGATGAAGCAGAAGTGCCTTGAGGTGAGGGTGTCTCTTGCCAGGTCTGCTGGGGGCTCTGGGTGGAAGGCTCAGTATATTTTCTGGCGGGGGCCCGCGCGATGGTGTTGTTAGTCATTTGCTCGTCAACGTCGATAACTTGAGTAGGAGCTCGATCGGCCTGTGACTGTGCGAGGGAAGCCTGGTGGCAAGGTTGGTTGTTGACCTGAGCCGTCGAGGACGCGACAACTTGGGTGGTTTCGCGCGCAGGGCTCGAGGGACGAGTCTGGAAAGCGACCTTGTGAAAAGTCTCAGAACTCGCCTGCTGGACGTAGGTTTGCTGCTCGCCGTCACCTTCCTCAAAGAGTTCGGCGAATACGTGCTCTGGGATGCCTTCCGAGTCTTCGTCCACGGCGGGGCTGTTGTTTTGCTCGTAATAGGGCTGATCGTTAAGCTGACGGATCTGGGTGGAAGTAGGCTGTGAATCTTGGTCCCAAGCCACTTCGAAAGGGGGGTCTGGGGTCTCCTGGTCGTCGAGGTCAGCAGAGCCGAGCGCTGCAAGCAGGTAGACGTCGCGATCGGTGGGAGAGAGCCCGTCGGAGGATGAAAATCGCGGGCCAAGTGTGAATGACGAATCGCGGTGGTGGAAGGCGGAACCCTCGCAGTTCGCTGCTGAAAAAGCAGTCGCGGCCCCTGACATGCTGCAAATGGCTTGATAGCGCACAATGTGCGGCCTGCTGAATGGATGGTGACACCCGATGGGACTTTATTGAAGATATGATCGAAGGTGAAGATGGTGATGTAAGAGTAGAATGGCAAAAGGCAATTCGGAGATGTGAAGGGATTGTGAAGGGGTTGTGAAGTGGTTGAAGTTTGACAGATGGGTGGGTTGTGAGGCGGGATTAAATAAACGATTCAAGGTGAAGTTGACAGGAGCTAAACCTGTGGAGGTGAGATTGTGCCGTAGAAGTAGGAAGGTGCAGAAAAGGGACGGCAAGGAAGGTGCAGGATGGGAGCATCACGCAGCTGAGTATTCACCCGTAATATCTGATGACCAGTCACACGGAGGTCTTCAGCCTGGCTCTACCGAAATGTGGAAATGGGAACGCACTTATTGAGATCCTATCTGAAGCAGGCTCATGTCATTTTTAGAGAATCATGGCAAACCCCATACAGCTTTACTCCTCAGCGGAATTCTATGGCAAATCTATGGACACCTGCGAGCTCGTAGATCTGAAGCTGCACAACCGTCCTAGTATTTGGCATCTTCGGGAATCGTCATACTTTCCGATAACAAATGTTCTCGGAGTGTCCTACTGCACTGGCACCGGAACTAGAACAGTTCATCATGAAAGTTGCAATTTGCCACGGCATCACAATTCAAAGAGAAATCGATCTCCTTTTAGCACAAGTCTCCTCGGCCTTTCCCCGAACAGACGACGAGCTGACCACATAAGGATCGCCCTCATTGCTTTTCGGGATAACATATCAAAAGTCTTGAACACTCACTCACAACTGGCATATCTAATGGTGTTGAAAACGCACAATTGTTTGGTGCTTAGGATGACACAACATCGGCAACCAATCTGGGAAGACCTAGATGACGTGATGGGAGACGATTTCCGCTGCCCCACATCGTCGAAGCAATCAATGTTGGAGAAAACACCTTCTCGGTGAGACTCGCTGTTGCCCCGCGTTTTTCTCACGGAACAACCCGAGTGGACGTTCGAGATTTTCCGGCAAAATGCCAAATTATGAGTCTTTGATGATTGCACCCGGCATGGAGGGAGAGCCCGAACGGCACCGCTTGGAACAACGCGCCAGCAAGCTTCGTCGAGCGGGACGTGCATGTCTCGGTTGCCGCGCCAGAAAGGTTCGTTGCGACGCCGTCGAGCGTAGTCCCTGTAGCAATTGCGAGTGGGACAAGGTGGAATGCGTGGTCCCTCGGAGCCGTCGAAGTAGGTAAGTTCGTGGCATCGAGACTCCAAGGTAGTAGGGTGTTAACGCAGGGAGGAAAGTCTTCGTTGGGGCACATAGACCTGCTGCCGATGTCCCGACAAGCCAGTTCTCGGGCCATGGAGGTTCTTCTACCGACATAAGTATGGTCGATGAAACGGCTACTCAGATCTTCCGTGATGCTGTCGATCCCGACTCAGTGGCTGTTGGGGCTAGCTCTCAGCCGGGGGAGAATGCCCCCCTGGCATCATCTAGCAATACGTCCACAACCTCCTCGATGTCCAGACCATTACCAGGATTCATCGAGCCTCTACGGGCTTGCAGGGAAGGATATGTCGGGTTTCTCGAGCAGCAGGGGGCTTTTCGCCTCCCCAGTCTGTCATTACAGAGCGCACTCTTGAAAGCCTTCATCGAGTTCGTCTACCCACGTATGCCGTTGCTCAACTTGGCCAAGCTATGCAAAGCCATCGAATCCTATGATGGAGGCACAAAAGACTTCAGCCTATTGCTGTATCAAGCTATTCTCTTTGCTGGTTCCGCGCATGTCAAACAAACTGACTTGGCTGGTACCGAATTTTCTGATAAGCTTTGTCTGAGGAAGACACTGTATCAGCGTGCAGAGGTGAGACACCAGTTTCCACTAAAGAGAATTCTACGTAACAAAATTGAGTAGTTGCTATTCGAATTGGGAGGTCCACAAGACCATCTCGCCCTTGTACAGGCGGCTCTGCTTCTGACCTTTCGAGGTATATCCCAAGATTCGCAACTAGACCGGAAAGACTCATGGCACTGGATGAACACCGCCGTCATGCTGGCGCTTGACATTGGCTTGAACAAGGAACCCTCTCTGAAAGCATTCGATACTTCAGAAGTTAAGTTACGACGGCGACTGTGGTGGTCCTGCTATGTCCGCGACAAGGTTCTGGCCCTTGGGATGAGCAAGCCAAGCAGAATCAAAGATGAGGACCATAGTACCGCCATGCTCAGCATACATGACATGGACTTGGAAGCTCTGAAGACCGGAAGAAAAATATTCGGGCGTATCCAATTAGGGCCGTACGATCATGTCGAAATGATGGAATCTGCTGAGTTGTGCGTCGAGAAGACCAGACTGTCGATGCTCATGCATCGAACGCTGCAGCTTCAACAAAGCCCCAAAAGTCGGCAGAATTCATCGCTGGAAGACACAGTGGAGGCAATTGAGGCAGACCTCTCAGCTTGGGTCAGAGAATTGCCAGTTTCTTGTCAGATTCAGCCACTACCTATGAGGTTGCGGACCACCAGCATTCAGACATCCATTCGATCGCGGCGGCATCTTTTGCACATGGCTTACAATTTTGCTCGACATACATTACACCATGAACGCAACGCGCAGCGAAAACAAGCTCATCCCAAAGACCGGTTGAGTCTTTGGAGACATCAAAGCGCGTCGTGTCCGAATGTGCAGACAACATTACTCGGCTTGCAGCCGATCTTCACCGAGGGCAAATGGATCCGTATCTCCCTATTGGGGCAATCACGATACTATGTCCCGCATTCTCTACGCACCTCATCAACATGAAGAACCTAAACCAAGGCTCGAGGCATGCCGCTGTGTCAGGCTTTCGGGTCTGTATGAGAGTCCTAGACAAGCTGAGGGATCTCTATCCTGCAACAGAGGTCACCCTTGCATATCTGGATGTAGTTCTCCAGAAGGCACAGATGGAGTCAGCTATCTCGGTACGAGCGGTCTTTCAGCTCAACGAACGAGACCGAAGCGATATGCGAATGATTCTCGGACGCCACTCGGGACAATCGTGGGATACAAGCGTAACGTCCAAAGCCACAGATTTAGGCTTTGCTGGCCTTGAAGATGCTATGAACCAACTTGAACAATTTGATACCCTGGAGTTCTCCGCGGACTACGGCACGGAAGCATCAATGGGGTCAACGTATCATGGGACATTACTCGGCCCGCCACTTTCGCCCAAAGACGCACTTGGACAGGTCGATTTTAATGACCTGAATCCCTGGCAATGCCTGGACCTCGGATGGATTGAAGATGCGAATACCCAACTACCTATGGATGACGCCTTGATACCGGCGACTACAAATCTGGAAGCATCATGGTTTCAAGACGACACTCAATGAAGAATGACCAGAATTTAGAAAACCTCGTGGCACTTTGGTACGAATTCTGACGTTCGGGACGTCTAGTGTAGTGCTTGATATGAATTAACAAATCGTAACCGATTTTATATGAGTACAAAATAGGGTAACCCTCATTCTAAATGGCTAGGATCCACTCATCGCCATAATCATACTCACGCCGAGCGTCGCCGCCGTATTGGCTGACAGGCTCATTGCTTTCTCTCTCCTTGATGAAGGCTGCCTCGCAACTTTCGAAATACATTTTAGGTTGCCCCTTGTAAAAGTCGTCGTACTTAGTGTCCAAAGCTTGCTCGAGAGACACGATGTCTCCGTCGGGGTGCAAAGCTGACCAAGGCCGGGAACAACGCCGGCCCTCACAATCTTTGAGAGCCATAATGACAGCATCAAGGCGATGAACGACCTCTGAAGCTCCTCTGCCAGAAACTTCAAAGTTTTCAACCAGAATCAAAGCCTGAGATGTGTCGGAAAGCAGGTTGACGGTTTGCTCGGGGTCATCCTGTGTCCCTGTTCAGCAAATGGATGTCTAAGATTGGTGGGACGATGACTTACCTTCAGATTGAAAAGTTCCCGCTCTCCCGTGCACCACACCGAATAGTAAAGATTGAAGCTTTTCCCAACCAGACGGAGACCTTTATACGTGTTGTTGAGGTACAAACCTTCTAGCTTGCCAGACTCAAAGTGCTCATCACTGCGCAATCCATAGTGGCCTTCGGGAGCCCCCCAGCCCCAGAACTCAATGGCGGCATGTTCATTCCTGGATTGGGCCACTTCACCTGCCCAGGGCATAGCTTCTCCATCAAGCTGTCGTTCTGCACCCGCGATCTTGAGAATTGTTGGAGCGATGTCGGTGTGCGAGGTTGCAGAGTCGACTTCACCACCAGCCACAAGGCCAGGTCCACGAACGAACATGGGGATGTGAATGTCAGTGTCGTAACCGCATTCTTTTCCAGGATGCATTCGATGTTGACTGATGTGATATCCATTATCCGTTGAGTAGAAAATGTAGGTATTCTCAATCTTGCCGGCACGTTCGAGTCTTTCGACGAGCTCATGAACCATCTCGTCAACAGCTTGTAGGGCCCGCAGACGTTGGCGCTGATAATGGTCGTTGTATGCGAGAACGCTCTCATTGAGCGCTTCAAGACGGCCGGGCCAGCTCGCCGCACCGCTTATTTGCCGATTGAAGGACTTTCCGCGGGGAATCTTGTAATCATGGAATAAGTGCTCATGTCGATATGCGCTTTGCGGCGTCGACAAGTAGGTTGTGTTCGTTCTCTCGTCAAACACCCAATTGGAATGTGGTGCAATGGGCGCAACTGTAAGAAACCAAGGCTCATCGTGGTTGAGTGCTTGTTCCAACAGAGCATAGGCTTTGTCAGCCACAACATCCGTATTGTACTTCCCGGCGTAGCTGACGGGCGGTTCACCATTATCTGTCATTTTCGTGTCCCAATATCGATAAGTGTAGGGGTCGAGTAGAAAGTCGGACGCATTGAAGCCTGTCGCGAATGGCCGGTCATAATTCGACACGCCATGGAAGTTCCAGAGCTTTCCTGAGTAGTAGGTATTGTACCCTGCTTCCTGCATCCACAGAAACAAGTAATTGTCGTTGAGACCTGTTTCCGCGACCTTAGGGTAGCCACCATGTGGAGGGGAAACGTTTGTGATGTTGTGGTTGTGCGCAGCTTTCCCCGTCCAGAGAGTGGCACGAGAAGGACAGCAGAGAGCAACAGTACAGTAGTGTTGAGTAAATGCCGTGCCCTTTTCCACGACATCAGACTGGCGGTACCTTGTCAGCTTGCATGATTCCATGCTTGGCAGCAGCAGCAGTGGTCAATCGTACCTTCAAGTATTGCATGTGCTGAACGCTTTCCATGTGCAGGTCTTGATCATCGGTCAAAATGAAGAGGATATTGGGCCGCTTGGCCTGCACGAGAGTGGCCAGTGCCAGCCATTGTGCCAACTTCATCCCGATTTTGCCTCGTAAACGTCGAGCCGTGGTACTGGAATGAAGAGATTATGAGGGGGAAAAGCTGAATACCACGTGAATTCCGAAGTGTCAAGAAAGATGTATGTAGGTTCAAAGTTAGTCCATAATACTAGCACCGGACGAGCATCCTGTCACGGGCCGTTGTGGGGACATTTCTTGCGGGTCCGGCTGTACCCGGCTGTACTCGGTCCGCCGGCGCCGGGATCTGCCTCCTTCGGCATAGAAGCACGCTGAACCGCCTCGGACTGTGGGACATCGCCATCCTCATCTTAATCGGTGGGACCTCCTTCAATTATCGATACTCTACACGTGCATAGTACCATTATCTTGTTTTTGGCGGTGTTGCGATCAAGGCATCCAATGTCACCGAAACCTGATGTCGTTGAATTTTGTAGTGATGTGTCTACCTATATCGCCGCAAAACTGTCGAAGTCAAGTTCATGTCCAGGCTAAGCTTTGGAGGAAGGTCTGTGGCCAAAATGCTTCATGGCGTTGACCCAAATTGGCCCACCTTGTAGAGGACCCTCTCGAATCCTGTCGTCTACGTAGTTATTCTACCTAGGCCCAGCATGACCAGATCCCTTGATATGATTCGTCTCTCAATCATACTTCACACGCACGCAATACCTCCCCCGGATGTTGTCAAGCGAGCCAGGCCGGATGGGCTGCCACTTCCCAATCAGGAGCATCAGCTTGAGCGACATGCATGAGTATGTAAAGCCATGGTGTCTCACCAGGACAGCGATGAGCAGTGCAAGAGAATGTTTACATAGTTTCTCAGAGTTCAACCAAGACTTTTGGTCATTATTTGATTGTTTATTACTCCACCTGCCCCCAATGGAACCTCGTCGCCCGAGTCCGTCACTTTCTCGGGGAACTTTGGCCACTTTGAGTCAACACATTGACATCTCTACGGAACACAACGGTATGGAAGAGGAACAGATATCTAGGGATTGGTCGAGTGCAGAAGAACGCAAGGTGAAGTTGAAGTACGGCACATTTACTGATCTATTGATGGCTCGCATTGACATCTTGGTTGACAGGTTGGACATCGTGCTCATCACCACACTCATGCTCGGGTTCTTTGCTCTTCAACTTGACAAAACCAACATCAGCAGCGCTATAACGACCGACTTCATTCATGATATCGAAATCACAAATAATATCGTCAACAGCGGGAACCAGCTTTCACTTGCCGCCATCGTTATTTTCGAAATTCCATCCGACATGATATTGTCCAGGCTTGGTGCTCCTTTGTGGTTGACTATCGAATGTCTTGCGTGGGGCCTAGTCGCTACCTTCCAAGCTTTCATAACGAACAAAGCATCCTTTTTCGCTACCCGTTTTCTGCTCGGAACCTTCGAAGCTGGGTATTTGGCCGGATCTCTAGTCGTCATCGGTATGTTTTATACTAAGACGGAGGTGGCAATGAGAATGACTGCGCTATACACCGCCAATTATCTTGCTGCTGGAACAAGTACTCTCATTGCGGCAGGCGTGTTTAAGATGGACCGTCTGGCTGGCTTTCACGATTGGCAGGTAAGGTCAATCAGTTCGTTTGAGATGACGGGATTCGAACTAACCTAACAAGTGGCTGTTCGTCATCGACGGAGGTTTTACGATCATCGTCGCTCTACTTTTTATGTTTCTCCTACCGAAAAGCCCAAGATGGACGCGGCCCGTGGTTGGCATTGCCGCCTTTGATATCTTCACCCAACGCGAACGGGACATCATGACTCGTCGCATCGCACTCGAAGACACGAGTCGATCAGCCGAGCTATCCCCCATCAGCCCGCGAGAGGCTCTCCGAGCACTCTGCACCAACTATTACATATGGCTACACTCGCTCGTGGCTTTGATCTCCCTTATTCCTAAAGGTGGACTCCTGCTCTATGCACCTACCATAATCAAGAACCTCGGCTTCGACAAGATCACCGCTAATTTGCTAGCTTCGGTATCAAATTACGCTCTCATCTTACTCTCTGTCTTCGCGGCGCGAATATCAGATTGGTTGCAGCTTCGAGGTCCGGTGTGTGGGGCCTGCACGATTTACGCACTTGTATTTGCCGGTGTGCAATATTCCATGGTCCTAAGTACGGACAAATGGGGCAAGTATGCTGTTTTCGTCATGTTCATGGCGGGTAACGCGACATTCCAAGGAGTAAATAGTGCATGGCTTGCTTCTAATGTCAAGAACCCGAAGGATCTTGCAGTTGGCCAAGCTCTCATTGTTATGGCAGCTAATTTGGGTGGTCTCGCCGGACAACAACTCTTTCGAGACGACGATGCACCGAGGTATACACGTGGTTTCTTAGGCATCATCGGTCTGTACTCGGGAACAATGGTGTTGGTTATGGGCCTCACCATGCTTTACTGGTTTAAGAATCGGAAAGCCCGTGATTGCGATTGCAGAGGCAATGTAGCATTGGGGGGAGAAAAAGATGTGAATTCGAGAAGATTTCAGATTTGAGGTGGCTTTCCAGACAACTTCAGGGGGGGACTTCCTACAAATATGATATTACTCTCATCGTACCTATGCATCCAGACCTCTCATATTGATTGATCAAGTAGCCATTTACGCTTGCAATCGAGCCGTGCTGGGGGCCTTGTCAAGAACGGAGCGTGGAAGCAGGATCAAACCTCTCTCAGGAGAGGGCTGAGCATTGGTTCGCGAGTATGGATCCGGACTGCAGCTGAGCCACCGTATCGTCTTCTGCAAACAGCACCATGCTTTCCTCTGTTGCCGTGTATTTTGGCCACCTAAAGCCGTTCCCATCTGTTGGGTCTTTCGACGGATCTGTTGCGAAGGAAAGCCACAAATCTTGATGACAGGTTAGTGGGCCAATTTTGAGCACCGCATTTAATCGATTAACCTTGCATTGCCCCCGCGACTTGCCACTCAAACTCCGTCGAATTTCCGCGATACAAGAAGTGGGTTCCAAAGATAATGGGCAGTTCAGCTAGATGGGCATATAGTTAGCTGGCTTCCGGGCGAATAGTCGAATGGAAAGAGAGCTTACCACTGTGCATTGCTCCCAGCCAAGGTACAGGGGAGATGTTGCTAAAGTTTCCAGCGTATTCGTAGTAGTAGGTTATGAGGCCGGCTAGGTCGCGATTGCTGAGCTTGGGATTAGCGAAATACCCATGTACAGTCTATGGAGAGCCATACGCGACTTCTTGGGATACTGGACAGTTGATAGACTTCAGGCCATTCTCATACTGGCCCGGGAGCATACCGTTAGGGTCGTATGATCCCAGGGACGCCCCTTCGTTGGCGTTCGAACCGGTCATGTATGGCTTTGAATTATGAGTCACATAGTACTAGTTGTGGCAAGGGGATATCATACCACGTCTGCGAACCTTCCTTCGAAGAGGCGCTGTGATGAGTTGGCAAAGGCTGTCATGTTATCAACCACTGGACGGAACCCTAGACCTGTGCCACCAAAGCTAAGGGTTTCCTGGATCACTTTCGCGTCGAGATTCTGCATGCACTGAAGCTCCATGTCTGCGGTCAAGTTCGAGCATCCGAAAGATCCAGCAAATTTCGTGAAGGTCGTGTGCTCAGGATCGCTAACAGTCAAAGTTGACGCGGCGCCAGAGTCTGCAATCAATCCCGAGACAATGGGATCTTCGAACCAGGCATATCCATACATGCCTACTGACATGCCGCCGGCTGACTGACCCCACAGAGTAATCTTGTCTGGGTCGCCGCCAAAAGCGGCGATGTTGTCCCTTGCCCACTCAACGACGAGTCTTTGGTCAAGGAGTCCAGCATTCTGAGGAGCAGATTTTGCGTTCGGAAAGCCGAAGATGTTGACGCGATAGTTCATGATGACAAAGATATGGCCTTGGGTTTTCTGGATCCATTGATCTGGGATCTTGTACAGTGAGTCGGCCCCTCCGCCGGTGAAGCCACCGCCTGGAATGTAGATAAATACCGGGAGCCTTTCGGCTATCGGGTTTAGCGGGGCGTATATGTTGATATAAAGGCAGTCTTCGGATTGTCCACCGTTGATGAGAAACTCCGGGACATAGTCGGTGTAAGCTGAGCTAGCGTTGCTGAGCTGCTGCATGCAGGATGGCTGGTACGAAGTTGTTGTCAAGTTTCCAAACGGTGTCTTGGGTTGAGGCGGCAAGAACCGAAGAGATCCAACTGGCGGCTCAGCGTAAGGAACGCCGAGCCACTGTCGAACGTCTGGAGTTGTTTCATTGATGAGCCCTGTTACGCTCCCAGCAGTGGTGTGGATCGTTAGGGAGCTCGGCTTTTGCTGTTGAGATCGGTTCGGGACCCCCCTGGCGCCCACGGCCAGAGAAAGGACCCCGTAGGCCAATAGAACGACAGACTGCATGGTGAAGAAAAATCCCGGAAACAGGAGGTCTTTTGTCTGACAAGCGGCACCTGGGAGGGAAAAGGGCAAGAGAGCGTCCCATCTGAGTGCGAAGCATTTGTGCCATTTTATCAACCCAGACAAGCCCACTTATGCTGGTCCAGCCGAGGGATGGCAACAGGAGGATTACTAGGTTGTGCAATGGTACTGGGGCGATTTCCAATCCATCTGGGCAAGAAGGAACCAAACCGGTAGAATATTTAAGAGAAACCCATGTCAAGAATCATCGTTTGATTACGTTCCCCGCATTGGTAGCTACATTGGGTCTATGATGTGGTCATCAACGTCGACTTTTCCCCCAGACCCCGGATTCTCCAATGCGGGGTTGCATTTTAGCTTGTTTAATGCGGGGATGATGGCAAATGCCACCTGCAAGACATCACCTGGCGCCCTCTGGATAAACTATCATCACAACTCGGCAGTATTGATGACTTTCAGTTGATCTTGCCGGCCATGACGGATGGGCCGACTCAGAAGGCTTTGCTTAAGCGTCAATGTCGTCATCCGCCTACAAATACATGTTACTGAGAGTGAAACCATCCCAATGCCCAAAGCCAAATATCCCGCCTTAGAGAGACCAAAAGCGAATGTAATGTCATTGATGAAATCTAAACTATGTAAGGATTGGCGTGAACCGAACAGCGTGTACGAGGTAATCTTGGAGGCTCACGCTTCTATGAGCACTCAATTAGTCCCCCAAACAAATTTATCAGCTCGAGGCTCTACTTAGATGATATTCCTAGCAACCTCTGAAGCAACGAAATGTATCGGTTGAGATGTAAGCCCTCCAAGATCTTGGCAAGGCGGTTGGATCTCTTTGCTTGGACCTTGTCGAAAATGAGAGTGTCGAAGAGTTCGTTCGAAAATCGACTTTGCAGATCTTTCAGACCCCAACCAGCCTCGATCCCAATCTCGGCAAGAACTTTACGGAACTCTTCAATCTCTGCCTTGTAGTCTTCTTTCATTAGCTTCTCCAACCAGGGTTTGCCGCTGACTTGGAACTTTTCCCATTCTTTGGCCCAGTGAGGACGAACACGCAGCGGCTTTTGAGTTCGTGGGTCCTTCAAGCTCATCCACTTGTCGAGCACTTGTTGCGCGAAGCCAACCCACTTGTCAACGGGTGTCGCTTGCAAAGTAAGTATTTCGATGGCACATGTTCCCAGCTGATTATGTCGCTGAGGAGCCATGATGATATCACTGCCTCCCATGATTCTCATTTCCAGAGGCATGCTCATAGGGCAATCCTTGATATTGGCATATGCCAGGAGGATTGCGTCCCACCAAGCACGCTGAACCGTAGCATAGTCAATGTCAACACGACCCCCTCTGGTCGATCCAGTGTGCTTCTTAGAAACGAGAGGGATCTCAACCTCCATGTCTCTGACCCGGACATTCTGTATAGCTCTTTGGAAGTGCAAGGCGTCTGGGACGTAGGTAGTGACCCTTTTGGTCGGAAGAGCGTTGGTTCCCGCCAGAGAAATGAGTGTTACGACAGACTCCCGAATGCCAGTCAGATCAATCAACTTCTTCAGGAAGTCCGCATTCTGTAGAATGTTCATCGTAACAGATTGTACGAAGGAAAGAAATATCTGCCCGTTGTCTGGGAACTCAACAACATCGCTGCTGTCCGTGGTGTCATTCCAGCAGTTGACCCATACGTTTTGAGAAAATGGAAACCAGAACCATTCGGAATAGTAATCATTCGTAGCCTGGCGTTCAAACTCAAGTTGGCGCTCTTGTTTCTCCTTTGTGCTCAACGCCTTCCAAGGCAACAAAAGCACTGGTGGGATGAGCTTCTCGTCCAAGTCGGGAGGAGGAGGGATGGCATGGGTCACAGGCACTGTCTTGGGGCTTAACTGGGCGTAGGTCATTGGGGGCATCTCGAATGTGATGTGCGTGACAACCCCCATCAGCCCGAATGCACCACTGGCAGCACGAAGATGTTCAGGCTTAGTGACAGACCTTGCCTCGCCGTTGGCATCCACATAGTCGATGCGCCGGACAATGTCGCTCAATGTTTTGTGTCGTCGACCGGCACCGTGGCAAATTGGGGCATTGGATCCGCCCATGGTGATCTCTACCATAATAACGTTCATCGGCAGGGTGACTCGTCTGTTCTCAATACACCACTGGCGAAGCCTCTCATTGGTGCAAGCTGCACCGACCTTGACCAGGTAGTTTCCTTCCTCGTTCGGCTTGGCGGAAATCAACTCAATATCTTCCAGTTCCGTCGGCTCGTCCTGTCTGAAGGGCCAGAACGGGAGAGCAGTGGTATTGGGAAGCTTCGTAGCTTCCTTTAGGCCAAGAAGAGAAATCAGGATGTTCTTTCCAGGCCCGTCTCTGCCGAATACAGGAGACCAGGAATGACCTAATTTTCCAGTTAGTACAAAATACAACCCTTTGCAATAAAATTGGAACTGACGAAATCCTGCACAACGCACGCCCATGTTCTGCTCTTTTGCGAACTTAACGATCAATTGAACCTCCTTGACAGACTTGGGAACACAAGTTAGGTACGGAGTGTTCTCTACTGTCAGTCCCCAGTTCTGAAACTTTGTGTCATAGTACACCTGCCTATTGGTTAGCCAGTTGACCTCTTCCCTAGCCTCAGGCAAACCATTTACGCACCAGAATGCCTGCTCCTTCAAGCTCATCCTGATGAAGTTGGGTGAAGGCTCTCATGTCGGCAAGCAGAGATTGTAGGATTTGGACAACAGGAGAGTCGGCCAAGTGTTCTATGTGCTGCTCATTGAGCTTTGTTATGCCTTGTGCCCCAATTTGAAGAATGCAAGCCGCTTGGTAGAGGTGCTCTAGCTCTTCTCGACATCCTAGGCTTGGGCCCATATTGTATTGCTTGCCCAGGGTCTTCGGTTCACCCGACTCCCCGCCTTCCAAGAACCTTTCGATGAGGTTTTGTTCATCATCAGTATGCTTCTGTAAAATCGATGAGTAGGTACCGTCGGTCTCCGAGTCTTTGAAGACTCTCAATAGTCTTCGGATGAAGTGCACATGATCGACCTCAACATCCGGATTGACGTAATCAGCAAGCAGATCTTTCAGACCAGGTACATCCTTGGCACTGAACTTGATGGACTTGTCTAAGCTGTCGACGATAAACTGAAGTCGATCGTTGACCGTACAGTCCCAAGCGGTTGGGGGCGCCATGAGGGATAGAAGGAATCCTCAAGACGGTATGAAACCGGACCTGCACAGGTCAGGAGATGAAAAGAATGAGAAATCGATCACTTTGAGTGTACTGACAAAGACCTTTGTAAACCGGTCCACGGAGGCCGCAGTTTTATGGCACCTGGATTACACCTGGAGAGAAGGTAAGGCAGTGTTCGTCTCGTCAATACAGATTCCTGCTTCTCTGTGTCAGCCAATTGTGTAATTGCATGCGCGAAGTAAGAAAGAGACAAACGACGATGCGTGCGTGTGAAGTCTTACCTCAGCCTGAACCAAGTTCCGTTGAGTGGCCACAGGAAGGAGGTCCCTCACTTGGCATGCGTCGTAGGGTTGAACAAAATACCAGGTCTTGGGGAAACAAACGCAGTATGGTATGCGCGGCCCACAACAAGCATATAACAACTTTGCGACAGCGTTTTCTAGCGCAATTAACAGCATCGAATTGACGAACGTTAGTCAACCTGCCTAATTTATGACAACGATGTGGTATCGTAAGATCTATGTTGTAAGACAGGTTGATTTCAATTGAACTGAGTCACAAGACATTAAAAGTTGGCCGCATTGGGCTGTAATATTGGCGGCTGAGATAGTGTCTGACTGGTATGTCGCGTGCACTCCGTGAGGGTGTCGTGTTGCTGACAACTAAAAGCGCGCGTCCCCGCGCCTCGACGGCTAATCACGAGAATTAAATCTGGACATTGCGATATTTAGCGAAAAATCTGATAGGCATCGTAGATATCATCCATGCATTGGCTAAATACCATCCGTCTATCTGACTCTCGACAGAAAGATTCGGCAATTACACATGCTGGGTTGAAGTATGACAAGCAAGCCTCTGTGTTTGTGAGATTTCAGGGTTTATCAATGTCGAAAAGACGTAATAGCCAAGACGTCGCCGGAATAGGCTTTTGCGATGACCTATGAAGCGTGGGGGCGTCAGAAGCGCGCATCATCCTCACTAATTACGTTTCGTTGCTACACCACACCAGGCTATGTGTTTGCCGAAGGCGCTACCGCAAGCCTCCCGCGTGTGCTTACAGGTACACAGTCATGCTGTCACAAAGGTCAGGCCCAGAGAATTTAGTCCTGCTTGGCAAACGTTTGCATGATACCTTATGAAGCGGGCAAATTAAACCGTCCCAGTCGTTCAAATATTCTGAAGAACACGTGAGATCACAAGCGCGTTCTGGAGAAAATAACCGAATGCGACTACGAAGCAAATTCTTTGAGATGGCATGTATTAGCAAGTACTTGTCTATCTCTAAACCTATGTCCATCCAATGCAAAAGGGGAAACATCCCCCTCCCTCTGTCACGCTGTGCCAAGTTGCGTTGATACTTAGGCCAAATAACCCCGTAAGAAAAGACACCGATATTACTCAAGCCAGAGCAGCACCTTCTTGGGGCTGGATTTCAATGAGATTGCCATCAGGATCAGCCACAAAGATCAGAGGCTCAGTGTTCGGAGCCAAAGCTGCCTCGATCTGCTTCTTCTCCGCGGAGCTCAGCTGGTCAAGAACTTCGGCAGGCAGGCCAGTGGCACCAGACACCTTGCCTCCCATAGGGAGCGACTCTCCGTATTTCTTCATGACATTCACATCGGGGAGGTCATCCAATCGGCTTTGCATAGCCTTAATGTCTGGAACGACCATACCGATATGCGCAAATGTGTTGGGTCGCTCGATACTGGCCTCGATGTTGTTGACAGGGACGTCGACATAGATCAACTCAATCAAGCCTTCGGCGTTGTTCTTCTCGCGGTTTAGCTCCAGAGTAGTCTGATAACCGGTTCCGTTCTTTCCGCCGTGGCTATGTCCCATGTACGTGATGGAGTAGTGCTCGGTAACGTGCAAGGTGAAGATCTTGCGAAGACCGAAGACGTTTGAGTAGAAGTCGACGCTGGCAGTGAGGTTTTTGACGTTGATGCAAAGGTGGTTGATGAAATAGCCAGTCGTAGCGTAGTCCGCGGGGTCATCAGTCCCGAGTTCCGGATAAGGGTATTGGATCGTCCCGTTTGTTGATCGGGCTTGAAATTGAGGCAGAGCGTGGCCGATTACATGGCCGAGAAGCTGAGATCCGATGATGATGGCAGTGAAGAGGCGAACCATGGTGGTGGTTTGTGCGGCGTTCAAGTATTGGTAGCGATTAAAGTGATTCTGAAAATCAAATGTCTTTCTGGGTTCTCAAGATGAAGAAGGCAATGAAACCAAAGTGAAGTCAAAGGCTGGGAATTATTACGCATTTATATCTCTTCGAAAGCGCATGTTGAGGGCCTTCCAACCTCAGTGTGTTCATCAGTGTTCATCCGGCCGCCGCCCTCGCTTCTCGCGGTCGTGTTTACCAAAGTCCCAAAAAAGGTGTTGGTTGGTTTTCAATGCCATAAGTCTGCCCGAACCCGACTCGAGCGACAACGCCATTGGGCGCAGCCTGGATACCCCCTGGCGGCACTATTCCTTCGTGGCTTAGCAGGGCTTACAGAATCTTGTCGCGGACGGTCGGATGATCGGCGGCGCTGTGAGTGAGATACTCAGCGACGGCGCGATTGTTGATGCTTACCTGCAATGAAGTCGGTATTGCGTTTCTAATGGTCGCCATCACACGCAATTTTTCATCAGCACGAGACTCAAGGTCGGAGCCTGAATACATTGAACTATGCGATACAATTTGAGTTGTTGCAGAAAGCCTCACATTACTACCCCAGCCGAGACTCAGTCGTGCCTCATGCGCCGCAGACTATGTCTTGACCGCATATTCAGCTGCTCCACGTAGATTAATACGTGGCATTGAAATGGGGCATTTTGTCTAGTCGCAGGGTGCCTTACAAGTCATGTCAACGTTTTCTGCTAGGAAGAGATTGAGCTTTCTTGGCCTTTCGAAAACATGTTCAAATTATAGTAGACGCACCGACGTGACAGCGAACCTCACCCAGACAACCTTTGCACCAGACGCCTAGAGTTTACTGTCCCTCCATCCATTGACATTCTTGCTTTCTTCCATCTTGCCTTCATATCCAACCAGGGTCCTCGCCTGCTGGAGATCTTGTGCAAGACCACCTAGATGGACCACGTCGGCAGCAACCATGATGAGGCTCATTCGCTCCCCAGCCGCCTTGAGCTTTTCGGGGCTGCCGAGAGGGGCAGAGCCAAACGCAAAGCCGGCGTACGGTTTGTCATGCTTGTCAATCGTGTTGAAGAACAGTTGGGATATCTCCAGCCATTCGGGCTCTGTGGCACCGATACCACCCCACTTGGCCTCAAGATTCATGCTGACCCGTGCATCAAGTGTCCCAAACCATACGATATCAATATCGGGACATTCTGTGAGAATCGCGTCGAGATTACGAACCCCCTCAGCTGATTCAATTTGGATCATGATGGCAGCCTGGTCGTTGAGGCACTTGTGCAGGTCGCGCGAAGTGTCATACGGGGCATCGGTGAACCCAGGAACAAGACGGAAGGGAGGCAAGGACCGAGTCCCGTTCTGGTCCGTTCCAAAATTTGCAGCCGAAATGACGTGTTTTGCCTGCTCGACGTTTTCGACTTGTGGGATTACGAGACTCGCGACACAATCAAGGGCCTGACCAATGGCGCCGTGATCATGACCAGGGACACTACAAAATCCGGATGAGAGGCAGTACCATTGATGTTGGGGCGTTGAACCTACCGAACAAATGGAATTGTTCGACCGCCACTCATAAACACGGTCTCATGAACCATCTAGTCATGTCAGTTGAACTCCTTATAGTAAAGGTGTAGACACTTAATTTACAGTAGTCATGGTCTCCACGTTACAAGATGTATGCTCCCAGTCAATCCAGCAAGCGTCGAATCCCATGGGCGCGACATAACGCGTAATTGGGACGGAACTGAGTCCTGCATAATAGCAGATAATGGGCGGAATCTTCTTATCGTGGGCATCTCGGATGGCCTGACGAGCTTTGTGAGGCTGGAAGAGAGACGGAGCAGCGTACGCCATCATCCCCTTTGAGGAGACATCCTTGTACTCTTCGCCGTTTTTGGACATTTTGATGAAGTTACGTCGTCGGAAATGTTTAGTAGGTATTGAGGAAACAGATTTCAGAGACCAAGTTGTAAGAGCCTGTGTTTGAAGAAAAAGGGCAGTCGATTCTCAGAACAACCCAGATCATGGTTCCATTTATATACAATTACCTTCATTAGCATTTGAAGTACCGATGATGACTATCAGCTAGCGGCTGGCTCCATATGCAAGCTTCGTGTAGACAGGTATGCACGTTTCGTGTAGACATGCAACCTTCGTATAGCTTCATCTGCGCCTCTTAGCCAAAGGCTAAGGGTTGACCGTGTAACAGCAATCTCGAGCACCAATGGAGCATCCACTGCATCTCAGACTTTAGTAAGTCCGAAATACCGTAGACGTCTGATGTAGACTTCATGGCGTTGAACGGTGCCGAGGTCCTCAATGCTGATTGACATTTCGTGAGAACTAGTAAGCCGAGGCGAAAACACCAAATTTGGTTAGTTCACTCACATTCAGCATGTATTCGGCGTACCTTTCATAGAAAATCTTCAAGCAGAGGTAGTCGCTTGGACAGCTTTGCGACGACCCGGTCGCCGATGTGTGCGCGCGGCTAACACGGACTCCGTTAAGACGTAAGCCGTCCATCGTCGGTGCCTAGATACGCTTGTTTCAATCGCTGGAAGGAAAGGTAGCTCCGGCCGATCGGCCATATCTTGAATTACTGAACATTGAGGTGAGCTTCCGAGGACGCTGTCTCATACCTGACCACACGCGATTCAGTCGATGAGAAAACTGAATACTTTTAAAAGACTTACTACCACCGACTGATTTCTTGAATTTGACATGTTTGAATGCTCCCGACTACCATTCACAAGGTTGTTTTACCTGTGCTCGAATGAGTGAATCCCGCCTCGCTACCAAAGCCGGACATTTGTCAAAATATGTGCATCTCAATTGTAGTATTGGCATGCGCCTATTTGATTCGAACGGACCGATACCAGCGTGTGCGCGACGGCAAAGCCACATGGGTCTCAAAAGCGGTCGCCATTCACCGAGTGCCACATTTTGTCAGCTCCGTGGACCGTGGCTGAGACGGGAATCGGTCCTGGCTCCAAAAGTCCTTGTGCTGTTCCAGTGCCTATCTTCTGTGATCTTTGGTACCGTCGGAGACGATGCCCGTTCTGGGCAGCTCATCGGACTCGTTGGTGATGGGCGAAGTTCCAACTCACGACTCTTACCAAAGCGGGGGCCTTGGCCGGGGTGCTAGTAGAGGGGGGTTACACCACAGCCTCTCTCGAACCTTGCATTTCCTCTTTGCGGAACGATCATTGCTTTTTCCTGGTGCTAGTTCTGTTGGACCTCCTGAGTTCCGGCGTGATGTCCTGCCGAACCACCAACATGCTGTAGGGGTTGGTTGGGCCTTGTTCGCAGTGTTGGCGCCAACATCATGGGGCACACTGACAGGGGCTAATAGTGGCATCTGTTGATTCGCTGACTGACTGCTTCTGCATACTCTTGTCACCCTAAGCGGCCATTGTTAATGATGGATGTACACGACATGCTGGTTGAGTTCTGAGGCTTCTGTAAGCCATTAGTTTCACCAAATTAATCGTCACTCGCTCACATACAACGTCCGTCGAAACCGAATGAATCGCCAGGCCGTACGGCGAGTAAGACCGGGCTATTTGCCTGCTTCCACTTGCGGAAGAAGCTGCATTACGATTGTGGAGTTGTTGGAACCGGGGTCCTTCACACCTGTTGGTCTTATCGCCCGTTGGGGATCTTCGAATTTCAGTCAGTGCCGTTTGAATCCTCTGGGGTTGGACCGACACCACCGCATGTCCCCTTTATCGAAGATCGGATGTCCAACACAAACACGCCAACCCATGTTTGGCAACCGTCGTTGTACAAGCCGATTGACCGATTCTCCCCCATCACTCCATGGTCGCAAATGCAGTGAGGCTCTAATTACTTCCTTCGTTCAGATAGCATTGCCGTTGATTGGCACCATTTGCAACATCGGGTTATCTTGGTGGAATGGAAGACGGCAATCTCGCTTTAATTATTTGCGGTTCTCGGTCAAGGTACCAACAAGAGCGAGTCGGCCTGCCATCGGGGTACATACCGATAAATGAGGGCGGTTGGAAGGTGTTTGCAACACTCATGCAGGGGCAAGATGTGATTGAGCTGACGGCAACCGGGCTGCTGGACCGCCTCCGATGGAGAGCCCCATCGCATCTTGGCATACAAGTTGTGTCAAATACAGCTTGCTCGTCCCCTTCCAACGCGACCACGAAGAATTGGAGTCTTCCAACCTTAGCCATCTAGCCGTTCTTGAAGAAAGGTTCATTGGAACAGCTTCAGTCATCCAGGCCATCTTTCCAAGTCAGTCATCTCCGTAGCCTTCGAAAGCTGCATACATGGATCATTTCACCCTACGATACGGCCCGGCCATTGAGCCACGGCCGCCGAGCCCGCCTAAAGAATCATTGGGATGGGATCTCCAGCCTGACACTCAGCCACCAGCCTTCGATCTAGCTTCGTCAATGGCTGGGTTGACGGTGGAACCTGACTTGAGCCTGAATGAGAACATGAAAGCATTGTTCCTGGCCAGAGTCATGGAGAAGGCCCGGAAGCTCATCTTGCGGCGCGTGAAAGAAAAGAAGGTTGCCGACGACGATGAACTCGACGACTTCAAACTCGACGTTGAACATTGCCAGCGATGTTATCACTCAATTTTCCACAACCTGCCAGCTTCCTTCGATACTCGGAACAACGACAATACCCTTGCAGTGTTGGACCGGCAGAAACTGCACGCTGCGATCCAGGAGGCACTCAAAGAGGTCAGCGACCAAGTGTTCCTTCTTGTAAAAATGCCAAGGCGTGCACCTTATTCGGAATTGAACCTCGCACACAGGTACTCGGCCCAGATCGTCACGCCTGCTGTGTGTTTGGAGGTCATGGACCGCGAATACCAACGTCGCATGTATAGCGACGGCGAGCCGGTGAACTTTGACGAGATTCGCGTCTTTTGGCTGCAGGTTGCGCAGAATCCACAGGATGTGATGAGGATCAGGAAGGTGGTGCGTCGTGCGAAGTTGTTGTGCAAGAAGTGGGATGACGGGGCCTATTCAGACTTTTCCTCGGTTCTTTGGCGTGCTTTGTGGTTTGCCAAGGGGGGCCAGGTTCCCATGGTGTAGCTGGGTTGCAAAAAGCTTTGGTGCCTTTCATTTTCGGAGAAAAATGCTCATCAAGAGCAGGCGCGAGATGGAGAGGACATGGACGGATTGCAGGTCATCCCAGCTACGACTATCACGCCCATAACCAGAGAACAGTCCCAGGAGATGAGGTGGCGGTGCGGTCTTTTTAGTTTGGCTAGAATGACGAACTCCGTCGGGTGATTGGTGGCGTTGGGTTCTGTCGCGTTTTTAGGGCGGTCAATTCGCCTTCTTCGATGGCTTTGGAAGTTGAAAATTGTAGGTAGTCTTTCGGTCACGGGGAAACAATTGGCGACGTTGTGTCAAAATGATCTTCATCGCGATCAACAATGCAAATTTGAAACAATAATGAATCCCTCCATGCACAGAACGGTGGCAGGATCGTGAATAGAATGTTTTCTCATTAGGCACACAAATGACCTATTTGCATAATGGCATATCCAGAAGCAAGTCCTTCACCGGGCTAGTCAGATGTCCGTAGCAGCCGTGCCGATGTAGAGATCTCTATACTGCGCCAGTTTCCCCCCAAGGTCTGTCAAAGCGAGCTTGACATCCTCGTTCTGTTCCCGCAATATCTCGATGATGGAACCTAGACGGAGGCGTGCCTCTTTGCGGGCTTTCCCTTCCTCTAACCTAGTCCTGAGGCGAGCAACCTTTTCTCGCAGAGGGGAGAGATTTTGTGTCTCCGACTCGCAGCCAGGAAGTTGACTGAGTTCGAGACGGAGCTCTAGCTGCCGTTCATGATTGTTGAGGTCTTGCTCTAACCTCTCCAACTCCGCATTGGCCTTGACCGCAGGATCGCCTACCGTATCGTCGGGCTCCTGCATGAGTGCTGAAAAAACAGTCTCCATCTCTTCGAGTTGCTTCATTTGGGCTATGCTGGCAGACAGGGTGGCGATTCTGCCTTCGAAATGTGTCGACCATGTCTTGCGCAGTTCGTGGAACGTGGCGATGTCATCCCCGGCTATTGGCTGGGTAGTCGGCACGTCGTCAAAAACGGGGAGATTCAGAAACTCGGCAAACGCGCCCTTTTCGGCAGGCTGCTCATCAGCAAAGAGCAAGAAAGCCTTGCGCCATGGGTCGGCTGCGAGGGTACCGGGCGGTGTCTGTCCCGCGAGTATATAAATGGCGTTGGCAGCGACGAATACGCTGCTGTTGCGCTCGTCATCTTGTTCGGCGCAAGGAACTTCTGCAATCTGCCAAGAGCTTGAAGAGCGGCCAAGATAGTTGCGAGCAAAACGGGAAAAGATCTCGCCAGCTTTCGTCCGGTTATCCAGGGAGGGCATGGAATCTAGAAGGTCCACACAGTGTGTCTCGGGATGTACCTTGACAAGCACCCAGTGGCCACAAAGATGCATTGGTAGGAGCAGGATGTCAGGGTGCTTTTCAGACAGCATGGTCTTGAGCTCGCGAACGGTAGGCGTGTTCGACGCGGCCAGGATCAGAGGGTGGATGACCACAGTGAGGCCGTCTCGCCTGGTGGAACATGTCGCAAGCGCAGAGATGAGGCGATACATTATATCCTCGTCCTGCTGCTTATCGGGTGCCAGGCCATCGGCAAGCCAGTTAGAACTTTTCGTGGGCTCATTCTCTACCTCTGCCGTTGCGCCGTTCGTTTTGGATGGGGTTGGGCGGCCATTTTGGCCTGCATCTGGCGTGCCTTCCAGACCGACGTTCGTGGACGAAACTGAAGAAAGAGGGGAGGAGTTTGCGACGGGGCTCGCTTCCTTGTGGAGGGATCGGCGGGAGGATCTCGTGGGCTTTCCAGCAGAGAGATCGGATCGTTTCGCAGAAGGGAGCTCGAGGTCGGCGGTCCCAGACGACCGCTTCCGGGTCGATGACAGCGACGGTTGGTTGCTGGATTTGCTGGCCGACGTGGAGAGTTCAGTCGTGGTTGTCTGAGACGTGTGCTCAAAAATCCGGACTGCCTTTCCATCGCGACGAGACGAGGCGGATCCATATACCCGTAATGCTCCCCTGGTGGTAGCTGTCTTCCGCGGGGGTTTGGGAGTTGTCGCGATTGGGTTGGCTTCGTTGGCCTGTTCGAGGTTTGAATCGGCATCGCTGGAGCTGGAGCTGGAGCTGGAGCTGGGGCTAGCTGGCGGCTGCATGAGAAAACCAATCGTTAGCATGATGCCGGTCGGAGGGGGGTGTAATTGACGAGGGTCGCTCGCCGTTTCGGGGGACATACCATCACAGCCGAAGAACGAGATGATCTGGTCCCTACTGTGCCGCTGGAGGTGCGACGCGATGCATCTATCTGCGCAATTGCAGCTTTGACATCGTCCGCGACCCAAGCAGGTGGGGACGACAACGACCCGAGGCCAGCTTTTTCCAGGCGGGTAGTTATCGCCTCGTCCAGGGAATGCTTTGCCGTGTTCCATGGCACTCGTGCGCGAAGATCGCGTAGCGCGGAGAGGAATTTGGCTGTGAGGGTCTCGGTGCCGAAGAAGGCGAGGAAGTTGGCGAGGGAAACCTCCCACTTCTTGCACAGCGATTCGACCTCCCTGCGGTTCCGCTCCGAGGAGATGTCCTTGAGGGACGGCTTGGTGGCAGTGTCGCTAGGCTGCGCAGTGCCTAGAGACTGGCGAGTAGACGGCATGGTACCGTTGCCGGGCTTTGCGTGACCATGATGGTGTCGAGGCAAGATTCGGTCCCGGTCGCGATGTGCGAAGACGAGACCCAGGCAGACAGGCAGACCTTCGGTGGGCGTGTTTGCCGTACAGGTACAGATAGGTAGGTTGCTCCCCGCAACCAGGATGTTTGCGAGCTTTGCAGCAGCCGTTCCAGCTTGCGGAAAGCTCCCTGGCAAACCCGACCGCCACCGGCAAGAAGGGGCAGGGGTCATCGTTGTTCCCCCCGACCAACAGCGACCTGGACCTGAAGGGGCGGGGCTGTTTTAATTGGTTGGTGTCGCTGCAGTAGCGTCCCTTTTGATTGACATGGATATCGTTTGATGATCGACCACCGAGGGAGTTTCCCAACGTCCTTTTTTCAATTACATCGAATAGGTGCCTCGGAGCTCTACTGCAAACAGACAAGCCAGCGAACCCAACCCACCACCCACGCCGTATCCCTATGACCGCTCGACTCCTAGCAACCTCCCTTCTCCGTCCGGTTCACACTCGTCCCTTCTGACAGCCGCGGAGAATGCCATGGCGTACTGCTCGCACGTCAAGCGTCCTGGAATGTCGCAGTAATCGGTGAAGTCATGGGCGCCGTACCACCGAGTAATTTCGTTGACGAACAGCGGTCCTCCGTAGTGCCTTGCAGTGACGTCGAGACGGCATCCAATATCCAACGAGCCAAGCTGGGGACTGTTGAGCTCTCGGAGGGATTCAAACACGCCAAGCGCATATTCCATGACTTGTTTGCCCGTGAATCCTCTCCGCTTGAAAGATGCCTCTGGCGGCTTACTGGCACCGATCTGGCTGTCAGGGAAGGTTTTCGTGAGGCAGATTTTGTGCACCTCGCCTTTGAGGCCGCGAACGCCCTCAGGATCAGGTTTCGTGACGATGAAGACGCGGAACTCCTCATGGGAGAGAAAGTCGACGAATTCTTGATGGAACCATGACTCCTTGGACGCTTCATCGACAGGCCGAGGACCACGCACAGGATCGAAGCAAGTCAAGCGCGGACGTACGTTCGTTCCTGCATGCAAGGAGCAGCCACTCCACGAGCGCTTGTTGAAGGCTCGAACCCCTGATAGAGCACATGTACCGTTTCCGAAGCAAGTCACAGGGCGCCAGTCTCGTCTTTTCGCAGCGATCGAGTCGAGAATCCGAATGTCTGGAAGTTTGTACCCGTCTGCCTGAGCTTCTTCGCGGGTCGGATATACCGTCAAAACCCCGGCATCTGGATTCCTGCTGACGTAGCCTTCGAAGTCGTTGTAGCGACCCATGATGATGTCTCGAAACGGGAAGCCCGTGTCCAACAGGATCACCACAATACGACAGCGATGACTGAGTTTGAGATGTCGGTGAAGATCATTTGCGCGGAGATGTTCCTCAACACGATCCCAGGTCATGATGCTAGATCTCTGCGACCCGCAGTGATGAACTCCTGCCGAGGCGACAAGAAAGGTCTGAGCAACGCTCATTTTGCCATTCGCGACGTGAACAAGACTAGGAAAAAGGTTGCAGAGATAGCTCGCCTCCTCATGTGAGGCCGGCAGCCATGGCGCGGCATCGGACTGCGTATCATCCAAGTCGAACGTGACGGTCGCATACGGACTGAAGTTGGGGTTGAAAACTGCACTGTCGCCCTCGTATGAACCGTCTGCCATTGGGCACTAGAGAATGAATGATTGTTCAACGTGGTACGGCGTCTGTCTTGGCGATTCCATCGATGCGTGCGTATGACGGGCTGGGATGACTGGGGCTGTGTTTGGAGCCGAGGGCTTGGAAGTGGGCGAGGTGGTATGCTTTGATATCTTATCAAGCACTTCGACACATGGCTCTGCCTTTCGGAATGTCGAGGCAGTCTCTGAGTCCCCATTACGGGAAGCTGAGCTCATCCGCGGGCGATTTTGCTCGTCTTGAAGCACCAAGGAGGGTTGAATGCGACATGGGCCGATTTCGTCGCGCATTTTCGGGTCTGGGGCTTGGCAGGCGATGGAAAGTTGGTCAATGAGCCGATCGAATGCCTCGAGAATCTGTACGCGTCTGACTTGGGATGCCCTGTCAGCAGATTTCAAAGCTTGTGGTTGCAAAACTTACTTGGACGCAGGGGTTGGAACGACGAAGGGAGGACAGGTCCGACCAGTCGCTCGGCTCAAAGCTAAAGCTGGCAGGTTTGCCAAGTTTCAACAACCAGAATATCTTCGCGGAAGCGATGGGGAGAATGCTTCGTTAGGTCGAATTTCTGCAAGGTTCTTGGCGAGGGTTGGATGCCGGAGGAGACTCGGGCCGAGAATGAGAAAGAGACGGGACAAGACCTATTCGTAGGTGGTCTGAGAAGAACGCAATGCAAAAGAACAAACGGCTGAGAGACAAATTCAGAGACTAAGGTGAAAGAATTTTTGAGAGATCCATGGGAGATTCGAGAATCAGAAATCGCCCTTTGGAAGGTAGGCCATTTGGTTCCAGGCGCTTTGCTCTGACTGAGGTGTATCTAAATTACCTGAACAAATTCTGTGCACCGCTGAGCCATGTCACATTGATTGCTGTCTTCATTTTTGTGAATCTTCACATAGGATTATGCATGTTCTTTGAATATTCTTTGGCCTCTGGAGAAGAGTCAGAATCGCACGTTGGCCTTGGGCAAAGACGGTCGACAGCGTGATCTGGAACCACCCCACCACGCCGACATGTCACTGCCCACGTCGAGATGGCTCTCCAAGGCTAGAGACCTTACGGGCAAATCCCAAGTGTCTAATATCAGGATTGAAAGAAGATACTTGGAGACCTGTGTCGATGTCCGTTGTCCCTAATGGAAGAATTGCTTTCAACCGAGACCGCCCACCTGTTCTGCGTTTGCGCAGCTGCATAGCTTACCCTGTGTACTCGATATATTTCGGATTCTATTTCCACTTCGCCACGTTTCTTTTAGAGCTAGCTTAACCAGGTAGCTCGACCAAGTCCTGGCGCTGGATGAAGTTGAGACCGTGGAGGTGTACCGTAGCTCAGCGTTGCGGCCAAGGACCCACACTTTCTCGCACCTGCCTTCACCACGACGTTGCCTTCTTCGCCCACGAGCTACCACCGAAAGCCAGTCTCAACCGGCACCCGTACTCACCGGCTCCCAGGCAAAAAGTTGTTTACCTCCATTGTAGTTTGTCCGCCGCCGAGCTCTCGGTCGTCGTCTGCCTGCAGCAAGGGAAGCCTGCACCCGGCATCGCAAGCCGCTCCCGAACAGAATTCCCAATTACTCGTTCAGCAAAGGCGACGCGCAGTACTCTTGACAATCGAGAGATGGCTAAACGAAAGAAGAAGACAGGCAAGCCCTCCCCAAGAGACCTCTTCGCACCCGTTCCCTCCGATGCTGTCTCAAGATCTGACCGGCTACCTTCAGCGGCTCGCTCGTCAAAGCTTGGCGTCATCCTCTCCCACAAATCGACAACCAAACCCTCCAGCTACGTCGACACCTTCGACCTCCGTGTCCTCCCCGCCAATCCGCCGTACCCCGCCTTCTGGATCGGCGAGTCCAAAGCCCAGCTCATCGACCCCGAAGCAGTCTGCTACTTTTAGGAAAAGTGCGCCGGCGGCCGCCAGCGTCACATGGCTCATCCCGACCGCTGGGTGCCTCTGAAAATACTTGCCGCGCGGAAAGGCACCGACAAGAGAGGCACATTTGTCGTGCAGTACGAGACGCGGTTTGTGGGACGCACCGAGGCAGCCTGGGTTGCCGCCACCAAAGTGGGCAGAGGGCTGATTGCCGAGTTTTGGGAGTCGTACAAGGCGCACAGTGGCCGCTCTCAGGAAGATTGGCTCGAAGGCCGCAAGCAGTCGCGAAGTGCGGTTGATTCTATTGGGCCTGAGGAGAACTGCAAGGATCTGGAAGACAAGGGATCAGCCAGACCGAACCGCAAGAAGCGGACTGGCGGGAAGCACGAAGAGAACGAGGATGATCTTCCAGAGTGGTTCCCTGCCCTGACACACCACTGAGGGTGCTATTTACGAGCGTTTGAGAGCGTACGACAATGTGTAGTCCAGTCGCTGCGCCATTCGACGTATTGACCACGAGACTCGACTCAAAATGGCAGCAAGCGTGCGAACCAGACATCTCTTGGAGGGAATGGAAGATTCGTCATTGGTCTGTTCCGAGTTTGTGTGACCTTGGGGAGATTCTGAAACGGCAGTGTTGGGAAACACGAGTAGTGACGCGAATAGCACGAGGTTTAGTCGTGGTTATGTTCTGATGCTACCATTGATCATGACGGCGCCTGAACGGATAAGAATGTACTGCATGCCGGCCCCAGTTCCACGTACTAATACTTGCAGGCCACCCCAGACTACCATAATGAAAACCAAAGACCAGAGCCGTAACATATCATCAATGACCCCCGGGCTGCAGGAGCTGTGTGAGCTGTGGAGTCTTTGGAATAGCTAGCCTTTTGGGATCAAACTCCTCTATTCCAGACTTCCACCATGCGACAATGCAAGCCATGGCATCTGGAGCCCGTAGATCATGCAGTCCAATGTCCCCGTTGTAGGCCTTAGAAACCGCCTCGTGGAAGATTTCTTTCCTAAACTTGTTAGAGTCGAAATATTCCGTTGGATATCTGTTTCCCAGTCCTCCGTGGCAAATCATTCTGATTGCGTGTGCGACCTACACTCCGCAACTAGCAGCATTAGGGCTCTGAGGGACTTCCTGATCGTTGTTATTGTGGTTAGCCTGCTGCCTTGCACAGCTGACGTAGAAGGGGAAAACTTTTGGCTCACCCACTGGCCGAATCTAAACGTTTCTATGTCGAAGAGACTTTCAATAGCCAGGGAGGCATCGAGTTTGATTGCATTGCGGCGTACGAAATCCGTATCCTTGTTTCTAAAAGGATCGAGGTGTTTGATCGAGCGTCCCTTTCCGTGCCCTGTGGAACCATCGTGAATGATCAGAAGCGACCAGTGACCATTGTTCGAGACGTCAAAATAGATCGGAACCAGAATGATTTGTCCGCTGCCTTTCGAGTATCCTTCAGGAAGCCTTGAGGGGCAACGTCCCGAAGAGGTATTAGACTTGGGGCGAAGCCATCCCGCGTCTGCGATGACATACTTTTGTCGGGCTTCGTTGGCTGAAGCTCGTCTGACGGCCCATGAATTCAAGTTCATGGTCTCCTCGGTCAGTGGCTGGTCACTTTGGAGTTCTTGACATATGCGCCTTGCAAGATCGGCGTTCAGGTTTGCTTGCCGCTCAATATCCGCGGCAACTAGCTCAAAGTTTTCGGGCGAAGTGTTGGTTGCGAGCTTCTCCGATTGAACGTTCTGTTGGTCCATCGTGGATGACTTCCTATGCAAGCTGAAAGATGTAGAATGACCGTGGACAAACGCAAGGCTCTCCGGAAGTGCGTATTGTCTGTGAGCCCGGTTGGAAGTTCACCAAAAAGCTGGCGGTGAATAAAGTCGTGATGATGGAAAGTTGGTGGTAGGCTGGATTGACGAGTGATGTTTGATGGTGGAGGATTGCAAGTGTTCCATGGGACCGCTTCGAAAATAAGAGCATCTCACCAGGGCAGGGTACCTACCTACCTCGGCCACCACCAAGATTTAACTGGGGAAGGCGTCATTCCATACTTCAGTGCGCTCAAGGAAGCTCCATGCAGACTCACGTAGAGACACAGAAGGACGGGGCACATTGGTCCTGCTCTCGGTGGCTGTTCGCCCGGCTGAGTGATGGCTGAGGCACGCCCGCCAGTAGCATCGGGAAGGGAGTAACGAGCACTTCGTGCCTCATGGAAACTGCACACAGTGGCGGAAGGGGTTGGGGACTGCTCAGGTCGGAAGGTACAGCTCCCAAGTTTCATGTGTTAAAGCAGCTACCTTTCCTGTGTGGTCGCTTCTATCGTTGCTGCTATCGTTGTTGCTGTCGTTGCTACTATCGTCATTCGTCGTCGTCATCTGTCACTCTCGTCATCTGTCGCTGTCGTCGTCTATTGTCGTCGTCTATTGTCGTCGTCCTCACCAAAGTCACCTGGTAAATGAAGTCGCCCAGACACAGGAAATTAGGCGGTCTCGGAAAGCACCACAAGCCTCGCAAGTTCCTCAACTCATTCAGCGTACCTTCATTGCATGGCGGGCCTACCTCATCATGAATGCCCCCTTGGCACATTCTGCGGACAGGAGCGTAGGATATCCACGGCATGCACTTTCCAACCTCCGCAAGGCACGCCTGGGACAGTACGGGGGTCAAGGCAGCAAGGGCTACATGGTCCGGTCATGCCATGAGATCAGGCTTGGATGCGTTACCAGAGAAGCTGCGCCAGCTGCGCCTCCTTGATTTCCTTTTTTGCAAAGCAATAGTCCGGGAGGCTCCCGTCCAGCCAGGAATTCTTTCACTCGAGTGAAAGAAACGGAGCAAAATAATTCGATATCTCACGCAGAAGATTCTCGACATGACTGCCGTCAAAATCTTGGTGGACAGAGTAATGGAAAGGAGCTCGCTTCCAATTTGGACGAACTGAGGACTCAGATGATCAGGTTGAAGCAGACGCTTTACGATCAAGTGCACCTTTGAGAAACGGGGAAATTGAAGGGCATGATTGCATCTTTCCGCGTTTATCATTTCGCGAGCAAGTAATTACGGTGCTTCAAAGCGACTTGTTGGTTCCTGCGAAACCCCTGGCCGATGCAGATGGTCTCCGCGCGATTGGCGTTCCTTGTCAGGTAGGTTACCACTGCGTCGACACCAAAAACTGAGCGAATCAACGAGAATTTTGAACTTTTCGTGTTTTCGTTGTCTTTCCTTCGACTAGGTTGAACGACGGCAGCAGCGTTGTCGAAAGCCTTCAGGTCAGTCCGAACGGAAAAGGGTTGACAGGGAATCCTTACCAGAGTCCTCAATTGAAACAGCTACCTCAAAGACGCCAGCAACGTTGAAGAAGGCAACTGAAGGAGACGGAGCGATACAAAAAGATATTTCTCAATCGACAGAGAGGAGCCCCGGCACGCCATCATGGATAACGCCGCAAAGATCTGACATCGAGATCGGGTATCAGAAGCATGCCATATCACCCGAATACCAAACGCCAGAATAGCACCCTACGTAAACAAACCCGAGGAGAAACCATATCTCCAATGTTGATGTGTGGTCCCACCCGCTACCTTTTTCCCTTCTTGCCCTCGGCCTTCCATTCCTTGATAGCATCGCTGGGGAGGCAGTTATCCGGCGTCCACTCAGCCTTGTCGTACCCCACGAATTCCACCAAATATGCAACGCCTCCCTGTTCCCTACCTCGGACCTTGTTCATCTTTCTCTCGCCGAGGATCCTGCTGACGATAAACGGCCCTGTGACGGGGTCCAATCCCAGCACGCGGTTTCTCCTGTTCCACCCGCTCGGACTCCAAAACTTGGAGACGACCTTCTGGCAGCTGTGCCACAGCTCTTCCTCGGGTTCCCATGTGGGTTCGTCGTGTAGCCATTTGCCTCCCCATTGAACCAGCAGTTCGACGTCATCGCCCTCGCGTCGGAAGTCCAGGATCTTGTGGACCGGGTATTGCTTGTCATCCGAGTTTGGGCCGGACACTGAGGGCTCCTTCGTGTCTTCGACCGCGGGCTCGGGAGCGTCCTTAGATTTCACGGCTTTCCTCTTCCGGGGAGTTGAAGCCTTGCGACCCGACTGCGTCGTCGCTCTCTTCCGCTTGCCTCGTCCTCCCCTGCTATTCCCATCGTCGGTCACCTCGGGGGCAGGATCTTCGGGTTCGCCATGCTCCGTTGATGGGTGGACGTCGATCGACGGTTGCTCAGCCGGTGCTGGCTCCTCCGGGCTGGGGAGGTCCGTTGGCTCGGGGCCGGGCGCATCATCAGCGGTTTCGAGGGATTCGAGAGGGTTGGCAGACAGGTCAGGAGACGCCGGTCGCGAGAGATCTGAGAGCGGGCTGTCTAGATTCGATAGGGGGCTTGAAAGCCTCGAATAAGCGTCGGTCCAGTTCGAAGGGATTCCATTGGAGGCATCTAGCTTGTGCGGCGCACTGCGAGGACGGCATGTCAGCATACGAGTTCCCAGAGGCCGCGGAATCCAATTACCTCGACTCAGCATCGCGTCTGTTGTCGCCGATGGAACCGCTCTTGTTGAGAGCCATCTTGCTGGCCGATGGGCGGGGACTCATTCCTGCGAATAATCTGGACAGCATCTTGAAAGGATGTCGTTGGAGGAATGCGATGCGCCGCGACGCGACGCGCTGAAACAGAGGGGCCTAATTACGTAGCTGTAGTGCACCAAGGAAGTCCTCAGCGTCGCAACAGCTCTGAGATTGCTGCAGGGTCCATTGGAACTGCGCACCATCAAGGACAAGAAGCACAAAGTGGTCCTCATGACGACTTATGCATAGCACGTGCTACTAAATGCACATAACTCAACGCGCGAGGTGCTGCACAATTGCATAAGTACCTCGAAGTAAGGTACAAATCGCGCTTCACAACTGGTCTGCGCTGGATTGACAGAACCTCGGCGCATCGACCCCAACAAGCACAACAGCGATTTCTAAGTACACTTGATGAATCCTCAGCCGCTTTCGGGTCCTGGACAACTCGATATGTGGCGAACGTTATGCAGAATGCATGCCCTGAGATCAAAAGCACTCAGGAAACAGGCATGTCTATTTCAACCCTAAGACACTGATACTGCCCCCATTTTGCGCAAAGATGTTGGCTGCTGGCCGGCAGGGTAGTCATCTAATTATTACCCCTCCTGGCGAATCCTGCATCCAATAATGTTGACCAGACTCCTTCATTCAACGGCAAGGGCCATCGGAGATCCGTAGCATAAACTCGTCATCGTTCTGAATGCACTTGTGTATATATGCTCACTTCAGCCCTCACCTCAAACATCACGCCGTTCCTGTCCTTGAACTGCACATTTTTCCACAAGTCGATACAATCTGAGAAACGTTCGCGCCGGTTGACCGAAGGCTTGTTTGGCTTTTCGTGTACGTAGTCGGAAATCCATTTGCGTCTTATCCTTCGTTCGGGTGGTAACTTGGTTGTCTCCACGAAGCGTGGCCAAGAAAAGCTATTCTTGGAGAGCCGGAGGCGCGAATGGTACAGATGATGCATGAATGCCAATTTGCTAAGAAGATCTAAGGAGCATCTATCAAGAAAGGGCGCGCCTCCAGGCGGCAAACTGCAAAAGAAGAGTTAGAAGGGAAGAAGGAGTCATTAAAAACAGAAGCACAGGAGCGGGAATGGGCAAGCGCTTCCGCCTAGACTCGAGATTCCCCGGACGGATAAAGGACAGCCTCATCAATCTCGTACCGTGCTCTGCATTGGGCGCTTGGGAAACCCCATTAAGCTACGGACTGTGGCTCATGATGCTGCTTCTCTCCCATGTAAAAGTGGCGAATGACATACCCACGTATTAGACTGCAGTGAACAAACGGAGTAAACACAATGTCATTGACTTCAACAGGCTAGCGGCGACAATGGGAGTACCAATCTTATCAATTTTAGAAGAAACGAAGACAGAAAACCCCAGTGAACAGCCGAAACATTCGCTAATAAGTGCGCGCAGAAAGGCGAATACTTGGTATGCAGGTGTCCAAAATCCTCGTAATCTGGTAATATTGGCTCCATAGGCAAGCCAATACTGTTTTCAAAACAACGAAAAAGACAACGTCGTTGTTTGTTCCACAACTGACCTCAGACTCAGCTAAATACTGCATTCCTTCTTGGCGAGGCCTGTGGCACTTCTGGGCGTTGTCGAATCCGGCCACGAAGCTCGCTGCGGTAGTATTCTTGACGTGCGCCAAGCGGTATCACGAAGAAGCGCAGCCTAATCAGAAGATCTTTGATAATGTTGAGGTCAAGCTGTTGAGGAATTAAACATGACACGGCCAGAGATTACCATGTTCTTGCGACGCCGGACACAAACTAGCTGATTTAGCTTCCCGGCGCGAGATCTAGCTAAGGAACCGCCAACGCCACTATAGTACCGGCTAGTCTTCGCTTCAGTAACTCAGACCATGTTGCACAGATGGGGCCATGGTTCAGCTGAAGGACGCTTGGCTCCGGTGGTACGGGTCCCAGTAAAAAGAGTGCTCTTTTTAGGTTGACATACACTTTGGATCTTGTTAAAACATGCTTATTTTGATCTTAAAGTACGGTAGCATTGATCTGATTAAGGTTCTAGTGCAAGCGACCATCGCAGGGTCCACGTCTTGGCAGCAGTTGAGGTGCGAACAAACGCCACAACCACGGACTCTCCCGTCATTCGCGAAGTCTGGCCATTGTTCTTCAGGTCTTGGATGTTGTCACGATGATCATGGAACATGCTTTTGATCATCACAATAAAAGAATAGGCTTGATACTGGAGAGATTTTGTATAAGAACCCTCTCAATGTCCCAGTATTGTCAAGTTTATCTCTCCTCATCACGCTCACTCAACTCCAGCCTTCATCACAACACATTCTCTGAAACTCACCCACATTCAATCTTTTCCCAATCTCAACTCCAAAACACCAACTTTATTCAAGATGCATATGCCCACCTTCGGTCAGGTTGCCACTATTGGCATGGCTCTTTTCGCCGCTGCAGCTATTGCTGCCCCTGTTGCTCAGCCGCTTGAGGCTGACGTTGTCGAGGTGAGTTCCAAAACTAATGGTAACAAGATTTTACTGACCTCATACAGCGCTCTTCCGAGATTGCCGTGAGTGTTGCCATCTGAAAGCTTTTAAAATCCCCTCTTTCATATGTCTTCGTTGCGCTTTGGGGGGGAAAATAGACTGACTTATCATTTCATTAGGCTCGCGGTGATGGTATCTCCGTAAGTACCGATGTGAAATGCAATTCCAAGCAGTGGACCACAATCGCTAATGGCTTTCGACTAGGCCTTCGCTGGTGTTGAGCTCGCTGCCCGCGGCGACCTTGAGCAGCGCAACAAGAAGAAGTGCAAGCGTACCGACAACAAGGGATACTGCACCGACTCCGACGATGATAAGAAGGATAAGAAGAAAAAGCAGTGCAAGCGCAACAAGAAGGGCGACTGCTCTGATTCGGAGGACGATAAGAAGGGCAAGAAGCAGAAGCAGTGCAAGCGTAACAAGAAGGGCGACTGCTATGACTCCGACAATGACAAGAAGGACGATAAGAAGGGCAACCAGAAGGATGACAAGAAGGATGACAAGAAGGATGACAAGAAGGATGACAAGAAGGATGACAAGAAGGATGACAAGAAGGATGACAAGAAGGATGACAAGAAGGACGACAAGAAGGACGACAAGAAGGACGACAAGAAGGACGACAAGAAGGACGACAAGAAGGACGACAAGAAGGACGACAAGAAGGGTCACTACTAATTGGCACTGGAATCGTCATCTGTGGAGGCCGTACTCATTGTTTGGTCTTTGCATCTGACGATGCATCGTTGGGCTCTGATTTGACTCGGCATTGCCGTAGGCTTACACCACTTCATTTCTGATTTGTATATTTGAACATCACATATTCATATTTCGTCATCAATCTCATGTTATTGTTGTCGGCCCCATCTACGTACCGAATCGCCTTTTCCGTGTGCCCGGTTCATAATTTGCACTTTGTGATGAAAGAAGCTGGCCGGTGAAGCAACGTGGGGAAACGAGCATGCAGACCTGATGCTGATGCGATGTGTTAAGATCTTGAGCAGCAAAGATATCCTCCATCATCAGCCCCCATGGCCGGCAGCTGGCTTCACAGCTCCACTGCCAGAACCTGACCACTGTATGTCACACCGTCTACTGCATTTCCACCAGTGGTCACGAACAACGTCTTGTTATCGTCGGAAACGGCAACAGAGGTCGGACGATGAATGAAGGTGGTATCGCCACCGCCAGCGACCGTGACATACGTTCCGTTCACGAAAATCTGGCCCAGTGCGTTCTGGGTCTGGGCGGCAAAGATGTTGCCCGACGCATCAATAACAAAGTCATCCCAAGCATAGCCCCCGGATGCGACCGCCAATGTCTCAACATCGCCAGCTTTGTAGCCGTCTTCAGTGATAGGAACGCGGCCAAAACTGGTTCGTGCGGTGTTCGTGAAGTAAGCATACCCATCTGCAATCTTGATCCCGTTGATACCAATGGGAATGGTGGCATTTGCGGGGGCAGCAAAGAGGCCGTCGGTAATTGCCACCCCAGTCGCTCCAGTCTGGGTATCGATGCGGAAGATGCTGCCAAGGCGCGAGTCGGTAGCCAAAACAACATGAGGCTTAGACGGCAGAGAGGCGAGCCCGTTGAGCATGACGGCATTGGGAAGTCTGGCGACCACGTTGACAGTGGGCTTGGAGCTCTCTCCGTCGCTGAAGTCAACTATATAGACGCTTTCGTCGGTGTAGGAGTAGTTGTTGCCGCGAACGCCGCCCAAGATAGCGAACTTGTCTGCGCTGGTTGCTGCGATGCCACCAATAGCCGTGGCTCCCGGGAGTTTGGTGACGAGCTCGGCTACGGATCCATTTGTCAGAGTGTCCAAGGTGTAGAGGCTGCCGTTGTCGAAGGTGGTGAGAAGAAGCTGGCCGTTAGACCGGAGAGCGCTGTTTTCGATAGTCACAGCATAGTCGGTGAAGTTCCATAATTGCGACACCACCGATGCGGCAGATGCAGAGCTAACTGCGGCTACAACTCCCAGAAAGGCGGAAGGTAACATGATGGCGGTGGCTTTCTTAGATGAGTCTGGAAGCGGAGGTCAATCGTTCGAATTGCGACTGCACTTATGCTTTAATACCTCATGGACTGATGGTGAGTGGATCCTCGGGTCTCGCTGGATGCGTTGCGTGATTGCCGACGCCGTTGGCCACTTTGTGATGAGTTCATGTCGAAATCATCTCGGAGTTACCTTTGTCTAGCGAATCCCCGGGCTTCCTTGATGCCTGCCCCCTTGCTGTATCGCTGCGGAGATGGGCACTAAATGACGGCAGATACTGGCCAGAGAAATCTAAAGGCAGGGACAGATCTGGACGGCAACCTAGGAAGCAGGTACAATGCAAGGATTCTCACCAAGAGAGCCACTTTCAACGCGGCCCGTGTTCAGATCACCAACGGGGTTAAGCGTCTTGCGGCTCGGATGTTTGCTCGCATCACCCCCACAAGCCTAATGTTCGCCATCTTTGGACGAACAACTGTGACATGGAGGGATCCCTGCCCCTCTTGCAGTGCGACGGTACTACTGCAAGGGGTTTCCACCTCCTTATTTTGACTCTGCTCCCGCCACGTCGCGGAGGAGGATGCGTTCGATCCATATTGACCATTCGTCATAAATACCAGAAATAATAACCATCAGATTGACTTACGACTCTTGCAACCACAGCCAGCCGACTGCTAGTTCTGATAGTTTAGCGTCTCACGCGGTTCTCAACGACTATTGATATTTGAAATGGACGTTTGCCATGCTGCAGGGGACATGAGGCAGCGTCTTGGCGGCTTTTTCTCGATGGAAGTCCTTGTCCGAGATGTTGAAATGCCAATGGCATTAGATGACCGAGGTCTTCCAGATGACCGAGGTCTTCCAGATGACCGAGGTCTTCCAGATGACCGAGGTCTTCCAGATGACCGAGAGAGATGAAACTAAGAGCTGGGCGTAAAAATATCTGCCTTGAGAAAGTCTGGAGATCTGAGAGACTGTTAGGAAGTGATGAATAATAATAACTCCAGCGTTAACTTCGCAGGCGCAACCGCGATAAACTGGAAGTCTAACCGAGCAGCATCCGTTGCTCTTTGTTGCCAGCTCCTTCCGCATCTTCTGCTGAACGCGACATCGCTGCCTGGAAAATTCACCTCGCCACACGAGAAACATAACTGGCTACCTGCGCACACATCCGATCAAGCGCATCTGAGGCAACCTCGAAGCGAGCCAGAACCCTTCCTCGACATCACTTTCGGTCTCCAGCGACGAGCGACAATCTGAAGATATCCTATCATTCGGCACCGAGAACCAACCACTACCAACCTGATTTCTTCCTGGTAACTCTTTTGCCCATCTCTTACGTCATTTCAAGATAGCCATCTCACTGACTGACAAGTCCGAACTGTAGTCACTCCAAAAAGCGCACCTTCCCCAAACGCCAGTCGTATCTTGAAAGCCTTCGACTAGCCATTTCAGGTCGTTCGATACGTGCCGCAAGAATGACAAAGAAGGCACAGGAACTCTACCGGCGAGAAACCCGACGCTGGCGCGACGAACTGCAGTCTCTCCTCGGCAGCAGCACAACGCCGGATGGCAAGGACATCGAAAACCTGCAGCGTGAAGTCTGCCACACCCTGGTCAGAATAATCAAGAATGCGCATGACAAGCCCCCGGAATCGTTGTGGGATGTTGGAGGACCTCTCCATGGCATCCACTATCGTCGGCCTGTCATCAGATCTATCTGGGAGACCTTAGCGCGAAAGCGGACAGCCGTCACTCTCACGACCGCGACTTCCATGCGCGAAATGGTTCCGGGAGACGTTCAAGGTACCCAGTCAGCTAGAGCTGCAAGGTACAGTCGGCGAAATCAGTCCGTCGCAGGCGACACGAGTTCTCGATCTTCCATGCCGTCCCCATCATCAACCACTGAGTCGTCAATCGCTCCTCCTGGCTCACATCAAGATCAGCCCAATAACCAGCAACTCTCCAAGTCCGACACGGAGAACATCATGACTCAATGCACAGTGGACGGCCCTCCAGACCAAGCGCAAACATCTCAGTGTAGCCGCGGCGTGGCCTTTACATACATCAACGACACTGAACTGCTCAGACCTGGAAAGAGCCTTCATGGCAGCCTCATCTTGAGCATCATTCGACGCGCCGCGCATCTCAACCCTTTCCAGTATGTCATCTTGGACCCCTCAGTCTCCAGCGGCATCCAGAACCACAAGCCGATTCCAAGAGACGTACAAGAACAGATGGCATCTTCTGGAAGATGCTCCATCATTGCTCCTATCCATCTTGCCGACAAACAGCACTGGGTGCTACTGAGATTCGATCGACGTAACGACGTTGTTCACGTTTACGACTCCCTATCCCCGACCGGTGTTGATGGCCAAGTTCGAGCCTTCATCCTTCTGCTCATCACTACGCTGGCGATGCACGATCCCGTCCCCACGATTCACAGCTGCCATTGTCCCCTGCAGGCCGACGAAGGAGACAGCGGAATAGCGGTGATTGTCAATGCGCTGAATATCATGACTGGAAACGGTCGTCTTGGAGTCGACAGCAACAAGAACTACACCCTTTAGCGAAAGGTGCTATGCCCGGTGCTGGATCCGACTGCAAAGAGGATATCAATGGAAGATTGGATTCAATCTCATGCAAGCGTTGAGACTGTCAAGACGGAGCTGATGCAGGTGAAGTCGCTTCTGAAAGCTCTATGCGAGCAGACGACCGCTCTGCCCGGCATCAGGAGCGACCAATTGGCGAACGAATTCTATGCCCACAGAACGGCGCGAGAAGCCTTGAAAGTTTGCATACAAGTTGATCCATGCCTCATACGACGACTGGATGCATCAATCGAGCGGTGCTCGGAGTTCATCAACAAGAGAGCAGGGGCTTGCGCATTCTTCGGTCGTGCCATATCTGCAATTGACGCTACCCTGGACGAGATGGATGGCACTGGAAGAGACGTTGATATGTTGGGGGAAAGATAACCCTGGCGCCGTCGACATGATGCACAGGAGCGTTGACCAAACCCACGGCGTCGACTTCGTCGACCTCCAACGGCGAGAGAAAGGATCGATTCATGCTCTGGGCCTTGAAGGCTAAGCCTGACTGCATATTAGGTTACCTGAAGAGTCTAAAGTAACTGTTCGTTGACAAAGTTGTTATCCCAATGTGACTAACTGCATTCGTTGTGAAGCTCGGCGGACTGGAAATAGTCTAAGGTTTACTTCCAGAGAGTGAATATTTTGTGTACGTGCTAGCTGAGTTCGAAGATGAAGCAATATTACAATATCAAGAGTTCTGTGACGGATCGGCATAAAGCCGCCCGACGACGTTGCCTTTCAGCAGCCGATCCACCCCCTCCGCTAGCCTTTCAAATGGAACCTCTTCGAGAGCTGGCTGAACTTTATTATTAGCAACAAGTTCAAGAGATTTCTTCACCTCTTGGAGCGAAGACCCGGCAGATCCAATGAGCTTGACGCCCAGGGCAACAAACGAGTGCGTGTCGAGCACTGCTTGCTTCGAAGAAAGGCCAACAAGGATCACCTTCCCTCCAAGTTTGACCTCTTTGGCCGCTGCAGAAGTGGACGACCCCGCACCAGCGAAGTCAAGCACAACATCAAATCGAACTCCGGGGAAGCTGTCAAAGGTCGTTCCCGAAGAATAAGCCCCCGCAAGTGCCGCCGCTGGAAACTTGCGGCGGTCTAGGTCGACGCAGAAAACACGAGCTCCCAAGCCAGCCGCAATCTGGACCGCCGAGAGGCCCAGACCGCCCAAGCCTATGACGGCAACCTTGGATCCTGGGGAAATCTGGCCCTCAGCAACGACTGCATGGTATGCCGTCGCTACAGCATCGGTAGCCACCGCTGCTTGGGCAAACGATACGCCATCCGGGATCGGCAAGGTTCGGTCTTCGCGGAGCACCACGTACTCGGCGAACCCACCGTCCCGACCTATTCCGGGGCTGTCGACTACATCTCCAAGTTCAACAGGATGTTTCGGTGTGATGACTGAAACGACAGCGTCACCAACTTTGAACTTGGTGATGTCGGCTCCGCAAGAAACGACAACTCCAGCGATCTCGTGTCCGAGAATGATGGGGCGTTTCCAGAAGAACGTGGTATCGATGCCAGAAACGATATTGCAGTCGGTATGGCAGATGCCGCATGCCTTCACTTTGACCAAGACTTGGTTGTTCTGTGGAGTCGGCACAGGAACGTCACAACGCTCGAGACCGTTTGAAGGGGTTGAGAAATGGTAAGCCTTCATGATTTTAGGGGTTTTGTAAATGGGTAATTCTTGGGCAAAGGCTATCGTGGCCCAATCAATGTATTCGATTTCAGTGTAACAGATGAAGGAAGTATGGCGAAATAAGACTAAGAACTGAGGAGAATTCACTTGCAGTTAAATAGAAAGATAGGAATCATTCGAGGCAACGGCACCACCTGCCTTTCGGAACTCACTTCTATTGGGAATTTCATCGACTAAGCCCGGGTCAGAGGAAGCTTGCCAATCCAAAGCATTTGATCGCCACCGGGTAAATCATCGTCGCGCCTCTAATCCTCGAGTCAAACCTAAACTTTCATGAAGGTTGAGATATTTGAATTAAATGAGGTAGAGATTGCGCACCTAATGTTTATTTTCATTCGTGGTGGTTGCCAAATGATTACTGATTACACCTCTGCCGCACGGATTGCCGAGGTGCGGCCACCCCTGAAGCCAAAAGCATCATAATCAGGCTTTGTCATCATGGCTTGAGAGATCAGACCCCGAATCATCGACGATGTTCAGTCTGACATCTGGTAGCATACAGGACGGCTTCGGTCGAATTGAGCTGGAGCTGGAGTGGGCTAAAGTCATGCCGTCGGGACGACTGAACGGCCCAGACGTTGTTTCTGGGCCAAGATTAAGTTGCGCCTCCCATCGTGATTGTGTATATAATAAGGTCGGAATTCCCTTGGACAGAGAATTATTCTCCTAATCTGCATCCCGAGTTGGCAGGCCAGAAATATTTTCCCCCACCAACAGTCAACCCATTGAGTCAAAACTCCAATTTTGTTTTCCATCATCCGCAATGTCCACTCTTCAGATCGCCGAGACACAGTTTGTTACCGTCAACGGAATAAGAGTTGCTTTCAGACGCTTCGGAAAGCAGTCCCAGGTTCCATTATTGTACATTAACCACCTTCGCGGGTCGATGGACACGCTTGACCCCCTACTATTCAACGCCATTGCGAAGAACCGAGAGGTCATCGTCTACGACAGCTTCGGTATCGGCCATAGTGATGGGCAAGTCCCCGAGTCTACAACTGCCATGGCTGCGATTGCGGGCGGCTTCGTGGTTGCCATTGGCGTCGAGAAGGCCGACGTAATTGGGTTTTCGATGGGAGGCGGCGTAGCCCAGATCCTGGCCTGGGACTATCCTCACCTGGTACGAAAGTTGGTTCTGGCCGGCACCCAATCTGCCATTGGCGAGGGCGTAGTACTGCCTCCCAAAGAGGTACTGGAAAGCGCGGGAGCAAACAATGACGAGCCTCCTACGTTGGAGGACATGCTGCGCCTCTTCTTCTTCCCATCGGATTCCAGCTTGGCGATCGGTCGTCAGTGGTGGAACCGTATTCACGAGCGTCAAGTAACAGGAGAAGAGCGAAAAGGCTTTCTTGTTGGCCCTGGCGCTCGATCCCAGCTGACGGCGATCTTCTCGTTCAGTCTTGACTCGAGCAACTTCGACCGTCTCAAGGACATCAAGGCGCCTACTCTAGTCACCAACGGCCACAATGACATTATGTCGCCTACGCCAAACAGTTTTACTCTCCAGCAGAATCTTCCGAACGCGCAGCTCATCATTTACCCCGATGCTGGTCATGGTCACCTGTTCCAGGTCCCAGAGCTGTACGCGCAGCACTTGGACTTATTCCTTGGGCATTGAAAATCCTCAAGATTCGTCAGCTTGAACAAGTGGTTTCGTCACATGTATTCGTCACTCAGTGTAGTCATTGAAATTGATGTTTACTCCGACCAGGATCGTTTTTTGTCTTTGCGCCGTTGTAGAATCTGGGAACTCTCGAGTGAGTGTCGATCCGGCCGCTTTTCCGTCCGCCCAGCTCTCGGTCAGCGACGTTGGAAGCCTCTTCACTGCAAATCGCATAAAGCTGAGTGAAGCACCATCATCTTACGCGCAAATATCCGGGAAATTGTGCCCCTCTCTAGATTTGAGGATCTTTCAAATCCACAAAATCATCGGCATCAAACGTCTGAGGTGATAGCTGAGTGATGCCCCTTCGCGCAGGGATCTGCCGCAGTATGCCTGAAAACGGTTCCTTCCAGACTTCGGTTGCATGTAAAGTGGCGACAGGCGAACGTTAACGCGACTTCTTCCAATGTCTGTAACCTCCATGCGCGCTTTTTCGAAGGGCTGTTCCCAGAATTGGTTCGCTGGCCAGTCGATATTCTGCCACTGCCGTCCACCTAACTCTAAAATGGCCATTACTAGAGGCGTAGTATGCACAGTCGTTGCTGGCTTGGATAGTGTAACGAATACCCAAGCATATTGCAATGATGCTTGTCGCATAGTGGCGTTGTCCGGGGGCGCCACTTTCTTGATATTGACTTGTTCATTTGGGTGGTCTTCTGGGTTCAACTCGCCCCGGCGGGCTCGTGTTGTAGTCGTTGTCCAAGTTGATTCTGTATTTTCGGCTCGGTTTCCATGAACCCCATATCTTTCGGCCGCATTGATTGTGACTGGCCTAAAAGGATTGATCAAGGACATGCCATGATATCGGGGAAAAGGTCTGCATGATAGCAGTGTGTAGGAGACAAGTGGGTCTCCGTCACTTTGTCGGTGACAACCTGCGCTTGTTGTTGGATACACTGGTGATCGAGGGGCCTGCGGTCGTCCTTTTATTATTTTGTGATTTTTTATCTGTGTCAGCTCACGATCGAAGAGTCAGATGTCCTTGCGTGGAAGGCAGAGCACGACGAAGAGAGGTTCACGGCCGGGTGCGGATGATGGGAGAGCGAGGAGTCTTCTGAGACCCTCGCTCGACTAAGAGGCGGTAGTCCTCGCCTGTGGGTATCATAAGCATTGAAAAGGGACTGCAAAAGTGAACATATATCCGACGTTGACGCGTGTCTATCCACCGTCGGGAAGAAAGGGCTGGCGATGATTGACTTCAGGCGGTGTTGCCGGGCGAAAATGACAAGACAGCGGAGGGCACATCACAGAATTTGGAGGACATGAACGCAAAATGCGAGGACAAAGCGTCAAAACTTCGATGATGGACCGTGCCAGTGAAAGGTAAATGAAAACAGGCAGCAAGGCTTTGTACTTACAAAAGGAAGGGACGCAAAGATTTCGTTTTCATTGATGAGATCATGCCGTTCTTGATTTTCTTCCAGCTATGAGAGGTGCAAGTACGTAAAGCAGTCTGGTAGAAAAGACCCTCCAACATAACATCTCTGCCAGGTCGACCCTATCCATCTCCAGTCCCCGATCTAGGAAGGCGCGGTTGAATACCATCTCAAACTTTCCCGGCAGTCCCGTCTCTGCAGCCAACCACGATCCTGGAGGTGTTCTCAGGCTCTTTCAGTACATGGCGCCTCCGATCTGCTCCTGCTGGGCCTCGATGACATCGTCCTCCTCAAGGTCAAGGCTGCGGGGAGTGTCGTCGTCCACCAGTCGAGTGCCGTCGAAGATGAATCTAACGGACTTGGGGTCCTTTCCTTGTCTCTCACAGAATGCTGCCATGACTTTCTGCATTCGAGTGTCCCGTTTAATCTTGAACACGATAGTGTGACCACTAGTGTCGACAATCTTTATGTTGATGGCCGCGTTGTTGGGAGTCTGAGCAGCACCCTGAGGAGGCGCATCCTCGGGGGCAGGGGCCTGTGGAGCGGGAGCCTGGGGGGGAACGTCTGCAGGACAGGAGTTGAATTAGCAAATGTTACTGAAGGAGAGCAATCAAGGTAGGTGTATGTCTTGGGATGCTTGGCGGAAAGAGGGTTCAAGAAGAGGACGAGGCCAACAGACCGTTGACGCCAGACGGGCCGGGAAGAGGCGTCTGCTCGTTGCCATCACGGGCGCTCTCCTGCTTGGGTTCCATCTCCATAGTTGTCGGAGATTGTGGATAGTACAGGACGTCGAAACTCGGATCGATGGTGTTGTATTTGGGAGACCTCGTTGTTGTCGGCTGAGATGTGGAGGTGAAGATGAGTTTGATGTGGCTTGACTCGGTTTTAGGTGGGTGATGGAGAAGTTGATGGGTTCTGTGGCAGCTCGGGGACAAACGTGAATAAAAGGGAAGGCACGAGATTTGCGCAGCCTAGGGCGTACCTGCTGTTTCCAGTGGAGGCCAATTTCTCACTGGTGAAAGGCTGCTGGTGCCTTCCAGTTCGCCGCACTTTTCGTGAGTCGCCTTGCAGCCCAGATCAGACCATGCGATTCATAATTCAAAATCCTAACATAGCAGAGCATATTACTCAACAGCCAATTTGTCGCCCGTGTAAAATATTTAATGGTCATGCACACTGCAAAACGTGAGGTTATTGACATTTGACTTCAGCTCTCTAAAGTTAAGGAAAGGTACAAAAATGAAAATCTGATCGATGCAGGGATCGAACCTGCGATCCTCTGCGGGATACGTTTGTAAAGCAGATGCCTTAAACCACTGGGCCAATCGACCGTATGAGATGATCGAATCACTCGCGGGTGTCCACTTGTGGATCAAGCATGCACGCTACGGCGAGAAAGGCCAGACCAGAGGACTTGGGGAGAGCAGGGTGATATTAGAGGTGTCGCCGAGATGTGGTGTTTATTTTATATCAAATGAAGGCGTAAAAAAAGCAGTATTGTGTATATAGTAGGTATTTATAGCTTTTAAACACCTAGTAAATGCAAATTGGAGTGAAGAGTTAGTATGAAAGACAAATTCAATTGCTGCAACTAACCATTATTGCAACATCCCATCTCGCCCAGAGTCTGAATCTGAAGGGCAATCAAATTAAGGTTTGAGGTCCTTCTTGCTCGGTCCTTCTTACTCTTCATGGTGCCAGCGGTAGACTGAAATGTCTATGGTCTTGCTAACCATTGAACTAAGACCCCAGGCACATCCTTTTGCACCCAGCCAATAATGAAAAGAAATCAAAGTCGCCAGCCTAGCCATTTCAGTCCTGTTTGCGCCCAAACTTGCCTTCATTATCGCCAGTTCTCTGACATTTTGTCTTTTTGCCACAATACCCAGTCAGCTTCCAGCCCCGGAACAAACGCCTTGGTCACCGTTTGTTGTGTTTCGGAATCTCCCACTCCACTCCACACGGAAAACGTCTTGGATATCCTGTTCACAGTCAAAATCGCAGCATCTAACTTCTAGACAATTGGCCAGCCGACTGTTTGCCGACCTTGGTTTATTGCTGCAGTTCTCAGCCAGCATTGAGTTGTTTTCCATCCTGCCAGCATTCAGTTTTCGCTTAGAGACTGATTGATTTCTTCTGGTGCCCAGGATCTGCTCGACGCTCGATGCCATTCAATGCTTCCGACGGCCAAGGTAGCGCTCGTTCATGACCATGACGAATGAGAACGCGCGAATCAGATACAAAAGAGACACTCGATTCCTTGTGTACTGGGTGATCAACACGTCGAATCGCGTGATCCGAGGGCACTCTGTCGCCGACAATGATGGAAACCCGCTCCCGTCGACGACAGCGGGCCACATCACAATCTCAACGACGTTGGCAATGGCGCGTCGCATCGCGCACTTCGAACAGTCTACTCCAAGCGTCAAATTTCGGTCACTGAAGTCCGCCATCCGAATCAGGACTTCATTCTACGAACAGTACCATTCTTTTCAGACGTCTCAGCTGGATCCTGACCTCGAGAGAAGCGACGCGTGCCACAAGATCTTCATCTACGCCCTTTCCATAGTTTCCAATACTCTGAGAGGCCAAAATTGGGAGCGCTGTCAAAGTCTCGAGGACGACAAGCCTCTCGAAGGAGTCCAAAACCTCGAGACCATGTTCGGCAATATGTTCCCAGCTCTACCGTCTCATCCAAATGGTTCGGCATCAGACCGTGAGCCAGAGGAGGCGTCGTCAATGCATGTCACTGCCCAGAGGCTGGCTCGGAAGAAATGCAAAAGGGCGAGAAAGCCGGCGAAGGCAAAGAAGGGAAAGAAACACAACGTCTCGAGAGCCCTCAAGACTGGCTCTTCCAACCGTGTGTCCCTTACTGACTGCGATATTGATTGCTTCGGAAGCTGCTCCATGGCTACACACGCTCTAGCTCAGGAGTGGTCTTCATTGAGAACGTACATACAGGACATCTGGCACGAGGTCGCTTACGAGGGGTTCGATAGCGTCGTCGCAGCAGCGCAATAGAACATGGCGGTTTCCATGATCCAGCAAGCCCAACTGGCTACTTTCGCCGAGTTCCCCAACCGTGACGGGTACGCAAATTCACTCCGCACTTTCCGGGCTGAACCGAAGGAGAACACCGGCTCTTGAGGATGCAACTGGTATGCAGTCTTTCTGGTGGCCACTCTCTATGGTCCCGACAAAGCGTATTGGTGAAGAGAGTCAGGCTGGATGGACATGGCCGAGCAGTCTATGGTTCATGCATACTATAACTTGTTAGATTTCATCGCCGACTACCGCAAAACTCGGAACGGGAAGCCCACCAAGGCGATGCAAATGGGTTCCGTGATTGGGAACCGAGATTGGATCTACAACAAGCCACAAAAGCCCAGAAATTAGCATTGCGCCGTCAAATCAAGTGACTGTATGACCTACTCAACTTCTATGCGCTTCCAGCCTTTGAGATTCGAGTGTCCATAGACGGCCAGCTGGCTTTGGAAGATCTTGATTGGTCTCCTGGCGGTGTTAATGGAAGGCAAAAAAGTCTTATTGGACTAAACTTTGCAAGCTTTCTCACTGGCCTCGTCATGAAGAAGTCGGGGACGCCGCAGGGGAGCAAGATTCTTCCACACCATGCGTTCCAGCTGCAATGCATTGTCGACTCCTTCACAGTCTCTTGTGGTTGGTCTATGCACCATCTCAAAGGCCATATATTGGAGCCCCCCAAATTCTTCTACAACTGGACCAAGGAAATCAGACCGTTTGTGTCTGGCGACAAAGCTAGCTGTCGTCCAGGATACATACAAGGGGCAAGTGCGCTGAAGCAGCTTCTCTGGTAACAACATCAAGCCAGCCAGGGTTTCAATAACTACAACCTCACAAATGAAGCAATCAAAAATCTGGAATCTGCGCTCTCGCAGTGGCTTACCCCAGCAAATTCATAGAAGCCAATGACGTTCACCTCACAACTCCTCACCACTGGTTACAAAGGCCTTTTGTAGCACTCACCTTGGCTTTGTGGTAACAGGTTAATCCAAGGTCTGAATATGGCGTTTCGTACAGGCATGATCATCTAGGAATACATCACGGAGCCCAAGATGCTTACACTCTTCCATAATATGTTGGTCGAAGAGGGACTGTTGGAAGAGATTGAGATTCTTGGCAAGATGAAGTTTGACTTTCCTGAGTCAATCCAACTAGACGGATGCCCAGTTTCAGACCCTTTCTCAAAGTGGATAAAATCTTTGTCAACATGCCCAGGAAATCGCAGCAGATCTCAAGCTCCGACTATACGGGGTATCCATGGTCGCGCCACTGCCGATAATCCCAGCCCGCGACTGTTTTATTCAACCAAGTCGCAATTGATGGTCTACGACGAAGCTGAATGGAACTTGCACCGTGTTCCGGACTTTGTCTTCGGCCACTAGGGAATCTATGGCGGCTCCGACTCAGCCAAACGACCGTGCACGTGGACTCAGTCACAGGAAAGCAGAAGTTCCAAGACACAACAATCGTTTGCCGGCTTCGCGACCTCCAATTTACTGAGGGCTGCATCCCTAAACTTTTCACATAGGCCAGTGAATTTACGACGGAGATCGTTGCCAGTCGAGCCAAATCCCTGAGTCACTCACGGAACTTCAAAGGCGAAATCCTTCAGAACGTCAGACTAGATGTACACGCCAATCCGCAGGCTAAAGCGACACACCCAGGAACTTTGAGTCTGGCAGATGTACCGAGGACGGATATGATCAGCTCAGTTCATGTCGTGTTTTCAGACATCGAGAAAGGGCTGAGCTCAATGAAGAATCCACTTTATACCCACGTCTACGACAACCAGAGTGGTTTGTTCAAGTCTGAGCGTGTGGACGTAACTAGGGGTGGTCTATTTAGAGGCATTCGGGGTTGTTGGCGGGGGATTGCGGACTCTCTTCGGGGTCGAACCTGTCTGTTTCCAATCACAGTGTCTGGGAGGAGCTGGATGCCGACTCGAAAGGCTCGGCGAGGCGCATGAGTGTACAACGAAGGACGACAGATGTTCCGTCACGTATACATCTTGATCTGGTTATCGCACACTTTGGGATGGGAATGAAATTATGACACTCTGCACGAGACAAATTGGAACTAAGAAGCGAGTGCCGACGGTGCTGGGTTGACTATCGTGACAAGCTGTGGAAGCTGAAAGCCGGAGTTCGTACGATGGTTTGTAATCGAAGGCAACGAGAAATTGAGGCTTTGCAGCACGCCCAGAAGAAGATGGTCTCATTGCATTAGAGATACACATACGGGGCGATTATCCCAAGGTAGAAAATGAGGTGTGAAGTCTGGTATGCTACGTAGAACCAAGGGAGCCAAAGAAAACAAAAGAAGGATGTGGGTTGGAACAGAGAAGCATAAAAATAATGGACGAACTGGGGTTTGAACCCAGGACCCTCCGCAAGCAAGGTAGATGTATCATGCGAAGCGGACATTCTACCACTGAACTATTCGCCCTTTGTCCTGGTTGATGAGTGCCGTGGAAGATGGAAGCCATCAATGGGATGGCAAGCACTGCGTTAGGACGCCGGCATGGAGTCTGACCTTCCAAATCGTGGTGCCATCACTGGCCAGTCCGCCAGAAGGGCAGGCGGGCGACTTCCGTGAAAGCTGGGGTGGGTGAGCTGCCCACCACCCCCCTTCCTGCCTGATCCGCAGTCCTGACTTTGCTGACGACACCTCAGACGAACGAAGGGAGCTTTTATTTGGAATGGAAAGTTCTGACGACGGAGCACGAAGTCGCTGCTCCAGCTGTAGCCACAAGTGTCCTTACCCAGGGAGATAGCCCGGTATGTATGGAAGGAGCTGCTCAGCTTTGGGGCATCCTTTTGCACTCGTCCTGCCTCAGCCAGCATGTGAAGTCAACCACCAGCCTCACATCCACTGACCTACCTTCACCTCCCGTCGACGTTCTCTCATCATTCGAACTTCACTCCCAAAACATCTCTCTCGACGCAACCCATCACAACAGGTCACCAAGTATCTCTCCATCCATCCTCACCGATCACATTTATTCGAGATCACAATGTCGTCGCAAGCCCCCAACCGCAACCTATGGCAGTGTTTCTCAGGCATGCCAACCGAGATGCAAATTGCCATCCTGCAACACCTACCGAAGAGGAAATTGGTTCTCTTCGCCCAGCTCAACAGCAGATGTTTCGATCTTGCTATCGAAGTGAGATGGAAAGAAGCCGAGCTGTCTGCACTCACGCAGGTGCCGTCTCGCAACGGCAGACGACAAACGTATGCCAACCACGTTAGTACTCTCCGCGTTGGACAGATATCCTTGGAGACTTCTTCTAGCGTGTTGGCTCTCAACTTCCCCAAGCTTCGATCCCTGAAGAATGTTGATATCGCTCGGGGCGGCGCAGCTGTTTTGGATCTCGTTCGCCACTTCGCCCAGCTCGACAGAATTCTCAACATGGAGATGTTATCCTCCCAGCAGGTCCCTGAAACTTTCATCGGGGAGGTTCGCAACTTCAGCCATCTGAAACGGCTTGATATCGACTTCACCTTAGGTTCCTCTCTCAACCTCGAGCCCCAAAACGGTATCTCATGGCCAAACTTGGAGCACGCTTTGGTGCGATTTGGCAGCGGCAGGCCTCCTGAAAGCCTGGTTCAGGATTTCCGAAAATGCCCCGCCCTTGAGAAATTGGAACTCAAAACGGAGCAGCTTCCTAGATTGATGCTTCTCGGGCCGTCGGTTGCTAGCGGCGCAGCCGGTTTTGAAGCACTTCGGCACCTTGACATTCGCATCAGCCACCACGCTGCCATTCAGGAAATCTCACGGCTCACTGACCTGATAAGCCTGAAAATAGATTTAGGCGACACTGTTAATTTCCCTCCCTCCAGCTTTTCCCAACTCGCGCAGCTTCGGGGCTTGGAGAGTCTTTCTCTGACCAGCACGAGACAACCCAGCCTGCACCCTCTTTTCGACCGGGAAGTTGAGCAATCCGATATTCTTGACTTGATTCGTCACCTCGGCAAGCTGGATTACTTCAGCTGGAATCTCGAAAGTGTCGTCGACACCAATGGACTTATCGAGGGGATTGCGCGCCTTGAGACGAATTTGCAGAAGACTTATCTTGGTTTCGCCGTGCACATTCCCGATGTTTTCGAGCGTAAAGACGTTACGATAAAGACTCAGAAAAGTCTCCGGATCCTTCGTATACGAAATACGCTGTTCGACACATATCTTTCTGACCACGAGGCGATGGACGTTGCTGCTCGAACAGTCAAGACTTTGTTCCCATCACTCGAGGTTTTCGAAGTCGAGGCGGAAGGCTCCATAGAACACTGGCGTGGCCTTTGACTACGATTTATAACGGCTAGGATGACATTGGACTACTCTGGGTCAAGGCTTACAAACACGAGAGATGGTCCTGTCTGGCGGACATTTGTTGGGGTCTGCCTGGTCACGAGAGGCCTGAGTCTGATCTCGAGAATCACGAAAACACTTGGGAACCCCTGGCGGTAGGCAAACCTTCTCGCCTGTGTAATTTGCGCCCAAGAGATTGAAGAAACGGTGGCCTGCACCAGCGGTTACAAGACGGTTTGCAGCCTCGTAACCATGGAGACGGTCTCGGGAAAGACCAGCGTAATATGCATCGAAAGGGAGATAGAATTCAGCGACTTAAATGAACAGCAATGACAGCCATGTGAACAAGTTGAGGGCAAAGCTTCATCTCGTGTGGCGTTGAGTTAGTGCCTTTTGTCAAGACAAGAAAACCGTGGATGGTTTGTGCTCCCATATCCATCGACGCCATAGACTGACGCGATGCGAGGAAATATTCAGCTCTTCCTTCGGCAACCAACGCCGATATCTTTGCCCAGCCTGGACTATCTGAACCACACATCCCTAGGTGGAGGTCACACGCGGGGCGGCAAAATCCCCGCATTCTGGACATCCCCAAGGAAGACATTCATCCATCATCTTGGCAAATCCACTTTTGTCCCCAATCCCAGGGAATCTAAACCATCTAGCCCAATCGACTTATCTTGCCAAGTCGCCAAGCGACCAGGTCTTCGTGAAATCGCCGGTTAAGGAAACCCGAATGACTTGAGTGAATTGAGGTTGTTGTTGCCGGCTGTGAACCTCTTTAGATGAACGAACCCTCCAATGTAGCCTGGCAAGTTTCTAGCTGCTGGAAATTTCCCAACAATATTTGCTCGGTATTTGCATGCAAAGATCTTCTACGTGTCATCTTTGAGCCTCAGTATGACCGACAGCACCAAGGCCCCCGATGCCAAGGATACGATGCCGCCATCTCCGCGGGCAGATCCGCCCAAAGGTTTTACGGTCGAAGATGTAATCAAGCCCGATGACGAACTCGACGAAGATGAGGAACTGGCAACTGCGCTGCAGAATCACGTGCCTGACACCGCAGAGGAGAAGCGTCTCGTCCGGAAGATAGACTTTGTGCTGCTTCCATGCCTTTGGTGGATGTACGTGCTAGCCTACCTCGATCGAGGGAACATTGTAAGAAGGCATCCCGTGCAGTCATGGTCCATCATGGAGAGATGCTGACATGATTTTGAGGCCAATGCGAATGCTGCCGGTATGAGCGATGACCTTCGAATGGCTGATAATGGTGGGTTATTTGCATGCTTGAGAATCTTGCGGCAAACTGACGGTTCGTTGCAGACTACTCGCTGCTGGTCTACCTTTTCTTTGTAGGGTACTTTCTCTGCGAGGTCCCTTCAAACATGATCATGAACAAATGTCGGCCTTCTATCTACCTTCCCACCATTGTCTGGGTCTGGGGTTGTGTCGTTATTGGTCTATCGCAGACAACGAGTTACAACGGCTTTTTAGCCGGCCGTTTCTTCTTGGGTTGCATTGAGGCTGGTCTATTCCCAGGTGCCATCTTTCTCCTGACCTGCTGGTACACAAAGAAAGAGATCGGTGCGTTCTCCGAGACAAATTGAAAGCCATTGCTTACAATACCACAGGCAAACGGTTCTGTATCTTCTACACATCTGGCTGCATTGCCCCAGCGCTTGGTGGTATCATGGCTGGCGCCATCATCAAAGGTCTCGAAGGAACGCGCGGAATTCCTGGATGGCGCTGGCTTCTCATCATCGAAGGAGTTCTCACAGTCGCTTGCGGGTTCGGGCTCTATTTTGTTCTCCCCGACTATCCTCAAAATGCGCGATACTTCTCGTCGGAAGAGCGTCGCCTCGCCAGGATCCGGATTCTATTCGACCGCCAACTGAGCGTCCACGCCACGACTCGCCGGATGACTTCATGGGAAGCGTTCAAGGCGGTGGTATGCGATGGCAAGACGTGGTTCTTCCTCGTGTCATACAGCATCATCATTCTCGGCATGTCCATCTCGTACTTTGTCCCGACCATCCTCAAGACAATGGGCTACACCAATGTCACGGCGCAGTGGATGACGGTCCCGATATGGATCACGGGTGCGGTGTGCCAGCTGGCGTTGTCGTGGACCTCAGACAGAATCCAGGACCGCCGATGGCACAGTGTCGGGCTGTTTGGACTCGCGGCCGTCGCTTGCCTCGTTTCGGCAGTCGTCAAATCCGCCATCGCCAAGTACGTCATGATGTGTCTGCTGGTGGCGGGGCTGTACACGGGTCTGCCGCTGATGCTCAACTGGACGAGCGAGTCGATTCCGTTTCCGGACCAGAAGAGGTCGGTGGCGATCGCGATGGTCAACTCGTTTGGACACCTTGCCATCATCTACGGGAGCTATCTGTGGCCCAGCACGGGTGCGCCACAGCACTTGGTCGGGTTTTCGACTTTGACTGCCACTTGCGGCCTGGGGGCTTTGCTTGCCATCGCGGCTCCTTGGATGTTCAGGCTTCTTCCGAAACAGCCAGTGACGAAGGTCGAGCGTGAAATCATGGCCCTGAATGAGCATGGCTCTTGACTTGTCACGTTCGCAGAATTCCGCAGACGCCTGGAAGGTTTGCCAACCGGGGTTTCCTGTTTGCTAGAATTGGAAAGGAAGAAGGGTGGTGCCAAGGCAGCTTCAGAAACGCCCAAAGAGGCCGTGGCTCCCGAGGAGCACTTGCGGTGGCCACAATGCCTTACCTTAGTTAATCTTGCCTGCCTTATTGGAAATTTAAACGCTCTCTCGAGCTTTACGCGCAGGCGTCACTGACACTGCATGCTCCAGCCTGTCGTTCTTTCTCAAGTCAGTTTGGAAGCAGCCAAGCCTCGACTTGCCCCTTTCACATCAACAGCAAGCACGAAACAACTGCACCTACCTCAGCCAATTGGCCCGACGAGTCTGCCACATTTCCAATGATACGCCTCTGCCTCGACTCTCCCCCCTCCTCCGACCGTTTTCCTCCGACATCATCACTGCAATATCAACATCGGACGCAAAGATAATCCATCCCATTCCGCATTGCATACGTACTTTATCAAAGCCGTTTTCGCAACTCCATTCGTACTTCACTGAGACCGAAATCCGGTCGGATTACTTCCTCGACACAACCATTCCATCCATACCACCCCATTTCTCCCAATATGCGCTGCGTTTCTTCCGACAACGGAGCTCCCAGCTCGGGCTCTGGGGAGCAGACAGCACTCGAACTGTTCAACAGCAAATATCCCACCTCGGGTTCTCAGACATCGACGAGATCTGCACCTGCTAACAACAGTGCTCCCATATTGGGCTCTCGGAAGTCGACGAGGCCCAAAGTTCTCAACGATACCCATCCTAGGTCGGGCTCTCAAAGGTCAATGAGGTCTGTACCTGACACCGACAGACTCCCAAAATCAGGCTCTCGTGAGCCGACAATATCCAACGTTTCCGGCACCCAATGTATTCGCCGTCTCAATGTGCAAGAGGACCCCCTACTCCGCGACCTCTACGCCTGGGGCACCCGGATTGACAACTGGATCAGGACCATAACTCCCCATCCACCGTCTATGGATGACGACGTCGATGCCATCACCCCAGCTCCTCCCCGTCTGCCTTCTGCGGGTGATGACGTCGATGCCATTACTCCAGCCCCTCCCCTTTCGCATTCCCAGGGTTCGGACGCATCATCCAGCGAGACGAAGATTACTGACCCCAATGCGAGCAAGAAACCTTCTCCTCCCGAGTCTTCTTTACCGAAAGATGCAAGCGACAGTGAAAAGAAGCAGAAGCCTGGCAACACCAACACTTCGGGTGCCACACAGCCTAAGGTGGAAACTACCAATGATGTACATCCCCCAAACGAACCCGCGGATGTCGAGAAGCGCAAGAATCTGTAGCGCAGAATCTTGGCGGTCCTGAAAGGACATGTGAAAGAGGCTGATGGTTAGTTTGTTTCTCACCTTTGACTTACTCCCAGCGTTTCTGACAATATTTCTGCAGAAGCTTCCATCCCTTCCAACTTTGTTTCTGCGAAAGTCCCGAGCGTTGACCCCAAACCATCCCAACTCAAGACCTTTCTCAAACTATTCAGCAAAACAAAAGAACCAATCCCAACCGAGAACCTCCTAATGCCAAGAGAAACCGGCAACAATTCCCAATCAGCTCAGGACGATGATAGGGATGAGACACGCGCCACAAAAGGAGGGAAAAGTCAGCGAAGGCTGTTCAAAAGACGGAAGGAATGAGTATAAGTTCAGTTGCAGGACGATGATGAATTCATCTACGGATGAGAGTCTTCGTCTCTGCGGCGATATGTTGATCCTGCGCTACTGCTGGTGCTTGTTGAATGCATCAAAAACAGCGACGGTAACGATGCCCGGGGTTGGATGAATGTTTGGTCTCAGCGACTCCTTGCGTCATTGTCTATTGGTATATTTCAAATGAAGCGTTTTGTGTCTGTACCCTCTCTTGTCCTTGCTGCCGCTGGTGATTGCCTGAAAAATGAGATCTTCAAAAGCAGCATTTACTTTGGCATCTGGCCCTGTCGTGCTACATCCCCAATATGACCGTCCCGAAAAACGGCAAGTGACCGCTTAACCTAAAACTGCTGAACAAATGGTATCGATTGCGGAACTTCATTACTTGTGAGATAATGCCTCATAAATTGCTTCATCTGTTGGTTCGTGTGCTAAGAACCAGACCTGTCGCTCAAACGCTCCTTTTCAATTGACAAGAAGTGGAGGTCATCCTCGAGCTTGGAAAGGTCCTCCCTTGCACGCTCCAGTGTTGCCAACGTCTCGTCTACGGCGGCCTGGGCCACCCTGAGCTCTCTTTCACCCACCCTTCTCGTATCCTGTAGCCGTTCTGTTTGATGTGCTGCCGAGCCCATCTTGACCCTGACGGCCCTCTTCAGCGCGTCGAAGAGCAGGCTGGGTTGAAGACTCATGTCTGTCTCCTCCGGCGGCTGAGACGGCGATGCCAGGGCTCGACCCATGTCGGTGGCGCTGTGGTCGTCGTGCGCGTGAAGTACGGCGGGGTATCTGGCAACGAGATCGTCAAGGCCTGCGAGGAAACCCTGAAACTGCCCCATCTGGGCGGCGACGGCGTCCCCCGATGAGAGACTCTCGAGTTTGACACGGGCGGCCTCCAGGTGTCGTTGCTCCTGAGCGTACTCGTGCTGGCGGAGCTTGACTGTTGTCCGCTGTATGTCGACCCTGTAGCCCAGCTTCTCGATGTCGCCCTCGAGGTCGGCCATCATGCTCTCCCGTTTCCTCTTGTGGCGCTCTACTACCGTGATGCCTTCTGTGTCGTCGGTCATGGGGGTCGTGCTGCTCTCGCTTCTCCGCGGCGGGTCCGGGGGCCTTGTGCGGTGTTCTGGCGGGTTGTTTGTTCTTGATGTAGTCCCCGGCCATGGCCTTTGCGGGGCCGACGCGGGAATGTGGGATTCGGGGCGGAAATTATTCCAGGATGATGAGGACGATGATGTGGTGGTGGTGGTGGTTGTGGTAGGAGCGGTGGTCTGCGTTCTTTGTGGCGGTTCGGTCATGGCGCGGATTCCCGAGGTATCGGTCTTGAGTGACGTTATTGGAGGTGGCCTTTTCCGTGGTGATGCCATGGCCCTGGTATTTGGTTCTGGGTCGTCGGTGGCCCTAGTGGGCCTAGACCGTGGCGATTCCTCTGCTCTCGTGTGTGCCACCAAGTTGCCAAAGGTCCTTGCTGTCGTGGGAGACCGGGTTCTTGGCGACGGCGCGGCCATTAGGTTGGTGTCTCGACGGTTAGTCTCTCGATGATTGGTCGCTCTGGCGGGCGTGGCGGTTTTCGTTTCTGGAATTTGGACTACGATTTCGCTTGCCGGGCTGCTGTGACGTTGATCGGCAGATGATGACTGTTGCTGTGAGTATTGCGGTTGACGCGAGTATTCCCGTTGATGTGAATGCTGGGACTGCCGTGATGGTTGTGGTTGATGTGAGTTTTGAGATTGACGGGAGTGTTGAGGCAAGGCCCAAGCCGGCGTTTGTGACGGCAGGCCGTGTATTGGTGATGAGCGGGCGGGAGTACCATCTTCGTCCCTTGGCTGGAATAGTGTCAGCGGTGATTCTGAGATGTTTGGTCCCGACGACGTACCCCTAGACTCATCCGACGATCTCCATCGTCGAATGTTGACGGGCCGGCCTCATAGTAGTCACTGCGGCTGCCGACTGCGGCGTTGCGCGCCAGGAGTTGGAGGGCGGTGGAGGACCATTGTAATGAAGGCCCTGTACGTGGGTTGGAAGACGGGGCGGTGGTGATGGAGGTTGAGGCGGAGGTTGAGGCGGGGGATGATGCCGTACTTGGGTGGTAAGATGAGGCGTCGGCGGAGAGGTCCGGACTCGGCCCGGGTGGATAGGGGCGGTTGTAGTCGGGGGTTTCCGATACCCTGTCCAGACGCCTCATCGCCTGGTTCGCCGCCGGCGAGGGCGAGTACTGGCTGTAGACGTCGGAATGCCCTCGTATTTGAGCTTCCTGTGCAGCTTGTCAATGACGGTTGTCGTTGGGCCTTTCACTCGAACACGGGAGACATTGAAGCGGAGCAGTGAGAGTTGGGCGTGTGTTCGGAACGGACCTGTCTATCAAGAACGCGCATGACATCAACATCACTCAAGTGATCGCGACGGATGCCCCTATTGCGGGTGCGATTGGCAAGACGGGCCGTGACTTCGTTTGACAGCAGGATGCGGGCTTGCTCGAGGTTGACGAGGCGGCAGAGCATGCACAGGTGTTTGCGCAGGTTGTTGCTCCACGAGCGCGGCGACAGCTCGGGGCCGAGGATGTCCTCGAGGCGGGAGATGCGCCACGTTGATAGGACTTTTTCGGCCTGCGCCTCGGTGAGGTTCATCGCGACGCAATGGTGCGCGCACGCGCGCGAACTCAATTAAGGTCGTCGTTTGAGTTGCGCGGCGGCGGCGATTGATGACATGCGGCGTCGAGGGCGGTGGACGGGCGGGTGGGTGAGCGAGCGAGTGACGTGGAGTGAGTGAGTGAGTGGCTGGCTCACTGAGGGTGGATTGAGCTGGCACACCGCGACGAGGCGAGGGCGGGATGGACACTGGAGCCCATCACACTGCAGTGGGGACGGTTCAGTGGTGGTGGTCTACGGTAAGGCACAGTGGAGGTGCCCAAGCGGTGCCCCGGGGAAGACGGGAGCCCATCCGGGAACACTTGCTTGTGATCAGGCTGTCGGATTAACTCATCTACGGGGGTTGTTCCGAGATGGGCCGTCCAGTTGAGGTGAGTCGGGAGAATTTCTATGGTGTTCATGCAGCCCGCCCAGAGGGACTGTTTGTTTGTCTGTTGGTTGGGGATCCCTCCCGACGGAGCCACCGCAGATTGAAAACAAGGGAAGTGCATTGCCCTTTTAGAGTTCGACATCACGTGATATCGTGTTTGAATTATATTAAGCTTTTCTTTCGCTTCACAGCCGTATTTAGCAATGTTGCACCCAGAGTCAGTCGTCCCGGTCTAATGTAAAATTCTACGGCTACCGGTGGTCCCGCAGAACCCCGGATAACTGATGACAATCTTTAAAGGAAATCACTAGTTGCTCACTCCAAGCAATGTAAAAGTCATCATTTTGACCATTCATCCGACTTGTGCCCTCCCGGTGCCTGGCTATTGACAAGCATCGCATTACCAGATGAGTTGATATCGTGAGATCCCACGCCACCTCCCGAGTGGCGCCCCGATGCAGGGCCCACATCTGCGGCGGCCGAGCCCGAACACCAGAGCGGCTCGGCCACGGCTGTGGAGCAACAAATCGGAGGAAGGCGCAATGAGTGCAGCATTTCAGCTGTGCCTGCCTGCCCTGGTGAATTTGGACGCGACTGCACCGCGATCGATTACTATGCAAAACACTCACTCACCTGGAAGGTGCACCTGCGATCGTTCCGTGGCAGTCGGCGGGCGACGCAGAAACCTGCTCCCAGCCAACAACACCTCCAATCTCCCGGTCCATCACGAATAAATCTCGACATTCGGCCCTGCAGAATACGTCACTGCAAGCGATCGTAGGATCAACAACACAATCATGATGCCTTACAGTATGCTCTCCCTCCACAAATTTCCTGTTCTTTGCAGTCGACTGACCCGACAGACAGCCAGACTGCAGCCAAGAATCATCTACCATACCGCCGGTTTCCACGTCCTCAACACCGATGGCGACGTCAAGAGACAATGTAGACTCGCTGTCCAAGACCTTCGGCACCTCTTTCCCAACTCTTCCGTCACCGTTGAGACTGTCTGGCACGGCGACACTGCTCATACTGTCATCGACATTCAGGGCGGTTTCATCGACAGCGACAGGTATGCCACGGGGTTCGAGATCATGAAGGACCTATTCATGGGCTACTCCATTTCTACGTCGACCACCGAGCTGCCAATTCTTGTTGAGTAAAGGTGCGACGGCTCCCGCTGGCTTCCATCAGATTGAGTGGGGCGAAGGGCGACGGAGACAAGCAAGCACCGTCATGGGCATAAAGGGCCTCGAATTTGGCACGACCGGGGATATACAACAAGGATAATGAGGGATGGGTTAACAAGCATTCCTTCTGGGCGCGACGAGCGGCTTTCAGAGCATTGACGTGAAACACGGATGGGATTTAGCCACCCGTACAAGACGTCGAATATATCACAAGAAAGTAATCTGTTCCACCCTCCCCAATGGTACCTACATGCTGTACGCGATGAAAGTGACGTGCGAGTCAAGAGTCCTGACGTGGACAAAATTCATTTTGCGGGTTCATCGCTGCCCGACCAAAGCTCCCGTGGCTGCAGTTACTTTGGGGAACACCCGCATAACTTGAGATAGATGAATAGTTAATGAGTCACAAAGAGAAGCAATCATTTAAATACCAAGCCCTCCATGATCATCTCGCAGCTGGACTTGCCGAAACTCGCGGGCGCTGTCTTTCAACCCAGCCTCGCTTTCGATGGGAGCAGAAACTCTCAACCGGCCCGGCTGACCGAATACATATACATAACACAAGGATATCAGGTCTAGGATCGCCTCGATTGAATGTTTATCAGTGACGATGCTCTCCAGACCGTCAGCCGGGACTGCGCTGCTGATGCCGACGGGAAGGAAGCCGAAACTCGCCATCTATCGGCAAGAACTTTTAACGGCTGAAGGACGGTGCAGCATGGGAGCGCATTCATCAGCAATAAAAGCAGCCAATGTCTTAAGAACTATATTTAGCACGTCCAAGTCAAGTACGAAATACTACAAAGCCTTCATGAGTGACAGGACCCAATAATCAATTACGACCAAGCGAAAAAAACATGTCACAAAACAAAAGATTGATCTGACCCGGGATTGAACCGGGGACCTTCAGTGTGTGAGACTGACGTGATAACCACTACACCACCAGACCAGTTGCTCCTGTTGACAGACGGTAGACAGTGAGAGGATCTTGAGGGCTGGGCTGTGGCTTCGGTTGCCTTGTGTGGAATCGTAAGGACTTGAGTGCCCTCAGGCGGCAATACAAAGGGGGACTGCTCCTTTGAGAAGGGGAATGATGTGACCTTTTGTCAGGCATGAACTAGGCGTTCCAGTAAGTCCGAATCGAAAAGGCTTACCTTGTCATAAGTGCTGAATTTCGCGATGATTCGAGACGTGACGATTTGCAACTGGAGACTTAGCTTTGCGGACCTTTTCTGTGTTTTGACTAAGAGAGATGAGGTTGTCACGACAATGTTCATTCACCAGGCGGGTAAAGGGTATGATCATCATCCTGCCTTGGATCAGCCTAGCCTTACAATCTTACAGATACCCTGTCACTGAAGTCCATAGTGCCACACCCCTTACTATCGTGTTAACGCAGTCAAATTTGCCTCGGCCGAGGCGTTCTTCTCCAGCTTTGCTTTTCGCGTTGCCTGCCTCATCTCCTTCTTTGTCTGTCGAACCATCCAGTCAAACTTCAAGTCTCGCTCAATTCTGGACCTGACCTCCCTCAGAAATCGCAAATCGTCTTCCTCAAATGCAAACCCTTTGGCTCGTCGACGTTCCAAGGCTTTCACGAGTGTGCGGACGTATCGGTAGTCGGATCTCCCAAACGCAGACAGCTTCTTCTTTCTTAGTCGGGGGTCTCGCGGGGGCCCTTTGATCACAACAGTTGAAACTTCCCAGCAAGTGGGTATGGTTGGTGTTTGATCGTAAGACGTTGCGATATGGGCAGGAGAGCCACGTGTTGGCTTATTGTCGGGTACGTCTGACAGTTGTGTTTGTGATGCCTCGCCTTGAACACCGTCTTCGTGTGTAATTGCCGAAAGCCATGGGTTGCTCGATGCGTTTGGAATCATCGTAAGCCCACGTAATCTTTGGCGGATGCAAACGCAGGCTCCGTGACGCCAACTGAAAGGACTGTCTGACTCCTGTGAGTGAAACAGTCGCATGTATACCTTGGAATGTCGTACCAAGGTAGACTTGAGTATGAGTGGACATCGAAGACTAGGTTTGCGCGCTGATGAGCCCGATAGCGGGAACAAAGACAATGCCAAATAAAGGCTGGAGGGTCTCCCACTTATCTTTGGAGTCGCTCCCAATGTTTTGTAATGAAGCTGCCGAGGCTCCAAAAGCCTCCCCGGCAATGTGTTTATTTGCCGCTCTCCTAACCTTGCTTGGGTGCAGGGTCTTTGGGGGCCAAGAGATTTAGACGACGGCCGCAAGGGGTGACCAACGCTGTATGAAAGCAGGCGGTCGGCGTTGGATCAGAATTGGGAAGGGATGGCTGGTCTCCGGGATAAACCAAGACTTCTGGGCGACACCGTACGGCAGCCAATTGTAGATCAGAGCCAGACAGACAAGGGCGTTGTGTGGGGAGACTAACGTGGAGAGTCGAGCCTCTTCCCCTTGCGGGTCACCCAACAACACGAATTGGTCAGCGGCGTATCGGACAAGGATAACTAGAGCACCAACACGAACTCAGACCTACCGGTATCATTGCACCGGATCGATGACACGAGAAATGAACCAAGAAGCGCAGTGTCACAGTGTGTACATGCCGACCCTGCTTAGAGGACTGGGTTGCAGTGCCTCGGGAAACAGCCCATGTCGTCTCATTTTAACCCCAGTCGACAAACACGCAACAAACAACCAACAACTACTTGGGTCGGGACCACAATCAGGCTCGCTTTTGTTGTTGCGGAAATAACGTGGAAACATGAGAAACTCGTCTGAACACCGATTGACAAGGCCACATTGACGAACCTGGACCGATGTTTTAGGCCGGAAGCAAGCGATTCGCGCCGAGGCAAATTCTTCCTTGCCTCGAACTCTGCAGTCTCGCAAACCAAGGTGTTCGGTATGACAGCCATGATCCCACATTCATTCCACTACCGAGAGGCGAAAATTGGAACACATGATGGTGACAACAGACGTGTTAAATGAAATTACATTTTCTCCCAAACCCGCTCTATGAGCAACTCTATTCGTCATTGTGACAAAGAACTATAAATCGTCGATAGTCTTCTGTCACGCGCGGACTCCAAAATGTTTGACTTCGATCATGGGAGCCTAGCCCATAACCTCATCGCTGCAATGACATTTTCAGCTCAATTCCTCGTTTTATTCTGGCTACCTATATAATTAAATCCCCACCACGGCTGCTATCCTTGGGCATGAGGGATCGATGCGTAATGCGCTCGTCCATGTCAAAATCGAGGATGACCTTGGTCAGACGACGCAAATCTCGGCCAGATATTCCGATTAGCTCCAACGCCACCTTATATCTTGCATCGTCGCGAATACCTGTTCGGTTGATCGGATGCTCCTCAACTCCTTTTTGGGCCCTGGGCTTCGGGGCCTGGGGCCTCCCTTTCGTTTCGCGTTTCTGCTGGAGATTGCCTGTCAGTCCCCGAGCGACGAGATAATCCTTGACAAGAGCTGGATCAAGACGTCGTATCTTAGGGACTGTTTCCCAACTAGTTTCCTGAGCCGAGTCCGAGTATCCTACCCATTGCACTCTCAGACGCTTGCTTTGAGAGTCGTGGTCAAGAATTGCAAACACATTGAAGTGATCAGTCCCAATCGTCTCCTCGCGGGACTTCCCCAAAGCGCCCCAATACGCATATACTTTTGAGGGTGTCGCTTGTTGAACGATCACTTCGGGCACATTTCTGCGCGATTGATCCGTAGCTCGTTCTGTGATGAGGCTCACAGAATGGCCGTTGCCGGTTGACGTATGACCGATTATCCTGTCGTCATCGTCGTACTCTATGAGAATCCACTGTTATAACCTGAAAAGACTGGCGCTTGGTGTGATGATCATACCTTCATCCTTGGGTTCGGTTGGATTTGAGCTGATGGTGGCGGTTTTGACACGTCTTTTCTTTGAGATCTGCTTCGTTGTGGTGCCAATCTTGGCGGAACCCCGCCTTTTGGGCGGCGATTCTTCTCGCTTGCCCCCGCGACGAGGAAATGCGTCTGAACCGATCGCACTTCGGCGGTAACGGTAGTGCGTTTGCGCCATAATGATATTAACTAGCGTGCGGGGTTATCCAGAGAACAATCCCGCGCAAGTTTGAGCCAGCAATCTTTGAGGAAGTTTGCGAGAGTTCTAAACACAACGCGGTGCGGCACGACGCGCTACCAGCCACCGTTCTAATGCTGTGTGACGGACACTTTGGATGCCTGATGAATGTAAGCTTGACTTGATAGGCCTGAAAGACGTCACTTGCGCAAGATCCCTGTCTCGTTATTTTGTACCTAGGGCGTACACCATAACGGGGACATGCGCGCACCTCTCAATGGTGGGAATACTTGGGGAGTACCCACACTGCGGCGTACGGGGCATTCATCACGCAACATGTGCAAGGCAGACTCGCTCTCAGAAGGCTTTGGGCTAAAGTCTGACAAACATAGTCTCTTCCCTTTCTGCGAGTCACGGGAACAATTTCCTATGAAAAGACGACTTGTGGCTTGCCTTTTTGCAGTGAAGACCAGCACGCATAATTGGTCTGGGAGGGAGATGAACACCAAATCCAATGGATTTAACCGCCCGCATTAATCTTGTCAGGGTCGTCAAACGCCGCTAGTACCCTCATTCGATAGGCTTCAGGAGATTACAGGCATTGCAAAGGTCGGTGGTGAGATTTAGTACGTTTAGCTAACCGGGCAGACCACTCTCTATTGGTAGTATTAAAAATTATTCTTTCTACTACACTCTTATCCCTATTATTACTACCGCTGATGCTACTCCCGTTGTATTCCTCATCGTCGTTGTTGTCATCTTCGTCTTTGCCGTCTCCGCACTTATCACTATGCTTCTATTGGATTTGGTTTGCTCTAGCAGCTGTTTGTGCATCGGTCTCTGATCGATCGGTTTGATTGTCTTGAATCGGGACCGCAAAATCCGTCTCTTTTATTGATGAATCTCTGTTGCCGCATCGTCGTTTGCTGCAGAACGAGTAGCTTCCCAACCGAACGTCTGTACCTGGCCACAATACGTTGGTCGACTCCGCCAAATTCATACCAAGGTTTACCACCTGATGATAGGTATACGGCAGAGTGACAATCAACTCCCCAGGTTTGCAGACGACAATGCTGTACTTGATGCCCCAGCCGTCTAGTGTCTCCTGTGAGAATAGTATATTTCCATGCCGGATGAACTGCGAACACGTCTTGCGCCCATGTGAAGGTCGTCGGCCACCGCTCGTTTTACCGCCTAACGTCCTGGAAGCAGCAAACTCTTCGAGCCTCCTTGATGAACCAGGCTCAATGATCAGCCATGTCTTTGGTGAGCCCCAGCGGACCATGTTCACAGAGGGAAGCCCCGCATCTTCGATGTGCATTGGTGTACAGGTACCTCTATCTTTGGCGAAGTAAAAGTAGGGAGCCGTAATTCCAGGATAATGGCGTTTAGGCTCAAGAAGATGCTCTAGATATGGTCCACAGGTAAGGTATGTCTGCATTTGATTCGAATGCTGCACCGACTCCCAATCTCCGAGATAGTAATCGCATGGTGATGAGGGCTTCTGAGAAGCCGACGAGAAGACAGCGTTTTCATCCACGTCGTGGTCGTCGTGGAGAGGGATATTTATGCTCTGATTGAATGCTTTGGCGCTGAACAGAATCTGAATGTTTCCATCTTGGCCAAACGGGGAGTAAGTTGCACTATAACGGAAAACCATGTTCCCGTTGGAGTTTGGAGCTATTGTGATGAAGTTGTCGGAGGGTTCATGGTAGTCGACGACCTTAACCTTCGCAAAGCCTTTCAGAGTCACTGCTTGATCTCTGCACAAGGTGCCCAGGGTATCGCTTGTGCTTTCGCCAAGATCTGCGAGTCTACACGTAGGGTCATCTTGGCTAGAGCGCTCCAAAGCTTAGTGACGACACCCAGAAACAGGGAGAGACGGGGGAGAAGCTAACATTTGGAGTCGTTCATCATCGTCAGAGATTCTGCCCAGGCCAGCCATTTTTTGGACACTTCAAATGCTCGTGTGAAATTGGCAACGGTCTCAATTTGAGCTTGCGTGCGACCAGTGATTGTGCTCAGTGTCATGAATCAAGTTCGACGGGGAGCAATGGATATGAAGGGAATTGCTTCTCCTGAAGGGTGGGATTTCAGAGTTTGGGCCCCATGATGATCCAACTGTCGCCTTCCAATTTCCTGGGATTGGCTTTATGTACGTAAACATTCTCCTGGCTATCAAGGTGTCCAAACAACCGATGGCGTCAATATTGCATGTATAAAGTTCAATGGCCTGAGGAACGCAGGAGTGAACAATGGCTGAGCTGGTGGACCTGCAGGATATCGTTAGATGCAATGTCCTTCGAAGCTGGCCCGCTCTGTTACACCTGCATTCCCGCTTTTTTTACGGACTCAGCCTACAACTTTAGACTGCGGATGAGTGACGCTCTTCCAATGCCTATGGAAACAATTGGAGATGGCTAGCAATAACTTCGACAATCGGATCACGCATCCTGCCTCTATTCGCACGCGCCCAGGTCAAAAGTCCACAGAAGTAGTTTGTAACTTAAGGCATTGCCTTCTTTACTCCTGGTTCAAGTCGTTGTCTCACTTGGCGCAAGATTATTTATTGGGGCCGCCAACTAATTACGGATCCTCTTGTATACTAAGCCGCGATTTGACAATGTCTTCCCGTATTTTTGGCGTCTTGAAATGCCCGACCTTGAACCCACAAGGCCCGAAATGTCTATTTGCCCCTTCCGGTCGGTTGCGGCCTCTTGTAAAGCTCGCTCTAGGATCAAGCCAGAGAGGATTTTGATTGTTACTCCTTTTCCAATGTTGCTCATTATCGAGTAAGAAGCCCGAAGATGAAAGCTCAGGGAGACGTAGAGGTTTGGACAGGGCTGGATGTTGCTTGCACATAAGGTATGCTGCAGACAATGTTTCTATACACCCCGGTTGATGTCACCACCACTTCTCCTGGCGCACGCGACAGCGGATACTAGTTTAACTGTCCCTATTGATGTGAAGGCCTCGACCTCTTGCTCATGACGAGTATCTCCGCTGACACGCCGTTCGCATCGATATATTTGAATGGAATATCTTGTGCCGGGGAGCGGACAGTCGCTGCTCTATGAATGTGTGGAACCTCCAGCGAGGTCTGATCTGAACGCCGCGCATATCAATTCGCTTCGGCTCAAGGGTCAGTGAGTGACTCTACCCAGAACTAAATGCTGTCGACTTGAAAATTCCACGGTGAGTCGGTAAAGAATGGCTGAAACACGACCCATAGTCGATGCTGTCTTTGGTGTTTCAACAGTATTGAATTGAGACCATGGGGCGACGCAAAAGGCCCATCATCCGGATTCAGTTAAGTTCTTGGCTGTCGCCTCCAGCGGATGCAAAGTGGGTTGTCATGGGCCGGGGTATCGTTAGGGTTGAATGCGGATGAGTGGAGTTGACACCGCGAGAACGATTCTGAGAGGCTCTGATTGCGTGGCGGTGAGGCAACTCTCGCCATTGACGTACCAATAGGAACAAGTACTCACCGAACGCATCCTGCATCACGCTAATTGCGCGACAATCCATCTCGTCAGCGGCCTGGAATATCCACTTTGTTTGTTGGCATTTGGGCACACCGGCATCTGCCATTTCCCACCCAAAGAAAATGACACCTCCAGAACATAAGCTTCAGGTGCAGAACAAGAACACCACAGGGCAGAAAGTCAACATCTCCAATACAAACAGCCACGAAAACAGAGAGTCAACTCCATCCGACCATATAACCCCAAAACCGCAATCATGACGAACGTCGAAAACGGGTCCAGTCTCCACCTCAAGACCCTGAAGAAAAACGTTCCAAGCGAGTATGCCACTTCAGGCAGGGTCCGACAGTGGCTTCTCCAACACCTCGAGAACCGCAATGTCGATCTGGTCAATGGACCGGAAGCATTCGTCTGTTTGTGGAATGGCTCCGAGCTTCACTCGCTGCATCCAAACCACATATTCGGATCTCTTATCTCCCAGGGGATTGCCCCGCAGACCGCCCACCACATCGTCGGAGATATGATGGAATGTTTAGAGGTATGACGCCGTACCTCATGTTATTTCCATCTCTGAGATGGGTTTCTAATGCCTCCTCAAGGACTACCGTGCCAGGCGCGCGGCCTGTGTGGCCTCTGGCCAAGTTTGGTTTCCCGACCCAGACCCGGAGCCAGTGTCACAGCCAAAGGGGCGGCCTGAGCCGGAGGAGCGACAACTTCGTCTTGCCGAAGATTGCGAGGCTTTGCCAGAGCAGACGGAGAATTCCCAGAGTTGGTATTCTTCCCTGACAACTGCCAGGGGTGGGGTGCTTGCAGCTGGAGTTTCTCTGGCAGTGGGACTTGGGGTTATGACGTGGTATTTGGTCAATCCTCCTTCGAAACAAGAAGATAAGAAGTAGAGTTCGGAGAAGCTCTATGACCCAGACACACAAATCTGCCTTACATCAAATGCCTCTCACTTGCTTCAAGTCCGAAGACATGTGCGATTTGTCAAATGCAAAAAAACTATGTACGACTATTCGACGACCTTCATGAAATAGAACCTAAGAAAACCACGTCGCATTGCTGCAAGAATTTCATAAGTGAGGATTGGGCTTCGCATTCCGCGTCTGATAAATGATTTCTTGCAAATTATTCTGCTCCGTGACAGACTTCGCTCCATCCGGCTTTCGTAGATCAAAAGGGCTGAAGTTTTTCAATGCTATTTTGTCGAATTTGTTGCGGAACGCACCAAAATCCCAGCATTTGCCCCAGGTATTGGCATCAGGCAGTGGTATCTCCGTATGCTCATACCATTGGTATACTTGGAAGCAAATAATCAGTATCTCGCGTCTTTGATGAAACTGTGACTTACCATAAAGTCCAGGGTCTCCTGCGCAGGTGATATGGTCTAAAATCATTGCCAAGCAGTGCGCGATGTGATGTCCATGCATCGGAACTTGTTCTGTGCCGTTTGGGTAGTAGTAATCTTTGTACAATGCTTTCCGGATGTAGTCAAGACAATGAATCCTGTGGAAAACAAGTGCGTGCGCAAGGTAGGTCTGTTCGTTATCGAGGTGGTACTCTTCGGGCAGCATCACGGCCACTGAAGGATCCTTCCTCATGGAAATTATCTCTGCGGCGGTCACTGGGATGGTAGCTTCCGTCGTAATTCCCTCCCACATCTTGTCAATGTCAGGATTCGGCTGAGAGCCCCAGGTCATGTCGCCGTCGCCACCCTTGATCGTCTGTGGCTGATCAAATCGAAGAACATAAGGAATATCGATGCGGTCTAAGAGCGGAGCTGCACAATTGGAAAATTCAGAGACGTGCGTAGTATCGTGTGACAGACGTACTTACAGTAGAATGAAATATCTTTCAACGACTTGTTGATTGGCTGTTCGCGCCACAAAAACCAGAAACCAGCGGCCGTTGAAAAGAGGATAAGATGAGTGACTGTGAATATTTTGATCACTTGTTTGCTAGTCCATGTATGACTATGTCGATCGAGTGGCGCAAGTTCTATGCCATGATCTTCGCCGCATTCTTTGTCCAACGGGGCATATTGTGCTTCTGTATTTTTGATAAAACCTCGGTAGGTGTTCAAAATCATTGCAGCAGAGGTATTCTGCCGGAAAATAAGGCAAAGATTGCTTTCTGGTGCTCACAATGATGGCAAGATTCAGAATCATTCAATCTGAATGCCCCTCGGTGTCGGTCCAAAGAACAAAACAGTCTACAGGCCAAGTAGGAGGAATCGCAATTCAGCCATAACACAAACTTCTCGTATCCAGTCAAAGAGAGGTTCGTCTTGACAAGACATCTTAGATCATCTAACCTGCTAGCACAGGCTTGCCCTTCAATGATTTAACGTTGGGATCACACTCATGGCTCGTGCAAAACTCCCGAAATGCCCGAAACTCCCGAGGTCCATGAAGAATCTCATCCCCTCAGCAGTGATATTTGAAATGCACGATCCCATTTTACGGGAGTTGAACTTATTATCTGTGACAATTGGTTTCTTCGACATAAGTAATTGAAGCTTCTAGACGCCAGCATCTTATGGTCGCTTTGCGTGTACACGTGAGTGGTACTACGAAGTCATCCACTAAAACACTAAAATAAGCTCCGCAAAGGCCTCATGAGCTGGATAACATCAAGTCTACAGTTAAAGAATCAAACGCCACAAGAGGCCAACCGGCGTTGAGTTCGGGCCCGAGTTTCCTGATCGCGATGACCTTCATCAGGGACATACTACTTTGTGCACCGGACGAATTCCCTTGATTCCATACTTTGTACATGGCGAGTAAGTATTACCGAAGCAACAGGGATTCTCGTTGAATGATATCGGGATTGGACGAATACTCCAGGATCTTCATCATTAAATACTTCGACTATCACGCTCTAAGTGATGATAAGAAAGCTGAAGGAGACTATGCAATGTAGTTGAGCCTTCCAGCCCGTTACCGCAATCCAGCTCGGTAGGTAGTCACTCAGGTGATTGAAATGCTAGCAGTATTGTTGTCCCAGTGCTATTCGTTGGAAATCTAATCCCACGCCCTGTAGGCGAGTCAAGGATGCACAGAAGAAAGCTCAAAAAAGCACAGTATCGCTTTTTTGCTTGAACTTAAACTTATTGGGGATTTGAGTTTTCCAAAGTACTCTTATTCGTAAATCAAGCGCCGCCAATCACTAGGAAGGTTCGCGGCTGTTTGACCATAAAAGTGTAATCGGAAAAGCCCGATCTTCGAGAACTTAGAACAAAGATAGTCCCAGAAACCCTCAGCAACCATTCTGCCTACAAAATACATTGCTAACTAACCGAACCCCATCTTGGTTAGAGAGCTACACATAACTCCAAGCGATTGGCGCGCAAGTCTGTCTATTCGATTGAGCGCTGCGAATTCGGCATTGCGGAGCTGAGGGGCTTCGGAATGGTTTCTGCACTGGCTGTTTTCGGTAGCCGAAAACGTCAAGGGAAGGCGCTGACGAATCGGACTGTATCACTTCAATATCCGGACCGACATTGCTGGACTATAGTGACAAATCTGCAAAAGGGCGAGTTTGCTCAAGCATATGTCACCAGCTTGACCGTCAGTATTATTTCGTATGCTCAGGATAGTTACTACGAAGAGATGGCCGGCGATGGAGAATTCTAGAAGAATGAAGGCCACCGATTTGAAGGGAGCTCTCAAGATGGAAAAGGCAACATCTCGCCATGGCATCCGCGAGTGCCTAGAACATGATTCCTCTGAGCCTGGTCAACACCTGAAAGGGAATGATTTTCTCAGCAAATCAGATATATTTTGGTGGAGGGATCATGGAATTCGGAGTCTAAATTTGCGACTTCTTGCTGTTTTCATTAGCCCGTTGATGATTGGGTACGATGGAACCCTCATAGCATCACTTCTGACAATGCCTCACTGTAAGTTACGATATCCACATTACATGCACAAAATGCGCAGTGTTGATCATATTCAGGGTTCAAAGGTAGGGGAACTAGGCAGATGAACAATGAGATCAGAGGAACTGGCAGAAGTTGACATAAAGCACCCAGATCTCGGTCTTAACCCGAGAGACAGCACTCTCGTCGGGCTGATGGGCGCTGGGTACTCCTTTGGAGCCATGATTGCCTTTCCTGTCTCGAGCTGGATAGCAGACACCATGGGTAGAAAGTTGATGATCATGATTGGAGATATGATTATCATTGGAGCTGGTAAGGCTTTGACATTTTTCGTGATATCTTCATTCCGCGGGACACAAGCGACTGACATCAGTGTCACAGTACTTGGCCAAGTCTTCTGTTACAACGCCCGACTTTACGTGCTTACTCGGTTCATAGTAAGTAATCTCATGAAGATACGTCATCACAAACCTGCTTACCGTAGTACCCAGCTGGGCATAGGCTCCATGTTCGTGATCGCCAGCTGTCCCGTCCTGCTCACAGAACTGGCCCATCCGCGGCAAAGAAGCTTCTTGGTAGGCGGGTATGCATCCCTATTCTTCGTTGGATCTGTTGGTAAGTTGAAAAGATCTAGCGCCTTGACACTTTGCTCATCTCACTTAGTTGTAGCCTGGGTCTCTTTCGGGAGCCTGCACATCTCATCACAATGGAGCTGGCGCATTCCAACAATGCTACAGCTTCTCCCACCAGCCCTCCAACTACCGCTTTTATTTCTTGTCCCAGAGTCTCCGAGATGGCTTGTCTCTCGTGGCCGCCATACCGAAGCCAAAGATATTCTCGCTCACTTCCATGCGAACGGCAGAATGGATGACGAGGTGGTGACCGTTCAGTTTGCAGAAATATGTCAAGCCATTGAGCTAGACCAACGGACCCAGGAGACAACTTGGATCTCATGGTTTCGAGGGCCTGGAAATCGCCGACGGTTGCTTCTAGTTGTGTTCTCCACCATTTTTGGGTCATGGAGCGGGGGCGGCATCATCACATTTTACCTCTCCGTGGCGCTGAAACAAGTCGGCATCACCGAACCAGCACAGCAGGCCGGAATCAATGGTGGATTACAAATTTTCAATCTCTGTGTCGCCCTTGCCGCTGCAAGCCTAGTTGAAAAACTCGGCCGCCGTATCCTATTCATATCTTCGAGCGTAATTATGCTTTTAGCCATGATCGGGTTTACTGTGGCCACGGAACAGTTTACCAGAGAAAGACAGTCAGCGGCAAGTAAAGCTCTCGTCGCGATGGTGTTTTTGTTCCAATTTGGGTCGGATGTTGGATACACACCTCTCACTCCGATGTACACTGCGGAGATATGCCCCTATCATCTGCGAGCGAAAGCCATGGCGTTGCATTACTTTCTTATGTATGCCTTTAGTGCCGCTGGGCAATATGCCAACCCGGTGGCCCTGCAAAACCTGGGTTGGAGGTACTATCTAGTCTACATTGCGATTCTGGTATTTGAAGTCGGGTTTACTTACTTCATGTTCCCTGAGACGAAGGGGCAAACTATCGAAGAGGTTTCTAGCATATTTGAGAGGTAGATTAGTTCGGCGACACAACAATGTTAAGAAGTCACAAACGGGAGCATCAACTATACATAGTTTCGCAGCTGGGTGTTGTGTGATACAAATTACAGCCTGGGAGTGACGATGAGTGCGGTGTAGAGGTGCGCATCGGCAGCTTGCTCATATCACGTGTCATGCGTCCAGATGAGACGAACATCAGAGCCAATGAAGTCGTTGTATAGGTTCGTAGAGGCTGATGCGCCATATGGACTTGAAGTTTCCTTTGCAAATTCATCATTGATCTCTGATCTGAGCTTTTAACCGCCACCTATGCGTGCCATCAGGGGTCTGTGCCAGGGTATTCAGACAAGGTTTATCGAAAAAGGATTAATGTCGTTTGGCAGGGAGCATCATGGTTGGCCTGTCAATCCTGGGTCTACTGCATCAGAGTGTTTGGATGATTTCATCGCATTGGTTGTCTTGCAGATGTTCCGCGCTTTCTGAATCCGATGTTTGGTGCCAACTCAGAACCTCTGGTGAATTTCTGGTCCTCGGCACAGAACTCATTGCGTTCCCGCCCCTAGGACGCCTCACAAGATATGCCGGCTGTGATTGCCCCTCCGCCGCCGTGAGCGATTCATCACTTATTCATCTCGGAAATTGGAACCGGTGCTCGCCTTCACCAACGGTAATCTTGAATAGAGCTCTCAAGTTTGGGTCCTTGAGCACACGACAAGCCTCCTTGTGCCCCTTTTGATTCCATCCAAGGGTCTGGCAATCCTGTGTCCGATGGTGTCAATCCCGGCGACTTACGCAAGAAGAAGACATGCACGCTTACCTTATTGCAGTAGTAGTACAGTCCGCATCGGCCGCATTTGACGACACTTGGATCCTCCTTTCCACAGGAATGGCACTTCTTGAGTGTGCCAAGGGGTCCAGTATATGCGCAAAGATCCAAATTGATGCGGAATAGTTCGGCCAGCTTGACGGGGAAGACCTGCACGGTATTAGTAATTCATAAGATCGACCAAAGCAAAAACTGCAGAGTAGACTCACGCGACAGGTACTGACGTCCTCGCCGCGAATGCCTTGTGTTCCGTCGAGGAAGTAATGCTGGTGGGGATAGAGTAGGGCAATGGTGTGGCCAACCTTCAGCTTGCTTGTATCCAAGACCTCAGTGGCATCGTTGTCCGGGTAGAAAGCGATGACGAGACTCTCACCCTCGCGGTCGCGGGCAACGAGGCGGATGCGAAGCATAAGGGAGACATCGGTGATTTCAGCGAGCAGACACCAGCGGTCGCCGGGTTCGTCGTAGAAGGGAGGACCGGCGACGTCCTGGTCCGAGTCGAGCTTCTTGAACTCGGGGAAGCGCCATGTGTCTGCAAAGCTAGTCAGCCGTTCCTCGGTCTGCGGAGGGGTCGTGACGTCGGACATTTGTGGTGTGGTGATGATGCGTCCACGTCGTGTTGTTATTATTCTTGTTGTGACTGAAATGTCGTTGCAATGGATGTGCGTGGTTGAGGGGGTTGTGGGGGTTGCAGCTGTGAGACATGAAGGCCCGGAAACGGGAGAGACGCAGGTACCGGAAGCTTGGAGAAGGGGTTTGCCTGTGGTTTGAACTCATCGATTGGCTCATAGTTCCTGATCAATGGTCTGTGCTCTCCACTGAAGTACCTACGTAAAGAAAGATATGCATGTCTGGATTTCATGGGCTGATACCAACACCTAAGAGGCGGAGGTGACAAGAGCAGAAACGAGTCTCGGTTTCTAAGAAAAAGGGAAGCGGCGGTGATACCGGCAACAACAAGCACGACAGTGATGGCGACGGTGGGCAGCACTTGAACATTTTCATGCCCAGCCTACTTCGAAACCCGCGGGAGACGATCAACCTTGTTTGCAACAAGCTCGCCGGCTGGGATGCTCTGGACCTCACTTGCGCCAAGTCCCTCTTCGCTAGTGAGGTCTCGTCGTGTTAGATCACGACCTCCTACACAGGGCTTGCAGGCACGGAGACATCAACTTGGCACGCTCCGCAATATGTTGGGAGATTGCTTATTGAGGGCCAGCCGAGCAACACCGGCGAAGGGAGATAGATATTACGGCTCCTGCTGCAGCATGGACTTGAACCGAAGGAAACATATCTTCCGAAGAGACCACCTAATCTATGTGTATCCACGATCATATTTTCTACGAACTTGGCCACTCCTATTGAAGACGACGATAGTAGCGACGACGACAACGACGACGATAATACCAACGAAGATAACGACGAGGGCAAGGTAGAGTATACATCCACATAAGAAAGGGTCGCTCTAGTACAGAAAGAACAAGCTGTCTCGCATTGCAAAGCATCGCCCGATGTAGAGCTTCCCCCCGGAATGGAATGCCGTACCTTTATACCATCACTGCTCGTCATTGGACGCATTACCACAGGGTTGAATTTACCATGCGTTTGAGAAACAACCCGAGGCAATTAAAGCAGTAGGTGCCGCTTGATCTGAAATTTACAGCTTCTGTGGCAGGGATCAGTTGACCGGCCCCACTTCAGACTTGATTCTTCCAATGCTCCAGGGGATAGTCATATCAGTTGTTAGAGGAAACCGAAACTTTATTTGATCAAGAAAGTCAGCAAGATGTTGAATCTTACAGACTATGAACTAAATATCATATTCCAATCCAAATCTGATTTTTTTTCCATACTGTGTACCACGAATTACCAGTTGGTAATAAACGTAGGGACATCCTCACAATCGGTAGAGGTGTTACCCCTCTTATTAATAATTGCATTCTCAGGAGCAGCAGCAGCAAACTCGCAACGCTTGATACGCTTGAGCTGTATGTAAATTGAACGATCAGTAGGGGAACATCGTTTTTTCTGCGGTGTATAGGTGGGACGACTTACCCTCACGACTTCGCCGTCGCCGACATGAGCAAGGTCATCAAGAGATCGGACAACAATCCCATTACCCTTGGAAGCAAAGTAAGAAACTATGCCAGAAGGCTCTCTCTCCACTCAGGCAGAGAGAGTTGAAGATTCGCTTACAGATTTGGGAGCGCCAGCAGCCAAGACAGCGAGGCTGAGGATGATAATGGCTGACTGCATGATGACGGATATGATCTCTTGATCCTGGTTTATTTGATAGTAAAGCTCAAGTGGTATAGAATGTGCGGAGATGGACTGATGATACAAACCGAAGAAAAATGCTGATGCTGATGGTGAAGATATATACTTTATATGCTTCTTGAACGATTAGTGACAGCTTCTCATAACGACTCCTAAACCTTTCATGTGCCGAAATGGCTGCTGACCTCGGTATTGAAAACAACATGTGATGTTGATGAGGCATTGCCGTTCGCTAGCTTCGGCAATTTGAAGAAGTCTATTGAACGACAAACGAGTCTCAAAGTTGATCGAGACAAGAGCAACGGATACTTTGGGAGCAAAGAGAGAAAGTCTGTTTTCTGAGGGGGTTGGAATTTTGCTATGATCGATGGAATTGCCTTTGATTACATGGTGCCATTGCTGGGGTGTGGCCCATTTCAGCCCCTCAACCCATCTGTTTTGGTCAATATCATGGAGGTAAGATCGTTTCATAGTGAGGGGGCATCGAACTGAAGGTGGGCTGATTCGACGGGAAATAGTGTCCTTCGATATTGTTTGAAGACACTGGACATACTTGACATAACCCTAAGTTCTAACTCAATAATGCTGTCAGAGCCTAGAAATTTACAGCGGGGGACGGAGTACTGCACTTGTTCTTTCACACTTAAAGAAAGCTTTCACGATAACCTTCAGTATGCAGAAAAAAGCTGAACTCTGGATATATGTCAAGCGATCCCTAACCGGCCGAGATTATATACATAACTACCTAAGCAACGAGACTCAGACATATCCTACGAGGCTACCATTTCCGCGTGAACAAAGTTAGATCAAGAGTCAGCCCCAGTAAAGTCAAGAAACTGATTCATATATGTGTTTGCTTGGGGTTTAATGATTATCAGCCCACATGAGCAGGAGTTCCCTGGAATATTGAAGTGACTTCATGCGTTTGAGGATGTTCTTTTGCCATCCATGTTATTGTGGACACGAATGATCGTTTGCTTGGAATCACTCGGAAATACTAAGCTACGAAGCTGGGAAAAACCTTTCCTCAATAGGTATGAACTTGTTCCTAGAGTTCATAGTGGAATACATAATGATCCTTGGAGAAAAGGTTGCCAGCCGCCAGATAGCAACTTGGCTTTTCGTTTCTTCCCGGAGCTACCCGTGGACGGCGACTAACTCGTAGTCTGGTCAATGTGATCATCATAAACTGTTTTCTAGAACGGTATAGTCTGGTGGTTTAGGGTTTTCGGCAATTTGGCCCCTCCTGGCTAAATTTCATCTGGAATGACGGGTGGAGTAGCCTTCAAAGCCGGTGGCAAAACCCCTCATGTGCACACCCATTTTTGGATATGTCTATGTGCCGACGTTATTTGCCTGTCATGTTGTTCGTCCCGGCATGTATTCATAATAAAGATGGCTGCAGTCTTGCAGAATCGTCATTCTCAAGCCCAAATGGCGCAGAAGATAGTAGATTACACGACGTACGACCTTTCTTATGAATCTTGATTCTTGAACACCTGAATTCCAATGGCTACTTTGAAAGGTTCTTCGACCGAGTGGCTCGTTCCTTGCGATTCCGAAAACAGTACCGAGTCTTGTCCACGTCGACCCAACTTCCGTAGGACGGCATGTAAGCAGCTCAGTATTGTATTGATCGTGTGCTGGTGGTTCTTGGGGACTATCGGTGTCAGTTACACCTATGCCCAGTACCGGATCACCCGAGCCAAGCATTTATGTGGGCAGCTTCTCTATAGTAAGTTAGATTTGCTGTTGTTTGATGGGAGAGATGATGTGAATGGGGTTTTTCCCTTTGCCTAACGTCATATCAGGTCCAGCACAAGACGTAATTGAATATCAATTGCAGACCTTTACCCAAGGGTTTGGTGACGGTGTCACTGAATATTGGGGAGCCCCGTCAAAAGAGATGGACCAGCGTTGGGCTGAGCTATGGCACTGTGAGTGGAATGTGTTCTTCGACTCTCAAAGAAATTTGGCTGATTCTCTCGAAAGTCAGCGTAGGAGAAGCCATTACGCGGGATGAAGCGCAGCGTCTTTCTAACACAACCTCCACTCTTGGTCCCAGACATCCAGGTCTTTACTGGATAAAGTTGGACGTATTCCATCAGCTGCACTGCCTCGTAAGTCTACCAAAGTCTCACACTAGGGTGCAAGCTTACAAGGCTAACCTCCGACCCCTTTTCTACGTAGAATGCTCTCCGTATGTCAGTATGGCCGGAGTACTATTCCGATCCTTACTATGCCGCCATCCTCGAGAAGGACCATTTAGCCCATTGCATCGACTCCATTCGGCAGTCGATCATGTGTCATTCAGACATCACCCCCTTGGTTCTTCAATGGGATGACAACTTGCAAAAGAGTCGGCACCGGGCTAATTTGCCACACAGCTGTCGAAACTTTGACAAGATTCGGGAATGGGCGGTCAAGAGGGCCATTGCGCAGATGACGTACGACGGAGATTGGACGGACCCTGATCTGCAAGTGGATGGCATGAGAATCCAAGAACCATAGGCTTGGCAGACTACGTTAGAACATGAATCATGGGGTGAGAGCGCTGAGAAAACTCTGGCGAATTTAGGGGTCTAGCAATTAGTCAAGGTTGTCCGGTCGAGGGCATGGCAGCTCCAAGTGCCACGTGCTAACGCAGAATGAAAGTCCCGCTTATTCCAATGAGTCTAATCCGTTTTCCTCCGTTTTCCTCCGTTTTCCTCGAAACAGTACCCTTGCAATGGTGTTGATGAGACAATAGCCTTCAATGCTTACGCGCTGGTCAGACTGGGCTTGCGGCTATTGCAGCAATTGAAGTCATAAACCGCGGTAGTTTCGGCCGCAATAACAGCTTTTAAGTTGACACTTCATTGCCGTCAAAGTTGTGATCTAAGCCAAGGCTGAACAGTTCAGACGGTAGTGCAAAGTCACCTAATTGAGCATGGGGGTGTGCAGGAAGCTTTTGATCCGAATGTCGTTAATGGGTATCTAGGGTCCAGGAACAAGCATGGCAAGGTCCAGCTCTGATCTCTGCTGAGTGCGGGGCAAGAAGCCAGCTGCTGGTGATACGGCTCGCCAAACTGCGTCTACACCTTACCTTCATTCAGGAAGCTAAAAGCAGACGTGACGTCCAATGGGGTCAATTATGATGGAATGTTAGACTCATGGTTGCGCAGAACGCAGAACAAGTGCGAACCAAGGACTACGTCACGGCTGAAGGACCCGCCTGTGAAGCTGTCCAAGAAGTTTTAGACTGATGTTAAAAGGGCAGCCATTAAGGACGCGTGGCAGCTTTGAAGTAAATCTGTGTCTAGCGACTGGTCTATTATGAGCTAGCGAGTAAATACCGCCTCAATCAAATTACCCGATCACAAGCATTGTGCACCTGATGACGGCGAATTCACTACCCAAAGCATTAAACAAAATATGTGCCGTGATCCGCGAGTCGGCGCGATTGGAGGATTTATGTGATGCATACTTTGAAATGAGATAACCTTGAACATGGAAGCCCCACTGGTTCCCATCGGTTTCGCAACTCGTGCGCTCATCTGAGTTCCGTCGCTGTTTCTAGGCAGAGACGCGCGTCGCCCAGCGGAGCCGCACGGCGTTTAAATTAACTTCTCAGCTTCGCTAAAGAAGCACACCCCTTTTGCCCGAATATGTCCCTATACCTAGGGTGGGACAGCAGCCGCTAAACCTTTTCCTCTTATCACAGAGCGACATTGTCAGCCTCTTCAAATCGAAACTGGTGCCGCAAAATTGTATGAGACGCAAATCAATGGAAGAGAGAAAGGGCTTGACTTGAAGTAGTTGTAGTTGATTGTCAAATGCGTCGATCAAGAAACCTGAGCCAAGTCTCGCACCCCGCATCTGGCCTCATAGTCGGACCACCCATCACGACGATATCCGCTCTGATCTACCTAATTATCTACCGGGCCGTCATAGTTGTACAGTTCGGCCAACGAAACCTGGTCGTTCATCCAACAGCACCCACTGCCTCCCATTGATTCAGTAAGGTTCATCGACCGTCCGAACGTCTCCACATGGGACACTTTCCCATTTCCAAAATCCATCCGCACCTGGTTCACCGTGCGGCGGGTCTGATCCAATGAGAAAAAGTTGACCGGAACAATCTTCACACCCGCATGGGCTGTGGTGGTAAGAGTATTGGGAAGATCGCCAGAGTGCGGTAGATGATACATGCCCAAGTTGAACCATACGACGAGGTCTGTCTGATTGAGGTCCTCACCATCGAAGAACCGGTCGAAGTCGATTGGGGGATTGAAGAGGTCATGGGCGTTGAAAGGGTACGCTGATCTTGGCTCCGTGTCATGCTGGGCTGTGATATGCACATCATGCGAGCTCCAGCCAGCTGTTCGGCCAAGTGACGTACTGTTCACGGCCGTAAGCCGGGAGTGAAGTGCCGCTGCTGGCTGCCCCGGGACGAGCTGGTAGCCGCGCATTTCACCATACTCGTTAACAGCGTCTTGGTTAACAATCACCAATTGCTTCTGAGCCGTGCTGTCATCCCAATTCAAGCGGCTTTCATCCTCATTGATGATGAATGACCGCTGGAGCTGCATCGTGCTCCGCGTTTTCCCGTTGGACCAGGGATATACTTGCTTGACCGGGACGTTCCGCACAATTCGAACCGTATTTCGAGTCCCTACGATATCAAAGTCTGCTTTGAAGTTGATGACATGTTCGTGCATGGAACCTGACAGATGATCGTGAATGTTATATCCGTAGTCCTGGTTGTGAGCTCGATGGGCTGCGATGATGTATCCTGAAGCCTCCGTTTCCACCCCAATGGATCCGTCCATGTAGAATTTGTAGCTGATAACATAGTCATAATCGGCTATGGTGCTGACCGTTCTAACAGTTAGATAAACGTTGTTCGTGATAGACAAGTAAGTGAAGGCCGTATGTCGCTGGATTGGTGAGTCCGCCATGTACTCAAAGATGCAGATGGAATTGCGTCGGCCGTTGGTTCCACCTCCGGAATGGCTTCGCGTGTCCATGAATGTTGCGTATGAAGGACAGTCATAGCCAGGTACCAGACGCAGTGCATATCGACCAATGCCAACATGCGAGTCATGAGAAACATGGCCTGATTCGTATGGGCCGGATCCTGAAAGTATGGTCAGGCAGTGAAAGGGAAAGGGAACAACTGATATCAGAATGATTTCACTCTGGTTTGACTCACCTGCGTAGTGTACTAGGATCTCCTGCAAGCCCAGCTCATACAACACCCGTTCACCTCGGTACCGAATGTCGTACAGCGACATACCAGTATCATGCGAGAATCCGATGTAAAAGCTGAAGTCCATCCACTCCACATACTGCTGTTCATTGTCCACCGAGAAACGTGTCTGCCCATTAGGATGCAGCATATTGGGCGGTTGCAATAGGTCGTGCCGTAATGGTGGCCCTTGACGATCCGTTCGAGCCCAGTCACCTTCCACATTTGGCTCCAACCGTTGAAAATTTGGGCTTTGGTATGCAGCTCGAAATGCGTTGGTGTCAGCGTAGAAAATGTCGTTGTAGTACCATCCCATGACGCGCCACTTGCTCGAATCACGCCCAGTCACGTCGGTCTTGAGGAATAGGCCCAGAGGGAGGAGCGTCTGGGCATCAAATTGATCCGATGGCTTTCTTTTGAACTCGTCCCATCGAACTATGACTCCGTCGGTATCTTCCTGGTAAGGAGTCGTGAGTCCAACAAGGGCCAGCGAGTCATTATCCTGACCAAGGGCGACGCCTCCGCAAAGCTCCTGAGTAATATCTGCAACAGAAGCAGACACCTTGTACAGGAACTCCTTTTCCAAGGCACCATGAGCATCCGGGTCAAGCCAACGGATCATGCCATCTGTTTTGCGGGTTAAGAGGTATTGGAGAGGCTGCACAGTCGTTTGGGCACTTATAGGCAAGGGACCAACGACAAGCTCTTGCCAGTAGGCTTCTGCAGTTGCTCGGCGAGTGGTGACAACACGTGCGTATCTCTGAGGAGGACTTTTTTTGGAATTGCTGTCCAAGTACGGAAGAACAGCCGTTTTGTTGGGAATGTTGAGCTCAGCAAAGAGACTGTCATTACTTTCGTCAAATACATGTTCAAGTGATTTTCCCTTAGTGTCTTACATTGTATTAGACCATGGTCCTGCTGACCGAGGGTCGGTCAGATTGAGGTCTCGCTGGCCGAGAAGCCACTGAGTCACGTTGTGGACTTCTTCTTCGCTGAGGTCACGCCAAACGTTCGTTTTTGGTGCGCGCACTGCATCTGTCGTACGTTTTGGATCGAGGAGGGGACCGTCGATTCGATGGCTGAGCTGGCCTCGACCGTCTGGCGGCGATACAGAATTCGCAGTCGTGCCAAACAGGAAACTCATCGCTGAGGCGAGCACAATTGAGTATGTGAACATCATCATGGATTTGGTTTCAGTCTTTGTGTATACTATTTGATGCACGTAAAAATTGCCAGAGCAGAGTCGGGTTGTTCAGAAGTAGTCGTCCAACGCCCCAATGGGTTAAGGTTGAACGACAGTTTTCTGAAATGCTGGACACCCTTGGGTTCGGGGTGGGGTTCTGAGGAAGAAGCATGTCCAAGTGCCACAGGAACGCATGGTCAAAGTCAATTGAAGAAACTAACAGGCATCGTGTAGTCGGCCAGGAACAAGGGGGTTGAACCATAAGATTCTCACATAAGATTCTTACCTGCACAGCGCTAATGTGTACTATACTTTAATACCGAGAAGATCGATATGGTACTTCAAATACATATGTTTGAGTCAAGGCGGAATGATAATCATGGCTCAGACACTCTTTACTGGATGCTTTCATGCTTCCTCGATCCATGCGGACGAAGCTTGAATTCAAGATCTAAACGTCCTCGACAGCCGGTAAATCCACAACCGATCAATTTCAAGGTTTCTGAGGGGCTTTTATTGCCGAAATACCCTGGAACCTTGGCTCTGAGTGGCAGACAAACCAAGACTATCAATCCATCGTTTCATATGAGTTCGTTGCTCCTCCCAAACTTCCATCAATAGACTTTCTGCATAGTGGTATTAGCAAGAAATGCAAAGGGAAGATCGCCCTGGAAATGAGGAGGACAACATTTTGGTCTTCAAATCAGGAAAAGGTCTTCTAGATGTTCTCATGAGAAAGTTTATCGAAAGAGACTTCGATCCAGAGAAGGGATAATTTTTGATCCGGTCCCATTGTAGACGGTGAATATGCGGGTGACGTTCCGTCATAGACGACAATCACTCGTATGACAGCCCAAGTTCATTTTGCGATGCAAATCGTAAAAGGCTCTGATAACTTGCAATTATTTTAGATTTTATAGAGTCAGTTAGCGAGAGCTTTGTTGGTGATGATCTTGGGTCGGAATAGAATGTAGTTCGATGGAGAGGGAGTTGAACGGATAAGCAATATGTTTGACGGGGAACTAAAGCAGATGGTGAGAGATGGAGGAGGATATATAGTAGAGTTATCAACGGCAGCTGGCGTTAGACGGAGAAGATGGTACGAAAGCTGCGATAACAGCTATAGAATCGATACTAGAAGGTCACCCAAAGGGAATACAACGAAGGGAAGAGTTATAAACGTAGGTAGTTGAATGAGAAGGCGCCTTCCACGTCATGGCTTTGCTATATTTCTACCGCCTACGCATCACTGCCGCTCTCCACTTTCGATTTTTCTACTTATAATAACATCAAATGAATATCTAACATTCTATATCTTCCTATCGAATAAAGATACTTTACCAAGGCCCAACCCTCGAGGCGGCTAATTAAGCACACTTCGCTTTCCTCTGTCTTCTTTCCATCAGACTCGGCTCCCGATTCATTGCACATTCCGACGCAGAACATTTGGCCTTGCTACAAATGCGCTGAGATTCCCATAGAACACGAAGCAATTGGAATACCATGCTCACTGAGTAGCTTCACTCAGTTCAGTAGTAACCTTTACCTGCGCCGTTTCATGCCTGTGAACGACCCCTGATCATCATTTTTGAAAGATGATACCGAAGAAACACGCTTGAGCGCGCCCTTCTCATGTTGGAAATCTCTAGCTACCGCCGCGGCTACCTCTTCACTCACAACGACCTGATAAGTTGGTCCGGCCGGATTGCCCAGAGTAGCGCTACCTTCGCCTTGTCCATGAATGGAAACAACACGCAGGAATCCCACCACAGAAGTCATGAGCTTATTGCGACGTATGCGACGCGTCTGCTCATTATTCCAATTCGACTTGTTTCTGAGTCAGCAAACAGATGTATGAGCAAAGGGAGTAGAACTAACGTTGTGCTCAGCCTCGACATAGATCTCAAGCTTGCTCGTACCGCCAATGGAGACAAATTCAACATCTACATCCCCACGAAAGTCCCGACGATTCTCAGGAGCACCGATCTCGTCCCGCATCCGCCTTCCCAAATTCTCAATGTCATCTAAGCTGTTGTCGTCTGCAATTTGCACTGTAATGCGCTCTCGTAGACCCACAAGGTGCGCCTCCAGGCGGTAAACTGCGAAGAAAACTTAGAAGGGAAGAAAGATGACGAAGCGTTGGACGAGGACCATGGCGGCGACAGCCATGGAAGCCAACATGACCTTCTGTAAGATCGATATCCAGTTGGGAGTAGGCTTATCAGAGTCAAATGCTATGCATACAGGTACGACGGTGCCATAGGCATCGATGGTCCAGAACACCAGCGAGATGGAAGTCTCCATACCTCGGAGGACGGTGTGATATTTCCGGGTGCCGGAATTGACAATGCCGCAGAGAAAGACGTGCACAGTTGGCATGAGCATTGCGATGAGTTTGGAAATCCACAGATTTCCCTAGACGACTTCGAGCCAGACGGAGAGCCCCAGAAACCGAACCCTCGCTGGTCCACTATCTGCGTAGATAATGGCTAGAAGGGCAACGGTAACGCCAAGGAGAGCGGCAACTGGGATGAAGTGTCGCGCCCATCAAAGCAGAGCTTCGAAGCTCCATATTATCTCGTACATGCACCCTAGACTTACGCGTGTTCCGGAATTGCCATCCAAGCCCATAATTTCTGTTTCGTTGACGCTGAAGCTGCTGCTTGGCACTCGTCCTGAACGAGTATTACTATTGATGTTCTGCGTGATGGCGCAGATATCGAAGCCACTCTTACGAAAGGGTTTCCCTCGGAGTGTGCTTCAATCCGTGTCCCGAGTGGGTATTCACAGAGGTCAAGTTGTCAAAATCTGTGCGCTTCCCTACATCGATCTGCTGAAGATTGCCCACTACTACATATTAGGTATCAGGTACCTTTTCGTTGACAGTCTAATACTCTTCTGCAGATGATTCAACCAGGGTATGAGCCGTTCTCGTTCTAGCTGGTTTATTCCAACTCAGATTCAGGTGTGGTTTGAGCTAGCACATGGTACAGCCCAGCTGAACCCGACGTGGCGATCTGGCTACTCTGCTCTTGAGACTTAATCCCAATATCAGAGAGTATTTAAAAAATTCAAAAAACATAGATGATGCTGAGCTGAAGGCCACAGCGCTTGATCTGAGGTTGAGGTTGCAAATTAGCGAGAATGGGCCGCGATTTAGGAGGTGAAACGGTCAGTTGATTTCGGATGTCAATATGTCTTGAGTCATAGTATCACCATTACTTTGACTGGATAGCACATAACGCATCTTCCAACCATTCCGTTAAAAATGGACAGGCGTTGAGCCGGCTGCCGCTCCTGTGGCCTGCCAGTAGGCGCCAGAATATACGTATCAAGGTTTCCACCGTTCGTCAATAGACGAGGTCCACAAAACCATGTACCAGCTTTTTAACAATTGACCTTGATTTTATGACAAAAAGGCTATTTAAGCTCCGGCTTCATGAAAGATTTGCATGCGAATTTGCTTATACCCATTAACCCTTCAAATTTTCTCTCCCGTTTTCTCTTCCATTTTGCTTTCCATTTCAATAAATACAAATGGCGAAGCGCTGTACAGAAACGACTGAGACGCAAAAGAATCCATTCAGGCTGCCTTCTGTGCCAGTCGAGGTCCTCTGTATGATTGCCGACGCGCTGCCCATATCATCACGGATAGCCCTTGCCCTGGTCTCAAGATGGTTCCTCTCGGCTTTGTGTCCGACCCGTCGGCTTTTGAAACAAAAGCAGGATGATTTACTCGCCACTCTTGTCCTACTTGAAAGAGACGCGTCGGACTGGTTCTTATGCTTCGGATGCACACGGCTTCGGCCCCTGAGGAGTTCTCATGATAGTCGCATGGCAATACAGCTTCATCCTGGCTGTGACCCTGTGTTCCGGATCGTTCGGGAGTTCAACAATCCGCCCATACCAAAGCGACGGCCCGGTGGCCGCCGCAGACCAGGAAAATTCCAGCTTTGGATAGAAGACATAAGCCTTGTGACTTGTAGACCAGGGACTTTGGCAGTGAGGCGCAGCACTCCTGAGATCAGCTTTTCTGAAGGGCGCCTGATCATGAACCGGCATTTCCTTGGGCCAAAGTTCGGGTTGCCCTTACAGTACTTGGAGAATGCGTTTGAATTTGACAGATTCATTTCTCTGGACGACGAAAAGACACCAACAACGCATTTCCCACTAGATTGTTGGCGCAGTACAGGGTACAACTTGCTGCCGTTGTGCCCGTCGAGTTCGCAAGCCGCCACACGGTGGGTTTTCAAGCATCAAACATCCGCAAGAATAATCGACAACGAGCTCTTCATTTACCGTCATCACCACATTAGGGGTCCACCTTGCTCCCAAGTCGACTTCGTCAAAACTGTCGACAGCTTAGAGTTACCCGTGTGTCGACACATTCTCGGCTCGAGTAGAATGCCGACTTTGCGTATCTGGGTACCTGGCGAATCCTGTATCCCTGAACTGCTAGGCTTGAGGGTATCCTTTGCGGAGCCTGACTTCGATATTTTCCCTGACAACGCAGTTGGATCTTGCACTTTTTGCTTCACCGACTATGATATCGACATTGAAAGGGGCGGAATCCGAACGGAATGGAGCTTAAAGTTGACCACCTATCATAAGCTCGGAGACTTTCGTAGTCCCAAAGACCTGGTCTGGAATCGCCTAGTGAAACCTCTTACATTATACCTTCCTCCAGGGAGCTATAGAAACTCTCCAGTCGGTGGAGTGCGCAACGAGTGGCTTTCTGGCCAATCAACCCCTCGAACAACGGGAAAGTCTCCTGGACATCCAGACCTCCAGCCTCAACCGAACTGGATTCTTTCTTTTTATGAGATGGTAAGAGAAAAGTATTCCCGGTTTAACGGTCCTAGCTCTGTGTTGCGGGATCTGTATCGCAAGGCTTTTATAAGGTGTTGCGAGGGACAAGAATCTTTTGACAGGCCACTCTCAGTCGAATATTATGGAAATCAATGGGGGGGGGGGGGGGGGGGAGAAATCTTGAACACATGAATCAGACCTTCTTCCCCTGGTCAAACCGAAGTATTTCTATTCCATCTGAAAAAAGTATGATGAGGCGCGATCGTTGCCGTCGAGTGGCGCATTTGCCAACAATCATGTATTTGGATGTTCAACAGTTCGTGTGGCTTGTCGCCCCAAAGTCGTCGACATGTGCCAGGGAGAACAGTTCGACTATTGATCCCTAGAAAAGTATTGCAAAGACCTGTCAATATTGACATACAATGGACCAACCTTTTACAAGCAAGACCAACCTCACCCGCAACACCCCCAAACCAGTTCTTTTCGAGCACAACAGCACTGCTACATTATTCCAAGTGCCATATTCATCCTGCGACAAAACTCGACATACTGTTCCCAGTTTGTGAGGTCGGAAGTCCCGGGCGGCATTGTCGGGCCAACAAATCTCCCAACTCCGTCCCCCTCAAGTGTTTTCCCGATCTCCCAATACCTTCCGCCATCGACGAAGATTACTTCCCCGTTTCGGGCTTTATCTGTCATCAGAAGCCCAACTGACTGCGCGACCTCTTCAGGAGTGCTCAGGCCAAAGCCTGTGGGAGCAACTATTTCTTCAGTGACCAGACCGGACTTTGTCCAGTTTGGAGCAATGCAGTTGATCCTAATGGGAACCGGCAACTTGGAGGTATGCGGAAGCAACCCTCGCATGAAGCCTAACACAGCGTGCTTTGATGTCGCTAAAATATGCGGTTAGAACTGTGTCAAATCATTGGAAAGCTTGAGCATAGCTGGTTCGTATCGGCAAATGCTCTCATCCCGGAAACAATCATTCGAAAAGGGGCAAAGCTTTCAAAGAATGTATGGAGAATTGTTTTAACATACTGTAATCCACTGCTCCGAATCTCGTCCAAGACGACACAGATGCTGTAATGACAATGCTGCCCTGAATCTCACGAGCCCGCATGTGATGCACGGCCAGCTTAACCGTAGAAATTACGCCATACAGATTTGTCTCGAGACATGACAAATCCGGTTCTTTCAATTGGCCGTCGGTAGGATCGATCTCATCATCTATGAATCGCGTGCGAGGATTTACGCCTGAAAGCTCCAAGATTCGTAGGCTCATCATTAGCCGCGAACCAAAAGCTCCCCAGGACATGTTTGGATTATTACCGGCATTTGCAAAAACTGCATCAAGCTGCCCTTCCCGCTCCACTACTCGTGAAAACACACTTCGAAGGGCTTTCCAGTCACAGACATTGCATTTTTCGAACGTGAATGTAGGCGATTGTGAAGTAAAATCTTCAGAGGCGGGTGGGGCAGTCAGATCGACACTTGTCACACGAGCACCGATGGATAGCAGAAGCTTGACGACCCCTAGTCCGATGCCGGAGGAGCCTCCTGCCGAAGAAAGTCAGTATTTTGTCGACATATATAATCATTACTCGGCTATTGATGTGATGTGACTGCAAAGGGTCCTACGTCAAAACCGAGGATAAGGAGTTTATGCGTTGTGTTTAAGCCAGAACAAGACTAACCAACGCAGACGCAAACTGGGAAGCGGCTTGAAAAAGGTCACAATACCTGTGATCAATATGACTTTGTCCTTGAGCTTGACAAAATCTTTGCTGTTGATCTCGAGGGTGGACATGGCGAATGCTTACGACCGACTCACTACTATGAATTGGATGATCAGTTGATCTTTTGCAGATGAGTTTTGCTCGTTCTCATAAACAATGTGGCTGGAACGTATCATCCCACCAGATGCAGTGAATGATGCAAGCAGCCATTCGGCAAAATATAGCCAGTGAAGCTCGGTTAACTGCTGCCGCGGCTTGCTCGCACAGGAGGCACCTCAGGCTGCTAAAATGATGCAATAATTGACTAAGAGAATGGTTACAAGGTCGGTGGTTTCATGGGGAGGCATAGACCAGGCCTAATACCCCGCACCCGGTCGTGCCGGTGCCTCTTCTTCAAACCTCGCATGTTGGAAAATGCGGGGTATAGACATCCAAGCTCTACGGTGCGCAGCTTTTCAGATGGACTGGGACTTCTCTGAGCCATAGGTTATTCCATCAGAAGATTCCAGGTTGCTTGGAGAATTCGTGTCTCAATTTCAGTCCTGGGGCATCTGCTCTCACTACAAATATTATTAGGCTATCGATTGAAAAAGAAACCAAGGTTGCGCAAACTGCAGGGATATTGAGTTACTTGCAGTGACTGGCTACTGTGCCGCAGTGAGAATACGAACGCCCACGGTTTGTACCTTCAATCTCGTCGTGAAATCGTGGACATATTAAATGTTTGCAAGCGCTCCCCAGTGGCCATCTTCGTCATGCAGACATGTACTTGTTCGTACGTATCGATTATTCTCTGATACTTCCAGCTATTTTGGCATTTCGCCGTAGTTGAGAGCGACATGTGAAGATTGTTCCAGAGTCTTCATCTCGTTCATCTAGGAGTGGGGAAAATCTTTCTGAAGCCAGATTGCATCGCTCGGTTACAGCAGGCACAAGCGCGAGGTGGGGCTGGCAGGGCTGATGTAGCAGACGGGAGTCATGGTCATGGTTATGTAGCAAATCAGAACTTCATACTGTCATTATGGTTTGAATCCTATCGGCGTCACGTTTTGGGGTCGTTTGTGTAGTGGTCTTCTTGGTGACGTCGGTCAGATTCAAACTTAACTGACAGGATGAATTTCTCTTTACAACGAAATGGTCACGGACCTCGGTCGGTTCGGTCACCCGGGAGGAGAGCTGCGAAATGTTAACAGGCGCTGGCTTCATGACCTAATATTGCTATTGGTCCCATAAGCGAATACAACATGGTTGGAAACCGCAGCCTTCGTCTCCGCATCTCGGCGTTAGGCGTCCGGGCAAGGCCCGCACCGTGAACCGGCATCAAGGCGGACCCCGCACGTTCTGACTTGGTGATCGACAAGAGAACTTTCTGTTTACGACAGGATCAACAACGAATTAACGGCCACCTGCCTTAGCGCCACACAAGGAGTTGGTTGCAGAACTTGAACGGGTTCAAAACAGGGTACGAATACTCCACAAACGTAGAATGCAATCAACACCAGCAGGTCAGATTGAATGGAGTGTTCATTTGTGATGACCTCGAACCTAAGTTGAATTATGAATTATGCGCTACAGCAAAGCTTAAATTTCTCTTGATTCCTAAGACTTGGTGATAATTTTCCAACGTTTAATACCCGTCTGATGCCTATTGGATGCTGCCGATTACCAAATCGTTGTGTCTAATATATTCACAACAACAACGACGGGTGTAGAAGCATCGTACGATGACCATGCCATATGGCTTTTGCGTGGGGTGAAATCACTGCTTAATGTGGTCCGTAACGTATCGAGGCATCACTGCATCAGCAATGCACGTCAATCACGGTAGGATTATTCCACCTTGGCCAAGACTTGGCGATAATTCAGTGGAACGCTTCATGCATGCCGAGACGGACTTCGGAGATAGCAAGTGTTTTCTGCGAAAGCAAAGCAGACAAAGGTTGCCCATATTCTGATGATTTTGACTAATGCTGGTAATATATTGAGCACAATCACTGTAGAAAACAATTGCCTTGTCGTTTGAAGGCCGGCAGAGTATTCAGTTACTTGACGCAAGAAATCTTCCCAAGCTGCTCAACTCAATTGAGAGTTTAGTTGTTTATTACGACATCACTGCCACGACACTCCCCGACAATGTCACTCCCAAAGATACCTGTCATCTCTGGCGCGGTTGAGGCACTCAAAGAGATGCCAATCGAGACCCGTCTGTTCATCAACGGGGAGTTCGTCCCCTCTCGCAGTGGGAAGACATTTGACGTCTACAACCCTGCGACTGAGCAGAAGACAGCATCTGTTTTCGAGGCGGACGTCGAAGATGTTAATGACGCTGTAGCGGCTGCCAAAGCAGCCTTTCCTGCATGGTCCGACCTTGCAGCCACCGAGCGAGGGGCATTTCTGTTCAAGCTGGCAGATTCCATGGAGAAGCACTTTGCAGAAATGTCCTACCTTGACGCTATCAGCATGGGAAAGCCAGTGGACTCTGATGGTCGGTCAAGGTCCCATAACCACTCAAGGACTTGGTATTAACGCATAAGCACAGTTGCGACAGCGGTTGCGATGAGTCAGCTACGATATTACGCTGGAAAAGCTTCGGACATTCAAGGAGACAGCTCTCTGAACACACCTGGCATGCTGAACATTGTTTTGCGCCAGCCGTTCGGCGTATGCGGTGCTATTACTCCATGGAACGCCCCAATTACCATGGTTGTTCAAAAGCTCGGTCCTGCGCTGATTGCAGGCAACACGCTGGTCCTCAAGTCATCTGAGAAGGCCCCTCTGAGCCCCTTGGTCTTAGCCAAATGCTGCCAAGAAATCGGGTTGCCGAAAGGCGTTTTGAATATTCTCAATGGCTTTGGACGGCCATGCGGAGATGCTATTGCGCGACACATGGACATCCGGAAGGTTTCCTTCACGGGATCTACATCCACCGGTCGCGCCATCAAGAAGGCTGCCGCTGAATCAAACTTAAAGAAGGTCACCTTGGAGCTTGGTGGAAAGAGCCCACTAATCATATTTGAAGACGCTGATCTTGAAAAGGCCGTCCCTGCTGCAGCCTTCTCAATCCTTGTGAACTCGGGCCAGGCTTGTGTCGCAAGCTCGCGAGTCTTTGTCCACACAGCCATTGCCGACAAATTCATAGATGCTCTCAAGATCGAGATGGATCGGATCGGCGCAGCTGGGGATCCGTTGGGCCGTGGCATCCAGCGCGGCCCTCAGGTAGATAAGTTACAGTTCGACAGAGTCATGGGGTTCTTGGAAGAGGCGAGAACTACGGGCTTGGAGTTCGTCACGGGAGGAGGGCGAGTCGGAGACCGCGGATACTTTGTTCAGCCGACGATCATTAAAAACGCACCAGCCGACTCCAGGGTGATGAAGGAGGAGATATTTGGCCCGGTGATGTGCATCAATTCTTTTGATGATGAAGAGGCGGTGCTGGGGACAGCCAACGATACCAGTTACGGTCTCTACGCCTCAGTATACACCAAGGATATTTCACGCGCGCTTAGAATTGCGAAGAGGTTCGAGGCCGGAAACGTCGGCATCAACTGCACCAGCCCGACCATGACGGCCGACATGCCATTTGGGGGGTGGAAGGAGAGTGGTGAAGGCAAGGAGGGCTCCAAATATGCTACCGACTACTGGACGGAACTGAAATCGGTTTACGTGGCACTTTAGTCTGCATGATAATGGGAATCTTAGGTTGTTCGTATTTCCTGTGTCACTTGGTATCTAGGCTAAAAATGACTGCTGAACAATTGATAGTTGGGTAGATAACGTGCATTGTTTGTTCGTGCACTAATAATTATATGCATAAGTTCTCTTTCTCCGAGCACGAATACATCAACGTCTTGAATCGGCAGCAGTCAGCACATAGGCCTAATGCTTGCCTTGAGGTATATAAGGGAAGCAAAAGCCCCGTTCATTGACGACTTCTTCTGCTGTTTTCAACGCAGTCAGATGTCATCTATTTCATCAATCTGCATACATTATGGTGGCACACTTGTGAGGCATCGCTGTTGTGGCTACTTTTAATGGCCCACCGGTGCATGCAAGCATGCGTCTGCGCCCGCACCTACGGCAATAATTAAATGCTTTTCCATACCCACACTAAACGTCGACTATTCGCGCCCAGGCTTCTACTCACTGTTTTATTGCATCTCATGATGCACCAGCTTGAATCTTGAAGAGCTTCGCCTTCCAGCGTCCAATGATGGGACTTTGTAGAAGCTTCATAATCTCCTGAGGGTCTTTGGAAGACTTTCTCTCCAGAGGCACACATAGTAGTGCGTGGATCAAACCTCTACGGCGTGTCATGATGGCGCAGCGACGCACGGACAAGATGCTGTTCTATAAAGGTTGTTATATCAGCGGCACGACTGACTCTACGAGCTGAGAGAGGCTTAGCCCTCTGGTCCGCTTGGCGCTGCAGTGTTGATTTGCTCACAAACAGAACATCGTCCTTGAGCAACCGATGCTTGAAGATTCTTCTTAGAAGTAATACTTCATAAAAACCTGCTATGATGGCAAGACCTATTTCAAAATGAAGTTATAAAAGCAAGGAAATATAAATAGCTAGCTATCGAGTCTTTTCAAACAAAGCTGATGTGAACCATAGGACGATATTTAACTGTACGGTTATTTTTTCTACAGCGCTATAACTAACATCTCGAGGATGTGATACTGAAGACTTTCTCAGTGCTCATTGCGACTGTTCGAATCCAGCAGATGCTAGGGTTCAAAACAGTGCACCTATCGCTCGTCTGGTGACAATGACTGGAATAGTGTACCGTAGAGACATGTGACTTCTGTCATATTTGTTTTAGAAAGTCCGGTGGGATACTATCACCATCGATGTCTACGATTCAAACATTGATTTATGGTATTACACGAAAAGATAATGTGTTAGGGTCATGCTTCTCAGTATGTTGAGTGACTGAGGGTGTTTATGCGTGTTAATTAATCAAAAAGATGGCTGAGGGGTGTATGGCGACAGCATAAGCACCACCTCTGGCTCTGGCATATGGTCCGCTTGTGATGATCGATGGACTATCGCGATTACAAGTATTCGGCGGAAATGGTCTCCTGTATTGATTCCCACGTTCAAAGAATTTGTCCCCATTCAAGAACACCTCATTGGCTGGGGGGCCGTTGACACTTATGATTACTCATCTTCATGGAGCGCGTGGCGCCAGCCCTCGCCCCTGGGTTGGAGCTCACGGTCAATGACATAACCTAGAAAAAAGGAACACACGGTCTGCTCATTCTGTACTTATTTAAGCCTTGGAATCGCCCAGTCTCGAAGGATTAGGGCGGTCAGAGACAGCCGAGGGACAGCGTTTAGGCCCACCTGATCCTGCAAACCTGTCGCTTCATCACCAGTGAACTCAGTGTGACACCATTCGTTATATCTTGCCTACTTACATCTACAGTGTCAGCTGACTGTTTAGGGAAATCGGCCACCCTTTAGGATTTGGAGGGAGGTCCACCAATCGATTATGGATAGCTCTCCAGGTTCTCGACGGCCGTAACAAGGCGGCTCGAAAATAAAGGATTTGTGTGCTTAATCCTTCTCTCAAAAGGTGGAATGGCCTTGTATTTAAAGTACTGCTTCAACCTTGTGAATTATCATATATCTTCCGACATCAAGTTTGCTTCGAGCTGGACTGATAGAGAGCCCTCAGAAGACCTCGGCACATAGCGTCTTATACATCGACCATATCACCTCCGCCTTTGAGTGCAGAAACGCACAATGGCGCCCGGCATTCAGTCTCCCAGAATTTCAGAAGGTCCGTGACTTGAACTTCGCTGTCGCAGAAGATAAGCATTCAAACAATCTCTCCCGACCCGACCTTTCAAATTCCCGCCAGCTAATGTTCCATGTTTTCAACAGACCGAAGTCCTCTGCCCGAATCTCGGAAGCGCACACGGCTGGATGACTCTGTAGACGAGACGCAAGGAAAGTCTTCAAGAGTCGAGGAAAGGCCGAGTGAAATCCCGACCCAAGCAGTTCCCGCGGCCGAAGTGAAGCAGAACGACCCAAAAGTACCAGTTTTTCGCCAACAACCTGTTGCCCCGGGTTCAGAGTTTTGCCAAGCGCAGATGATACAACAAAGGAGCGAGATCGAAGGCATCTTGAAGAACATCGCGCCAGGCCCTCGTCAAGAGGTCCTGAACAACGCTCTGATTACTCTAATCCAAATGATTGGGTCGGGTTCTGTCGTATCAATAGTATCAGTGGTAGCACACGAGGCCAACATGTATTCGGCATCTGAGAATGAGAGGCTGAATCGATTCCAGAAACTCGGCTGGAGAACTCAGGGGCGCGGGTCCATGCATCGTCAAAATGTACGACAGGATCTAAGAAGTATGCGTTTTGACAGCTTTCGATGGAGAAAGTAACATTGTTAGCTAGAAAATAAGATATCCTGGATGCCTTGTAGGCGCCAGTCTCACTTCGAAATGGCCCTGAAGCATCCCCATGCCGAAGGACGCCTATCGTGATCAAATCGCTGGTTTGTCTTTGAAGAATAGGTTATGCAGAGACATTCGTAACGTTCTGCATCGTATTCGCCGTGGAGAAAACACTTTGTGGCAGCTTCTCACGAAAGAGTCACGGCGGCTGGAATGACCGCCTCTGATGCTCCAAGCTTGCGTGACAAGTTCACATGTGTCATGGCTGTAATCAAACCTCCGATGATTTTACAAAGACGACTTACGCAGTGCAATGCAGTCATTGAGTAAAGTTGACCGTAGCCCAAAGCCAGAGTATATGTACTATCAAATCCCTTGCCCAAAAGAGGCAAGGTTGTTTTCGCAGGATCGCCAGGGTCTTACGTGGGCTCCACCCAAGGCCGCACTGCGGGGCTGCCCTCCGGGTATGTTCTAGAAGGCTAGAAGGGTAAATGAGAAAAACTTTGTCGGGGCCAGCGTCAAGTATCGATTCAACGGCAAGTCCTTTCGCCATTCCAAATTGAGACAAAAAGGTGCTTTGTCCGGATGGAGGGATGCCGCCGGTTGAGAACAAAATTAAACAACTTTGACGCCCCGAGAACCTGTCTGAGCGATCGGAGGCACATTCGCATCGGGCAGCGCTGGTGTAACCTGGTCCAGAATACCTCTGGTCCGTCAGTGGCTGGCTTTGATACTTTTGTGAAAAGGTACTACGCAGATGGTCTACCTCTCCAGAACACTTGCGTTCGTCCCGGGAAAATAGCTACAATGCCCCATGGAACACCGCTAGCCAACGGTCCTGCACGCCCCACTCTCCGATGTGAACGTAACCAGCCAGCCACCTCCTGGACCACAGACACCTTTCAGACATGTACACTAGTCGAAGTCATCGTTGGCCTAGGGTTCGCCATACTTGCCTCTCCAATGTTCTCGCACAATGGCTAAGACAAGCCAAAGCGGTTTCGTCTGCCGCGGGAGCCAGAGTGGCCGATGTGGTCCGCAGACCACGCTGGTGGCTATTATGACCCGCTCAACAGTGCTTGATGGCATCGATGGGAAGAATGGTCAACAGCCCTGGACAGGCTGCGTGCGTTATCAGCGATTTCCTTCTATGTAGGGAATACATGGCGACATTGAACGGGCTGGACCAACACGGAAGCCTTGAAGAACTTCCTGTCTTCTCCTGCCTCCGCATACTTCCTGCGGGGCCCTCTAGAAAGCATTGACGACTCATGAGTTTATTTCCAGTCCAGGTCAGCGATGATAGAAATGATTTTGAACAATGCCTCCTCTTCGTCAGCGAGCGCCACGTCACGACTCCTCATATTCGACACGTCACTCCGGCCGTGACCCCTGACGTGGAGGAGAGCCACGTGATTGTCACTGCCTTCTTAGTACCACGCAATCCTTCTTCCATTCTAGCTTTTCTTTCGCAGTCTGCCGCCTGGAGGCGCACCGTTTTGACTGCCGTATGACTCCCGCGGGGAAATATTCGACAATTGAGAGCGTATCCGGAATGTGGAAGGAATATTTCGAACGAGTCTTCAGCTGCTTCGTGCCTCGCGGCTTTGAACCCGTGGTAGCGCAACGCAAGTTTCTATTACCGTACTCACTTGTTTGGTTCCGGTTACTCTCAGAAGACCACTGGGCGGAGGAGAAGTTTGAAAAGCTTGAGCAGACTCAGGACAGTAGCCAGGGGCGGACGATTATCTGTCACTTACACTTATAACTATGGAGGTATAGTATCGCTCCAGAGATGGAAGCGTCATCGACGGCGGACCCGCCGGCGAAAGGGGCATGGGATTAAGTCACAGCGCTGGTGATACCTCTAAGAACTATCTGGGTCCAGCAGCGTTGGAAAATTTGTTTGGTGCCGCAACCCCTGACGCCCGATTACGATCTAGAGAAGCTATCCAAACTCAATGAAGATTAAGAGAAATTCCCGAAGTTGTGCATCCAGGCGGAAGGCGCAAAATACCAAGTAACCATATTTTAGACCGACACAGCCTTTGCGAAAATGCTGGAATCCGCTAAGCTGCGTGGACTTCCTATGTCAAGCCCAATCTGCAGCTGATTCTGCGGTGGAGGCCAGCGTTCGATTTTCAGACTGTATGTTTGGAGATATTGTGGACATCCAGGATCAAGCTTTCAACTTCATCCTCACTACTGTAACAAACTGCAAAGAAAGAATTTAGAAGGGAAGAAAGATTTCCGTTCTTCAACGAACTCTTAATGCGTCTCCCATAAGCAAAGGATATAGTATCGAGCTTTCTCACCAAACGGATGTACCTTCATTGCTTCTGCTTCTCCCCACTGTCGGTCTGCACTCAATACATCTGGATGGCCTGGTTACCCCAGATCGCAAGTTGCAGCACATCGCTACGATGCACGTTGCTTGCGGACGACAGAGGACTCTCGGCCCAGTGTGTGCAATTATCTATCTCTCGCTTTCCGGAAGCCGGATGTCATTCGCACAACCAAACGAGCGTGGCAAAACCAAAGCTTCCGCGATATCACAGCAGCAGACGAAAAGATTTCAAACCCCAGAAGCTAGATAGAAAGACAGCCCCAGTATCACATTAAAACTATTAATAGAAAGATACGATGGCAGGCAAGGGCGCTCCGAGTACTGAAATACGTCAAGTTCAAGTCGTTTGAAGGAGAATATATACAAGCAGTGATTTGAGTCCAGAGTACTACAAAAAGGGCAGAAATTGCAGCGAACGTCGGTGATAACAAAACACTCGCAACGATCCATTGACTATTCTTGCCATTCCGCAATGATGCAATGGTATTCCATTTAAGGGAACTGATTGCGCATGTAAATGATTCCGTCGACCATGTTGTTGCCGGAAGCAAAGCCAGAATAAGCTTCGGTAGAGCTCTGTACACCGACAGACAGGGTGCCCCAAATCCACCGGTTACCACTACCATCAAGTTCCCAGAGGGGACCACCGGACTGACCGCCCATTGTGTCAGCATCGGTCCAGATGGGGCCAGTTGAGTCACAGTCGAATGTGCGAGGCTTCGAGTGGATGGTGATATCGGTCTGGCGATACGGGCGGCGGCCGCCGTCCTTGTCGCCCGGATAGCCAATATGGAAGAACTTAGGCTGGTCCAGCATGCTGTGGTCGGGTAGCTTAGCACCAAAGTATCCAACACGGTCGCCGAGGCGCTGATCGAGAGCATAGATGGCCCAATCTCCCTTGGTATCACAGGCAGAGGCGGGTTCCTGGCCGGTAGTAAAGAGGACGTTGGTGAGCTGCGCCTCGCCGTAACGGTTACCGTTATCATAGCCCGGGGCAAAGACGCCGGGGACGCCCTCAACGTAGCAGTGCCTAGCCGTAAGGACAAGGCGGGGCCCGATCATCGCACCGGAGCAAAAGACGCCGTTGGAGAATAGCAGCCGGCCGACCGCAATAAAGGGATAGTTGGGATCGTTCCAAAGGTGGCGGTCGTCGGCGCCAATGATAAAGCGCTTGTCTACCTCGCCGGCCTCGGTTTCGGAAGGGAAAGGCGTGAATCCAGGGGCCTCAGTGGAGTTGTGGACGAGCTCATCGATGTTGAGGGTTTGGACCTTAGGGACGGCGGCGCCGGCGGGGAAACGTCGGGCGAAGCTCTCGTCGAAGCCGATGGGGTGGACTTCCTCCTCTTGTCGAACGTTCACAGGAGTGGCGTTGATCTGGGAGCAGAAGGCGAGCACGGCCGCGGCAGCTGAAACCGTGAAGCGAACCATGATGTTACTTGAAATACAACTCGGGATCGGTTAATGACAAGACAAGCAGGATATCGGGGGGCAGATTGTTTGATCTCGGACCGGACTTGGTTGGGCTTTTCTGCTGAGAGACGGCTTTGATCCGGTGGGGAGTAGCTCAAATTTATACTCGTCTGTTGATGTCCTCATCTTATGGGACACCTGATGGCCAAGTCGTGCAATTTGCTGGTAAGTGGGTTCGGAATACCAAGCCGGCTTGGTTCGATGCACTTTTAGGCATAAGCCATCAGCAACGAGACAGTTGTCAGCCAATTTTGGGACTGTTCAGGCTGAATACCTAGACAAGAAAAGAACTTCAGCAGGCAGCAAGGTCTCCATGCCGATTCCCAAGCAGGCCTCAATTCTGAATCCTCGCTAGTTGCTGGCGCATTCCTCCAGATGTAGTTTCCTTATTCGTGGGCTCTCAAAAGCTCCATCTGTTATGGTTCCATCTAATGGAGGAACTTTGGCAGCAGCTGAGAACTTTGGTGGTAGCTGAGGACTGCTGACCCGACATGATAATGTAAAAGGCTCCCCTCCTGCCCTTGGCAGGTCGGTTGGGCCTGGACCCTGCAAATTAGCGACCCCTGAAATCCTTTCGTTCGGATTCCTGTAGTATTGATCCTACGAAACAGCCTTAAATCTTTCCGGTCAACTCGTTTAGCCTGGTGCTCGTGGTGGCCAAGGATTACTTGCAGGTGCGGCTCCATAGTTAAAACAAGCATCATAGCCCGTTCAATCATTGCCCCATTGACTCGATAAGCTTAACAATTCTTCAGCAATTTATTCAGTTCCGATTCAAGACGCGCAATTATGGAGATGTATACAGATGTATAACTACAATTAAATCTTACCTAGTTGTTTTAATATACCTGCTCCGGCTTCGGTGGCAGTTTGGTGAACCTAAAATTAAGGGTAGAGGCCGTTTAGACTTACGGTGAAGGATCATAATTGTATTGGCTGACTGTAGCCTGTACTTGCAGGCGGTGCAGTCTGCAGCCAACGTCCCTCTTCAAGCCGCGAGATTCGGAGACCTAAACCGATCAGGGTGGTAGGATCCATTGACTCCTGCCTTTTTCAGCGAGAATGTAACAACCGTGCTGACCCAGTCTCGCCAAGCTTCCCAGGCAGCAACTTCGTCAGCAATAGTCAACCGACGGTACACCGAAGTTCTTTTTAAACGGAGTCCCCCTGTTATTACCCACATTCAGGAAAAGTTGACCGGACGAAGTAGGCTCACCTGTCAGACATGGAGTTGCTTTGCAGTACTGGAGCTGAGCGGCCAATACGACATTGTGTCGCATATACGATACCCCATGGTTAGCACTAACTCCTTGAGCTTATGTCTTGGCAAGAGCCGGGTATCATTAACACTCAAATTGAAAAGACGAGCAAAAGTGACAATGAAAAGTAAGGTGATAGGGCGTCAGACATCGTAAGGGGGCCGGAACTTATGGCAGAGAGCCCTCTCGTTAAAGAATGCTTCGGCTTGGATCACATGCTGTAGATTGAAAGAATTTAGATATTTTTGAATCTATCCCTCAAGCCTGGTAACAGGAAACTGGTGTGCCAGTAATGAACTGTATGTAAAGATACTCATCTGGTAGCTCGTACCGCTCACCCATGCTCACCCCTTTGGCGCGACATTAGGGCGGCGAGTGGTCTAGCCACACCTACACTTTCAAGTGGTGTGGTCATTCGCGAGCTGGTAATCTTCAACTGGTAAGCCAGGAGGCACATTCCAGCACTTCCGCATGTCCTCCCATCTTCTGCTCTCCTGGCATCCAAACCCCAACCGCTGCCCGTCTGACATCATGTGAACATATTGCATAACTGCAGAGCTCAAGAGCAGCTAGGGGTAATTCTAATGATTACAAATTCATAACATACGACTCCGCCGTCGGTGACTCTCCTTACAGTCATCACGCAGCCTTGTCCAGCTAAGGTCCACGTGCTTGTCTATCAGAAGTACCGTAAAGTGAATACCAACACAAGCAGAGATATGGAATTTGATGAAGTCCGTAATTCACGCCTGAGATTAATTTGCAGACGTCCTAGAAGTACCATTCGTAACACTAATGAAGCCTCATTTCTCTGAGACCCGAATGTTCTCATAATGCCTTGCTACTTTGAGAAGGCCTAAGTCTGATCAGAGGTCTCGATACTAAATGGGCAACTACAGGGGAAAATTCTAAATCGAAACTCCAAAACCTCACGATAGACAAGAAGCTGTGTTCAAAAGAGACCGTGGTGATGTGCGTGGATGAAGATCTATTCCGTATGAAGCGCTGCCAAACCATGCTTACGTTCAAAACCGATTATACATCCCATATCCCGTACGCCTCAATTGAAGAAGACTTTAGTTTGCAAAGGTGCATAATCATGAAGCGAAAGCTTGCCTCGCGCTTGCCGCCAGCTTTGCACTGATGTATCATCCTTCGTTATGGTGTCGGTCGACCGATGACAGAGTGCTCCAATATTGATGCTAATGAGGTTCAGTGAGCATATGACTAGTAACACGGCTTTCCCTTATACCCTGTGTCGGCTTCAGCTTGGTGGCGCTCATGATGACGATGAGCTGCTGAGGTTGGAAAGGGATGTGTGCGATAGTGATCGACTTCTAGCAGAGAACTTACATTCAAGTGCTTACACTATGTGGTCTGGGGGAAAAGGGATTTGGTAAGTTAGATAAAGGGACGACAGGCGATGATAATGAACATCAGAATTGTTCAGGGTGGAACTGCTTGATCACTTACTCAATACGTAATCTCGTTTTGCGCAATTGCCTCTCTCCAAGACGAATATATATCCAACAACCGTGCGTATTAAAACAAGGATTATTCAAGAGATCTTGGACTCAACCAGCGAAGAAAAGCGTGTCCAAGGCCCGGCATTCCGACAGCGAAAATTAAAACTCTGCAAGTTTGAGCGCAATACCCAGTTATTGATAATATCTCTGACGAATACAGTGATAACGACAGGTGACTCATAGCCTGCTTGGGCAAGAGGGCTTGACAATAGCTGCACCCCGAGACTTTATAATGGCGAGCAGCAATCGACGAAGTGATGAGAACAAATAACCCCCAAACCGCTAGATCTAAGCAGTGACCTGGCTTAAGATGGAGGATCGATCACCAATGATTGAATTCACTTCGTCGCCAGTCAGCACATGCCGAGTCTTTAGTTCGAGATGGCACCCGAATGGCATGGACGCAAGCCATCGCGAAAAAGAGCTCCATGCAGCAATCGGCAGCATTCCAATGGATATGGACGGAGCTTCGAATTTCCCCTAGTGTTGCTGACGGGAATTATCACGAAAGTCATGCCATGATGAGGCATTTATGCGTGGAGTCGCTATCTTATCACCACGTCATACGGGAATTGTTCAAGCGCAGGCACTCCTCGTAAGTGTAATTATCTGATGCTCAGGAAGTTTTTGAGGTCTGCCTGCTGCGCTGTGCGATCTCATTAGACTCCGCCGGCACTGCAAGACACCGTACGAAAATCGACGAAATCTGGCCGGGCTTTTGATTGATTTTCCTCTGCATAGATAGTTCTAAACTTGTTTAGTAATTCCATATACCAGGTCCACGGACGAGCATGGTCACTACTGAACGCGTCGCTCGTATGAGATCTCGGCATATGCCCTGGCAGTTTGTAAAAACAAGATTGAGTTTGTGTTTGCAGGAACAAAACGCACTGTGCTCCAAGATGCAGGAACTTATTGTCCGCACAGATGCAAAGAAGCGCCTCAATTTTAAAATCAAAGCAAATAGTAGAATTGGTCCAGTGAAAGCCTTTAAATGCGGACGTAGTCAAAAGCGGCATCGGTGATCAATTCCCTGAAGAGGCAATCATAGCCCGACGTCGGGCACTTGAGTAGCATAGCACCTTGCGGGGAAGCATCACAAAGGAACGAGTTTATTATTAGTAAGCTTGACTATATATTAAGTTGACCCCAACGAGAAACACAGCAATACCGTCCCCGCACGTCAACCATTACAATACATTCCACAGAAACGGAGCGCCGCGAAATCACAATGAACGTTGATCAACAATCACTTGTACTTGGAGATAGCGACACATCGGCTCCATGGTACACCACTCGCGTTGACACCGATGTTCTGGAAAACGCGAGAGACATTTTGGAGACTTATGCGCGGGTTTGCCCAGAGAATGTGGAAGCCCATGTGTTGACACTGGTACGTTTCTATTTGAGCACTTCAGTAGAATCTGGCCTGACTGAATGGTTGGCATCAAGCGGGATAAAATCTGGAGTGTCTTCCCCTACCCATGCATTGGCCGCTTCTCCTTTTTGGATTTCTACCTGCATCGCATGCGTCTTTATAATTCTCTTGTCAATCGACTTAAGGAACCCAACGCCAAGCATTTAGACATTGCTTGCTGTGTTGGACAGGACATACGCAAGTTGGTGTACGATGGCGTTCCTTCAGAAAACATTGTTGGCGTGGAAATTGAGAAGGGTTTTATTGACGCTGGCTACGAGTTGTTTCGAGATAAACAGTCCCTCCACACGAACTTCGTCGTAGGTGACGTTGTTGAAGATAAGGATGGTGTCCTCGAGACTATGGTTTGTCAGTTTGACTCTGCTCACGTTGGAATGTGTCTACATCTATGGGATCGGGAGGATCAGCTGAAGGCGTTGCGAAGAATTATTCGACTACTGAAGTCAGAGCCTGGTGTGGCTATTTTGGGTCACACCATAGGACATGTCGAAGGTATTGAGGTGTCCCTGGGAATGAACGGAAAGCCCAGTTTGAGGCATAACTTGCGAACGTGGGAGGCCTTATGGACAGACTTGTCTGAGATGACAGGCTCGCGTTGGAAGGTTACGGCGGAAATGTACGATGATGATGACATGAGGGGCCGACTCGGCGTCACAAAGCCGTCGTGGTGGGACTCACAATGGCGGTTACTTGCGTTTGAGGTGGTTCGGGAAGCCTGAGGTATGCGGGATTACAACAAGGAGAATGCTTTCACGCAAGTTCGCGACGTGTCTTGCCCTGTCGTTTATTCCACAGATAGATTATATTCAAACATTGTAGTCTGAGTCCTAAATGGGTACCGAAAGAGACGCTGCAGAGCTTTTACTTTCGTATGAAAGTTCATAGCGCGCACGACACCTTGTGGTTTTTGTACTTTAGCCAGCCTAAACAATCATGTTGTATCAGCTGCGAAAACACGTCCGCATCATGTCGCCCCGCGAATGAGATCTCCCCGCCATGAATCTACTCGATGTTCAAGTCGGGATTAGCGGGATGGACACCAGCAGTTTCCAAAGGCCACCGAGTGGCTTACATTCAGCAGCGCGCAAGAGCATCACGTAGTTCAAGTTGAGTACAGTGTTAAGTCTCCCTCATTGGGAATTGATAATTTGCTATCGAAAGAAGCCGAAATCCAAATTCACATCGCCTGGACCAGTGGAAAGTGACGATGCGCTCGGCATACGTGGTGTACCGCCTGGAACAGCTCGAAGCTATCGCTCAACCAAATATCAACCCGGACGAGTTGAAGTGAGGCCAAAGGGTGGCTGGTGGTACGCTCCTCAGGTTCCGTTCTGCTGACTTTGGGCAGCGCCCTCAAACTGTTTTGCATCTCGGACCTTTGTACATGGTAGAGGAAACTAGACCCTGACCCTGGTGGTTTTGGACTCTTCCGTGTTGATAGGTGCGATGATGGCAATATCGCCAGCTGGGAAGAAGTGGCTCCTCGGGTTCACCCGACACTTTAGGTAGGGCAGTGTTCTTGATGTTTATTCAATGAACACACTGCCTGACCGCCCAACACGGGTCATGCTAGTTTACGGGCATACCCTTCGCAATGATGCGAAAACTGATACGAGGTATCAGCTGGCCAATGAGCTGGTTGTCAGCATTGACCATTTGTGAAGGGACTTTGTGAGTCCCGATGAGTCCTCTGCGACGCTCAATCTCGGATGAATGCCAAACAGAATGAACAAGTTGTTCGGCGTGTGCCTGCATCGTCTCTAATGCAGATGGTTCGCGGACATCGCGTGCATCCCCGTCGCCTTGCCCATTGTTGCTCTTGAATAGAGGTTACCTGATGAGGTCTGCGAATATCAGCTATCGTCACCTAGGATTCTACTGGCGACTCATGCAATGGGCCTGCTTACGAACAAGTTCTTCTCAGCCGAGTCTTGATCAGTCCCCTTGGGGACTGATGCAGAGGCGCATTTGCCTCAGCTTCTAGCTGTTGACGGTGCACCAAAGTGACGGCAGGGTAGGGGCATCCGGCTGGTTGGTATTCAAGCAGGATGCGTGTGGACCGTGTGATGCTTCATTGATTTCACGACGAAATCACCACGCAACATCACCTATCGAGCCCGAGATCCGCCGACAACCTCGTGGTTGACTCGGAGCGCAAGCGCTGGTTGGCCTCATCCAGCAGACTGGGGGCTGCGATGAGTCTCTGGCGTGCGTCCTCGTGGTCCTGAATCTTTCTCCTCCAAGCGGGCCAAGGGCGCAGGTTTTTCCACAGGCGCTTCTTGGTCAGATAATCTCTTACGTCCAACGGCGCGACTCTGTCGATCTTGGTGATGGGCTCCCATGTGGCTTCTTCGGGGTCATCGGAGTAGCCGACCCACTGCACCAGGAGGAAACCTGATCTCGTACCCTTCCCCCGACGCCGATGGTCAAGGATCTGGAAGACGTGGTAGAATTCGCAGCGAAGGGCCTGTTCTCGCACCTGGCGCGTGGTGAGGTAAACCTGGTGCCAGTAGTCGAGGACCTTGTTCTGATCGATGAGCTGAGCGTGCACCTCGGGGATGACGAGTTGTTCGCGGACGCCGACGCGTTTCCAGTCAAAAGTGACGCGGTACGTCTCGGGGTTCAAGTAGTGGTCGAGGATGACGGCGTCGGGGAAATCTACAAATGCAATCTCGGTCAGCGGCTGCGATAGCCATCGCGACTATGCTCTATGCTGTTGCGCCAGGTGTACATCGTCAACGGATGGGAAAATGCACCAACCTGTTTCTGCGTCGGCTTCCGGGACGCGTACGGAGAGTGGTGGGGGAGGCATAGTCTCCTGCGCCCGGGGAGTGCGGGTAGCTTCGGGAGAAACCGACGACATGATGACGGAATTGTGGCGCCGGCCGCTTGACGGCGGCGCGGGAGTCCTGCGGAACGACATGATAGACGGACCCGAACCGGAAAGGATGTGGAAAGACTGGCTCCGTTGCGCAGACTCAGGACGAAGGCTTAAGCTTTGATATCTCGGTTGGTTCTGACGGCGCGGCGTGATGGGGAAAAAACATGGAAAACAAAACAGAAATTCGAGTCGCGCGACGACAGCTAATTGGTCCACCTTGACTAGCGCATGGCATCCCTGCGTGCATTGTGTTGCATGTTGCCCTCGACAACCAAGTCCCTGCCTCTTATCGTTATCAGGCACTTATCTGTCTCTTATCGGGGTATCTGCGCAAAGATTCCGGGAAACAGAATTGGCAATTGAATTCCGTCATCCAGGGATAGCATGTCAGGTTACAGATAATAGGCGTGCACTCGTTCCCAGACACGAATTGTCCGTCATCTTTCTTCCGAAAGTCTCTTCCGAAAGAAACCGGAAACGAGTTCCGGCACACGCTACTGCTCACATCCATGGTGATGTTGATGACCACGCCCTGGCACGTACATCCATACCCATCAGAGAGGGGTCGTAGTCGGACCGGCGAACGCCCGGTGTTGTATGTCCTTTGCCGGTCTTTATCTTTCTCATGTTACTGATGGTTGTCATTCAGCGACAGAGTCGAAGCATTTAATTACTTCACCGATACATTTCGAGCGAGGTCCTATCGACACAAGGACGAGAGCAAACACAGACATTCCAACCATGCCGACGGTCGAGACGCAAACCTGTTCGTTCCCACCTGAACAGACCAAGGGGCTGACGCGCGCAGTGTTTGCAGACTTCAAGCCTAGATTCAGTCTATACATTTGATAGAACTAGCTAGGTTATATTTGCCCATCCGCATGCGTGTCTCAATTATTATTTGGAAATGTCATGACACAAACGAACCCAGGCTGCAAGCATTGAGACGGCAATGTAGACATGTGCACTCATGGCCAAGGCCGGCAGATGCATGTGTCGGCTTGCAGTTCAAAACAAGATAAGAGATAAGTCTTCTTGTGCGCAAGATCGTCAGAGTCCGGAAATGAAAAGGCGGCTGCTGCACGACAACAAACTTGTGAGAACTGCAGCATTTGGGGTCTGGAGCTTGGTTGCCTGGTTGCCTGGTTGCCTGGTTGCCTGCATGCAGACAAGACTTGAGGCCTACTTGGGTTCAGATGAGCAAAATCGAGTGTAAATCGCTAGTGACGAAAACCCTCAAATTATTCCGCGTTATAAAACGCTGTGAAACTGTTGAATTGTCCTCAGAAATCACAAGAATGCATTTTTTAAGAAAACAATTGAACCAATCTAGCATCCGAGCTAATTGAGTGCGTAAGTAAAACTCTATTTTAGCCCTACCGACTCTCTTGCTGTCCAGATGAACTAGTAAGTGTCTCAGAGTGCTGGTCCACCAGTAACAGCCGACGGGAGAGTTCGTCTCAACAGTCATCCGTAGAATGTGCAAATTCGTTCTCCCACGCAGCCGGTTACATTGCCCGTGCAGCCTGCATGTTTGCCCACGTAGGCCCCCAGCCCTATTACCGAGGCGTTCTATTAGCCGCATCTTGTTCAGCTTACCGTCAACCATGGGCTCGTCCGGGCGAGACGAGACCTTCACTTATAGCGCGCGCGACGAGGGCCGTAATTAGGCGTAATGAGGGCTTCAGTCACAGGTGACGATTACTTTCAGTTGCAGCGTACGCTTACGTGCTGGCCTTGGGTCGAACTGTCGGCAGGCTCTGAGCCCCAGGCCGGCAGGGCCTCCCACAGGCAACTCAATCTTTGATATTCTGCTTACTGGTGGGTCTTTGGCTGGCCTTTGAACCGGCGTTGTGTCAAGTTTGTGTCAGCTGAACATAGCATCGAGTCAGGTTACGGATGACCAGACAGAACTCCAAAGAGTACCCTGTCTGTACTACAGCAACCATTTAATTGCTTTTGGACTATCCCCATGAACACACCTATTTGAAAGAAGCGTCACTCGCTCTATTCCTCCACACGATTCGGATAGCTACCGGTATATTGCTTAACTCACTCTTACAACCAACCCACAACATCTCGATCTCCTTTTCCTCTTTTATTCTCTTTCATCAAACAGTTGTCGTTGACCGACGCTACCATACTAGCCCAGGATGCAATTCTCCACTATCCTCATCGCCCTCTTCGCAGGCATTGCTGTTGCACGCCCTGCTGATGCCCCACCTCCCCCAGACACGAAGGTACGCAAGCTATCTAATTGTTCTTACTACGCTCGTCATAACTGATAGCGCATAGTGCAACTTGTGCCGCCAAGATTGCTTTTTCGGGAAAGGAAGCAATGCCGTCTTCGAGAAGTGTCTGAATACATGTAACAAGGACCTCGGATGCACGCTTACGCCCTGAAAAGCTCAAAGACCACAAGGTATGAATACATAAGCTATATTTGAGAGGTTCAATGGCTTATATATACATGGAACTAGACATATCTGCGGCGAATTGAGCATTTTGTGTGGACCTTACATTAGAGTTACTTCTTCACTTCACTCAGAATTCCCAATTCAAACCTCACTTTTCTCGCCACATACCCTGAAGTCTTCGTGACGCAATGTTCCAAAAAAAACAACGACAAGTAACACATGCACGTTGAGGGCGTGGCCCAGACGCTTAGGATGGAGCGTCACCTGTTAGCCTTTGGCAAGACTGGCAGTAGTCTAGATTTCATTAACTTCAACATTCAAACAACAACAGCTATGAAAGGGGTCATCCGAATTTCGGTTTCACTTACAAATCCCCTGAATTCGATTACCAAGATCCAACGAACCTTCCGTCATTATATGACCAAGACTGCACTTGATCCAAGTGTGCACTCGCCGACACCGTCTCGTATCGCAACGCCATCATCGAGTAGACGAGGTAGCTTCAAGTCAACATATTTAGAGTCGGAGGCAAGCAGTGTTGCAGAGGCTCTAGGAATTAGTGGATAATAAAAGAATCAATCAAAGTCCAACCATGCATGGCCCACCCAGATCTACAAGCTTCTGGCGCCAAAAGAAGCATCCGATCGTGTCAAGTGCCCCGGCCATGGATTCACGAACCCATCGACTTCGTGTAGGTCCCATCGTTATGATCCTCAGAGACATTTTCGATGGAATGTCTCGCCGCATTGACCAGGGCTGAGTCTTCGCAACCACCAGGACGGGATTTTCTTGAGGAACACTGGTGGCTATGATCCGACCACAAACGCTTGGCAATTTGGCCTCGCAGGCTTTGTTACACGAGCTGGTGACTTCAGCCTTACCGTGAGTGATGGCTGCCTCGGATGCCAACATACGGGTTAGAAATGGATTTGAGATCCCATCGTATATGTCGGAATCGGACTTCAGCCATTCACATGGCCCGAAGGATAACAAGCAGAAGATTATGTGACTCCTTCACGTGTGCCTTTCCGTCACTACGATCATGTCAGCCAGCCAGCGAGAGTCGCGTGCGACTTGCAATTAAGGCGATGGTCAAGCTTCATGCCTATCAGCAGCGCCATATTCCTCTCATGTCCACTTGCGGCTTGCTCGGAGCAGACTGCAAACTCTCTTGTGCGCGCACCACTTACATTCCGCTTTGAGCATTTTCAGACATCAACTCGCCATGAGAGAGAACAAGGATCCACAAGTATACGCCATGCACATTGTGTAATGGTAACGGATTCTCTATTTCTGCTCTCGACTGTTTCAAACACTGGGTCGACTTCAATGCCCGACTCCTCTTGATCTGGCATGACAAGTGGCCCACAGCCCTTGATGCCATCCCATCTTCCGTCACGTTGCGTCGCAGCTGACTCCGAGAAAATGCCAGGGCTAACAAATTGGATTCTCGACCGCCATCTCAGACCCGCGCCAGATTCAACGAATGACCATCTTGAAACGAGCTGGCGTTCCATGAGCATCCCATGGTGTGCTGACGTCAACCGCATCTTCTGTCAATTGTCCCGAATATGGGAAGCAAGTCGCTTTCTGGAGGCCGTTGGCGTTTTGTTTATCATTGTGCTTGTGGATCTCTTCAGTGCTCTTGGTACCCGCGAGGTGATCTATGCTGGCTTCCTTTCGTGCAGTGGAGTTGAGCGGTGCTGAATCAATAGCAGTGGTATTCTGGTCATTGACCTGATTGTGGCCTGCACTGTAGACAGAATCTCTCGAATGAGCCGTCGCTGGTGTGACCTTTGCTGTTGTTCCTGATGCGGACGGCGCGCTGGTAGCGTAGGAAGATCGAAGCCCGCTGTGTGGAGTGGTCAGCATCGGCTGAAAGGGTCGCATGGAGCAGGGCAAGACTTGCAATTGGGAAGCCTCGATTCCGGCGGTCGCTGTAGCCTCAGGACGAGAGGTCTCGCGGAGATTCTCTGAAGATTTTGAGGCGGAAGCAGAGGGCGCCCAGCCCCTGCGGTCGGCCATGTTGTCGTCGGTTGAACAGCTGGAGAAGGGCGATGGATGAGGGTGTTGCGGGATGAAGAGTCGGGGAAGAGGGTTTGTGGGATGTAGATTGGATTCCAGACGTCGTCAGAATCATCCATTGGAACGTGGAAATAACGGGACAGGACACTACGAAGGAAGGGCCTGCCTCAAGAGATGCAATTCTCACCCAAGGCAGGTACCAGCGAGTCTGCACCTACCTCATCAATGCGGGGTGGGGGTACTTGGAGGCGACAACTTGACTTGCCAAGCTTGCCTTCCATTTCGATCATTCTCGGTTATTTTCGAATCACCACCGGGACCAACGATTTCAGGGCCATCGTTCTCACGAAGCGCGTCATCGCCTCGGACGGGTCTTGCCACGGCCCCAGAATCTCCGGGATCTCTAAACACCGAATCCACGGCTTACTTCTCTTGCTCTTCGGGCAGACAATGCCGGAGCTTTCCACGATACATAGTCTCAAAAGACGAACAAAGCAACACGAAGTCAACCTGGGACAGCTAAGTGATCCGGCTGACACTATTGCGCCCACTACACAGCCATGGATAGAGTACTCCCTATCCTCTCACAACCCTGAAATATCTTGCGTCCGAGCGACGCTGCGGGGAGACTCGTCCGGATGCAAAACTGGCGCGCTAGATGTCCTCAAGAACTATTCTCTGGTGTTCTTCTGAGCGGAAGTCGTGGTCGCGGCGTTCCTCTCGCTTCACCATGCGGCATGCCTTCAACCACGTCTTGCAATATCACAGTCGCACAAACGACACCTTCGACCAGCCTCGCGCCTGTTCGCTCATTCATCTCGCTTCTATATTGACTCCTTACATTCTCAAGCACAACTCGAGGGTGGGTATCCTTCTAGAAGACCAGGGCTCACCCTGTCGGTCTCAACCACGTCGGTCGGTCGCCCACATTGCGAGGCCTAGAAACCGTCGCCCATTCGCCATCGCGACGCATGTTTGCTGCTCCAAAGCTCTGTCATTTCCTAGCCACCATACGTCCCGTCCTTTGTTCGTGTTCATTTTTAATAAGTCGCCCAGCATGGTCTTTCTATGCCCCAAGTCGCATTGATTGGCAGTATTTGATCCAAAGATGCTGCCACTGACTTTGCTGCTGTGGTGGCACAGAATGGTGCTAAAAGCAGGCTAGGTTGCCTCTGCGCTCAGCACACAGCAGTGACGGCAAAGTGTGCTTCTGGCGAGGCGCTCAGCCGGGAAAGGACGGTTCCCGAGATGGAGCGACAGACATATCGGCTGCGACTTGGCATAGGCAGACAGGATTGCCAGGGGATGTCATCAGTACACCCCTCGAGAATGAAGGGAGGGAAAAATATCAATCAACCGCTAGGAAATTAGTGAAGCGACGAAACTTCATAGGCAACATAGGTAGCATGGGCAGTAGCCGAAAAGACATCCGGGGGAGAGAGACGCAGACAATAAAAAAAATTACCTGAACGGCAAAAACATACAACACCGGGCATTCGCCGGTCGTCACCGACCCGACTACTACTCCAGCCCTCACTGGCTTATCTATGGGAGAGCGGACGGGATCCCGAGTTTTCCAGTGGGTATGGTCGTATGTATCAACCTGCGCCTGGTCAATTGCTTATAGTGGAAAATCAGTGCGCTGAAAGGATGTCGAGAGCATGCGGGACTCTGTTGAGGTCCATTACTACCTAAGGTGAGGAATACAGTCTAGTGGACCGCCACGCGCGACGTTGCGATGGCGGACGTATGAAGTGTGTAGCGGCCCTTCTATGTCTGAGATGTCGCGTGCATACCACGTGCCCAACGTAAGGTTAGGTTCAGAAAGAGAGAATCAGACGGCGTGGGGGGCGGGATGGGTAATTGAAGGCAGATGCAATCGCCGACGTAGGGCACCTACCAAAAGTATTTTTGGGATGGGTACCCTGGGTATCGCGTGGTTGCGACTTCCATGCAGTGGCCAGTCGCGTCATTGCCTATCTCCCAGGGGCCGTGTCAATCGGAAGAGAGTTCCGTTTGCCATAGCAAGCTTCCATCGGATTCGCATTTCTAGATCCATCCAGTCGTGCTTTAAACCAGGTCAAGCCTGCACAGCCTCCCTTGAGTGTCGTTCCTTAAACCGTTGTTGACTTTCTAGAAATATTGGTACTTCTCGCTTAAACCAGTCGCAGTTGCTCTTGGCATCGCCGATATCTGTCAGCCAATGCATACATCTCTGGCGCTAAAGACGTGATCGATCATGGAGAAACCATAGATTATGCATGAGTCATTGGTTACATTAGGTTCTGTGAGGTTGAAGTGTTCACCAATAACAGCAAAAGCAGAAATACCGTGATTTCAATCGCTGTTTCCGTCATTTGTAAGTTAGGATGCTTCGAAGCCCTGGCAGAAAAAGAATGTTGTGATATCTCAACAGTGCCGAGAGATCCGAGCAATGACCTCTCTACCTTACATACACGAGGTCGGTGGCCGGATGATTGCGGGCTAAACCGCGGCAGGACGAGAAACCCTGGGGCCTGGTATAATTAGCTCGGGCATCCACCTTCCTACGGCGCCTGCATCTGAAACTTGCAACCCCCTGTTCTTCGCCAAAGATAGCTCGGCTTTTGACCATTACACCTGTCCCAGCATCTGAAAGGTTAGTGCGGTTCTTGCGGGGCTTCCCATATAGCCAAGCCCCGCAAGTAGTACGCTAACCTTTCAGATGCTTGGACAGGTGTACTGGGTTCAGCTTCCCCCTGCGAAAACGCCCGCAATCGTGTCTATGTTGACCTGCTTCCCAAGTCAGTCTGCAAATGTACCACCTCTTTAAGCCCTTCATGATGGTTGGGAAAGCCAGGAAAGCTGGGAAAGAAAGGGAGGGAAATAGAAAAGAAGAGACCCAGTGAGCGTTGCTGAGTGCAATTTGAACACAACTCATGTCCCACGGCTTTAATCCTCACTGTGAGAGCCACTCCTAAGGTTTGGGGCTCACGTGGGAGACATGGCCTCCCGTTCAGGGATGCCTACTCGTGGAGTAGTGACAGTCCTGCCTCGGGACCCCACAAAAAGAATGTGTGCCTGCGAACTACTGAGACATGGGAGGGATCCAGAACAAAATAAGGTTCGAGGTCAGCGGCGAAGCCGAGGTACAATATACAGCCAGGTACAGATATGGAAAAGGACCAAGCGACCCTAATAGCATGCACTAAATCATAAATGAGGCCTGGCACTTACGCCAGTCTAGGATATCGTCTTAGCAGAACTTCTCATAAAATTAAAGTCCTGCATTATACTGCTGCTTTTAGACACCGACCATCAAGTAAATGACCATGTTTCCAATCAACAAGTCTAAGGGTATGACCTCAAGAGACCTGTCTTCATATAAATGGAGAGAAAGCGCGAGAAATGTCGGCTTGGTCAGACGTTCATAGGTCATCACCGATCGCTCTACATTCTTTCACCCACGTTCCTTCGAAACGTTCACTCTCATTAATTGACTATGAAATTTGACGCCCAACGCTCCTTATTTGTCATCTTGAGCTTTCTTTCACTCTCTGCAGTAGCATCTGACCTGCAGGGCGAACCATACCACAATGCTGTTCCGATCCTCCGACGAGCCACCCCCGTAAGGAACGGAACCCATACGGGAAGTGTCGCACCCTCATCCAGCCACCGTCCTTCGTCTTTGCCACCATCTTCTGTGCCACCATCCTCTGTGCCACCGTCTTCTGCCGCACCTACTACCCGCCCACTTACCATCACGAGCCCCCCTGTCTCTTCAGCAGCACCCACGAGCAGTGCCGCACCAGTGACCACTACGGTCAGCAATGGAGACACGATCGTTGTTCCCGTTGGCGTTGTCGTCGTTGGAGGACCCGGTGGTGGCTTCTTTACCATCGCCGGTGCCGCTGCCGGGGCCGCCCCGGTTGCTGTGGCGGCCGGCGCATCTGTCATTGCCGGCTCTTCGTCCGGTGACAAACCTGACGATCCGGATGATCCAAACAAGCCGCCTAGCTCTGCACCCGAGGCGCCATCTTCCGCACCACCTTCATCTGCTCCACCTCCGTCTTCCAGCTCAGTGGCACCTACGAGTACGGAAGCCCCGACGAGCACCTCGAGTGCCGTGCCGAACGAAACGCCATCACCGCATCTCATCTACCCCAAAGACGGTGCCACAGATCAGGACAAGAAAGACTTCCTCGCGCTGATCGACAAGGATCTTGGCCAAGGGAATTACAGGGTAACAGAGGGTAGAAAGGTTCTGTTCGTCGCCGCCAATATCACCACCACGCAACGTGACACCCTCATCAAAAATCCCTTGGTACGTCAGGTCTTTCCGTCCCGCTACACCAGACTGCCGCATATCATTCTGATCAATAGCTCACAAATCTGGTAGGTTGGCGGAGCCGAACCTGATGAGCAGTATCGCAACAATCACAGCGCATCAGTGCTGATCAAGGAAAGAGACCCCAGTGGTGATGAGGTCCACGAGAAGTGGTGGACGGAGTCGCTTGACAAGCTCGGGAGAATTCGAAAGCGCGCCGTGGTCAAGCAGGCCGGTGCCCCAACAGAACTGATCATGCTTTCTCAGCCGCCGGGGGTAGACCTCAAAACTCTCAACACTTACGCATATGATGATAGTGCCGGAGCCGACATTACTGTCTACAGTCTTGACAGTGGATACTATACTAAAAATGCTGTAAGTACAATTCTTCCTAGTCTATTTACGTGCTGCAATTGACTAACCTAACTGAACGACCAGGAATACACCGGTATGGCTGTGAAACCCCGCTGGATATTCGCTGGCTCTCAGGAAGAAGGGTCTGTTGAAAACGACCTCAATCCTATTGGACACGGTACCTGTGCCGGATCCAAGATCAACGGTCCCAAGTTCGGAGTTGCAAAGCAGGTCAACCTGGTCATCGTCAAAGCCAGAACCGACTCTTCCGATACCATTGACGCTCTTGACAAGATCGTGGAAGACGTCAGATCGAGAAAGCTACAGGGCAAAGCTATTGTAAACTTTTCGCGCTGTCGTACGTACAACCTTTCCGCCATCTGCAACGTCTTCTTTTGCGTGGGATCGAAGTCTGATCAACTAACATTCGCGAAGTTTTGAAAGATGCATCTGAATTCAACAAGAACACGATGAAACAGTATGTGAATGAAATGATTGCTGAGGACATTATCGTCATTGCGGCGTCTGGAAACGACGAGAGTGATGAAGTAGCTGTATGTAGGCGGAGTAACTACGCGTTGAATCCTGTGAGCTGACTACATATCTAGCAAGGAAAAGCAAAGGCTGCCGACATCAATACCTGGCCGGCTCTGATGGCCGAAGAAGGCGTTCCAGTCATCAACGTCGGAGCCGTTGATAACACGGGAAAGAATGCCAGCTTCAGTCAAGGAGGACCTCATGTTCATGTCATGGCACCTGGTGTTCAGATCCAGTGTGCTGCCAATTCCTACTTCTCGGGCACGCGAAAGGATAGCGGCACGTCTTATGGTCAGTAATTCCAGCCCATGGTCGATGCAATGAACGGAAGCAGTCTTTCCTAACTGACGCATCCCAGCTGCACCCGCTGTGGCCGGTCTTGCAGCGTACCTTCTTGCGCTAGGAGAATACCCAGAACTGTACGAGTTTGGAAAGGTAGCCGCCAACATGCAAAAGCTCCTCATGGATATGGCCTACCAGCGATCCCCCGACGGGGGACGGGCTATCTTCAACGGTCAGGGTGCCGTCTGTAGCCGCCCTGGGCGGAGCGCCAAGTTCAAAAGACAGGACCTCAGCGGCGAGGCCTGCTCGGTAGTCTCGTCAACGACAGCGCTACCCTCTGCAACTCCTAGTCCTCCTCCAGCCACAACCAGCAATCCACCTGCGGCGACGACCGCGCCGCCACCGCCGCCACCCCCTCCACCTGCGCCCAAAGAGCTCTTCTCACTGAGCGAGCAAGTTAGCGCTGGTACTTCGGCGTGTTTTCCCACGAACGCCTTTAGTGCAACAGCTGGAACGACGTACGGCTTTTCATTCGATGTTAGCCCAGACATGATCGTGAGCATTGAGACAGGGTCAACAGACGAGGGATATCACCAATCCAAGGGACCATGGACAGGCACCTTCCTCGCCCAGTCAACTTCTTCGGTCAAGATCTGCGGATCTGGCGGGTCAGGCACTTTAGCCTTCAAGATCACTGAGGAGCCCTCCGAGGCCGTCAAAGCACCAGCCGGCAAGGAGGTCTTCAAGTTGGACGAGAAGGTTGCGAGTGGAACGACGTCTTGTTTCCCGACTACTGGTCTGAATATCCAAGAGGGAAACTACGGGTTTTCGTACACCACCTCCGATGGCATCGAAATTCAGATCGGAGACGATAGTTCTGGGCCAAAGTATTTCACTGGAAACAGAGCCTCGGGTGCAGGATTGATGTACATTGACTTCTCGGGGGGCAGTATCACGATTTGCGCGACAAACAACGGTGGTTCAGAGGCACCTCTTTCTTTGACTATGACCCAGTAACGTGTATAAATTAGAAGAATGCATAGATGATTCAATAATTGGATATGATGAGCGATGTTGAGATCGATTGGTTGCGCCGATGGAGTTAGTGGGGATTGCTGCTGGTGCAGCTGACGTGCTAGCCCCTCCTTGCGGAGATCCTGTTGATAGCAAGCTATTGCTTTAATGGCGTTAGAGTTTTGCCTGCTGAGTTCTCATCTCCGGTCCGGCCTCACACTGACAACAGATACTCTGGAGGTCTTGGTACCTTTTAATAGGAGTCTGAACTGGGAAGAGATGCGCCTTCTCGTGCATGGTTGCGATAACAAAGACGTCCACTTGTGTTGAACATACCAGTTCTGAATGAACCACCCTTCTTCATTACGCGTAGAATGAAACAGAATTTCTAAATCAACACATTGAAGTACCGCAATCAGAACCAGCCAGCGCAAAGACAACCCCTATGTACAAATAGACGGGCAACACACTATGCAGTGGAACTGCCTGGGCTTGCTGGATAATGTGAACATGCTGGGCTTAATCATGGGCCTGTTTGTAAAAGTGACAAGCGGACGTTCGTTGCGAGCAGTTATGTTGATGCTGTGACTTGATTTGAATGAGCGGAGGCTGCTAGAAGCTCCATCGCACGGCGGGGTCGTGTTCATGTTGGGTCTGGCCTCAATCCAGCCGAATTGGAACATATGAGGGGGGGGGGAGGAACTCCAGGCGGCGTGAGATGTGGGCTGCGTGTTATCCCTATGGACAAGGCTCACAAGGAAGTCACCTTTGAGAGATTCTGACGACTCTTGAAGGTTCCAGATGCGGGCCGGCCAAAAGCCGAGGACAAGCTCTTGATATGTTTCTTTTTTTGGCATGTCTTGATTCAAGAAAGCCAAAGAGTATCTCACGTCAGTAGCAACCACAGGTTGGTGTGCAGTGACTCGGCATACTACATCCGCCTTTGCGCTTTCTCTTGGGGCGTCGCCGTCTGTTGGGCAGGCCGCGAGATGAAGAAAGTGATGGCGTCGCGTTGGGTTAAATAGAGTCGAGGAAGTCACGCCGCACCGACGTGCCTCCTATTCCGGGCCTGCCTGCTTGCCTACCTTACCTCCCGTACCTAGACCTTGCAGCCAACAGGCACCCACCTACCCACGCGCAACCTTACCCAACAAGTTCAACAACGCAATCACCTCATATTCGAGGAGGCTCGCTTCTTTTCCCCTCGGAAAGAACACTTCCTGGCTCTGCGACATCGCCTCTTCACAACCCCGGTCGCCGCTTTGAACTGCGACAGAAGCCAAGGTTGCCACCACTCGATCAGCGTCACTTCGGCCCCAGGACTGCTCTGACTCTCTCAGATATCGCCGGCAGCGTATCAATTCCCAGTCGCAGAAGCCAAAAGGTATGTGTTGCTGCCCTCTCAGGTATGCCTTTCCACTGGACTTGTTCTAATACTGCTTCTCTAGCGATGGAGGCTGAGCCAAAGCCCGTTGCCGCCCCGAAGGAGAATGCCAGTCTCAAAAAAGGCTACATCCGCATCATCATCACAAACTGCGTTGCAACAGACGAGACTGCCTCCACGTTGTTGGACCAGCTGCAGGCTCTGGAACCGCTGGTCGCCAAAGGTTCTACCTGCAGAACTTTCAAGGGCACCAGCGAAAAGATACTCATCGAGGCAGCCACATGCTGCGAGATCACCGCGGCAGCTATGAGCGACTTTGAAACCACGATTCAGAATGTTTTGCCGGAATCCAGCTACGAGATCCACGTCCGCCCCCTGGGAGGCCCCCGTTTCCTTCCCTATGTCTAGATGGAGAAACCGAGACATGGACTCGAAAGGGGCTGGAGAGAATTACGGGGTGGATGCATAAGTGGGTGGAAAAAGCAGGCAGTTGGGCAGTGGGCGGGCGTGTATTGAAGCGGGGGAACATAGATGTAGTCTTCTATGCGAGAACTCATACCCAATCCCAAAGTTCGTTCCAGAAGTCGCCATATCCCCAATGCCAGACCGCGATCATCCCTTCTTTGTCGACGATGTCTCTGATCTGGTCCCCGTGTGCGTGGAGTTGGCGATGGCTACATCAACGGGAGAAAGACCTGACCGCGCGACCAGAGGCCATGTGATGCCATCGACCTGGACCGGGAAGGATACACCTACACATTGTATTCTTTTTGGAGTAAACACCGACGGTCAACGAGGAGACCAGTCACTACACTTCTTCCTCCCTCTCGGATTCCACGCCGTTCAAAGGCACGTGCTGTCCGTTCAAGGTCTCATCTTTTCCCGGTCCCGAAGGAAAGGATGCTGCCCCCTCTTCAGACAATGCGGTCTTAGGTCTTGCTTCGTATCGTCATCACCCTTTTCTTTTTCCATTGAGCGTCGAGACAGGCATCGTCAGAGCTCCTTACTAAACGCTCCTTTGCTGATGGTAGCTTCGAAGTGCAAAGTGGCCCTGAAGTAGTGGTAGCTCCTGGGAAAACTGCCAGGCAGTAGCTTTCGTTGGGGCAGAGTCGGGCCATTGGAGACACAAGGAAAAGACGCTTCGATGCACTCACTGCCCATGCAGGTGCTATATAAGCAAGGCCGAAAGTCTTAGCGCTAGAAGCGACGGAACATTTCCGCCATGGAAGCAGTGGGTTCACTTTCCCTGGACCGGCCTGCTGTGATTCAATGGTTCGAATTTGGTTAAATGAGATGGTGCTGTATTATGCTTTGAAAGTAACGGTGGAACTCGTGGGTGGTGTGATGTTGGGCGCTTGAGGTTTGCGGAAAGTGAAGACCGCCATCGTCTCCCTGTGGGATGGTTATATTGGAGCCTACTTGATCGCTCACCGGTATCCTCGCGCGTAAGAGGCTGCAAGGCACACATCTTAGATCCCGGCCTGCCCCAAATCAACCCTCAGCGTCCGCCGTATCTTCGCAGTAGCTCTCTTTCAAACATTTCGACCATTCTGGCTCCTCGCCGTCAGCGGTTACCGACGATCCCGAGTCACTCTTTTGGTCAGACTCCAAGTCCTCCGATTCTCCGTCCATCTCGTTGATATTGCCGTTGTTATCTGTCGTGAAGAACTCCAGCGCAGCTGTTCCCCAGGCATCGGGCTTCGTGGCCTGGTCAATGTCGCAGAAGAAGATGGTTTGAGCAGTCTGAGACCAGAGTCGTTAGAGTTAGAGAAGTTGGATATTGAAGGAAAGGAGACGAAAGGAAACAGAATCATCAGCACGGTGCGACTCACCAGCCTCGAGCTCTTGTCCTGGGCCTCGCACCATTCTCTTAGACCTGATGTGGTCACGCGGCCTTGGAGGATGTTCTTCCAGACACCATCGTCGCGGGAAGACGTTTGCACATCCTTGATAACAGCAGGTGAGGTATAGAAATGGACGCTGATGTGGAGATCTTGGCCGAGAACGGTGAAAACCTTGTCCTGAGTCAATGAGCGCAGAAGCCCCGACAGTACTTCAGTCGAGACAAGGAGGACGGTCGGAGCAAAAGGCGGCGAGGCTTGATTTGCGTCATTGCCGAAACAGGCCAGAAAACCCAGCAGCTGAGCCCAGTCGTGCTCGTTTGTCGGCAGCAGCGACGTCTTGAACGGGGCTGTCAACAGCCTGGGTCCTGCCATCGTGGAAGTAGGACACAGCCTGTGTCGTCTGGTACAGCGTCGACAGTGTTGAGTTGAGTGCGGAAGGAGCTTGGACGAGGTTGCTGCCCGAGCCAAGTTAGGCAGGTAGGTGGCTGGGTTTGTGGGTGGGGTGCTTTCAGGTTGTTGATGGAATGGAAAGGAAGTAGGAGTCTACTCGAGTAGTCGCAGTGAATGCGAAGTGACTGTCGAGTGGGTTTCAACGCAGCGCCAGCAAGACCCAGTGGTCGCCCAGACGTGCCTGCCCCAACCGGGCCTTCCACAGCAGTCTTAACAAACACTCTCGTCTGTTACGGCCAACCCACCTGGCCAAAACTTGAGCATACCTTATGGGAACATCCTCGTGGTGTTGTGTCCTACTCAGAACTATGTGTGCTTCTTTGCCTTTCTAATTCCTCTTGGTATCAACAATATACAGTGCCAACGCCCTCTAGAGCTTTCTGTTCTATTTGGATCTGCCGCAGAGAGACTGGGCGAATAATCTGGTTTGCATGCATCAAGTGTTGAATCGTATCTCCGTGAGACTTGATAGCCGTTTCATCTAGCTGTTCTTCAACGAAATCGAGCTTCCAAGCGATATACTAATACATCACACCTTCCCAAGCTTGGGTTATAGATGGTTTCACAGCAAACTTCCATGTGCTCCTCCAAAGAACTACTGCTTGCTGGATGTTGCGAAACGTCTGATACCTAAAGAGCGCTGCTAACCCCTTTCGTCCGTTCCAAATCTCCATAGTAACCAGCTGGGGCATTCTCATAGCTGCTGCTGCCGCTGCCCGAAGCATTGCTTCAATTTCAACCAGATCCCCCTCCGGTGTGAGTAATCTTGAAGTGGGAGTAAGCGAGGTAAGGCTCGGCCACTCCCAAGCGGGTTGGATCTCGAAGAAACTGCTAGCATCCACGATAAACAATGCTGCGAGATGCTCCAGTTTGAGACTGGCGATCCGGCTTACGGCTGGATCAGGTTTCCGGAGACTGTCACACTGGGCCAAGTCGAATCCGTTTAGGAATTGCGGCATCGTAGCTGGATACTGTTGGTTGAAGTTCTCAAAGACTACGAGTCTTTTGAAACTAATGTTGCAGAGGCGGATAGACTCAAAAAGATAGACTCAAAAAGATAGACTCAAAAAGAAATTCGTATTCTATACAGAGGATATCAATATAAGCTAATGAGTATGTAATGCAAGTCAGAGCGAGCAATAACTTGGAAGTGCAGGGTGGTGGTGTAGCAATACTCACCTTTGTCTGTAATGTGCTGTGGGAAGCTCTAGGGCTCGTAGTGGACTTCTTTGAGCATAGAAAACCGGGCAAACATATGTGCCAGTGACGGCGGCTTCCATCTCCGGCGATTCTGTTGGCGGAGAAGTAGACCGGTCACAGCTGGGACTGCTGGACGCTGATCCCATCATTGGAGCTCTAACTGATCATTGTCAAACGGACCCTGATGCACAACTGAATGGAACAGCGTGTCGAAACCCAGCAATCCAACCATGCTGAGGGTCATAATAATGTCTGCTTGATCTTCCCTGCTCGATACCATGCCCAGTTGACATATTCGAAGGGGCGTCACGTATAAAGGTAAGATATGGAAAAAGTGCTCCGAGTCGCTGGCCGAGTAAATGTTAATGTCTAGTATCAAATCAAGCCGAACATCTCATGTGCTCAGAATCGAGAATAAATCCCGGAATGCCGTGGTGATAGGACATTTATCTGTGTCGCTGATTTCACAAGCTTCCTCCCACTCTTCTAGTGTGAGCCCGATACCATCAGGTGCGCACGTGGTGCAGTCGTAATCATCAAGCTCCAAGCAGAACCAGATGTAGCTGATGAGTGTCTGATTTGTTTCATTCATTGCACCAAGGTTCACGAGGCGTGATAGGGTCAGTCCGATTCGAGCGAAGTTATGTTGCTCGATCTCGGTTTGCCACTCTCGGGACACAATGGCCAAGCGACCTAGCGAGCAACCTGCTTGCATTAGGTCATGGAGGATGAGAAGCCGGATCTCTCTGGGCAAGTGGTGACATGTTGACCACTGTTGCTTCTTGTTGGGTGGCGTTGAAAGCATCGTGGCATTTAACCCATAATTCGGCGATGGAGGAGTGTACGTAGGAAGTCTTGAGGTGCGAGGTTATGCGTTGGACGAAAACTATAAGAGTATCCGGCAATTATCAGGTGAACAGAACGATATGTAGTGAACTGGACTTGTTGCTACAGTAGTTGTGTGGCGGAGCTATGAACTTGCAACTCGTTCGGTACAGACCTTCTTTCACACAGGAGAGCGACCCTTTCAACCTTACAGCAACTTTCCAGCGGACCTTGGCAGCTTGGGAGAGACACTTCGCTTGTGGGCCCTCGGTTGATCAAAGGGGTACCCGCGAGTATGTTGTACGTTTTTAGGAACATTCATGACGTCATGGCTAACGAGGTAGTATGAAGGACAGACCGAGCAAATATCGACTTTGAGCTCGTACTCTGGCTGGTCGAGGGATCATCAAAGCTGTAGGTAGACGTGTATTGGATCTTGGAATGCGCCGTCCGTGAGAATGCCAGCCAGGTGGTTCACGCTGACATGAGATGAGGGGGAGATCGAGTCGCACGCGCCGTTCACGCGTTTCTGGCTTGTAACTAGATGTCAGTGTCACTTCCGTAAAAGGGTACAGAGTAAGACACCATATCTGGATCGCACCATCCATGATGATTGTCGTGGACTTGCTCGAAGAGCCCATTCAAGAATACCAATAGGGGCAGAGATCATCGGTTGGTCATCTGAATGATCAGAATTCTGACCCGGGGGACTAATGCCCAGCCGTTCCACTCGATGTAAATATCTATTGCCTCAAAGGGTGCTGCGTTATCTACCTATGAACGTATCAAACGAGCTAACTTTGTGTCTCCTGTCTGAGTCACATAGACTATTGGCAAGCGTCGATTTTCGCGTGACAAATTGGTTCTGGGCGTTCTAGGACCTTTCATCAAGGCATAGAGGGCGTATTTGGGGGTGTTGTTACGAGTGCCGCCAGCCCCTATGGCCCCAAGTCTTTTCGCCGATCGCAACTCCTCGCCTCTGCATCTGGTCTACATTTAACCGCTTCCGTGGTACCCGTGCATATCGACTTAATGCAGGTGATTTGCAACCTTTCTCTTGCGTAAAACTTCAACATTGGCGGGTACTCATGACGCATGCACGCACTCTACTTCTTCGTTATTGTTACCAGAGGCAGGTAGGGTGATACGGACCTCTCATGACACTGGAATAGCTAGGAGGCCTCCACTAAAGTGAAAGCTTTTTATTCAAAAGCCACAGGCACCGTGTCCAACAGAGTTCGACCAGTCTTCAAGCCACCGCATCTACGGACATATTCGGTCAACCTTGGAAACACACCATCTACTTAAATTGTCGACGAAACGCCTTCATTGTTGCGCTGTCACATCACTTTTTCCCCCTTCTTCAACTCATTCATTATTCAGCATGGAGAACAGTCGTCGTAAGTCATCTTCAGGCAGCCACCAGGGACGCAGTGTAGGTGTCAAGAACACAATCTAACAATTGACTACAGCGCCTATCGGGGGCCCTACGGCAGAGACAACCCCGTTCCAGGGAGGTGGCCTGATGGAAGAATCGATTGGTCACCGGAGCGCGTGCCAAATTGGCTGCGATGGATGCTCCCAGGACAGCCAACAAAGCGTCACGGTATGCGGCGACGATTGCCATGACCACGGCGATAACGCCGTGTCTGTCCCTGTTGTTGACAGGAACTCCAACACCATTTACCCTCCCTCCTGCGATTCTTCTGCTCATGGTGGCTATGGGTTAGCGGTATCAGCCCAAGGGCCTGCTTCCCAAGGCCCTGCTTCAGCCCAGTTACCGACACTGAATTATCAGCCAACCAAGTCTTACTTCACCACAGATATGGCTGCGAGTAGGGGCTATTTTGATCCTATCCGTTCGGCTAGCCGGGTGCCTAGCTATGTGCCTAGCTACTCCTTTCCGCCCGTTCCTACTCGGTCTCTACTTCCACCTGGGCCTCCCGTTACACCAGATTCACCTACGTCTTCCGTTCCGCTTAGGTACGTGAACAATGAATCACCCCCTCGTGTCGGCAACGATCATCACATCCAACATGATTTTTTCACATGGTGGCTCGATGAGAACCAAGACCTTTCCCCCGATAAGGATGTTGAATATTACAGCGGCGACGATTCGTCGTATGTCTACTCCTCGGAAGAAAGCGACTCTTGCTCCAACGAGGAGGAAGAGGAATGGAACTCCTCTGATGAGCTGGATTGGGAAGGGTTCCTGGAGTTCTCCGCCCCCTTATCCAAGGAGTACGCCATTGAGACTACGATGGGGAACGAACACACGACAAACGAGACCTCCGACTATGATGAGAGCCAGGAAGAAAGCCAAAGGTTGGCCGACGGCCCCGATAGCCGCATAAACACGTCTGACGTAAGTAGGGAGTGCACGCCGTCTCATGAGAATGGCTATGATGATGTAGTGTTCCTCTATGCGATTGAGAAGTCTGAGATTGAGCACGTCGGTCGGCAAGGTAAGCTTTTAACCCCAACTTGGTTGCATCCCCTTTACCTAAGTAAGTGGTTGTTACTAAAACTCTATACCAGGCAATCCCAATGGTAAAACGACGATGCGTGCCTCTGGCGCATGCAAGCGCAAATTAGAAGCAGAAGAAACTGTAGAGAAGCATGAAGACAATGACAGCAACAATGAGAACCCGCGGGCGACTAAGCGGGTATGCATTGCCCAAAGGCCCCGAGCGAAGGCCGATGGGGATGAAGTTCGTTTTCTCGAGACAAGTGAGATCTTGGCCGGCACGCCCAACCACTGCGGCAACGACTCTGTTTGCAACGATGACATGCCGATCATGAGCCGGAGTGATGAACAGAATAGTGAGCAGCTATATCACCAGCTCGAACTGATCTGTGAGCTGTCTCGAATGGGGCCAGGGATTGCCAGCTCAGATGCCCCTATCTATAGTAGCATCTGCAACGCCATTTCGGGCATGGCGGTGGCAGCTTTACATGCTGCCGACAGCGAGGGACTTCTGGAACGATTCGAGTCGGGGCGCTCGGAGGCAAAGGAGAAGGTTGAGGTCCGTAGTCCTGCGAGGGCGAATCAAGAGATTGGCGGCCTGGAGGTTCCCGTTGGGAAACCTACCAGCGAGGACCTTGGGGATATCTATTCAAGTTCGGGTTAAGTGTTTATACGCATGTTCTCGGTTGAGATTTCTTTAGCTGTAATCGTAAAATTTTGAGTCAGACTTTGATTTTGACTTGCTCGAAAATGATGATCTGCCTCGACTCTAAAGGCCCCACTGCGAGGGAAGCATTTGTTGAACTGCGACAGGTTGAGTACGTGCCATTAGGGACCTTGACGGACTCTGGAACTAGACGCGACAGTTGACAACAAACGATGAGCACCTTGCGGAGGCCATGTCTACTCCCTCCGTCAGCATGGCGCATTTTGCCTCGCCGCTCAACCAGACGCCGACGCCACCATCGCTGCACTCGCGGCAATGTTGTGTCGCCTCTCCACTCACCCTCCTCCCCTTGACCGATGAAATGGCAGGCTCCTAGTATCTTTGTATCTAGCGATCTCTTTACAAAGAAAATCTTCCATGGAGAAGGATCTTGGCCCAGTGAAGTTGCAACAAGGGTAATTTCCAAAGGTGCTTCCAGCTGAAAGCATCTGGATGGCTAGACCTCAGTCTGGATCGACTGTGTTAAACTGGGTTCCACATTTTCCCGCCGATAATGTAGCAGACCAGGTGGTTTTCGATCAAACTTGGCTCTCATAATCTATCGCTCATGCCCGGTCCGATAGAGCTGGAGCAGTGTCGCAAATAACTTCCGGCAAAGTCCACCTTCAGCCTTCAGGAGAACACGCCAAGATTGCCACCTGGACCTACAAGAAAGAAAGGAGGGTTTCAGCGTCAAACTCGCATACAAAAGATATTTCGTGTGGTATCACGCAGAGGGGTTAATCTAGAGTCCGAATGTTCGAACAAATTATGATTTTGGCATTTCTTGAGTATGGGCCATGTTGCAAGCCACGGCGCTGCTGGTTGGATTGGGAAACTTTGACCCCTAAGACCATCAGCAACGAGAACCTCGCGACAGGAAACAATGGAATGCTCGCACTCGACTGCGAGCTTGCACTTCTTGTGGTAAATTGGATCTATCATCTCCAACGGCGGTGTTTCGGGTCCTGCTCAGGAAGATTGACTGGGACATTCATGGCTCATCAGTCGTCTTAGTAATCATCAGCTCGAGTTCGGGCTGATTTATCTTTTCACATTTAGCTTTCATTGCAAAACCGCAAATCGTCATTCTTTGTTCAGTGTTCTTTACCCACAGCAAGGCCAAGTTTGCACAGCAAGGCTTTGGGTCAAAAACAAGTTCAATCCCCCACGCGAAGGACATTGCAGTCTTTGACCGATTATTCTTCCATAATAAAGTATGAGTACAGCTTCACACGAAAGTCTTTAACCGGATCCCCATCTTTGATTACTCTGGTGGCTGCTGCTTGGTTTTGTACAAAGAATCTTCAACTTTCATTCCATAGCTTCCCAGCGAGAAGCAATTTGAGCAGTAGTCCTCTGCCAGGCCGGTCTGCTGCTAACACTCTTCCACCAAGAAGTCAAGCTGGGCAGGTCTTGGAGAAACTCGGGGTCAGTCTCCAGCAAGCAGTAAATGAAAATTGCTGACCAAACATCTATCAGGGAGAAATTGTTGCCTGTTAAGTACTCCCGCGCAGACAATATGCGGTCGAATACTTGCAAGTTGGCCTTCACCTGGTGCAGAGACTCCTCGATTGCCCCCGGGTCAACTGGAACGCCAATTTTCCTAATATGACACGTAAGTCAAAGTCCTCCTTTTGCGACTGCAACAAGACTGATTGAGCCACGTACGGGTGCACGACTTTCTGCTTCAGATACGTGATAGATGACGCGGCAAGATACGAGGACTCAAAACACGCGGCCTCCTCAAACCGAGCGACGGCTTTGTGATCCTCAACGTTGGGCAGAAGAGCAGTGCCCTCACTGGCGTATTTCACCGCCAGCCAGCGGGAAATAGCTCGGCACTCTGTTCCATGCCACATCTGGTCAGCACAAGAGTCTCGACTTGTTACCTTGAGTGAGTGCGGCTACCGCAGACTTTCGTGATGTTTCCATCAGCGTCAATGTCCTCCACGATGGGCACTTTCCCGAATGGGTGCTTGGCATTCATAAGATCCCGCTGCATGAAACGAATCATCAGCAGTTGGACGGGTCGGAGGATCTGACTGCCATTGTCATTGTGGCTAACTACGTAAAGACTCATACCTTGGTTTCGTGGCTGAAGAGCTTGACGTCGACGTGTTCGAAGGACAAACCCTTCTCATGAAGCGTGAAAAGACAAATAATGGTGAAGGGTGAGAAGAAGTCTCCGTACAACTTGATAATTGAAGTCATTGCAAGGGAATTAACTGATGCTGACTTGATGAGGCAAAGACAGCAGTGAGCTAACAAAACACGGGTCACAGAAGAAAACCTGGCATGTGACCAAGACGGGTGAAGGGAAACTTAAGATTCAAGATACGAGTGAAACAAAGATGGAAATTGTTCGGATTTTCCGGACCATTCCACGTTCTCTTGGCAAGATACGCATACCGTGTCACCATCTGGCTGCCAATGTGATAAGTGAGACCCCGCTTCAGAGGGAATCCGATCTGCGGAACAGCACCGGGGCCGGTGCAAAGTTTATGTCCATCCGGCCCCACATTCCGCAGGAGTTGGTCATTCCGAGATTTCGACTTGACACACAGAATTGAGCTCGTCCTAAGAGACTCCTCGTTGAAAACGCTTCGATGGACTTATTCTAAGGTTGAATTTGTGGCAGTCTCTAGTTGATCCAAGCCAAAAGACCCCTTCGTAGGTAGTCCCCTTTGTAGGTAGTCTTGCGCTCGCTCCACCCAAGTAGGGACCATGCCGGATCCCATACAATGAAATTAGGGTGCCCATGTTTAAGTGATTGCCACATGGCCATAGAGACTGTAGTAAGTATTGATGGCGCTTTTCAATTCTGGTTGTCATACACAGCTTGTATCTTCCTGGGAGAGGATGAGTCGGTAACAGCCGTTCGATTGCGGCGTTCGCATGTTCCTTTTCGTCACACATCAGGAGCTGGGTGCAGCTCCGGTGGCGCGCAAAAGAATTTATGAAAACACGATAACGATCAATTTCATATTAACTACAAGACATCAGAGTTTCGTGCAGAAGATTTCTACAAGGCCACGGCCTAAATCATATTGAACTCCGGAGTATCGTCGGCCGCTGTGGTCCTGCCAAAGAGCCCTTGAAATTTGGAGAACAACGCCAAAAGCTTCAGCCACTGGCCCGCTAAGAACAAGAATGCCCTCGAGGATATCTCACTGGTGTTCAAGGGCTTCGCTGAAGTTAGCTTAGAGCGCCCGAAACGGGTAGATGACTTTAACCACAGTGAAATGACATCTCAACTTACAATGAAGTTATCACCGCCGCTCTTTCTCACCCAGTCAAACGCTCGGGGTATCATCTCACTCTCATACTGAATAACTGCCTTGGCCATTGCTTCAGTCGACACGCCATTCTTGCCGGAATATTGGCTCGCTAACCCTGTCAAAAATGGAAGCATCTTGCCGGCGTCATACATGGCTTGGTTTCCGCCCTGGCCACTGTGCATCGGTTAGCGGATGCTCTGGTGGGGCGAAGATCGAGAATTTTGGGAAGGATGTTACCCCCACAACTTCGTCTGGCGCCGAGCGGGATTCCGAAAAGGGGACGGTTGCCGGCAGGCGTGAATACTGAACTCACCGAGGCGGTAGCATGGCGTGAATAGCGTCGCCCATTAGCCAAATTCGAGGGTGACCGAGCTCTGGCTTATCTTCCGTCCGGATGTTCTGCCGCCAGTTCTTAACCGGTCGCTTTGCCACCCTGGGCACATAGATGTGGAGAGGAGCGCCTCTCATAAGGTCAACCATCTCGTGGCTGTTCCTGTGTCAGTACAAATCCTTCTGATCTCGCGCAAAGGAAAGTAACAGCGCCAACGATCTGGACTTACAACGGTGCCGCCCAATCCTTGATGACTTCCGCAAAAAAGTCGTATTGCCCGTCTAGAGAGCGCTCATGAATATCCTTTGGCAACATTTCTTTCGTGACAGCTAGGCTGAGCATGCACGAGGCTTCGTCCTCGTCATACTCCCGGCCTGCTTTCTTTCCTTCTTCCCCGACGTTCCTATTCGGAAGATACACTAATGATACTTTTTAGCGAAGGGTCTAAAATGGGAATCACGGCGAATGAGGTGGGGCTGGGCCGACATTCCTCCTTCTCTATGTGTGGTTGCCACTTACCCCCGAAAAAGATATGCCTGTTATCCGCCCAGCACATCACTGGCCCACCAAGCAACTCCTTGGACATGGTCGCGAACCGTTTGACTGGTAGACTACATTTGGCGGCGAGGGTTACATGCCTGGGGATGTAGTCGAGACTCTCAAGGCCGACCAACTTGTTAACCTTCGAGTAGCCACCATCCGCCCCGATGAGGACGTCACAGTCGTCGTAGGATCCGTCACTCAGCCAGACGCGGACCCTCTCATCTTTGGAGCCGGGGTTCAAGATTTCGTAACGCTCCATGGCGGTGTCGTACTGAAGCTTGCCAGCCTCGTAAAGGGGGTCAGCGAGACAGTCGCGTAAGAGGCCGCGTGTGATAGGTGCGTTTTTGCCGTAGGCTGGGAAGCGGCTCAAATCCATGAGCTGCGTCCAGTCTTTGTGGAAGATTCGGGGGGCTTCAGCCTTAGCCTCAGTGGCTGGGCCGAACTTCTTGATAATGGACAGCATGTGGTCGGTCTCGAGACACGCCCGCATGCCAGCCAATGCCGGTGATGTGAGGCGGATTTGAAGACCTTCACGCGTGGAATGACGTTCCGCGCGCTCGTAAACTTTCACGTCTACACTGTCCTTCATGAGCCCGCAGCCAAGAAGATTGCCCGCGAGGCCGCCTCCGATGATAACTACCCTGAAAGGCATGTTGTTAAGGCAATCAGTCAGACTGTCTGTTGAGAAGATGATGGTCGTGTAAAATTGATAAATGTCAAAGAATCTGGGTGCATGTCTTACTACACTGTTTCCAAGTGCTGAAGGAGCTGATTGGAGCTGCTTTTGTACAGCCTATCTAGCACACTCGTATTCAACAGCATACAAACAAAGGTTCCCATCTAGCGTGTGGGGTAAGCTGAGGTTACTCGGGACCGAGCAGTATTGCCCGCCCATCCATGCAGAGAAGGTGACGGATTGTGCCGCATATGCTGATCTGTAGTTCGTTAGCTGACTCGTCATTGAGAAATTGGAAATTCCGGACCGGCATTTCCGGCGTTTCATCTGGTAGAATGTCAGTGATCGTACCAGGAGCAAGACTAAAGCTATGTACCTTGCTCCATCGCTAGCGTACTAGAAAGTTAACCTTTTTAGTATAAGCAGACATAAATAAACTAAATATCTAAGGAAGACGTATGCGAAGAACTTATGAAAGGAATACATCGAAAGACCGCGCAGTCACTGTCAAAACTATTCGTTTGGCTTGTTCTATCAGCTAAGCTCTATGTAAACTCTTTTTGTCTTTCTTCCTCCTCGAGTTGGATTCAAAGATAATGGCGGCGACTTTGCCATACGAAGGTCCGTTTCTACGTCTCTCAGCTGACTACTTCACGGACCATTTCTCACGGTTATTCCGCGCAGATTACGTTGCGTTGTCAGGACTAGTGCTCGACTGGGTCGACAGCTATGACAGCAAGGCATGAGTAACTCTTTAGCACGTCAGCTAATGGCTGCTAATCAACTCCCATTTTCCTTCTCGGGGACCATGTCAATGACGGAATTCTAATACTACATCGTCGAGATAGGACTGGGACAGGCTGAAGACCATCCTAGCGCCAAAACTCACGGTAAGTTTTTAGATCCCCAGTCATCTCTACATGAGGACTGTCAAAGCACCCATCAAAGCTGAGCAAATTCCAAGGTCGATTACAGCAGTATTGGAGGTCCGAAGCATGAGAAAATGGCAGCGGAAGACTTTGTCGCCGTGATTAGCGGCCCCGAGATGTTTGGCGATGCTTCACTGGGTACACAGCACCTCATTGGCGCCTCCAAGTGGGAGAGGGTTGATGAGAACAAGGTTGTTGGCCACCACCAGATGCGCTCCACATCCGTACGCCTCACTGGCGCCGACAGCGGGGAAGGAAAGGTCGAGGCGGATCGGAGGGTTGTTGTCATGCAGTCTTACGTCAAAGCCGACGGAAAGTGGAAGTTAGCTGGGCTGAAGCCGATGAGTCGCTGAGGAATCGAAGATTACTTCTTCAGAGGACTTTCAATCATTTTGGACAGTAACGCGGCGAGTACCTATGGTGCGCACTGTATCAGCGCCATGTACAAGGGGTCTAATCTCGCTTGGTCGCAGCACGGTCTTGTCAACTAATCTCGTATTGACTTACTCGCATGCTCATGATTCATGTTTGAGTGAAATATTGGCCAAGCTCTGTACGATCTTTCGTATATCCATTCACGAGTCGTTTCGGTACTGCAAGGTTACAGCATGCCAAGCATACTGCGGTACATGTACTTGCGGCTCGGAACAGAATGCCAGCCCTTTTCTCGGGAACTCCTTGCCACTTACCGTCAGGTTGTGCTATTCTGCAACAATAGTAGGGGCGAGCCATTGCCATGACACTGACCGGGTGATGAGCGTCAGATTTACTGAGCGACAAAGGGTTGGGTATTGGCACTGCTCGGATAATCCAGAGAACCTGGAAAGTTGCAGACAGTCCTCCTGTTATAGCTTAAGGTCGTTGTAGTCGCCTTACGTGACTCAGCGGCCATTTAAAGATGTACCAACCGTCAATATTTAACGTGCACCAAAGTAGACGATATCAGTCAGATCACAACACATGCGTTAAAAGTCTATTTCTCGCTTTTTGGTGAAATTTTCTCCCCTCATCTTGTGGACTCAGTCTCATCCCAATTCTTATTCCATCATGGCTTCAGCTCCGACCTCTGTCGCGCTGCCCGCGACGGCCAGCGCTGTAGCAGACCCAAAGGTTCGTCAATATTTTGCAATCTTTATTAAAACCCAGAACGAACATGTACTCTCCAATTTGGAGACTTCATACTGACAGACACTCCCTTATATAGTCATGGCCTCTCTGGTGGCGTCTCTGCATGTTGGGTTCTCTCAGCTGGTTCGTACTGATGGGCCAAGTCATGAGTGCTTCACTTCCACCAATGTTGGGGCCCATCATGTATGAATTGCACGTCAGTGCCGCGCAAGCTTCCCAGCTGGCAAGCTGGGCTGTTCTAGCCCTCGGCTTTGGTGTAAGTCGTTCTGGATTTGTCCCTTTCGCACCTGATCTCGCTGATACGCCAAAATCAGAACATATGGGCTGTTCCCGCAGTCGCCAGCTTTGGTGCCAGATACACGATAATCTTCGGGCTCGCAATATTTTCGGGAGGCTTCTTTTGGCAAGCTACTTCCGAAAGCTACGATTCCCTGCTAGCAGCTCGCATTATTGGCGGCTTGGGAGGCGGCGTTGTCGAGTCCATGGGCCCCATGATTGTCGTGATGTTGTTTCCGCCGGAGTATCTTGGTCGGGCTATGAGCGTCTACACCTGGTCACTCGGTGCCGGCACCGTCTTTGGTCCCCTCTTCGCTGGCTACATGATTGCGGGACTCGGTAGCTGGCGTTCTCCGCAGTATCTTTTCGGCATCATGTCAATACTCAATATGGTCGGCACAATCCTCATGTTCCCCGAGCCTATCATGAACATACGCGTCCGAGGGGAACGGCCCCTAGTCTCTGCCCCAGACTCGAGCCGCGGAGACGAAGCCCCGGTAATCTCTAAGAAAGGACGGGAGACAATCAGTATGGAGAATCTAGGCGGCGAACGGTCTGTGCAAGATGAGCAGCGCGAGTTTGCTGCGCCGCCAATCCATCCAGCGTCTTGGATAAGCCTCTGGACGACGCGGTCCTTCTTTTTGTGTTTTACGCACCACCATTCGGTCTGCGGCTGGCTGTCCATGGCCATGGCACCATACCGCATGCTGGCTGTGCCTGCTGTGGTGCTCACCGTCTTGCTTTTTGGTGTGTCCATCTCCACCAACATAGCAACCTCCATCCTCGTTTCTTTGGTATTCTCACAGCCCCCAATGTTGTGGTCCACTGATCTTGTTGGACTGTTCAACCTGTTTGTGCTCGGAGGTCTCTGCTCAGGGATCCTCATTGGCGGCCTGCTGTCCGACAAGATGATCGCCTCATTCACTCGGCGCATGGGGTACCACAAGCCCGAGTCGGCGTTGCCACTACTGCTACCGCTTGGCATCGTCATCCCGCTGTCTACTGTACTGATCGGGTACGGATTGGCATATGGATGGCACTGGGCCGCCATAGGCGTGCTCTGGAGTGTCGTCAATGTGAACATGACATCCGGGTGTACTATCCTGATATCGTATGCGACCGACATTTACGCGGCTAAAGCCATAGACATTGGCGTCGTTGTCAACGTGCTGAAGAACGCGATCGCAGCCGGCATCTCATTTGCTGTAGTGGATTGGTGGACGAAGGACGGCTGGTACATGTTCCTTGCAGTGGCTCTTGTCAAATTCCTCATTTTTGTCTTGGTGGCGCCCCTATGGATTTGGGGCCCCAAAATTGCTCATGTGACGAAGTCTTGGAGGTGGCTTCAAGGACATAACGTAAACTGAGAATCTCCCAGGGCGCAGTCATTGGCCGCGGTTGGGACCAACGTGTATGTTGTCCACGGGCGCTAGATATGGCTCGCCACATCCTCAATGGGTATCCCTTCATGACATGACCTGGGATCTGTATTTGTGTCGTCCCTTGGCATAACTAGCCTGTCCTGCAACTAGTCATGATGCTTGCTGTCACAATCGCTCAGTGCGATATAGCTAGATCTGAGAAAGTCGCTTCAAGCAGCAAAAGAAGCTGGGATGCCTGTCACGGCACGGAGTGGGGGGTGGAGGGAGGGGCCGCGATGGACTTGGCGGGGCCGAAGATCTGCACATAGGCAGGGAGCTCAGAAACTTTAGAGTATTTGCCCCGGCCTGTGGTGGGGTTCATCCGAACCTATCATGTCCCGTAGTTCATGCATGAACATTTTAAAACCTTGGATATATTCACTGTGTCCGTGACGCGTAACACATGGTGAAATACACGTATCAATACAGACGTTTTGACCCCCGACTTCCCTGCCAAGTTTACAAACGCTATAGTTTCCCTGGCAAGCTTTGTAATCTTCCACCCCGCATCAGGTACTGTCAATTGCTACGGCTCGAGATGATCTCTTCAACTCTCCAAAGGCCATTCTGCCAAGGTCATTTTAGAGTTTCGAACAACTTAGCAGTCTTAAAATCATTTACCGCCAAACAGAAACTCCCCGGAATTTCCGAAAACCTGCCCTGGGATGTTCCGACGGCGTCATAGATACTTTCGTAGAACGGCTGTATTTCAATGGCAGACAAGGGCAGCCGGTCTACTGTGGATTCCTATGTTATGTAAGCCATTTTGTGGCATGATATTTCGTGCTTGAACGTGTTCCGTCTAGTCTGGAAAGCGGGGGTCGCCGGGGGATGACACGAAGTTCGGCTTGTCGTTGGAGGGAATCTAGCCTGGTTAATTGCCTTATCTATAACGTGCTTTTTTATGGTGCGAAAGACAACAGCACCTGGAAACGACAAGTTGACCGTAGAATCTGCTTCAATACCGTTCTCAAGTGAAAGCGGTGCGTTGCGATTGGAACAATCCTGTTGGTCACGTCACGCCTGGCGGTGCTGCATTTCCAGCCCGCTGCCTTATCGCATTTTCCTTTCCCCCAGCCGCTGTGTACAACCAATATGCACATGAGGACCGTAGCAGGTTGAGCGTGCAAGTAAACTACTTCTCAATGTTTGCAGTCTCTTCTGCCAGTCCATTTTCTTTAGAAGACCGACCCAATTGCGGCAGTTTCTCTGCTTTTTCCATTCGCACCATCTCAAAGACACAATTAGGCGACCGGGCTGTGGTCAATCCACTCCGCACAAAACATAGGGTGTGCCTTGCAGAGTAGCCAGGATAAGCTGGGACCGGCTGGCTGGGCGTGTTTAGAGCGACGACACGACGATGTGCACGTCAAGACAACGCTGCCGCCTGGACAGCCTACATGAGCATCAAAACAAGTTCTGTCTAGCACATACGACCATACCCATTGGAGAACTCGGGATCCCGTCCGCTCTCCCATAGATAAGCCAATGAGGGCTGGAGTAGTAGTCGGGTCGGTGACGACCGGCGAATGCCCGGTGTTGTATGTGATCTTTTTTGCTTCTGAACTAGCATATCTGCAAACCTAGGGCTAAGGGTTCTGTATTTACTCCTAGTGAGAGTGGGAGGGAAATGCTATAGCGGCCTTGTGATCTGACGTTATAGAGCTGTAACTAGTGATGTAGATGAAGTTCTATATGTTTATTATTTTTGCACTTTGACATGAGTTTGCAGCTGAGGTTTTTTGATTAAACGTGTTTCTCTGAGGTTTATCCTAGCTTCTGTTCCCTAGCTTCTGTAGGAAAGGCTTGCTGTAGGCGTAAACAGGTCGCAAGTTCGCAACACAACCTAATGCAGCACCTGTGTTGCACTAGATGCATCTCAATATGACAGCGACCGGTCCCATCCATTACCAATTGATCATAGATCAGTTCAGGCTGTTAAAATTCGTTTGCATCAATCTTCCATCCCAATCCGCGACGGTCTGCCCCCTCATAGATGCTGTGCGTGAGTGATGACGCTGTTGGCGACGCGGACAGTTGTCAGTGTCCTTGGCGAGTGTTCCTCGCAGCTTGTTGCCTTCGACTTCAACAAGGACCCCAAGAAAGATGGCGATTCTCCTACGCTGGCCGCCAATGATCAGAAGCCTCATCAAAACACCTCGAACAAGATCTCGCTTGGTACTAGGTGGAATTGGGGAACACAGAGCTTATCAGTGTGCAAAGTAGGTAGTAATGTGCAGACAGGTACCTTACTAGTGGAGGCGCCTCTTGTGCAAAGAGGCACGTAGCGTGGCCTGTGCATCTTGCACCTCAGCTGCAGTGCAAAGCCCGCCAGGCGCCGGGCGTCATGTGCAAGCGAGGCGACCCTTTTGGTTCCTTTTGATTGGCTGGAAGCTCCCCAAATCCTCGAATGTCCCCACTCTGGCACGGGTTTGTTGCTTGGGCCATGCCGCTTTCCACCCCTTCCTTCCAGTCGAGCAATTTCTCCATTTCACACCTGTCTTTTCGCGCCGCTCATCGTGCAATCCCTGAAATCTCTCAATCCAGCGAAACAGGTGAAGCCGTCTCATACCAAGTCAGCAATAAATCAGCCTGTTGTATCTGCCGCTTCAACAAGCAGCTGCGCCGTATCCGGCATGGCGACACCAAGGCGACGCGCGCTGCAAACGCCCAACGCGACCAGCCCCGGCCCGACGCTTGACTCCATCACCGTCGCCGGCGACGGATCATCGTCCCCAGAGACGCCAACAAGTGACGACCTCCCCGACGCGACAGTGGGCACTCCCAATCGATCTAGACCAGAGGCATCTGCATCTGCATCTGCATCTTCAGCACGCCCAAACCGTACGCCTGGCCCCACTCCTCGCCCGTTCGCCGCCGAGACAAGTAATCGGAAAAATAACAATCGGTCGACTTTGGACTTGCTCTGGGGTAGGAACAACTGGAACCCTCCTCCTTCCATCACTGGCCCAAAGCCCAAGGATCAGCTCGGTGTGAGGGACACGTCTATTCTATGCAGCATATCGAATCTTGCGGTTGAAAACAACGTCGACCTCCCGTCCCTGTATCGTCCCGGCGGCGTCATCTATGACGCAGCCGCAGCACTTCACAATCCAATCCAATGGTCGTCCAAGGTACTGTCCGAAGCCTACAAAAGGCTCAGAGAGCAGTACCCGGACACAGTTCTCAAGCGCAAGAAGCACCCAAACGTCTCACGCCTGTCGCTTTCCTCGAACCCAGGCCCGCAAGGGACGCCCACCCCCGTCCACCTGACTGCTGAGACCCAGCCGATTGTCAACAGCCAGGCCCCGGTCGAGTCACCAGGAGAACTTATGCCGCAACCCACCGTGCGTCGAGCCCGCAGCCTCGAAGCTGCGTCTTCGCTAGCACGGATGCTAGAGCAGCGCACAGAGAATATAGCTCAAGCAGCACTTCATTTCCATGACCGCGACTTGGCAGGTTTGACGGATCTTCAGAGGCGCTGCCTGGTCCAGTTGGAAGGCAACTTGCCGCTGACAATAGACTCAATGCGCCACCTTGCCAAATGTGTCGAACGGCGCGTCGACCACCCTGATGCATTTTGCGCGGACTTTTCGTACATGCCCGGAGACGTTGATGGTGCGATTCCCGAGGCTTTGCCTGATGGTTGCGTTGACAGTGGCACCGACGTGCTCCTGTTGCCGATTCACCACAAGGCCGACGACTCGTGGTCTCTTGCTATTTGCAACTCGGAAAGTGGCCTTTTGGAATGTTACTCTCCTAAATCATCGCAAGATCGTCTGCAGTCTTTGCGCGACATTCTTCTTCCTTGGTTGGATGCCTTTTTCCCGCATGCAGACATAGATATGCATGTCCTGGTACGCCGTTTTTCAAACCATTTTTGAAGCCACAAAGCTGACCATAGAAATAGGAGGGAACAAGTTGCGAACACCCTGCCGACAGTGGTGTTTACGTTCTTCTAGCCATTGAGAACCTGATGCGCGACAGTCACTCTTGGGGACTGTTTGCGCAGCTTGAGGAACCCGCCAAAAGCCTTCGCAAAGTGTTGCGGCAGTACCTGTCTGACCTCACGATCGAGGCAAGAAAGCCCAAGCATCGGCAAAGCGATGGTTCGCGTCCGACTACCAAGCGCCCTAACTCTCTCGTTGCCCCGGAACAACCGGCTGCCAAGCGACCCTGCCTTGCGCGTCCGATGGATCACCGCGCTCGCGTCAGCGCCAGCGCCAGTCCCGCGCGTTCAAGAGAGAGCCTCGAGAGGGTCAAGTTCATGATCAGACAAGCAAAGGTTACTTACCAGGAGCAGTTTCCTTGCTTAGCAGATCTGCAGACCTCCGTCGGAGCGCTTGAGGCCAAGCTTAGCGACTTCAAGCTGGAAGCCTCAAAATGGCAAGCAGCCAGCGACGCCAAAGAGTACATTTTCAAAGAGGCACAAAGCAAACAAGAATCAGCAAATCATGACCTTCTGGATGCCCAACAAAAACTAGATGAAGTATTGGCAGTTGCAGCAACGTTGGAGAAGACTCCAGGGGCTAGTACTTCAAGGTCAATTGCTAACATCCTCGAGATCACACGCAAAGAAGTTCAGACATGTCAGGATGACCGGGAACTTGCAAAAACAAGACTCAATGAATTGTCGACCAAAACAGATGAAGCGAAAGAGGCATTCTGGGAAGCCCAAGAGAAACTTAGCAGGGCTGAACAGGACGTGTTGACCACAAAGGAATCGTTGGATGATGTTGCCCAGGCACTCCAGCTGGGCAAGTATCTAGAAGAGTTTACTGGTTGAGTGCAAGGAGGGACATGCTTCTGAGCTAAAGGGACATAGCCTGCAGGCGGCGTTTGTCATTGTTCGACTGCGTGTTTGGCTGCTATGGAATTATCTTTTCCGCGCAGAATTTGTTTTAGATACCCACAATCAGGGCTTGATCTTGTAGATACCCCTTCTCACTACCATACATCGGTGTCATCCGTAATCCTCGACCGGCTTTCATGCTCCTAATCAAAATTATGACACTCGTATGCTTAGCGTCGAGGAAGGCAAAGTCGAATATGCACGCGAGCCACGATACTTTCCATGAACAGTAAGATGAGACGAAGTCTTGCGTGTTTATCAATCGTAATTTGCCAAGTGTATGTCCAAGATAAAACCGTTCCTCGTTGAATGTTCTGGACGTGACGGGTTTATCAATCAAAAGGCAATTAGCCCGAGAATACTCGTCAATAGGATGAAGAGAACAGGCCGAGACGTAAATCAGCTTGTTTTGGAAATTGTTCCCAAAGTTAGCGTGGATTTTGCGGCTTTCAGATTGCGTCAAATTGACGTGACACTGACATGGTGAATACATCATAGACTTTGCCTGAAGTGTGAAAATGCATTCCAAGATCACAACAGCCCGTTGGCACCATCAACGCGACCGCTTCTGAGTCGAGCATAGAGCAAGAGAACATCACCGACGACGATGTGTCAATATAAGCTTTGTCCACCGTCATGGAAGAAGAAAGAGCAGAGCTTGAGAATTTGAAGGGATAGCTGGAAAATGACAAGACTGAGTCGTGAGCTTTTAGAGGTATGATGATTCGTATAGTCATGAAGTTCGCTGCGGGTTTAAACGAGCACTCTGAAAACGAGTACTACAGCAGAGATGGACCAGTGGCTTTCGAGTTTGATAGAGTACGCATGGTTTGCGTATGGTGGTGATCATGTAATTCGGGTTTTTCATTCTGGATTGATTGCCTCGAACCCTGTTTCACAGTTATATTTATGAGATCTTTCCCAAAACCCAATGGAGCTGGTAGAGGTCTGCTGCGGAAGGTGAAAGAATAAAACATTGTCGTGGGCTGGATTGGTTTCTTTGGTCTCCCGGCCAAGCCTCCTGATCTTTTCTTCTTGTTACTCTCTTTCGGGCTTTTCTTAAGAGACGTTCAATTTGAGATTCTTCAGGCATCCTTTTGGTTGTATTTTGTCCCCGCCAGTTGCTGTATTTCGAGTCAAAGGTCTGCACTGCTGTCGAACTCGTAATCCGTCACTTCTTCCTTCTTCATGGGGAAATTCTCGTTGTGATGAAGAGCGTCTTGTCCTTCTACATTCTGGCGGATTCCATCTTCGACATCCACATGTTTTGGGTTCATGAAGATACATTAGTCCCTTTGAAGTTTGAAAACAAGTCCGATCCTAGCACCCACTATATAATGCTCAGTCAGTTTGCCGAGGACTTCGTCGCACACGGCAACCCATCTTGCTCATCTCGGACGATGATGTCTTCACTGCTCCAGGAAGAAGCGCCAATCTGATATCCCGAAACCAGAAACTGTGTGCAGACTTCAACAAGACACCCGCAACAGGCACGGACGCCACCGGACACTATAAAACCTCCTCAAATTTGACAGCCGAGCCTCACGCGCCGAGATCTTGCAGGCGCCTTGGAGCTTATATGAGGAGCTGGCCCCCAGCATGCAGCCGTGCTGGCGAGTATCGAGAATTCCCAAGAGACTATCTCTGTCATCGTCTGGTCGTTGTAGAGGTTACTTGGGTTCGCAGCTTCGCAAGAAGAAAAAGGCAGGGGACTAAGGCAGCAAGTGACGATGGGTAATTTGCGAGCAGCATGCGACGGAGTTGTTAACGGTGTGATCCAAGTAATCATTCTCGAGGAGTTAGTGACATAATGCAATACTCATTTACATGCCTAAGTATAGATAGCACAGAGGAAAGGTTGTAATATTGCCGCGTGAAGAGCATTCTAGAGATTTATAACTGCGACGCGTGCCACCTACGTATCCATATAAGTCATAACGCCATTCTACTTCTGTTTGGCCGCGTGATACTCCCTCCAGCACCTGTCTGTCTCCTGTTCCATCTCCAGCGGTATCACGGGACTCTCAACCGCTGCCTGCTGAGCTGCCTCTTCCGCCTCGCGCAGCTCCCTACGAGCTCAGCTCCAGGCAATCCCCCAGTCTATCGACGGGCTGACCTCGTGCTTGTGTGGAGCCCGTCAGCGATGGAGGTCCCAGAAGATATCGTTCCGCTGTACTGGTTGACGCGGCTAATGTCATTGGCCTGGTCTACAGTGAGGTCGATGGTGGCGGCTGTTGTCAACAGGGTCAAGAGAGCTCATGGGAAAGGAGAGATTTAGCCCAGGGAGTCGGCCTAAACTCAGCTTCGGGAGGATGGTGACTAGTCATTTCCGCCTCATCTTGCTTCTCCTCATACAGTCGCAGCATTTCTACTTAGCGTCGGCGATATGTGCAAGCATATTGAGCCACGTATGCATAATGTGATCAAGGCCGGGGTGGTGCATATGGTAGAGTTACGGGACAGTAGGCGGTCGATATGGGCTTCAGGATACAACAACAGCAGGCGTAGGACGAAGTAATCATCTACAGGTACTAACCGTATGTCGCAACGCTCAAGACAGCGACAACCTTAGTTCAGTCGTAGTAGCAAGTATCTCAAGCGAGAGCAGGTGTATTCGGTCACGGGGACGCTGCAGTGAAGCGAAGACGTGCGAGACAATGAGAAGCTGGGCAATGAGCAATGACAACAACGATAAACAACATCAAGAAGAACTTTGGGGAAAGACATGGAAAAGCCCCCGATCCATGGGCCACCCATTTCGTCTCCTTTCAAACCGCACTTTCATCAGCCTGCAACATATCGAATCAAATCGGCTGACATACGCGTAATATGGCCTCCAACACCATCGCAGAAAAACAGCCGCGTGATAGGTCCGGCACGTTCTAGCAGCCATCAAGACCTCTTGCCTTTAATCCGGAGGAAACTGTCCACCGACGCAGCAGCAGCACGTATCCGAAAATCCGATTACCAAGAGAGTCCAACTTTGACATCGTTTAAAGGGCGCAGTTGTCTGCTAGGTCAACCAGGTCGCGAGGCGACCGGAGCGCGCCGCATTGGACATAAATCGCGAGGCGGAGCTAGCGGCAACTGTGGGAGGCCAGCGGGCTTGCCGGTGACCCCGAGCCTACGCGCCCCCGGCGCACCTTCGGAAAGCTCACCGTAAAGCTCGCGGCGCACATTGTTGAGAGACGAAGACAGGTCTTGCGACCAAGGGTGGTGAGTCTTGGAATGGCATTGATGTGCGGATGGCGATTGGGATCGCGGGTCGTGGGAGGCGTGGGAATGGCGGAAGACTCAGATGAAAAAGCGAAAGGCGAGAAAGCAACAAGTGAAGGACGACCGTCAGAACGTGATGGCGGCCGGGACACAGGCACTGGTGGCATTCTTGCGCCTGCGAGAACGGGTAGTTGATCTGCATGACCTCCAATGTACGGTCAACGTAGAGGCTGCGAGGGACCTGGCCGAGAGCAGCCTTGCGAGAGGAGAAATTTAGATGGCAGTAGAGACAGGATTAGGTGAGCTGGAGAAAGAAGGCATTAATAGCAGGGCGGAGAAAGACGCTGCTGTCGCAGGCGTTCAGTTGAATACAAAAGGATTAAAGTGGGATTAACGACACCAAGCTTGGTCCGCCGATAACAACGGGTTTCAAGAGAAGTATAAGCAAGGGCTCAACGAGCAGCAGTGGCCCAGAGCGAGATGTCGCGGGTGGCGATAGCAGCATGTCAATTGTAGAAGGGATTGTCGTCTTAGCTCGGCTGTGCTGCGCGGATAATGGGGTATAAGATGGGTTGAAGCTGTGAAGCTGGTCGTTGACAAACGGCTTAACTGAGTGCGAAAAGAAAAGGACTCCGTGGCAATTCAGGGGGCACACGACGGATCAAAGGTGGTTGTCGACATGCGGCTTTAATCAGACCGAGGCCGTGGTCTCGAATATGTGTGCAATGGGGCATACGATAGATCGAATGAATTGGTTGGCAACCCGCTCGATCGGGCCTCCCAGAGCGACGAGTTGGTAAGGGCGGAGAAGTAGTATTGCAGGCGACCTGAGTATTAGCCGGTAGGAGTGATGGAAGTTTCCAGAGGGGAAACTCAGTATTGCCATCTCAGCCACAACAGGTCCATCCATAATAGGGTCTTTGGTGGCCAGACGCAAGTGCCGTCCAGGTGCTCAACGAGGATCTGCTCCTTGATCAGCTTGACGGATTCAGCCTCCAGAGCACGCTGCACTCAGAGATTCACGCTGCGGAGTAGACGCCAATGGGATGAACGCAGTCGAGGTCAGCCAGTAGGTCTTCAAGGTGAACTCGACCGCAGGACACCCGGACCGGCTTGTGCCAAGCGAGATGACGGAACATGGTGAGATGCGCGCGATGGCAACAGTGGATTGGTTTGTTCTTACCCTTCCGGGACTGAGAGATGGGCATGCCGTCGGCGAAGTAGATGAAGCCATCAGGCAGGCATTGCTTGAAGTAAGGTCAGAGTTTACCTCGGCGGTGTTGCCTCTTCACATCGCGGATGCTGATGTTGCAGTCATCGATCTCTAGGGCATGACTCTAGGCTGTGTCTACGGGATACAGAACTTGGAAATGGGAACGGCGAGGACATGGGACACACGCAGAGACAGCAAGGCGAGAGAGAGAGGCGGATAGCGAGGCATGAGAGAGACGGGATTGTCTGAGCCCTGAAGGTGATTAGCAAACGGCATCACGGCGACGAAGCGGGGTATCCAGATGCTCCCATTGTCAACCAGAACTATTGTACAAAAGAGGAGACCGGCGAGCAACTAGAACATCACCGGCAGCGTGTAAATGAGGATGGTTGAGGTTGCTCCACCTTACACTGAAGACCGGTGGAAGGAGTTCGTGTGATGCAGGAGAGTGGAATCCTGTGCGATCGCAAATCCAACAGCGTCTGGTCAGGCTCTTGGTGAACATGATCGCACTTGCGCCGGGTGGTGAGGATAAACACTCGCCAGTCCTCCTTTCCACTTGCTCCAGTTGGCACACCTGGACTGAGCCTTGCAGCCAACAGCAGCAACAGGGACAACTCCTAAAAGGCCTGGTGGCGAAGGTGCAAGACAATCAGAGGGCATCGCAGACACAGCAGTAATTTCCAACATCATTTGTACGGCTCGACACCGCTGCCGCTCCTTTGCAGTTGACGAGATGGTTGTGATTGGCTTGGCTGCGGGTTGACAAGATGCTTCGATGTCGAGCGCACATGGTTAACAGAGTGGCCAACACCAAACACATCTGCCCCCTCTTCCGGAGGCAATCATCTTGAAGAGAATCCACACCACCGAGGCAAATAAATGGTGTCGATCTGGCCAGCCGTCGCTGTGTGCCCCGTCCAAGCTCCGATTTCTAGACGCAGGTCATTATGCAACCCTGGCAGCGAAGCAAAAATGGCATGGCGGAGGGGGCAAGAGGGGGGAGGCGGGGCTTGGGCGTGGGAACAAAAGCGCAGGCAGGGCGAACCCTGGGAGGGAATACATAAGAGGATGAGGGTCGCCACTAGAGTGAGAGTAGAAACGTGACGGGTACCTTGTATCTTCGTAGTACACCGTTTGATTGCGTAGGGGTTTGTCTGGCCGGCCAGCTTCTACGAGGTCTACGAGGTGGCAGGGCGGATGGGGGACTCTGTCGGGAGCAGTAGAAAGGGACAAGAAGATGAAGAAGACAAACCAGGGAACCCATTGTAGCTTACCGTCATTCATGAGGCGCCCTCCTCTCCAGGTGGCGGTGTCGAGACCTCGTTTTCTTCCAGTTCCCTCTGGTCTTGTTCCTGTAGAATTGCCACTTGCGCTCGTGAAACAAATGCTCGAGTATGTCAATGTTGACGTCGCGCTCGCGAATCAACTGCCGATTGTGAGTCGATAACGACAGCCACGCGGGGCCATACCAAGTCACAAACTTGTTGCTGCTGGCCTCGCGGGCCATCTCCAGGTAGGCTGGATACCTGACGCCGACGGGTTCAGGCTGGTCCTGCTGCCGTGTTTGATTCTTCTGTTCCTCTGCTAGGTCCCACCTTCGTACCTCTTCAACCTGAAGGTAGCTGTAGAGTTTGAGCTGCGAGCCCGTGCGGTTCACAGCTTGGTGTATCGCGACGACGTCAGGTTTGAGCGTGGTGATGGCCGACGAGGGTAGCCATTTATGCCAATGAGAGGTGACCAGCGTGGCGGGCGTGCGGGGACGGCCATGGTGTTCGGTAGGCGGCGGTAGCAATGGAGCTGACGTAGGAGCCTTGCCGTCGTTTACATCCTCAAATTGGTAGGTAGTGGAGATGCATGCCGAGGTAATGCCCTACAAGCGGACTGCTAGCTCTTCGTGAGAGCCCGTCCAGCCGTCCAAGGTCGATGAGTGCCATGACGGGATCGTTTGTTTTTCGCCTCCGCCATCCGCAGGCTCTAGCGACTTGGGCGAGAATGCATTCACGGCGCGTAGCGCCACACGAAGATCCTCATCTCGCTGCGGTGCTGAGGTCATGCGCAGGGACAGAACTTGCCAACCCATTGTCATCTCGCCCATTGCGATCAAGTCGGCACGCGTCGGCTCGGGTTCGAGGAGGGAAGGCAAGATGTGCGTTTCGAGATCGACGGAAAGGTTCGACTTTCGCCAAGAGGAGTGGCAGCTGAGAAAAGTAACGGAGGAGCTCGGAGCGGTCATCTACTAGTGGGTTTGGTGTTGGCGCGAGGGAATGGTGCTCTCTTTCGGGTTGCAAGTCTCGTTTGATCTCAGAAAAGAGCATCAGGTCGAGGGTATCGTAGGCCTCGAGGAGATTGTTGTTGTTGTAGGGGCGGTGGATGGGGATGGCGAAAACGAGCGGGCGCTGGAAGACGGGCAGCAAGACCCAAACGGAGAGCCAGACAAGGACAACCGGGAGGGCGAGCGAGGCAATGTAGCGAAGCCATGGCCGGCCGAGTTTGGCTGGGAGGTGCGGAGGCAACGCGGGGCGTTTGCAGGGAGAGAGCCCGAGGTCAACATTGCCGCCGTCATCCTCGTCAAGGTAGAGGGTATCGCGATGCGGGCCAGAAGACACGGGCAGATAGTCGTCAACCGTGTCGATGTCGTCGAGGACATGCAGATTGACGGCATCGGTCAGCTGCACGGCACGGAGGCAGAGATGGAGCGGAGGTCACAGGTCGAAAACTCGTCGGCGGGGTGCGGGAGCTCTGTTCTCGCGCGTCGTTAGCTGCGTTCCAGTCGCGTGGTTGGGGAGGGCGCATCGCAGTGGGGTGCGGGGGAATTGAATTTAGCTGGGGAATGGAGGGCGGAGCTGTTCGGGGCGTGCTGCTGCCGACCCGCGCACCAGCACTGTGCACCAAGCACACTCGACACACCAAGACTACACCGAACACACCGCTACACCGAGCATAGCCTGCATCACATCCAGCAACCCCATGGGATCTCCTTGAACCCGCTCAAGGCCGGCAGTCTACGCACTACGGAAGGCTCCAGGTGCGACCTCCTGTCGTGGGTTAAACGGTCCAGTGCGACAATGCACAACGAAGGGACCTCCTCCATGCCTGCCCAACCAGTGTTGAGACAGCATGCGTGCCTGCACAAAGGTGTTGCAACTGAGCATCTTTGCCGATGGAACGAACCTGCCCGGCATGTATCCTCCTGCCAGTCTTGCATTGGGCAGGCAAGGGATTTGGGAAAGTCCCTGGGCAGGTCTGGTGGTTCCCATGTGCCTTTCGGATGCCCCGTCCCCCACCAACGTCACTTCATCTCCAACAACAACAATAACGACATTCCAGCGATCCAAAACAGCAGAATCACTCGCATTCCCACATCCTTCGTCTACTACAATCCATAAGACCAATCATTGAATTCCCACTACATCAACATGAGCCAAAGCAACAACCACATCTCCCATGGCCAGAGTCTTTCGAACGTCACCGGACCGAACGCTGACCATGCCCAGACGACGGAAGGCCATGAACCGAAGACAGAGGCGGATACTCAAAGCAGCGACTGGAAGAAACGCAGTCAGAGTTCTCAGGACGTCGCCGGATCAAACGATGATGGTATCCAAACGACGGAAGGCGGGCATAAGCGGATGAAGGTGGATAACGAAGAAAACCGGCACCAGCTGGAGGTGGATCACCAAGTCAATAATAGCGCTACACCCAGCCAGAGCCTGAACAACACACAATCGGTTCCCTCGCCCTATCCATTCAACCGCGTGGGCACCTAGGTGGTCCACCCAGATGGGCTCGAGCCTCTCCACCTCCCACCGATGCCGGATCACCTGATGCACGCCCGAAGAAGTCGTTATCTCCTCGTGAATATCATCGTCAGAGATATTGGAGCAAGTTCAGACCAAGCAGATTGGGGTCTAGCCTACTTGAAAGAAATGACCTCGATCGACATCTGGTGGAACACGGCGTGGGGCCCCAATCGCCGTGATCTCAAGTACTATACCGACGACGTTACTATCGGGGACTACCTACTATTCAGACTCACACAGGCTGTGTCGCTGCTTTTCAAAAGCAAAATCGAGTTGAGGATCACAGAAGTGTTGAACTGAGATGCCACCGACCGGTACGTTTCATGAAAAACTTTGGACGATGGAAGAATATCAGGCAGAGGCGGTCGGGTTCTGTGGTGAGAGAACCACCATGACATGGGTAGCGGCCAATGGATTCATTTTATGAATGGAGTAGCGGGTTGCATTCAAAAGAAACGTGGTATTTTAGCCACAGGCCTTTTCTGTTCACCACAAGAAGTACAACGCATGCGATGGAGAGGCTTGGCGAGCACCAGAATAGGTACTTGATGTACTCTTGGACATTCACTTCACACTAGTGCAGAATCCTATTGAGGTTTTACTCTTCGTTCATACCAGGGCTTGGGAAGTATCAAGCTTGTCCCGCACCAGTGCTTCTGGAAGGAGACTTCTCATGCTGTCGCGCATGACTGACCTCACCTCAGAGATGCTCCCTCCATCAGCGGTGAAAAGCATCACCTTGTAATGAACGGTTGAAATGCGCTAGATCTTACCTTCGAGCTGCAGAAGACGCCTCTCCGGAACGGCCCCCTTCATGTATTCTCGTGTTGTCATTCGAAGTCTTCACCCCGTTATCTACTCTACATCATCAGCCACCTTCTTGAGTGTTTCCTTCCATTCCATCACCGGAGCAAATGAGCAATGATCCGTAACATCCCAATTCGCTCGCGGGCAATCATCTAATCACTGCCCGTTGGGCTCTCCAAGACTCGTCCCCACTGATGTTGCGATATCAATCACAAAATCCACCACAGCTGATACTGTGGTCAGCCGTGCTTTTTATTTTCGGAATGGCGGCCTTTAAAAAGGGAGATTGTAGACTTGTGGCATCGGCCAACTCGAGCTGAAGTCGCCCGGAACAGGAAAACCCGAACAGAATGCTGAACTCTAGACACCGACTGTTGGCGACGATCATTTGTTTGCCAGAGAAATATCATGATGGCCATCAAACACCGGCCCAACAGTAAGACGCGGGAGATCGTTCTCTGATGGCAGTGACGGTATTCAATGACTTTACAATGTCCCGGAAGTAGTCCTAACATCTGTATTTGATGGCTTCAGAAGATCGTGGGGACAAGTTGTGGCCTTGCCCTCCTGATCCCACAACTGGAGTTCGAACGTGGAACTCGTGCATTAATACTTGGTGTTTGGAAATCTAAACAGCTTTAAACAAAGGTTGCCCTTTTTTCCCCGGGCCGATCTCTTGAACAGAGGCGCATTTGTACGCTGGTGGATGGCTAGTGTCTTATCGTCCGGGTCTTCGAATCTCAGCGACTTGGGAGGTCGACTCCCCAAGATCCCAGGAGATTGAATTTCATGTGATCTTCAATGCAGCTAATTACTTGGCCATTCGCATCCTGGATATTTACTTTCACTTTCATCACCTGGACTTTGGTTTCTTGGATGCAGAGTCACTTTCCAAAAGGCCTGCCGTGCCAGGTGGGCTTTTAAGGCTGCAACATCTTCAAGGCCGGACAAGACAACGCAACCAGCCAAACAGAAGGCGATCGTTTCTGGACGTAGGTAGACCATGATTTGACAAAGCTGCATCCGGGATGGGACCTGGGGATCTGGCAATCGTGTTCAAGGGGGTGTTCACGATTCACGAACTAATTCCCTGAGCTAGCTTAAGAGAATTGTTTGGTGTTGAGACTACTGCTGACTGGGAAGAACCTGTTTGTTACGCATTTAAATGCACACATTGGTTCAACGTTCGGCACGTTGCCTCCGGCGCTCGTCGGGCGCCGAGCGGGGCCGGATGGTGGGTCTCGGAATGCCGAGCAAGGAGATGCAGGCCGCGAAAAATACAAGCTTGCAAACTGTAAAGCCATGAATGCTTCCCTCGAAGAGCTAGGTTAATAGGCAACGTTCAAGAATATTTATCTCGTGAGGGATCTGCGTCTCCGAGGCACCCAGAGACGAATGGGAAGGCACAACGCTTGACATCGGTTCGACCCAATGTATCTTGCATTCTGTCCAAACCTTTCACCACCTCGTCTCTAACATTGACGGATGTCTTTCCCACTGATTACCAACCCTAACCGCACGGCACTGCATCGTACATCGCCCGTCGCGCCACAATCGCTGCGCGACTGTTTGTTTCTCACGAACAACCGACAGCGCAACACCGAGACGACCAACCTCACCCTGCCATTCCAACGGCCATTGGTCTATCAACTGCCAACAGAAAGATAAAAGACACCGAATCCATCCTAAAATGGGATAAGCTCCATCGAGCATGATGGTTGACCGTGCAGGCGATCCGCAGGGCATTCCCGCTCAGCTGCTCCACGTTGCTTAAGTATTGGGTAGTTTGAAGATATTCCGATGTGATCTCAAACGGTGTGGGGAATGCAAATAAGACCCGAAGGAAGGGGGCACCGGCCCTTGCAGCTTCAGCCTCGCCCTCAGCACTCCCGACCTACTGTTGGAATCCAGATCTAACGGCATTAATAACACCACGGCTTTAGCTTATCGTTTGTGGAACGCTGAGGCTATACTATCTAACAACACATACTGCTGCGCAGCTATACTTAGAGGTTGTAAATAGAGCAAAGGGGGCCCTCATATTTCTTCAGCCATCTCATCACTTCACACCAGAATTCACGCAAAGAACTAAAAATGAAAAGAAAAAAAAAAAAGGGAATGCTTGGAAAGCTGCAACTCAGCTTCCTAATTGACCAACGCGGGTCTCGAACCCGCAGCCTTCAGATCACTGTGCATCAGTAGAAGTCTGACGCGCTACCATTGCGCCAGTCGGCCAATGTCACAAGTTGATTGCTTCGCAGCTCCTCTGGGAATAGGAGCGGGCAGCACCCTCGTCACAGCGCCAAGGATGACGATGGAAGCCGCAATGCAACCGGAATTACGGTTTTGCTCCTGGCCAGGACGACTTTTCGGTGGTGACGTGACGCGCCTACAAGACGAAGCCCGCCAGAGCCTGGCCGCCGATATCAACCCTCCGTCTAACTCCGATAATCCTTCAACAGCGAATCGAAATCCAGCTGACAGCAAGTAAGATCAATCACATTCACGTAGATTGTAAACCGCTCAAGGTTCAGAGCACAAACCTGCAAGGCTTTCGGATGGTCTGAATGCCCAGCCATGCGTGAAGAAAAGCCGTAGAGCTTGCAACTTGCGATGCCACACCAAACCCGGCTCTCCAGCTTCTTTGCAGTTTTTTCTCAGATTTTCTGTTCTCATGCCACCACGCTCGAGAGAGAAATAGGCGGCGCTGGAGCACGAAATACGAAATCAATCTCAAACCTCGTTTTGATGGAAGGGGCTCTATACTCCAAATCGTTAGTCGGGAGAATCAAAGTCCGCGAAGACAAAACTTTCGAATGCTTTTCGCGAATGACATTCATACATACAGTCAATGAATCATGAGCTCGCTCTTCGGTGATTTGTTAGTTACTTCAACAGGCTTGAAGACACGCACGCTGAATGCTCTTCCGGCGCCCCCGTCGGTACCTCTTCACTGTAGTTTTTATTGAAGAGCATCGTAGCTCGGGCAACTCTGTGACAGGTCATGACCGGCCCGTGTCCTTCTGCTCAGCGGTGCCCTGGCAATTGCACCCTCCGGGCAAGCCTTCCTCCCTGCAGCACGGTGTGAGGTTGACAACGTCAAAAAAAATTGCTCGTCATCATGAAACCTGCGAGAAAGCTCCAGCCTCTTTCCCAGGTCAGTACATGGGGGCGCGACTCAAACTCGGGATCATGGTGAACAGGTGGCGTTGAAGGCGAGGGACCTTTAGGGACCTTTGGACAATGTAGATGCCATGAGATCAGACGACCGGGGAGGTCGCCTGCTGGCGTCATGGAAGCAGGATGGTCAATCAATTGGCTGGCGTCGTGTTGGTCATCCTCGATCTTCACGATTGCAAATAACCGGAAGAAGCGATCTCGCTGATTTTGGCGGCGTACCGTTGGCTGCATGGGCTCCGCAACAGATGACATCATGTGAATACCGAATCAGGCAAGACTTGACTTGTCCGCTGAAGCCAGCACAGATACTTTTCACGTGGGTTGGTTCAGTCTCGAAAACTGCCTCTCTGAAATCCCCCACGGCGAAAGCTCCCACTTCCCCAGCTGCCGCTTTCCCTTAAGGGCGCGAGATGCACGATGCCAGTGCTGACTTCGAGTGAGCCTCGACTGAGTGCCGAACTGTTCTTTGTGTTCGCGCTCATTGTTGGATGTTTTAAGACGCCAAAGTCATGATGTTGATCGAACCTTTCTGGTTGATGACTTTCTAGCCACCGTTTGCCCACAATGTATCAACAGCCACGGCAATAGCAAAAGCCTCAACGGTCAGCTCGAATATCTCTCATATCAAGCAAGGTTACATACAGATCAATTGTCAACCGCATTACCTCCTGCAGATGAACTTGGTCGCGCCCTGTTGCCCTTCAACAGCCACTGGTGGTGGTGCGTGGTTCGACTCCATGGCCAGCTGCGCTATAGGGATCGCAATGTTTGGGGGCTGCGTCCTGTGCGCAAATCGCCCGGCGGGAACTTGCATTCCTGCCCGCCATCTTTGTGCATGGTCACTACTGGACCTTTGAGGCAACAACAATAGAGGGGAGGAAGACGGTAAGTCCCGATGCTCCGGATGGTCCCGAACGAGAGTTGTCACTGATCAACTTGCGCTGTGCAGATTCTATGGTCTAAGATACCGATTGGCTCAACCACCCAACCCCAGGGCATCTACGTCATTGCCACGGCTGTCGAGTGTCTCGGATGCTGGTCGACTGAGACCCATTGGCCCTAGTACAAGATGAACATCTTGGACAGGGTATGATGAGGTGGACTGAGCCTGCTTCAGCTATCAAACCCTAGGAAGGTGCACATGCAGATGCAACGGACTCGTAGCAAAAGTGACCGACTTAGACGACACTGTGGGGCGAATCAGGCGGTGTCTTACGTTCTATCAAGGCTTTGAGTTTCACACTGATTAACGACCCTGACTCGTCCTTGTTCACAAAGCGAAACCGAGTAGATGCGAGAGCGAAATTTAGTTGATGAAGGCCTCATAAACTTTACAACGCTGAGCCTACGGAGTCGCCGCTGGTCAGAGTCCTTGGTTGCCGCAAGTCTGCTTTCTTCCCGACGGCTTTACGTCAATCGTGTAAATGCAGTCCAACGAATAGTCCGCAACACTGTTACGCTGCAGACAGAATATACCACGTCACTAAGCTCCGTCTCTTGATTGCCACGTTTAGGACGTGCTGCGAAAGCCCACTGCCTGGTGTCCGTACCGTACATTTTGCCCAGCATAAACCAGGTCAGATGCAACGTGGCCTCGATGACAGGTTACGATCCCTTGCCGCCTCCGCCCTAGCTTTACCGGAGGTCCAGGTTTAGAAACCATGTCGCACTAGCCCCACCGGCTCATCATTATAGCGAAGGATGAAAAACGAGTAGATCAGCTACCACACTAGATTGATGGTGGCACCCTCGATGGACAACGCGCCGCGCGTGTGAAAATTGCCGCCCTTCATTGCTCGAGTTGGTCTTTGAACTTGCCGACTCTGTCTTCAAGCTAGGCGCTCATAAGGCCAACTTCCCTGTGGGCAAACATGCCGAGAGAGATATCGATGAATACTTTAGGATTGAAGCTATGGTTCAGTGGTTGGAGATGTTGAAAAGCTGAGCTGGGCACCTAAAAGTACGTTGGCGGCTCGTTTCTAGGCTTGACAGGGAGAAATGGTACATTGGTATATTAAGTCGAGCGTCACTCATTGGCGACTACGTATATCGAGACGAAACTGTGAGGCCTGTTATCCTTGCCGTCACCATCCGCGAAGTCGACGGTACCCGATGTTGCGGTCTCTCGATAAGGTGTTGGAAGTGGATTCACGAGCCAGTGGTCCTTCACCTTGGAGGTTGGACAGTCGTGACGGGCACTAGAGCCTAGACACAAAGGTTGGGCATATGTAATAATGACGTGGAAGCGGAAGAAAGTAGTATCTAGCAAAATAAATCATGGCGATGCGGATCATGGAGATAGACAGCAACACTGAAATTTTTGTAGCAATGTCAATGTGTATTAGCCAGTGGGGGCGAGCCTCTTGGAAAGAACCACGAGTGCATGGAGAGGAGTCAAGTTGACTGGATCTTGGTCCAGTACTTGCGGGCTACCCATGTGGTGGGAGGGGAGACAAAGTTCAGCGGTTGCAATTTGCAACCTTGATGCTTGCTACCAGCAATGACTTCGTCGTGAATATGACACGGACGAGGAGGCGAAGGACTCAGTAGATTTTCAAGGTGAATAGAATACCGTTCTGGCATTTGCGACAGAGAACGTTGAGTGCGCCAGATTCCAACGCAAAACGAAAATGATGATATTCTTTTGACGCTAGGCCTGCATGAGTGTCTTCACAGGAAACCGAAACAAATGAAGGCGTCACGAAAGGCCCTTCGACATGACACCGCTTGGGGACAGTATTGCCGAGAAATGGAAGTAGTCTCCTGAGTCCTCCGTTAAGGCACCAACCTTATTCAGGGGATGACGGCAGCTCGACCTGCTTCTGTAGCATGTACTCTTGTATTGGAGTCTCCTTCCATGGCTCTTTGGATACAGCGCATAGACTGAAGCTATCCTCAGCCAAAAGAGTTGGTAACAGCCAGCATTCATCGCACTTTGAGTGGCCTTTTGACGGGATCAGAGTTCCGGAAGTTGCATTACTGGAGGACAGGGCGTGGAATCACTTACCGCAGCTAGCGATTCCCATAGGCTTGTCGTCACAAAGGCACACGGGGCACCTGTCCTCAGGGTAGACGAATACAACAGATTGGTCCTTGTTGCAGCATATGGGATTGTGACGGTAGCAGGATCGACACAAGCGCTATCCGCCAAGTCAGCCAAGCTTCCGGCACGGACTTGAAAAATGGTAAGGCGGGGAGTTGGGGACAACTGACGTGACCACAGAGCTTGAACAGGTAAGGCTTTGAGCCTAGCGAGCACTCGCAGCCTTCGGGTCGATCCGGAGTTTGTTGTGGAGGGGAGTTGTCGGCACTGGCACTGGGTCCACTCTGGTTGCTTGTGGGGTCATCTTCGAGACGTTGGTGATCGTTGACTGTAGTTTCGGGATGTGATTCGTTGTCTTCGTCGAGCTCGAGTATAGGTGACATTGCATCACGAACGTCGTCGGAAAATGTGTACCCGCGGTCAGGCATCGTGATGCGAAGCATGCAGTCGAATAACTCGCGGGGATTGAGAATGTGGCAAATGGATGATCAAAAAGCTGTCCGAGTAGCGGGTGCAGCAAAAAAGGAAATGGGAAAATACGATTGTCGGGGCAGCGTTGGGGCAAAGAGAGTGGCGTTCATTTGGGACTTTTGATTTTGGAACCAGATTTGGGCTGCCCTGAAGTCAGTGGAAAGCGTCGCCCAAGTTTCTGGAAAGTGCACATCACCGAGGAACCTGGCTACCCTGAAGACGAAAGGTGGATAACTGGGAAGGAGTGTTGAGTGGTGGCTACCTTATGGTTTTGAAGTACCCGACAGAAGGCACTGTCTCGCGTGCTATTGCAACCTACGGGGCAGCCATTTCCCAGTGAGGTTCTGGATGAGAAGGAGAGATGTTGAAAGGCAGGAGTGACGTTGGGTTGAATGGAAAACTGAGAGAAAGAAGACTGCACCAATCGGAGAGGGAGCATCCGTCTGATGGCATTCCCGGAAAGCATGTCTCGCGACGCACAGGCAGCAGCCCCTTTAAGCAGCTACACCAGCTCATGGGGCCAGTCTCTATCCAGGTGTCGAGCTTCTGCCCCTTTCCCGTGCTGCACAGATCATGCTGAACTTCAAATCAGATAGATACTGAGTTGCCCGCCGTTGACTTATAGGAAAGGATTGCCTCGGCTTCAGATGGGAGGCAGCTCCACAATGATTCGTCTCAGAGGTGACCGCTATGGACCCAACCCGGGACCCAACCCGGTACTGGACCCACTTTACCCGAGCCTTGAACGGCTTAAGGTATACACTAAGACGGAGCTGTGGGGCGTCGTGCACCGAATCGCGTCCGCCCATCTGAGATTGCTGTTGCCGTCTCAGTAACACTCAAGGACCGCATTCTCAAAACCTTGTGTCTGCAGAGTCATATGCCAATATCAATAGGAGTTATTCTCACCTAGCCGGCCACAGCGATTTAATCATTTATTCCGAGAGACTCATGCGCTGTCGATAGAAAACTGACTGATGATGAAGCCGCACACGCAGGCACAACAGGTAGCCAGATACCAGAGCCGTCAATACCCATATGTATGAGTATGCGGTGACGGATGGGCACATACGACCATACCCATTGGAAAACTCGGGATCCCGTCCGCTCTCCCATAGATAAGCCAATGAGGGCTGGAGTAGTAGTCGGGTCGGTGACGACCGGCGAATGCCCGGTGTTGTATGTTTGTGATCTTTTTTTGCTGCCTGAACCATATGGTGAAGCCCGGTGTGGCCTGGCACTGTGACTGCGACGGACTGTCGTCATCCTGTAAGACATGGGAAAATTTAGTTCGCTCGCACTCAGTGCTAAAAGCACTATGATGGCAGAATGTAGGGGTGTTGCGCACAGATGGATGGCAACCTGCTTTCCACCTCAGCTATTATTGTTTTGCTGATAACGACTGGTTAAAATGAGTGATCTTCTTTATGGCAGTCCAGACTCTTGTCCGAAAGCTGGAATAAGATCCGTGATTGAGGTCAACATTTAATTCAGATGGCTCAAACGAGTTGCATCTGGGGAGGTATGTGGAGGAGAGCGACTGTCCATTTTTGACGAATCGGAAGCCATTGACCGGCTTGTTGTCCTGTGCATGCGGTGATTAACATACGGCGACAAAAGCTCAGTCACATGTTGCCTCCTTGAATCGGAGAAGAAGGTGGATGGCAGTGAATGGCTCGTTAGCAGCGGGGAGGTATTGCCCGTGGGCCCTCCGCACATCTAAAGTTTTGATTCGGAATATCAGATACGTGCAGGTTTTGTGGATAATCAGTGAGTCATTGAACACTGATGCGCATGCGGCGTGATTCCCAAGGTAAAATTGGAACACGGCTGCTGTGTGGGGTTCGTTGCTCTGAAATTGCTTCGTCAGAAAGACGATGCAGTTGTAGGTAGCTGCTCAAGTACGTCCAAAGCTTGTGTCGTTGTACATAAATCATGTGCAGCCAAATGGGGTCAGCAATCTAAGGAAAATTTCAACATCGAACATTTGCCTGAGAGTGTCATCGACGTTGCTATCGACAACCGCAGCCGTTGTGCTAACTGACAGAAGTGGCTAAAGCAACCCCCGAAGACATCGCCAGGGCACTTCCATACCAACATTGACAAGGGTAACGATATACTTCATTATGACGCCTTTCGGAGTTATTGCAGTTTCCATAAGTGGTATGCTATTCGTAAAGTCATGATGGCTCTGTGGCGAAGGGCAAGTGGCGCCGGTAAACCAAGCGGCCACCGCCGTTCTCTTCACGTCCTGCTCAACAGTCCAAGATCACTCTACGCCCCCAGACCTTGTCAAGCGAAGAATGCCACAGAAGTTGAGGGCGTCACTGTTGAGGCAGATGGCTTGTAGAAACTCACTTGCTCAAATAAAGTAGCCGTTGAAATCCTTCCACAGATTGTATCGCTCGACACGCCACATCACAGTGGCGATGACGGGCAAGACTTCAATTAAAATCGCGCGCCGCCAACGTATAGTGCACCAGCCGTCCCGAAAGTCAGGCGCTAGAACAGAGACGGATGACATAGTCTAGGCCTTCTCGGACCAGCTCTAGTCTGAGACACCTGCATGCCTTTCGCGCCACGTTCGCAGCACGAAAGAGGCCCCCATTCTTTCAAGACCACATGGGAGTCGCCAAAGACGGAAAGACGAGAGAACACTACCACCTTTGACGTAGTTCTGCGGCCGCGCGAAGGAAAGAAAGATTGGCTTATCAGGAGAGACCACAAGGGTGGCGAATCTCACTGGACGTTTCCGTCAAACCCAAGCAAGCATGGGTTTTAAAAAATGAAACTCATCCCACAGCTGCCGGCACACAGTTTATTTGCTCCCTCCTCCTTGCTTTCTGATGCACCCTGAAAGATGCGATTCTTGCTCGGTATTCTGTTGATTACTGGGGCTGCCAGGCTGGCTGTTGCATCTCCTTTCACCGATGCTTTGGCCGCCGCCCCCGCCTGTGCTGTTCGTCAATCCGTCGTGGAAGGCAACCTACGTGTAGCCGATATTTGTTAACGCCGCGGCAGGTCACATGTGCCATCACTGCCCTCCCGCAGTCTCCTTGCACGATCGAAAATACGACATGCCTGTGCACTAACCCAACATTCAACGGTCTTGTAGGAGAGTGCGTCCAGAAGGGCTGCACAATCAAGGAAGCTCTCAGTATGTCTTCGGTTCTTGCGCGACGCTTTCACCTCCATCTAAAGTATCAATCGCCTAATATTCTCTTGCAGCTGTTCAAAACCTGACGTGGTCAGCATGTGGGTTCCCTTCAACAGATAAGAGGCATACCGCAAAATACACGATAGGATGCCTAATAATATTACCCGCTATTTTCATGGCTATTCGCCTAGCTAGTTGGGCCTTCCGCTTGATGCCATGGGGCGCTGAAGACACGACTGTCAGCCTGGCATTTGTATGTTGCATCACTTGAAACATCATTTGGCCTCCCGATTTCTCATTCAATCAGATTCTATTCATACCCTTTCCCACATTGGTCCTCATTAGTAAGTTTATCTGTGGACAATCTTCATTGAAACTCAGGCTGACCTTTGCATCAGTGGTCTCCTACGGCCTCGGACGAGACATATGGGTTCTGCGGCCCGAAGAGGTGACTATGTTTCTGAAGGTAGCTTCATCTCCCCCTTTCAATCATTGAAGAACCTGGGAAGTAATAATCGGTACGAGCAGCTTGTTTTCATCATACAATTCTTTTACATAGTCGACCTCGCATTGATCAAAGCATCGATACTCTATCTTTATCTCCGAGTCTTCCACATGAGCTCTATTCGGACCGTCCTCTGGGGAACTCAAGTGTTCAACCTTATTCTATGCACTTTGTTTGTGTTACTCAGTATTTTCCAGTGCCAACCCATACAACACTACTGGAACGGCTGGGATGGTGAGCATGCGGGTAAATGCCTCAGCCTACAGGATATTGTACTCACGCACGTCGCCATCAATGTCGGCTTGGACGTGTGGATGCTCATTCTTCCACTCACTCAGATATACAAACTCAAAATGCCGCTCAGGAGGAAAATTAGCGTGATGGCCATGTTCAGTGTTGGGATTTTGTAAGTCATTCGCATCTCTTCTTCCTGGATATGCCATCATTCTGACGATCCAAAGCCTCACTATTGTCAGCATCATTCGGATCAAGAGCCTGCTAGACTTTGCGAGAACACCCAACATCACTGGTGAGTACCCCTGTTCAAAATCTGTGTTCCACTGTGATAATAACAAATATCTCGACAGCTGAGTTACTCGGGGGTGTAATCTGGTCCCATATCGAGCTCTGCGTCGGAATTGCTGTCGCCTGCATGCCGGCAGCAAGACATTTGGCATGGAGGCTCTTCCCAAAGCTGCTGGAACTCAGTCGGCGCACTTTGTCAAAGTCCAGCAAGACAAAGCCTTCTGTGCATGTGGAGGAGCTTCAGCCTGTCGCTAAGGGTCGACGCTCACTGAAGTCTGACACTACGACGACCCTCCAGTCAAACACGACCACAATGGTTGACCCGAATACGCCAAATAGTGCACATTTCCCTTGAAAGCGTCCCTGCCGTAACAAAGAAAGGCAGTGATAGGAAGAAAGAGGACACGCGGTTGAAGAGTTACATAGCATTATTCAATACCTTGTGCCAGAGCACACATTGTGCGACTTTCATAATTAATCGGGCCGAGGGCAAAATCTATCTCACAAGCACTATTTACTTCAGGTTATGGTTGGTAATGTGTACCTTAGAGTCTACGAACCCAATGACTCCCAATCCTTACCACGGCCAACCTTGATCTGGTTCTTCGCCTGCGCGTCAGGAGCGAGATCCGCCTTCTCTACGGGAAAAGAATCCCAACGCACGGATCCCTGCACGCCCGTGCCCCTTTGGCGACTGGTCTAATTAACGCGAGAAGGATGGGCAGGTGTGGAAAGGAGGTCGCAGGCAAGAAGGATGTCACGGCGGTGGCTCCAGAAGCCCAGACTTCGATCCGGTAGTCTTGCTAACGGCTTTAGCGTCCACAGTGTCTGGTAACAAGTGACCCACAGGGGTTCACGAATATGTCGATTCAGGGAACAGACGCAGCGCATGCGCCTTCAAGCAACTCGCAAGCCCAGAGAGTTGTCAGCGCAGTTGCGTAATAAATTGTCGTAGAACTCCTGTGGCTGAGTATCCGATGGAGAATTGATCCCCTTCTGCGAAGGCGAGGCTTAGCGAAGCAGCTTTGTTGAGGTGGGACGAGGAAAATCAAGGTAAAGCAAGGAGGCATTCGCGACATGATATCAGATTCTGGAGCAGGATGTGGGCGAAGGGTAGTGCGAACCTGAAAACAGGGGAAAGCGCTTAGCTTCAGTCAATAGACCAGAGAGCTTCCAGGTTGCAATAGACGGACAGGCTGAGAAAACGCTCACTGAAAGAACTTTCCAATTCTCGACAAACTTTCCATAAGGCGTGGCCTAGTAAATTGGTCAGATGCGCGTTCTGCAACAGCCAATTCCATCGATGAACTCGGACGACGCGGCAGCTCACAACAGGCGCCTCATGAGATGATAGAATCCATTTATGTTCACACCAACCCCGAAACTATCTGTTTGCCGCAGGATTGTGTTGACGGAAAGTTGTTCGACAGGTCAACGGTCCTGCGACGATTGAATGACGTAGGAAAGTGCCATGCTAGCCGTTACATATTTACCCTACAAAGTCACAATAGTCAAAAAGGTGCGGCCGCAGGTCTCAGCTGCCATACAAAAACATGGGAAAAGCAACTGAAGGGAAGAAGGAGTTCCAGCAGGCTGCGCGGGCGGTTTTACGTGATTAATACCCAGACACTCCCGGGGCTCATGATGCGCTCACTCACAGCCATCACCGTTCTAGGTGGGAGATTCTATTCATCGCTGCCTGTGTGGGATGTATTCTGTATGTCTGATAAACCATTTTCCTGAATTAGCGTGTAGGTAAAGTAGTTTTCCCGGATTGTTACATGTGCTCAGGTATGCATTCGTAATGGATGTGGTTTTTGGAGAGACGTCTCTTGTCCCTTAGACATCACAGCCTGCCTCTCGCGGAACGAACTGGAATACATCCAATCACAATTTTCCAACTCACACAGCATATGAGCCCGTCTCTTGAAAGAGGTTTGTCTCAGGAACTCCTGATTCGGTTCCGAGTATGCCACTCATCAAAAGGTCTAACTAGTCAGCACGCACGACGTCTGAATATTCTGAGTGCTCGAACATGGGTTGCAACCGTTTTGGGCTGCCCCTTGAATGCCTCGTACAAGAATCTAGCTCTGTCAGCTGGCAGTGATCCGCAATCTGAGCTGTGAGGGTTTCCAAATGCATGCCAGCGTTGGACTGACAGAATCAGTATATGTGGGGATCAAGGCAACCAGATTGGGAACAGCCGCTTGCCCATCCTTTCAGTATACTTCAGATACACCTAGATCTCAAGGGCTCTATAATAAGCGAGCGCTATATAGGTATAAACTTAACATCTAGTTCTTAGGTGATACCTACTTATATATACAGAAGGCATATCTATTGCTTTCTAGCTACCTAGTACTAATATCATAGTTCTGATCTATGGCAGAACCTCTCCTCATCCGTGGTAATGTTGCAAATGAAAGTTTCCCAGAAGTATCCAACGATTCCGCCGAGCGAACCACCTGCGACTTCAGCTGCGCTAATGATACCTATGGACAAAAGTGCATGCGACTCGCCGGGAACCTTCCTCAGAGCACTGTCGAGAACCTCCACATACACTGCGCCTCCTAGCAATCCAGAACACAAGGCAACCCCAAGCACTACCCAGCTATTACCGAGGAAGAAGATGGAGTCTGCCACCAACAACGCTACTGTCCAAGACAGCAGAATCAACACGACTCTGTGGCTTCCGAGACGAAGCGATATTGTTGATAGCCGCGCTGTCAAGTTTCCTACGTGGAGCGCAAGAGCAAGCGCAGAGGTCCACGACAGGAGTGAGGAAAACGAAGACCCATCAAGGGCGAGAGCTAATCCGGGGGAAACCAAGGCTTGTGCGACAGTGACTAGGAATAAAATCGGAGCAGCCTGCCTCAAGAGAGCCAGCATTGCTCTCGAGTTGCGCTTGACTTTACCCAGACCTTTGTGCTGCACACTTGGGACTGTGCCCATAAGCGATGTCCTTACATCGTAGCCTCCCGCAGCTGCTTTGTCCATGCTCAGCTCCCCTTGACTGACAACGGGCGAGATTTGCGGCAATATCATGAAGTAGGCCAACGCCATTATGACGACGAGGTGGTGTATGTATCGGGTGCCTTCCCGTAGTGTCATGCCCGCATAAGATGTCAACACTAAAGGCCAAGTCGCATTGGCTATATGACCGAGACTCGTGCCCACAGCCCAGGCGATAAGACCTATCCGCCCGTATTTTTGGATCAAATCCAAACAAAAGATTTCAGTTGCGCCTGAGGAGACAGCAGCCAAAACCGTTGTGAAGATGCGCACCGGAGGCAGGACGTTCGGAGGAGTGGCAGACACGACGATCTTGATGATCAGCCACGTTGCGGTAATGAGAAGAAGGCAAATATTGCGTGGGATGCGTTCGATGACAAACGGAAAGAGGATCTTTGCAATGGCAGACGGGCAATTCTCGAGTAGAAGAACTACCGGTTGTGAATATGGAATGATAAGATAGTTGGCCGCACAGCTGATCCGAAGGAGAACCGCATTCGAGACACCTGTGAAGATGTCAGTCAGTATCGTCAAGAATAACAAAATCCACCATAAGAACCAAGGAAGGACATACCTATCAACGCAAAAGCCAGAAATGTTCGCGAAACATATTGATTGAGGTCGGGCGTGTTGACGTTGTTCCAACTCATTCTTGAAGTCATCTCGTATGTAGCAAGCTTGCCTAAACTAAGTGATGAGAAGAGGACACGAGAAAGGGACCAAGTGGTGAGTGGGAGCAGTGTCTGAGGCCTGGAAAATGATTGTTAGAATGGTCAAGAGGCAGCCCTGTTCTGCCAAGGGCGGAGTAGTGGCCTAAGACGGCCAAACATTCTGTTTACTCACAGAAGGACAGCGGAGCACCAACAGAAGCGAAATGACGAGAAAGCCCCAACCTGTCCACCTAAGCCCCGCAACAGGCGGCCGGGATGAGAACGTCAGAGCGTTTAGTCACAGACTGCAAATCGCTACCTCAGTTGCAGGCGGGTCCAAAGTTGCTAAACAACCTTTTCCCCGAGTACGACCTGGCTACAGGAACCGCGGGACGAGCCTGCCAGACGGGCTGCCGAACCCCAACTCAACTTAAGTCATTGCCTTTCATCACTTCCCGAGAGTATGTGTTTATCTCTCTATAAGTTCTGCAGCGGGTTGAGCGCACACTACGGACACTCCAACACGGAACTTTGAGGATCGGCTTAGAATTGGTGCCCTGCCAACATTTCAAGCAGAACCTCATCTCTCTGACACATCTACTTTCTAAGAACACGCTTCGAAGAGCATCAGTGCTGGCCCATTTCATCTGCAGCAACAGGGGTTAACTGGGTATCTAGCATACTGCACCTTTAGCCGACGCCGCGAGATGGCACTGCCAAAGATTACGAGAAGGTCTAAGGCAGCGCTGCTTACTTTTGCCAGTCTAGCAAGTCTGATCTTTCTGGTAAGACATCACGATGGCCGGAACTATTACCATCCGGTTTCTCTTGCCTGCGTACTGATATTGCCCATTTACAGCTCAACCAAGCACAAAACGTCTGGCCAAGGGACCTTGACGATAGCTGGGAACTCCATGAGAAGCTCAAAGTGCTCAACATTTCTACCTTTGGCGAATCACCCAGTGGTCACCGACGTCTGCGCTTGTTCATGCCCGCTGATGGGCCAAGCATAAACCTCTGTAAGGTCGTGCATTCTGCAGTGGCCCTAGGATACCCAATGCCTACCATTTTGAACTGGAACGGAGAGTTTAACAGACCAGATTGGCACTTTTCAGGCTCCCATATCGCAAAGCTTGAGTCCCTTCTCGTCGCTCTTGATGAGCTCTCTGAAGGAAGGCCTGACGCTGACAAGGACGTGGCGCTTCTGGTAGACGCCTACGACATATGGTTCCAACTGCCCCCTTCGGCCTTGCTAGAAAGGTTTCACAAAGCCAATTTGGAATCGGATGCGAGGGTTGGGCAACTATGGGCGGATTCCGGCTACGATCCGCAGTTCCCTGTGGCTCCGCCACAGCAAAACATCATCATCACCACCGCCAAGGACTGCCAACCAGGCGAGGAATCCGGCTCTCGTCCCAACTATTCTTACTGGCCAGACTCGCCCCTACCGGACGACTTTTTCGGGAAAGACACCGACAAGATTGACTCCTACGCGGACTCTGCAAGGAGATATAGGAAGGTTCGACCGAGGTGTGTGAATAGCGGGATGATCATGGGCGAGGTAGGACCTCTCAGGGCCGCACTTCGAAAATGCAGAGAAAAGGTCAAGGCAGTATCGCAGAAAGGACGACAGCTGTGGAGCGACCAAGCCTTGATCGCAGAGGTCATTGGAGAACAAGAGATGTGGCGGGAGTGGGTTCGAGGCCTTTTGCTTTCCGATAATAATCGCACACTTGGCAACCTACGAGGCGAAGCCAGGGGACTTGTCAAAATTGGAAAGAAAGCTCTCGATGGAGAACGTTTCGAATTTGGCATCGGTCTCGACTACAACTTCAGCACGATGCCTCCCACCTGCTCTGCTGAGGAGCAAGGCACTTTTGTCAAATGGGCCAACAGGGGCGCTGTCCGAGAGGCTTCGAAAGAGGCTGGGGTCCCAGAACCAGTCAGGGTCCCTCGCACGCCGACAGGTCTTGGGGGCTCATCGAGCCCTCTCCCGGGAAATGGGCTATCATGGGCGGATGTGCCTTTGTACACTGACCTCTTCTTCGGAGATGCTCCGGTTGGGATCCACCACAACGCCTACATTTCCGGCATGAAAGCGTGGAGGCTGGAGAACTGGTGGAACTTGACATGGTTCTATCCCCATCTTCGAGACTTAATCACCATTCAACTCCAACAACAGAACAACCCCAAGCAATTAGCACGAATTCCTGTTAGGGCCATAGGACAGACCGAAGTCGTTTACTAGGCCCCCCAGGACGATACAGGGGTGCAGACCATCAAAAACTTCAAATAGTTAAAGCATAGAGCAGAGATAACACCTTTAAGTTAGGGCGACATTTGCTAAGTTGGTCAGGAAGAGTAGCATAGCTGTATTTATAGCGATAGCAGAGGGGCTATACCATAATAAGACCATTATTAGTATCATTAGAATCCACTTTTTAGGAAAGACGTAAGAAGGCCCTATAACACTATAAACTTACTAGCTAAGTATTCCAGGATACGAGAATGCCTAGGATCTAACTAATTGTTAAGATTCCATAACCTATACCGAGCATGCAGGGCTTAGGGTTATAGCTAAAGCCTAGCTTAGCCTTATTAGCTCTCAAATACACCGTTAGGTTGGTTAGTACCTTCACTTAGGTTGTGGAGTTAGTAATTCTCAGTCCTTTTATCTAACTATACTTATCACTAATAAACTAGGCGTGCATAAGGGCAGGATAGAATAAGAAGAGATAGCTAGCTAAGCGTAGCCGCAAGGATCAATTTAAAGGTTCTATCTAGTCAGCAGGAGTACTACTATCCCCACACTATATGTTTTTCAAAATTACTTAGTACGTATTTAAATAAACTTTAGTGGAGTTCCAGCTAGATTATAGGCTATAAGCAGAATAACTAACTAAGATCATCTATAAATTATTCATAATCCTTACGTAAGACGTTTTAAATGTAGCGCGATAGTTCTACTAGCATAAAGTTATAGATAGTAATAGTTGTGATTTAGTTACTTACTAATTTATTATGTATAGGAGTAGTGCGTATACTATACTACATAGTAATAGGTTTCTAACTCCTCAGGCTGCTAGCTTGATTCAATAGGTAGTCTTAGATATCACGCGTAACATATTCGTAAGCGTTATCTTAGATATTTAACATCAAAACATAACAAGAAAGCTAGTATTAGAGACTAGAGATTAACGTTAAATATAACAACAAACCTTATAGCATTTAAGCTCTACTTTAACTAAGATATATATAATTTTTATCCTGCTTAATTTAGTTGCTGTAGAAGTACGCTAGCACCCTATACCATATTACATATTACTAAATATTAACAAATCCCATGATCCTTATGTTATACTATATAGAAGGGTGCGATATATTAAAATAAATGCTAAAAGTTAAGCAATATTAGGGAGCTTTTCAAAAGTTAAGTCTGAAATCCTGTCCTAAGCGTTAGCAAATATTTTCAAATACCTAGCTTTTCAGCTTATTAGCTAGTGCTGTACGATCTAGAGCATATAGGTCTCTAAACTAAGCCTTATGTATATCTATACTTCACATAATTGCTATTATAGGTGATCATCTTTTTTTCCTAGTTTAGGACTTCTCGTCGAATTAGCTGTTAGCTTATTAGGCTTAGAGCCTTTAGTCTTAGAACCATGGAAAACTAGGCAATCATCTAAGCATCTCCGCCTATACTGCTCAACAACTTCTCCATAAGATAGTACCATCATTTATATAATAATGAGGAAGGACGTTAATAACCTTTGCTTCTTTAGGACTTTAAAGATATATAGTATTAGGAAATTCTATAAGTAGACATACTTCGCTATTACCTTAGACTAGTTCCTTATCTCTTTTATTAACATAATTAACTATAGATAGTTTTAAAGTTATCTATTACTCACACTATCTTTAATCATACGTTTTTCTCTCACTACTATCCTTACTTTTGCAGCCTCAGCATCTACTTACTATAGCAGAGGTGAGAACTAGGATAATATTAAGGATAATACTCTCTATGCTATTAAGAATTAATATTACCGCTAGCAAAACGTCTAGTTCACAAGTAGAGAAAACAAATACAGCTATAAAAACATTAGTAGCAATAAGAGAATCAATATCTACATGAGAAACAGAGATAATAGCAGCCCTAGTCGTCAGCTTAACTATAACACCTGCATTCAACAAATTCAAAGCTAAGTCCATAACTATAGATTTAGCAGGAAAGAGAACTAAGGTACCTAAAGACCTTAGTATAGAACTCTCTCAAACGTTTTACACTTTAGAGATATTAAACTAACATATTCTAGTACTAACCTTAACACTAGCCCTTACTAAGCAGGTTAACACTCACCTAACCACATCATTAGTTTGAAGAGGCAGAAAGATTACTATCTTTTCCTAAATTACATCAATCATTAAAAGATCTAAAAATTAATATATAAGACTATTGCTAGTAGTAGTTTTCCTGTTTTTAGGACTCTAAACGCTTTAGAGATAGTTATTATGCGCTTAAAATAGCCTTCATACCTTTCTCAACACTAATTAACCTTATATATATTAATATGCAGCTGTTTTAAATTAATATATCTCTTAACTTTACGCCTATAGTGTTTTATTAATATCTACCCTTAGAAAAGACCTAAAAGCTATGCTAGAGCCTATTTACTTTTGCATGTTAATGGCAACATATCAAAGCAGCTAGAAGAGGAAGAAGTAACAAAAGGCGATAATAGTTATATAATAATAATGATATTGCTGAAATGGTTGGTTAGCGGCCTCTACTCACTTTGACTAGCAAAAATACCTACATAATAATCTACATAATATGCTGTGCCTATCCTAGCAAACTCCATATTATCCCTCTAACTTTAAACATAACCTAATTCGTAAAGACTTAAGCAAGCTAAGCGTGAAATTTAGGGGGGGGGGGGGGGGGGGGGGGGTGCCTGTAGGCCTCAGCCCTAGGTAACTACGTTATATAAGCTGTGTAGTTCAAAAAAGAGACTTTTTGAGATTAATTAATAAAGTACTTATAGTAGCTACACTACTGCAAATCCTCCTATACCTAATACTACTATATCTCAGCTAACAGGGCTATCTGCTACGCTAATGTCGCTAGCGTCTCTATTAACGCAATATCTAAGGCTTAATATAAAGTGCTATCATTAATTGCTGTTAGCATAGCTTTAAGAGCTTATTATACCTAAATAAGAGATAGCTTATGCAGTAGTATTTACTATAGCATTAGTCTACGCAGAAGCTATATATAGCTTAACAGCCTAATCTAGACTCTTTAGTGATGGCTTAGCCTGCTGTCTATTAAGATTAGTATGTCTATTCTTTTCAGGCTGATATAGTACTTAATAATATCCCTATAGAAGCTAAGGTCTTATTAGAAGTTAAGATAGTTTAGATAGCTAATTATAGCTATCTCTATGCTGTGAATATCAGTAAGGTTAAGTTAAGCTATCTTAACTAAGTTGTTATTATAGAGAGGTTAATATAGTATTATAATCCCTACTAGCTTAGCTAGTTTTATAGCTATACTAATCCTTACCTTTAAGGTTCTCTATAACCTTAAGAGATGAGGCTAAATAGCAGTATATCTATTAATACCTTAAAGTTTATTAGTAAGAATTTTCTCTTTCTAGAACATTAAAAAAAAAACTAAGTAATAAAACCAAAAAAAAGTGAAATTCAGGAGTAGTCTTTTCTTATCTGCAATAGAAATAATCCACCTAATCTAAATATATGCTAGCTAGACCTAAGAACACTTAGCATGCATACATACGTGCGATTAGGCAGCGCTAGTTTAAGGTTCAATAATAAATTGCATATCTACCCCATAGTAGTGCTAAATTCATAAGACATACCAAGCTTTATACCTTTCCTAATACTAAATAATACCTCTGATGTTCACGCTACTAAAGATAAACGATAGAATTAAACGCCAATCACAGGCCCACACCTATGTTAAGCCTCAGTCGCTAACTCCATCGTCCACTCCCTCATTACGAAGCAATAACCATAAGAATTAAACAAGACAGTTCAGTATCTATCAGAGAATTTCCTATAACCTTATTAAGCCATTCATAGGCAAATATCAAGGCGTCTAGAGTTAGGCAGCCATATAGGTTGTAATACTTAGTTTAATAAGACTCACATTTAAAGTCGCCACTACAACATCCCTCATAATATAAGATACACAAACACATCATATTAAACATATTACTAATAAAGGTCCAAAGTTTTACTTTACTATCTAGTCTTTATCTACAAGCCTATAACCATAAGTGCTATCTTACCTCACAACTTCATCTCTAATAACGTAATTACAACTAATAGGAAGTCAATTAATAGCATTTCTAAATAGCTAGAAGATTTCACCTACTTAGTTATACCTTAGAACTACTACTCTCATAACAACTACTAGAGACCTTACCTACTATTCTCAGCCCTAGCAGCTAGTTATATAGGAGTAGAGGCAGATATTTAGCTTAGCAACAACAGACTTAATCTTCTAGTAAGGCATAACTATAGCTCCCTCTCAAGCAAGCAAACCTTATAGAAGATATATCTCAACCTACTCCTCAAGATTCTAGAGCACCAAAATTCACAGAGATCTATAACATAATTTTAGCAGGCTCACAATATCTTTAACACCATCCCAAATACATCGCTTATTCTATTAATTAACGTCAAAACGAATACTACCAAGACATAGCCAATCCTAGTCAAGCAGCTCAGTTCCCTCCAGAAAAAGCAGTATCTAACTCAATTTAAGCATATCAAGATGTCACCCAGTTTTATAACTAAACAAAGTATTTAGCTAGGCCCAGTCACTATTATCAGCATAAAGCTTCTAGATCAGTTTACTTTCTTAGATCCCAATCACTAAAGCTATAATAATTATAAGGCTTATCATAACACCTTCATTAATACTCTATTAAGCACCCTTTTAGATAATAATACGTTCTAAAAGTATCCACTTAACGATCCTACTCCCATCAGCCAGACTACGTCAAACTCTAGTCAGCTTTAGTGCGCCAATAACGCATACTATACCTTAGCATCTTTTAAAACAGCAATTAGATTAGTTCAAACTAGCTTTTCACAAGAGCAACTACAGAGGGTTAAGGCCTATATTCAGGTATCAAGGCAAAGTAGGCTTAAGTCCAGGTACTAGGATATTCTAAACTAGCCAATCAGATATAGAGACTATATCTAGAAGGTATTAACAGAAGAAAACGTTAATATATTGAATGTAGACGACCTAGAGAGCACTACTAGGTAGGGCTAGACCTAAAGGTATCTACAGAACATGCTTTAGATAGCACTAGTGTCTACATATATCTTTAGCTATAGTATTACAATCTTATTTCTATTCACCCATAGATCATAATACGGAACTAGTATATAAACAATTCTCTAGACTTCTATAAGTATTAAACTTAACTAAAAGAGAACGTCACGACATAATTTAGTCTAAGCTCACCCTAATTAAAAATTCTAGATTACTATATTCATATCTATAACTACTCTTTATATTCTAAGCTCCCTTAGTAATTAATCACTTAAGGTATAAAAGGTTAAGTTTTAAGAAAAATAATAAATATTAACTACTTAATACTTAAATTTTAATATAAAGTATTCTTTTCTTAAAATTAATTATTTAATATTTTATAATTATAATATAATAAGGTATTTTAATAAATATATATTATTTCTCTTTATAAATAAATTATAATAACTCTAATTTTAATAAAGCTTAATATTTAAGAAAATATAATTAATTTACTATTTAAATATTAAAAGTAAATAAAATAATATACTTTAACCTAAGCCCTATCTTTTAATCACTAAAAGCAATTAAAATAATATACTTTATACCTAAGCTTTATCTTTTAATCACTAAAAGTAATTAAAATAATATACTTTATACCTAAGCTTTATCTTTTAATTACTAAAAATAATTAAAATAATATACTTTATACTTAAGCCTTATCTTTTAATTACTAAAAGTAATTAAAATAATATACTCTATACTTAAGTTTTATCTTTTAATTACCTTATTTTAATTACTTTTTCTTTTTCTTTCTACTCCTCTTATTTAACCTCTATAATATCTCTCTCTTTAATACCTCTAATAAATACTAATAATAATAAGTCTAATACCTCTTTCTTTCCCTTTCCCTCTTATATTTACTATAAAGCTTATATTACTTTTAAGTTCTTCTTAACTCTAACCTTATCTATAATACTTTCTTTTACTATTTTATAAAGATCCTATAAAAATAGTAATCTTTCTACTAAAATATAATAAACTAACTCTATTATTTTCTTCTTTTAAAACCTAAAAGTCTTATAATCCTTTCTACTTTTTAACTATTTATATTATAACTTAATATTCTTAAATAAAAACACTAAAACGCTTAAACTAAGAACTTTAATAAGAATTCTAAGCATAATAAACCTATAAATTAAGTCTATAAACTTCTTTCCCTCTCTTAAACTAAGCTCTTTTATAAAATAGATAGCTAAATAGCTATCTACTCTTTTCCCTTATTAAGTACTAAAGCTTTCCCTTTTTAAGAAGTCTTATAGCTTAAGTAATTTAAGCCCCTTCTCTTAAAAAATACCTCTTAACTCTATCTACTTCTTCTATAGCTTATATTACTATACATAGATCTATATCTATATAATAGTAGTTTTTATCCCTATTAATTTATTAATAATACTTTTCTATTACTTTATAAAAGAAGCTAGTTATAAGTATTAAGTTCTATTAAGCTTCTCTACTAATCCTTTAGCTTTCTATACTATATTACCTAGTAAGGATATAGCTTTAGTATTATATTTAGCTAGTAAGTAATATAATTAATCTTTAGAGGTAGCTCTAAATATTTAATAGAATATAAGCTCCCTAATATAATAATAGTTATCCTCTATAACCTTAATCTTATCTCTTTACCTTAGCTCCTTTATAATATCCTAGAATATAGCTTAAGACTAAGATAATCTTCTTAACTTATCCTTTTCTTCTACTTAAATCCTAAGGACTTTAAGTATTTTTAGAGCTTATAAAGTTAACTATAGTTACTTAAGTAGTTTCCTCTATAGTAATAACTAGCTTTTAGTTTCTCCCTCTTCCTCTACCTTATTTATCCTATTATTAGATATTTTATTTTTTTCTAGAACTTTATTAAGCTTAATATCTATATTATCTAAGTTTATATTATTATATCGCTCTCTAAAGTTTATAGACTTATCTACTATAGATAAATTATTAGTAAAGTTAGCTATATTATTATATTATTAAAGTTTTAAGTTATTCTTTTAATACTCTTTAATAATTTTTTAGACCTAACCTTCTAACTACTATATATAAGAAAACTAAAGAAGACTTAACTAGAGAACTACTTATAAATAATATCCTAACTATACTTTAAACTCTCTAAGAATACTACTAGCTTCGTAATATAAACTATATACTTATTTATCTTTATTTAGCAATCTAAGTCCTATTTAAATATAATAATAAATTAGTAAAAATACTCACTCTTATATATAGCTTTTAATAATATAGCCTTTATCTATAGAGGTAGCTTAACTATTATTATAGTTTTATACCTCTTACTTAGCGATATTAATTATAGGTTCTATAATAACTAAGCCTTCTTAAGGCGTTACTAGCTATTAAATATAATATTATTAAAATAGATAGCTTTTTATTTTAATATTATCTCTAATAAATTATAAATATAAGCTAAATTATAAGAAAATAGATTAAAATATTAAAAAATAGAGTAAAAAGATAAAATAGTAGTTATACTACTTTATATAATATACTTATAACCTTTAAATTACTTAATATACTTAAGGATATATATTTCTATTACTAATATATACTCTTAGCCTTATTAATATACTAATCTATATAGAGATTTAAACCTATTTAAGATTTATAAATAGTAGAACCCCCCCTATATATAATTTTATAAATCTTAAATAGTAAATATCCTAGATATATTAGCTAAAATAAATAACTTTAATAATTACTAAACCTAAATAAATATATAAGATACTAACTACTTATAACTTATAGTAGGATATAATATAATACCCTTATACCTCTCCTTTTATAAACTAGTAGTAATATAATATTCTATACTAAGATAAAAGCTAAATAATAATCTAATAAAGAGATAAAATAATATATAAGAAGTAATATAAGTAAGTATAGCTTAAAGCTAAAGCTAAAGTATAAATATAAAAAGGGATTATAAAGGTATCTTTATCTATAAATTAATAAATAAAAGCTAGATATTATAAGTAGAAGCTCCTTATAATACTCTTTAGCTATATATAGAACGCTATAAGAGATAAGATATAGAAGTATATAGTTAAAAATAATAAAATATTATTTAAGAGTATAAATATAAATATAAATTAATATATAAGCCTTTAGCTCTAATATAAAGTAATTAAGGAGATTACTAAGTTAGCTTACCTACTTTAATACTATTATCCTAATACTTATTTAATACGCATACCTCCTAAGATAGCTTCTCCTACGCCTTACGCTAACATTAATAATAATACTATAATTAATCAGATAAGGATGCTTTTATAAAGTTTTAATAAAGAAATAGCTTAGTATAGTAATAACTTATTTAAAAATAGCTAAAGTAATATAGATAATAAGGCTAATAATAGTAATAAGACCTACTTTAACCTTAAGTATGCTAACTTTAACCTCTTTACTAAAGATTATAAGATAGATAGCAATATAAATAATAAGAGTAAACTCTTTATTATAATACCCTTAGTTACTCTTATAACTAAACTAGAAAACCTACTAATATATATTAATAAATAGCTCTTAGCTATATAAGTTAAGAATAAAATAATAACTAAGTAATCTTACCTTATATAAAAGATTATTACTATTACTTAACTTAATTTTATCTTATATTAAAGCTACTCTATAGTAAAAGATAAAACTTAATTAAATAATAGAGTATATTACTTTAACTTAATAAATAATAATACTTATAACTTAAATAGTATCTTAAGTAAGATAGAGAGTAATACTAAGTAAATAAAGGATGCTAAATACTTAGAGATAAAGTAGAAGAATAACTTAATATATATATAGAAATAATTTCCTTATTGCAATATACTACTAAAAGTAAAGGTCCTTAAGGCTATTACTTATAGTAAGAGTTTACTTTACTACTTACTCTATTTAGAGGTATTATTAGATATAAATTATAATATAAATACTTAAATCTATTAAGTTAAGTTTAATATAGATAGCTTCTTTAATATTATCCTAGATATTATAGACTTTAAGGACTTTATTAAGTATATACTAACTTATTAGCTAGTAAGAAAGCTAAATAGAAATATTTATATTCTCTACCTAATAATAAACCTTAAAACTTATATACTTAAAAATATACTACTATATAAGATCCCTCATACTTATTTTAGATTAATCTAAGGATAAATAGTATATATTCTCTTTCTTAGTATTTATTAGTGCATAAAGTTGCACTATAGCAGCCTCTATAGCTTAACCTAACTAAGAGATAAAGAGTATTATATATTTTATAATAAAATTATAATCTTAAGTATTAAGCAGACTTTTAAAGAATTATAAATAGGCTATATTGCCCTTTTATATAGTAATATACTTAATAAAATTATATTCTCCTAGAAATAATCTACGTAAAGTATGCTTCCCCCTTATAAGTTTACCTTCTTATTAACCTACCTCTAGCGCCTAAATAAAAGCCTTAAAGTAATAATAACTAAGCTGCTATTAGCACCTAATAATAAGGAGTCTAATAGTTCTAATAAGGTTACTATATTAATACTTAAGGATTTCTTTTTCTTTCTTAATATTAAGAACACTAAAGTTTAGCATAAAGGTGTAGGTAATACTAAATCCTACCTTAATAACTTCTAAGTAAAGTAATATAATATTATCAGCCTAATAAATAAACCTAATATTAAGAATCCCTAGCTTATTAATCTAGTAATTAAGTAATCTCTAAGTAGGAATAAAGAAACTATAATACTTCTTATATATAAGTATTACTAAGTTAATACCTTTAAGTTTCTTTATAGTAAGGTTAAGCCTACTTTACTAGCTACTATCCTACTTAAGCAGTTTATACTATATAGCAGTAAGATTAGCAGAAGCTAGCACTACTACTATAATATTAATCTACTTTAAAACTCTATTAATACTACTATAAAGCTTAGATTATCACTCTATAGCCTCAGCCTCTACTACTTCTAGAGCTATACTATTAGTAAGGAGGTCCTAGATGCTACTAGCTTAAAGCCTTATACTAATAACCTTCTACTTTATAATAGCTATATAAATAGTATAATAGTTAAGATACTTTCTAAATCTTCTAAGCTAATTATATCTTATAATTAGTTTAATAATATCCTAACTAAATCCTACTCTTTTTTCTACTAATTAGTTAAATTAAATAATAAATATTACTTTTTATAATAAGTAGAGTAGTAATATATAAGCACCTTAGCATAATATATTACTACTAAAGATACTAACTAGATTGCTTATAATAACTTTATAATATTAAACCTAACCCTAGCCCTATAAGCCTTAACACTCTAAAGACTAATACTAATATCTTAAGGACTAATACTAACACCCTAAGGACTAATATTAATACTAATACTATAAACCCCTACTAAGAAACTAAAGTAGATTAGTAATACTATATTCTTCTATATCTAGTCTTAAATATATTAGTAATTTATTTATCGCTCTATTAAATTCTATATATATATAATAGATCTTATCACTATTAACTACTAAGGTAATACTATACCCCTAACTACCTCCCTCCTCTACGCTATAATAATAATCCTTATATAGTCCTTTATTAACCTTATTAATCCTTATTTTCACTATATCCTCTTTAGCCTTACTTAGATCCTTATAGCCTTAAAGTTTACGCTAGCTAACCTAAGGTAAAAGTAGAAAAAAAGCTTAAGCTTCTTACTAATTATTAAAAGTTATAGCTTTAGTTACTTCCCTATAAAACTTATTAACTAGAGAACTTTTTACCTATATTATAGTATAGAATCTAACTTTAGTATCCCTAAACTAATAATATTAGTCTATAAAAATAAGTTTCTTAATATTAAGGATTCTCTAGAGAGCCTCTTCTCCCTCCTCCTTCACCTACTAGAGAATAATAATAATAAAAATAAAATTAAAGTTATTTTTACTCTTATTTTATACCTCATCTTCTATTAATACTATAAAGCTATACTAAAGAGTATAATCTTTAAAAATAAACTAAAGGAATAGTAAGTATACATCAACTAAAATACTATCCCTTTTATATTCCTAGCATTAAAACACTATATTAATATATATAGCTAGAAGGTAGTAAAATCTAGATCTAACTAGATAATAAAATAGAGGACGCTTAAAAATTTCTATAAGTTTACTTAGGAAGACCTCCCCTTTAACCTTAACCTTAGCTTTACTTAACTATAACTATAGTTAATTTTTAAGAATAATAACTAGTAATACTTCTAATATAGTATATAAGAAGCTATTACTATTAAGGTCTAAAAAGCTCTTAAAAGTAGCTCTAACTAGCTAGCTATATTTAAAGAGAAGTATTAGTAGCACTTCTTTACCTACTATACTACCTTCTTATACCCTACTAAGAATAGCAGTCTTTCTAAGCAAAGTAACGCAAAGAAAGAATAATCCCTCTTATGTACTATTATTAACCCTAGCAGTAACCTTATTCTAAGCATAAACCTATAAGAAGAACCTAAGACTATAGCTTAGCTAATACCTATAACCTATTATAACATATAAATAGCTAATAATATTAACTACCTAGTTAATACTACTAAGTAGTAACCTAAGTACCTATTAGTTCTTACGCTAAGAATATTACCTTAATATAAAACCTAATTATATATAAAAGATCGCCTAAATAAGAAGGTACCTAGCTAAAAGATACCTAGCTAAGCAATAGCCTCAGCTAGAAATATAACTAGTAACCTCTAGCCTAGCTTATAGTTACCCCACCTTAGCTAAAAGGAAACATCACAAAAAAAGGCCCTAATATAGACTATATACTTTATAGCCAAAAAAAACAAAAAAAAAAAAATTACTATCTAAAGCACCTAAGTTATAACATAACCTCTAAAACTTATAATAACTATATCTCTAAACTACTATTTAGATAATAACTAATATTTATATAAACATACTATTTAGTTCTATTAGAATAAAACAGCTTCTAACTATAATAATATTATAGCTTATTCTACTTTAAGTTATAAAGTTAGATACCCTATATGAAGTATATATTATAATAGTTTCTAAACCTACCTACTTATAAATTTCCTAATAAGTTAATATTCTTTTATATATTAGTCTGCTACTAAAGCCCTAACCTTAGCTATAATAGCTAACTTAATAATTCTATTTATAAAGTAGACAGTATTATAATACTTAAAATACAGCTAAAAGCTTATTTGAGATTTATAAAACTTATAACTATTAGTTTTATAAATCTTAAATAGGTCTATAGATAGTAGAAGTAGATAATATAGATATTAGAAATAAAACTAAGATAGCCTATATAAATTATATTAATTAGACTAAAGTAATAATATAACTACTCTACCTTATATATTAAAATATAAATTTTATTATACTTAGTAGTAGACTTTTAAATTAACAGATTAGCCTAATAATACTATAGTTAAAACATAATTAATATAGGGGGGGGGAGTAAGCCTAAAGTAGGTTAATAATCTAATATAAAGTAGGTATTACTAGTAGGATAATTAAGTAGTTACTAAGTGAGGATAGAAGCTAGTAATATTAAAAAGAAAAACTAAGAAGAACTAATACTATTAGTACTAAGCTAAACAAAACGTATTAATAAGAGATATAGTCTATCAGTATAACTAGAACGATATAGCTTAAATTATAGACTTTATATAAATATTAATAATAAGATATAAACTATACCTATATATTATATAACATACCTAAGTATATAATTTCACATCTAATAATAGCATCATCTAATATAAAGTCTAAAAATAATATTAAGATATATATCATAATAAAGTATCTTTACTTATAAATTATTTAGTAATTTTTAATATTATTTAAACTATTATATAAGCTAAAAAACAAATAGAAGCTAATAATAATAAACATAATATAAAAAAAAATAATATACTATTAATAAAGCTAAGTTATATATAGCAAGCACTACTATTCTCCCTCCTTAATAGATAATCTACCTACTATAAAGCACCTCTATCTATAACCTATAACTATCTTGCTACATCTTATACTAATAACTTTAAAGCCTTAACTTTACCCTTTATTCTACTAATCTTTAGCCTTAACCTTATAGGGGATATACCTACTACTCCTTACGCCCTATTATAGCTATTTACTCCCCTATTTAAGATTTATAAAACCTATTAACTTATTAAGTATAAACTATAAGGTTATATTAGGTATTTAATATAAGGTGCTAAACGTAAAATAAAGTTAACCTTAATAATAATCTATATACTATCTATTATAACTATAAGTAATTACATATGCTTTTATAAAACCTTATATGCCCCTTCTACTTCCTACTAGTATTTATAAAACCCTATTAATAATCCTAATAAATTAGCTCTTTTTATAAATCTTAAATACCCTTTCTTAATACCCCTTCACGCTTTTATAAATCTTAAATACCTTAAGTTTCTTAATACTAACTATATATAAAGATAAGTATAATATAATAATACCTCTTAATACCTATAATAAGTATAAGTAAAAGCTAGCTACTACTAATAAACCTAAAGCTAAAAAGAAAGCAAAACATATAAATATAAATAATAATAAGGTTACTAAGCTTATTAATAATAAAAATAAAGAGGAAAATAACCTTATATCTAAGGATAAAACTCCTAATAATTCTCTATATATATACCTTAATAATCTTAGTATAGCTCCTAATAGCGCTAATAAAGCTAAACCTAACTATTTAGATATTAAGGCTAGTACTATCCCTAAGTAGAGTTACCCTTTACCCTCTTAGTCTTTCATACTTATACCTCCTAATAAATTAAAACAGATAAAAGAAGATATAAAAGTAGTATTAGATACTACTAATCAAACTAAGTAATATTAATACCTCAGCTTCCCTCTTAATATAGCTACCTATAAGAAGGATTTTATTACTAAGAGTAAGTATATTATATATAATTAGATACTTTATAGGTTATTAGAAGGTAAGTATAAAGAGCTTATTACCTTTTACTATAAAGTAAGTATAGACTTAAAGAAGAGATTATTTAAATATATACTCTTAAGTATAAAAGTACTTATAGAGAAGGATACTTTTATAAAGTCTTATTCTAACTTTATTCTATTATATTTTAGTATTAATAAACCTTATAAGTTAATAGAGTTCTTAGATATAAGTAATATGTTATCTATAGCCTATTTAAGATTTATAAAACTTACCTACCTTAATTTTATAAATCTTAAATAAGCTACTACTGCTATCTCCTCAAAAACCCTATTACTAATATAAATAGTAGCTTATATTACCTAAAACTTCTTCTACTTATTTACTATTTTAGCTATAAAAAGCTTATATAGCTATAAAACCCCCTATAAGAATAATAACTTATAAATTACTAGTTTACTAAGCGTAAAAGTAGTATTTAATTATATTAAGAGGCTAGAAAAATTAACTAATAGTGCTCTTAAGATAAGCTTTATATCCTCTAAGACTTACCTATTAGTCTTTATCTTAAGGCACCCTAAGAACACTATAGTTTCACTAATAGATTAGTATACCTATATACATAATAATATTAACTAAGATATAATATTTATTATATATATATAATCTATTATAATCTATTTTCCTAATATCTTTAAGGAATAAAAAGGTAATAAGAATATACTAATGTTATAGTTAGCTATCTGACAGTAAGGTCTGCTAATAGAAGCTGGGGATTAATACGTAGTAATAGTATACTAAGGTTATAGTCTAGGTTGTAGGTTGTAAGCTTATAGTAAATTAGTCTTTAGAAGCTAAGGTGATCAGTCTTAGACTTAATAAGTAATTTGCAGTAAAGGTAAGCTGAGAGTATCCTGAGGATAAATACTAAGTTAATTACTAAAGAGCTATAGAAGTCTAACCATAAGCTAGGCTTAAGGTTATACTATATATAAATCTTAATTAGTTCCTTTATCTTATTACTAATTACTAGTTAGGTATCAATAAGCGCTTAGTAATTACTAGTAAGCGCTTAGTAGTTCTAACTAAGCGCTTAGTAATCCATACTACCTACTTAGTCTTATCTTATTATCATATAACTTATACTATAGTTCTTCTATACTAAGCAAGTTCCTACTATTCCCATAATTCTATAGTATAAATATCCTATCCTAACTACCTAATACCTAAATAGGTTATTTAGCTATTATCCTATAGGTTATAACATTAAGTCCCCTCTCTAAAGGTCTTATCCTTAAGACCTAACATAAATAAGTAGTTAGTCCTAAGTTAAGGATCTATCAATTATGCTTCCTAATTTTCTTATAATGCTAACACTATATTAGGTCGTATTTCTAATAATCCTATGATTTCTACACTTCATTACTACTATTATTCTCTCAATATTACTAAGAACAGTTTCAAAGTTATACCTTATTATCATTATCACTCAAAAAGGCTTTATTATAAAATACTACTAAGATCCTTAGTTTATAAGGAATATATCACTATTAGTAGTACTTATCGTTCCTATAATACTTCTAATAATATAATTTACTAGTATAAAGCAGTATCTACCTAAGTTCTTTTTCTCTAGCTAACTATTTTATAGTAAAGCAGTTAATAGTAGAGTCTTATCATCTAGATGATAAAGAAGAAGAAACTAAAGAATTATTTCATAAAAGAATAGAGGCTCTATAAAAAGTGCAGGTAGAAGTAAATAAAGCGTTAGCAAAATTAGATTATGTTCATAAGGTAAAGAGGATAATTTTCAAAAAGGGGCATAAGGAGACGTTAGTAGTTATAGAGGAAGATGAAGCATCTAAGGTTCCTTCTATAAGTTCTTCTATACTAGAGGTTTAGTCTATAGGTAGTTTTAGTATACTAAACTTAGATTTAATCCTAGACTAAAATCTTAATACTCTAAACTTCTTATTAAGAGAGTCCTAGTTATATTCTAATATTCCTAGCTAGATAAAGTTTTCTATTTATACTAGTTAAAGTTATCCTCTTAGTTATGCCTACACTAAGAGGAGTTAGACTTTTTATTTCTTAGCATCCTTTCGTTTTTATTTTATTTCTTCTTATACTTATTTTTCTCTTTCATTAGCTCTTTTAAAGTATTCCTTAAGCTCTTCTAAAGTTAGAGGTAAATCTAATCTATCCCTAAGGTTAATATAGTTAAATATTCTAATATACTCATTAATTTTATCTTAATAGTTAAATAGGTTATTATTAAGTTCCTATATATTTTCTTTATAACTATAGTTTTTCTATTTAATAAGGTATTCCTATTTATTATCTCTATACTAGTAGTCAAGTAATTTTTCTACTTTATATTCTAATTCGTTATCTTCTACTACAATAAGGTCGTTTATTTATAATCCTCATAATACTAGTTCAAGTAGCAAAATATAGAATACTAAGTAACATTTCATAATTTCTAGGAGTTTAAGTTTATAATTAACTAGTAAGATTACTCATAAAATTTTAAAAGGTCTAAGTTTTTTAAAATTAAGTTTATCACTTAGTCGTTTTATTTTAATATTTCGCTATATAAAATAAGCGCTATCTCCCTCTTTCAAGGTTAATCCCTCAATCCTTTATTTATTACTAAATTTAGTCATCCTTTATCATATAAATTCAAGTTCTTTTCGCACGTTTTCTTAGGTATCTCATATTTATCATACTATAGCAACAGCTTTAACTACTTAAGGTCCTACTTAAGGTTCCCCATAAGCAGTTAGTTCAAATCCATAGTTTAAGTAGAAAGAGGATTCCTTAGTGCTTTCTCCTATTACGCTATTATAGGCGAACTAAGCTATTAGTAGTAATACTACCTAGTTATTTTAGTTATAGTTAACATATACATAAAGATAGGTTTCAAGGATTTAGTTAATTCGTTCTATTTATCCATCAGTCTGCAAGTAGAATGCAGTAGACATTAATTATTTAATACTAAGATATAACATAATTAACTTCTAAAAATTAGATATAAAGATTTTATCCCTATCTAACATAATCTTCTTAGGTGTTCTATAGTTAGCAATAATATACTTAAGAAATATATAAGCATATTATTCAGCATTACTTACTTCTTTATACAGAATAAAGTAGGCATACTTCATAAGTTAGTCCATAATAACAAGAACACTATTATAATATACTCCTATAAGAGGTTCTTAAGACTTTAGTAGTTTAACAATAAAGTTAAAGGATATAGATTGCTAAGTAGTTTGCAGCATAGGCAAAAGTTATAGCATACTATAAGGTTAATATCAAGCAGGTTTACTTTTAAGGCAGACCTCATAATCCTTAATCGCTTTTACTACATATTCTCTAATAACCTTTTCTCTATACTATTATCATAGTTATTTCTAGGTTTTTATGATTCCTTAATAACTATATATAGGGCAAGCGTGAAACTTCATAATTGCTTCGTCATCTAGTTCACTAGGTAAGCTAATACTAAATCGTCTAGCTATCATCAAGAGCTTAGCTACTAGCACTAAGTCTCTATAGTCGTCTTTCTTAAGAATCACCTAGGTTTCTTCAGGTACCAGGACATTATAGTCTAGTCTTCAGCTAAAGGCGTCAGCTCTACTGTTATCTAATCCCTTCCTATAGATAATTCAGAAGTTAAATCCTAATAAGAATTCTAACTACTATACTTATTGTTTCTCTAGCACTTTCGAGGTCGTAAAGTATATGAGGTTTTTATAGTCTGAATACATAAGTACTTTATAGATAGTCCCTAAAAGTTCAGGTCTCTATTCTTTAAAGGCTTCAATAATTACTATAAGCTCTTTATTATAGATTTTATAATTAAGCTTAAGTCCTTTAAGTTTTTTAGAGAAGAAGGCGTAGGGATATAAGCGTCCTTCTAAGTCTCATTATAATAGTTATACTCCAATCACATAGTCTAATACGTCAGGTTCTACTTCAAATAGTTTCATAAGGTCTAGAATAAGGAGGACAGGTTCACTAGTAACAAAGTCCTTAATTTTCTAAAAGGCTGTTTATTATAGTTCCTCCCATTAGAATAGTTCATTCTTACAGCTAAGGTCCATAAAGGCCATATTAATCTTCCTATAATTCTTAATAAATTTTCAATAGAAGTTAATAAAACCTAGGAATCCTTAGACTTCCTTAAGGTTCTTTAGTATTAGCTATTCTTAAACAGCCTTAATCTTATTTTTAGATATACTAACTTCTCCTAAAGTAATAATAAATCTAAGATATTCTACTTATTATATATAGAATTCGCTCTTCTTAGGTTTAACTAAGAGTTTAGCTTCCTAAAAAGTTTATAGAACGTTATATACGTCTTCCTTATGTTTTTTAAGAGTAAGGGAGAAGATAAAGATATTATCTAGGTAGATAACTACATAAATATTAATATATTTATATAGGACTAAATTAATTATATTCTAAAATATTATAGGAGCGTTAGTAAGACTAAAAGGCATAATGAGGTACTTAAAGTATCCTTTATATATCCTAAAGGCAGTCTTCTATTCTTCTCCTTGCTTTATCTTAATTAGGTTATAAGCACCTTTAAGGTTAAAAGCTATAAACTAATTAGCTCTATAGAGGAGTCTCTTCATTTCGTTAATAAGTAATAGTAAGTAGCAATTCTTAACTATTATTTCGTTAAGCATATAATAATTAACGTATAGTTATAACTTTTTATTCTTCTTTAGTATGAATAGGATTAAGCTTCCTACTAGTAATATTAAAGGTTTAATATATCCCTTCTTAAGATTTTCTTTAAGGTATTTATCTAAAGCTTCTATTTCTATCAGATTGAGGCTATAGATTTTATTAAATCGTAGTTCTTTTCCTTCCTTAAGGGGGATTTTATAGTTAAAACTAGTATATTCAGGTAGTTTAGTCTCTAATTTAGCTATAAAGAGTTTCTTATAAACTCTATATTCTTCTAGGATAGATAAAAGTAGATTATTCTTAAGATCCTCTATTATTAATTATCATAACGTAGTTTCTTTTATCTTAAAGTAGTAGATATATCGTTTTGCTATTTCTTATTATATTAGCTTATTTAAGGCTTAGTTCTAATAAAGCTGCTTAGAGACTAAGTCGTTATAGTCCTACTAGAGTTAGCCTTTACTTTAATCTATCTATAAGTTATTTGTTTATAGCTAAGGTAATCTTAGCACTATATTATATATCCCTATATTAGTAATATCAAATTAGATTCTTTCTTTTTAATCTAAATAACTTATCTTAAGGGGCGCAGTCTTATTATAGATAGTACCTCCTTTATACTTAAATTCTTCTCCTTCTACTATATATAAGGTATATAGTTTTTCCTTTCCTCCCTATTAGACTTCTAGTCTATTAATAGCTTAGGAGGTAATGAAATTAGCTTTAGCTCTACTATTAATCAGCATAAGCGTTATTTATTCATTAATAGTAACTTTAAGTTCTATATTATTCTTATATCCTCATAATATCTAGTAAATAGATCTTTCTTTTATTACTTATTATAATCTATTATTAGTAAGTAAGTCTAGTTTTTTAATTACTCTAGCTATCCTAGGTAGGTAATTCGTTTTCCTTCTCTTACTGCTTTAATAAAGCTATTCTTATAGATTCTAACCTAAGGGGGTCTTAGTCTGTTCTTCATAATTCTCTATACGTAAGCTTTATCTTAGGAATAAATTTAGCATTCATCACGCTAGCATTTATCCTATTTCATATTATTATTATACTAGCATCTTATAAGAAATTATAGGCTTAGTTAAAAAGTAGTAATCCTTCTATCAAAAGTTATTATTATCTATCTAATTATAGCATATATAGTATATATATCTTTAATAGGTTTATTATTAAGTCTTCTAGGGTAGAATTAGTAGTTATATTTATCTCCTATATATTCTTTATACTTATTATAGAAGCACTAAGGCTAAAAGAGAGTTTAATAGAGTTAGTAGTTATTTCTTAGCATAAGGTAGTCCTCTATATATAGCTAAGAGGTATAGTCTTAGTCTTACTAGTTTGCTAAGGCGCTATAGAAGTAACGCTATTATTTATCTTAAAGCATATTAATTTCCTAGTACTTTAAGAGTTACTTAATTTCATCCTTTCTATTATTAAGTTCTTTATTAAGACTAAAGTTGTTTATTCCTAGAATTAGTCTAATATAATATTTTATATTCTAGCTAGCTATATCTATAGAGGAATTAGAGTTATAAGGGATTCTATCTAAATTAAACCTAGATTTAGGTTCTCTAAAGTTCTAACTGCTTATTAGGTTAAGGAGTTATTATTCTATTAAGAGGTTATACTAGTATTCTAATTCTTCTTTAGATTCCTCCTTAACCTATTCCTCTATCTCTTAGTTAATCTATTTAATTCTAGTAGGGTTTCTATATATATACTCTCATCATTCTATATATGAAAGTATAGCTCTAAGTTATCATTCCTATAAAAGGTTATAAGGTTCCTCCTAGATTCATTCTAGGTATAGATTTTCAGCTATCCTAAAGCGTTAAAGTCTTTATTTATTATCTTCTTTAAGTTCTTATTTATAAGTAGCAGATAGAGTACTAATAGGTTTAAAACGTTAAACTTATAGTATTTCGTTAAGTCGCTCAGCTAGCTTCCTAGTAATCTTACTATTACTTTAATACATTATAGCTAAGGTCTTAAGCTTAAATAGATAGTATCCTAAGTTTTCTTTATTATTAAAGTAGATTCAATAGTTATTATCATAGCATCTAATCTATAACTAAGATGTATATAAGGCTTTTGCAATTATATTAACTTATTAAGGTCTTTTAGCTACTAGCTTCTAAAAGAGCTTCTTAAGTTATTTATAATCCCTAGCGATATATCTTTATCTATTATAATTATAGCACTTAAGGTTTTAAGGCTTCTTATTGCTAGGTTTAGTTATTATGCTAAGATCTATAGGTCTACTATACTGTCCATAAGTAGTACTTTAGCAGGTATTATTCTAGTTATTATGAGGTCTATTTTCATTCTACTAGTTATTAAACTTATATTATAGTTACTATTAATACTTACATCTAGAATTAGCTCCTTATTATCTTTCTCCTTTCTCTTTTCTTTATTTAAAGAGTTAATTATTAATTTTAATAGCTATACTAGCATACTAAAAGAAGTCTTTAGGTTTATCTAGCTTAACTATTTCATCCTTAACGTTATCCTTAAGTCCTTAGTAGAATATAAAGATTTTAGTTTCCTTAGTAAGGTCTAGTTAAACGCTAAGCTATCTAAAAGTAGTAGTATACTCTTTAGCTAACTTAGTTTATTATAGTTATATAAGGTTGCATTTAGTTTAGCGTTTCTCATCTAAGTCTTAGAAGAGGGATTATAAAGTATCCTTAAATCCTTAAAAGCTGCTATAGATGTCATGCATCTCTATAGAGCATTTATCTAAGGTTTCATACTTAAGGAATTCTTTCTAGATAAGCTTAAACTACTTAAAGGCTTATCTATAAAGGTAAGTAGCTATATAGATAACCTTCTCTATCTAATTAGTAAAGTTGCTATAGTAGAAGTTCTAATAAGTCTAAATCTAGATTAAGAATAACTTAAGTTATCCTTAGGTACTATTATAGGTAATAAGGCTACTAAGCTTAAGTTTCTATCTTCCTCTTATAAGAGTAGTAATAATATTAATAGTAGCTTAAAGGGTATTAACCTTATTTTAGAGTTCCTATATAAGAGGGTTATTACCTTATCCTCTTAAGCAAGTAATTCTATTTTTAAGGTCTGTAAGTCTCTAAGGTCTATTACTAAGCTCTTAGATTATCTATTTGAGGTTCTAGAGTTTATTAGTAGTTTTGTTATATATAGTCTATACCTTAGCAATATTATTATCTCCTTTCTTAACTTAGGCTTAAAGCTTATTATAAGTTTCCTTTTTAAAAATAACTTTATTATTTAAGTCTATTACTATTAAGACTCCTTTAAGTTCCTCAGCTAGGCTTTTAGCTTACTATTAAGAGGAAGAAGAGCTTCCTAAGGTAGGTAACTTAGTAGAAGCGCGTAAAAATATTCTTATCTTATATTATTAGTAGGTTTTAATAGTTAACTTACTAAATAAGAGCAATTAAAGTGTTATAATTAACTATCTAATAGTAAGGTCTACTAATAGAAGCTAAAGATTAATATATAGTAATAGTACACTAAGGTTATAGTCTAAGTTGTAAGTCGTAAGCTTATAGTAGATCAGTCTTTAGAAGCTAAGGTGATCAGTCTTAAACTTAATAAGTAATTCATAATAAAAGTAAGCTAAAAGTATCCTAAGGATAAATACTAAGTTAATTGCTAAAGAGCTATAGAAGTCTAACTATAAGCTAAGCTTAAGGTTATACTATATATAAATCCTAATTAGTTCCTTTATCCTATTACTAATTACTAGTTAGATATTAGTAAGCGCTTAGTAATCGCTAGTAAGCGCTTAGTAGTTCTAACTAAGCGCTTAGTAATCTATACTACTTGCTTAGTCTTATCTTATTATTACGTAACTTATACTATAGTTCTTCTATACTAAGCGAGTTCCTATTATTCTTATGATTCTGCAGTATAAATGTCCTGTCCTAACCGCTTAATGCTTGAGTAGGTTGTTCAGCTGTTATCCTATAGGTTGTAACAACTAAAGCTACTTAAAGATATTAGCTACTTTATATAAAACTACTCCTATAAAAACTAAATAAAAGCATTCTTTATACTTTTATTATTTATCTACTACTATTATACCTATAATATCTTTACCTAAGAGAAGAAAATAATATCTAGCTTAAATTTAATATCTTAAGCTAGATATTTTAATCTAACTATATCCCTAGAAGAGGGAGAAGAAGTAATATCTAAACCTTAATACTTTACCTTAATATTAGTAGAAATAGAAGAGATAATAAGAGAAAAAGATAATAAAAAGTATAAGCTTAAAAGCAAAGAAGAAGTATATAAGAAGTTCTATAAAGACCTTAAAGTATTTTAAAGTACTAAGCTACTTTACTAATATAATAAGATTTACTTATTATTACTCTTAGTAACTTAGATTAAAACGCTTTAATAAAGCATCTAAGTAGATAAGCAGCATAAAGTCTTCTCTCTATTCTAGCTTAATATAAAGATTAAGTCTAATATAAAAGAGAAAGGTCTAGCTATAAAAGCAACTACATTTATAACTACTAAAGAGGATACCTTACTTAGATAGATTACTACCTATTTAAACCTCTAGTAGGTCTAAGGTTTTTAACTTATATCGCTAAGTATTAATATAAAAAACCTTAAGCTTCTAGCTATCTTAGCTAGAAAAAGTATAAAGATAATTTGCTATATAATTACAAATAAAGATACAGCTAAGTTTATAGAAACTAAGCATAATACTAATAATAGCTTTAGCTAATAAGAGGAAGTAACTAAGTAAGTAGAGTCTTATAAGCTAATAAGAAGTAACCTACTATAAAAAACTAACCTAAAGGCTATTATTAAGGAGTTTAAGATTACCCTACTTAGTATTACTTAAGATAAGCTCCTTATCTTATTAGTAAACCTAAACTTCTATTTAAAACCTTACTAAATTATTAGTAAGTCTATATATATAAGCTTATTTAAGATTTATAAAACCTACCTAGCTTACTTTTATAAATCTTAAATAGGCCTGCCTTCTAAGCTTTAGTTTGCTTTTATAAATCTCAAATTACTAATATATATTTATAGATACTAATTAGCTAATAGATTAAGCTGCTTAAGTTATTTAAGCTAGTATTATTACTAGTAACTATAGAATTAGAAAAACCCTCACCTCTATATATAAGCTTACTAAGATAGTTAAGAAGTATAAGTTAACTAATTATAGTGTTACTAAAGTAAAATACCTTCTATCTTATATTATTATGCTAGCATTAGTACTTAATTAGACATTTAAGGTTGCATATAAACTCTTTTCTAAATACTTCTAAGTTTATGCTTTTTATTAGATAAATGCTACTATACCTAAGCATTAGAGTAAATATACTATTAATAACGCTAACTATCTTACATCCTTAATAAAATAGCTAGAAGAAAAAAGTAATAACCTTAGCTTAATAGACTACCTAATCCTAATATCTTACTCTACTAACAACTATTAGCTAAGAATAAGCGTCATAAAATCTACGCTAGAAAATAAGACTAAAAGTATTAACTTAGATAATAAGGAAGTAGAGAATTAAATAAAGTTTAACCTACTATACCTACTTAAGTTTTTTAGTCTTATTGCTAATAAAGGCTATACTATTAAGAACCCTTAGTTATTAGCTTATATTATTACTAAGAAGATCGTTAGGTAATTCTTTTAAATTATAATAGTAACCCTAATAGTTAGTAGTATCTAAGATCTAAAAGGCTATCTTAGCTTAATATAAAACTCTACCTTTAGGTATAAGATAGCTAAATTAGTAGATACTAAGTTGCTAGATATTATCTATAGTAATAAATATATTTTAGCGTTTTAAGCGTAAGATAAAGAGGCTATAACGTAGTTAGGTATGCCCTTTAAAGGCTTAATAGGTTTATTAGAGGTAGTAGAGGCCTAAGCGTAAGTAGCTAAAACTATAGCACTTAAGCTTACTACCTCATAAAAGGCTTAATATGAGGAATACTACCTTATAATAGAGAATAGCATCCCTATCTACTTATTAAACCTAAAGAACTTTTAAGTATATAGAGTTAAGTATAACTAAGACGTTAAGTTCACCTTAACTACTATAAAGAACGCTTTACCCCTAATCTAGATCTATTAAAGTATACTTACACCTATAATTCTACTTAATAGTTCTACTACCTACCCTAGCAAATTAATACCTATATATAACATTAAGATAGTTAAACTAGCGCATATCTCTTTAGTAGATATCTATACCCTTAAGGCCCTTATTAATAAGTATAGCAATAATATCTAACTTCTAGTAGAGCAAAACGTTAAGCTAATAATTAGAAGATCTAGTAATATTAACTAATATAATAAGCTAAAAGTTAACTTAATAGCAATACGCAATATATCCCTAGTTAGCACTAACTTACGTTTTACCTTATTAGTAAACCTTACATAGCAACTAGCCTATATAACAATAAATATTACTATAGCCTTAAAACTCTAATCCTTAAGTAGCGCTAGCTTAAGCATTTAGGCTTATAAAATAAAAGAGAATAAATAAGCCTACCTAGATAAGCTTATAGCAGCATAGCATAGTTCTAGCTAAAAGCTAATAAGTAACATAGACAATAAGTGATATATAACGTAGTGAAGGCGTTCACTGCCTTCAGCGCGATAGGCGCCCTAACTACAGTCAACGTGATCAACGCAGTTAGCGCGTTAAATATAGCAAAGGCCCTTAAGGCCTTTAGGGCGTTCAACACGCCTAAGGCGTTAAATATAGTTAACCTTCTCAATGCATATATTACTATAACCACATTACTAACATAATCTATATTAATTAGTAGCATAACCTTAACGGTTGCTTACCTCCCTTAAATTGAGGAAAATAGCTAACCTTATATTAATAGCTAACCTTATTAAGTTTAATAATTAAGTTCTAGCGCGTAGCTAATCCTATAAGGCTTAAATAATAATAATATTATATTAAACTCTTCTTCTAACTAAGAACGTCCTAAAGAGATATAAAACCTCACTATTATACTTTAGATAATATTAACTAATCTTAAGGTAGTAGAACACCTTAAAGCTGAATTACTTAAGCTTATTAGCTATATAATAATTACTAACTTTTAAGCTACTTATAAAAACTACCTAGAGAAGTTTTATAGAATATTTATTCTAACTAAATATTTACTGCTTAACCTTAGTATATAAGCTATAATTTTAGCTATAGCTTATAAGGGATTTAAATATTATATAATAAACTACTATAAATAAATCTAAACTATAGACTTAAAAAGAAAAGCTTATATTAACGCTATAAAACTTAAAAGTTAAGTATTAAAAACTTAGAGAGATAATCCTAATATATTTACTAACTTAGTTAAATAATAATATCATCTTAATGCACTATATTACATAAGATATATTAAGATTGAGAACGCCTTAAGATAAGAACCTAACCTTACTTTACCTTTTAGTGATAATAGAAAAATAGGGGGTTATAAAACCTTAAACGCTAACTATATAGAGAAACTAGAAGGCTTAGAACCTTAACGTTTAGTTAATATTCTATTCTAAGATTAAAAACTAATAGTAGTTCTATTAACTTTAGAAGAATATATTAACTTTAGATAAAGATTCTTAAGTACTTTAAGATCCCTACCTCTAAAGTTAGAAATACTATATAATTAACTATTAACGCCTAACTTAACTACTAAAACCTTAATTATATTATTAGAATAATTAACTATTATAATAGCAAACGCTATTTATTATATAACTAAACTTCCTTTTAGCTAAAGCTAAAGCAGCATACTAAAATTTAGTAATATGCAGAGTTATTATAGTTAAGGATAATCTTAGCCTATCTATCCTAAACCTCAGCTTATTATGTTAATTATACTAAAAAGAAAAAAGCTTATATTTAATGATAATATCTAAGAGTAAACTAAGGATGTTAAATAGGTTTCTATCCTACTAAGAGATCTAAGTAATAATAATAATAGAAGTAATTCTAATAATAAGAAGGACTATAAAGATAAAGATTATAGTAACTAAAGAAGTAATAGAAACTAACTAAAATGCTACTTATTTAAAGCTTAATAGAGGCTTATTAAGCTAGGATAATCTAATAATAGGATATCTATTAACTATAACTTTCTATTTATGCTTATTACTTTAAACTAAGACTATATTATTTGTTACGACCCATAGGATAATAGCTGAACGACCTACTCAGGCATCAGGCGGTTAGGACAGGACATTTATACTACAGAATCACAGGAACAGCAGGAACTCGCTCAGTACAGAAGAACTATAGTACAAGTCACATGATAATAAGATAAGACTAAGTAGGCAGTATAGATCACTAAGCGCTTAGTTAGAACTACTAAGCGCTCACTAGCAATCACTAAGCGCTCACTAATACCTAACTAGTAATCAGTAATAGGATAAAGAAACTAATTAAGACTTATATATAGTATAACCTTAAGCCTAGCTTATAATTAGACTTCTATAGCTCTTCAGCAATCAACTTAGTATTTATCCTTAAGATACTCTCAGCTTACCTTCACTATAAATTACTTATTAAGTCTAAGACTAATCACCTTAGCCTCTAAAGACTAATCTACTATAAGCCTATAACCTATAACCTAGACCATAACCCTAGTATACTATTACTATATATTAATCCCTAGCTTCTATTAGCAAACCCTACTATCAAATAGCTAACTATAACACTTTAATTGCTCTTATTTAGTAAGTTAACTATTAAAACCTACTAATAGTATAAGATAAGAATATCTTCACGCACCTCTACTAAGTTACCTACCCTAAGAAGCTCTTCTTCCTCTTAATAGTAAGCTAAAAGCTTAGCTGAGGAACTTAAAAGAGCCCTAATAGTAGTAAACTTAGATAATAAAGTTACCTTCAAAAAGGAAACCTATAATAAGCTTTAAGTCTAAATTAAGAAAGGAGATAACGATATTACTAAGGTACAGACTATATATAATAAAACCGCTAATAAACTCTAAGGCCTCAAATAGATGATCTAGAAGCTTAGCAATAGACCTTAGAAACTCATAAACCTTAAAAACAGAATCACTCACCTAAGAGGATAAGGTAATAACCCTCTTATATAGAAACTCTAAAATAAGGTTAACACCTTTCAAGCTGCCACTAATATTATTACTACTCCTATAAGAGGAAGATAGAAACTTAAGCTTAGCAGCCCTATTACCTATGATAGCACCTAAAGATAACTTAAGTTATTCCTAATCTAAATTTAGACCTATTAGAACTTCTACTATAATAACTTCGCTAATTAGATGGAGAAGGTTATCTATGCAGCTACTTACCTTTATAGATAAACCCTTAAGTAGTTTAAGCCTATCTAGGAAGAATTCCTTAAGTGTAAAACCCTAAACAAATACTCTATAGAGACGTATAATATCTATAGCAGCTTTTAAGGATTTAAGGACGCCCTATAATCCCTCTTCTAAGACCTAGATAAGAAATGCTAAACTAAACGCAACCTCATATAACTGCAATAAACTAAGTTAGCTAAAAAGTACGCTACTACCTTTAGATAGCTTAATATTTAACTAAACCTCACTAAGGAAACTAAAATCTTTATATTCTACTAAGGACTTAAGGATAATATTAAGGATAAAATAGTTAAGCTAGATAAACCTAAAGACTTCCTTTAGTATGCTAGTATAGCTATTAAAATCAATAATTAACTCTTTGAACGAAGAAAAGAGAAAGGAGAAAGATAATAAGGAGCTAACTCTAAACGTAAGTATTAATAGCAACTATAATATAAGTTTAATAACTAGCAGAATAAAAATAAACCTTATAACAACTAGAATAATACCTACTAAAGTACTGCTTATAGATAGTATAGTAAACCTATAGATCTCAGCATAATAACCAAACCTAGCAACAAGAAGCTTTAGAACCCTAAGTACTATAATTATAATAGATAAGGACATATCGCTAGGGACTATAAACAACCTAAGAAGCTCCCTTAGAAGCTAGTAGCTAAAAGACCCTAATAAGTTAACATAATTATAAAAGCCTCACATATATCTTAGTTATAGACTAGATACTACAACAATAACTATTAAATCCACCTTAATAATAAAGAAAACTTAAGATACTATCTATCTAAGCCTAAAACCTTAGCCATAATATATTAAAGTAATAGCAAAATTACTAGGAAGCCAGCTAAGCAACTTAACAAAATACTATAAGTCTAACGTTTTAAACCTATCAGCACTTTATCTACTACCTATAAATAAGAACTTAAAGAAGACAACAAATGAAGACTTCAACACCTTAGGATAGTTGAAAATCTATACCTAGAATAAATCTAAGAGGAACCCTATAACCCCTTATAGGAATAACAACTTAAAGCCATACTTTCATATATAGAATAATAAGAGCATACATATAGAAACCCTACTAGGATCAAATAGATCAACTAAGAGATAGAGAAATAAGTTAAAGAGGAATCTAAAGAAGAACTAAAACACTAGCACAACCCCTTAATAGAATAACAACTCCTCAACCTAATAAGCAGTTAGAACTTTAGAGAACCTAAATCTAAGTTTAATTCAGATAGAATCCCCTATAACTCTAATTCCCCTATAGATATAGCTAGCTAGAACGCAAAACACTATACTAGACTAATTTTAAGAATAGATAACTCTAGTCCTAATAAAGAACCTAATAATAGAAAGAATGAAATTAAGTAACTCCTAAAGTACTAGGAAATTAATATGCTCTAAGACGAACAACAGCATCACTTCTATAGCACCTCAGCAGACTAATAAAACTAAGACTACACCCCTCAGCTACACATAGAGGACTACCTTATGCTAAGAAATAACTACTAACTCTATTAAACCCTCTTTTAGCCCTAATACTTCTATAATAAGTATAAAGAACATATAAGAGATAAACATAACTACTAATTCTATCCTAAAAGACTTAATAATAAACCTATTAAAGATATTGCAACGGGGCAAGGGAGAAAACTCATCGATCGTGCTGGGCACTCCACTGAAAATGCCCAAACACTTATGCATCGACTTTCTAGACAACCACAAGGGATATGAGAGTGAATATACGAATGCAAGTCTGACCAGCTTGTGCCTCATCCATATTTTCCACTCTTTTTATGCCTTGGGCTGTGCAATATCGTAGGAGAAAATGGGCTGCTGAGAAGAAGTTCGGCGGTATTATCCCCACAGTATTCTGCCCCATCTTCGCTTCGAATAATCGAGGAGGCATAGTAGGGATCGAGAAGGAGGACGAAAGCAGGGCTGACCAAGCCCAAAAGAGCCCAAAAACACCCATCTTTATTCAATTTTCGAAAGGTAAGAATCAATGAATTTTTTCTATGGGCTGGGCTGAAGAGTCCCAAAGGCTCTTTTAGAGGGATGGTCACTGAAGTCATCGAGAAAAACGGAAAAAGTACAAAAACGAGTGTGTTTCTTGCTTGTCTGCTTGGTCTTCTTTTGTCGTAGGCTGACCAGGCCTCTGTCTATTTATACAAGCCTTTTCCTCCTGTGATAACGCCTAACGCCTACGAAAACGCCCATCTGATCCCTTGCCTTCAAGTCAAAATTGCCAAAAATTCCAAGTTCCCTGCCCCCTTCCACGCGTCCCCCAAGTCTTTCGCACGCCACAGAAAGAAAGACTTGATCAGCCTTACTTTGTGTATTTGAAGTTGCGCCTGGCCCTCAGGGCTCTTGAGCCGCTGGCTTCGCTTTGAGCCAAGTTCTCGGCTGTCTCTCGCTCCACGCGGGCAGCGTCCTTGTCTTCTTCCCACAGCTCTTTGGCGCGTCGCATGCTAGGTGGAAGGTATCCTTCTGGCATGGTCAGGGGTAGGTAAGGGTCCCAAGGCTTTGTCTTCCAGGCGACGTCTTCAATCGGGTCATCTTGCGCCAGAAGGAAGTCATCCAAGGTGTAGTCGCTTGGTCTGGTGGCGTTTTCGGGCAGGTCAAGCCTCAGCTCTCGTCTCTCGACCTTTGCCCGGCACATGCCCCTTCGAAGGTTTTCCATATCGACCCATTGATTTTGCTCCTTCCTGGTGCCCTCAATGGGGCAATCTCTCCTCCTGACATCATCTTGATAAGTTGAAGGGTCCGGGTCTCCATCTCTGATGAGGTCATCTGGGTTGTGGGTGTTTGAGGGGGCAATTGGGTCTTCTTCGGCGATTTGGATCGAATCCTGAGTAACCAAAGACCGATCAGGACGAGCCGGGCGTAGTCCCTCAACCCTTTCTTCAGCCTGGTTGGCAGATCTTCGACTTCTGCTGTTTCTGGCCATGGCATCCGCAGCGTTTGCCCATTCGTCGAAGGTCTGGTTGGGTTTGGGTCGAAGCCCCTTGATGTTGTTGCCTCCTCGCGGTCCAAACTCGTCAACAATAAGCCAGACCCAGTAGTCAAGAAGGAGTTCATGGTAGTTATCTCCTGCGATCTCCTTCTCAGCCGCATATTGCGACCAAGTCGTCTCCAAGCTGTAGTTTCCTTCGCGAAGCACACAACGAGCGAAATCGGCATTGTAGAGGCCACACTTCCAAAGGTCGTTCGACGATTCGAGTTGGAAGTGCGGGATGACGAAGGTAGCGTGATCAATGAGGTCTTGTGTCTCTGCCGGCGCCTTGTGGATTCTGTACCAGTTTCTGACGAGTTTCACCGTGTCTCGGAAAATGGCTTGGGAATGGCTCGGGATGTCGGAAGTAGATCTGAGGTCCCAAGCAGGGTCTGAATAGAGACACAAGCCACTTCTCTGGTTGACGATCATGATCGAAGACTGACCACCTGCCTCGTGAGTCCTGATAAAGACGATAAAGTCCCTTTCCTCCAAGTAGTCTTGTTCCTTCCCGCAAGCCCTTATATTGCCATCTCCAGTCCAGGGAGTGGGCACCACGTAGATCTTCGCACGTCCTTCCTCGTTGATGTCTCTGATGGCAAGTTCGCAAGCTGATTCGATGTGTTCAGCTTTGAGAGGGTCGCGTCTCTGAAGGAATCCCGAAAGGTTGTAGAGGTCAGGAAGGCATCTTTCCCAAGTCTCTTGACCCCACTTGTGCCACCAGTAATTGTTGCCATTCTTTCCGAATGCGTTGCCCCATCGCTTGATCAGTGTTACGTTCGTGGCATCTCTGCTTCTGCGCATCCATCTGGGCGCAGGGTGGTCTCCAGGAGTTCCAGGCTTTGGTGTGTTCAAGGCGTTCTGTGGATCGATTGAGGCTTTGATGGGCTCGATCGTATTGAATACGATGCCAGGAAGGCTGTTTTCGGGATGAACAGGAAAGATGTAACGGCTTTCTTCGATCATTGTGTTGACTGCGCCAGGAACGTTCGGGTCCAGGTGGCGATCTGGGGCAGGAGGGTTTTCGGCTCCTGGAGATCCAGGCGCTTCTCTGACCCATTCAGTTTTTGCGTACTTGACTGACCGATCCTTGTGAAGGAAGTGGACGTAGGTCTGAAGGTCCTTACGAAGGTCTTCGATGTCGTTTACGTCCCAGATGCTCTTCTGGATCTTGTAGATGATGGGAGAGCGAGGGGGGCTCGAAAGAGGAGAGGAAGCGATAGACATCTTGATGTTTTTGGTCGCTGTGGAAGAGAAGTGGATGTGTGAATGGTTGTGAAGCGGGCTGAACAGTCTTGCGTTGTGATCTGTCCAGGTAGTAGCGACGAAATGTCTCGCGAAGAAGGAAGAGTTGAGAAAGTGAACTTGCGATGGGTGAGGGGGCGTTGTTTGTGATGCTGATGGTTTCTGCCAGGAGTTGGAAAGAGCAAGTGAGAAGGGAAAAGATTTGATTTTTGGGATGTACGAGTGATGGTCAGGCGTGGTTGAAGTGTTGTAGTTGAATGTGAAAGTGTCTGTTGAAGAAGGGTTGTTGTTGTGTGTGTGGATGTGTGAAGTTGTTTGGTGGAGGGTTGGTGGGTTGAAGTGCCTCCTTTTGTAGACGTCGTCAAGGTGAATTTTGGCGCTAGCAGTTGATGTTCCTTCCAAAAGTGTGATTTTCGAACGAGGAAGGAGCTGGTCAGGCCTGTAAAATGGTTTTCCGAGGGTGAGATTCGTGCGAGTGATCGAGGTAGTTGATAAGTTTTCGAAGGTGAGATTTGGGCTTTTGAAGAGGTAGTAGGCGCGGGGGAGAGGAAGGTGACATGTGTGATTCAGTGCCCAATGAGGGGTCGAATGCGGTTGCCAGGGGCTTGATCAGGCTTGCGATGGTGTTGTTTTTGAAGAAGGAGATTGATGCGGCTATGGAAGAGCTGAAGTTTTCCGAGATTCGTTTTGCGAGATGCTTGAAGCTGTAGGCCTCCTTTTGTAGATGGCGGCGCTTTGATCTGCGCGTTTGCTTCGCTCTTGCCTTCGATACTCGGTTGAATGCGTTCTTTTTGGACTGGTCAATCTTGGATTTGCAGTGAAAGGTCCTTTGAGTCGTTCTTTTTCGTCCCATCAATGGATTGCTGCAGTGAATGAGCCCTTTGGTCGTCGCGACTGCCGTTTTGGTGTTGACCACCCCTCCTTTCGGATACAAAAGGGCGCGTTTCTTCCGCCTAGCCAGATCTTTTCTTTCTCCCTCTCAACACATCAACTTTCACATTTCCTAGCCTGACCAAGCCCTTCACAACAACAGTCAGACCTTCCCAAGTCATACAACACTCACATCATGGACGTCGAAATCAACCCCGGTCACTCTCGTACCACTAGCCAGAATGCCTTGTACGAGCCCTTCCCCTTCTCTCCCATTCCCGCTGCCGCTATCAACAAGCCGGACAAGGATGGCAAGTTTCACTTGTATCGAACCATCACACCTGCCTCGGTCATGGTAACTCAATCCCAGCCCTGACCAAGTCAACTGCTAACTTGTCCGCAGGCCTCTCTTTCCCTCTCGTGGGCTCCAGTCAAGGGTCCTGTCGGCTCGATCTGGTACCGGCTCAGATTCGTAAACAAGCTCCACGTCGAAGATCGCGCCGAAGCTGTGGCGAAGCGGTTTTGGGAGTCGCTTCCGAAGTTTTCCACCACGTACGCAGCCCTGACCAAGAAGCAAGGAGCATTTCCTCACTGGCCGTTTTTCGCGCGCGAGGTCTATGTCGCCGAGGGTCATTCTGGTCCTTGGGGCCAGTTGTGCTGGAAGTTGGACAGGTCGGAGGCAGTCAAAGCTTTGTTGATCCACGCATACGGCGCTCGCAACCTTCATCCATGCGACGGGTGCTTCGAGCGATGGGCCAAGATGGCTTTTGAGGTTGCTGAGAGTGGATGGCCAGTCGGGGCAGCTCCGCCATTCTGGGAATGTGTTTCTCATCGAACCGAGTGGGAGGGAGCCTGTTCCAACTGCGTCTACCACGAGAAGGGCTCGTCATGCTCACACAGGGCTGACCACGACGAGGAGGAGACGGGATGGGTTGGATACATCAAAAAGGGCAATCCACGAAAGAAGATTCCTGACAGCGCGCCTCGTGCGGACGGTGGGGGCGTAAAGTCTTTTCTCGACAGCCAGTCGGATTTCCCCTTGGGCGAGGCGATCGAAGAGGATCGTGGAGCGTTTCTCGATCGCATGGATAAGTTGAGCAAGGAGTTCAAGTTCGACAGGGAGAGGGACTCTCTGCCCACTGGTATTCCAGTGATGACTCGGGTTGTGGTTGGATGGGTGAGTCACTCGAAGGTGGAGAAGGAGGCTTTGCGCGTGCGACAAGAACGTGGAGTGGTTTCTGGGGATGGCAGCTTTTGGTGAAGTGTTTGGACTGGCTTGGATTTGAATTTTTCGGGGGTGGTATTGGTTTCTTTTCGAGTTTTTCGGCATTTTTCGGTCTTTTTGGAGTTTGTTAGTTTTCATCATCACGCGTCCCCCCTTCTTTTGCAACAATACATATCGGGAGCAAAAGAAGCAATACAAACACATGGCCTAATACAAATCATAACGCAAGGGTGACCAAACACAGGTGAATGAAACGATGTTTTGCTTGCTAAAAATAGATAAAAATGAACGATTTTCATAGACTTAGCTGTCCTTTGGTTCCTCCATATCCCTGTACTGGCTGTCAAATTCTTTGTTCTTCACAGGGATGCCCACCACCATTTCATTCTTTTTCTGCCAGGCGTCAACTTCAGCTTGTAGTGTTTTGTTTTGTTCTTGTAATTGCTCAATTTGCGCTTTCATGGCGTCAAAATCGTCAGTCTCTGCTTCTTCCAGTGCGGACAACTCGTCAGGGTCTGGGATCTCTGCTGGGCTGGGTGCGTCGGGATCGGGTTGGTTTGCAGCAGGAAAGACCTTGTTGAGGGCTTGTTCGAGGTCTGGTCGGACTTCCATTTCAGAGATATCATCCAGGTGGCCGTCCTCATTTACCACGAATTTCTTCAAGCGGTCGCCAGCCACCGTCCGCTCGATCGGGATTCCAGCAAGGGTTTCGAGTAGATAGGATGAAGTTCGAGGGGATATTTGTCGAATGCGAAAGGGGCCCAACCAGCGTGCGCTGAGCTTGCCAGAAGAGCTTTTGTCAATGGACAGCCTTGCGTCATAGACGAGAACAATGTCTCCGACTCGTAGCTCCTTATGCCGCATCCTGTACTTGTTTCTTCTGTTGTAGTCCTCAGCGACTTGACGGCGCCGCTTCGCAACGTATTCGAGAGCCGTCTGTCGGTCGGAATCGAGTTGCTCAAAGGTCCGTATGCGCAAAAGGAGTTCGGTTTCGGCGTCTCTGACTTTTGACCAGTCTAGCACTCGCCAGGTGACGCTTTTGGTCTCGATTGGGGTGATTGGGTTGTAACCGTAGACAAGGTAAAAAGGAGAGTACCCTGTAGAGGATCTGACTGATGTTCGGTCGGCAAAAAGGGCCGTGTGAAGGACTGAAGTCCAGTTCTTTCTGCCGAAGTCTGACCAGGTCATAAGGGCATGAATGAGGGGCTGATGCCCTTTCTCGACAAGTCCATTGGCCTTCGAATTGTATGCTGAAATAACGAGGCGTCGTCCCCCATAGACTCGATTGAGCTTTTTGACGAACCCCTTGTTTTCCGGTCCTCCGTCAACCGTGAGAAGCCCATAGATCCCATGGCGGCAGATCACATCTTCCCAGATAAACTTGGCCATCATCCTTGAGTTGACGTTCTTAGGAAGTTGACGAGCCTCCACGTAACCAGTAAGCGCGTCGCGGGCTTCAGCCAAAGAGTAATTGCCAATCTTCTGGACATCAACATAAATATGTTGAAACGGGATTCCTGGGGGTGTAGAAAAGGTGTGAGGGTCTTCGAAACGCCTTGGTCGGGCTTGCGCACAGGGCAGACAGCCCTTAATCTCGTCGCTCGTCATTCGATACATGTTTTCCCAGGCATATCGCTCTCGAAGTCTGGCGTACGTCGCATCTCGGCCTCGGTGCCCTCCCTCAGTATGCGCATGCCAGATCAACTTCTTTTGTTCTTCCTCATCATCTACCACTCGTCTCGGCGTAGGGTTTGACTTTGTTCCTTTTTGGAAAAGAAAACCGTCTCGGAGCACGTACTTCGCTGCGCGCAACTTGAATTTCTTGAAGTTGATCCAGGAAACGGTTCTTGGGCGCGACAACGAAGCCAAGTACTCGGCGATTTGTCGCGAGCGTCGAGACCAAGCCTGTTCAGGGCTCAATAGATCATCTGCCCTGGGTCTAGGATCTTCTTCAGCCTCAAGTGCGTAGATGGAGTTATCGATCATTTCGTCCAGATCTTCTTCTTGCTCGGCTTCTCGGATGTCGGATTCCCCTGCTGGTTTGCGCGAAAGACCGTCTGCCGCCCCATTCTTCGTGCCGGGCACATGGCGAATATCGAAATCGAACATCTTGATCCAAGTAATCCATCGCGTCAGAACTGCCCCAGGCAAATCCGAAGCAGCGCCGCTAATTTGGTCCACAAGGACTTTTGCGTCGGTTTCGAGAGTGAATCGCACGCCGTACAGGTAGTTCCTGAGTCTCTTGAGAGCAAGCAAGACTGACCGAAGCTCAAGCTTTCCTGCGTCGTAGTTGAGAGCTGCGCCCGTCCAGATTCCACTTTCATACCTGGCAACGCATCTTTTGCCCTGATAATATTGCCCAAGTACAGCTCCCCACCCCTTGGTGCTCGCATCGGTAGATAGATAGATTTCGCCGGCTTCTTCTTCGTAATCGATGGGCCGAAGCAACGGAGGGCTGACCAGGCAAAGCTTGAGGGTTTCCATGGCCAGCTGCTGTTCTAGCCCCCACTCAAAAGGTACTCCTTTCCGAAGAAGTCTTACCAGTGGGGCAGAAATGGTTCCGCAATCCTTGATCCATGCTCGATAGAACCCGACGATGCCAAGAAGACTTTTGACTGCTGTAACATCGTCGCACTTCTCCCATTCAAGGATCTTGATGACCTTGTTCTGGTCAGGCTTGCGTCCCCCACTGCCCACCACGTAACCGAGGAGGTTGACAGCAGGCTGGCAAATCTGAGATTTCTCGGGAGAGATCGTGGCGCCAGCAAGCTCGAGGTTCCAAAGCACTGTATCCAGGTTCATGAAGTGCTCAAAGACGTACAAGCGTACCCCTGGAAGCTCAACCACGTGGTCATCGTTGTATGTTGTTCTGGGCCCCCTGACAGGGATGTCGTCAAGGAAGGGTCGGCAAACGCTTGGAATCAGGTCGTAGAGGATTCTCGTCACAACCCTCATGAACTGGGCAACTGAGTTAGTCGCCCCTTGAGGCAGGGTACACATTCTGAATAACCCCAAGGGTGTGGCAAACGTGGTCAGGTCTCGGCTTGACTCGTCAAGTGAAACTTGGTCGTATCCGGAAAATAAATCCAAAAGGCTCATGATCTCGCAGTCGGCGAAGTCTTCCGAGAATTCGTCAGCGCCTGGAGGAATGAAGGCATCTCTGATGCTGATCTTGTTGAGTTTCGTGCATGAGTTGATCAGCCTCATATTGCCGTCTTTCTTGGCAACAAGGAACCAGGAGTTCCTGTACGATCCGTGGGATTCTTCCAAAACTCCTCGAGCGACTCGTGATCTGAGCATATCGATGACCTTGCCCTGCAAGGCTTTCGGAATGGGAATTCCTTTCTCTTGCCAGGCAACGTGTGGGACAGTCCTGATCTTCTGTGGCGGGGCCACACGAGGGTCGACGCGGCCGCATTCTGTGAAATCCCATGCCAGTGCCCCTTCTCGATTCGTGAGGATATATTCAAGCATCTCAATCTCTCTTGGCAAAAGATGCGGCCATGCGACTTTGAGCTTCAAAAACCTCTCTGGGGTAAGGCGAGTCCCTCGGTCAAACTGCGCAAATCGTGGATGCACATAGGTGGCAAAGGGGGAGTCAGAAAGCTGATAATAGCCCTCTACTTCTCGAGTCAGGATCTTCTTCCAGTCTTTCTGACCATCAGGAACAGACCCATCTGAGGGTAGATTGTCAACCGGATGAACCTTCTTGTCTTTGCGTTTGTACATCGTGTAGACGCTGATGAAGCCTTGGTCAGGCTTGTGATCTTTCCTGATCGACTCAAAGAACGCCCAATCTTTCGGGACTTTGGGAAGATTCTGCTGGCTCTTGGTATTCCCAAGAAGGCAGGCTTGAATGGTTTCCATAACTGGGGTAACTGCTGCTTTGGCGATAGTTCCCAATACGTCGAGTGCAGCCAAAGGCGAGATCGGAGTGGAGCATTGGTCAGTCTTGGAAACAGCTTCTTCTTGTTCAAGAAGGTCGACTTCCTTCCTTTCTTGGGCAAGGAGGCGCTCCTTTTCGTAATCCATCGTAGCATTGACGTAGCAGGTTCGAACTTCGTCATACGTGTCGCCAAGGTCTTGGTCAGTCTTGGGTTGGCCTTTGGCGGCTTCAGAGGTGTTGTGGACGTCTTTCATGTAGTTTTCCCATTCGGGGAAATGGCGCTGAATCTGACGTAAAGAATCCGATCGCATGAGGCCAACTGGAATACTGATCTTTCGGAATTTACCGCTTCTGCAGTCTTTTGCCTTCATCACCGCAGTAACGAAGCGTTTTGAATACTTAAAGGTGAGCTCAGCAGAAACAGCAAACGGAAGTCCAAGGAGCAAGTCATGATTGACGGTTTCAGGGTCCACCACCATCATAGTTGTCATAATCTTGTAGTTGTTGATCCAAACGGGCACATGGCACGCCCCAATGAAGCGTAGCTTCGGGTCACCCTTGGCCATCGTTCTCATCGTCAGGGTAGTGGTGGAAATCGGAATATCATGGTCCAAGACGTATTGATAACTCACAAGACTGGATTCTGCGCCGGTGTCAATTACGCCCCACACAGGTGAGTGGTCATCAGGGCGCTCGCCGCCAACAGAGATTTTCAGAATGAGTTGTGGCGTAACAATCGTAGGAGCCATCCAGTTCACAGTCGTAGGGACAACGGCTTCAACCGAAAAGATCTTTGGACAGTCTTGGGTTTGAACGATTTCATTGTATTCGGAAACCCAGTCAGTCTGTTGGGCTCTTTCCTTCGAGGTTTTGGCGAAGTCGGTGAAGTCAGTGGGAACGGGCATGTGGACAACTCCTTCCAGATCGTCTGCGAAAGTGCGCATCCTTCCAACGAACTCTTCTCCATACTCCGGCCAAATTTCACAGACTTTTTCGACTGGTAGACTGACCGAACCATAGAGCTTATGTGAGATGAGTTTGTCGATAAGTTCCTTGTCTTTGACAGATTTTTGATTTTTGCTGTCAAGGAACGTGGCCGGCTGGAAGTCGCCTTTCGGAAGAGATGGTTTCAGGATGGGTTTCGGAGGAGGAATCTCGATAACTTCACCAGGCGTTGCTTCTCTTTCTGTCCCAGTGGTTCTTTCTGGTTCTGGAGTATTGGTAGGAGCAGGGGCCTGATCAGGAAGGCTCTCTTCCCCCATTTCAACATCTGAGTTTTCTTCTTGCCTTTCCTGGTTGAGAAGTGAATTCTTTTCTGCAACCGACTTTTCTGGCAAGTCTGAACGACTCTCAGAGTGAGATTGTGAGGAAGAGGGTCTTTTCAAGATGGTTGGAGTGTCTTCAATGTCTTGTATGGTGAAATGGACCTTCTTGGAAGGAGACTTCGGAGCTTTCTTCTCAACCTTTCCAGGATTCAGCGGCTTCAGCTTTTTCCATGGGAATGGGTCAGTCCCGTATGTTTTTGACCGAGTGATCGCAAGCCCAGATGCTGTGAAATCAGGCGAACCATCTTTGGTCAAACCATCGGGTTGTGCTGGGTCATATGGGCGAGAAGACTGGACTGAATCCTCATGTTCCTGTTCGCTGACGGCTGAAACTTGGAAAGCGGAGGCCTGACCAGATGCTTCATCATCTGATGCAACACTTCCTTCTTCCACAAACCCATAGGAAACTTTGATTGAGTCAAAGTCATCGCGATCCCGTGGGACTCCAACAAGCGTGGACCAAGGTCGGCCAATACTCTGCTCAAGAATCTCAGTGGCTTGGGCCTTTGTGGCCTTGCAGCCGTCTTGGTTCTTGAGGTGAGTAACAATGGCTTCTCGGTCAAGCTTGCCATCTTGTCGCGACGAGGCAACGATTATCCAAGGGATAAAAAACTCATTGTTTCGTGGTCCGTAAGAATAGCGTCTTCGGAAGTACCGGATCAAGCCACTTCTTTTGTCGGCCATCTTTTGAGGACAACGGCCCTCCTTGAAGTCATGATCTGTACAGCCTGCATACCAGCACTGACCACGCGGGCCGTAAGGGAAAGGCTCAGGATTTTCTTCGTCAACCTTGACAGAATAGACTGAAGCTGAATGGTGGTCTTCTGCGGCTGGGGAAGAATGAGCAATCCTTCCGGTGGAGATTTTCCAGTCGTCCATCATTTTTACCAAGTCAGAAAGTTGTTGGTTTGAAAGCTGACTCTGGAGGCTTTTGACGCCTTGGTCAGGCTTGGTTCTGCTTCCCTTGGCTTGTAGAGGGGGGGGAGCTTCCCCTCTTGGTGCTTTTGGGGGTAAAGAAAATGGGGTACGAGTGGGGGCAGCAATCCGGAGGGTTTGCCTCCAAGTGGCCTCAGAGCCGAGCCAGTTCATTAAGTTGACCTTGAACTCATCAAAGTCTCCTTTTTTGAATAACTCATGAATGCTGGTTCCCATGAGCAGGGCCGTCCCATCCAGGGCTGACCGATTGAATCTCGACGCAGTCACTCGGATGATTCGAGGGCTGGTCATGATATCAAGGTCACGTCTTGCAGCTTTGGTTCGGATATTGTCAATCTTTTGTAGAAACTGTATTGCTGCCTCATGGTCCAAATCGTCTATCATTGGAGTTGTAGAAACAATCTGATCGATTTGGTCATCCGGAAGTTCTTGGCAATCCTTATCCATAGCTCCGTAGCGCCAGACAAGGTATGTTTTCGCTTGTGACCAAGTTTTCTTGCTGAGTTTTGCTCGATTGTCGGCTTGGAAAGGTATGTCCATGTAGAAAACGATGCTCAACACTTTTGAAGCATCAGTTATCCCTGCTGCTTCTGCTGCAGCTTCGTAGCTTTCGAGAAAGTCCAAAATGTTGTTTCCAGTAAAGAACGGTGCCCCAGCTGTTCCGGGTCGTGGCATTTTGAACCCTTGGAGTCCTAAGCCATACGCTCTAGAGGCTCTTTGACGAGATTCAGCGGAGTCTGAACAGCCTTGCGTTGCCTTGTCTTTCGAAGAATCCTCTCCGGGCGTCACATTTGCGCCAGAGGCGCTGCCCTCAGAGGCCATTGCTTCAAAGACTTTGGCTTCCGCGATTGCTTCAGAACTTTGATCTGAATCTGGGATCAAGGGGGGTCTCTCTTGTTGAGGTTGGTGAAAGGAAGGACCCGCAAAAGGACTCGTTGAAGTATTGCCAGTGACTGGGTCAGCCTTATTATCTGTTGTTTCTGGTCCAAGTCGTTCATCTCGAGCTGGAGTCGAAGTCTTTGGAGCTCCAGAGTCTGGCGACGCCATTCTGAAGAAGATACAGGTAAATCAACAGAAGAAGGAGTAGAAGAAGGCCCTCCTGAAGAAGGCTGAGGTAAAAAGATTGTACAAGACTCAAGTAAAGCTGATAATTCATCAACAGAAGGAGCGATAGAAGGATTCTCACGATGTGGGTCTGGAAGGACGATAGAAGGTGAGGGAAGGGACGAAGAAGGAAAGGGACACTCTTGCTGTTGTTTCTGTCTTCGTCCTTCTCTCTCATCCGGAAGGCGTGTCCGTGTTCGTCGTCCCTCCTCTTTTCTGCCGTCCTGATAGTGAGGTCGTTTTATACCTTGGTTTTCTTTCTCTTCCCCTCTTGGGGGAAGTCCAGCTGTTGTCGGCGGCATCTTCTGTGGCTTCACCCCGCAATACTCCTCTTTCACAGGTCAGGCCTAGGATTCGATAAAGTCTGCGATAAAACTATGGTGTCGACCGAGGACCTTGATAGAAGTGCTTCACTCCGGCTGCTTATTCGCTGCCCAAGGATGTGGAGGAGGAGTAGTGGGATAGATGCGTGTGTCTTCCTTTCTACAGAGTTGGTGTGGAATCGTTCTTGGAAGGGAGAAACGCTCTCGGTCAGGCTTAGAAAACGTTCCCCTCTTCTGTTTGCGAAAAGTTGGTGTAGTCGTGATGTTTTTCCTTTTCGGCCTTTCGTGCCTTCGCGCTCGCGGCGACTTGTGATTTGAGAAAGCCGGATCTCAATGTTTCTGTGTGCGGGCGCGACTTCGATCCTAAGTTTTCAGGCTTTTTGGTGTTCCCCCTCACTGGTCAACGCATCATTGGAAACCTTCCAATGAGTTCAAGTGAGGGGAAGTTTCTTGGAACGGATCAATCGATCTCGTCCTTTTTAAGGTTCGCGAGAGGGGTAAAACGAATCCTGTCGCCCTCGCGACTTCGGCTTTAGAAGCGAGGGCGAAATAAGTTTGCCTCATCTCGGTCATTCTTAGGTTATCATCACAGTGGCTCACGATGAAGCAGCATGTGACGATTTCGAATGGGCAGATAGCAGGCCAACAAGGGGGTTTGACCAAGCTCATGTGGAACCCCGCCTACTCTCTTCTGCCTGACAGGACACTCTTCTTCTCAGGGTCTTTTGGACTCCCACGGGTTTGGTCAATCTTCGATTCCAAATGCCCGGGCCGTCGCTCTTCACCTCGAGAAAACAGAGGTCAAAAAAGGTGTTAGCTAAATTTTCTTCCAATATAGTGATATTCGAATTGCCTCTTCTTCTGAGCTTTTCCTGCCCTGGCTCAGCAGGGCAGTGCAGAATAGCTGCAAAGGAAATCCCCTACAGCGATCTGGCTTGCCCCCCCATGCTGGTCACCAATTTTGCAACGGGGCAAGGGAGAAAACTCATCGATCGTGCTGGGCACTCCACTGAAAATGCCCAAACACTTATGCATCGACTTTCTAGACAACCACAAGGGATATGAGAGTGAATATACGAATGCAAGTCTGACCAGCTTGTGCCTCATCCATATTTTCCACTCTTTTTATGCCTTGGGCTGTGCAATATCGTAGGAGAAAATGGGCTGCTGAGAAGAAGTTCGGCGGTATTATCCCCACAGTATTCTGCCCCATCTTCGCTTCGAATAATCGAGGAGGCATAGTAGGGATCGAGAAGGAGGACGAAAGCAGGGCTGACCAAGCCCAAAAGAGCCCAAAAACACCCATCTTTATTCAATTTTCGAAAGGTAAGAATCAATGAATTTTTTCTATGGGCTGGGCTGAAGAGTCCCAAAGGCTCTTTTAGAGGGATGGTCACTGAAGTCATCGAGAAAAACGGAAAAAGTACAAAAACGAGTGTGTTTCTTGCTTGTCTGCTTGGTCTTCTTTTGTCGTAGGCTGACCAGGCCTCTGTCTATTTATACAAGCCTTTTCCTCCTGTGATAACGCCTAACGCCTACGAAAACGCCCATCTGATCCCTTGCCTTCAAGTCAAAATTGCCAAAAATTCCAAGTTCCCTGCCCCCTTCCAATATATATACTATATATACTATAATTAGATAGATAATAATAACTTTTAATAAAAAGATTGCTACCTTTTAACTAAGCCTATAATTTCCTATAAGATGCTAGCATAATAATAATATGAAATAGGATGAATACTAGCGCAACAAATGCTAAATCTATTCTTAAGATAAAGCTTACGTATAGAGAATCGCAAAGAATAGATTAAGACCCCCTTAGGTTAGAATCTATAAGAACAGCCTTATTAAGGCAGTAAGAGAAGGAAAACAAATCACCTACTTAAGATAGCTAGAGCAATTAAAAAACTAAACTTACCTACTAATAATAGATCACAACAGGTAATAAAGGAAAGATCTATTTACTAGATATCATAAGGATATAAGAATAACATAAAACTTAAAGTTACTATTAATAAATAAATGACGCTCATGCTGATTAATAGCAGAGCTAAAGCTAATTTTATCACCCCCTAAGCTATTAATAGACTAGAAGTCTAATAAGGAGGAAAGGAAAGACTATACGCCTTACACATAGCAGAAGGAGAAGAATTTAAATATAAAGGAGGTACTATCTATAATAAGACTACACCCCTTAAGATAAGTTATCTAGATCGAAAAGAAAGAATCTAATTTAATATTACTAACATAAAGATATATAACATAATGCTAGGATTACCCTAGCTACAAATAAATAACCTACAGATAGACTAAAGCAAAAGCTAACTCTAATAGGATTATAATAACTTAGTCCCTAAGTAGCCTTATTAGAACTAAGCCTCAAATAAGCTAATATAATAAGAAATAGCAAAATAATATATCTACTACCTTAAGATAAAAGAAACTATATTATAATAATTAATAATAGAGGATCTTAAGAATAATCTACTTCTATCTATCCTAGAAGAATATAGAGTTTATAAGAAACTCTTTATAGCTAAATTAGAGACTAGACTGCCTAAACATACCAGCTTTAACTACAAAATCCCCCTTAAGGAAGGAAAAAAAACTATAATTTAACAAAATCTATAGCTTCAACCTAATAGAAATAGAAGCTCTAGATAAATACCTTAAAGAAAATCTCAAGAAGGGATATATTAGACCCTTAATATCACTAGTAGGAAGCCTAATCTTATTCATACTAAAGAAGAATAAGAAGTTATAACTATATATTAATTATTATATGCTTAACGAAATAATAGTTAAGAATTACTACTTATTACTACTTATCAACAAAATAAAGAGACTCCTCTATAGAGCTAACTAATTTACAGCTTTTAACCTTAAAGGTACTTATAACCTAATTAAGATAAAGCAAAGAGAAGAATAGAAGACTACCTTTAGAACACGTAAAGGATACTTTAAGTACCTTATTATACCTTTTAGTCTTACTAACACTCCTATAATATTCTAGAACATAATTAATTCAGTCCTACACAAATACATTAATATTTATATAGTTATCTACCTAAACAACATCCTCATCTTCTCCCCTACTCTCAAAAAACATAAAGAAAACGTATATAACGTTCTATAAACCCTTTAGGAAGCTAAACTCTTAGTTAAACCTAAGAAGAGCAAATTCTATACATAATAAGTAGAATATCTTAGATTTACTATTACCCTAAGAGAAGTTAGCATATCCAAAAATAAGATCAAGGCCGTTTAAGAATAGCTAACACCAAAGAACCTCAAAGAAGTCTAAGGATTCCTAGGTTTTATTAACTTCTATTAAAAATTCATTAAGAATTATAGGAAGATCAACATAGCCCTTACAGACCTCAGCTATAAGAACAAACCATTCCAATAAGAAGAACTATAACAAACAGCCTTTTAGAAAATTAAGAACCTTATCACTAACAAACCTATCCTCCTTATTCTAAACCCTATAAAACTATTCAAAGTAGAACCTAACGCATTAGACTACGCAATTAGAGCATAACTATCACAACAAAACTCAGAAGGACACCTACATCCTTACGCCTTCTTCTCTAAAAAACTCAAAGGACCTAAGCTTAATTATAAAATCCACAACAAAGAGCTTATAACAATCATTAAAGCCTTTAAAGAATAAAGACCCAAACTTTTAAGGACTATCCATAAAGTACTTATATATTTAGACTATAAAAACCTCACATACTTTATAACCTCAAAAGTGCTAGAGAAACAATAAGTATAGTAGTTAGAATTCTTATTAGGATTTAACTTCTAAATTATCTATAAGAAGGGATTAGATAACAGTAAAGCTAACACCCTCAGCTAAAGACTAAACTACAATATCCTAGTACCTAAAGAAACCTAAGTAATTCTCAAAAAAAACAACCATAGAGACTTAATACTAGCAGCTAAGCTCTTAATAATAGCTAGATAATCTAGTACTAGCCTACCTAGCGAACTAAACGATAAAGCAATTATAAAGTTTTACACTCACCCTACACATAGTCACTAAGAAATCATAAAAACCTAAAAACAACTATAATAATAATATAAAGAAAAGGTTACTAGAGAACATATAGCAAAAGCAATTAAGGATTATAAGGTCTACCTCAAAAGCAAACCCACTCAATATCAACCTTATAGTATACTACAACCTTTACCTATACCACAAACCGCCTAATAATCTATATCCCTCAACTTTATTATTAAACTACTGAAATCTCAAGAACCTCTTATAGAAGTACACTATAACAGCGTTCTCATTATCATAAACTAACTTACAAAATACGCCTACTTTATCCTATATAAAGAAGCAAGTAACACCAAACAATATACCTACATATTTCTCAAGTATATTATCGCTAACTACAAAACACCTAAGGAGATTATATCAGATAGGGATAAAATCTTCACATCCAATTTTTAGAAGTCGATCATATCACACCTCAGCATCAAACAATTAATATCTACTATATTCTACCTATAAACCAACAGACAAACAGAATAAATCAACTAAATCCTCAAAACCTATCTCTACGCATACATCAATTATAACTAAAACAACTAAGTAGTACTACTACTAATAGCCTAGTTTGCTTATAACAGCATAATAAGAGAAAGCATTAAGGAATCCTCCTTCTACCTAAACTATAGATTTAAACTAACCGCCTATAGGGAACCTTAAGTAAGACCTTAAGTAGTTAAAGCTATCACCACAGTACGACAAATACGAGATACCCAAGAAAACGCGCAAAAAGAACTTAAATTTATATAATAAAGGATAACTAAATTTAGTAACAAACAAAAGATTGAGAGACCAACCTTAAAAGAGGGAGATAGCACCTATCTCATACAGCAAAACATTAAAACAAAATAACTAAGCAATAAACTTAATTTCAAAAAACTCAAACCTTTTAAAATTTCATAAGTAATCTCACTAGTCAACTACAAACTCAAACTCCTAGAAACCATAAAATATCACCTAGTATTCCACATTTCGCTACTCAAACTAGCACTATGAGGATCACAAACAAACAACCTCATTATAGTAAAAGACAACAAACCAGAATACAAAGTAGAAAAATTACTTAACTACTAGTATAGAGACAACAAATAAGAATACCTTATCAAATAGAAAAACTATAGTTACAAAGAAAACACATAAGAACCTAATAACAACCTACTTAACTATCAAGACAAAATCAATAAGTACATTAGAACACTTAACTATATTAACCCTAAGGATAGACTAGATCTACCCCTAACCCTAGAAGAGCTTAAGGAATACTTCAAAAGAGCTAACAAAAGAGAAAAACAAGCATAAAAAGAAATAAGATAAAAATAAAAGGACGCTAAGAAACAAAAAGTCTAACTCCCCTTAGCATAAGCATAACTAAGAGGACAACCTCAACCAGCATAAGCAGAAAACTTCATCTAGCTAAGAACACTAGAATATAACTAAGACTCTCCTAATAAGAAGTTTAAAGTACTAAGATTCTAGTCTAAGATCAAATCCAAATCCAGCACACTAAAACCACCTATAAACTAAACCTCTAGCATAGAAGAACCTATAAAAGGAACCTCAAACGCCTCATCTTCCTCTATAACCACCAATATCTCCTTACGCCCCTTTTTAAAAATCATCCTCTTCACCTTACAAACACAATCCAATTTCGCCAATACTTCATTCACCTCCACCTACACCTTTTATAAAGCCTCTATTCTTTTACAAAATAATTCTTTAGTTTCCTCCTCCTCATCATCTAGACGACAAAACTCCACTATTAACCGCTCTACTACAAAACAATTAGCTAGAGAAAAAGAACTTAAGTAGACACCACCTTACGCTAGCAAATTATATCATTAGAAGCATCATAGGAACAACAAATACTACTAATAGCAACATACTCCCCATAAACTAAAGATCCTTAGGGTTAAGGTTTGGGGTTAGGGTTAGGGTTAGGGTTAGGGTTAGGGTTAGGGTTAGGGTTAGGGTTAGGGTTAGGGTTAGGGTTAGGGTTAGGGTTAGGGTTAGGGTTAGGGTTAGGGTTAGGGTTAGGGTT